>CM044894.1:14962488-17405610 GCA_024500025.1 Syzygium aromaticum | reverse complement strand
TTGTGTATATACAATTTGATTGAAGTAAAGCTATTGATTTTCTTATTATCCTGTGATATTTTCTATTCAGAGTTGGTTACGGAATTCCGTCGCCTGCTATAAAAATCGAAAAAAGACTTTCGATGACGTGGAATCCAATTCGCGCCCGATAGGAAACTTTTGCATTAATCACACGGGGCAAGCGTTTTCTCCGTTTCAGCCCGACTTTCTGAGCGACTTTGCAAACAACCTTGAGTTGTCTTCTATGCAATAAAAGCTTCGACGTCGTCTTCATCTGAGGGGCCCTGGCTTTAGGGGAAGCTAGTTTGAACGATGTTTAAGAGAACCTTCCTTAAGCATCTTCAACTAAATAAATGGAGAAAAAAAAAGGTTTAATGGTATTAACACTCCCAAATTGATACCCCTGACACATTTTCAACAAATTAATTTTCCGTCTCACAAAAACCTCAACCCGGTAACTTCATGACACGCATGTAATTTAAACTAATTTTTGTTTTACGGAAAATCTCAAACCGGCATTCCCGAGCCAAAAATTTACCATTTCTCTTTTATACTGAATGTGTCATTATCCACACCAGATTGGTCTCACAGTTGTCTTTCACGTGAAGTGATGTGTACGCATTTTAGCGATATATTGGACGAAATAATATCATACTATAAATTTGGGTAGGGGGTACCGGTTTGAATATATTTGTAAGACAAATATTAGTTTGTTATTAATGTGTCGTGGGTTAGGATTTTGGATTTTTAACATATGAACCCAGAAAGAAAAGAAGAAAAGTTAATACTGAAATTTTCGTATACAATAACATATTTGTGCTTTTCTTTTGGGGACTCTTTCTTCTAAGATTTGATTAAAATAAATCTCTTCTATCAGATTTTATGTACTTGGATAAACAGTGACCTTTTACATAATAGTATTTCATTTTCGTCTTCACTGAAAAAAAAAAAAAAACAAAGAACATTTTCACGAATTAGATGGGTCCTTATGCTTTCTATGTAAGACTCGAAGACCCTTTAAGTAACGTTAGCCAATAGGACTCGTCGGCCAAAATCAATGTACTAGCATTAGTGTGTGTGATATTGCATGGTCTTATTGGAAGAAGGTACTTTGATTACGCGAGAAGTCGTTGTCTGCATCCGGTGCAGTCGGGCACAACGCGCACGATACATCGGATTGCATGGGTCTTACATGGATCAACATTGTCCGACGAGGTATATGTAGCGGGCCTATATGCTTCGGACGAAGGGAGATGTGTTATCATAATAAGATATTCAAAACAAATTAATTTGATTGGAACATGATGAGATGGGCGTTATCGCGTTAGAGATAATTAAGATATAAAACTTAATTGAAAACATGAAGCAGAGAGGTGTCATCATGTCAGAAGATAAATGGGGTTTTTCAAATCGGTGTTAATAAGATAGCGCAGAGAGAGAAGCAAGGCAGATAACTAGATCGTAGTGAAGATTTTTACTGGATTTCAAGATGAGAGAGAACAAATTTACAGAACGCTCGCGCGCGGGCGGCGAAATTTCAGGTTTTTTTTCAAATGGAATGGTTAATCAGTTCTAATACTATTATACGGATGTCAATTCAGTAGTAAACATTCCGTCTTTCTTATTTAGTCATTCTGCTTAATTTTTGCTGGACATCGCAGGCTAACGTGGAGATCCAGTCATTAGCGATTTTCAGCGAAAATTAACTTGAAGGATTACATTAGAATTTCACGTATATGATAAGTACTCAGCTGACAAAATTGAAAGGTCTAAAACTGAATCGGCATTAGTACAGTAGGTTTTGTGACTGATTGGACATATCAATATCATTAGTAAATTCAAGAAAGAAATACTTTTATAATAGTTATCCATACGAAAGGTAAATTTAAAGATAAAAGAGTAATTCGTAAAATTTTAATACAATCATTCGCTCAACAATAACTACTTCTTGTTGGGAATGCGCAATAGAAACTCAATACCTTCACCTGGGAAAATCGTTAAGAAAAAGCTCAAGTCCGAATTTGTTAACATATCAAGTCAAACTTACATTCACTCAAAAACTTAAACTAATAAGTTATAAACTGCTAAACACCACATCAATTATCCAACAAAAACTATCATTAACTGCTAGCTTAGGATTGCATCACCAAACCAATTGTCCATGGTTATTTCTCACCAAGCAATTTCCATCCGAAACAAGCTACGATCATGAGATTTTTTTGTTGAGATATTGACAAAGACCTGAATAGATTGAAAGCCCACCAATCAACCATCGGTTTTAATACCATTTGTTGGTGAGAGATTGCAAGTCCGAACCAGTTAACATATCTAGTTGGACCTATCTTCACTCAAAAGTTTAAATCAATGAGTTATGGATCAACTATAATATATTAACTGATCAACACCACATCAATTATCCGATGTGGAATTTCTCTAACACAACTCATGCGTATATCTCAACGCTCTAGTATGTCTTTAGCGGAGATTTACAAATTATCACATCCACATAAATAATGTATTCATAATTTCATAGCATATATTCTCACTCCTTTGAGGAATCAAATTCGAACGTGGAAGTGATGGTCGCTGCGGCTGAGCTGCCCTGCTGGTCTCACATTTGCTGCGTAGAATCCAAGCTAGTCGGCAAGACTTTGTCAACGGAGAAGAGCTTCTTGACTTCGATTCTGCAGAGGCAAAATTACAAGATCTCACAGCTGTAGGATCCTGAAATCGACTCGGCTTCCAATCTAAGCAATTCACCGAGTACTTCACCATCTCTTCTTCTAGGAATAGGCAGCGGGGTCATACAAATGAACATCCATGATGCGTATCGTGCATTTCATCCCACCAGCACACACAGGCGGTTGGCGGTTGCAAGAGTTGGACTCCAGAAGCGGCCCCCTCGGTGAAAAGGTTCGAGGTCGCTCCCCTTCTTGCGGTATCCGAATAAGAGCAGCCCATGTTCGATGCAAGCACGCACGATGTCTTCCGATCATATTATCTCATATTATGTATGCACACAGGATATATGCGCATCTACATAACCGATTCAATCTACATGCAAACATAACACACGAGTTACATATATCGTAAGGGGCACGAACGCTTACGTTAAGATCCATTAACTCCGATCAATCAACATTTAAGATTATATCGAGAATTTTGAACCTGGTGACGTGCCACCGATACGCCGGATTAAATATGGATATTTCTGCGGTGGTTACTGGAATAATTAGGATGACATGAACATGGGACAAGATTTGACTAAAGACAAATAAGAGAAGTCAAATGTGACCAGCTAGAGTAGGTGGACAAGAGCATGGGAAAAAGACACTTCCGATTCTTTCCCCGCCAGGCTGCCAACTTCGTTGACTCGTGACAATTACATGTGCAGACCGGAACTTTTGGCGGCTCCTAAACTTTTTAATTTATTCGATATAATCTTCGAACTTTAATTTGATATATAATATAATCTCTAAATTTTTCAATTTGTTCGATACAAATTTCGAACTTATGATATATATTCGATCTAGTCCCTAAACTAAATGAAAATATTCAATGATATACTTCCATTAATTCAAACTAACGAAATTTGCTAATTTTACTTTCAATCTGGTAATTTTGAATGGCGAACAAAAATAACGGTACATGTGGATCTTTCGTGTAAGATATTCAACTAAAATATAATCAGTTTTCCATATTAAACAGCATCAGGCCCTTATTTAAGACAAATCTCACTCTATGCCCTATCTTGAAAAAAAACGGCTCCACTCGATGCCCTTATTTGAAATTTTACGGTTTGGATATTAGAAAATCCTATTTCTCAACAGTTATTAAGTGCACATCACCCTCTTTTAAAGAAAATACTTGAGATAAATTTATTATAGGGTTAATACCACAAAAAACCTCAAATCAATATACATGTGACAAATTTACTCAAAACTAATTTTTTTACCACCAAAAACTCCAAATTGGTACAACTGTGACAAACATATCATAAACTAATTTTTGACCATCAAAAATCCCAAACCGGTACCTTTGTGACAAATTTACCCTTCGTTAGTTTCAGTTAAATTGGATTAATACCACAAAAAATTACAAGCTGAATACACATGTGATAAACGGAGGGTAAAACATGAAGTTGGTACATATGCGTGTCATTTAAGAAAGCAATAAGATAGTAAAATTTAACAGAAACAAATTGAGGTAAATTTGTTACAAGCATACCAATTTAGAGTTTTTGGTAGTAAAAAAATTAGTCTAGGGTAAATCTGTCACAGATATACCAGTTTAGGGTTTTTCGTGATATTAACCATTTATTATATAGATAATATAAGCCAATAATTATATATAATAAATACTAGATATAAGAATATAATTCCATGATAAACCCTAATTACAGTTAAGGCACCATGTATGTATGTATGTGTGTGTGTGTGTGTATATGTATATATATATATATATCGGTATATGTATGTCAAGTCCTAAGATATCGATGGTAATTGGGCCTTTTGGGCTTTGCCTGCATGCATCTGCGAAACGACGTTGTCCGGCGTTTCCTCTCTGGAAAATCTCCCGTCTCTTTCCCCCTCTCTTTGCCTCTCTAGCATCTCTCTCTGTCACAGAAATATTGCAGCAATGGAGATAGTTTCGCCAAGAAACGCTTTTGGCGCAGTCCATGGCTACGGCGGCATCCAGATAAGCCCGCTCGCCGCACCGCTCTGCCACCGCCGCTGCCGGAGCGGTTGTGCTGCAAGCTGTCCAAGTTCCAAGGTAAATTTTCCTCACCAACCGTTCGCGTCCGTCTCCTATGGGAAGAGTTGTTCGGCTAAATCTCAAGAACCCGATGGCAAGTCGGCGTCGAGGGTCGATGTTTGTCGCGTTGGTTCCGGTTTTAAATTCGCTCGACGGCATGGTTTTTTTGGATTCGACCATGTGTCGTGCTTTGTGACAGTTCTTAATCTGAATATGAGGTTTAGAGCTTCCATGATTCATGTTCTTTGCGGTGGATATTATTTACTCTCTTGGTTATCCTAACATATTATTCTATTTCTATTTTTTTATTGATCATCGCAATATATAAACTCAACTTATCATTACTATATTTTGGATTTTTATTCATAAAGATAGATTTTTATAGTTAATTGAAAAAAGGGCTCGGCCCAACCGTGCTCGTGCTGGCTCACGGTGGTAACCCCTAAGTGAGACTCGGAATCAATGAAGTATTCCTTGAACATAAAAATTCAGTCCACTTAATTCACTTATAATTTAACAAACATTAAGAATGTAATTCTTGGACGAGTTTATAAGGATTCTGCTTCGCATTCTCAATCGATGTTCCACAAGAGAATGACTCTCTTGATTTTTATTTTCAAACTCTCTTCGGATTCTCTTGCACACTTCCGACACATGTTCCACGAGAGAATTCTCTCTTGATTTTCATTCTCAAACTCTCCCTCGTGATTTCGCATTCTCATTCCCTCTTCTTGGGCTCAAAACGGGCGCCCTTCAAAAGTGTCTTTTCGATTTGCTTCGAGTACAATAAACTTGTCACACACATTCGCATGATCAAAGATGACGATGTGCACCTTTATCATCCTGCAATTGGAGGTACCTTCACAGGTGACGCCATCTCTCTTTACAAGTTATTTTAATTTTAAATTTTTACTCGTTTTCCTATTCGCAAGAAAACGTTTTCAAGAATAAGGGATGTGTCTGAGAATCATTGTCGAGGAGGACATGTGACGAAACTTCACGCACGTGCGATTTTCCCAAGCTTCTAATAGTAGAAATGGTAGTAAGCTGCTGATGAAATCAGTATATTATTTGGTACACAAATACAAGTTGGCTAATGCCAAGTTGAGTAAATTCAAGTCGTGAGGAGTTGAATCATTTGGTCGAGTCATCTTCAAAATTCGGCACATGATTTGAGGAAAACGTTCGGGACTCGACCAAGTTACAGGCGCGGGATTTTCTTCTTTTCTTGTTTGCTCAACAAATGCGGATTATATTCGTAATCGAACGAATACACAAAGGTACATGTACATGAGAAAGAGCCTAGAAGAAGCCCAAAACATTCGGACAAACTTTAATTAAGCTAGTGAAACGAGTGGGTTAGGTCAGGTTGTAAGTAGCTCAGGCCAAATTGACCCATTTTTATGCAATATAATTTTAGCAATCCAAACCTGACCTGAGCTTCAATTATTAGCAATATTTCTCTTTAAATAGTTGCTTATGAAGAATTTGGCCATTCCATGAATTGCCTCGCTGAATCGATGCGGGAACTTTGGTGCTTGCGTCAAGTCATAAGCTTGGTTTTGGAAGCCCATTTTATTTGAATTTTAAAATATGAAGTTACACCATTTCGTTACGACAACTTATATCAGTCAAGTGGTCATGTTGCTACTCGTTCCTGTTAAAGATCATGGTTTGATTCTTGATGTGGGCAAATTTATCTATATTTTTTAAAAGAGACTTCAAAACCGGCCTCAAGGGACCCGAGCATGGACACCGAGGTCTCAGCCCAACCTCAAGGGACCAAGGCCTAGCCTTGATGGACTTGGGTCATGCGCCACCTACTTGGGCAAAGGAATTGGGTACCTAAGCATGGCCGCCAAGGACCTAGGTATGGGCATCGGGGCCTCGGGCCTGGCCTCGAGAGACTCGAGTTCAACCTCTGTGGACTCGGCCATCAAGTAATTGAGTCCAACCTCGATTGACCTAGGCCTGCCTCGATGGATGAGGGACGGGCACCAAAGGTTTGGGGACCTGGGCACGAGTATCGTGATCCTCGACTTAGCCATGAGGGATATGGGACCAGCCTCTGTGGACCTGACACACGCACCAGGTCTCGAGCCCATCCTTGAGGGACCTAGGCTCGGCCATTGTGGACTTGGGCTCGGCTACCAAGGAACTAGGCTTGGTCACAGTGGACTTGGGTGTGGAAGCTAGGTAACCAGGCCTAGCCTCAATGGAGTTGGGGGCAAGCATCGATACATGGGCTAAGAAGATAGGTACCCAAGCATAGCCATTGAGGACTAGAGTACAGCCACTAGGGTCTCGGGCTTGACCTTCATGAACTCGAGCACAAGCATGGGAGTCCTGGGCACAAGCATGGGTATGGGTACACAGGACTCGGGGCCGGCCTTAAGGGACTTAGGCCCGACCTCTATGGAGTCGACACAGACATTGGGGTCTCAAGCCTAACTTTAAGGGACTTGGGCCAGCCTCTGTGGTCATGTGGGTCCACAATCACATAAGAGCTCAAGCATCATTGCGACGGAGCTGTGGGAAAATTACAAAAAAAGTCTTAAACCTTTTGCAATTGTGTCAATTCAATTCTAAACATTTTTTTTGTCATTTCAGTCATAAACCTTTTACAATTATGCCAATTCAGTCCATTCGATCACTTTTGGCTAGCCGGCTTTGACGTGGACGCCGACTGGCGCTCGCCGATGCTGGCCGGCTGACATGGCATTATTTTAATATTTTTTTCCTTTTTTTTTTTTTTTCTTCCCCTTGGTCAGACCGGCCAATGAGGCTCACCGGCGAGGTGACCTCGCCGGCCATGGTGAGGCAAACTTTGCCAGCCATGGGCAAGCTTGACCTTGCCCGGCCATGGCGAGGTCGAGCTCGCCCGACGACGGCGAGGCCTCGCCATCGCTAGGCGAGCTCGACCTCACTCGGCCATGGCAAGCTCAACTTTGCCCATGGCCGGTGAGCTCGACCTCACCCAATGACGGCGAGGCCTTGCCCAGATTTGGCGAGATCTCGCCGTCGTCAGGCGAGCTCGACCTCTCCCATGGCCAGCGAGCTCGACCTCGCCATGGCCGAGCGAGGTCGGCCTCGCCGGCGAGCCTCCCCTTAGCCAGACCGACCAAGAGGGACGAAGGAAAGGAAAAAAAAATAAAAAAAAATATTAAAATAATGCCACATCAGTGCCGGCCAGCCAAAAGTGGCCGGATAGACTGAATTGGTAAAATTGCAAAAAATTTAGGACTGAAATGGCAAAAAAAAAATTTATGACTAAATTGGCATAATTACAAAAGATTTAAGACTTTTTTGATAATTTTCCCCCGAGCTATCGCTTAATGCTAGGATCTGCCACTTCGAGAATGGTGGCAGCCCTAGAGCCGAAGGAGGGGAAGGTGAGCAACTCCCATCCGCGAGCAAGCGAAAGTTGAAGAGGTCAGGGAGGGCATTGCTCCTTGATTAAATAGGTTTGAATTGGGTTCTTTGCAAATCCATTAGATCCATCATTAATTGGGCTTTGCTTTATTAGGCTCATTTTAATCCATATTTTAAATTTAGGCAACCTATATTTCACCAAACCTAACATATATGAGTCAAAATATAGGATTTTACCACCTCCAGCTTTAATTAGAAAAAAAAAAAGTGAAAAAAATCTACTTCAAAAAGTGAAAGATAAAACTAAAAAAGAAATATAGGAATTAGAGTCCATTTGTTTTGCGGAAAATATTTTTCGGGAAAACACTTTCTCATTTTCCGGCGTTTTGTTTGCTTAAGAAAATAAGTTAATGGAAAATGTTTTCCTAGTCAACGAAAAATGTTCCCTTATCAAAGTTTAAATTCAGGAAAATTATTTTACCTTTGAAAGAACTAGAAAATATTTTACAAAGTATAACTAGCTATTGACGTTTGAATCTGAAACTCTACATTTGAGTACGAAAAGCCCAACGTTGGTTCTCAAGTCCTGACATTCAGGACCAGGTCTCCACGGCTAAGCTTGAGACCTCAGTGTCCAAGGCCCGGGCCCCCGGTACCCATGCCTAGGTTCATCGAGGCTGAGCCCGAACCTCTAGTGCTCGTACCCAATGCTCTGGCACCCAACTCGAGTCTATAAAGACTGTGATCAGGTCCCCGATGCTTGAGCTTTAGTACCAACCCTCCAACTCGAGTCCACAAAGGCCATGCGTAGGTCCTTGGTGTTTAAGCCTGGGTCCTTAGTTAATGAAAAGTTTGTTATTGTAAAAATATTTATTTAAAAAAATCAATTTTTATTTATTTTTATTTATTATTTTTGAAAATTGATTGATTTATTTATTCTTTTCTTTTGTTTTTTCTTTCCTTTTCTTTTTCTTTCTTTTCTTCCTTTTTCTTTTTCTTCTTCCACGGTCAACGAGGTAGCAGCGGCCTCTAGTGGCAAGCCTCGAGCTTGCCCTAGGCCAGTGTACCTCAAACTTGCTGGAGGCCAACGAGCCTCAAGCTTGCCTTAGGCCAGTAGCCTAGAGACCGCCAAGATGCAAACCGCAAGCTTGAGGCTCGGCTAATCCAGGTGAGCCCAAGCTCCACCAAGATCGGTGAGCTCGCAGCTCACCAGGGCTCAACCGAGGTCGACGAGCTTGCGGCTCACCAGGGCTGGATCAAAGCCAGGGAGCTCACAGCTCACTAGATCCAAGAGAGCCCAAGCTTGGCCAATCCAAGTGAGCCTGAGCTCGCCAACCTTGGTTGAACCTAAGCTCTCCTGTGGCCATCGCCGGGCGAGCCTTGAGCTCGCCGGTGGACGTTGTTGACAGGTCGCGGTGGAGGGAGGAGGAAAAAGGAAAGGAAAAAAAAGAAAAAGAAAAAGAGAAGAGAAAAGATAATAAAAAAATATAAAAAACTCCAATTTTTTTAATATTTTTATTTTTTTAAAAAAACTAATTTTTAATTATTTTTTTTCCTTACCAAAAAAAAATAAAATAATTAAAAATTAGTTTTTTTAAAAAAATAAAAATATTAAAAAATTCAGTTTTTTTTGCTTGAAATAAAATCATGAAATTGAAATCATTTTCCAATTAAATCCAAACATCAGAAATAATTCCATTGTGAATCACCAAACGAAGGAAAATGAAGCGTATTCCTTCGAAAATAATTTTCTAGAAAATATTTTCTTTTATCATTAATTTTTTCGTGAAACAAACAAACCCTCAGCTTGCTTACATACTAAAAAGCATAATCAAGCAAAATAGAGCACCAAATCGAGAATCGACGGGCTGACGAGCGGAGACATTCAGAAAAAGCAATAATAAACATGTTGAAATGTTGGATGTTAGATCCAAAGTTATGAACAGTAAAAGTTGCATATGCTCGATCGGAATCTTTCGAATCTTACGTAATGTCGTGTAAATTGTTCGAAAATGACATGTTTGAGTCTTCAAGTGATGTTTATTTTGCAATTCCAAGCCCTATCCTCATCTGACCTAGATCAGATCAAACTGTTTCGGGCCATCCAATTATCATTCATTTGTACCAAAAGCCTAGCCCATGACACCACCACAGTAAGACAGGGAGAGAGTTGGTACGGTATCAATAGTTCTATTCCGGTCAGAGTTTTCACAATACCCGAAACAAACCAAACCATTTTTGGAGGTGCGCGTGTTTTGACCCGAACAGAAAACTCGGTCCGAATCGGGTTGGTTTGGTTCGCAGTGGCTATGTTATGAATTCATTTTGATTTTTCCTTTGAGGTTGGTTCAGGCGGCACCTATCAGTACAATAAAATCGAATTGGAACGTTCATCCAGGCCTATAGAGCTCAATTACATTATAGACAATGCACCGTTGCATTCAATGATGGAACAATTTTACGATTATTTAACATTGCATCAGAAAGATGCTTAGATTAAATCCTATGAACTGGAATAACATTTTCACCGCGTCAATGTACTGAGAGTGAAAATTAAGCAACACTGCGTCACTAAAACCAAACCAAAAGTGAACCAAAATCGCGATGAGCAACTGTTGAAATGGTGAGGTACAGTCGCAAACCAGACCCGGTTCCGAACCCGGAAGGCAAGGAAAACTAAAGAGAGGAAGTGGTGATGGTGGCTCTATTTTGCAGTTACAGCGCGAAAACCACTTCCCTGAACTGATCTGCTTCCTGATAGATCCATCAAATTTACGGCATGGTCATCTGAAACATGTCTAGGAAGGAGAGAAATAGCTAAATAAGACAAATCTTTTCCATGTACCCAGATTTCTTCTGTGATTCTTAATGCCATGCCTCAATTATCAGTCCTCTGCATGGACCTCGCCAATGTCCCCCTCGCTGAAATTGAGCATCTTCCTGGACTTGCAGAACCTCATCGTGAAGAACCACCCAATCCCACCCACAGTCATGAGCCCACTCACCAAGTACACGACCTTTGTGGCGTACACCAGGATCACCATGAGGAACCCGCACGGCACCAGGCTCAGCACCGTCAGCCACGGCAGGCTTAGCGGGACCCGGTACGGCCTCTTCAGCGCCGGCATCTTCCTCCGCAGCCATAGGAAGGACGCAAACTCCAGCAGCATCCCCAGGCTGTACAGGAAGTTCGCCGACGATATGATGGAGGTGAAGTTCATGTAGGAGAACCCGAGGGAGATGGCCGTGGTCACCACTATCCCCAACCAGGGGGTGTCAAACCATTTGGACCTGGCCGCAAAGACCGTCGGCAAGATCCCCAAATCCGCCATGCCCAGGAGCTGGAACGCATTGCTGCTGAGCTGGGCCTCGTACATCCCAATCACCGACAGGACGGCCCCAATCTCAAGCCATAACTTGAGCCACTTCCCGGCGATGATCTCCGCCGCGTCGGCCATGAACCCGTTCTCCCACTGGCTCTGCTCCACCAAGACCGAGCCAGTCACCGCGAAGAGCGGGATCAGGTAGGCCACGCAAGTGAAGATCACGGCCACAAGGAGGGCCACAGGGAAGGTCTTTGGTGGCCTGTCGACTTCCCCTGCCATAGTGCTGACACTATCCCAAAAGTTGAGGTTCCAAAAGAGGGTGTTGAGGTACAAGTTCCAATCTTTCTTCACCCCCTTTTGTCCCAAGCTAAGCCACCTGCGCCGAAAAAGTATTTTATGCATCATTACATCACTGACATTGAGAAGCTGCCAAACTCAGTTACAATTTCAGTTCAGCGACCTGTGAGGCTGAATCTTTGGGATCGCGATCGAAGACATGACCAGGAAGGGCATCAGAGAAACAATGCCCAGTACAACGGCGGTGTAGCCCACGATCGTCAGGCCGGTGTAATTCAGGAAGGACAGTATCAATGTAAATATCAGGATCGCGACGCTCCGTGGCCACCCGGATTCGAAGACGGGGAACAGTTTCTCGACGTAGTCTATGCAAAAGACCGGGAAGGAGGCCAAGTTGATGACGCCGCTCAGGAACTTCCACGTCCCCATCAGGGAGCCGCAGAGGGGACCGAACGCCCGCTCGGCCCACAGCACGTAACCCCCGTTGCCGGGGAGCGCCGTGCAGAGCTCGGCCGTCACGAGGGCCTCCGGGACGCTCCAGATGAATGGGAAAACCAGGAACCCGACAAGGGCCAGCAGCGGCCCGGCCGCCTGGACCGCCGGCTCCTCACCGTACGGGCCACCCGCAACCTCGAAGTAGATGATGAAGATGAGGGGGATGAGGGTCAGCTTCTTCGCGGTGCCCCCCACCGCCGCCGGCCCCGCGACGACAGGGAGGCCCGCGGCGGCGTCCGGCCCATGAGGGGCCTTCTCCGGCGAAGGTTTCGGGTTCCGCCGCTGGATCTCCGGTTCCATGGGGACGTGGAGCTGAAGTTTTGGAACTTGGGTAGAAGATCTTCTCTTTCCAAGAAACCAGGGAGAGATTGACTTGTATATTACATGAATCGCTGGTGTGAACGGAATCGAAAGCAGAAGAAGACGAAAGGGGATCGAGAATCTTGAATAACCAAAAACCGCAAGAATCCATTATTCCCTCATCCGTCTATCTCATCCTCCTCCTCCGATCCACGTCACACGAGAAGCAAGCTGTCAACATCAACACCATACAAGACATCTCTCTTGTGGGATCCCGTCTTTGGATAGAGAAAAGTTTCCATTTTCTTTGCGTTTTTCCACTTCCGGAACATCCCCAAATACAAAAGGCATCGCGCTTTTTCCACTCCTGTTATAGCTAAGACACTCCTTATGGTGATGTTTTGACAATGTTAATCTTTGTGGGCCCCACCTTTTTCTTTTATCACGCTTTAATTGCTGTTCTTCTTTCTCTTTTGTCACCGTGCCACTTCCCCTCTTTTTATTTATTTCTCTTTATTGTCTCTCTTTCTAAAACGACTCCTCTCGTACCAATATTAGAGGAGTCTTTGATGCGGTGACCCATGCAAGTGGAATTGAGTCCAGTTACGCTATTTTTAGTGGTCGGGATAAAGTTCAAGATAAGATAAATTTTATCATATCTCGTATTTGGTTATGCCCAAGATAGGATAAAATCGAATATAAAAGGGGTATAACCCAGATAAAATTATCCATGGAAGGGATATGATAAATGTGGATAGGATTTCTAATAATCATAATATAAAAGTTAATTTTCTCGAATAATTAACTTGTTAAATTAATAAAATTAAAATAATATTTGAATTTTAATATAAAAAATTCAAAATAACACAAAAATAACAACAATTCTTGTTTTTATTTATTCTTATTCTTATTTATATATTATATAAATTTCATCTATATAAATCAATACTAATGTATTCATATTCATTACATATTTTAGGAATATTAGTATAGTTTTCTATTTAATAAAATTTTATTAGAGAATGACTGAAGGGTAAAAAATAAATAAATAAACAAACAAAATAATTAAAAAAGAGAGGGAAAAATGATAATAAAAGAAATAAGCAAATAAAAATGAAATAGGTAAGAGTGGCGAGATTTTTATCATTTTTATTTGTGCAATTTTTAGATTCATTTACACTGATATAACGTTCATAGCAAATAATGGATATGACAGAATGTGAAAATATCCGGCTTTATTTCCGCGATTCACCAAACAGTAGATAGGATATAGTAAATCCTTTGGATTTCATATCCTATCATATTTACTCATATTCTAACGACCAAATGCAACCTTACTTCTTTCTTGGCAAAAGGACACAAAAAGTGCCACAACTTGTGTATGGAGTTCACTTTGGTGCCATAATTTTTTTTCGGATCACTTTGATGCCAACTTTTTTGAAAAACGATCATTTTAGTGCCAATACTGACGTGGCTCGCCGGAAATCCGATGTGACGTTGATACGGCTCGCCGAAGAGGTCCACGGCTCGCCAGAGAGGTCCAGTTAGCATTAAAAACTAAAAACGATATCGTTTAGCCCGCCAACATATACTTTTAAAAAAAAATTAAATTATATGTATTATAAAAAAAAGATTGCAGCAGCGGCGAGGGAGCTCTCGTCGCTACTGCTGCCAACCCACCATCGCCGGGAAGGGCCAGCAGTGGTGGGCGCAATGGTCAATGAGGGTCGCCGGGCCCGCTACAACTTTTTTTTAATTATTATTATTTTTCTAAAAATTAAAAAATTTGAAAAAAAACCACATAATTTTCACGTACACAAGTCAGACCATTTTTTTTAATATAAATGCCAAGTCAGCTTTTTAGCCGGAGTCACTAAAGTGATCTATTTTCCTCCAACTTAGCATCAAAATTATTCAAAAAAAAATTATGGCACCAAAGTGATCTTTGTACACAAGTTGTGACACTTCTGGTGTCCTTTTGCCCTTCTTTCTTCGTGCATTCTTTGAATTTGAACTTGAAATTTTGAGATCACAGTTTGAGTTTAATCATTACCGAAAGAAAGTGAGGCTCGGTCACTAAAATTTTCTATGCATCTCATACCTTTGTTTTCTACACTCGGTTCCTTTGTTCGTTAAACTTGAAAGTTGGATATTGCTTGACGAAATCTTTAGTTTCAACGAATTTCTAATAGAATTTCTCGATTGCATTTTAACTCGTTACGTAATTAGATTGCTTCTTGTTGTTTTTCTCAATAAACACTTACTATTTGCTATTGCAATATGCTTTATTGGGTGCACGACATGAGTTGAGATGTATGTGTCAGCCTCGTAAGTTAACTCCTTTGTTTTAACTCGTTAGGCAATTGGATTGCTTCTTATTATTTTTCTCAATAAACACTTACTATTTGATATTGCAATATGCTTTTTTGGGTGCACGACATGAGTTGAGATGTATGTGTGAGTCTCGTAATTTACCCCCTTTGTTCAAATTCAACCATGAGATGTAGATTATTTCCTTGTAATTACTTCCATCACCGGAACACAACACAAGCAACTTACGGAATTGAAGCCTGGATTTGCAGAAAGCTCCTCCTAACCCAACTAGTCCTCTTCCATCTCCATTTCCTCAATTCAAAGCTCAACTGTGGAAAACTCATCTCATATCTCTTCATTCTCCAACCCCATTCCATCACTTTCGCTCTATGTGTTATTTGTTATCCCATTTCACATCAAACTTTTCGATCGATCAATCATGAAGACAAGAAAAACCCCATTGAAGATTCAAACCCAGGAGCTAAGGTCCTCACCGGAATCCTCATCAAGGTTATTGGCAATGTCCGCTTCTCTATCTTCATCTTCTTGGTCCTGATCGTCATTGTCATTAGCGATTCACCATCACCTACTAGCCTCCGGATCTATGGCTCGAATCTATCCCTACTCTCATTATGTTGTTTACGCAAACCAAAAATGCCACCTTCAAGAACGACAATCCCATCCTTAAGATCGGCGAGGATTTGAGCCTCCTCACCCCTGCGGTCTCTCTTACTTCCGTGCCTTTGTCGGTCATCGAATCCACCAATGCTCTCTGTAAGTTTTTTGATAGATGTTACCAAGGCTTAAACCATACGATCAAAATTAAAAGGGAACGGAGAGAAGTGAAGGAAGATGAGGAAAATGGAACCCATGAGAAAAGACGGAGGAAAACAAACAGGACATCACAAGCAAACAAAAAAGATACTTTAAAAAAATACGGAACTCATAAACATTAATATTATCAAAATATTGTGATAAGGAGTGTTTTAACCATAATGGGAGTGAAAAAAGCGCGACACATGCAAAAATGTTTTTGGTAAGAGGAATTCTTAGGAATCGTTTGCGCCAAAATTTTGGCCTAAGTTGTCGGTATCGATACGGATTATATTAAGTACGTGAGCCATTGTCGATGAGCATAAGAATTGTTATCGGCATTTAAGTATATCGATTGTTGACACTTAAATTTTGACAATCCACTTAAGACATTAGGGATAGGCCTCGACACCTAACGAAAAAATGTTAGTTAAAGATGTTTGGAGCATTTTCGTATCAGTGCATTGAAGCTAATGGACCAGCGTAGTAGGGTTCGGAGCTTATGTTATGCTAATTGGACTAAGCCCGCTGTGAGAAAAATTCAACCAAGCTCATGAGTATTGAACAATTAATCTTGATTATTATTCAAATATTGGAGGATAATTGTTCAATTTGGTTTGATATTATCAGGAATCTAAGAGGTTATAAAAGTTTTCATATTAGTAAAGTGTATCTCTTAGAATTCAAAATTGAGAATTTTACTCTAAAACCTAGCTCTATATAAAGGGGCCCATCTCTTTCGGCACATCATAGAGCGCTCATAAAATACAGAGAGAACACACATGAGAGAGAAAAGAAAGAACGAGGAGGAGGACTCGCAACCGAACCACCTTCGTCCACGTCTCGCTCGAGCACCGACGCTAGCCGCTGCTTCCATCACCACAGAGCCGCTACCCTCCAGCCACGATTGACGCCACTACTTCCTCGAGCCGATCCCGTGACAACAAACCTCCGTGATGTTACTGCTTGTTGAAGTGTGAAGCCACTTGGTTGGTTGAGCATCACCGAGTCATTGTAGTCCTATTGCTGTGCCACAAGCCCCCTGGTGTGCTGCCCCCCTAGCCGACGGCGTCGGTAGTACCTCCCATGGCTGAGCCCTTGGCCACGCTCCATCCGAACCAACCTAGTTCTCATATGTTAAAAACTTGAACCTAAGCTGCAAATTGGTAAATTTTGGCTTAAGAGAACCGAGTTAAGTCTAGGCTTAATAATTCAATAACTGAATCATAGGTGATGCAACCCTAGGTTGATGGCATCGGTATATAACGATGTTGTATGGTTATGGCAATGATATTGATTTAAAAGGAGCGATGGATTACCGATTGAGGTATCAAGAGAAGGTTGAATACCTAGAGGACTTTGGGATAAAGTTACAAGTTTTCAATTTTGAAACCACTAGTGAATGAAGCAATGCACAAAGTCTTGAAGTAATCAAAATGAGATTTTAAGGGAGCAACTGCTCGACGACAAAATCATGGAATCATGAGAGCATAGGCACAAGATTTTCGAAGATAAAGGAACATGACATGACACAATTACTATATATACGAGGGTTCGTCTACAGGAGACCCCTCCACACAAACAAAAAAACATGCAATTTTTTAATTATTTTTACTTTCCTACATAGTACTTTTAGTTTCCAAATATGCGTCGTCGATTAAATTTTAACATGCTTTTTAGCAGTATTTTCCGAATCCACATCTTCAAAAAAATTGGGGCGTTGCATCTTTTGTTCTCAAGTTTTGTCGTCGGTTAAATTTCGGTATAATTTATGTATGTTTGGTTCCGTTAAAATGATTTTATTTTCAAACTTTATCATCGATTAAATTCCGGTACAATTTGTGTATTTACAATTTTAGTTGAAGTAAAGTTATTAATTTTCTTGTTTATTTATAATACTTATTATCCGAAGTTGCCACAAAATTTGCCTCTTCTAATATAATTTCGAAATTTTTTTGGTCGAATCCAATTGGCGCCAAACAGGAATCTTTTACATTGATTACCCAGCGTAAAGCATTTTATCCTTTTCAGCCTGACTTTTTGTAACTTTGCAAACAACCCGAGTTATCTTCTATGCAATAAAAGCTTCAACGCATCTTCGGCTGCCTTTGGGAACATTTTGGGAGAAAGTAAAAATACAAGGAATTTTAAGTTGAAGAAATTTTTCAAAATACAAATTATATTTAGTAAGTTGTAATTTAAAATTCCATTGCAAAGCAATTTTATGTAAAATAACATTTGGAAAATTATACTTATAAAGTACTTTTTTATTTTTTTATTAAAGAAAAATTGAAACCCTTCGTCGGAGCCGACGAAGGGCAGGCGACCGCCAGCGACCTAGATCTGGGGCCACGCGACCGTTGTCTAAGGTCGAACGACCTCATGCAGTTTTTGGCGACCACCAACGAGGGCCGCCTGGGTCAAGCAACCCCCGACGAGGTTCACGAAACCCAGGCGAGGTGGCCCTCGTCGATGTTCACTGGGGCTGCCCTTGTTGTTCGGCCTCAGAAGACGGCCACGCGACGTTAAATTTGGGTCACCGACGGCCCTTGCCTGGGTTTCACGACCCTCATCGAGGTCACTCGACCCCAATTGGCCCTTGTCGATAATCGTCGACGGCTACCTAAGGTCGTTCGGCCTCAAACAATGGCCGCGTGACATCAAATCTAGGTCACTCGCAGCCCTCGAGGGACGTCTAGGTGGCACGACCTCAGCCAGGATCATACGTCGCCTCTCCAAGGTCGTGCAAGTTCCCGGTGAGGGCCGTCTAGGTCGCGCGACCTCAGGTGACTCTCGCCTAGGTCGCGTGGCCCGTCGCAACGGTCATGCAACCCCAGGCGACGGTCACTGGATTGCAACCACGCCAGCCCCTCTCCGATCCATTGTCGTCCCCTCACAGCCACACTGATTGAGGTAAATGAAGAAGAGGATCAACAGTAAAAGACGAGGCTAAAACCGGAAAATCAAAAAATAGATGAGGGTAGTTTTGAAAGAAATTTTTTCTACTTAATCAGCATTGTTGCATGTCGAGAAAGCTCAAAGCCCAAGGCAGCCTAGGACTTGCCTTGGCCTTTCAGCCTTCACAAGGCTGGCTTTCTCTTGATAGAGTTGTGAAAAAAATTTCTCAAACCCCAAATTTTAGTCGAAAGGACTTTGGATGCCCAAAGAGACTTTCCAAAGTCATTCCCAACCGCGCACGACCTAGGGGGGTTTGGCTTTAGGCTAAGTTAGTTTGAACGAAGTTCCTTAAGCATCTTCAAGTAAATGAACGGAGAAAAAGAAAAGGTTTAATGTTATTAACACTCCTAAATTGATACCCCTAACACATCTACAATAAATTTATTTTTCGTCTCACAAAAACCTGAAACCGGTTATTTCATGACATTCGTATGCTTTCAATTAATTTTTGTCTCACTGAAGATCTCAAACCGGCATTCTTTTTTTTTTTTTTTGGTTGAATCTCAAACTGGCATTCTCCAGCCAAAAAGTTTACCTTTTTTTTATACTGGACATGTCATTATCCATATCAGATCAATCTCATAGCCGTCTTTCACGCGTAATGATACGTATGAGTTTTATCGATATATTGGGCGAAATAGTATCACAATAGAAATTTGGGTACCAGTTTGAATATTTTTGTGGGACAAAAATTAGTTTGTCATAAATGTGTCATGGATTAGGATTTTGGATTTTTAACATATGAACCCAAAAAGAAAAGAAGAAAAGTTAATACTGAAATTTTTGTATACAATAACTTATTTGAGCTTTTCTATTGGGGACTCTTTCTTCTAAGATTAGATTAAAATAAATCTCTTATATCAGATTTCATGTACTTGGATAAACATTGACCTTTTACATAATGGTATTTTCATTTCCATCTTCATTGAAACGGTAAAACAAAGAGCATTTTCACGAATTAAATGGGTCCTTATGCTTTCTATTTAAGACCCTTTATGTAACGTTAGCCAATAGGACTGGTCGGCCAAAACCAACGTACCAGCAGTAGTGTGTGATATTGCGTGCTCTTATTGGAAGCAGTTGCTTATATGTATGGATTACGCGCGAAGTCATCGTACGCATCCGGTGCAGTAGGCACGATACCCGTGGTACGTCGGACCGCGCATCTTAAATGGATCCACATTGTCCGACGATGTAATTGTGGCAGGCTTATATGCTTCAGATGAAGAGAGGGGTCTTCTCATAATAAAATATTCAAAACAAATGAACTCGATTGAAAATATGAAGAGATGGGCGTTATCGCGTTAGGGAAAATTGAGGTTTTCAAATCAATGCCGATAAGATATAAACTTAATTGAAAACATGAAGAGAGGGGTGTCATCGTGTTGGAGATAAATGAGGTTTTTGAATCAATGTTAATATATAAGATAGCAGAGAAAGAGAGGAAAATTGCAGATAACTAGATGCTGGTGAGGATTTTCACTGGATTTTATGACAAGAGAGAACAAGTTAGGGGAATACTTCAGGTAATATTTCAAATGGTAATAGTGTTTGATATGTAGGGGAAATTTATCCAATCGATCCTGACTTATTGCACCGATGCAAATTCAATCATAAATATTCCTTTTTTGCTAATTTAGTCATTCTAGTTAAGTTTTGATGGATATTGCTAATGTATCGGTTCAGTCATTAGCCAGATTATATTGAAATTTCGAGAAAATGTATAATACTCAATTGGCAAAATTTTCGACCAAAAAAAATTTTGATAAAAATTTCCGATAAAAAAATTTGTAAAATAAAAAATTTTAGAACTGAATTGATAAATTACAAGATTCTCGCTATATCTCTCGAGTATATTCTAGCCTCCATTTTAGCATTGACTAATACAAAAAAGCATTGGTATTGGCGAATCACAACATGGTCAACGGGTGCTCTCCCCTGTTTTTAAGTACACCACCAGCAAAATATCTCGCAACTGTAAAGATCCTGAAATTGACACTCAGCTTCCAATCTAAGCAAATCTCCGAGTAGTCCACCATCTCTCCTAGGAATAGGTGGCGGGTCATACAAATGACTATCGACGATGCGTATCGTATATTTCATCCCATCAACATACACAGGCGGTCGGCGATCGCACAAGTTTGACTCTAGAAGCGACCCCCATGGTCTCACCTTTGCCCTGATAAGATTCGAGGTGGCTCTGTTGATGCAGCGATTTGTCCCCCGTGGCACTTGCTTCCTCTGGTATCCAAATAACAGTCTATGTTCGATGCACGCACATGATGTTTTTCGATTATATATCTTGTATTTTGTATACACACAAGATGGATACGCATCAACATAACCAATCCAATTTACATACGAACATAACATACGAGTTACAAATACCATAGGAGGTGCGAACGCTTACGTTAAAATTCATAAACTCTTATCGATCGACATTTCAGATGAACATGTCACTGACACGCTATGGATATTTCTGCTGTGGTTGCTGGAATAATTAGGATGACAAGAACATGGGACTAGATTTGGCTAAAGACAAATAAGAGAGTAGGAGGACAAAAGCATGGGAAAAAGACACACTTTGGTTTCTTTCCCTGCCAACCGGGGCGGGTCACGTCAGGTGTCATAATTAAAAGAATTAATATATCGAAAAATTTTAAATTGATATATTTATTATAAATTAATTTTTTATTATAAAAAATTTAAATTAATACATAAATTTATTCTTCATTAATTTCCGTTGAATTTTACTATTAAAAAACACATAGTAATTGATAGATGTACCAGTTTAGGGTTTTATCAATCGTTTGTTACATGTATACTAGTTTGTGATTTTTTTTGTATCAATCCAATTTAACGGAAGGTAAATTTATCATGATTGTATAAGTGATTTTTTATTGTCAAAAAATTAATTTGAGATAGATTTGTCATAGATGTACCGATTTAAGGTTTTTCGTGATTAAAATATTAATTTAGAATAAATTTATCATAATTGTACCAGTTTGAGATTTTTTTCGTGACATTAATCCTAATTAAAATAATGCTACCTCACTTGTACTTGTATAGTGACAGTTACACGAATAGTCCCCAAATTTTGAGCCTAATATATAATGTGGTCTCTAAATTTTTAATTTATTTAATAAGGTCTCTGAACTTTTAGTACATATTCAATTTAGTTCCTCGGCTATATGAAAATAAAAATTCATGGATCACATTACACATTGAGTGAAAGTTCATGGACTATATTGAATAAATTAAAAGTTAAAAAATCACATTGCACATTAAACTAAAGTTCAGAAATTGTTTAAGTCACCCTCTTTTTCTATATTGAGCAAATCAAAAGGATTATTAATTAAGTGCAGATCGAGCCCCCACTCCAAGCCTTCTTTTAAGAAAACGGCTTCACTTGAAACCCTCATTTGAAATTGTATGGTTTAGACATGAGAAAATCCTATTTCTTAGGAGTTAAAAGAAAAAGTTATTAACTAAGTACACATCATTGATGCTCAAAAACCTCCCTTTTCAATAAAATACCCAAGATAAATTTATTATATAGATAAGATAAGCCAATGATTACAACTATAATATATAATAAACGTAAGCAAATAAATCAATGATGAACACAAATTACAAAACCCTAATATATATACATTCATGGCTTCAACCCAAGCCTGATATGTGATGGAGAGATTGTTGAGGTTGTTTTATATCAATTACGGAAAGGTCTAGTGGTCACTTTATAAGTACGAGGGAAAACGTCACCCTTTGAGCTAACTTTTAGAGTGAGAGAAATCCAAGACCATTCAACGCTAGTATCAGAGCCTAGGTTATCAATAAGTCTGGACGTAATAGTCACACGAGAGAGTTTCAGGTTGTTACGACTCCTACCCATGTCCCGATGTGTGAGGGGGTAGATTGTTGTTGAGGTTGTCCTTTGATGATTGGTTTATAAGTACGAAGAAAAGCCATGCTTACCGTTTGACCTAGTTTTTGGGGTGAGAGAGACCTACCGGTTCAACTCCTATGTCCTAAGACAGCGATGGTGAATGGGCCTTTTGGGCTTCACCTTGCACGCATGTGCGAAACGACGTAGTCCAGTATTTCCTCTCTGGAAAATCTCCCGTCTCTTTTCCCCCCTTCCTCTTTTGCCATTGTAGCATCTCTCTCTCTCTCTCTGTCGCTCGCATCAAGATTGCAGCAATGGAGATAGTTGCGCCAAGAAACGCTTTTGGCGCAGTACATGGCTACGGCGGCCGTGGGGGCATCGGAATAAGCCCGCTCGCCGTACCGCTCCGCCGGCGCCGGCGCCGGAGCGGTTGCTGCCGCGGCGGCTGCTGTGGCGTCGTACGCTGCAAGCTGTCCAAGTTCCAAGGTAAAATTTTCCTCACCAACCGGTCATCCTCCGCGTTCGTGTCCGTCTGTTTCAACCCTCTTATGGGAAGAGTCGTCCGGCTAATTCTCGAGACCCCGCCATCGAGTGGCGTCGAGGGTCGATGTTTGTGGCGTTGTAGGCTCCAGTTTGAAATTCGCTCGACCTCGTGGTTTTTTCGGATTCGACCATGTGTCGTGCTTTGTGACAGTTCTTAATCTGAATCTGGGTGTTTGGAGCTTCCATGATTCATGTTCTTTGCGGTGGATGTTTTCCTCTCTGTTGAACTTCTCTCTGGAATCGAAGTGAAAAGATTTCAGATACCGAGAATTCTGGAGGTTTAGCTTGGCTTGACTTGAAAACTACAGATGACTGTGATCTTTAGTAGAATAGGGCCATTTTTCATTCTGGGAAATTTGAGGACTCGGTGGAAGTTAGTTTGGTGAAGGGAAATGCTACACTTTTGAAGACTGGTTTACAAAATTGTGATGTCTCGTACTGTTATTGTTCTTGAATATGGCCCATTTGTTTAAAGGGCTACTTACTATCTCACGCGACTCTCAGTAGACCACTTTTATAAACCAGTGCTGGTAAGTTTGGCATTGCTCTTTGGTAAATCCTATAAAATGTCCTGCTTTTACGGTGTGAAGAGTTTGTCGTAGCTTTTTCAGTTGGCTCTGATGTGGAACTGAGTTACAACTCTCTTTAGGTCTGTCCGCATTTGTGATACTTTAGAATTTTGAAAGCTACGCTAGGATTGCTTCAGTTGCCGCCTTCTTGTAGTTATGTTTTCATATGTGGCATGAACTGTGCTTCAACTATCTTCAAAATAGTATAGGGGTTTCCATGAGGTGTACTATTGTGTTGCTGGATGAGGCGGGCCGGCCGGTTTTTTCCCCTAGGAGCCCCTAGTTCCACACCCTTCTCGGCTCTTTCTTCACCCTTGACAATAAAAAATGTTTTAAATGACTGGCATACTCTCTTCAAAAAGCGGCAAATAATAGGAAATGAGGGGCCTTCATCTGTGCAAAGTGTGTCTGTCTTCAACATCTCCCCTCTGTATTGTCTGGAAAAGATCATGTAAGAGAATGCAGAGCTAATATTAGAAGCCTTGAAGCACTGTGCACATTTCTTTGTAGCTGAAGCCTTGTATGACTGAAGTTGCAGTCAAACACTCAATAGGGGACCTCTATATCAACCGGCCTTTCAGATGTTTAATCAATCATCTTTGTGGTGTAGTCTTGAGGAAGAAAGGATATATTACTTTCATAAACTTTTTAGGCACGACGTTTCCCTTTGTTGGCAGATTTTAACTCTATAAATGTAATGGTTAGCAAGTGGTAATGAGAAGTAGGGCCAACATCCTACTTTCACATTTCTATTTTTGTTCCCTTAGCCAGTGGCAGGTCTTCATGGAACGTAGGACATTGTTGCTCAATGCTTTGCAATTTTTTAAGCCAAAACCTTGAAAGGATCTCTTGTTTATTAAATCATAAGGGTGTTGCATTTTTAACTTTTCCTCTGTCAATGATAACCACTGCTTTTCTCTTGGCAAGGTCCTAACTTATTTGCAATTTGGATTAACAGATATTCAAAATATTTAGATATTCTAATTGCTTATATTCTGTTTTTCTTGGCCATATGTTTACTCCTTTCTTTTGGAATTTATTCTGGATTTAGATTTTCAGGACTATGCAAAACCTTCCCGTCTTTTTCCAACCACAGAGATTAAGTTCTTCTCAGGACACTCAGAAGAAGAGAAAATGATGTTTGACGATGTTGGCAATTCTCAATCCTTGTACAAGATTAAGCTACATACTAGTAGGATGTATGGTTCAGGTTTAACTGATGCCAATGCTGGAATTCTGCTCTGCTTGATCGATGAACATGGACATTCGTTATTACAGAGGCTATCTGCAACTCCAATGACTGAGTTTTCAGTGGAATGGCAAGAGAAAGTTGATCATGACATTCTCCACTTTCAAAGAGCTTCTGTCGATGAATTCACTTTTAAAGGACCCAAGCTGGGAAGACTTCAAGCTCTCTGGATTAGTCTTGAATCAGGTTTGCCTACCCTGGAATTGCTTTACATTGATGAAAGGACAATATATTCTTACATGTGTATATATATAGACATTCCATCGGTCATTATCCTTGCGGCAGTTTCAATGAGTGAGAACTATCATAGGTCTACAGTTATATATGCGAGTAAATCTGGACAGTTTAGGTCTGAGCAACCGCTCAGACCTAAACTGTCCAGATTTACTCGCATATATAACTGTAGACCTATGATAGTTCTCACTCAGCGTGTCAACTTTCCATTAGTAAACATCAACAGCTAGTCATTTGATGCACTATGTTGCTATGATTGTTGAACTTCACTAGCATGTCCTTTTAATGATCTTGCAAGGAATGTCTTCCCGTTGGTCAAGAAAGCATGTCATACTAAACTTTTCTAACAGCATCAGCTTTGTATCTTTTTGGGATAAATGCATTGAAAGTTCTAAAACTTGTCACGAAAGTGCAACGAAGTCCTAAAACTTTCATAATGTGCAATTAAATCCTAAAACTTGTTACGAAAGTGCAATTGAGTCCTAAAACTTTTAAAAATTGCAAACAAATCCTAAAACTTGTCAAATTGATTCAATCAAGTTCTTCCATTGATTGCACTTTTTGACAGTTTTAGGACTTGATTGCACATTCGTGATAAGGTTTAGGGCTTGATTGCGCTTTTTAAAAGTTTTAGGACTTGATTGTACTTTTTGAAAGTTTTAGGACTCAATTGCACTTTCATGACAAGTTTTAAGACTTCTGATGCACTTATCCCTATCTTTTTTATGATCTTGTTGTCAATTTTAACTCTCTCTTCCATTTTTATTTTGAAGATCAGGCCAATGGAGATTAGGTGGTGTCACTCTCTCTGTTATTCATGCACATCAACTGTCATTGGAGGAGCACACTGCAAAAGAAATACAATTTGGGGGTTACCAGTATGATTTTGAAGCTGAGGACATTTTAATTGGGGAGGGAAGTGATAGTTCCATGATCGAACTTAGACCTTCCCTTGTCACGGAATCATCTGGAGATCCGTTCACCTTGTTGAGCAATAGCACGCGGGAATCGACTTCTCCTAGTCCTGAAATGTCTAATGAGGAAAGCATGCAGGAATATGCAGATCTGAAGCTTTCCTTGTTACTCTATGATGCCATACTGGTCTCTGTCGGCACAACAGTTGCATCTGTTTCAGCGGGTGAGAAAGCTGCTCTCGCATTCTTAGCTGGTGGGCTCGGAGGATTTGTCTATCTGCTGATATTGCAAAGATCTGTAGACGAATTGCCCACTCCGGCAACAATCTCCAGGAACTCTGTTGATCAAGCAGTTCGTTGGTTAAAGGGTCCCATAACAACTCTGGCATTGGCAGCAGCTGTTGTTTTCGGAGTATTCAAGTACAGCTCAGGTCAGGCTCCTGCGGCATTAACGTCAGAAGAGCTCATTGTTGGGATGATTGGATTTATCGCATGTAAAGTGGCAGTAGTGTTGGCCGCATTTAAGCCCACAACATTCATTTTGAGGCGGGACGACTGATCAACAGAAATTGTTTCTCATCTTTTATATTGTTTTATATTTTATGTAAATCCTCAAACTCAAATGAACATTCGAATTTAAAGCTCTCTCAGAAGGATTTTCCACCACGGTTGAATTGAAACCGATTCAGTTCAGCATATTTATTATGTGGTAGGATTGCAAATTTCACTGTATACCTTAGTACGATCGGAAATTTGAACTGATGTGATAAGATGAGATAGTTCGCTAGGGGTTAAACTTTCGCTCGTATTATATCGCTGATTTGGGTCAAGGATTATTATTTTGGTTGACTTAAAGTACGACATTGCCACCGAACTGCATTATATCAAAGGATTCTTGCCATTGTAGTGACATGTTTCCATCTTTGCCAAGCAAAATAACTCATGCAGCGTTTTTCCTCCTTTTACTGGCGTTATGTTTACACTTACTGACTCGGGTAAAATTAAGGGATGCTACTTTGATATAGTTCGTGCTTTTGCAGGAGTCAGACCTGCATCTGTTGCTCGAGTATGATGCCCATGTGTGCACAGGTTCAAGATGATAATACAAGGCTTTGATCGTAAAGAACCATGCAACACACTTTCAGCTGTTTCAGCATCTAGACATAAATTACAACACTTAGCAAAACCAGTCGAGAGAGTATATAATAATGGGGAACGACCGACCATTGTCAATCCTGGTCACAGCAAAGACCTGCATCTATCGATTGTTGTAAATTCGAAATCCGAATATCATTCCCTATGAAATCCGCATTGGCTGATAGATCATATAAGTTTCTTTCTAAGAGTCTGTTTTCTCTAAATTTAGTTGCACATTTAATTAAGCTCAGAACATTCGTACATCAAAACTAAAGCCAAAGGGACTGACAAGGGAGGCAAAGAAAATCACTCATTTGAAGAAAAGTAAACCCATCTCCCTCTACAAGCCCGATCTCCCTGCCAGTCTTCCCAGAAGACAAAATGCGTCAAAAACTAAGAAAATAGAGGAGAAAAAGAAAACAATTACAAGTTGCTGTTGCACGGTTGCCCTTCTTTTCAAGCCAAAGCCTTGCCAGTGACATTTTAGATGCCTGTACCCCAGCAGGCACCATCATTCAGAAGCTCCAGCTCTTGAAAATTCAATGGCCAGCCCAAGCTCATTTGAAAGGAAGTATGCACCAGTGACAAGATATGCTTATCCGAAGCCCGCTATATCAAAGGAAATAATCCGGCATTCTGCGAGCTACATCTGGCTCTCCCCTCTTTGGAGCTGGCTCAAACTGCGAAGTTAAGAAGTCCATTATATTAGTTCAAGTATTGCATGTCAAATTCTCTTTATAGCCATTGCACCTTGCTTCTGCATGCATGCACTTTAGTGCCTGCATGCACATATGGAAAGAGAGAGAGAGAGAGAGAGAGAGAGAGACCTGAATGAATGTGTGGCCTTTGCAATCATCGACTTCCAGGATGGATGCCATGTTACCACAGCGATAACAATAGTTAGGTGCACTGAATATAGTAACCACTTTTTGATCCTGTCAAGATCACATGATTTATTTTTCTTAAGCATCGTAATTACAAATTCAAATAAAAAAAACTGCAGCTTGAAGGGAAGCAATTACATGACCCCAGTTATATCCTTCCATAACCAACTGATGAGCTCTAGCAATTAGCTTCAAATTATTCGTATGGTGAAACTGCTCAGATATGTCCTGCAAAAGCAATCCAACACAACATTGAACTCTATGGCTCACGATTGAATACTTTGGTTGTGGAAGATGACAAGTAGGAAAAAAGAAGAAATAGCAAAAATGAAATACTACAAACCTGACCGAAGGTATAACCGGCACCTCTGGGTGAGATACCCCAACCACAGCGGTCATCTGGGTCAGACCATAGGAGATCACACATAGGGCCCTCGTGAGGAACTTCTTGAACACGGTCAAAATTACGTATATTGTCAAGGGTTTCAATAGATGGGGACAGCCCACCATGCAGACAAAAAATTTCCGATTCAACCTTCAAAGCAAAAACAAAAATAAAGCATAATGAACTTGATTACATGAGAACCAAATTTTGGGACAGCGAGGCTGATCAAGAAAATTCCAAATCAGCGATCACTCAACCATCTTGTCAGGACAAAAAGGGCAGAAGGCAAGTAAATCCACAATACTCGGCATGTGAACTGCTAAAGTCCACAGAAAAATTCTAGGACAAGACAAATGTATCAAATATTCAAAGCTCATTTCTCATATCAGATTAGACAAAAATGTCCAAGACAATTAACCACCAGAATCGGGTTTTTAGGTTGCATTTGTTTCACGAATAAATTCTTGGAGGCAAATGTTATACATGAAAAGTATTCATAAGAAAAATGGCTGGTTTCAATTGTTCGGTAGTATACTTGATGTGAGAAGCATAAAAACTTTTCAAACTTACACCTTACTTCCAAAAATTATTCTCTCCATTATAATTACATTTGGTTCCTTGACAGTAAAGGAGCTCGGGAAAAGGAGCTTAGGAAAACAATTTCTTCTTTTTAGGATGGAAAAATCATTGTCCTCTATTTTTAAGGATGGTTGTTTTTCTTGACCATAAAGGCTTTCTGTTGATTATCCACTTTTAGCGAACCAAACACATGAAGTTTGGAAAATCATTCCGTGAATTTTTTTTCATGAATACAAACACACCCCAAGCAACAAATATGATGGCAAACAGCTTTATCAAAACCTAAATTTCAGTACCAAGTACTTTTGCTAGGTAGCTCTAGAACAGAATACACCGCTTTTCTGTTTATACTTATAGTTACTTTTCGTGAGGATCGTTCCTCGTTATAGACACGGGGTTGCACAACAACAAAAGCTTGGAAAAATTATTAGAAGGTTCTGTACCACCTTTTCTTTTTGGTATTTTTAAACTCTAGGATTGATGTGACAGCAGGAAAGTATGGTGGCTCTTACGGTTTAAGATAATCACACAACCATGCACTGCTTTTGGTGAGAGAGCAGGTTCGAAGTAGCAACACTTAAATCCAAAGTGACAAAAAAGAAGACTTCAATAATGGTGCCAAAGATGCAAAAGGACACTCCATTAAATTGGTGATGCGCATAATATACAGTTCTGCCATAGTAAGTGCATCATCCTAATAATCAGGAAAACACTCATGGCATGACAAAAGGGCAGCATCACTGTCCCACAGGAAAAGTCTCAACAGTCATGCTCAATTCAACTCCCGCAGCCCAGAAAAATGGATTAAAGGTTTACATGTCTCAATATTTCCATGCATTTCCAAATACGAAAAGGTGAAAATATGACATCAGCTAAAAGATATATTCAGACTAACCAGGGCCGTCAGTGGAAAATAGTCAAAAAGATCAGTGAATATCTTCCAAACGTTAGCATTACCATACCTGAAATAGAGAAAAAGGAGTACATTCATCAAGTATGTTAAGGAAAGATGACAACTGACTTGTTCAAAATAAAACTCGACATCTGACCACAAAAGCAATAAAGCATATACCCTCCTGAGAACCCAAAAGATAAAGTCTCTGAGTGTCTATATTAAATTCACCCATCCAAATAAAACCTGAAATCAACCGAATAAATAAGCAAAAATTTTCATACTAGGACACCAAACCTCCCACTAGATAACTGAGTAATGAGTACAAACCCATATAATGGTACTCATTCACAACATCTTTTCATGTATGTGGTAAACACATGAAAACATTCATTAAGGAACTTCAAAAGAACTTCACACGGTCTCGTTGTTTTATGGCCTGAAATAAGACCAATTATATCACGAAAGACATTACCAATCTATCAAATGCCAAGGGCCTACTATCAAATAACATTGAATATTGGCAATCTAAAACAGTGACAAACCCACGACTGTCTTAACAAAGTGAATTTGTAGCACAGAAGCATGGAATATGAAGAATGAAACTGTCTTACAGAAATGATCAACATAAAGACATACATAACGTACTGCACAAATTTCCTAAAAGAACATGGAAAGAAACTCACTTTCGCAGGCATTCATCATAAAACCCATAAACTTGAGTTATCTGCAATCCAAATGAAATGGGATTAAATCAGAACCAGTGACTCAACCAAAGACTGGTTGAAGAACATAAGACAAATGTATGTCACAAAGAAGGTAAACAAGGAGGCCAAAATGATGATACCTCTTTGGAAGAAAGAATCAGCACAAGATTAAATTGTGAAGCTAGAGAAGACTCAAAATGCACTAAAACAGTGTTGCAACATTAATCCGAAAGTGCTTAAATTTGATAAATGACTACCTGGCGGCTTTCATGGTTTCCTCTAAGAATTGTGATCCGCTGAGGATAACGTACTTTCAGTGCCACCAGGAGCTGAAAATATTCCTCCAATCAATACAATTATAAACAAGCGAATATACATAACCCACTAACACCACTAAGAGTATGCCGTGATTCTCCAAAGAAAATGCTCCGAAGAGAATTCAATAGTGAGACTAGTCATGAGACTCTCAATCTAAATAGGAAATCTGATTGCATAGATAGTTAAAGAAAGAAAGTACTTACCGAAACAGTTTCAACTGAATAATATCCACGATCAACATAATCTCCCATGAACAAGTAATTAGTATCTGGGCACTATATCAATAGCAATAAACTCCAATTATGACCTTATTCGCATAAATAGATATAAAAAAGTATAAACAAGCAACCAAAGAAGCAAATGGTTTTATGCAACAAAAGAAGGTTCACTTCACAAAGAAAAGTTATGCTGGTTAATAAGTGAAAAGCACAGTGATTCAATAACAATATAAAGCATTCAAGAACAAAGGTTTGGCAATTCTCATGCAAATATCTATTCAGAGCATGAAAATGTCAAAACAAAGTACAGTGACCATTATGCAATCCGGTATGACTGAGGAAAGAAAAAAGAAGATTGATCAAGGCACCACATAACCAATGTGAAAGCTCATCATGATAAGAAGGATGATATAGAGATCTAAACTATGCATAACACAGCGAGAGTTTCCAGCATAAGTGATTTTCATTTTAATAAAATGTCAGTATTAAACTACGTGTGATAAATCTTAACGCGTCAATTACATTACGACTATTCTTTCTTAGATCAGTTGCTAAAAGCATCTTCACTAAAACAAGCATTTACATTCTTCTCTATGAAAAACAAATAAACCAAAGCGGCAGTACTATTAACCATCAACTCAGCTTCTTTTTTTATGTAAAGATAAATTCACCATGAGGCACCAAGGAGGTGTCAACTCTTCACTTTATTAGAAAGGAGAACAAGATACCCTAATAAAAATAATTGTACCTGCCCTCCAATGCGGAAAAGCTCGGCCAGATCATGGAATTGTCCGTGAATATCACCACATATTGTAACAGGGCTTTTTACAGGCTATATGCAAGAGTTAGAGGGAAAAGACAATTAAGATATGTTGCACCTCATAAGCATAATGAGAAATGTCAACTCAGAGTGCACACTGTGTGGGAAGTTTCCACGCACTGTATGTGAAGTTTTGCGATGATATCAACACACACCTGGACATTATCTTCTCCCATTAGGATCTCCTTAGCCTTCTCACATAGCACTCTAACCTGTTTCACAGTCAATAATGTCATTCTCAGTTGAAATTCAAAGGCAACCATTTGACTAATTTTTTGAGGTCATCATGATGTACACACCAGAAAGAGAGCAAGCCAGCAAAATGAGACAGTATAGGGTTTGAGTGAGTCGAGCTACTCAGAAGTCAAAGATAAAGTGCTCCCCTAGCAGTATACTCGTGAATTCACAGTCAGCGCAATCATTTTTCAAACTCGAATTGAATTATTGTACCTAGAGTAGTATTTAAAGTTGACCCCAAGCCTTGTATTCCTTAATTGAGCAGCTTCGAAGCCTCAATATGTTGTCAACTTTTCTAAATGCTTCTTACTGATGTACATGTAGGTGGCACTTTTCATTTGTTAAAAGGCATTTGCCACAACTTAGTTATACACTTGAGAACTGCAATAGCGTTTGCAGTCTCTACTCTCTGCAATACTCAGCCCTCACCTCTTTATGGCTGCCCCTCTACTTCAGACATTTAGTCCATCAAAGAAGTGCTAAAATCACTATTGGCGAGATGTTGCTCGCTGTGATAACATTCTGTGACAACAAAGACAGGCACGGGAGACTCTTAAGAGGCTACGACAGCCAAAATTCCTCATTCTTATGATAGAATGCGACTTCACTGACGGGACGTTGCTCCGTCAAGATACCTTTCAACGAACAGAGGATCTCCAAACACAGTTCAACGCCATCGGACATTAACAAGAACTAGTCTTCACATCACACAGCAACACCCAGATTTCATCTCCACAGGAACACCCACATTAAAAAAGACCATTAGAAGTATAATCTTACCACACCGCCGCAACATCAACACATTGCCCCGCCGAATCATAAAGACAGTATCAAAGGGCAAACCCAAGAAAACGACCTCGCTCATGCTACCCACAAACCCACTTATGCCGCATTGCAGGAAATCTAAGCGAGCAACTCCACTAAAACCCAGAAAGCAAAAACGCAACTTCTCATCACCACGACGCGAGTCGCTTCGATTCGACCATGGACCCCGATCCATCCCCGCTCCTCGCGACGCGAACCCTACATATACCCAGATGGGGAACGCGGCTCCCCGGCGCACCGCCGGGACAAAACGGGAGCGCGGGGGATCGATCGGCACCGCCTCGAGGGAACGCGTTACCTGCTGCTCGGACAAGGGCCTGCACTGCATGAGCTGGGAGATGTGGTCGTCGACGCCGCCATGCGAGGTGCAAGAGAGTGAATCCAAGCTCATCTCCTCCGTCGTCCGGAAGCTCCGACCCCCTCGACAACCTCGGATCCGCCTTCCTCCCCAGACGCCTCCGGCCTCGGCACTGAGATCCCACGGCAAGATCGGCTCCTCTCGCTGTCTCCTCCTCCTCCTCCTCCTCGATTTGAAAAACTGGAAGCGGCTCGAAATGCCTTTCTACTCGATCGAAATGAAGGAGGAGGAGGGAGTAGGGACGTTATTTCTTTAAAGAACAATTATTTCGGGAAAAAAAAAATTTAAAATTTTTTGGGATTACAACATTATTTCGGAAAATTGAACAGGAGATTTTTATTTTAGTTTTTTTTTTCCTTCTTTAGGCAATCAAGGGGAAAAAAAGAATTTGGCCGAAAACAAAAGCCGAAAATTTATGGTTGGGAAAAATGCACCGGCATTCATCCATCCGGCAGTAAGTAAGCGTGGAAATATGTCCCCGACTTCTAAATAAGACCTTAAATTACTTCGCGTAGGATCTCATTCGAATCTCGAAATATCTCGAATGTAAAATATCTAAAGGGTATTCTCGAAAAAAAAGATAAAAGAGGGACAAGGGGGCTCCGGGTTTGTCCGATCGCCGGGACTTTTAAAACAAGGTGCTTATACTGTAAGTCGGCTTGTGGTAGGGTCGGTTGAGAGTGGCCCGGAGTAACAATGATCCATGAGGTTAAGGTAACCAGATGACCCCAAGGGGAGTGTCCTCCGGTTACCTTAAGGCAATAGACCTAAAAATAAAGGGCAAAATTCTCTGATTGTCTAAATTGATATTTCCGCTCGTTTTATACAATTTGTTATCACCGCTTATAACACGTCAATCCACAAGCACTTCACATCTTCTGCTCTCTTTTGCGAAGACGAGAAAATGAAGTAGATTTCACCGCTCCAAGGAGGCAAATCTCGGGAAAAGTATTGAAAGAGTAAATAATATATTGTATTGGTATCAATTTAGTCTTAAATTTTTCAACAAAACTAATTTAATCCTAAACTCCTTCGTATTAATATTAATTCAGTTATAAACCTTTCAATTAAACTAATTTAGTCCTAAACTTTTTCGCATTAATATCAATTCAGTCGATCCAATTAATTTAAATCGGAAATTGCTGACATAGTTAAATGCTCTTTTTGAATTTTTTATTAACTTTTTTCTTTACTTTTTTTTCTTCTCTTTTTCTTCTTTTCTTTTTGTCTTTCCTCTCTCTTTTTTCCCTTATTACCCTTTGCTTGTCGCTAGCCGGTAGAGCTCGCTAGCCACCGGGAAGGGCTGGGCGAGGGGCCTCGTTGCCATCGCCGAGGGCCTCACCTGTGGCTGGCAAGGGCATCCCGGCCTTCGCCCTCACCCTCGTTGATGGCCAGCGACCTCATGAGGAGGCTTTGGCTAAAGACGATTGTGCTCTTTCGTAGTTATTGCCACATTTCTCACCATAATCTATTTGAAACTTATGCCCGTGTTGATGAAGATTTTTCTTTTCCTATGCCTTGACATTAGCTGGTGGGGGGTAAATAGGAAGGAAAGTGGGAAACCTGCTCATGGCGTTTTCGAGAAGGGTTTGTACTTTCTTACATCCTATGAGTCGAGTCAGGCCATGGTAATATCACTTATATTTCTGTCAATGGCATCATGTACCGGGAACATTCATTGCAGAATGGGAAGAGGGATGACTTGCTTGCAGCAAGCTGCTTGCAACAACGGATATTGCTCCAACGTAGGCCGAGCGCTTGGCAGAACTTGCGGCTGCATTAGGCATTGGCAGAAGAAACCGTGAACTGTTTTTTCATGGTTCTGTTAGCATCGTTTTGCTTTGATGTTTCCGAGAGAGTGGACTGATTGGAGAGAGGGAGAAAACTACTGTTCTTTCATAGACAAAAAGGACTGTAAGGTCCCCAGCCCTGCAGAATACTACTGTTCTTTCATAGACAAAAAGGAATATAAGGTCCCCAGCCCTGCAGAATGACGTTTTCGTGAATCACTGCGAACCGATGAACTGTGGAGGGAAAAGTCAAAGTTCTGAGTAGTTGCTTGTAGATAAAACTAATCATATTCTAGTGACTTTGTCATGTACCCTTATATGATTGATTGCTAGTGAGACTTGTTTTTGGTTGCACGGTGCTGAGGGGAGACAAATGCATCTTTTGGGATCCAAAGGAGAGAAGTATCTATGCATCAGCTTCTACTATATGTTTATCAATTTATTTGTATTTTATTTTGCTAAAAGTTCGAAGTAAATGGTTTGCGTTAGACCAACAATTGCATGCTTTCCGCAAGATTTCGGACACGTCGTCTCTTGCTAAGTTGAAAAGCATCATGTCTATGGGAAAATTACTCCTATATAATATACGACAGCAGACCACAATAATGATTAACCCACAGTTATTTTGGTGACTTTACATTGTGTCCAGCCCTCTCCTTAGAAAAAAAACAAAATAAAAACCCGAAAACCGATCCGAACCAAGTTCAAGTCGCGATATTCGGTTCGGGTCATACGCTCACCCTAATGGTTCGGATTTCCAGAAGACTCGAAGCAATCTGTAGACACCCCAAACTTTTTGTCCTACACTATGGCTCTCTTTTCCCACCCTACTTGACTAGATCCTCTTGGAGCGGCCACTCCTCCTCTACGCTGCTGAGTGGACTGCCCTCCTAACATACAGATCATTGCGATGGTGTCGATCTCCCTAGAGGTTAGGCAGCTTCGGCCTTCACAAGGGAGTGCAGCGACCCCAATTCGAAGGGCATGAGGGTGGTGGCGGACCTAGGGCCGGTTTGATTCATCTTTGAAAATGCTATTTGGGTGAATGCAAATACCTTTGGGTGAAAGCCCATTTGGGAAATACAAATGGTGTTTGGTAAAAATATTTTAGAAAGCTACTTTGGGCAAAATATAGTGTTTGGTGAATTATTTTTGCAAATGGACTTTGGGAATAAAAAACCCAACTTATCCTTCGCCGAAACCGGCCACCGGCGAGCCAGATCTGGCGCCGATGGCCGTCGCCTGAGGTCGGGCGACCACTAGCGGGCCAGATCTAGGGTGGGTGGCCATCGCCCGAGGCCGGCGACCCTCGACGAGGGTCACAGGACCTAGGCGGCTGCAACCTGGGTTGCGCGACTCAGGCGGCCGTCGCCTTGGTCACCAGGCGGCGGCCGCCTGAGGTCGCGCGACCAAGGCGACGGCCGCATGAGGTCGCACGACCTCAGACAGCTATCGCCTTGGTCGCACGACCTCGCCAGCCAAATCCACTCTCACCGCCCCTTCGTCAGCCAAATCTACCATCGCCGGTAAAGAAGATGAACAGTAACAGAAGTAAAACCGAAATAAAGGAATTTAAGTGAGGCCAATTTAGGAAGGAAAAAATAGGCTTCAGCATTTCAAATGTAAATTTTCGGCTTTTCATTTCGGGGAAGGGGCTTTCGAGGCTGAAAGCCCCTTCCAAAAGCCGAACCAAACGGGGCCCTACTAGGGGAGATCGCGTGCTTGCAGGCACAACTGTTATCGAGGTCGAGGGTTAACCTGGTAGTGTCGCTAGTCTTCACAACAATCATCATAGGTTGGCCTTCGTGGTTAGAGCTTTGTCTTTAGGCGAGGAACAAGCTTGGCTAAGTCTCCATTCAACTCCAACTACAAACATTTTGAAGATGCTTTGGGAGGTTTTTTTAGCATAACAGTTTTTGGATCACCGTAAAAGTAATAGCATATTGTGAGCTACAAATTCTTGAAAAAGCGAACCTCTCATTAATTTGTAATTATTTTTATTTTTTGTGGCCTAGAACAAGTTATTAATCTCATGATAGATTAAGGACGGTCACTTGATCATTTCTCTTTCCTCTTCACTACTCAAGGTTCTTGGAAGTTGGAAGAGTATTACACTTATAGAATTTTAGGGTTTCGTTTTCAAATGAAGTTAGGGACCGAAAGGGCCAAAACGAACCATTTTGCCACGTCAATCGAAAATTGTTCACGTTAGACTTAAATTTCTTTAAAAAAGAGCCATATCGCAATCAAAATTTAATTGAAAAGGCCACATAGGACAATTTACGAAATAGACACTCAAGTGAACGATTTTTCACCGATGTCAAATTTAAATGATCGAAAAAAAATTACGGCACTCAAATAAGCGTTGCACGAAAGTATTATTATCCCGAATTTAACAAATCATCAACGATATGAAAAATGTGATGATCAATAAAGTGTTTGCAAGGCGTGAAGCCGACAATGAATGTTGCTTTGTGCCTAAACAAAGCAGGATGCCAAGCCGGCTGTTACATTCTGAAATTTCCTTACCTTTTGAAACTTGAATAATATAATTTAACTTCAATTGATGTACACATTCTTTTTTTTTTACTATGAAAATTCACAGTACAAAAGATATACTTCTTCTTTTTGTTGCGCATTCTCATCCAATCCTTAAATAAGAGCTAATCTAAATGTTGTCGATCTCTAAACTCAACCAATTTGTGAAGTATTTTAGAAAAGCCAAAACTCAGTAAATGAAATATCTAGGTCTAAAGTAAAAATTTTACTCATGACTCGACCCGAGAGCACAACAGCATAGTAACAATTAATTATTTACATATCAATAATAGAATATCTTAATCACTTGAGGAATACAACAATTTTACATTATTCAAGTGACAGAAATCTAATCCCAATCTAACATGTTAACCAGTTCATTTTTTGTGAGCACATATCAGAACGCAGATTTACAAAATGCGCATATTCATAAAAAGCCATCACAACCACTAACCATGTCAAATTTCCCTCAATACTGGCCCACCATTACGGTATTAAGGAGATCAATATACTTAAAACAACGAGTATTAACAAAAAATTTTCAAATAAATTTTATTTAAATTCACTTATGATGATATAATCCATCCGTTATAACATGCGCGATGGAAATAAGGAATGTGGGACACTATAATAGTGACAAATGGTTGGTCAAAGTGAGGTTTAAGGGCAACGAGGGTAATTCTTCAAAAGATATTTGAGATTTTGATAAATATCGAGGAATTCGGTGTCCGTTCTATATGTTGATAAATCATAAAAATATTTTGAAACCACCAAAATAATTAGCGACGCCTCTAGAATGCCCGAGTAATCTTAACTAATGGGTTTTCTTGGTAATTATCCTGTGTACTTTTCAGGGCGCATCAATGATCAATCCGGCCCAAGAATACTATGTCGACACGTTTTCCACCTTTAATTTCTTAATAACACCACATCTGCTAATTTCTATTTAGTTTATGCATATTGAAGTTAGTAAAATTATTTTACTAATTGATTATTCGTGAATTGACTCTGTGTCGCCTTTCTTTACCCATTAAAGATTTACTTAAATATCACGATTCTGAAAACATATTTTAAAGATATTTTCCTATCTTAACAAATATAATGAGAGAGTCATAGTTTGCTGAAATTATCGAATATTTCATATAAATCATTTATCATCTTGATTTCATGAGACAATAGTAGGAAATGAAGAAATTTCAAAATGTTACGCCGGTGGCCATATAGGATGACATTTAGAACCCATGGTGCTTTCCAACGTAGTAGCCGAACGTCTGCGCCTATTTTAGCGAGCACTTGGCGCAGCCCCAAATTCCAAAGTTCTTAAAACCTTATTTTTGAGTTTACATTATATAGAACTTACGAAATACCTGGAGAACTTCAAGATCCGTAATCCAAAAGAGTTGAGAGCACGAGAAAACCCTTTTCTTGTGATTGATTCTTGTGAGTTTGGGTAATACATAGGATTTGGGAAACCCTTGAATATAAGTGTTCGAGCAATTGTAATCTATTATCTCCTCGCGTGAATTGTGTACGCCATTGAACCACGTAAATCGATAGTGTTAGAGGTGAGCGGTTCCGGATTCCGTACAAATTCCACCTGAAACTTAAAATCTATCAATGGGAACACGTTCCTCATTTTTTAAAATCTGAAACCTACTATACATACATTGAAACCTGGAACCTACTATGTCACAGGTTTCTGTTCGTAAAATTCTACACGTGTCAATGAATGTTGAATAAATAATACAATGATGAGAAGAATATCGTCTTACAAAGATTGATGATAATAAACCAATTAAATATAAAAAATAGACTAATTCTAAAATTTATCTAACAGATCAAAATAGAATTGAGAATAAATAAAATTAACAATTATTTAAAATGAAATTTTATAAACTAAAGGCAGATAATCAATTAGGTAAAATATGTTAGAGCACCCGATTTCACCATAACTACTAGATATGAATTTCGGATCATTATGCATACAAGAACAATATCAAACATATGATAGTGGAATTTCCTAATCTATTTACTATCTTATCTCTAAGTATAGCAAACCTACTCAGTATATCAATTCATTATATTTCTATGTGAATTTAAATAAACATAAATGCATTAAAATCTGTGAATATTCCCGATTTATAATGAATTTTTTATACCACCTTATAACCGAAGGCTACACAAATAACATGATATATTTCTATCCACATTTAATTCATGATTATATATTATAATAAGCAATTGTATATTATCATTTCTTTGTCTCAAACATGCACATCGGATCATTTAAGTGATAGCTAGTCACTTAAAGGCATTAAATACAATAATATATAACTCACATGAATGAAATTACTTGCAAAGCATAAAAAACATGAAATTCATGTGATCATGGTTATGCTACATCGTAACTCTAATAAAAAAAATTACAACATAATAGAAGAAGAAACGAAAATATAGATTAAACCAAACATCTTGAATCAAAAAACAAGAATTCTATCACCATTTTTCTTTTCCCTTCAAAATATTTGAAAAGCTCTCATAATACTGAAAACAAAAACAATCTAAAAAAAAAAACTCGTTGTTCCCCAAAGTTATCATATTTATATTATAACATGCAAGACTCCTTTCATAAGGCAATTGCTTCTTTTTTGCATAAAATTAGGGGATAAATCGCATAATTCTCAATGTGATATTCACCTTCTAACTCTTCTCTGGTTGCATATTTCTTTGCTTCTTTTTGCCATATTTTCTTTGTTTTCTCCATATCTCAATATAATGGATAAATAAGGAAAAATTAAGTACATAAAAGGAAATCTAAATATATTTTAACAAATATTGCATTATTTGTTGCCTAGAGTAGATAAAATAACTCTATTTTTATAGAGTTCTCAGTTCCAAGGTTGGTTCCAGAGTCTATCCAAGTTATACTTGCATTATTAATTGAATAATTATAGTGAATCATCATCTTTAATGACTATCACTTACTGTTATGATTCACTGACCATAACTTATATTTAGACACAAAAAAATATAAAATATTAACAAGTCATAAAATGAAAAGCTCATATTAATGGTTCTAGATTATATACTCATCATTTAACTCCATGGAATACTGCAGGATCATGCGAAGATAAATTAAGAAAAAACACAAAAAGCTAATTTAAGGTTTCAGCTTCCAAATTCCAGGTAACCTGGAACCTAACTTACCTATCAAAATATGTTCCTCAATTTTTGGCACTTAAAACCTATCATGTATATCTTGGAATTTTAACCATACAAGTTCCCACCAGTGAGGTTCTCCAGTTCTAACTTTTACATCTGAACCTTGCTCAATGCTAGGTAGTGCCGGGTTCACTTTTTTGCTATTCATTTCTAACTCGAATTGTTTCCTTATTCACGTTTCTTAGTTTTTTTTTTTTGCTAAATTATTCACGTTTCTTAGTTAGTATACGAAGAGTCAGATATTTTGTTAAACCACCCCATTAAATGAGCATTGACTTATCTGCTTTGTTTTTTCATGTAGCATTTGACTTTTCCGGTGCCAATCTGTCTAAACAAGGAAGACAAAATGTGCTTACCATTCACCATAAATAAATTCATACCAACAAAAAGAAGAAGAAGAAGAAGAAGAAGTTAAGAACAGTTTGTGTGGAAAAAAGAGGCATGAAGAGATAAGAAGGAAAGACCTCAAAAGAAGAGGAGCAAATAAGCTTGCCCATTGTCTCAGCTAATCCCTTTGAAAGTCCCACATGAGCCAAAGAAGCAAGTACATTAAATATCCATTGCACATCGCAAATCGCCATTTTTGCCCGTGCATTGATGACGCCCGATTTCTAATCTCTTCTTGAGGCCGGTTGACTTAAATTACTCGAGATTGATCTGCTGTCTTCCGCTTAATTAATTGGACGTTGATTGCGACACTGTAATTTTTTTTTTGTCAAAGTAAGTTTACGAACCTTGGAATGGTCAAATAGGGGGAAAGAGACGGGTCGATCTTTTTCTTTGGTTTCGACTGCTGGCTACTTTGGCCACTATTGAAAAAGCGCTGTAGAAAATCGTGGCGGAAATTGTCCAAGCAAATTGCAAACCTATCATGTTACGGATATCAATTTAATCATAAATTTTTCAATTTAGTTTTAAATCTTCGTGCGATATTTCAACGTAGTTATTCCGACCTATTTTTGCCGATGATCGCTGACGTGACAGTGTGCCACTTAAGACGGCTAGCGATGACTACACCACCTAGGACGGTCAGCAATTTTCGACGAAAATTGATCGAAATGACTACATTAGAATTTCGCGGAAAGTTCAAAATTAAATTCGAAAAATTGAAAAGTTTAAGATCGACTTGACATCCGAATAATATGTTTAGGATCGATTGGGTAATTTTTCCGAAAATCGCTAACATATACTATCTACGTGAACCTTATACTCTTCCTAAAAGTTAAGGTCATGCAACTTATGATTGAATCAAATAGCGAATGTCCAAAGGTGGTCAAACCAATTGCCAATCGAGGAAATTATGATTTGATCAATGATGAGTGATCCCTCACTCCTTTGACTCCAAATGAGAACACAAGGAACGAGATCTTTCGGAGCTTGATGCTTCCATTTACTAAGGAAGAAGGCTTTTGATACATATGTACATGAATAAAGACATTTTTGTATTGAAAATAATGTGGGAAAATGATTAGCCATGGAAAATCCCCCGTCAATTAATGGGACCCCCTTTGTGAATGACCTACGAGACCGCCGATGTGTTACGACAAGCAGGCTTCAACAAGCTCCTCCTTTGTCTTCACTCGACGTATCGTCACCTTCAATCTCGACCCCTCCGCGAGACGGGCCTCGCGAGCATTCTCCACGCCTTTCTACTGCCTTCTCTCCTCCATCTCCCTCCGCCGCGGATCTCTACTGCCGCCTCACTCCCCTCCATTTCCACTGTGGTCATGCAATATCGAGATTGCGCCATCCTCGTTGAATTTGGCAAGTGACACTTGATTTGTAAATACCCCCTAATTCACTTGCTTCGTTGAGGGCCTCCATCACAAAAAAGTTCGGCCCTCTCACGCGTATGATCGAGCATTCTCTCTCTATTGCCATGCTCCAATGTGAAACCGGCAATAAATCCTTCCAATTTTCGAAATACGAACAAGGGGTCCAAATCGTCTTGCACGATAAAATTAGTGGCAATAAAAACTTTCGAACGTAATATGAGATGAGTCTAAGGGTCATCTTGATAATAAATGTGTAATATGAGACGAGTCAAGGATAATCTTAATAATAAATGTACACATCACAACAATTATAATTCTCGTGTCGCTCACAATTTAAAGATGGCAAGAAAGGGAGTAAAACCGAAAAGCCTTCAAGGGTGCTTCTAAAAATATTTTTTGAAGGACCATTTATTTTACCGGATCACAGAAAATTGAATTTCAGTCAATTGATAAGAAACATATTTAGATATATATATATATATAGATACATGTGTACATGAATAAAGATATTTTTGTATTGAAAATAATGTGGGAAAACGATTAGCCATGGAAAATGCCCCCGTCAATTAATGGGAACCCCTTCGCGAATGGCATTGACCTACGAGGCCCCCGATGCGTTACGACAAGTAGGCTCCGACAAGCTCCTCCTTTGTCTTCACCCGACCCTCTCACGCTCTCTCGCTCTCTCTGCGCGTCCCTGCGTGTTAACATTAGACTCTGTCGAGACAACAATAGATTACCGACTGACCAAAGCCATGCATCTCGATAAATTACACCCACCGATACTGTATGCCTCCTCCTCCTCCTCCTTTACTTTCTTCCCTTTCTTTAATCCGAACACAGCGACCGTTTTCACTCCTAATATGCTCACAGGGACAGAGAGAGAGAGAGAGAGAGAGAGATAGAGAGAGCGAGAGGGGGCGGGGGTGGTGGTGGTTTTCTCTTTTCTTGAGTCGACGACTTGGGTAAAAAAGAGAGAGCGCTCTGCTTTTGGGTGTGCGCGTCTGTCTTGTTTGTCGTTCGCATTTTCGCCGGGTTCAGAAGACAACAATCGCTCCCTTTTCCTCCCTTCCCTTACCCCTTCGAGGCTTCGACCCTTTTCGTTCCTTTTCCTTTTCTTTTTTCTTTGCTCCGTTTCTTCGTTTTGGGTTTCGATCAGATTCGGGCCGTTGGAGCTCCGGCGCTTCTCGATCTGGGTTCTTGGTGTTGCTCGGCCGCGGGGAAACGCTTGGCGTCGGTTCGTTCTATGAGTGTGGTAATCTGAATGGAGGGAGTCGTTGAACGCCAAGCCCCGAATGCTGTAAGGCGCTCTCGCGTCCAGCCTCCACTGGTACGAAGCCTCAATTGCTCTTCGCTCCTCTTGGGTTTCTTGCTATTTTTTAGTGTGTCTTCATGGGATTTATGTCGGGAGTTTCTTTGAGCATTTTTTGTGTTTCTGGGTGCTCGCTGGATTTTTTGTTTTTTTTCGGTCTAGTGTCGAGGAAATTGGGGAGCAAAGATGAGATTATCTGTGCTTGGGTGGTTGGGATTTGGTGATTTCGACATGATCTTGATAACTGTGCTGGTGATCGTCTTGTCTGTGCATATAACTGTGGATTTGTGAGGACACCCAGATGAGGATTGCGGTGTGGGAGAATGCGTTTGCTAATGAGCTTGCCTTTTTTTGACTCATCTGTTTTCTTGCCTTTCTTGTGTTTCGCCCTCATTCTCTCATGTCTGGCCTCTCAGATTCCCAGCTCATTCTGTTGTTGACCTTTAGCAAGCCTCGAGTTACGGCTCCCTGCTGCTCCATTTAGTTCTCGAAATTTCTTGGGCAAAGCATCTGTCTATGGAGTTGCAATAAAAACTTAACCTTTTACAATCAAGGATCTAGATTTTCATCTTTTCGAAAATATTCGATTTTGCCAATTACGCCGATGAACATTCCATTTTGATGCTTGTAAACCTGATGTTGGCTGCTTTGCAGGTTGATTCTGTATCATGCTATTGCAAAGTCGATTCCAGCTTAAAAACAGTTGTCGGCGCAAGGAAGTTTGTCCCAGGCTCCAAGCTTTGCATACAGCCTGACATCAACCCTAATGCACACAGAACCAAGAACTCGCGCAGGGAGAGGACCCAAGTACAGTCCCCACTCTTACCGGGCCTTCCTGATGATCTTGCAATTATTTGTCTGATTCGAGTCCCTCGCATCGAACATAGAAAGCTCCGCCTGGTTTGCAGGAGATGGCGGCACCTTGTTTCTAGCAGTTATTTTTACTCCATGAGAAAGAGTCTTGGATTGGCAGAGGAATGGGTATATGTGATGAAACGAGATCGCGATGGAAGGATCTCATGGCATGCTTTTGACCCTACCTATCAGCTGTGGCAGCCACTTCCTCCTGTTCCAAGTGAGTATTCTGAAGCTCTTGGCTTTGGCTGTGCAGTACTGAGTGGTCACCGCCTGTACTTATTTGGAGGAAAAGATCCGCTTAGGGGATCTATGAGACGGGTTGTCTTTTACAATGCTTGGACAAACAGATGGCAAAAGGAAAAGGAGATGCTCAGGAAACGCCACTTCTTTGGCTTTTGTGTTATAAACAACTGCCTTTATGTGGCTGGTGGTGAGTGTGATGGAATACAAAGGACTCTCCGTTCTGCTGAAGTGTATGACCCCAATAAACACCGGTGGAGCCCTATCACAGATATGAGCACAGCTATGGTGCCTTTTATCGGGGTTGTCTATGATGGAAAGTGGTTCTTGAAAGGACTCGGGTCTCATCAGGAAGTGATGAGTGAAGCCTATGTCCCTGAAACTAATTCATGGACCGCAGTTAGTGACGGGATGATTGCGGGTTGGCGCAACCCTAGCATCTCTTTAAATGGACAGCTCTATGCTTTAGATTGTCGTGACGGTTGCAAGCTTAGGGTTTACGATAGAGACACCGATTCGTGGAACAGATTTATAGATAGCAAGCTCCATCTAGGACACTCCCGAGCGCTGGAGGCTGCGGCTCTTGTTCCCCTGAATGGGAAGCTGTGCATCATACGCAACAACATGAGCATCAGTCTGGTCGATGTTTCAAGTCCCGATAAGCACGTGGAGACGAACCCCCAGCTCTGGGAAAATATCGCCACCAAGGGTCATTTCCGGACACTTGTCACTAATCTATGGTCAAGTATTGCTGGCCGGAGCGGTTTAAAGAGTCATATCGTGCATTGCCAGGTTCTTCAAGCCTAAGAGCCAGCGTTCTTGTTCATTAAACTCTGTAGAATTTTGTTCAGATCATTATGCCCGTGTTTCCCTCAAGAATTTGAGCCGGCTGTGAGTACACCATCGTTGCAGTTTATGGAGAGAATCTGCAGCAATTGGTTGTTGGACGAAATGATGAGCCAGAGTTGAAAATGTAAAATTGGTGATTCGCGAGACTCAAATCAACGGATCGATTCACTGGAGGCACCGTATCCTGAAATGTGCTCTGCCTTTCATTTGGTATAATTGTAATGACAAGGTACATTGTCATTTTTAGCAACAGACTTGATGTCATTTATTCATATTCATCTCGAGAGAGGAGCTACTTATAGATCAGGTCATGCGGCTGCAGGGCCGTGCACCTTTTGTTGTTGGATTATTTCAGTAGTTTGATTTTCGTGATGTTTGTGAATATACATATATTTACATTTAGAATGTACATATTCAATTTGTCTTGGCAGTGATGAATTGCACGATGCGGACTATCTCTAGCTTTCCATTCCATTGAAGTTATTCCGTTCCTCGTACCTCCATCCTCATGAGCACACTGCAGCAGAAGCTTTCACCATATTATGCACAGGTCGCAAGTACATATTCATGGCTGGCCTCTATCGTTTCTTCATTTTCGGAGTCTCAATTCACGGTGTAACTGATCTTGCGGACATTTGATGCAACATCTTCAGCATTAGAAGTTTGACAATTAAATGAAGACGAACAATTTAGTTTCCCAATTGTATCCAGTCACGATGGTGATCTCCTCCCTAAGAAAGAAGAACGGGATGATAAGAATCTTCCCGTGACAGCACGCAGGACATAAAAGAAATTACAGCGTCCATGATTTATTATAGGATACGGTAATTCATGGAACAGATCTACACACACGAGTGGTTCGGAGGTAGTTCCACCGTGAAACAATAACAAAGTTCATCCAGTGTCAACTGAAAACTACATAGAAGAGTGTTTGTAGTGATATGGCGAGACACCGAAGGATCGAACTGATGGTGGATTACTCCAGTCTCGCCAGTTCTCTTTCACCTGTAATTAAAAGAAAATGCAGAAAGTAATCAGGCGTTAAAGTTCGTCCAACCCGTAATATGGCTTAAAAGAAAAGGTCGAATGACAGACATGTCCTACGACTGAATGAGAATGCAAGTCGTCCACCATGTGCTCAACCCAGATTATCCGTGCGATGCACTTCAATAAACAACAGTCAGTTTACCAAATTCCAACCCTACTTCATCCTCGAACTGGACCAGCAACTCTACTTATCAATCTATGAAGGTTTTAATGATTGCCAACAAACAAATAATAGGTAGAAGTGAAAGCCATACAATGACACCATGGGTTTCTACGACACGATCAATGCAATCATGCATAGGCATAGGCTTGCATGTAAGTTCGTCCAAAATTCTCCAAAATAATTCAGCAATCTGTCAACAGTTTCCAATATCTAAGAAGTGCAAGAACCAGCAATGGTCAGCCAAATAGAGGGAAAAGCGCCACCGGCACCAGCCTTGATCTATATTAGAAGTAGGCACTGTTTGATTTTTCCTCAGCGGTATATAATATCAAATGCTATAAGCACAAAGGCAGGCAAAATTCGAAGTTCGCTAAAAGCTTTGACCGGTTGCTTCACTTCGACAGGATGAGCCGACAGCATATACATACCGAAATAGAAAAACAAAGGCAATCTACTTAGACCACTAGTAAGGCTATTCTATAATTCGACTCGAACTAGATCATAAACTAGTGCACCAAGGCCAAAGGTTCACATGCGACTTGTGTCAGTTGCCAAGTTTTCCTCTTCAGTCAGTAGTCGAGTGCAAAAAATTTCCTCTTTGCCTATATTCTCACAACAAATTTTACTGCATATCTGTTCAGGGACTAGCAGGTTTTCAAGGTAAGCAAATTTACTAGTTTTTACAGTTTCACTGAGCATGAGTGTCTTGTCAAAGTGTAATCAGTTGAAGAAACACCAGAAGGATGGGAAGGAGACACATTGGCTTAAATTGGTAAGCTTTGAATTCCTAAGGGGAAAGTACAGAGGCTACTGAACCTTTGGCTTCGCACGCGGGGGAGAGGAAAATGAAATCGAGCAAAGGGCAGCGGCGAATTGCAATGGAAACAGAACCCCAGACCATATCATTGCAAGTCCAACATTCACGTGCAGATATCAACCGGACGACAGGTCTCGATTCCGAGGGATGCGAGGAAAGAAATGAGTAATCTTGTGCACTAAAAAATCAGCGAATCTTCTGAGAACAAGTGCAAACGAGCGTGCAGATTGGTCACATCTCAAAAGCAAACGAAGATTCGTCCTTCTAATCAGAAGAACTCCACCTAAGCAAAGCCAAAACCCACAGAAAAGAAACTTCCATGCCGTATCCATTGCAATTTGCCAATCACATCACGCAATCCAAACGTGCAATTGCAAAGAATCGCAAACGATCGACAACTAGCATCATTACTAATTCGCGCTACCTCACACGGAAGCTGCCTCTGGGTTTCCATCGCAGGCGTTGCTCTTGCAAGCGGGGACGGCTTCGAACTGCGCGGCCGGCAGCTTTTCCGACAGCGCCCCGACGTAGAACTCGATCATGCCGGAGCCCGAGTCCGACTTGATGCCCGTCACCGGGAGCCAGACGAAGAGCTTCTTGGCCTGGATCCCGGACACGCCGGACACCGACCCGTAGGTCAGCTTCCCGGAGATCTTCCGGTCGTAGTAGACGAGCTGGTCGAACTGCACGTAGCAGGGGCCGCGGAGGCGGACCTCGAAGGCGCCGTCGTCGGAGAGGGAGTAGGACGCGACGTTGTCGGGCAGGATCCCCCTGGGGAACCCGTACTGAGGGAGGAGGTCGTGCACGTCCCCGCTTCCGCCGCCGCCGCAGCCGCCACCGCCGGCTCGGAGGGCTCCGAGGTGGGCGGAGAGGGCGGTGGAGGCGGGGGCGGAGACGACGGCGAGGACGACGGCGAGGACGATGGCGAGGGGAGACGGAGGAGGGAGCTTGGGGACGGACGCCATCGACGGGTGAGCTGGGAAAGCAGGAAGGGGTCTCTGGCCGAGGAGCCGTGGAAGTCGGGGACTTTTGTGGGAAACCTCAAGGAAGATGGGGGAGGTAAAGAGGATACCCGCTGACGAGAAAATATTCAGCGGTAACGTACTGCCACGCAGTTATCCTACGTGGCGTATCTGTTCCGCTAAGAAAGTGACACGTGTCACTTGACGCGAAATAAAAAAAAGGAAAAAATTGGAGGGACGGGCGAAAAGTTGAAATCCCGCTCAAAACACTTTCTCTCTCATCTTTTCAATTTTGGAGGCCTTCTTTGCCTGCTCTCGTGGGGGAGAAGACGCTCTCTCTCTCTCTCTCTCTCTCTCTCTCTCTCTCTCTCCACCGCCTCCGCCTCTCCCAAGAGCCCGGCCGTCGCTCCGAGTTCAGATCTGCGTCTGGCCCGTCGCGGCTGCTGGGTCCCGAGCCTCTCCCCCTCCGCCTGCGCCTCCGCCTCCGTTGTCGCCTCCGGAGCCCCATCGGGCGGCTACGATTTACGATTCGTCGGCTGATTCCTCTCTCTCTCTCTCTCTCTCTTTCTCACGCACCAAATTCCTGGCTGTTTTCGACGCGGCGGTCGAGCACAAGGTTTATGCTCGCGTCAGTTTGGGGAACCCTAGCGACGTCTACCTACGGCCGCACCATCTCTCTCATCCTTGGCAACTTTTGGGCCTCTGTTCGATTGCGTCTCCCGAGACACCGCGGAAGACGTCCCTGGTCGAGCTCGGGGCTAGGTCGATGGTGAACCTGGAGCGGGCGGTGCAGCCAACGAGCCGGAGGCCGACTTGCTGTGGGTGAAGGTGAGGGCGGGGAAGGAGCTGCTGGGGTACGTGGTGCCCTAGTGGTTCATTGCCGTCAACGGGACGAGCTTGATGGTGGTGGGCGTGTTCGATGGGGAGGATTGCTTCAATTTCATGCTGGTGGCGTATACGCAGCAGAAGATGGTCATTCCCCATGGAGAGAGTTATTATGTCTCATGTTATGTTTTTCTCTAGACAAGCTAGTCATTACAACACTTGTACACCTCTACCAGGTCTTGCAGGAACCGGACTACGTTCGTTTGATAATGTTCAGCTTATGGATGTGTGTGTTTACTGGATTGAGATTTTTGGTTTTGCTGGTGGTGTATTCCCTTAGCCAGCTGATTGCTTTGCTTCGAGATGCTTGATGATTTCGCTTTTTTTCTTCTTTTTTTTTTAAATTAAAACAGCAGCGAACAGCTGTTGAGAGGCATGGGGAGAGAGCAAAAATAGAGATGTGTAAAACATGGGATACATATAATGAGGAATGCTCTGCTATCTACGTGTTCTGCTAGATTTGATCTTCAGCAAGTTTAGAATGCTTTGCGTTTTCTTTCTCGTGAATGTCCTTTGTAATTGTTCAGAATAAAGATGTGCACGTGCTGGAGGGCATTTGTGCGAGATGCGTGGCTGTGAGCAATTTTGATGGTGTTCTTTGAGAATGGTTAAACATCGTATCGTACTTGTTTTGTATATAAACTTTCCAAAGCCAATTCTGAACAACCAGAACGTATTGCAGGGGATGAATCAATTTGGGTGTCAATTTCGAATACCCAATTTTTAACAACTGGAGGAAGCCACTCTAACATCCATCCACTGTGATTTTTGCCCCATTGAACCTGGGTTTTGCCAAGTTTATTGCTGCTACTCTATTTTAAAGTGGTCACATCAGTTAATTCGCACGTGTAGAGTTACCGGATGGCTGAACCAGAGGTAATTCTTCACTCATGCTATGTGAAACATAATTTGCTTTCTCAAGTAAACGGATGAGATGTTGTTTTGCTTGTAAAAGCACTGTATTAAATAATTTTCATTCTTTTGGTTGCAGCATGAAACTTCCCATCTTGCACATGTAATGCGTGATACGGAAAAAGATTTTGAGTTTGCAATAGGAATGATTTTTTCAAATGAACTTGAAGCATATTAAAAGTATGTGGCATATGCAATTGGCAAAGGATTTGGAGTGAGGGAGACTAAGATGGTTAGAAATACTAAAGGGGAAATAATCCGACGGACTTTTGTATGTTACTGTGAGGGGCATTCTAGTAGCTCATCTGATCAAGAAAAGAAATATGAGAGGTTTGAAGTTAGATGTGGCTGTCTTGCTCGTATCAAATTTAAGGTTGACAATGGTGTTTATGAAGTCATAGAGTATGTTTCCGGTCATAACCATGCATTTGTACCGGAAGATCAAAAGCATTTGCTAAGATGTGGAAAAATGATATATGATACTTGCAAGGGTGTCTTTGCTGACACCGGCACTGGGGGGACTACGTCACATAAGTTATTAGCAAATGAAGCAGGAGGAAGCAAAAACTTGGGTTTCATCCTGCATGATTGTCAAAATATTTTGCAAACGGAAAGATCCAACGGTATAAGTGGGGGAGATTGTCAAAGTCTTCTGAATCATTTTAATTGCATGCAAATGCAAAACCCAATGTTTTCCTACGCTGTACGGGTAGATCAAGATCGTAGAATGAGAAATTTCTTTTGGAGAGATAGTTTGTCCAAATTTGATTACGACTGTTTCGGTGATGTGCTGGTGTTCGATACCACGTATCGTGCCAACAAATATAACATGATATGTGCATCTTTTGCTGGGGTTAATCACCATGGGAAGACTACTCTATTTGGCTGTGCATTTTTGTCGGATGAGACCGCGGATTCATTTATTTGATTATTTGAGGCGTTTTTGAAGTCTATGGGGAATAAGGCTTCGAAAACCATGTTCACCGATCAAGATCCAGCCATGGCAATAGCCATTAAAACTGTGTTTCCGAATACACGACACCGTTTATGCACTTGGCACATCGGTAAAAATGCCAATCAACACATTCCACATCTTTACCGCAAGCCGGGGTTTAAGGAGAAATATTTCTCGGTGCTTATGTATGGATGCAAATTGGAGGTCGAATTTGAATCTACTGAGGAGGGAAATGGAAGAGGAGTGGGGTACTGAGAATAACAATTGGCTTTGGAAATTATACGACCTTAGACATAAATGGAGTTTGGCTTTTGGTCGTGATAGTTTTACGTGCGGTATAGGATCAAGTCAATGGAGCGAGAGCACCAATAATGTCTTCCGACGTATGCCGACCAAGACATTGACCCTTGTAGAACTTGTCCACCACTGTGAAGAAAAACTGAAACATATGAAAGAAATTGAAAGTCGAGATGATTTTAGTTCTCGTGGGAAGCCCAAATTGCTGGTTAGGAACAAGGACATCTTGACGCATGCTGCTTCATTGTATACCCGTGCCATTTTTGAAAGGTTTAATGTAGAATTTTTACAAACTCTCTCCGAACATATTTCAAGTACTACATTTGGTGGATTGGTTTATGTATATGCTATCAAGTGTGAGGGGCATTAGCGTGAATATGTTGTCAGATTTGACGTCGCAGACTTTTCAGTTTCTTGTGAATGCAAGTTATTTGAATCGAAGGGGTGGTTGTGTCGCCATGCTTTGCGAGTTTTAAATGCGCATGTATTAGTTACAGGCATTCCATCTTCCTACATTTTGAAAAGATGGACTAAGGGTGCCAAACAAGGGATTGTGAATGTTGAATCTCATCAAATGTCACCGGGTCCATCTAGATATAATCGATTTTGCACGTTAATGCAACAATCTTTTGAATTGATGAGTTTGGGAGCTGAAGATGAAAATACTACGAGAATAGTGATGAAGTACTTGGAAAAAGCAAAGGCTGAAATTTTATCATACAAATCAAGTGTGGTTGTGACCGATGGTGCTAGTGACGATGACGATGACGATGATGAGGAGGAGGAGGCTTCTTTGTGTGAGATTTCGGTATCGCACCCCCTTCAAAGGAAAGGAAAGGGAACAGGTTGTGGAAGGCTTAAAATCTCGAGTGAGGACAAAAGGAAAAACTTTAAGAAAGTAACACCCCCGACACGAATAGAAAGTCAAGGTGAGTGACATATTGTTTTTGTTAATATGATTAGTTAAATTTTTCGCTTATGCTACATGATGCCAATGAATATATTTATTGCTTTGCAATGTAGAGTTGGTTGCCCAAGCAACGCATCATGGAACTCATTTCCAAAATTATCCAAGAAATATAAATTAGATTGGAAGCGCCTTTTATCCTAGCAACATTCATGGTCCTGCAGTAAATCTAAATTTTCATAATCAAGTATGACGCTCTTAGTCCTCCATTTGTATTTACATTCTACTAATTTGATCAATTTTTTATATAGATGCGACCACCATACATCATGCTGCCAGGGATAATGAATGGATATTACCCATTTCCTACTCAGGTATTTAATATCTCAGTGTATTAACTTATGTTTCGTCCACATTGCTTCTATTGACATAAGGAGAGCTTGTTCTCTCGACATGGATTTCTGTTACTTAATATATGTTGGTGCAACATCATGGATCCATGGAAGCATTTAATTACATCCTACTAATGGGGTCATATATATTTTTTGTAGATGCAATCGCCATACATCATGCCGCCAGGGATTGTGACTGGATTTCCCCCATTCACTAGTCAGGTGCTTATTATGAAAATCATTTTAGATCTCAGTGTTGTTTCATCTTTTCGTTACTATTGTAATATTTATTGTTAATGGTTTCTTGTGGATAGATGTTGGGGTACCATAATAGATCTCATGGAACCATTTCGAGCCAGGTACAACTTGCCTTTTGTTGACGTGGGATTATTTGAGACAATACTTATCTAGGCATATTGTTTAGTAAAATGTCAGTATATTTGTTTTTCCTCCGTGCAGGGGTCATCAAACTCTTTTCAGCATCCTGGGATGAACGAATTGAACAAGGGCGATTCTGGCTGAATGCATTCAGCACTGCAGCTTATGTAAATATTATGTACAGATAATATGCTCAACACTATTGCACAGTCCTTTTATTTGGATTTGCACGGTAAAGAAGAATGAGGTAATTGATAAGAACTTCCATGCTACTCTTTGTGGTTTCTTGGTTGAACGCGAATGCTTTAGTATTGAGTGTGCATGAAATATATTGGCTGAGGAGTACTAGCCTGCTTATAATACTGGCTTTTATGCAGCATGTCAGGGATCGTGGTTTACAGCAAATTCTATTAGACTGGAGAAGGTGCCATTGAGGCTATGAATTCATCTGGATGTGGAGTGGAGATTTCCGAGGCTGATATTTATCTGCGGTCACTGCTCTCGAAGGAGGCAACCGCCGAAGAAGAAGCAGCATTGACGCGGCAAGAATGGACTGATCGGAGCCATTGGAAACACTCCACTCATCCGAATCAACAGCCTCTCCGAAGCCACCGGCTGCGAAGTAAAAGTCTCGTATTTAGCTCGTCCGTTCCTTTACTCGGCCGTTCATTTGCTCTCTCCTTTCACTGAAGAACAATCAAATTTTTGAGCTTTACCTTATAGCTTGAGACGATAAACATGTGTGTAATTCTGCAGCGAGTTGTAGGTGGGTTCATTGGCTGTTCAAAACTTTATTAATCTTGTGTCGAAATGCTTTCTTATTGGCATGACAATCACAATTGATTTGTGAACTTCCAGCCGTGATTCCTAACTCATTGTAAACTCTGCTGATGCTACCCGCAAGTACTTCGGATTCTTGGAAATTGCGAATTCTTGAATCCTGGGGGAAGAGTAACAGATAGTTGCTGTGAAAATTTTCCGGAACCAGATCAACTTCATTCTTTGCAGGGAACTCCAGGTCAAGTGCCTTTGCTCTTTAACATCTGGTTTTCAGCTGTATTATCAAACGGCAAACAGAATAGGTGCTCAATTTCGATCAGCTGCATATGAAACTTTGCATTGCATTGGTCCCTACATCCCACTACAAGCCAAAGCATCGAGCCAGTGCCAATGTGCGAGTATAGAGAGACAAGTCATCTTTGCGCGTACTCAATTAGCACCTTCAAGACACCAAGCAAGCCCTCTTTTTTATTTATTTCATTTGGTAATTTATCGATGCCTTGGCGAAAACGTGAGGATTGGAACGAAATCTCGAATAATGCATACGTACTAACTTAGATGATTCGATTGTGTCCGTTAGAGCCCACACGACATAATGTTTGATTTAAGTTAGCGAAGTTACAATTTCCAACCATTTACTTTTCATGGACAAGTGGTCTCAATAAAATAACAAATAATAGACAAACAATACATGTTCAGATTCCCTGCTAATGAAATACATAACAAGCATTTTCAAAACAATAATCACATAGTACATGAACGATGAAAAAATTTAATCGTCCATTTATTTTATAAGTGATCCAAATGATCATTTTTAGAAATTTTTGTTCCAAATTATTTTATCTGTGAATGATGAAATTTTTTTCCATTCATTCGTATTTGTAAATAATTCAAACGATCATTTTTAGGGATTCTTTTTTCAAATCGTTCATTTTCCGTAAAACAAATATACCCTTAATACCGTTAACCATAAGATTAAAAAAAAAAGTAAGATTACCATCTTTTTTCGCCATTATTATTGGTCTATAAAATAGCTCTTGCTACAATTATTGATTTTCTGCTTGCATATTTCATAGATGTTAATACATTCACTGTCGCTCGTTCCAGAAGCTCAACTAAAATATAATGAAATTTACAATCAGAGATCTTGGAATTTCGACTACAATCTCACATTACATTGAAATTTCAATTTTTAACAAACTTTGACCAAAATGCAGTCAAATTTTCAATGAACTGTTGTTAACATGATGAACCCGTCATCAATTTTCTAGGGCCATATCTTAGCCATATGGGCACCTCATTTCGTCCCAAAGAAACCCTAGTCGAATTTTGATTATTGCAAATCAATTGCAAACTTCGAAAATTAAGTACTGTCGAGCGACTGAACTCAAAATTCGGTAAGTACATTTCACCTATGTTTCCGGCATCAAGCAATTACATAGCCAACTACACATCGCTAATTCGCATTTCTCTAAGTTTCTAACCACAATTAAGTTGCATCCATTTATCTAATTGAACAATTGACCAGACACAAAGACAGCATCCTTGTCAAGACCGAAGGCCTTTCTAGACCTTTACCACCAGTATGTTCTTACATTGTTCGTCTCAACACTCGCGGGACGAAGGTTCTTGTCATAATACCTTGTCCCTGGGTACAGAAGTTGAAATTGAGATACGGAAACACTTGACTTGCTAGATAGTCCATCCATACAGTAGTAACATACATCTACTCAACTTTGTTGATTTTCCACCTCTATCAGCCTCTTGGCTGCAGAGCCTGAAAATGATGCTGTTTGCAGTTTCGTGATCCACCATAGGCATCCCAAAAATATCTGGGGATGCCTACTCTGTGATTAGCATCTGAACATCATCAACCAGGGTGGGAAGCTGCCAAAGGAGGCACATGTAATTGTATCATCAGCATTAATACCACAACTTACAATCAAGGAAAATTGACAGATATCGAGAACATCAAGACTGAGAGGTTAGTATTAACTTTTACAGAGCATTTATTTTCAACCATCCTTCTGCAAAAATATATTGCATGTGGAACTGGAAGACTCGCACACAATCGCTAACTCAAAGAGTCGAGAGAAAGCAAGTGTTGCCCTCAGGCAACTTATTTCCCAAAAGAAACGGAATGATACTTGCTCCAGTCAAATCTATAAGCAACAAAGGGGCCATCTTTATTTAAGTAGGCTCCTCTTGCTTGGCCAGTTGAGTGAGTTTTAGCTTTATTTAAAAGGGTCATTTAGACCTAATCAGACAAAAAGAATGTAATTAAGTGCAGAACACTACAGAGGACATCGGACAAACTCTTCCTCATGTTTTTGCTTATTGCCTGTCCATTGACATAATCAAGTCAACAAAACAGTTGTACAAATGCTGATAAAAGAAAACCAGCTGCATGACTGAGATGCTTCATTGGTCCTTACAGATACTAAAATCTGTGATGCCACTTCCAACTAATCTAAAAGCCATAAATGGAAACTGGGAATGCGATTTTCCCTATCTCCCTCAACATCGAACTCATGTTGCACCGTCAACAACCCATCTGATAGATTAATCAAATAGGTGGAAGAGTAACTTTAATTCAATTACTCAATACCATGCTCACAGCTACAAACTTTCAAACATGCGGCTAAACATCAAAGGTTGATCACGGACAAGCAACAATTCTGTACGTAAGGAACAACCGATTCTAAAAGTAATGTTTACTGCCCGCAGGAGTACAAGCAACTGCACAGTACTATCATCTTCCCATTATGAGTTTTTCCAAAACTCCCTCAAGCCAGAAGCAATGGTTCGAAAAGAGATCCATCCCTTCTTGGGCATCTTCAACAAGGAAAAGTAAACAGAAGCGAATATATCCAACAGATAATGACAAACATAATAAAAGCTAAAGTATCTCAACATACGCTGCTCTCTCCAGAGGAACTTAAAGAGCAATAAACTAATGGTCCAACAAATCGGTCGAGTTTTTCACAAGAAAGAAGAGGTCCTGCATCTTTCGTCACCGGCTTCGTGCCTCTGAAGATCGGTGGAGCTCAGAAAGCTGTTAGAAAGAGATTCGAAATGGACACTGCAGTTCCCCCTTCTCGAATCCCATGGCTAGCAATCCCACAACGCTTTTTCATAAGCAAACAACTAGCAACAGCATCTACCAGTCCTCAAAAGTGACACGATTAATGTAGCTTCGAAATGCGATCATACCCATCCGAACCCAAGCAAACACCGATCACAACCCACGAAGAAACCATCAAATCAGCACAAAACTACAGGACAACAGATCAATCGCAACAAACTCCGCGAAATTCCAAAAAGACGAACAGGAGCATTTATGTCATCGACGCGTGTTAATTTCCGGCGGCCAAACCAGATTTACCTGGATTCCCCGCTTCCACGGCCCGCCGCAGGAACCGGCGGAGACCTTGTCCCGGCACGAGCGGACGGTCTTGAACTGATCCACGTCGAGCTTCTTGTTGATGATCCCGACCTGGAAGTAGATGGAGTCGGACGGGGGGAGGTCGACCCTGATCTCGTCGACGTCGAGCCAGAACAGGAAGCGCTGGACCTGGATCCCCTCGAGGCCGGTGATGGAGCCGTAGCTGAGCTTCCCGGTGATCCGGCGGTCGTAGTAGACGAGGTAGTCGAACTGGACGTAGCAGGGCTTGTCCAGGTCGACGGCGAACTGGCCGTCGTCCGAGAGGTTGTACGACCGGACGGAGCCGGGGAGGAGGCCGCTGGGGAGTCCGAACATGGGGAGGAGCTCGTAGACGGTGGGGGCGGAGGAGCTAGGGCTAGGGTTAGGGTTAGGGTTCGAGAGGGAAGGGGGAGGGAAGGAGGCGAGGAGGGAGGCGAGGGTTAGAGAGAGGAGGAGGGAGGAATCCGCCATTGGAGGGACTGCTTTGGTAGAGAGAGATTCGGATGAGAGGGGGATTGGCGATTGGCGAGGTGGCGTCGGCTGGGCATATTTATGCGGGGATTGGTGAGTGCGTTTAGGTCGGTTCGGATAATGCGAAAGCCTTTTGGGATAGCAGTGCTCGGTGAGATGTATTTTGAAAACGGCAACTTTGTCTTAAATGTCGTTCGGTAAAAATTTACACTTTATAGAGGACTTTTGCTTAAAAAAATTAAAAAAAAAATCTCGAATTATTTGTCGATGGATCTCAATCATTGGCGGGCCAAATTAGCAATTCCTCATCCTCAGCTTCTCAGACGGAGGGCGGAACGGTTTTCAAAATATCGTTAGACCTGCTTGAGAGAGAAATTCTCATCGGGGGATTTCTACAATTCTTCGGCAATATGCAGGCACTTCTGGCGGGTACTGCCTACTTGGCCAAGAAGGTTTTGTAAATCTCGCTTGAGGTTGCGTGACCTCAAGCGGTGTCCCTGGGGTCACGCAACCCCGGGAGATGCCGACCTAAATGACATCGCTTGAGGTCGAACGACCTCAAGCCTCGCCTGGGGTTGCGCAACCTTAGGCATGGCTGGGCAGCGCCATAGTGGCGCTTGTCAACAACCAGATCTAGACTCGCCACGCTGTCGTTTGTTGCTCGCCGGTGAGGTAGCATGAGGTGGGGACATTTTTCGGAATTATGATAATTGAGCGAGGGTAAAGTTGAAAGAAAAAATAAATTACAAATATTTCAAAGTACCTCCAAATCTCCCTTAAACTAAAGACCTGTAGAAGCGTAATTGCAATTTCCCCAAAACTCTCCAAAAAAAAATTTCCAAACACTATCTACACATGGACTTTAGAACACCAAAGTGCTTTGACAATGCTGAACCAATCGCACGGAATCGAGAATATGCCCGACATCGCTTGAACATACTCAAACGATGCCCAATAGCAACACTTTAATCAAAGAATTTCGTCTCCTCTCTATTTAATCCCGATAGGGAAAGTTTTCGATTTCAATTTGACCAAAACGCCCTCTAATTTACTAGAAATCACACTTGTAAAACAGCACCTGGGTACACGATCAAACGATTTCACCTTTGTTTTTTTTTGTTTTTGTAAGCCTCTGTTTTAATTAGAAAAAAAAAGGAACAATATCTGGGTACACTTTAAGAAATCACGATCGGCTCCGTTGCGCAAAAGAAAAAAATGCAGGTTATTTTCTAATAGAAGAGATTTGGGATCTTTTGGCACCGAAATTTCTCCTCGTTGATCTAAAATTAAATATAAACACAATAATTTTTTTGGATTATGAAAAATATTTTTTTGTCGGCTTTCAAGATAATTGACTACGTTTATTATTGTTTTTACATAACTAATTCTATCTGTAACTGCCCAAATGACGTTTTTCAATAAAAACTGTTTTTTTTTCCGAAGACCAAAAAAAAAAAATTGTTATGCAAACATAATTAAACAATTTTTTAACTTTATGTCGTTGAGTTTTGTTTTCTAGCCGCTGTTACTAATCATAGGAGACTGTCATATATCATTTTTTTTTATAAAAAATTCGCGATAAAAATTTGACTTTACCATTATATAATTTAAACTCCATATTATCACGAGTTTACCAAATCATTTGTGTCATAAATGAGAAAAGAATGCATATCAACTTAGGACTACTCTAACTACTACAAAGTTTTATGTACGCGTGACATCAATGATTGAGTTTCATTACTAATTTTAATTTGTCTTTTCAACAAAGAAATCAATATATTTATCTCTGTTAAGCTTGCCCTTTTTTACTTCGACTTTTTACTAATCTGTGCCAAAACGATGGCGAACACCCCTCTTTTTTTTTTTTTTCAACAATTAAAATTGATGAGGAGGAAAGAAGAAGAAAAGCCCAAAAAGGTCCAGGGAGTCCGACGACGAGGGCCCGCTCCAAAACGACGCCCTAAAAACGAAAGGAGATCGGGGGGGATTTGACAGGGAACGGAAGCGAAACCCTCTCCTCCCCCTCCGATTCGCAGAGAAGAAATCTCCACACCCCGAGCTCCCCCGGAAGCTCTCCCCCGGAAGCGTCGGCGACACTCTCTTCTGCCGGAGAAGGCTCGGTTCTTGCAGGGCTCGGCGTGAATCGGTAACCCCTCCCTCCCTCCCTTCGCCTCGTCAGCTATCAATTCAACTGTAGTTTCGGTCAGTGATGTACCGCGGCTGGGGGGGGGGGGGGGGGGGGAATTGGTTCGTCCGTCGTGACTCCACGTCGCGCCCGCGCGTCCGCGCGTCCGCGGGGGGCCGCGATTTTATGGATGTGGAGCCTTAGCGGTGCCGTGGTTCTGCTCCGATCGGATAGCAGTACGCGCGCGGATGGACTTGTTCTGATTGTCAGTGTTAGGATGGACGGAGGAGGATAGAGTTGTCCCTGGAACCGATCGACTGCACCGGCGTCATCGTTATGGATCGAACACGAAAGCTGTAGCTGTAGTTTTGCGGAAGGCATGGCTTCTGGTGTGAAGTGACCACGTTTGGTGACCCCTCCTCCAGTCCCTGCTCCTCGCCTTGTACCGAAGATGGTCGAGGTCGTCCCGCTTTAACAGCATGTGAAGGGTTTTGATAGAGATCGATAAGAGCACGCAGATGGAGGATAGAAACCGCGAAACGCGCTTTGTCTTTTAAAAAGGCGCGGTTCCCCCCCCCCTCGAATTTTCGAGGAAATGTGCAAAGCGTTTCGTACCGTTTTTGTGTGTGGGTTCGAGCTTCGAATACTCTATCTTTGCCCCGTATGTGGTAGCTGCGTTTCGATGCGAGGCGAATGAGTCAACCGCCCAAATTATTTTCAATGCGCAGAGACAACACATAATATGATATCTACAATACAAGATGTAGAAAAATCCCTAACAGTTGCCAGCCTAACCAACCCAGCAAAAGATTGAACTTGCGAAGTACTCATTCGCGTCGCCTCGAAATGTAGCAACACGTATGAGCGAGTATTCAAAGTTGGAACCTACGGGCATATAAATGTACGGAACATCTTCTTTATTAGAGGCAAAGACCATTCCCCTTGAATTTTGAGGGGTATCGCACATTTTCAAAGAATGAGCACGTTTTGCGGTTTTCTATCCTCCATTTACATAGCATCGGTCTCTAGGTCAGACACTTTCTGTCGTTGAAGAAAGTGTCATCTTCAACAACTCCGGTGTGAAAAGGAGCTAGGAACATTGGAGGGTTATCAAACATTGTGGCTTGGTTTGACTTTAGGACTTTGGTCTGATCGTAAAAGCTATAAGCCACCGTTTGCTACTACGACAAGAGCGTGTCACAGAAGTTAGATCGACGATCTAAATCGAGAATAAGGAATCATATCAAAAGTCGGCTTAAGCTAAACATGATTTAGCTACTCTTGGTAGCTTTTGTATTTAATACCGTACGAAGATGAAGTCACGCAGTCAATCAGGAGGACTCTATCCTCCTCCGTCCGTCCGCATACATAATGCTATCAATTAAAACAGTTCATTTTCTGTTGATTTGTATTATCATTTCAGTGGGCTAGTCTTAGCGGGTTGAATTGTTCGTATCTTTTTATGATGCGGTACATTGTCAATGCAATATGTGTGGCGAAAATGGTTTTTTGTTCCAGCAAGACGGAGGTATTGATGTGGATTGGGACTTGGGAACACGATTTGATGTGGAGAATGATTCGAGAAAAAGTAGCTGTGGAAATTATTGCTTGCTTTGCTTGTTTGGACATATTTTGCGATTGGCTCGAATGAATTTCAAAATAACTTTGCTAGAGTCTTGTGTGTTTGTGATATATTGTGAATTTGCAACTCCGCCTTTTATTCCTTTTTCACGGGACCTCATTGATCATGGGTAGAATAAGCGCACTTGAGTAGCTGACCCTCATGTATGACTTGATTGTTATTACTTTTGCAATCACCACTTCTATATGTCAATTTGCCAATGGCCAATGGATCAAAAGTAGTTGGCATGTTTTTGTGGCACTCTTTCGCTTGATTACTACGTGTACTGATGTTTCTTAAACAGTTGCTAGCTCTAGATAACTACTGGTCTACAAATCTTTTCAGTTTTGCTCTATGCACTTGCTGATCATTGATAAGCTAAAGATTCCTTCCAATCCCCTTGCTTGTCTAGATGGATTTGGTTGCGCTTTTACTTTTTCAGTTTGTAATGTGGGAGAGAGAGAAAGGGGGGATGTAAGAAATACAGCATTGGCAAGAATATCATGTCTGGGTCTGAATTTTAGAGAGGTTGACCCCTTTGCCGACAGTATGGATTTTCTGAAATCACAGATTGACCCAGGACTCTTCCGCTAATAGCACATGTTACTAAATAAACACATTAGTAATTATAACATTGATGTATGTCCAGAGCCCAACTAGGAATAATAGTATATTAATAATGATCAGATTCGATGATAGAAAAACTTATGTTCTTGCAAGTATTTCTGAATCTGATTTATTTATATATGTATACATGTGTGTGTATTCGATGATAGGAAAACTTATATTGTTGCAAGTATTTCTGAATCTGATTTATTTGTTTATGTATACATGTGTGTTATATATGTATACATGCACGTGCGCTTGTGCGTGCGCGTGCCTTCGTTTGGATTAAGATGTGTCAATCGTACATTGTATCTACAAAAAAAATAAAATTGTACACTCTCAGATGATGAGTGCTCATTTTTGGTAGTTTCAGCACCTTCTTTGATATGTAAAACCAGAGTTTCTCAACTTGCATTTCTTTTTAGCTTAAGAGAATGAGCCATCCATCTTCCTTGAAAGGATCCTGAATTTGAGGAACTCCGTTTCCAATGTCTTGAACTCGAAGGAATATTGGCTTTACAATTCTGTTCCTTTGACTGTATAAGTGCTTTGTATATCTTGGTATTGGATGCAAATTTGCAAGGGGAATTAACTTGAAGTCTTTTGAGTGCTACCATCTTACGGCTTATCTCTTCAATAGGACTCCAGTTCTACCATAGGAGAGAGAATGAACATGAAGGTTGACCAGTCATCTGATGTTGAACCTGCTGGATTAAAGATGGCAGGGGCATCAGCAGCATCAACATCTAGCCCAAAGGTCTCCATGTTTGCCAAGAAATCTGGTTTTGTCATACCAAAGAACAAGTTATCAGGTTCATTGGTTCCCATCTTTCGAGGAAATAAGAAGCTGGGTGGTGGTGATACAGCCAGTGAGGAAAGTGGCAAACAGGGGCAGAGGAAAACAAAATGGGGACCTGACTTGACCCAAGATGCTGCAGTCAGGAGAGTAAGGGCTTTGGCCTATCAGGTATTGCAGAACATATGTGTTGATGCTTGTTATAATCTTCTCAAATTATTTTATCTGAAGTACTTGCATAACTTGTGTAGGAAGTGTGTATTTAAGTCCTCATTTATCTCCAGTGCTCTGACCCAAAAAAAAAAAACTCCAGTGCTCCTCATTCCTCTAAACCCCACTTCGGAAGAGATATCTTTGAAAATTTCAATTGCATTACAGAAGTAGGGTTGGAGTTACTTGTCAGATTTCAGAAAGTAAAAAGAAGTTGTTTTATCTCCTTCATCAAGTTATTTGACACACTTGCATAGATTTTGTCAGAAGTGTTCATCCGTCCTCAATTAACTTCTACACTTCTCAGCCCCCCAAACTCCCGTCAGGGGGGAAGAAAAACCATCATGCTATTAAAGATTCTAATTCTATTACTTAAAATGGGTTGGAATCTAATCAAGGCATCTAATTGAGTGAGAAGATGACATGTTCCTGCGGCAATTGAGTATTTCCTTTTCTAGCTGGTGATATGTTGGCATTATCCATGTGAGAAGTACACATGAAAGTTTCCTATTCCAGGTGCCACTTAGTGATATTGCTGCCTCTATGGTGGCACAATTTTGAGCAGACTCGGGTGGACCAAATTACAAAACAGCTAGGGTCGGGAATTTTGGAGATTGATGAGAATCTGGAGTCATTGTCAGCAGCTGAACAGCCTGGTGAAAGATCTTCTAATCATGTCCTTGACAGAGAGGTATGTATCAACTTGCTCCTGCGTTGATTTAGGATCCCTTTGTTGGTTGCACTCTAACACTTCTTTTCATTTTATATGAAGTCAACAAAATTGTTGGAGCTTGAAAAGCGGGAAGCTATAGGTATGTTTAAGAGAATCCCTTCTGGTGCATGTTATCATCTGCTTCTATATAGATTGATCATGTTGTCGATTGTAACAGGCGAAATCCTCAAGTTAAATGCAAGCTTCAAGGCACCACCTGATTATAAACCCTTGTTGAAAGAGGACAGAGTGCTCATTCCTGTAAGTTTGTATGGTGTGCACCTTTTTCCAGCCATTGTCGATACATTCAACCAAGCTGCTGTTATGTATATAGTGTGTGAGCGCTTGAACATAAAGCCATTGGCCAGAAGGGGATGTTCCGAGGCCCTTTGCAATAATGATTACTCATTTTGCATTAAGTGCTGGTGCAATATATGCTACTTGGACTGTCCAAGCTAAAACATGAAACTGCTGCTTCAAATAGCTAGGGTTGATCGGTTCCCAGGTGGGTTGGTCTTTGGCCTGGAATGGGAACCTACCTTACGGCTCCCGGTTACAAAATTTGGGAACCGGGAACTGGACTGATGAGGACTGGTGCGGTCCAGTGTTCGGGAACTGGGACTAAGCACAGCTGTCCACCTTTTGTTCTCTAAAAGGTTTAAAAGTAAAAAAGGCAGCATGTCATTTTCCTTATAGATTGATGCGGAACACCTTTTCAAGATGACTAAAAGTACAAAAAACAAAATAGAGATCCCTCATCAATCTGCAAGGAAGTAGACATGCTGCCCTTTTACTTTTTAAGATGACTAAAAGTTAAAAAAAACAAGACAGAGCCCAAGTGTGAGATCCCACATCGATTAGTGGGAGTTTCCTATGGTTTATGGATTCCTATAATGCACTCTTTGATTTAAAAAAAAAAAAAAAAGACAAAGGTTAAGCTGTTGAACAGTGCCGGTTCGAAAAAATTGGAACCGGGAACCAAGCCGGTTTGGCAAGAATCACATAATTGGCCGGTTTGGTCTGGTTCCCGGGTTGGACTGGGACTGGTGTTCGCCCCTACAAATAGCTGATTGGAGCAGTACAAGTCCCTAAATGTTTGAGAGAAAGTATAAGAAAATGTCCCATTTTTCAAGCCAAACTCCTAGATCATGTGTTAGCTTGCTTTGACAGGTAAAGGAATATCCTGGATACAATTTCATTGGCTTGATCTTCGGGCCTGGAGGTGATAATCGAAAGAGACTAGAAAAGGTAGAAGAGAATTTGATGTTACCCTGTGTGAACATTAATGGATCTCTCAGGTTTTGTAAAGTCAATGGAACTAAGTGCATGTTAATCTTTATGTAGGAAACTGGAGCTAAGATACAAGTGTATGCTGTCAAGTCTGGGACCAGGGATAAGGTGAGTTGTTTGGAATTACTATCAGTCTTATCAATAAGATTTGTACCGTAATATTTATCGTAGCGGCGTTGGACCTCATATTATTATAGAAGTTGTAGATTTAATATTAGTTTTGACAGAGCCGCATTGATAATGGCCTTATTTCATTTTTCTCCAGGGTGAAATAATTTCAGCGGACGGAAACGATTTCCAGGGTTCTTATGAAGAAATAAATGTCCATATATCTGCTGATACATTTGATAAAGTTGATGCAGCAGTGTCCGTCATTGAATTGCTAGTAACATCTGTATCTGTGAGTTTCATTTCTTTTTATATTTATTTACGATCCTTGTTGTTCAGTATGTGAAGCTTTACCTTTCCATATCATATGTGCTCTGCCATTCCTTTGTCTGGTTGTGTTGTGGTGATTGTGTAGCTTTATCTGTAGGGTAATCTTGCTGCTGCTTCTACAACATCTGCTTCGAGTCCGGCTGAGAGCAAGAATGTCCTCAGTTATTTAAACTCATCTTCTGTGGACGCTTTTTCAGTAACAAGTCAGGGACAACTTGAAGATTTTATGGGTTCCTCACAGACTCAGCAGGTTCAGTTTCAATATTCAAATCCGTGGTCTGCCAACACTCCCCCCAATGCTCCAGCAAATCAATTTCCTGGTTTCATTCCATCGCCAAATGCTTCAGCACCAAGTCTGAATAGTCATGGCCATCAAATGCCTTCTCTCTTTGGACCTCGACCGGCTCCTCTGGCTGCATTTAACTCCTTATCTCAGAATCCATCTCTGATCCCGCCAAGACAAAATCCATCCTCTCAATATATGCAAAATTCGGTAATGATGCATCCTTCTGGTATTGGCTTTCCACCAAGAAATTTTCCTTCATTTCCACAGGCTTCATCACCGGCTCCACCAGTTCATTCAGCTCCTATCCCTTTTTCTGTGAGCCAATCCCCACAAACCAGACCACCAGCAATACCTTCATTTCCTCAACTCACAGCAAATGCTACAGCAGGACCACAGTCAGATCGGCTCTTACTACAAGCTGGGGGCGCTGGCAATATGATGCAGGTGGGTCCACCCTCAGTGCCCACATCCATCAGCCTACAACCAAACATTGCTTCTTCGGCACCAATTACAAATGCTTCAGCAGGGAGCACAAGCTTGATTGCAGGTCCAAGCTACCCATCTGGTCAATCAACTTCACATTCAATGGCTGGGAGTCGTCCTGCTGGTGTCCCTACGTTCTCTTCTATACCACCACCGATGCCAATCCAATCTGCAAACAGCACACAAGGGGCACTTGCCCCTCGTGTGACAATGAACCCTTTTCCAGGATCTCTGCCAACCCCTTCACCAGTGCCGTCAGGATCACCTGCCCTGTCTTTTCAGTCGGCCCCAAGTACTTTCACTGGAAATATGCCCAATTTTACCCCCATTAGATCACCAGCTAATGCCGCTCCAAGTCCGCATCGTCCAAATTTTGGGGATTTCACTTTCCAGCCGCAGCAGCCGCAAGCATCACAGACCTTTTCTGGGCCAGGCGTACAAACTATTGTACCTCAGCCAACTTCTTTCCGCCCGCCTATACATGATCCTCAACCTATCACACCTGTCCTCCTAAGGTCATCAATGGGAGCGCAGATGGCTCGACCTCAAGGTGGCCTGTCCCTGATTCCCTTTCCAGGAGACCCATCGAGATTTCCCTCATTTCCAGTGGTGGGTCCCACACCAGTACCCCAGATGGGGCCAAGGAACATGAATCCAGTGGCCCAACTACCCGACCTTGCTGGCGGTTTTCCCTCCAGGCCTGGCAATCCAATTGATGTTCAGAGGACCTTCCATGGTCAAATGAATCAACTGCCGAGACACCACTTTATTCACGGTCCATCTGCCTTTCCTGGCAGACCGGCCCTTGGCCCTGGTGGGAGGCAAATCTATGATCCATTTTCCCCGACCTCGGCTTCCAATGCACCTCAGCAGCATGGAGGGAATCTGGTGATCGGAAAGAGACAGGAGAATGACCCTGAGTACGAGGACTTGATGGCCTCTGTTGGGGTGAAATGAAGGAGTTTCTCTTTCGGTGAATTGCTGAGATACCGGGAGGACATCAATTGTGAAAGCAGGGAGATGCATCATTACAGTGTTGAATTGTACTCATTTTCGCTTGACAATTTAACTGCTGGAATCTTCCATTGTACTTTTGTATTCGCTGGTGTTTCGAATCTACCCTCAGTGTACTCTGATCAATGAGAGTATATTTTGAATGACTGGTTATAAGTAGGGAATGTGCCTTCAATGGAGAAAATAGAGGTTGGCAGTAGATTTGATTGGAGCAATCATGTTGCTTGTAGTTTTCTCTGTCTCCCCTTTTCCCCCTCTTTTTGGAGGCCGGCATTAGGCGGACCATGTGATACTCTATACCCTTAAAGTACACCATTCATGTAAGCTTCTTTTTATATATAAAGGAGGGTTTTGATCCCACAGCTCCTTGATACATGGCAACCGATGTGGTGGGTCTGGTAGGGTAATTTTTTGCCTTTTCGTTTCTTTTTCCAGTATATCTCTCTTTCACAAAAATTTATTGCACTAGGTTTTTTGGGTTAATCTATGAGCAAAAGTTTTGAAAATCTCGAACTATAGACTAGTGAATTCGATGTAAATATTTTGCTTATTTTAATGTGCGCCTGGAATTAAAAGTTTTTCCAAGAATACTGTGACGTTATAGTGTACATTGTAAGCAAAATTTGGACAATTGATCATGTTACTCTCCTAAGTTTCCATTTCTCATGTGATGTAATAGAGAATTACTTATATGAGATGGAGGGATAATGATGCAAATGATTTTTGAATATTGATCTAATTTGTTCAATGATTCATGAATTTTTAATTTGTTCAATGTAATTTTTTAATTTTATCCAAAAGTGCAATATGATCCATGAACTTTTAATTTGTTTAATGTAATCCTTAAATTTTTTTTGTACGTATTCAATTTAATCTCCGTATTTTATGAAAATGTCCGGTGCATCTTTAATGTGCCCTAGTATCTAAATACTTCTATAATAATACTGAAAAGTGCAAAATATCTCATGCTTTAATGTAATTATTAAGGGTCAAGGGTAAAATTCATTAATGTTGATCCATTATGTACAAATTCAACATTAGCAAATTCTTCCTCGCATCAATTCATATTTTATTCACGTCATTTTTCAAACGTTACATGCACATTAACACTTCAGTTCGAGGCGTTAATAAGTGATTACAGCCCAGTGAAAACTTATTAGGGAGAGTAAAGCATTTCCTATTTTGTAATGTTCGAAGCCTTCCTTCACTCACATATATGAAAACAAGAAGGTGTCTTCGGACAAAACAATTTGTACACATGATCAAGGTTGATTTTCGAAATTTTCGCAATATAATAAAAGACAAGGATCTTTTTTGGGTTTAGGAGATTTTACCCAAAAAAAAAAGGAACAATATCAAATAAGGACCAAAAATGAGTTTCTTTTCTCAAAAAAGAACCCAAAGTAGATAATGCTTCAATTAATGATCTAAAGTATCCAAACTAGTCTCAAATAAGAACCCAACTTAGCGGGCGGCCAAATGTTCGTCGGTTAGCGACCGTGAGACATTTTCTGGCGCCGGAATAGAGGCAATTTTATCCTTTTCTTTTTCCTTTTTTCTTTTCTTTCTTCTCTCTTGTGGCCATCGCCGGAGACGTCTGCCGGCGAAGGCCAGAAGAGGGCCGCCCTCGCCCATTTTTTATTTGATATTTTTTCAAAAAAATTGACACATTCATGATTTTTTTTTTGCATAAAATTGAAAGTCTCGAATAGGTCGAAATCTATCTCATTAATTACTGCGATATTCGATTTAATGTCCCAACGAAACATCAATCGCCCATTGAGCAAGGTCGCCACCGCGGCTCCACCGGGTGCTAGTGAATAACTAAAAAATTAATTGGACAATTTTTTCAGAAATTGTTCAATTTTTAATATCCAAGAACTATAAGAAAAAAGCAAAAAAGATTAAAGAACTATAAGAAAAATACAAAAAAAAAATTTCGTGGGTAAATAAGAGAAAATAACTGAATAAAGCCCAGAAATGAGTTTAGTCTTCATCGGCAAGGCCGTGTGCTCTGCGCTTCCGCCGCTCACTCTTTCCTCCACCGCTGCCCCTCCCCAGCGACGGACCGGCCGACGGCGGGCGCCACTCGCCGGTGGCGGACAGCCGCCGCGACTCGCGATTCCGGGCTTCGAGCTCCTCCGTGTCCGAGCCGGATCGCCCTCCTCCTCCTCGTCTTTATTTAGGGCTTGAACCAGAGCTCACTCGCCGCCGCGGGTTCCGTTCGAGCGAAACTCCAGCCGAATGGAAAATCCAGAAGCTGAAGAGGCGGAGAGGAGGAGGCCTCAGCCGAACGCTTCTCCTGCCGATAACCGCACCGTAAGTGTCTCTCTCCGTCATTGCTGCAAAGCTTCACGAGCGAATGAAATGGCGATGATCGGCGATTTCTTTGTCTGTATGGCGTTGCTGGTGCAAAGAAAGAGGTGTTTTGGCCTAGCTGAGCTCACTTTGACTAGGAAAGATTGTTTTTTTTTTTTTTTTGTTTAGTTATGAGTGGAATTTCCATTGAACAAATTCAGATTCCCGGTTCATTTGGCTTAGTGGGGATTTTTATCTGTCATTATCGGCATTGCTGATTGCTTACATACTAAAGGAGTATAACAGGTGAAGTTCAAGTTCGACGGATGGTACTCGTTTGTTTTTGGCGGTGAAGCTGTTGTATGTTCTTCATTGGAAAAGTACGGCAGTTTTGTAATGTGGAAAGTTGCACGCTCGATCAGTTAGCCCCTGAGATCGATTCCTCGATGGGCAATATTGGTGCGATGTATTACTAACCCCTCGTCATATTGAGCTTATGGAATGCAACTAGTGACCATTTTCTAGTCTTCTTAGGCTAGCTACTTGACAAGGAAGGAGATTCATATATAGCAGGATAAGAGATTTTGGCATTCAGAGGGGACATGAAATTGAAGAGAATGAGCTTAACAGTATCGTGAAAGTAGCAGCGACTCACACACGACAGTCCAAAATGTTGAGCTTGATAAGAGCAGTACTTATGTGGTTGAGTTGCTCTGTTACGTCAATAGGCATTTAACTATGTTGCTGTGTCAATTCATATGAATTAGAAATTTATGGAAAACAGGTGTTAAGCTACTTGTTAGATTCTCTGCCTTTCATGTGGATATGCTTTGTTGGAGAAGCAAACTAACATCGATGTAGACCACACCTATTTTGAAGCCTTAGTAAGTTCTTTTCAACATGACCAGATCCTTACAATCTCTAAACCTTTCTAGACCCTTATTTTGACCCTTGCAGATGAAAATATGCAGGAATGAGTGAAAGGAAAGGGTGATGCCTTTAGGCTGCCTTGTTCGGAGATTTCTACTAATAGAAGTATTTGTAGCTACTAGCTAGAGGCCAGTGTCGTGGGCCTATATTTTCCCGGCCGAGGACAAGCTTATGTGGCACCTGGGGGAACACTAGGCCAACCTTCCCTTGGTAGATTGTTGCAAAATGTCGAATTGCATCATCACGACCAGTTGTAGCATTCCCCATGGAACTTGAGCATCCAAGCCTTGAACGACATATATAGATCAGTTCGACATGACAACTAGCTTTGACCTGCCATGGCTATCATTAGCGGAGCAGCATTAGATTTAGAGCCAAGAATAAAATCGAACTCTTATATGGGTACTGGACCTTTGTTTTATTATTAATGCCCCTCCTTGTCATGGAAAGAATTAAAAATATGATAAACAAGAAGCAGATCAACTCATAGTCAATAAAAACTGAATTTCTTGTATGATTTACACCTATGTAACTCTATTTCTCAGTGCCTTTTACCTTTCTTTTTTGTAGATAAAGGTCTGGTTAAGGGCACCAAGGTGGTGCAGACATACATTAGAAATGCTTCTAATGAAGAAGCGGAGACCTCTTGTATAAGCCAACATAAAAACTGTCTTGTACAATATGTACACTAAAGTTGTACTTTCCACAATACCAAAAGGAAGAAAACGTTCTAAAACGAGTTGTCCTACGCTAATTCAAGTGTGTTCTTTATTGGCCGTGAGCTCTCTGATTCCACTCTGATAAAAAAATCCAGAATATGAAGATCTCCCTTGTATTAGGGGTACTAGAAGTTAATCTTGGCTGTTTTCTGTTATGAATTTAGATGGCATGGATCATATCAAGCAACTTTCTTCTCTCCAAAGCCTATACGCCTTACCATGCCCAATGGCTCCTCCTCAGCCATTGTGATTAGAATCCCAGTCTGTTTGATAAGATTGCAAAACCATGGATTACAGACAAGATACAATGTAGCAACCAGAGAAGGTTCTTCTATTCGTTTAGTCATATTGTTATTCCCCTTCTCATCTGGGCTTCTATATTGGTTATGGTTGTTCACACGCTTGATTGTCATTTTAGTGGATGACTCTGATGCTTCTTAATGCTACTAATTATGTGAGTTCTTTGTTTATTATTTTGACACCATATGTGATGTGATGAGCAAAATTTGATCCACAGGTTGACGCATCCGTTCTCCATTATGAGAACCAAAAACTCGTGCAACAATTGGACATACAAAAGCACGAGTTGCATGATCTTGAAGCTAAAATTAAAGGACTAAGGAAGAAGCAAACTTCTTATGATGACACATTAATTAAAGTGAACCAACGATGGAATCAGGTCAGCTTTAATAGTTCATGTCATTTATGTGGGGATTGTGCAAATTCGTCATTTGTTATCCTGGGAATCTGTTCTCTTCTGTTAAATTAATGATTACTTCTTTCTTTTTTACCGATATGTAGTTGGTTGATGATTTAGTCCTTTTGGGAGCACGAGCAGGAGGAGCTCAAGATGCTTTGAAGATATTGGTTGCTGTGGAGGATTCCCGTGGTATGCTTAAGCAGGTTCCTTGCTTGCATGGAACTTTGAAAATGTCATGTTTAATCAGCATTTAATAATTAATCATGTTCATATACTGCAGTGACTTAACTAAACCTTTCAACATCGCATGATGTAGATTGACTTGGGATTTTCTTAGGTTGCATACCGTCATCTCCGCCTGAGGACATTTTTTTGTGTAGACTGCTACAGACAGATTCTATCGCAAGCACTTCTGGTGATGGAATTATTGAATTTGTTGAAGAAGCTCTTGCTTTGCGTAAGTCGTCGACTTTTGAGTTGATGAAACTCCTGGAAGATACTATTGGAGCTGAGAGTTCGAAAACTATGACCATATCACAAAATTTGCAGGCAAGGGTTTCTGCAGAAGGTTGGAGAAACTCTCTATATGTTATGAAATCATGAGTAAATCTCATGTGAAATTTTGTCTCAAGTGTCATATCCTTTTAGAGTTTTGGACAAACCTTCAGATTTGTCTATATCCTGCTTGACAATCAGTATTACATGGTGTTGTCCTACAGTACTGTTGTCGGAGATCGATAAAATGATGAAAGAGGAGGCTAAAAGTCTGCATGAAGCCATAGATGTGCTCCACCTCAAGCATAAAGAATACGCTGAAGACATTCAAATCTATGTTAGAAGTCATTCAGAAGATGCGTCTGAGATTAAACGCCTTGAAGGTTTTTGAGATTCTTTACGGGGAAAGTGATTGTTTTCATGAATATTATTAGTATCCCTTTCTGTCTATTGATCAATAAGAATGCACAGAAATAGATAGTTTGCATTGCCATTATTCAGCTAGTTGCATTGGCAATATGTCACTCTTGACTGTTTACATTTTTTGTTCATGACAAGGTGAGCTGGAAGAGAGCATGGCAATGCTTGAAGAAAGTAGAAGGAAGCTTATCAATCTAAGAATGCAAATGGATGTTGCCTCTGGAGCTCATATCCCTGCTGCAGGTTCTGTACATGGAAATTCATCACCTGAAAAGCCGGGCGATAAGATGCTCTGTTTGCGGGAATTAAAGGATTCCATTGAAGAAAAAAAGGTCTTTTAAATTTTTAAAATTTTGATTTGTTCCATCTACCTACTTATATTCTCTCTCACTCGTTTATTGTTCCAAAGATTTTGGCAGCTGATCGACTTTCTGAGCTTCAAGATGCACAGGAGTACAATGCAACTTTGTCAAAACAATTGCAAGATGTTCAGGTGTGTAATCACGTATTGTGAAAATTGTTTCTGGGTGCTTGATATCTTTTCACTACTAGTGGCATATCAAAACTCCTTATATTTTCATATGACAAATTGTTCCTTGGCTTTGTGGTCTTGCAGAGTGAGTTGAAAGATGAAAAATATGTCCTTTCTTCTCGATTTTACACTTTGGTAAATGATCAGCTCCAGCTTTTCAATGCTGAAGTGGAGCGCTACAAAGCATTAACTGATTCATTGCAGGTAAAACTGCTTTAGTTTTAGTTTTTTCAGTTGTACTTTGTTTTATGAATTTTCTTCTTGGAGGCCTCTGAAAAGTGTAGTTTCAGGCTGACAGGTCCTTTGTCATAAGAAGAGAGAAGGAACTGAATGCTAAATTAGAGTCAGCAGATGCTGCTAGAAATGCTATTGATACTGAGTCTAGGCTTGGAGATCTGGAGCTTCAACTGCAGAAGTGCATTAGTGAGAAAAATGATCTTGAGATTAAAATGGAAGAAGCTAATCAAGATTCAGGTTCATATAATTGACATTTGGTTTTGTTTTTTGGTTTGGTGCTATGCCTGGCATCTAACTAATGAAGTCATTATCGTTTTTTGAAGGGAGAAAAGACATCAAATCGGAGTTTCGTGTAATGGTGTCTGCTTTGTCTAGGGAAATGGGAATGATGGAAGTACAGTTGAACCGATGGAAAGATACAGCTCATGAAGCACTATTGCTACGTGAAAAAACACAGTCACTAAAAGCTTCTATAACTATTAAGGTATTCTAGCACTGAGAGTAATCACTTCAATTTAGTTTATGATTTGTGTCATTGGTTTGTGTAATGCTGCTCTTGGATAATTTTGTGTTGGACTCATTCTTTAGACAAGTAGAAAAATTTCCATATATTGTAACAAATGCAAAGGCGTTGCCAATTATTATGCAAGAGGGACTCCATGAAATGAAGGTGCTCACCAGAACGATGGATGTCATTTACATTTACAGGACACAGCTCTCTCTCTCTCTCTCTCTCTCTCTCTCTCGCCTGTGAGTTCTGCCAAACTGCGCACTCCAAACTCTATTGACAAACTTCTCTCTTATTGCCAACTACAATGGTACTCTTGCATGGAATTGCAAGCTTTCATGTGATGTTGTTTGCCATATTGACCTATACATTGATTTTTGCGCTATTGGTTCTTGTTTGACCCACTATGGATCTTAATTCGTTTTTATTATGGTCCTGAGGATTAGCTTTGGATATTCTTTTCTTCATCTATATATTTATTCAACATGTTATTTCGTGATGTGGCATCATCCGAGAAGACTTTGCCCTTTTTTTCCAAACAATGAAGGGATTGGCATGGGTCGCCTCACCACAATGCCCCCTAATACAATAGAACTGCACACACGACCACCCATTGACAAGACTAGTTGGAGAGAATTGTACAAATTTCCTCAATTCTTATATCACGTGGGTGCTTATTGAAACAAAATTTTCTCTTATCTTGAGTGACTTGAATCCATGGACTGCAAATCTGAAATTTGCAGAAAACTTAGTCTGGTGCATTTTTCCTTATAATATATTCACTTACGTCTAGAACAGATAATCAGGATCACATGTATGTGCCACGCAGTTTATCGTCGCATGTGCGCAAATCTCTAGCTGGTGATTTATAGGTACATATTATGCATACAAATTTTTCAAAATGAAATGCATTATGCTTTCATTACTGCTGTTTTGTGTGCTTCAGAGGAAGTGTTTGTGTGTGTTGTGTGTTTGGAACCCCTGCTGGATCTTTTTTTTTTGGTCGCTAACACCTGCTGGATCTGAACTAGCAGATTTCTTTGAACAAATTCTGAGCACCAAGAGGATACTGCAAAATCTTGCGTCCATCTCTTTTTGTGTTCTTGATTAAACATTTACTGTTCTATCACGCTCCCACTTGACAGACGTTTCCTTTCTCTTCCCCCAGATTATTAACAAGGATTGCTATCTGTGTGAGTAAACTTATACGACATGCCACATTTTTGTTTCATAGCCTACTGTTATAATATTTAACTGCCTTTGGTTTTTCAGTCCTTCTCACCTCTCTCTGTGCTACTGGCTCAGTTATTCCTCAAACCAATAATGTTTATTCCTCATTTTTTTGCGGTCTAATTTAACTTGATTGTAACTTATGTGAGAGAGAGGTGTGGGAAGACATTTTTATCAGCTTCATCAGCTAATCCAAGTGGAGGAGATGTCTGCAGATGTTTGGTGGTTGTGAAGAAGCTTTTTCTATGAATCATTCAGATTCCATATAAGGAGCCATTTCTTGTGAAACAGAACTGGGGATGGGAATATCTTTGCATGTTACATGTGCAAACGTGCGAGGGAGGGAGGGTCTCAGTGATCAAATTTTCGATAGTCTAAATCTTTTGTCTCTAGAGTAGCTTTCATTGGGTCTTTGACTGCTTTATTATTTGGTGTAGTCTGATGAGCGAAAGAGGTTAGCAGACCGATGTACTAAACAGAAGGAGGAAATCAAGTCCATCAAAGAATTGGTAATCTATTTCGTCCTTTAAATATTAGTAAGACATCATTATTATGATAAATATACAACATGAAGCTATTTTAGTGAGCCTGAAGTGGTTATTTGAAGCATTATGATCCATTGCAGATTGAGAAGCTACAGAAGGAAAAACTGGAACTTCAGATCTTTCTGGATTTGTATGGAAACGAGAGTTATGACAACAGGTAAGCGGATAAAGCTGATTATGGATTGATAGAGAATGGATGTTCCCTTTTCTTAGATAGAGTTGCAGCTTGCTGCATTGTGATACTTTCAAGCTGCTTTATGATATTCAAATGCTTTATTTCTTCCTTTTGGCCCGCAATGCTCTGTTAAATTTACTCGCATTTATGGAACACTGGCTACTGTGATTGCCTCAACAGTTGCTAAATTTATCTAGGTAGTTCCCTGATGAGTCTCCATTTTGTCTGCACATCTAGCTCCTACTTTTAGCCTTTTGCTCTGTGCTCATATTTTCTCTAGCACAATTTCTTGTTTTTGAGATTCTTTCTTGAACCTGCCATTATTGTACTTGACTTTTAAAATTGCTTTGATCAGGATAAAATCCCCAAGGAGACCTACCATTGTTATTTTGCTGAGATATTGTATGCATTCTGTGCTGTCAAGTTAAGAGATCTTCTGGTTGACTGTTGTTAGAGGACTATTTATCTCAAAAACTCAATTTTAGCACCAATTTTTTTATCAATTCTCGATAGCACGCCCTCACTTGTAAGTTGGACCTTACACGAGGAGAGATGGGGACGTAAGCACATTAGACAAACAGCCGGAGGCAGAAGCACTGTAAAAAGAAAATAGATTCAATTATAGTAAGTGGGAGTGTTAGGATTTGGGTGTGCTCTGATGCCATGTTACAAAAGCACTTGGTTCAACCCTAAGCTCTCGGAAACTACAATTGATTTTTGCATGTTAAATAAATCTCAAGTTTTGATAGTTCTTAATTATCAATAGTCCTCTATAAAGGTTCCTATCGTTGTAAACTAGTTCACAGTTGCTAGAAACGGTCTGTCTTGAAAATTTGCCAAGCGCGTTTTCTTGAATACTGACATGCCCATATCTTCATGTGAAACTGCGGTAGGTAGTTTTCATGGTGCTTTTGATTTTGGTTCTTCAAATTTTTTTTCCTCTGTTGTCTTGAAGGGAGATATCAGGTTTGAAATTGTGAGATTCTTCACAAACTCATTGCGTTTACTCAAAGTAAACTGGCTCTAAGGTTATAATGTGATCGTTTCTGAGTTCATGTGGAAAATATACACTTTTTGTTTGAGATTGCAATTCACTTATTACTACTGCAATGCACGGTTTTCTAAATCATGCACAAAACCATATCTGAGATGATAGTTGCAGTCTTAAGCTTTTGCAAGATTAGTCTATCTTTTGTTAAGGATCCATATGAATCTTACCTTGGGGTTTGCATTTTCTCATCTCTTTGTCGTTGTCAGTCGGTACACTAGAGAGTGAACCTACTTTATGTAATCGTGTGGAAATAAACCAATGGTTTTTTAATGGTTGATTTTTGGTTTGAGCATTAAAAGGGTCTTAAGATTTGAATGATTTCTTAAAAATGGTGGACTCGTGTTTATCAAATGGTCTAATGAACATACGAAGGCACCACCTTGTTTTGTGTAATTCAATCTCATTTTCTAAAACTAGCAAAACTGTAAGGAGCTGATTGTTGCTTATTCCTCTTCTTTTAGTAAATGATGAGAATCTGTTATTTTTTTTATGGAGTTTGGCCCTGATACTGACACTACTTGAATCTTCTTTTCTTGAAAATAAAGCAATCAAGAGCTCATGGTTGTTCATGCTTATTATGTCACTAGAAATGGACATCTGCTCTTACACCATCGAAAGGAATCCAACACGGATGCTCTATGCCTATAAAATTTCTAACTTTTGCTATGCGTACTTATGTTTCCTCTGAGTGCTGAGTGTGATTAAATGAGTCCTTTTGTGAACGTTCTCGTATTAAAGTATCTCAAGAAGTAGTTTTGTTTAGAAAGATTTTTGGTTAGCATGCCTTTATTGATGACTGCACAAAGGAACTGGAGATTGCTTGACTTGCATGACATGGGAGTTTAATAATAAGTCATTGTGCCCTGGTGGCTCATTTTTCTGTTATCATTGTGTCATACAATTATGACTCATAATAACGTTTTTGTGGATTCAGAGACGTTGCAGATATCAGAGAATCAGAACGCAGAGCTCTATCACAAGCTGAAGTCCTTAAAAATGCTTTAGAGGAACATAGTCTAGAGCTGAGAGTTAAAGCTGCCAATGAAGCAGAAGTTGCTTGTCAACAAAGGCTTTCTGCTGCTGAAGCTGAAATAGCAGAGTTGAGGGCCAAACTGGATGCATCTGAGAGGTTAGTTCTCGTCACCCTCTCCATTGCAATGCTTGTGCTCAGTAATTGTTTTACCTTTTTCCTTTCCTTGAACTTCCCTGCTTTTTAAGATGGACTCTGTTTTGTGGTAGTGGGGTAAGTGATGGGTGTAGCTTGGACATACTGTCTTCTAGTGATTTTTCACAATTGCAAAATGACTAGGCTCAAATAACGAGAAAGATAGATGGTTGATAGTCATATAATTCTTTTGTCTAGTGGGATCATACTCTTTGAATGATCTTTTTATGAGTGTTATTTAAGTGTGTACCACTTGTCTTTGTTTTTTGTTGCTTGCTTATCCTCGAATTGTTATTGGACACCGAGGACCTAGAGACTCTCTTGACTTTGTAGAGAAAGTATGTTCAGATCTTTCCACAACCACTAATTCACTTTTTTGTCAGGCTGTCCAATCTAATTCTGGACCTGCTAATTAAACACCATATTGGTAGTTGAATAGTAGATCTTTATATGACAGCCCTTCCACCACTTTTTTTGTTGAATTCTAGAGGCCAATATATAGAGCAGTTTAACTTTCGAGAGCCACACTTCTAGATACTGGAAAAAACTTAAGCGAATTATATCAGCAAAACAGATAGGTTTCTTAACTGAATAGATGTCTTTGTATTGCACAAACGTATGCAACTTGTATGCAGTTTCTCGTCCACCAATTATACAGAACTAGCTAGATGTCTAGTCTAGGGATGGGGGTGTTGTTTTTTGAAATTAGAAAAAACTGAAAGTTCTCTTTGTAGTCCTGTATAAATTTGACAGCTCACAAGGTCTCACCGGAGTAAATATGCATCTAATCCACTGCTTGGAGCTCTTCCATGGACATAGATAATGTTCTGTAGGCATGTGCATAGGAAATTGATGGCCTAGATTTGTTTGGAGTATACTAAGATGATTTCGACATGACAGAACCCCCTAGTCTTCAAGTATCCAGTTTTCTAGCCTTTTGCTTCTCTGCGTGTGCGTGCATGATGACAAGACTTTGTGTCTTTTTCCCTGCAAATTTTGTCAATCTCTCCAGTCTTTTATCCTTTTCTCTTACTCGACCATGCTTGTAAATTTTTTTTTTTGGTGATTGACCAAAAACATTCGACTTCGGCCTGTAGTTACATCATCGCTGTCTGGGATGTGTTTTCCCTGGATGAATGGACAATGCCCTCCCCTCCCCTCTCCCTCTTTACTCCCAGATCCTTTCAACTCACCAAAAAGAGGAAGGGGGGACAAAGACTCTTCTCCCTCTTTTAAGTTTTGGATTTGGAAAATATCCCTGTGCTTGCATGATGGAGGTATTACTTAACTTTGTTGTCATATTATTTCTCGCAGGGATGCTTCTGAGCTTGCTGAAGCGATTAAGATAAAAGATGCAGAGGCAGAGGCATATATATCTGATATTGAGGTGGTTTTAGTGTAATCTTTTCTCTGTTTATAGAGGATGTCTTTTCTTTTCTGGCTAAAACCTCGATGCCTCTCTTCTTGCTGTCTCCTTGCTTGCTTACTCTCACCTTTCTTTCATGAGTTCTATAATCATTTTCTAAATTATGAGACGAGATTATCTGCTCAACAGACCATAGGTCAAGCATATGAAGATATGCAGACGCAGAATCAGCATTTGTTGCAGCAAGTGACTGAAAGGGATGACTATAATATTAAGGTTTGTATTTGGACCTTCTCAACAGCTTGTCTCGGGTACTTTTCCAGTTTCATTACGGTGCTTTTAGTTTTTCAGCTTGGATTTTGCCAATCTTTAAACCTGTCTCCTGATCTGTAATGTAGCTGGTTTCAGACAGTGTGAAGACAAAGCAGGCTCAGAACTCTTTACTCTCAGAAAAACAGGCATTAGTTAAGCAACTTGAACAGGTTAACTCATCAGTAGAATCTTTGAAGTTGAAGATTTCTCATTGTGAAGAGCAGGTGAGTTTTTCTAGACGCATTACTTCTGCTAGTATCTTTTACTGATGTTTCTAAGCATATTGCAGATGAACATTCTTCTGTCGGAGGCAATGAAATCTAGTCAAGAAGATAGGCACTTTGCAATTAGCCTGGAAGGTGCGAAGTCAGAATTAGGTGATGCTGAGAAGGAGTTAAAGTGGCTTAAATCTGTGTTTGCTTCGTCTGAGAAGGAATATGACCAGATACAATGGGATCTGAGTGAGATTCAGATGAAACTAGACAATGAAAGGTGATACCTGTAAACCAGAAGAGGGCTCACTTATATGTATACTTGGTTCATGCATCATAGATTGGATTCTAATTGCATTGTGATGAAACAATGCATTTTTGCAGCGATTATGGTCAATCAATGAACATACAGTTCTACGAATAATTAGTGTGTATATAGGGTGTTGGCGATGCCTTCCTCCTATCTGCTGTGGTTACCATTTGCTGTCCTGCCGGTGCTGGTGTCCACTGGTTGTCAAAACTGAGTCCGGCCCAGGAAGTGACATTTGGCGGTAACGTAGCCAGTAAAATTTGTGGGAGGCTTTCTCCTAAAATGATCGTACCTCAGCCTTTATACTAAAGGGAACTTACTTTCCTCAGCAGATTAGAAAGCACTTTCACATGATCTCTTCTTTGGTTGGAATAAAACACACTGTAGGAAAATTTGTGTGCTTAAGCACTTCCTGTTTGTGGTCTGAGGCAGGTCATCTAGTAGATATTATGGACGGTTGCTGTGTCTATTAAATAACTACACATAATTGTCCCCACCTCTGAGCCAAATGTTATTGAAGCAGAGAGGAACGGAAGAAGCTGGAGGAAGAGATTGTGGAGTGTAATAAAAAGGTTGCTGAATTGACTGCTGAGAGTGGAGAAGCTGCAGTGAAGAGGCTTCAGGATGAAATAAAGGATTGCAGGGCAATGCTTAAGTGCAGTGTGTGTCTCGACCGGCCAAAGGAGGTCAGTTGGCATATTAGCTCACTGTACTTTGGTTATCAATTAGATTGTGAACTTTAATCAATAATATCTGGGCATATTTCCACTTAAGTTTTGTCGATATGTTAGTGGTACTAGTAAAACTGGTTGTGCCTTTTCACTTTGACAGGTCGTAATTGTGAAATGCTTTCACCTGTTCTGCAATCAGTGCATACAAAGAAATTTAGAAATTCGCCATCGAAAATGTCCTGGATGTGGTACTGCATTTGGCCAGAATGATGTTCACTTTGTGAAGATGTGAACAAGCCATCTGATGATTGCCATTTGGTTATGGCCGATTCCTTGGAGTTGCCGAGACAAAGTATATATGACTGCTCTTGATTTCTTTGTCAGTCTCTAAAGCTCAACTTCAATCGGAAGCTGGGCCGTTCATCATGATGTTAACAGATTTTGAGATTTTAGGTTGATAGGCATGGAGAGTGCAAACTGAAGACAGGTTGAGGCAGGAAAAGATTTATAGCACTTGCCTGGCCCCAATTGTAAATTGTTCAAATTACCCTTGACATTTTAAATGTCAAAATGTTGCTCCGCCGCAGATTTAGAAGAACGCATCATCACCATGTCATTGTCCAACTGAATGGCAACATAAAATGATTCTCAGTTTAACGTTCCTGTTGGGAGTCCTAGTTCATTATGCTTGCTAAATTTGGATTTGACGCATGATGTTCTAGGGCCGAAATCATTCTCAAGTTAGTTCAACTCTCGATGTTGCTTCGGGTATTCCCTGCCCTCAATTTCAAGGCAAGGTACGAAGGATTGTTGCCTTTACAGGAGGGACAAGCTGGTTCAGGTAGAGAATTCGCTCGTACAAGGATGATGTTCCTTGTATGAGCTGAAAAAACAGGATTGATGTTTCTTGAATATAAAGGCCTCTTTTCTTTATTAGGGGAAAACTAAGAGAGGAAGGGGAACGACATCCTAGTTGGATGGGAAGGAGGATCATTGTGATCAGACATGCAGGGATTGCAAGGAAAGATTATTTTGAGCCTCTGGGAGAATGATGAGATGGGCCTGGTTTATGTCTCAAGTAATGAAAAAAGTTAATCGCTAACAACTCCTAGGACCAAAATACAGAAGAACTCCCTGGGCTAAAATGCCTACTGTGTTTGAGCGTTAGTCCCTACAGTTTGAACGGCGGGGAAAAGTACAAAAGAAGTCATAAATCTACTATGGCAGTATCAATTCAGTTTTAAACTTTTTAATTTGATCAATTTAATTCTAAACCTTTTTTCATTGGTACCAATGTAGTCTATTATGTCAATTTATGTCGGACATTGTTGATATGGACGTAAGTGTCCTATGTGGCACGACTGACGTTGACTTGAATATTTTTTAATAATATTTTTAGAATTTTTCTCCTTTCCTTTATTTTTGCCCCTTCTCCTTCCTTTGGCTTGTGGTTGGATTTTAGCCATGGCCGGCGACTGGCTACAAGTTAGGGCCGACGAGGGTCACTCTCGCCGACTTTGGCAATGGCCGCCCTTACGACCTGGGTGAGAGTCGCCCTCGCGGCCTTTTGCAAAGGTGGCTCTTGCCGGCTTTGGTGAGGGGTTTAATACTTTTCCCTAATTGTGGTCATTTTGATGAACCGATCCACTTTTTACAAGCAGATTATAGAAGTAATAGATTGTAAATGACTATTTAAATTGGTGGGCAGCGATCAAGTTGATGAACTAATTACAGGCATATTATTATAGATATTAAGATTGGTACACAAGATCAATTTACGAAGTGATACGACAAACTTGAAACGATGATTTGATTTGTTGGATTCAAACATCTGACACAATTTGCCACATTACTCTCTAAATCAGTTCAGTAGACCAATCTTAATATCTTTTAACATCCACATCACCTTGATCGAGCACCACCCCTTTCTTTGTTTTGCCATCCAATTTCAGAAACAAGTCACCTCAGATCCGGACTGAGTGCAATCAGGCCAAGCTCGCTTTTACTCTTTGCAAAGTGATTGGTTCAGACCAAATGAATAAATTAAAGTAAACATTTTCCCCCCACCAGCACACACTTGTTTCTAAAGTCATGCCCTCATTAAGCCAACACAACACTAGGCGGCAAATTCAGGCATCTTTGGGGGGATCCTATCATCAACCTAATTTGTACAAACAATTAAACCACCAATCGCTTTCTATTCGTTGCTCTACCTTCCCACGTCGAAAGGTGCATAGGACTTCACCACACGAACGAAACCCTTTTGCTCATCAACAAGCCCGCTTGTTCTTTGCGATTCGACATCGTCGCTGTCCTCGTCAAGTTCATCCGCCTCAATAAGCGACCGGTAGTTGACATTGCCGCTGGCATACATTGTAACCATAACCAAGTAAAGAGAGACCGCAAAGATCAATATCAAAATCAGGAATGAACTAAACTCGATATTCACAAGGGATTTAGCCCGATGAAGGGCCTCTTCAGTTTGGCACCGGACCACCTGATGACCTTCTTCCAAGTTCATGAAACAACCTTTAGGCATAAGCTTTGGTGTCCAAAGCATGAATCCCATGACAATGAGCCAAACACCTTGGAAGAAGATGCTGGTTGACCTCACAAAGCTCACCAAGAAGCTATTTGGAAGACCAATCCCTATTAGAGTGGTGAGAAGAGAAACAAGTATCACAATTTGAAGGAGCAAGTGGTATTGGCCTTCCACACCCATGTGGTCAGCTGAGTGGAGGTGGAAAAGGAGGAGCTGCTGGCCAAAAGCCATTGCAGCCAGCAATTGTGTCAGGCCATGCTTAACTTCGGGGCCGATGCGGACCCAATCGAGGAGGATTGCGAAGCCCGCGTAGACGAAGAAGGTGAGGGAGATCTCTGCATGCTCAAAGTTGTGGAGATGGTTCGACGGGATGGTGCCATCCAAGTCGAAGGGCTGGTGCCCTCGAGGGCCGATGAAGAGCTCCATCGCCACGGACATCGAGCAGCCGGCCATGATCGAGAGGAGCTCCAAGTACCTAAATCTCGAGGTGGGAAACCATGGGGGGGACTTGTAGGAGCTTGGGTGAAGGGCATGGAGCTTGGTGTGGTTGAAGAGGTGCCATAGGCCAATGAGCAAGAAGCCAAGGCCAGGTGCAACATGACCCACCAAAGTACCCATTTGTATCCGAGTCCCCAAAAAATGGCTATGCTTTTTCCCTTGGTTTGGCTTTCCTTGTGTCTCTAGGAGGAAAAGAGCAGGGGATGCAGAACACGAGGGATGCCTAAGGTTTTTAAAGGAGGGTTCAAATGAATAGAAGGTCAATGTGGAAATGCTAATGAGGGAGCTCTAGAGGCTTCTATGAGGGAGCTTATTGGTTTTGAAATTGCTCTGTTATTTCTTGGGGAATAAGATTCAGCGAGGTTGACCGTTGACCACCCAAGGCGAAGGCATTGGATGAGATAGCATTTGGACTTTCTAGAATATTAATGAGGGTTACAATACGAGCCCTTTATCTCTCCCTGCATTAGTGTTGACACCTAAATTTTACTAATCATTTAGTCGTAATTTGCATAGAAAATTAGGGATTAATTTTTAACCCCTAAACAAAAATATTTAAATTGCATAACATATAGTTTAGGTTCATTTTAATTTAATCGCATTTTGCATCGGATCGGTGATGGCGAACGAGCTTAATTTCATCGAATGGGACTCGGTTCGCTTGGAAAGGCAAGGGCCGGGAATTACAAGTCAAACGGGCTCGGTTGTTTTAATTTGAGCTTAATTCAGCCCATTATCCTTAATTAATTCAGCCCATTTAAATTAGATTAAGGCCTAAGCCCAAGCCTAAGCCCATCTAATTGACCTAAGTTAGCACTATATAAACATGTTTAGGTCAGAATTTTGAGGGGACAACACATAATTCAGATATGATTTTTAGAGAAAGGCAAGTGTGAGAGAGAAAGTGACGTCGCGCACCACCACCGGGGGCACGCCGCACGCCGCCGCACCGCCGTCGTCGCGCCTCAACCGCCCGCCGACGTCGCTGCCTTCCACTAACGCTGCTGCCGATGATGTGATCAGCCGGTTCAAGCGGCTGAACCGACTGATCGGCGACTTCCTCCGGCGATCCAGAACTTGCGGCAACACTTCTTGGCGTTTTCACATCACTATGGTGGTCGGCCGAGCTTTCCAAGACTTCTTCGTGTTGTTTTTGATCTGAATACGGAGGCCGGATCGCTCGATTTCGTGCCGGAGCATCGTTAAACAAGGTAAGTGCACTTGGACTTTGTTCTGTAAAATCGTGTACATAGAAACCAGTATGCTTGAGATGCCGATTTCAGCTCGTTAATGTCAAAATCTTGTGAAGTGATGAACTAGAGAATCGTAAAGCACGTCTTAAGCTTTGATTTGATATATCATATGCCTCAATCGGACCTAATTTGCTATGTCAAAACTATTTCGGAAGTTAGGATCAGAATCTGGAATATGATGTTGAAGTCTGTTCTGATAATGTTCTGACTGATGTTGTGCTGTTCCGTGATTTTTATGATTTTCTATGATCATATTTTGAAAAAACTTTCTTCACGAAAATTGTAGATCACATCTTTGTCTGTTCACCATAAAATTTTCATAAAATTCCAAGCGTGTTAACATGATACGATCTGCAACGTCATATATGCATGAATCTAATGACAGATCAGTTTCAGATTGACCTTCGTGTGTTCTTCAATTTTCATAAATTTGTGTGTTCGAAATCTGAAAAAGTTTTCTTCATGAAAGTTCATACTGAGATCGAGATCTTTCCATTGATATTAATTTCATCAAAATCGGAGGTCATTTGGATTTTCAAAAGGAATTTTCACAATCTGATCAGTATCTGTGTCAAGATCTGATTTTCATTCCTTTAGAATTCAGAAGATGTTTCTCCGAAATTGATAAAGTTGGAGATTATCTGTAAATTAGGTGATTGAACATTATCCTATATTTTTCAGAATATTTAATTTCCTAATTTGCATGTTTTGAATATTTCATGAATATCATGTGGATATTTAGATATCTTAGGATAATGTTCGATATATCCGCAATATTTGAAAATATTCAAAATTAGGAATCGTTCCTAGTTTAGCAACGTATATCTGACGACTATCTGACCTTATTCCTAAGGTACGATACGCGGCGATACGGAAAATTATTATCCTATCCATAATCACTTGGATACGATAATGATTTTTATCTGCTTTCCAAATTTAAACGATCAACTTTCCGTCAATATCTATAACCCTATAGATATGACCGATAGTTCGATTTTTGTGCCTAATCCGAGTTTGAAACAAATTTGGCGGATCGCGTGGACGATTTGAATGTGGTTGCTATCCTTGTCTTTTTTTATTTATTTATTATTTGCTTTTCTTTAAACAGAAAATTCAAAAAATATCGGTTAGGATTTGAATTTGAGTTTTGCATGTTTAGGGAACCCTAAATGTATCTAGAAGATAGAGTAATTATTTAATTTAAATTAGGACTTGAGATAATCTATTTCCTAGTTTAAATTAAGCAATATTCTAATCTTATTAGATTATTTATGTTATTTTTTAATTCCGAATTTTCATGAAAACCCAAAAAAAAGAATGAATTGCTTTATGGTAGATTAGGATATATTGCATTCTTAATTTAAGTAATTTATTATTTCGAATTTTAACAAAAATCCCAAAAATAAGTCATGTTAGGATATGTTAAGTCATTATAGGTTGCATGTTATTTTAGGCATATTTTTATTCCGAATTTCATTAGAAAATATCAAAAATAAATCATTTACCCGTCATCAGAATTAGGTCACGTCGTCGCATGACATATAGTTTGCATGCTAGGTTACATTACTTGCATGTTATTTTTGCACGTCATTGCATATAGATTAGATTTCATTTAAATAAGTGAAAATCAAAAGAAAAATTGAGTGAATTGCTTGTTAATTAGAAATCATATTAGGATGTTAATGTGATTTTCTAGCTAACTATCCAGATGTTTGCGTTGCTTCGAGGTAAGTAATTCTTCCAATCTTGCAATTTAATATTCAATTATTGAGTGTTAAATTGGTGGTTTGCGCACCCGCATGAACACCTTACGTGTTAGTAATTAAGTTGAAATGGATCCAAACTGCATGCCAAAATATTTTTGAAAAGAAAAAGGTACCGAAAGGGCGTTAGACTAGATCTAGCGTAATCAAGTCCCCGAGCTTAGAATCTCTGGTTCGTAGGAATAAAACATATCTCCCTATGTTTTATTTAGGTTTCTAATTGACCTACCGTAAAATGATTAGTGGCGACTCCAAGCATGAAGACATTTGCATGTTAAAAACTTAAACCCTAAGTTGCGAATTGGTAGGGCTTGGGAGGGCTCGAGTTAAGCTTAGTCTTAATAATCCATTAGCCCGAAAAATGAAAATTTTTTAGGTCGCGGCAATTAGTCTTTTTATATAGACAAAATTACCTCATCGTTGTCTCTTAGTTTGTGGATGCATTGCATTTGCGTCAACACGGGTCGATCCTAGAGATTAGGCGTTCCGTTCGGACATCAAAGTTCTTCATGGGAACACAAGTTGCTAATCATTCCATTTCTACCTATTTTACTATGTTCTTTTTTAAGGACTTTCCTATGAATTTCGTAATCAATGACGTGTAAAACCAAAGAATGCGATGATTTGTGACCAAACAACACACCAAATGGAATTTTCATGGAATGTGCTATGACGAAGGTTCCTTTTTTTGTTTTTATTGTTTTTCCATAAGTAATGACGTACATCTTTGGTGAAGATATATGGTGTGTCTCATTCCTAAGGTATTGTGTTCATTTGAAAGAGGAAGAAAATTATTTCTCTCCTTCTCGACCGATTTCCTTCCTCCAACTTTATTTTGCTAGATTGTCACTCATCCACGAGAAGAGTTCTCATGTTTCCTTACCGTGAAATATGAGGGATGATTGCTTGTGCACCCATAAGCTCTCTCTCTCTCTAATAAAATTTACACAAAACCCCCTAAACTTCGTGGGTAGTACACCGTTCTGCTCCAAAAGGACTGATACCTGACTAGTTCGCAATTCTTACACTAATCATTTACGAGTGTCGTTGACGCGCTCGCAGAGTTATCATGCCTTTTCAGAGAAGAATGATGTAGTTGAAAGAAAGATGAGCAGGCTGATATGCTCGTTCAAGTTTTCTCATCACCCTGTCCTCGGTAGGTTACGAGTTTACGTCCATACCTGATCATGTATATACTCGAATTATTTAGTTTACGTACAAAGTAATATCCAGTCGATATAATTTTTACTTCATCCGGCCCTCCAGATCTGGGGGAGGCCGAGCAGCCTCGCCATGACCGCTGCTCGGCCGACCTTGCTTGCAACGATGAGGTCGAGGCTCGCCATCCGACGAGGGCAAGCCTCTCCAGTGGCCGGCGACCTCCCCTGGCTGGTTGCCGGTGGACCGGCCAATAGAAGAAGAAAAGGAAAAAAAAGAGAAAAATAATAAAACAATAATAATAATTCGAAAAAATAAAAAAATTAAATTGTCACGTCAGCGTCAATCGGAGGGCCGGCACCGGCCAGGCAAAATTGGCTGGATGGATTGAATTGACACAAATACAAAAGGTTTAGGACTGAATTGACACAATTGCAATAGATTTATGACTATTTCAATAATTTTCCCCAAATCAATTTCGTCCATCCATGTTAGTACACATAAAGATTGCATATAGGAAATATATTATCCAAACTTAAGTAGTTGGAATGGAAGACGGTAAAATTCTGTGTCGGATACTGCATTATTGACAACCCAGTAAAACAAGTGAATACTATTCCACCGGACCAACCCCATTTCGCTTTGGACCACAAGAACAAAACCTTAGAGTCACCGGTGGCCTCCATGATTGCTGTCTCTAGAATTCCCAGAATCATAATGGAGAAAAGCTGGCAACCATCGACAAGTGAAAGCAAAAAGGAATAAGAAAAGGGCCCCGAAAAGTAAACAAATCGATCATCATGCATATCACCGGACGTCAATAGTGCAGCACGTAGACGTTGTACTCCACGACGGCGTCGCCGGTCTTCATGTCGAGCGTGTGGGTGCTCACCTGGGCGTACCCGCGGGCGAACCGGAACAGCCCGGTGCCGGCGATCACCGGCATCTCCCGCACCTTGTGGAACACCGGGTTCCGCCCCAGCACGGTGATGCCGCTGCCGTTGTACTTCCCCGACACGAAGGCGAAGTTCATGATCATCAGCAGCGCCACCTCCTCCTGGGACGCCGAGGAGTACAGGCCCTGGGCGCGGCCGACGAGCTCGGACCCGATGTCGGGGAGGAGGGTCAGGGGGTTGTCGATCATGTTGACGACGCCGAAAGCGGTGGCGGAGGCGTTGGACGGCCGGGGCACGACGCGGACGGAGGTGGGCTTGGGGCCGCTCACGACGTCGTGCCAGTAGAAGCGGAAGTGGCTGAGCTTCTCCTTCCCGAGGTCGACGCCCATGAGGCTCCGGTCGAGGGCGGTCACGAAGCCGGAGGCGGGCGCCGGGACGGCGGAGGAGAGGAGGAGGAGGAGGAGGAGGAGGAGGGAGGAGATCGGAGCGAGAGTGGCCATGGAGTTGCTTCGCTGCAGCTAGCTAGTGGGGTAGGCAGGGCCGGAGATCAGACGAGACATATGTAGTCTCCCAGGTCAACGGGCAGAAAGATGACTGGCCACCTACTACCCATGGATGGAATTACGAGAACAGCGCGTGAAGCGAAGTTTCGCTTGGTGAATGAACGAGGGTCCGACCGCTACGATGTCGTTTGCTTCACGTGACTTGGTGACTCGGGATCGAGCTGTTTTATCAAACACATAAGGGACATGCTTAAGTAACCGTCACCGTAATTGTTGCAAGTAACCATGGCGTGGAGGCCACAAGATGTAATTGATAGGAAAGGCAATTGGTGTTGTGCTTAGCATTGTGTAAAAAAATTTCCCTCCCTCCATTACAACCGGTATTACAGTACAACCCGTGGGCCCACACATCACTGTTTCTTCTAATAATAAGGGTGACTATTAACACAGAATGATCCGGCAACATGATTCATTAACAATTCTGAGGTGAAGATTGGAACCGGACCAAAGTAGCCTTCTTGGGCGGTTCCTGATTTCTAAAATTTGGAATTGGTAATTATCAATCCAATTTCCAATTTCAGGTGTGGGCCGAACCACCTAGATCGGGCCGATATTTTTTTAATTCTTATTATTTCAAAATCCTAATTACTCATTCTTTTATCGTTCAATCTCAAACTTAGTTATGTTCACACCTCTCACTTCTCTCAATAGTGGTTAGATAGCGCTCATGCCTCCCTCGTGGCTCGACACCCCTCGCTCACTCCTCCCTCATTCTCATGCCTCCCTCGCATCTCGATGCCTCTCACTTCTCTCAATCTCAATCAAGCTCACGCCTCTCACTTCCTTCTTGCTTGCAGCTCGACGTCTCCCTCTGTCCCTCTCGCTCAACGCCTCATTCTCGCCTCCCTCTTAGGTGACGAGTGAAGCTGTGTCTAGTGTGATTTATGTGAAACTCGAAAACACTATAAGACATTTTGCAATTTCGAGTATGTTATATTTGTAATCAATAATCAGTTGATTAATGATGGTTTGTGCCAGTTTGCATTAGCCTTCGGTGTCCGTGCATGACGTTCGGCTAGATTTCGGAGATTGTGCACAGAGGAGTTTCTTGTAAGTAACTCAAAATTGCGGCTTAAACTCAATAGAGAGATAATGAGCACCGTGGAGGGACTAACTCTACAACAAGCGCTTGACGGCGGAATTGAAATCCTAAGTTATGCGCGAAAATCCAAGGTTTACATAGAAGTTAATATCACCATCGGTTCCTAGACCTATACGGAAATCAAACCGGATCAGTTGGTTTGATTCTAGGGCCAAGTAGGCCGATTCTAATTCCACAAATTGAGAACCCACCCTTTTGATCCGGTTCCCAATTCCAGGGTTGAAACTGGCTCATTTTGAAACCGATTAACCCTACGTTTCTCAATAAGGAGATGTTAAAACAATCGAATCATTTCTTGAACATAATAATTACTATGGTTAAATTGCATACATAACACAAATTAGCTCGAAATTTTCATCATCACACACACCTTCATCCCTAATACTAATTCCGATATGAATTCTTCGGGGAAACTCACTCCAATTTTGATTCATGGAATTTCTCAATTGAGCTTTATTTTCCACTATTTCCAGCCATAACATCTCACAATATCTTTGGAAGACTCCAATGATAGTGGCTTAATTTTTTCCAACCTCTCTTTCAAGCAGCTTCATTGGGTAATGAATACTGTTCTAAAGTGGTTAAACAATTTCTAGGAAATTTCCTCATGTTGTTTGCCAACACATTGGTGGGCAGGCTTGATAGTATGCGCAGGCAACAGTCAAAATGGTCCATCTAGAAAGTTCAGCACCAGCTCATATTAAACTAGCCACCTTCCTCGTGAGACAAGCCCTCAATATTGAATTGCCAAAAACCTGTTTGTAATAAGAAGTAATCATGCAGCAGTCCCCCCCGCCTGCCCACCTAATTATCATTCACTTCCACTATTTTTTGATCGGTGAAAGAGATAGTGGAGATCGAGCCCGTACGGACCTTTTTTTAATTCTTGCTTCAACTTACAGGGTTGTTACGGATTGAATCATCTGAACTGTTAAATCTGGCGCATCACACTTACGATGGCCCCCACATTAGACGATTTATGTTGCTCGACCCATGAAAGTTTAGGTGAGACTTTGCTTCTGTCGATAATTACTCGATATAACTCGGATTATGATTAGAAATACGCTCTTTTCGCGATTGAAGAGATTGCTTGGATAGCAATTTGAATTGAAGAACTTTCCCCAATTCGTTTTGCTTGGGGGTTTCTAAGCAATCTAGAGTACTGTAGGGGTTGGTGGGGGTGGGAGTGGGGTGTGGGTCTTTAATAGAGGTGGAGTAATCTTGGTCCGTCGGTCGGGGATCGATCTCCTTGATCCGACGGTTATTAGCTTGACAACAGCTTCATCAGGGCGACTATGATCTCATGCTATGCGTCGTTGCATGCTTAGGCCTACGAGAAACATGATTTGGTTACAAGCCCTCACTTTGCAGAAAATCTTCAATTTTTTGATATATTTCGAAAAATAATTTGATTTTCTGCTATTGATTAGGTAGATGGTCCGTGTTTCCGGACGGGATGAATGGGGAGCCACTAGCCCATACTTGGAGCATGCAGATGCTGAGGCACGCCGACAGGCGTGCGCTAATTTCCACAATCGCACTAATCGATTGAGTGAATTATTAATGCCATCTTTATAACTTGGCTTTATTCATATCCTCTTCCTTTTCGCTTAAAGTTTTATGTGGGATCGATCGGTAGGTCAATAATCTATGAGACTGATTAATGCAAATGTTGCTCTTTAGGAAAATAAATAAATAAATAAATAAAGACATATGATTGATTATACGCTGGTAAAAAACAGAAGATATTAGTTATTTTTTTTTATAGCCTTTTTTGCAAAACCTTTCGTTATAACGATCTACAAGTAAGCATATTACTACTTTTAAATTTATGTAAATGAGTTTCGTAGTCATGAAATACCGTGATAACGTAATGGCTAATAGGAAAATACTTCAACGGCTGGATAAGACGGAGATCGAATTCGCATAAGCGGCTCAAACACGATATCGTTTATATTCGGTAATATGAAGAATTGAACACGTGCCGGTCCACGTGAAATCGCAAAGAAAGGTCCGCTCGATACGTCAATCAGCTAACCCGATCATATGGATTAGCTTGGAAGCTCGATCAGCATCTGAACTGGAGAAGATGTTTTGATCTCTGTTGCAAAGCTTTTGCAATATGCAGAAGGAGGACCGATGGGAACCACCGGATCATCCTTCGCTTCCCTTGCTGTTCTCCTCATTTTTAGGTCAAAATGGTTTCGAGTTCTGGGAGTAGGCAAAGCCAAGAAAGATGTGAAGAGAATCGCAGCTTCCAATCGCCTTTCTAACGCTGTTCGTTTGGCCGTGAATCTTGGGAAAATTCCAATTAAAGACCCCAAGTAGGGTCAAATTTTCAAAAAAGGACCCAAAGTAAATATTGTGTCAAATAAGGGCCTGAAGTGCTTAATTAGTTTCAAATAAGGACCCGAAGTGCCCAAAAAATCTCAAATAAGGACCTGGGTCTTGGGCCAGCCAAAATACCTGCCGGCGAGCGAAAAGAGTTACTATTCTGGCATCGGAATAGTAACTTTTTAATTTTTTTGTTTTTCCTTTTTTGTTTTTTTTAATTTTCCTCTTCCTTTTCTTCCTTCGTCGGCATCAGGCGAGGCCGCCCTCGCTGGCGTCGGGCGAGGGCCGCCCTCGCCTGGGCTAGGTGAGGTCGCCCTCGCCGGCCTCAGGCGAGGCCGCCCTTGCCGGCGTCGGGCGAGGGCCGCCCTCGCTTGGGTTGGGCGAGGCCGGCCTCACCCGACGCCGGCGAGGTCGAGCTCTTGCCGGCATCGGGCAAGGTCGAGCCCTCGCCCAACGCCGACGAGGTCGAGCTCTCGCTGGCGTCGGGCAAGCTCGAGCCCTCGCCAGATCTGGCGAGGTTTGACCTCGCCTGTGTCGAGCGAGGCCGGCCTTACCCAACCCAGGCAAGGGCGGCCCTCACCCGATGCAGTCGAGGGCGGCCTGGCCTGAGGTCGGTGAGGACGCCCTCGCCCAGCCCAGGCGAGGGAGGCCTCGCCTGAGGCCGGCGACCTCCGCCGACCCCGGCTATGGCCGGCGGAGGAAGAAAAGAAAAAAAAAAAAAGAAAAGGAAAAGGAAAATAAAAAAAACAGAAAAGGAAAAACAAAAAAAATTAAAAAGTTACTGTTCCGGTGCTGGAACAGTAACTTTTTTCACCGGTCGGCAGGTATTTTGGTCGGCCAGGAACCCAGGTCCTTATTTGAGATTTTTTGGGCACTTCGGGTCTTTATTTGAGACCGATTAAACACTTTAGACCCTTCTTTGACACAATATTCACTTTGGGCCCTTTTTTGAGAATTTGACCCCACTTGGGGTCCTTAATTGAAATTTTCCCGTGAATCTTGGAACCACCTCATGTGATGGGCCACAAGAATTTCGCAGTGGGCCTGAGTGGGCCGGGCCATGTGCCGGGCCTAAAAGCATGTACCGAACCCGTTCGGGATTTTAAAAATACTGAAATTTACCAATAAAATATGATTGGATTTTGAGAGGGTCCACACCGGCCTACATAGACTGGCATGGGCCCATGAAAGAAATGTTTGTGCTTACCCGCCTGATTTGTGCTAGGGGATTTGTTAGGTCGAGGGGACCGTTATGAGCCATTAGACTCGTGATCGGGTCTAATTATATCCTAAAAATCGCATCAATTGGATATTATTTTATATGGAAAATAAATAATTCGGATTTATACCCGACCAAGGACGGAAGTAAGCTCATAAGCTACCGAAGGTAGGGTGATAAGGAAATTTGAACATGGATGTCAGTCGGCTCATCTTTCTTTCAGCTACATCATTCTTTTATGGAAAGACGCGATAACTCCCTGAGCGCATCAAGGACACTCATATGTGATTAGAAGAATTGCGAACTAGTCAGGTATCAATCCTTCTGGGGAAGATTTCTGAGTTCGAGTTCATTCGAGGAAAGATCCTAGAACCACTACAAAAAAAAAAGTTGGTTTTAGCGACGAATTTTACCACGGAAAATTTGACAAAATTCGTCACTAAATGAATTTGCGACGAAATTACCAACGGAAAAAAATTCGTTGCAAAATTTTGCGACGGAAAATTTCAATTTTCGTAGCTAAATTGCGACGAAAAAAAATTTGTCGCAAAATTCGTCGCTAATTATTCATCGCTAAATTCATCGCAAATTTTTCGTCGCAAAATTCGTCACAAAATTCGTCGCTAATTTTTCATCACAAAATTCGTCGCAAAATTCGTTATTAATTTTTCGTTACAAAATTCGTCGCTAATTATTCATCGCAAAATTCGTTGCTAATTTTTCGTCACAAAATTCATCGCTAATTTGTCACGAAATTCCTTTTTTTTTTTTTTGGGTCAGTAATTTGCGACAAACTGATTCGTAACAAAATTCGTTGCTAATTTGCCATGAAAAATTTTTACTTTTGCCACGAACATTGTTCCGGAACGAATTTAGCGACGAATTTTTATTAATTCATCACAAATTAGCGATGAACCATAAAAATAGTTGCGAATGTACTGCAAAAATTTATTACAGGTTGGCCTCCTACTTGTCAAGATAACCATGTGCGTCGTAATCACAACTGGCACAGTGCAAATTGTATCTAATCCACGGCTGAAACCTGGTATATGTACCACAAACTCAGCTTTACGAAGTTCCTACTAACCTTAAATATAAAAGTACATGAATATTAGCAGCAATAGTTCATGCTTTAATATAAATTCTTAGTAAATTACAATCCTTCCATGAAACTCCTATACAAAGACAGTTTGCATAGAAATTACATAGGTTGATAACTCTATTTTAGAATGATGAAGTTATGCTGTTGAAGCTAAGCTTGTGAGTGTTTTCTAGTATAGTGACCAGGGGGCCACACAATGGCTAAAGGAATTCTACAAGGCATCAGCAACAGGCAATAATGATGGGAACCCGCAAGAAGTCAGTCTAGAAGGCCTTGCCTCAGCAGTAATATGACATCAAACAAGTGAAGCTATCACCATGTCAATTGTCAAAACTATCCACATGTATAATCATTTTGCAAGCACATTACACGGCGGCCTCCTTCTCTGCTTCTTATCAACATCAAATTGCTACTTGGAAAAAAGAGAAGAGTAAATCTGGTCAACATGTGAGGCGATGTTATGACATGATTCTCTATTCTATTTCATAACCAGTAATAGAATGCAAATACAATGTTTCAAGATACTCTCGTGACATTGATGCTGTTGTCCATCTATTTGCTTGTTATTTAATCAACAATCAGACTTGCTGTTGTCAATTCATTTTCCATTTGCTCACATGAAAGAGAAAAGGAGCTGTATCTAAGAAACGACATTGACATTTACGTTACAACCACTAGAAGATATGTAGGTGGGGGACTTCACCTGTTGGCACAGAAAATGGGGAACCTGAACTCTCTTGGAACCATCAGCCAGACGTTTACAGGGCAAATGGTTTTCCACGGGAAAAGAATCATTGTTGACCTACAAGTAGATGCAATACAAATGTTAATGCTTTCCTCAAACCATTGAATCTTTGAGATCAAACAATTTATTTAATATATAAATAAATCTTAAGTTATTGTAAGAAGGACAAAAAAAAGTGGGGGATAGAGAAAGGTATAACTTCTTACATATAGGATTCTCAAGACAAGGGTCTCAACAAGAAAGTGTGACATAGACTTTCGCATCAGTAGAATATCACATCAAGTTTCCAGCAAGGTTAACATTGTCTATGAGGTAGGTTTGTTCCGCAAATTCAAGTTTTAAAGTGCTTGATGATGTAATCAACAAGCTCATATAGGTTAGAGAAGCATATTGACGAGCAGCACAAATTGATGCTAATGTTATATTCTGATTAAATTCAGATCGTACATGGTTTTGAATAACCTCTATTAACAATTCTTGATAACCTGACGCATATACATTCTCTAAATTGGGGCACTGAATTAGCAATCAATCTGAGAATGCAAAGAAAATTAAAGTTAGATTAGGATGCAAATTAGGAAAGCATGTGAGATGCATCAATATCTTATTAATTGAAGTAAGCACTCAATCAAGACCAATACATTTTTTAAAACGTACAAGTGAGCAAATTTTTATAGGCATTGAGATTCAGGTCATTCAACTCTGAGCAGTTCAAATACAGGGCCTGCATTTCAATCAACAAAATAAGAACCACAAGGATTTATTTGCAATGGAAGTGATCTTCATGGCACATGGCGCCCATTTTTTCAAATCTGTCGTTAATTTGCAACGGAATTAGCGACGGAAATGTTTATACCGACCAATTTTTCGAATCCGTCACTAATTCTGTTGAAACCTTGAGTAGATATGCTTCTACACTTTTACATACAATGACACATTACTTATATTTGATAAATTAGTAAATGTCATGATCTAATTCGTCTAAGGGCAGCAAGTCTGGTGATGTTTTTTTTTTTTTCATTAGAGCAGCGGAGGAATGTCAAACAACTACAGGAGGTTGTTGCGAAATGGGCTGATATGACTAGCATTACAAACACTGTGGAGAAACATGACTAATATGGATGTCGTTATTACAAACAGACTTGATTCACGCTTTCTCAAATAACAATAGGGCTCTGATATCAAGTCAAGAATGTGATAAAAAAAATTAAGAGCAATATATATATATATATTTATCATTGTCAAATGAAGAGTACATGAACCTATTTATCGGTTTTTTAGGATGACTATCTAAAAGGGAAAATATCAATTACAATCAATTAAAGGAAATATAGGAAGATTGACTTTACATTTCATACATCCCCGATTCCGATCTATTTGAAAATTGCTATAATTTATTTATCCATATATTTACGCATACATAAGAGCTACATGCTGAGGAAGCTGCCATATTCAATTAAATAGATATTTGTGTTATCTATATCTAAGTTTTGAAAAAAAATAAGATAAGATTTGCACCTATCAAATCTAAAAAAGCTTATTTGGGACGAGAACATTTTAAGAGATTATCTAATATCTTGAGTTTATAATAGATCTTCTTATCTAATTTGAATTTGTAATATCTAATCTCTCTTAGAATTGGACATGTAGCAAATCATCCAATCTCTTTTGAATTTGAACTTGTGACAATCATCCAATTTAGTTTGAATTTCAATTAATAATTGTTAGTTTGCATTAGATTGATTTCATTAGGCAATATTTAGTTTGTCTTGTGATGGAGTATATTCCTTATGTATTCCTCGTCCTTATCACGAGAGATTGAGACATGGTAATCATCATGATTAGACTTAGAAGAACTTAGGTTTAGTTTTAGAACACTACAAAAAAACAAGGTTTTAGTGACGAATTTTGCGACGAAAAATTTGGCAAAATTCGTCGCTAAACGAATTTGCGACGGATTTATTTTCCATTGCAAATTTGCAATGGATTTTGTGACAGATTTATTTTCCATCGCAAATTCCATCGTTATTTTTGCGACGGATTTATTTTCCGTTGCTAATTTGCGATGAATTTTTATTTCGTGGCAAATTCCGTTGCAAATTAGCGACGGAAATTTTCCGTCGCTAATTTGCGATGGATTTATTTTTCGTCACAAATTTCATTGCAAATTAGCGATATAAAATTTTCCGTCGCTAAATTTCGTGGCAAAATCCTTATTTTTTTGTAGTGAACAGATGTACCAACCATGAAGTTTAGGGGGCTTTGTTTAAATTTTGTTATGGAGAGGAAGCTTATGGGTACACAAGGAATCATCACATATATTTCACGATGAGGAAAACATGAGAACTCTTCCTCGTGGATGAGTGACAATCTAGCAAATAAAAGTTGGAGGAAATCGGTCAAGAAGGAGACAGATTATTCTTCCTTTTTCCAAATGAATACAGCACCTTTGGAATGAGACACACCATACGTCATTACTCATGCAAAAAAAAAAAATAGGGGAACCTTCGCCATTGCACATTCCATGAAAATTCCATTTGGTGTGTTGTTTGGTCAAAAATCATCATTTGCTTTGGCTTTACACGTCGTAGATTGCGAAATCCATGGGAAAGTCCTTAAAAAAAGAACATAGTGGATTAGGTAGAAATGGAATGATTAGCAACTTGTGTTTCCTACGGAGAACTTTGATGTCCGAACGGAGCGCCTAATCTCTAGGATTGACCCGTGTTGATGCAAATGCAATGCATCCACAAACTAAGAGACAACGATGAGGAAATTCTGTCAATATACAAAGACTAATGCGAGAAAAAGGGCTTGTAATTGTACCCTCATTTGATATTCTAGAAAGTCCAAATGCTATCTCATCCAATGCCTTTGCCTTGGGTGGTCAACGGTCAACCTCGCTGAATCTTATTCCCCAAGGAATAACAGAGCAATTTCAATGCCAATAAGCCCCCTTATTAGCATTTCCAAATTGACCTTCTATTCATTTGAACCCTCCTTTAAAAACCTTAGGCATCCCTCTTGTGTGATGCATCCCCTGCGCTTTTCCTCCTAGAGACAAAAGGAAAGCCAAACCAAGGGAAAAAGCATAGCCATTTTTTGGGGACTTGGACACAAATAGGTACTTTGGTGGGTCACGTTGCACCTGGCCTTGGCTTCTTGCTCATTGGCCTATGGCACCTCTTCAACCACACCAAGCTCCATGCCCTTCACCTAAAGCTCCTACAAGTCCCCCCCATGGTTTCCCACCTCCAGATTTAGGTACTTGGAGCTCCTCTCGATCATGGCCGGCTGCTTGATATCCGCGGTGATGGAGCTCTTCATCGGCCCTTGAGGTCACCAGCCCTTCGACCCGGACGGCACCATCCCATTGAACCATCTCCACAACTTCGAGCACGGGGAGATCTCCCTCACCTTCTTCGTCTACGCGGGCTTCGCAATCCAATATGTCATCATCTATGAGAAAACTTTCGTTCAATAGAATGAAGAAAAAGAGTACATGTTCGATGTATACCCACTCATCTTGCTAGCGGAAACGACAAAAGATATGGAGTCATTAAATATCTAATATTTTGTCCTTTTTTTGTGTTTATTAAAAGATTATACACTTTTCATGTTAAAAAAATCCAACTCAAATAATTATATGTGTTCTTACATGACTAGTCTCAAAAGAAAAGGACATCGTGCCCTTTCTTTCTCCATGGCCCCATTGGCCCATTGCACCTTCTACATGCCGGACAGCCAAAGAAACCCTAGAATTGTCAACATCCAACTTACAAAATCAAATTACCAATTGATGCGACAAATCACATGATCGAGACTTGAATATGGTGTAATAGATCGAATGAGACCCTCCCAATCCGTTGAATGACTTGATAAATCAAATGGGAAAATTACCGAAACAATCTTAAACCTATTGTAATTGTGCCAATTCAATTCTAAATATATATTTTGTTTACCAATTCAGTCCTAAATCTTTTATATTTGTACCAATTTAGTCTATTTGACCAATTTTGGCCGATCGGCGCTGATATGGACGCCTGTCGGCGTCAGCTCTCCGGTTAACGCTAATGTGGCAATTTTAAAATATTTTTTAATTTTTGAAAAAAATCAAGTCACTATTATTGGATTTTAGCAAAAAAAAAAAAGTCACTATTATTGGAGTCTTCTAGAGATCTTGTGAGTTGTTATGGTTGGAAATAGTGGAAAATAAAACTCAATTGAGAAGTTCCTTGAATCTAAATTGGAGTGGGTTTTGTGTTGCGCACGCAATTCAATCATTGTAGTTGTTATGTTCGAGAAATGATTTGATTGTTTTAACATCTAATTTTTGAGAAACATAGAGGCGATTGATTTCAGGATAGTTCGGTTCCCATTCATGAATCGGAAGTGAGAGGTGTGAGCTTGACTAAGACGGAGAGGAGCAAGAGGTGTTAAGTTGCGAGGGAGGCGTGAGAGTGAGGGAGGGGCAAGTGAGAGGTGTCGAAGCGCAAGGGAGGAATGAGCACTACCTGATTGAGATTGAGAGACATGAGAGGCGTGAGAATGACTTTGTTTAAGACTGAATGAGAAAGAATAAGTAATTAGGGTTTTGAAATAATAAGAATTAAAAAATTATCGGTCTAATCCAGATGGTTCGGTCCACACCTGAAATTGGAAATTTGATCGATAATTACCGATTCCAAATTTTAGAAACCAGGAACCGCTCAGACAGGTTACTTCAGTCCAGTTCCAATTCTCACCTCTGAATTGTTAACGAATAATGTTGCCAGATCATTCTATGTTAACAGTCACCCTTACTATTGGAAGTAACGGGGTTGTGTAGGCCACCGATTGTACTACTAGCATAACACCGGTTGTAATGGAGGGAAGGAAATTTTTTTACACAATGCTAAGCACAACACCAATTGCTTTTCCTATCAATTACATCTTGTGGCCTCCACGCCATGGTTACTTGCAACAATTACGGTGACAGTTACTTAAGCATGTCCCTCATGTGTTTGATAAAATAGCTCGACCCCGAGTCACCAAGTCACGTGAAGCAAACAACATAGCGGTCGGACCCTCGTTCATTCACCAAGCGAAACTTCGCTTCACGCGCCATTCTCATAATTTCATCCACGGGGAGTAGGGTAGCCAGTCAACTTTCTGCCCGTTGACCTGAGAGACTACTGCCTACGTCCGATCTCCGCGTGGGCCTACACCACTAGCTAGCTACAGCGAAGCACCTCCATGGCCACTCTCGCTCCGATCTCCTCCCTCCTCCTCCTCTTCCTCCTTCTCTCGTCCGCCGTTCCGGCGCCTGCCTCCGGCTTCGCGACCGCCCTCGACCGGAGCCTCATGGGCGTCGACTTCGGGAAGGAGAAGCTCAGCCACTTACGCTTCTATTGGCACGACGTCGTGAGCGGCCCCAAGCCCACCTCCGTCCGCGTCGTGCCCCCGCCGTCCAACGCCTCCGCCACCGCCTTCGGCTTCGTCAACATGATCGACAACCCCCTGACGATCCTCCCCGACATCGGGTCCGAGCTCGTCGGCCGCGCCCAGGGCCTGTACTCCTCGGCGTCGCAGGAGGAGGTGGCGCTGCTGATGATCATGAACTTCGCCTTCGTGTCGGGGAAGTACAACGGCAGTGGCATCACCGTGCTGGGGCGGAACCCGGTGTTCCACAAGGTGCGGGAGATGCCGGTGATCGCCGGCACCGGGCTGTTCCGGTTCGCCCGCGGGTACGCCCAGGCGAGCACCCACACGGTGGACCTGAGGACCCACGACGCCGTCGTGGAGTACAACGTCTACGTGCTGCACTATTGACGTCCGGTGATATGCATGATGATCGATTTGTTTACTTTTCGGGGCCCTTTTCTTATTCCTTTTTGCTTTCACTTGTCGATGGTTGCCAGCTTTTCTCCATTATGATTCTGGGAATTCTAGAGACAGCAATCATGGAGGCCACCACTGACTCTAGGGTTTTGCACTTGTGGTCCTTAGCGAAACGGGGTTGGTCCGGTGGAATAGTATTCACTTGTTTTACTGGGTTGTCAATAATGCAGTATCCGACACAGAATTTTACCGTCTTCCATTTCAACTACTTAAGTTTGGATAATATTTCCTGTATGCAATCTTTATGTGTGCTAACATTGGTCGGCGAAATTGATTTATCAAGTCATTCGATGGATTGGGAGTGGTCTCATTAGATCTATTACAACGTATTCGAATTTGGATCGTGTGATTCGCCGCATCAATTGGTAATTTAATTTTGTAAGTTGGATGTTCATAATTCTAGGGTTTCTTTAGCTGTAAAGCATGTAGAAGGTGCAATGGGCCAATGGGGCCATGGAGAAAGAAAGGGCACGATGTCCTTTTCTTTTGAGACTAGTCATGTGAGAACAGCAATGCATATAATTATTTCAGTCGGATTTTTTAACATGAAAAGTGTATAATCTTTTAATAAACGCAAAAAAAGGACAAAATATTAGATGCTTAATGACTCCATATCTTTTGTCGTTTCCGCTAGCAAGATGAGTGGGTATACATCGAACATGTACTCTTTTTCGTCATTCTATTGAACGAAAGTTTTCTAATAGATGATGACATATTGAAAAAAGTAAATTGAAGCACCACTTGTTTAAAATGATAGTCGTACATATCAGAAGTAGCTAGCTAAAAACCTAATTTTCAATGAAAAACCAATCATTGCTTTTGACGTGATAAGTTTGAAAGTATATTAATAAGATGAGCGATATCAAATGAACATAGGATTAGCCGCTACGATTATGATACCGACACAATTATTATAGAACACACTTTGTTATTTTTATGTCCAGAAATTTACAGTGCATGCACGCCAAGTAAAAAGTCAAATTAAGTGCGAAATAAATATATATTTACACAGATACACATAATGTAACCACTGACATATCATTTTTGTATATTCTGAAATTATACATTTTTGAGATATACTAAGAAAATAAAAAATAAAAAACGAAGAAAGAGATTAATCACGTTTGCAATTGCACGAGGCAAGATTATTGTTATTGGCCACCAACCTATGATTCGCTCTTTACTCGTCGCCACCATAACCACCATACGAGCCACTCGACCTAGCTCCATTGTGACCGATCCTCTCCACAATCCTTCCCCCGCCCCGCCCTGCCCCGCCTCGTCCCCCATTTGTCGTGGTTGCGCCTAGGGGTGAGCATGGTTCCAAAGTATTACCTGGAACCTGAGAACTTAACCGATGGAAATCTATAGGTTCTAAATTCCAAGGAATGCAGGGTAGATTCCGTGTTCCAAAAATTAGGGAACCTGTTTCAACGAGTAGGTTTTAAGTTCTAAGTAAGCGGAATCTGGAACCTAAAACTTGAAACTTAAACAAGTTTTCTATATTTTTTCTTGGTTTATGTCTTCACGTGATTCTACGGTGTTTCATGATGTTAGATGATGGATATATAATCTAGAGTCACTAGTTTAAGCTTTCATTTTATGACTTGTTAATATTTTATATTTTTCATATGCCTAAATATAATTGTGATTAGTAGATCATAGCAGCAAGTGATGGTCATTGAAAGTGATGATTCACTGCAAATATTCAATTAATAATACAGGTGAAACTTGGGTAGACCTTAGAAATGACCTTTGAACTTATGATATGGTAGGTTCCAGGTTCTAAAAAATTAAAGAATCTATTATCATGGGTAGATTCCAAGTGGAACATGTACGAAACATTGGACCGCTCACTCTTAGTAGCAATTCATACAATGATTTCTCAGTTTAATTATATTTATTTAAATCGTAATGCCAGTAAAACTAGTCTTTTGTATTCTCTTTGGTAAATGACAAGCTTGTTCAATATTATTGCGTTAATTTCGTTTCATTTAACTAAAAATGAAATTAAAAAAAAAAGAACATGTTAGACTCTAGAACCTGTGATAGGGTAAGTTCTTGGTTCCAGGTTCTAACAGGTAAGTTTCAGGTTCCAAAAAATGAAAAACCTGTATCCAAGGATAGGTTTTGGTTTTAGGTGAAACCTATAAAGAGCCTAGAACCGCTCACCCCTAGTTGCGCCAGTCGCCACCTCCATCGCCACGCTCACTTCTTTGTGGCTCAGCTACAATCATCGTGACTCGGTCTCCATAACCCTCTCCGTTACTTGTCCTAATACTCGCTTGAGACCCACGAGAGACAATGTTAGTGCCACTTCACAAGCTGAAGCGGGCGGTCAGTGCCCAAAAAGGAAATTACTTATCCAAACTCGTCCCATTTTGCCATTCAAACCAACTTGGTTGGGTTTGGAGGGTACATTGCTTAACGATAGTTCTAATTGCATAAATTGCACGATTGGATTTACATTCATTGCGATGAAATACCGGTATGGATATACGTCAATGCTCATTTCAGATTGCATGAGCAAATGAGCTTGAATCTGAACTATATATTTCGCTTCCGGTGGAGTTCACATATGTATGGTGCGGGGCGAGTGCAGGGGGGTCCATGGACGCCATTTCTATGATTCGAGGCCCAACCTCGCTCAAAGAGCCCATGTAAGAGAAACTTCAATACATTTATGATTGGTATAGATTGACTAAATATTGATGATGCATGAGAGAAATTAGCATTTTATGGTACAATTTCTATGCTCAACTCCACCTACTCCCACTCTCCAACATCACTTTCAAGGTCTTTTTGTTTTTAAATATTCCTATGTATTTTTCCTTATTTTTATGCAATTGTCTAAAAAATTAATCTTTTATGAACTTGGCAATACTTGACACGACAAAATACAGTACAAACACCGTACTTTACTGTGCACTATATGAAATACAACTTGATCTCAACATAAAATGAATGATTTTAGGTTACTTACAAAAGTAGCATACTGCCTAAAACTTTTTTTTTGGTAAAGAGACTGCCTAAAACTTTAGATCTATAATATTATACAACAATGGTAATAAACCATGAATAAATCATATTCTTACTCCAAAACTTTATAAAAAATGATAGTTTTTAATTAGCATTCCATCTTTTCATCATTTTATTCTCATGGTTCCATTATGGTCAAAACAAACGAGACGAAATGATAAGTGAGGTTTACTTGAGAATCGCGGCATAACCGAATCAAGGTTTATTAGTCTATAATTTCAAATATAACAATATTTTATTAAAAATGTCATCGGCGTAGCGTTTTCTTTCACGTAAGAAGACATGGAAAGGTTTCTTCGTTTATTGATTGAATACAATTATGAATGCCTTAATCCTGTTTGAAAGAAAAGATTTATGCCGACAATATACTCTTTTCTTGTAATTTATTACTTTTTGTTCAGAAATTTGAAAAATGAAACAAAGTTATTTAAAAAAGCAAAAACAAAAAAAAAAAAAAGGCTAACCTAGGGTCAACTAGTGGTGATCGGTTCCAAGATAGGTAGGTTTCCTATCATAACCGATTCTCAATTTTTGGGACCAATAAGTTATTTTGTTTGCCTTAAAACCATTTTGGAACCTACCTTGTTTTTGCAATCCGACTCCAAGGTCTACTCAAAAACTTGTTTTTTTTTTTTCCCTTTTCTGATTTCATTTTTCCAGCAAAATAATATGAATAGCATTGAAACGATTCAAAATAAAAGATGAATAATAAAAATCACTATTCGCCAAAAGCAACAATCTCTAAGATTAGCAATAGAAATTATTATCCATCAAAAGTAACAATCCAAAATATAATAATACTATGATCTAGATTTTTTTTTAACATAAGCTAAAAACCGATTTCAAAACCGGTCTGATCAGTTCGATTTCCGGTTGGGTCTTCACTTATAACTTGGAATCAGACCCACTCCAACAGGTTTCCAAAAAATGAAACCGATTTTTGGATTTATTTTTCGGGTGATCCGATTTGTTTTCCGTATAAATCCGGTTGGGTTGTCCACCCCTTGGTCAACCGATCACAAGTCATAGGATGCCATTTGTCAATGATGAATTGTAGTGCATTTAATCAAAAGGTGTGGAGGTGCAGTTCGGCCCGTCGCTTCCTGTCGGCCATAGAATAGACATGGCTCAATGTTAGGAACTCAAATCTGGACTGGGCCCACTTGAAATCCGAAGTTAGGTAATGATGATTGATGTTGTGCGCCTATTGTAGCAACCTTGGGATATGCTTTGCTTTAGTCTGTTCGGCCAATGTGACGTCGGACTTTGTTTAGGCCTTTTCTTGAAGATTCATGTGGCAATGCAAATTTTAGAAATTATCAGTCTTTTTTTTTTCGATCTAAAGGAACTATTAAAGTTCAATTGGCTAGGTTTTCTTGCGTCTCTTATCTTTGGTCAGATGAGCCTCTCTCTCTAACAACAATTTTGATCAACGGATTGACGGGTTATTCATACTGACCTCACTAAACATACCAAGTTAACTAATAATAAAGGGATATGCGCATCAGAAGTTTTAAAACTTGTCTCAAAAGTCCTAGAATGTTTAAAAAATGCAAGTCTTAGAACTTGACAAATCGACACAATCTGGTCGCTCTTTTAATTTTGTCTACTTTGGCTAATGCTGAATGCTGTCATTTCTTACGACATAGTGCTAATGTGACTTTTTTTTTATTATTTTTTTTGAAGAGAGACGTTGACGTGGCATCTTCTTTTTCCTTGATTCAACATCTTCTCCTTCCTTTGAACTCAAGCTCTTCCATAGCCATAAGCATCAAGCGAGCTTGACTGCCCACTACAACCATGAGCTTCGAGCTCAAGCTTAGATGGCCAACAACCATGGTTGCGAGCTTGAAATGATCCTATGTAAATGTCTGAAAATGACTTTGAGAAAGATCTTTTTACCAGCATGAGTAGCTTGAGCAGGGTCTCCCCTATAATTCTTAATGTATAGAGACCGGACTTAGTGTATATATCATCGATTTCAATCTTCATGCCGATCATTGCTTCTTTTCTATCTCTAGATGTGTAATAGGCGATCGCATCAAAATTGATGACCACGTCGTCGAAAAGTTAGGCGCTGGTAGCTTTCTCTTGCGCTTTAGAATTCCTGATTGGTGGAAGTACATTTAACTAGTAGAAAAGGAGAAAAGGATTAAGAGAGAGTAATGGGTAGTTAAGGGCCGCAGATGCCGCAAGCTTTGAGCTCAAACAGCCAACGGTCATGGCTGCAAGCTTTGAAGCAAGATCTACCCATAAGGCCATGAGATTCAAGCTCAGGCGGCCATGGCCGGTTGATGCCCAATTGTGCCCCTAATCCCTAATGACTTTATTGTAGTTTTTGAAAGTTTTATGACTCGGTTCCCCTATTATGACAAGTTTTAGAACTTTTAATGCACCTATTTCAGTTATAAATATATATGATGTCGATGATTATAAGTTTATGACTTCCACGAATGAGGAGGTAGGTTGAAAGAAGTCCTCTCAAACCAATTGACGAAGCAAAAAATACAGCCCATATCTAAATTAGGGGTGAGCATGGTTCGGGTTGAGTTGGTCCTGCACCTAACTCTGGAATCAATCTGCACTGTGTTGGTCCTTAATTTTTGGAACTGAAGACCGACCCTGTTAAGCGTGGAATTGAGGATCGGACTGACTCCATGGGTCCAGTCTAGTTCTAGGGTCAACCCAAGACCAATTCATATTTTTTTGTTTCATTTTTTGTATTCCTTGAAAGTACAAACATACTTTTTCAAATTTTATATCCATCAAATATTGAGCAACCAAATTATAAACACCGGTACATATCAAACATAAATCTAAGATAAGATAACAACATAAATCTCCATTTACTAAAAGCAACAAATCATAAAAAACGAACACATGAAAGTGAGGCCAAGGCGAGTGAAGAGGAGAGCGAACAAAGCTGAGAGAGAGGCGAGTGGCACGATGCGAGGAATAGGGTTTCCTAGGCGAGCGGCAAGCGAACAAAGCGAGGCAACAGGCGAGGAAGAGTAGGGTTTCTATTTTTTTTTGTTCAAATTAGGGCTGGGTCAATAGGTTAAGTGGGTTTCTATTCACTAAAAAAAAAGTGGATTTCTCTTTTCTAATTTACAATTCTACACAGTAGAATTGCATAAGAAACAAGAAAAAATAGAGGCACAATTGCTAGGGTAGGGTTTAAAGTAAATAAAAATATATAATATATTATATGATATATAATTTTATATAATATATACATGATCAGTTCAACCTGGACCAATTCTAAAGTCTTAAAGCCTAGGACCAACCCACATAGTGCAAGGTCCAGGGATCCTAAGACTAAGTATTGGCCCAGTCCCCCTAGGAATTGGACCAGGACCGGCTTGGTTGGGCCGGTCCAGGGTCCAGGGTTAACTCTCGACCGATGCTCACCCCTAATCTAAATATCACTAAAATTTACCTATCCCTTATATGATTTCTCCAATTTTAGCCACCCTCCAAAGCACCATTGTTTGTGTGTGAGACAGTAGCAACATAGTAGATTGACTGATTAAACGTCTACACTCTAAGAAATGACCTTCTGGGGTTGGTGTTGATGGCCGTGCTTAGCCGATTGTGCAACACGCTAAGGAAGAAGGAGAAGAATGGAAACAAGCGAGCAAAAGAGAAGCAAAAAGGAAAAAAAAATAGAAGAACGCATATCCTTCATTTACAGTGTGGATGATTGGGTTGGCTTCCATTTGTGGGCCACCCACCTCTAGGTCTTTGAATTTTGTGGCCCTACATAATCTATAATATTCATAAAGTATAGTAAATTAATCAGTTAGGTCTGCCGTGAATTTTGGCCCCGAAATGAACGTGAGCTCAGTCAATTGTTATCCACATTGATTTATGTCAATGAAGTAGGATTGGGATCAATAGTTTTCATCTGCCTTTCCAAGGTCTGTTGTGTTTCACGAATTGGTTGGGGGTCATGGTTCGTATTGACATTTAAGGCGTGTTTATTTCACTGAAAACTTTATGAAAAAGGAAAATATTTTCTATGTAAATCATTTTCAAAGAAAATTGTTAGTTTTCATTTGGTTGGTGGCTAAGAAAAAATGATTTTCTTCTTGCCAGAAGTAGGGGTAATCGGTTCCAGAGTAGGTTGGTTTTTAGTTTGTGGAATCGGAACTTGCCCACCTAGACCTAGTGTGCATCTCCTTTTTTTTTTTTTTTTCCTATTCACTGCAAGACTGCAAGTGTTACTATATGGTCTAAACTACTACACGAGTGATGTTAATAGAACAATCTTGTGATAAGCTAAACATGATGATCATCTCCAAGAACAAAGCTATAATTATCAAGAACTAAGTCTCAAGCTGTGAGGAAGGCATTAGTGCTCCGTGATTGAGACCGGGAGAAGTGAGAGTGAGAAGCGTGAGCGACAAGCGTATGTGACTGAGTCTGAGCAAGAAATGAATGAGAATTAGGGTTTTGGAAATTTGGAACGTTAAGAATTAAAAAAAAATTGATCCAGTTCAAGTGATCCAAGTGGGTGGGTTCACACCTAGAACTGAGAATCGGATCGATATTCACTGGTTCCAAATTTTAGAGATTGGTAACTGAATTGATTCTTGCGAGAACCACCCAAAATCGGTCAGTTTGGTCCAATTCTTTTGCTCACCTTTAGGCAAAAGGAGAAATCGTCTTTTTTCTAATCTAAGCTTGTTTTTTCAGTCATAGAAAAAGTTTTTTATAAATCGATTAGTTTTCCGTCATTTAAATATTAGAAAGTCGGAAAATAATTTTTTGAAAACAGTTTGTTTTCCAATCAAACGGACTTTTAGTCTTCAATGAAAATTCGTGACTGGTACTTCTTGCTCTATATAGAGTAATTGAGATGGATCATCCTTTCTTAGCTAATCCCCGTTTGATACCAAGCAAAATTAAACTAATCCCATGACGTTGATTTAGGTAGTTAAATGTGTATGAGAATTACGCGTCCACAACTCTCTCTGGTTCCTCATACCATCAGGTATAAATAATTCCATCTAGATCTTAACTAATCTGCAAGGTTAGTAGGGTATTTCATGGGTTTGGAACGAACTTACTTAGGATGGCTCCCTCATTTTCCTATATTACAAAATTCATGTTTGTCCCAACACATGTATGCTCTTAAAAAATTGGAATTATTCGATCTAAACACGTATGAAAATCGATAGGGAAAATGATATAAATAGTCAATGAACTTTGACTCAATATGCAATGTGGTCCATTAACTTTTAATTTGTTTAATTTGACCCATGAATTATAGTATAATGTGCAATCCGGCTATTAAACTTTTAATTTGTTCAATATGGTCCGTGAACTTTTGATACATATTTAACTTGGTTCCTAAATTATGTGAAAATGTCAAATTGCACATTGGGTTGTAGCTCATGGATCATATTGAATAAATTAAAAGTTCATAGATCATATTATATATTGGGCAAAAAATTAGATAATACTTGTGTTATTATTCCAAAATTGATGATACGATAACGTATAGGCGTAGGATGATGAGTCACGGATCAACGGTGCAAAATATAATACGACATGCATAGTTCAAACATGTCCCACAATAGAATCCATTAGGAGCTAACATTCCTTAAAGCACGCATCCAATCAGAGCAACAATGATTAATCAGTACACCTTTTCAAAACCTTAGTGCGTCCCTCTTGAAGACTCACCGAAACTAATCGAAAAAAAGGGGTCTCATCATTCTCCGCCGATTCAGCAAAGTTAGCTTTATGATTATTTTTCTCTTGAAAAAAAAAACAAAGACAAACGGCTTATTCGGTAATTAGGAAGCATCACAAACAAAAGGTCGATGGAAAAAATAAACAAGGACATCGTGTTTATCGCCGCTCGATGTTGCTCACATAGTATGAATATTGCAATGGAATAAGTGTATTTGACAGTACTGATGGTGAGAATTTGAAGCAACCGCACTCGGTTCCTCTAAAAAGCACAAACTCTCGTAAAATTTCAGTCCCGTGGTTAATTATGTTCATCCACATTACTCATCGGACAAAAGCTACCAAAAATTTTACTATATTCAGTGTAACATATTTACCTTAATTTTTTTTCCGTAATACCAAAAATCTCAAACTTTTATTTATGTGATATATTTATTTTTCGTTAAAATTTATTAAAGAGAACTGTTAAAAATCTGAATACATGGACGTTAGAAAGTAAATAGTGTCGATATGGCGCGCCTATGTGGCTTAAGTGAAATAAAAACGATATTTTTTGACTGAAAAATCATGTAATAAAACTTTGACGGTGCGTAAATATGTCACATAAATATAAATTTATGACTTTTTATATCACAATAAAAAAGTTTATCGTAAACATATTACGATAAATATATTTTGGAATTTTTGATGGATACACGTGTTATGGTCGCTATAAATTGAGGTGATATGTGGATTTTTCCCTGGTTTATAAGCTGATGTAGGAAGGTTTTCTGGTTTATGTAGCCGTTGTTGTGGTCGTCGTCGTCGTCGTCATAGGAGAGATAAAAGGCATATCCGCAAAGTGATATAGGCCACGTGCTGTGGTCCTGTGGGATTCGCCATTAGTCAAGCCACTTCCCCAATAATACAACCTTTCTCACTGCTAAATAAAACCAAACCCACAAAAACACCTTTCTCCTCTTCCACATCTCCCATGACCACTAGCTTTTTCTCACATTTAGTAGGAATTTTTATAGGAGTAGGTAAAAGGGCGGTCATGGACGTCTAGTCTCATCCTCCTCCTCCTCCAAGAATCATGATGATGTCTCATGTTCATTTAAACTGCTCGGTTTACCCGACATCGAAAAGTTGATCATCGATAAATTTGTAATTATTTTCCCGTCAGTGTGTCGAAAGTTAAGACATCGCATGAGATAGCAAATGATTTAGGCACGGACCGGCCAAGCATTGTGACTTGAACTTGTGACCATCTTCTTTAGGCTCAAAAACATTATACTACCGCTGTAATGATAAAAAAAGTTTTTCTTTAATTTGGGATCGGTGGAAAGTTTCGTGTGTACGGTTCGATTTCCGTGGATAGCATCAAGAAGATGTGGCCTCGCTAATATTAGACTACCACTCCAATGATAACAAGTTTTCTTTAGTTCGGTGACTGGTCAAAAAATTTCATTTTCATGGTTTAATTTCATGAATAGTGTATTTCGTTCTTTTTCAGAATTTCTATTCATCTGAAATATTTCGATCTTGTCATCATGTCCGTGTTATTAAAATGCTTCCACACAAAAGCAACTTATAATATGTTTTCTTAAAATTAAAAACGAATGAAAACATGTCGATTCTTATCCATTCTAGGTTAATTTGTGTTGAGCCGAGCTTAAATTTTTACATTTGCCTCTCACATTGAATTTATTGTCTCGTAAAGAAATAGATATACTATGGACAACACAATATTATTATTATTTTCTCTTCCCACTAGACTGGGGTATGGTCGGTGCTACGTGGCACCGCGACGGTGGTCATGGCCTCCACCGTCGGCTGCGAATCTTTAGCAGCGTGGAAAGAAAATCCCACCGCCCTGATCGTAGATCGCCATGAAAGTGAATCCCCATGAGCTAAGTAAAGCTAACTTGGACTCCCGTTCATACCTGCAAAGTAAGGTTTTCAACTTTAATAATAATCTCTCTCTTTCACTCCATAAATAGACGAGACATTCTTGAATCTTCTCGCTAATTCACTGCATCAAGAAGCGCACACACACTCGTTCAAATCCAACGCGACAAGAAGTTCTCAACACCATCTCTTCCCCCGTTTCTCTCCTCTCCGATGGCGCGTTACTACAACGGCAACAGCTACTACTCCTACTACGCCGACCACCTCTCCCTCCCGCCCTTGCACCTCTGCTTCTTCGTCGCCATCCTCTTCCTCATGCTGGGCTTCTCCTGGTACATCAACTACGAGTCGGTGGTGGAGGACGTGATGTCCCAGGTCAAGCTCTTCCTCATGCTCTGCCCCGTGGCCCTGCTCCTCCTCGTCCACTTCCTCTCCAATGAGGAGGACTGGAACCGGGTGCCCTACTTCCTGGCCATGCCGGAGCGGGACTCGCTCCACCGCGCCGGCGGGTCGCCGTGGGGCATCGCGGCAGTGCTGGTGTTCCTGATCTTCATGGTGTCGTACCAGTCTTCTCTGCAGGAGCGCTGGTTCCCTCTCTTGTCTAGGTGATTATGGGTCGAGTTCGAGTATACCCGTGTGTTTTTCTGTGTATTATAAGCGTAATTAGTGAGGGAGAGATTGATTATGCGAGTGGGAGTCGTGAGAGTGCGGGCCTGTTGGACTTTTTGTACGTGTACAAGCCATGCTTTCTCGGATCTGATCTTCTAAGTCTCTGTAAATTGTGGTCTGGTTCGGCTTGAAGAAGACAAGGATATAGCTTCGAAGTGTGCCTTCCTGAGCTTCTTGTGTTAATTTGTCAGTGATTAAGCTTAATTAATCAGGTGGAGTTCACCGTGCTTTTGTTTTGGTTGTAAGCTCGGATAGGAGAGGCCAAGAAGGGCTATGGATATCAGCTTAATTAATTATGGCCGGTCCTCGCTTTCTTGATGTTTCGTGACATCATGCCGTCGATTCATTGACCCTAAACATTTCGCTTAGGGGTGATAGTCCCGCAGCACCGGACCGGCTGGAGATCGCGAGCCGGGCCTGGGTTGAAGACGAATTAGATTTTAAATTTGAGGCCCAGCCCATTTCGGTTGTGATTGACCGCCGGGCTCATGATCAGGTGTAGTCTGGGTCTAAGTCGTGAGTTTGGGTGATTGCTCTTGAAGTTTTGGGTAGGATCCCCAAGGGGAAAAAAAAAGAAAAATGATTGATTATTTGTGGGTTCATTTTGGGAAGATTTTTTTTTTATTGAAAGAAAATAATATTCATTACTCAAAAGGATATGTGGGAAATGCACAGATTTTCATAGCAAAGCTTATGCCAAAACGGTATTTACGCGTATAACAGAAAAACGAAACAATGTCATTTATTGCGAATGCCAAATGATGTTTGATGTTTTTTAGTTTTGTCAGTGAGGAACTTGTCTGTTTTAATGAGAAAATAGGAAAAAAAAAATTAGTATTCATAGATTGAAAGAGCTAGGGTTAGTGAACCGAGTTCTCTTTTCCCCAAACCTAAAGTTAGTGTTCCAAATTGATGACAATTGTTAGGGATGGGAAACTTAACGGTGGATTATTTTATCCTTATAGTAAAAATTCATTCACGTCTTGGGATCATTTTAAAAGTGAGGATATTTCCGTTATGTGCGTAATCCGTGCATTTTGTTTAGGTTTGGCCCGAAATATTATAAGAGAAAACACTTTTGATGCCATAAAATGAAAGAACTATGAAAAATGTTCCGAGTTCAATATTCCACGATCATGTCATTTCGTAATAAACGAACTATACCCCAGTGAATTTGCTTTTCAGCAGTTCTTTAGTTGTGGTCTTCAAAGTCTCTTACTAAATAACGGTAAGGTCATATAAGCGGGGTCCCTAGAATGATCGTTTGAGCTCTGTCGCCACGAAGGTTCCCACATGCTAAAAGTGGAACCTCTTGCGTCACGTTCTTCGCTTTTGATTTCGGTGTGTTCTTTTGCCCTTTTGCTTTACTAAAAGTGCAACTTTAATTGCGATTGCGCCATTTTAAGGATTGAGGGAGAGTAAATTCACTTTTGCTTCCGGTGTTCGAGTGCGTAATGATGCGGGCGTTGGCAACGACTGCCACCACCGCTGTTCATCGCTCTCCGCCTCGGTCGTCATGTAGTTTCGGGCATGCAAGAGAGTTTTTCTAGGTTGGGTATTCGATAACACTAGCACAGATAGACGGTTGACTGGGTGAAGTGAGTAGATGCGAACAGTGTGCCGTCACTCTAATAATGTCTATATTTTGGTTGAGTGTACGACAGAACCCGTGTAGTATCTCCTCCACATAGTGACTCATGGGGCCACGCCCATGTTAGTTACATATACGAAGTCCTATTCGATGCACGTGAACTTCACGATTTGTGTGTATCTGTGGTGGTTAGTCAAATCAAAAAGTTTCAATTCTCGGTACTTAAAAAAAGATAAAATTACATAAAAAAGTCTAATTTGAGAAAGTGGGATAGGTGATTACACACAAATTGTTAGCGGTCAAAAGCACGATGCAGATGTACAATGCCTTTATAGAATAGTGGACCTCAAAGTTAGGATCCTGTAGAGTTCGGTAAAGTTAATCCCTTGAACACATCAACAACAAGCAAATTGGGCCGCTCATATTCATTATATATGTTTCTTGTTTTTATCGTTTTCCACCTTTTATTGCCTTTTTCTCCTTTTTCATTTTGTCCCTCCGTCCATCCACAACATTAGCCTCAAGTTGCACGACCACTAGCCACAGCAGCACCTCCATCACCTGATGCCGCCGGCCTAGATCCTCACCGTGCGACGACGCCAAACAAATAAAGTAATTACCCAATGGTACCCGTTACATCAATTAAATCAAATTATAGTAAAATAAAATCAATGATAACTCGATAATATTACATACCCGAACAAAGATTAGTTTCTTTCAAGAAGCAATGGCAATAGGGAGAAACAGAAAAGAGTTGGTAGAGGGTGACAATTCTAAAAGAATAATTATAGCATACACTGCTGGCATAAAAAAGGTTTTACTCAAGCAATCTTATGTATCATTGATTTGAGATAGTGGATAGCTATGATCCTAGAGTAAATGATGGATAATGCTGTTTGGTGTAAACTTTTCTTTACATTGACGATCTATGGTTCACCTTTCCATACTAAAAACAAAGAGTGTCCTCAAATCTCATTGTAAAGCAAAGAGTGTCCCTTGGATTTTGGCAATAATCAATTATAAAAAAAAAAATCTTAGATACGAGTTTAAGTTTTCGGATTTTTTTTTGGCTATTAGTGGGCATACACGGAATTAATAGAACGATTTAAGCATCTACGGAAAAATTTGTTTTATCAAATAAGTTTATAGTCAATTTAAGGCCCATTGATTTGACGTCTAATATGGCACCTTGATGAGGGTTTTTATGCCAAGGATCTCAGCTAGTCAAAATATTTTTCGTAAACAAAAGCGGCACGGACGACTTTAGAGTTATATCTATGCTAGGAAAGTATGAATTGACATCCTATTGGAACGTGGCGTGCCGGCAGCTAAAGACTTCCCCGATGGAGCAAGAACAACGACTAGCTAGAGCAACTGAACCTACCCTGGCAGATCCAAGTCAAAACCGAAGGGATTCGATGTAGGGTTTCACAGTTATTAAAATGCAACGGAATATATTTATAAATCGAAACCCTAAAACCCTAAACAGGATTCATGTGTATATTGAAATCGAGATAAAAGTTCGATACTTACCTTTTGCAAATCGAACATAAATTGACAATTGATTGTGTCTGGATTAGCGCTCTAAGTGTTACGCCTCTACAGGTATCCACATACACGAACAAAAGTCTCAAACAATCCAAGTGCTAGCTAAAGATCTTGAAGTTCCTTTTCTTCAACGCCTTTTGATTTTCGATACTCTGTTGAAAAAACTCTAGACAAAGAACGATTCTCTATCTATTTATACAGCTTCATTATCCAGCGGAATTAAAAGAAGTGGGCCAGGTGATTTGGGCCCGCCAAACCATTTACCTTCAATCGTATATTTAATTGTTATCTTATAACGCGCACGACCGCGTAGATAAGTTGAATAAGAGAATAAATTAAAATCTACTTCTTATTTTAAGTAGATACTGGCGCACATAAAATATTAACTCAGTTCGCTTTTGTGTGCGACCCTGTAGGTTCACTAAACATTAGCAGTATACTCAAAACCATTTTTGGCCTACAAGTCATAAGCGGTCTCTAACAAGACATTATGATTACCTAAGTATAGTGAAGGTCGATTTTCCGACACAACCTAATCCACAACTAATATTAGAGTATCAACATTGATTGATTCCTAGGGCAAACTACTAATAATTTCCCACTTGCACTAGAATCAATCATATAAACTAAATCCCTTTGTCACTTGATTTCCGAGTTAAGTATAAGGCATGACAAGTGTCATCCTTATATAGCTCAAACTCATTTTCCCAATACGCAGCTAGACTGTCAAAGCAAGTAGTTGACTCTTCAACTCACTTGAGCATGGCCATGCATTTCACAGTCTCAACTTTACGGGAGGCCAGGAAATCATACCCTCGTTATATGAGAGGGACAAATCCCATCTTGTTTACTCACATCACTCAGCACGATTCATGACATGCCCAGCCATTACCTTTATAATCACCTTTTCCGGTTAACATTTGGCAATGTTAAAGCATGCCAATCCATGTCTAGGAAACCATGGCAGACTCAAGTCAAAGGACTATACTCTATAGCTGTAATGAAAAATACTGATGACATTATATAACAATCCTACAGTATTCTCATAGTGGGTTTATCCAATACAATGTTCTCCAACATGTATTCCATGTGATCAACTTTATATCTCTATAGTCATGACCCGTGAAACTTGATCATCAATTGACTCACATACTAGTCTCAAACACTATTTGCTTCCCAATGCACAATGGCAATTGACTAGGGACATTTAGAATATTAATATCCACTCTACTAATAGAGTTTCCGATCAAATCACGTATTTGATTATCTATTAAGGATATTCAATATTCAGGGAATAAAGATTTCGCATTCAATTATATATTCAAATTAAATCGAAATCAAATATAATATATATTTTATTAATGAACAATGAAAATGTATATCACATATACTTCCACTCACATCAAGACCAATCACTAATGTGTCTAAGGCCTAAAGCATTACAATGATGCTCATGCTTAGGTTGTGGAAGAGCTTTCGTCAACGGATCAGCTGTATTCAACTCCGTTGCAACTTTGCACATCTTGACATCACCTCTTTCAATGAATTCTCGAATGAGATAATACTTCTTGAGCATGTGTTTGGTCTTCTGATGAGACCTAGGCTCTTTAGCCAAAGTTATGGCCTTATTGCTGTCACAATAGAGGTCCGTTGGATTTGAACTTGTGGGATTGATTCTCAGTTCTTCTATGAACCTTCGAATCTAAACAGCTTACTTTGATGCTTCTGAAGCAGCAATATACTCAGCTTCTATCGTAGAATCTGCAAGAGTGTTCTGCTTGGAACTCTTCCAGCACACCGCTTCACCATTCACGCAAAAGACAAAACCTAACTGCTATCGAAGGTTGTCTTTATCGGTTTGGAAACTAGCATCGGTGTAACCACTTACAGTGATATGTTCCTCACCTCCATAGACCAAGAATAAATCCTTAGTTCTTCTCAAGTACTTAAGGATATTTTTTACAACAATCCAGTGAGGTTCCCCTGGATCTGATTGGTATCTACTTGTCATGTTCAATGCATAAGCAACATCGGGACGAGTGCACAACATAGCATACATGATGGATCCCACAGCTGATGCATACGGAATCCTACTCATGCGGTTTCGTTCATCTTGTGTTGAAGGACATTAAGTCTTGCTAAGACTTATGTCATGTGTTATCGGGAGAAAGCCTTTCTTGGAGTCTTGCATATTAAACCTATTGATGACTTTGTCAACATATGTACTATGACTCGATTCAATAAGTCTCTTAGATCTATCTCTATAGATCCTGATCCCTAAGATATAGTTCGCTTCTCCCATGTCCTTCATAGAGAAAAAATTTCTTAGCGATGTCTTAACTGACTGAAGCACAGAAATGTCGTTTCCAATGAGTAGTATGTCATCCACATACAACACTAGAAACACAATTGCACTCCCACTAGACTTCTTATATACACAAGCTTCTTCTTTGTTTCTGATGAAGCCAAACTCTTTGACAGTTTCATCGAAACGAATATTCTAGCTTCGTGATGCCTGCTTTAATCCACAAATAGAACGTTGAAGCTTGCATATCTTCCTAGTGTTATTTGGTGATGTAAAGCCTTCGGGTTGTGTCATATACACATCCTCCTCTAGATTTCCATTAAGGAAAGCTGTCTTTACATTCATTTACCATATCTCATAGTCATAATATGCAGCAAACGCTAGGATAATCCGAATGGAGTTAAGCATGGCCACTGGTGAAAAGGTTTCGTCATAGTCAAAATCACGAGTTTGTTTGAAACTTTTAGCTACTAACCGTGTTTTATAGATGTGAACATTTCTATCCATATCAGTTTTCTTCTTGAAAACCCACTTGCACCCTATATGTTTGACACCTTCGAGTGGATCAATTAAAGTCCAAACTTTGTTTTGATACATTGAGTCCGTTTCGGATTTCATGGTCTGAAGCCATTTATTGGAGTTTGGGCCCATCATAGCTTCTGTATAGGTCGTAGGTTTGTCATTTTCTATTAACAATAGATGACGATGTTCTGTCACGTGAAAACCATATCTCATAGGCTCACGATGTGTTCTTTCAGACCTACGAACAATAGGTGCCACTGAAGTAGACTTTACAATTCTTTGTAGATTTAATTGAGGTTCCTCATGAACTAGAACATACTCTTGTGGCATTATACTTCTTCAAGGTTTACCTTATTCCCACTGGTTCCTTTAGTAAGAAACTCTTTCTCTAAAAAGACACCATTTCGAGTAACAAACACTTTGTTCTCTGATGGATTGTAAAAATAATATCCTTTCGTTTCTTTAGGATATCCCACAAAGAAGCATTTATCAGATTTGGGCCCAAGCTTATCAGAAAGTAAACGTTTTACATAAGTTTCGTAACCCCAAATCTTTAGAAAAGACATACTAGGAACTTTTCTTGTCCACATCTCATATGGTGTTTTCTCTACAGCTTTTGATGAACTTCTATTTAGTGTAAACGTAGCTGTCTCGAGTGTATATCCCCGAAAAGATAATGGAAGGTCTGAATGACTTATCATTGATTGAACCGTATCTAATAAAGTTCGATTTTTTCTCTCAGAGACACCATTCCACTGTGGTGTTCCAGGGGGAGAGAGCTGTGAAACAATTCTACACTTTTTGAGATGGTCATTGAACTCTTGGCTTAAATATTCTCCCCCTCGATCATATCGAAGAGCCTTAATACTCTTGCCAAGTTGATTTTGTACTTCATTTTGAAATTCCTTGAACTTTTCAAAGGAGTCGGATTTATGTTTCATCAAGTAAACATATTCATATATACTGAAATCATCAGTAAATATAATGAAGTACTGATAATCTCCTTTGGCTGTAGAACTTAGTGGTCCACACACATCAGTATGTATAAGGGCCAATAATTCTTTTGTCCTCTCACTTTGATTAGTAAAAGGAGCTTTTGTCATTTTTCCAACTAAATAAGATTCACACGTATCAAATGATTCAAAATCAAATGAATGTAATAGTCTATCGCTATGAAGCTTATGAATTCGTTTTTTGTTTATGTGGCATAATCGACAATGCCATAGATAGGTTGGATTTAAATCATTAGATTTAAACCTTTTTGTATTTATATTATAGATTGACACATCAAGATTTAGAACATATATTCCATCCACAATATGGGCGCTACCATAAAACAATCCATTAAGATAAAACGAACAACTATTGTTCTTTATATCAAAATAGAAACCTTCCTTGTCCAAACAAGAAACAGAAATAATATTCCTGTGTATAGCAGGTACATAGTAGCAATTATTCAGTTCTAAAATCATGCAAGAAGGTAAAGCTACATCATATGTTCCTACGGCTAATGCAACAACTCTTGCTCCACTTCTAACTCGTAGTTCCACTTCACCTTTTACAAGTGTTCTACTTCGTTTTAGTCCCTGCACATCCATACAAATGTGAGTACCACAACTGGTATCCAATACCCATGAGGTAGAACTAGTAGTAACATTTACTTCTATAACATAAATACCTGAATCGGAAGTCTTACTTTCCTTTTTCTTCAGATCCTCCAAATATTTCCTACAATTCCTCTTCCAATGTCCATTCTTACCACAATGGAAGCATACAGCATCAGTAGTCGAACTCGGTTTGGTCTTGGATTTGGGTTTGGGCTTAGTGCTCTTGCCCCTACTCTTGACCTTATCTGGCTTCTTAAAGCCTTTCCTCTTTTGAACTATGAGAACATTAGGGGTAGGGTTCTTCTTGATATTCTACTCGGTAGTTTTGAGCATCCCATGTAGTTCAGTCAAAGATTTGTTCAGATTATAAATGTTATAGTTCATAACAAATGTGTTATAATTTTGAGGCAATGATTAAAGAATTATGTTAGTAGACAACTCTTGGCTAATGGGAGAGAGCCCAGCCGCTCCAGGTTTTCAATAAAACCTATCATCTTTATGACATGCGGGTTAACTGAGCTCCCACTTGTTAGTTTGCACTCAATTAAGGTCTTTACCGCTTGGTACCTTTCAGTGCGTGCCTGCTCTTGAAACAAAATTTTCAGATTCATGATCATATCATAGGCATCCACGTTCTCAAACTGCTTTTGAAGGTCTGAGTTCATGGTAGCTAACATTAGATATGATACATTCAATGCATCTTTATGCTTTTGATAAGTATTCTTTTCAGCATGAGGAGTGTTGGACAGAGGTGCCTTTTGAGGGAGTGGTTTCTCCAGGACATAAACCTTTTTCTCCTGCTTGAGAACAATTCTTAAGCTTCTATACCAGTCCAAAAAGTTTGAACCATTCAATTTGTCCTTCTCAAGGACAGATTGCAGTAAAAAGTGTGATGTAAAGCTATTTGCCATTATCTACAACAAATATGCAAAGTGAATTGTTCGTTAATATTATTTATAATAAACTTCCACTATACTTTTATAATATATGTCCCAATAAGTATAGTGGACCAAGATCCATATTTCACCAAGACTCGAGTAAACTTTGGCTTACCGCTCAAGACTAAGTTATTTAGGTAGATAACTCTTTGTCAATTGTATCGAATACAATTCTTGGTTGTTGGGTTGACATCTCATATCTTATTCCCAAACACTATGTCTCAAGGTCCAAAATTGTTTTGATAGCCTCGTTAAGTAAACCAATCTCTTATGGATAACCATTATCCATCCTATTTTACTCAAATAGTTAAAGATACCCTGCTTTGGCAGGCCCATCTATTGACAATTCAAGTCTTAATAGGTGTATGATTGGAAATGCATCATATTATTACTTAATTTTATTAGGGACTCTTAATATTTATTTAGTGATGAATGTATGCATGTTATGAACATAAACGAAACATTACTTATAATAACAAAGGTACATCAATTATACGGGAACGACCGATTCCATGTAGGGGTCAAGGGGGCAGCGCCCCGTTGCGGGGTCGGGGGGCAGCGCCCCTTGCGGGGTCGAGGGGCAGAGCCCCTTGCGGTGGCAGCGCCCCTAAAACCTAAACAGAATTTTCAATTCTGTTTTTTGAGGAGAGCCCCAAAAACCTAGACTGAATTCTTAATTCTGTTCTCAGGAGACTATCCGTCGCTGCCACCTCCCGCGCCCTCACCGTACCCATCCGGTCGAACGCTTCTACGCACCGACTAACCCAGAGTGACACCGTCTCCACCTCGGGCAACAGGCCTAGGCACCGTCGTCTCCGCCTCGAGCAACAGCCCAGGCGCGATGCCGTTTTCGCCTAGGGCAATAGGCTTAGGCGCGACGCCGTCTCCGCGAGCAGAATATGAACGACCATCCCTGCTTCGTTCATTCTCAATTGATCATATCAATTCGTATTTCAAATACATATAACCCTAATTTAGACTCTTTAGGCATACATCATATGTATCAATAATTAGGGTTTGCGATTCAACTTCAATGTATCACAAGTTGCTTTGATACCACTAAAGGGGTTCGACGAGGATTTTACAGTTGTTAAAACGCAGCAGAATATAGTTGTAAACCAAAACCCTAGAATCCTGAACAGTATCCATGTGTATATTGAAATCGAGATAGAAGTTCGATACGTTCATTTTGCAAATCGAACGTAAATTGATAATTGATTATGTCTAGATTAACGCCCCAAGTATTATGCCTCTACCGGTATCCACACATGCGAACAGAAATCTTCAACGATCCAAGTGCTAGCTAAAGATCTTGAAATTCCTTTTCTTTAACTCCTTTTGATTTTCGATACTCTGTCGAAAAAACCCTAGATAGAGAATGATTCTCTATCTATTTATATAGCCTTATTATCCAGCGGAATTAAAATAAGTAGGCCAGGCGATTTGGGCCCGCCAAACCGTCCACTTTCAATCGTACATTTAATTGTTATCTCATAACGTGTACGACCGCATAGATAAGTTGAATGAGAGAATAAATTAAAATCTACTTCTTATTTTAAGTAGATCCCGATGCACAGAAAATATTAATTCAGTTCGCTTTTATGTGCGACCCTGTAGGTTCACTAAACATTAGCAGTGTGCTCAAAACCCTTTTTGGCTCACAAGTCATAAGCGGTCTCTAGCAAGACATTATGACTACCTAAGTATAGTGAAGATCGATTTTCCGACACAACCTAATCCACAACTAATATTAGAGTATTAACCTTGATTGATTCTTAGAGCAGACCACTAATAAAAACTCCCTTGTGCTAAACGATCGACACGGTCGATGAGTTATGTGAGACAACGAAACACGTAGAGAGGCAAAAAGTGAAACCTTACCCATTGATCGACAAGGAAGAAGAGGTTGGTGACGGAGTTGCTCAGGTTTTCTTTTTTGTATTGGTGAATGTGTTTGCCGTCGGTATACACGTTAGTGAAGTTGTTTCGAAGCCAAAACTATAAACAATATGTAGTCAGCTAGAACAACTTAGTTTGCGAAATGATAAAGCCAAAAGAGGCTCCGCAAGCCATAAAACTTCATCTGTTTTACTACATTTACATCAGTTTCGGTTAGAGCCTCCGTCTGCTCTTTTTTGGAGACCAGCTTGAGTTTAAAGAAATGTTTTTGAGACTGTGGCCGAGATTAAGAATCATGTTGAGCTGACCCCACTTGTTGATTTCCTGTACGAAGAAGGAGAAATGCTTGTATTTCTGTTTCATTCTGTCTTTGAGGTGGTGTTTCAGCATGGGTTGTTTTCTAGTTTCTTGCTTGAATATGGTGAAGAAGCTTGGTTGCAATTGAATTGGAGCTTCAAGCTGTGGCCTTTATGCTTTCTTAACTTGTTTAATACGAGGCTTTTAGCATCAGATTGAGCTTCAAGTTTCTTGCTTGAATTGATTGCTCTCAAGTTTCTTACCCTGGTTGATTGCTTCCTGGAAAAGTGTGAGTTCAGATAAATGGGGTTGAAGTATCGGATCCAAGGTTCGTCAATCTCCTCATGAAAGGGTTAGGGCTCTTGGTTCAATTTGGGTTCAGCAGGAGCCATGGTTCGTGGCCGTTCGCGTCTCCAGAGGCTCATCCCTTCGTTAAGGTGTGAGAAATGAGTGGCTGAGCCATGGCTCGTGGCGGTTCGCGTCTCCGGAGGCTCATCCCTTCGTTAAGGTGTGAGAAACGAGTGGCTGAGAGTGACTTAATGTTGGTTCGAATTCTCATTTTGCTAGGATTTTGCATCTTGATGCAATTCGAATCTAGAAATGATTAAATAATGAATAAAAAATTGCAAGTTTCAAACACCAAGTTTAGTGACGTGGTTTGGGTCGATTCCGGTTGTTGACTCGAGATCGAACTAAATGTTTCTTTTACTTGGACACTCGAACCAAAAAGAACCGAATTTTTTTGTTCGGTTGGCTTCGAATTTGGTTCAGTCAATTCTCTTTGACACCTTGGGGTGAGGGATGCAACCCACGAATGGAGATGGAAGGATGGTTGTCATCTGCAGTGAGCTGGGCAGAAGTCCTCATGGCGGTAGACGGCGACGACGACAGTGGCTAGTAGTAGTGGTGGATGAGCCAAGGCTTGAGTTGGTTTGAGAGTTCTAGGAGGGTTGAGGATTGAGTATTTGGTTTTGAGCAGTTTAAAATAGGAAATGACAAATTTGTAAATGATAAGAATAATGGTTAAGTAATGTCAGCGTCCAAAGGAGGGTATGTAAGGCTAAAACTCAAGGGGATTGAGTCATTGAGTAACTTTAGTGGATGAAGTTAATCCTTGAATCAATATACTCATATTTTAGAGGAATTTATTAGGGGTGAGCAACTTGGACCATCCAAATCGGGATCGGACCGGACTAACGGGTTTGGTCCGGTTCTCTGGTCTATCGGTTCGGTTTTCTGGACTATTGGTCCAGTTCCCGGTTCCTAAAAGCGAAACTGGTTTTCGAGCGATCCGGTTCCCAGTTTCAAGGGGGAACCGGACCGAACCAGATCGATTATTTAATATATATTTTATTTTTTTCTTTAAAAAAATTAATAAAATGTGAACTAAACTCTAAGTGAACTTCATTATCATAAATTCATTGATAAAAATTAGTAAAATGTGAATTAAACCATAAGTGAACTTCATTGGCATAAATTCATTGACAAAAATTAGTAAAATATGAACCGAACCTTAAGTGTTTAACAAAAAAAAAAAAAACTAAACTCTAAGTGATTAGTTTCATTGGACTGGATCGGATCGGTGGTCCGGTTCGGTTCCTGGTCCTAGAACCAATCAGTTCGGTCCGCGGTTCCCAAAATTGGAAACCGGTTCTCTTTGTTTGGTTCCCAGTTCCATCTTGGAACCAGACCGGATCGGGAACTAGTCACCTCTAGAATTTATCCCCTCTTTCTCTCTTTTGACTCGATGGCCGTGATGCTTTAATCGTTGCTTGAGACTTGTGAGGCATGGTCGGGCCTGTGCATGGCAATGGTGCTAGATCAACTACTTAATAAAAAATGTACGCATAAATATCAACTTGTGGCTATATAAAAATAGATAGAATAGCAAACTTTGCATAGTAAAACATTGGGAAGATTATCAAAAAAGTCATAAACTTATTGTACTTTTGCCAATTCACTCATAAACTTTTAATTGTGCCAATTGAGTCCTAAATTTTTTCACTTTTTAACTATTAAGTACATCAAGCCAATTTTGTTGGAAATTGCTAACATGGATAACAGTTGTTTTACGTGGTATAGTTGGCGCTGATGTAGACAATGTTAATATTTTTTCAATATTCTTTCAAAATTTTTTTCGTTTTTTCTTCTCTTTTCCTTCCTTTTTGTTTTTCGGTAGGTGAGGGTCCCGCCATGTGAAGCCCCTGCCAGCAGCAAGGGTGGGTCGCAGGCCCTTGCCCATACCATCGCAGCCTCGGGTGAAGCCCCCTTGCCTAGAGTTAGGCGAGGTTGGCCTCTCTCGCGGCCATGATGGCCTTGCCCAGATTCGAGCAAAGGCCATGACACTCGCTGGCTACAATTAAAAGAAAAAGAAGGAAAAAAGAAGATAACCAAAAAAAAAAAAAAATCAAAAAGAAAATATTAAAATTGTTCGTGTTTGTGCCGGTCATACTACTAAGGATGGCTAGCATATCTGTTAACGGTTTCCAGCAAAATTGGCTGGATAGACTCAATTAACAAAATGTGAAAATGTTTAAAAGTTAGTTGGCACAATTAAAGAGTTTATGATTTAATTGGCAAAAGTATAATAGGTTTACGATTTTTTTGGTAATTTTTTCAAAAACATCTTATTGGTGAAAGGATAAACGATTTTCCAATTTTTGACGAATTCATTCACGAGCATGATTTTGAGAAGAGAGAGCTGAAAGTATCTTCCCCCGAATCTGACATTAACTATTAAACTGCATATTCTTTTCATTTTCTGCAACGTCAATTGAGGCAAGTAACAAGGATGGCCAATTTATAAGCATCCAAATTCAAGTTCAAACCAAAAAAGAGGAAGCCTCCTCATAGATATTTCCCAAAATGATATTTCCTAAAATTCCCTTCTTGGCTCAGCCTTTTAATTCCCATTGATAACAATTTCTCTTATAGATATATTCAAGGCAAATTCGGTAACTCCAAAAAATTGAGTTTTCACAGCATGCCTGCCAATTTTGGCCATGCTATAGTGACAAAAATGACCTAGAACTCATGCTGTGATGCGCGGGTAAATGAGGGATTTTCGAAAGAAATGGAAAGTTCTTCCTTTTTTGAAAATGAAACTAAACCATCAATGTATCATGCAGTACTGGAAAATGCACAGGAGATGGGCCCACCGACCAATCACTCAGATTCCAGGTAGCTTAAGACTCGTTACTTTCTCCTATAAATAAGAGGCCGAACCCAGTTAGATGCTCACTACTTTCATATTTCTCTCTTTAATTTTTCGTAACTAGTGTGAGTAAACAAACAAATCCCAGTGTCTCTGGCTAACTAGTTTGCTCTTTTTTGAGAATGATTGCGAGACTTACTTCTTTCGTGCTAACTTATTGTTCATTGTTATAGGGCAATCTTTTTGTTGAAGTGGTTAATGGAGAGCTTCAACAACTCCAACAACAAGAAGGAGAGAATCATTTCCCTAGGGATGCCTCCATCATCTTCAACAAGCCAGAGAATGGAAGGACAAAGCTCACAAAACCCTAATATCAACCCTAAGAAGCGTGAGAGGTGCTTGTAAATGTAAAACCTTTAAACGTGTTTCAAAATGTTAGCATGGATAACCATGCCCATTTTCTTGACCTAGACATATCATTTGAAAGTGCTGGTCGGAAAAGAAACGGGCAAAAAAAAAAAAACACAGAAATGGCAAAAACGGTTGAGAGATATTCAATTTTCGGTTCTCTTAATATTCCAACTCTTAGTATATAACGTGGTGCCTTTAAAAAAAAAGTGATGACTTTTTTTCAATTTTCTTTTGTTTTTGTGTTTTTCAGGACATTGGCAAGCAGGCAGTACAGTGAAATCTTTCAACCTGAGGAGATTTCTCAAATAATGCAAATGAAATGGATAGTGAAATCTCTTGAAGTTAGTTATTGATATGATTATTCCACCAATTTTTGTTCATTTAGTGTGCTCTCAAGATTTAACATTCGAAGTGATGCAGATGACAAGTATCTAATGATTTTGAATTTATCTTGTTTGATGTATACAGGCCAGCATTGGAAAGGACTTTGTGACGATGTACTATTGGGAACGGCAGCACCATTTATTCCAAGTTGAAAATGACAAATTAAAGCGACAAATCGGTTTCTTTTCTCATAAAATCGAATCCAAACAAGGTCCTCTCTCTTTCTCTCTCTCTTTGCACACACGTGTATCGAAGGAGAAATTAAAAATATGTAATTGACCGATATTTGATGCAGCTGAATATGTGCAATTGAAGAAAGAGAAGGACGAGCTAACAGAGGTGTATGTGGAACAACAGCAAAAGTATGAAGAGCTCATGAACCAATTGGGACTTCCAACCTACAATTATATGTAGGCCAAGAGATTAAGATGCTTTGAGTTAATTAAGTTCTTGTTAAGAGACCCAAAATCCTTAAGTCTTTACATTTTATGCTTGATCCAGTTTTCGGTATGAGTGTGGTTGTTCTATCTATGTGAGATTAATAAGGACAATTTGGAGCTTTACAACTCCATGGCTTCATTTATATGTTTATACCAAATGAACCATTTGCTAAACTTTGCGTGCCTCGCGATCTTATAGAATTGTTTATCTCAAATCTAAGGATGATTTATGATTAATACGCACACGAGTAATAGATGTTCTTCATTCATATTGTAGCATTTGTCGGAATAACCTTGTACATGTTGGCTGTGGAGAGTCTATCTAGCCAATGGAAGAAGTAAAACGTATGTATACCACACATTCATAAATCTGTACTGTCCTCGACTCTTCCAAAGTCACATCATTTGCTTGAATCAACTAAGAAAACAGGAGTCAAAATCAATTTGTCCTAGCCTGATTATATTATTCGAATTTTGTTTGATGTTATGCTTTCACCGAATGGATATCTTACTAGCGTTCTTCGGTAAAAGTAGACTTAATGAAGATTAGAATATGGATGTATGTCATAACATTTACAACCTCTTTCTTATAATCACTCTAATAGCCGGCCGTGTGCACGTACGTCTTGCATGACACTAATTCGACCTCTCAACATTATGTGATTTCATGCATAAATGAACTGAAATAACTTTAATGCCCAGGATTATCTTGAAATTGTAGGTTATTTGATCCATTGCTCTAACGGAAATCGTTAGCGGTTGACGATAATTTAATAATCACCTTTAAGGAATTACTTTGGCGTGTTAGGCTCATCAAGGAAGCAAAGCGCATACTAGAGTGTCAATCGTGTGCATTAAAAAGGTTGAACCATCATATAAGCGAGGGTCGATCATAATGAGAATTTTGTGTTACTCTTCTAATCATTTCATGAAATCTTCTTTAGTTTGTTCTTCTATAATTGTAGGCTCCATTGTCGTATGACGGCGCTACTATCGTTAATCACCTAATCTTCATTGTTTTTTGAGCCACCGTACATTGCCCAATTGTTAATATTGATTGTTTTGTTGGTTCTTCGATCCTCAAATGGATATTGTCCTAAAAATTAAGAGTGTTTTTCATTAGCATACGCAGGCTTTTTGCCTATTCTAAACGTATATAGTGTTGTACCTTTTATATCTCTGTTAGATTGAAGCCATTGACCGAAAGGAATGATTGATTTTTTTTCCATATTTTCTTAATTCTTTGATTTTCCTATATCAACTAATTCATCACCTTCCAAAAATGTTAGATTATGGACAAAATCCTCATTCGTGGTTGATTTATGGCTTGCAAATCAAGAAGCATAAAGAAGATATGTTTAACCAAAGAATAAGAAAATAAGAAGCCTAGCTGAATCCATCTTGCTTACGAACTTTGGTGATTACAATGTTTGTTGTAGATCTCGATAGTAGAACTGTAAACTAGATTGCCATAAACTTTTACACATTTACTAACACTAAGTTGCTTAAATAATTCTAAGAAACTTGAGGCATATCTTAAAATGGTTTTAATCGACGAATATCGGATGAAACTATATTTAGCACCATTTTATGCTTCTGTGATATTCTCTCTTTGTATCGGTTGGTGATATATTAGCACAAGCGCACCCATGCCGACGGCCAAACAACACTAGAAATTTCTCATTCAACTCACGTAACAAATATTTTACTCATCCGTTGATTCACGTGTTCAACAATTAATGTTACATGATTGTTTCAAATTCATTTGTTGAAGCATATCTTTCTCGTGGATTCTAATAAGCAAAATCTGTACAAGGTGACGGCTATGGGTTTTCCATCAAATGAGTATTTTAATTGGCCTATGACCTTGGTTGCCTAGATAAGGAAGAAGTATCACAAACAAGAGGATAAGCATTTGAATGAAAACAAAGTCGAGTCACATACTTTCGCGCTAGGATTTCAAAAGATGAATGATTGTCAAACATGGGAAGAACCATATTTTGGTAAGATATTTGTATTGTCATTTATGCACTTTGGCCACATAATAAATTTTTATGATAAATGCGTTCGAAATCCTAAAACTTGTCATGAAAGTGCAATTGAGTCCCAAAACTCTCAAAAAGTACAATTAAGTCATAAAACTTGTCACAAAGTGCAATTGAGTTCTAAAATTTTTAAAAAGTGCAATGAGTCCTAAAATTTTGAAAAAGTGCAATCAAATCTTTAAATTTATCAAATTGGTCAAATCAAGTCCTTCCGTTGATTGTACTTTTTAAAAATTTTAGGACTCGATTACACTTTAGCAACAAACTTGATTGGACCAATCTGATAAGTTTTAGGATTCGATTGCATTTTTTCAAAATTTTAGGACTCGATTGCACTTTTTGAAAGTTTTATGATTCAATTTGCACTTTTATAACAAATTTTAGGACTTGATTACACTTTTTTGAAAGTTGTAGAACTTAATTGCACTTTCATGATCCTTACCAAAAAAAAAAAATTACACTTTCATGATAAGTTTTAGGACTTTTAGTGCATTTATCCCTAAATTCTTAAACTAGCCACCTTGAAATTCACTTAAAAATACACTTTATTCTCATGAGTTCCAAGTGCAAATCAATCCCTCTTTGCGCTTGAAAAGTATTAGGATTGAGCAATTCTTATTGCGTGTTATTATCTGTTGTTTTTTTCTAGTGGAACGCACGATAAATGGATGAGGGGAACAAAACAATTGACCTCTTGGCCCTCATGGATCCAACAAGTGCTTCTTCGTTGACTCATTCTCTACAAGTTTAACCCAAACCCTATTGCAAGAACGATGAAGTTGAAGCTCACAAACTTACCATTGGTTGCAGGCGACGCTCTTGACCCCTAAACCTGAACATGGACCCTCAAAAACTTGAAAGGTGAATACTTAATAATGAGAACTTAATTACGCTTTGATTGTTTTTCCTTTTATCTACGTCGGTCCATTTTGAGCATTTTCGTTCGTGCATATCTTGTTACGATGAGCATTGATCTTTTTATTAACACGAGTATTATATTGTGTATATAGGATCATATCTTGCATCTGCAGACAGAGCTAGGTTGAAGCAGAATTAGCATATTTGTGATATGGAAAGGAAGATCAAAGCTTTAGAGGTAATAATCTTGTCCACTCCATAATAATGACTAGTTAGATTTGTGCACAAATGAGCACATTATTGTCAAATCTCACATTAATTGTTTAATTAAAACAAAAATTGTGTATGAGTTAAGAGGAGGGTACATATATTCGTGGTCCGTACGTATGACTTATCCCTTAGTCTGACAAAGGCGCAGCAAAAATCCTAGAAAAGTTTATATAGACTCAATTTAAACAATATTCCCTAAATAAAACATGAATAAATAGATTGACTCTTGACTCGATCTTTATTAATAACTTGCAATGTATAGGATTCAATAAAATCATGGAAATTGTAAAAACTCGTTCTCGTGTAAGTTGAGTAGCACTCAGTAATTTGATTATAAGTTTCTCTACAAGATTTCAAATTACATGAAACTTGTTGTCTTAGAAACTAGAGACAATGAGCTTTCCGACCATATATTTTGTGACCATATTGAAGCATGAAATCATCGTCAAAGCTCAAAAAGAAAATGGCCCTTCAGATATTGCCGTAAAGATGAATTTCACCTCTAAGTATTGGATAATGCTTAGTCCTATTGGAATGATCTTTATTAGATAAGTCATAGAAAAGGCAGACCATACACCGTTAGTGTAAAGAAAAGTTTACACCAAACGACATATACATCCTGAAGCTGACTTTTCCGATGATACATGTGACCAGATGTTAAAATCGATAGATGAAGAGTTTTACTCATTGATGCAATGATTCTTCAACCATTGAAGTTTATTACCCCTCGCATTCATATTTGAGAATGCCTTCATTCCTCGTCATGAACTGTATTAATTATTTAAGGGCAACAAACAGTTACATCCAGATGTAAAGAAATGAACTCCTCTGCAGCTTCATGAATTAAGGAAACAAACACCTTCTTTTTAGACCAAATATCAATTTTAAAATAAAAAGAGATATTAATTCCGTTGCGCCCTGTGTTAAAATAATTGTCGGTTCACGGGACAAGGGTCATTTGATCATCTGGCATAGCTATGAAGTTATATTGAGCAGTCTCAGCAACTGCCACCCCCACTGCACTCATGTGTTCGAGTGCAGAGTCTAACTTGGACTGCCGCTATACGTGGTCGATACAACACGTTTTGAGCACTATCGTAAGATATTCCGCAATGCTTGCCTATTCATTCCGCAACACAAATCAAATCGAATCGTGTGCTTACATCAACTATAAGTATCCCAGCGAGGTTTCCAAAGGTTCCTGTTTCTATTGTCAGTAAAATATCACGACGAGATGTCAACAGAGGAACGCCACAAGCAAACCTCTTTGGACTTCTCTCTCTCCCCGTGAAACTCGAGGCTCACCGGTTTTTCGCCGGTTGCCCCACTTCTTCTTCTTCTTCTTCTTCTTCTTCTTCTTCTTCTTCTTCTTCTTCTTCTTCTTCGTTGAGCAACTCCTTCCCAAACGAAAGCTTAGCTCTTTCTGTCTTGCTTCCACCATCACGCTCTCATAATTCACCAATCTTGATCCTTCTCAAGCTGGGTCTCTTCGTCTCTTAATCCCTCCACCGCCCTTTTCCTCTGATACTTTATCATACCGTTCCTGCGATCAATCATATTGGAAAATTTTTTTGGGTGCTCTGTTTATTCATATGGGTGTTCGAGATTCGCTGTGGGTGGTTGTCGCCGTCTCTTGGCTATGCCTCCAAGCGCAGGTCCTGCACTCTCAAGAGGACCTCGTATGCAATTCGAGCGATTCCAAAGCATTGTTAGACTTGATGAGCAACTTTGAGTCCCCAATCTACGGTTGGGGACTCAACGCATCCGCCAATTGCTGTGACTAGCCGGGGGTGGTGTGCAAATCTTCGTCTTCTCTCAGCCTGAGCGATAGTCCCTCCAGTTCGGGCAGAGTGGTTGAGTTGGTCCTCGCGAGCAAGAAGCTTGCGGGCAACCTCTCGAACTCACTCGACAAGTTGGACCAGCTGAGATTCCTAAATCTCTCCCACAATTTCCTCAAGAGCACACTCCCTGAATCGCTTCTTCATCTCCCTAATTTGCAGGTCCTCGATCTCAGCAACAATAAATTCTCGGGACTGGTCCCCAAGGGTGCCAATTTGCCCTCACTCCGCGTTCTTGACATCTCTGATTACTCTTTTAGTGGGTATCTGCCCGTGAGGATATGCGTGAACTCGACCCGTATCCAGGTGCTTAATCTGGCTGTGAATGATTTCTATGACATTATTGTTAGATATATGCCCTAAAGTCATCATGTAATAGTTACATATTAGGGATTTAAGTTGTATTTTCAATTTCATTAATGGCAATGACGTATTCATTCATTTAGCCAATTATTTAAATATATGAATAATTCCATAAGATCAGTTGTGACTGGATCTATTCTTGAGACGTTAAGAATATATATGATAGGTTCACAATTAAACTGAATCTTTAAATTGTTCCCGGTTGATGGATTATTGAGTGGATATCAATAATTCTGTTGAGACAGGTGTGTTCTTACCTTTACCGTTAAGTATTGGATATTTAAGGGAATAACGAGTCACGAGTCATTGGGTATTATAATGCTCGAGTTAGAACACAGGTGCTTGTACTAGACAAGTTCACTGAACGTGACACGCATTTAACGATTAGCAACACGGAAGCTTTTAGCGTGGTCAATGCCTAATCGTTCATGCTCTGGTCTTGTGTAAATAATCCTTAGACCTGAGGCACAGTGTTGACTTGTGTGCTAGATGGCTATGGTTCACAGGTGCACATATTGCTGGTTCGTTGATCCGTCTCTGTACTTGATGGCCATAGTTCGTTCACATACGAAGTTACACGTGTGCGCAAAACGGAATCTGTCTCCTTGTTATACGCAAGGTACAATAATGATGTCCTATGCAATCTAATCTTGACACGGCATTAAAATCCTCGGCCGGGGTTGTAACCGAGAAAGAATTGTTCATGTCTCATATAAAATGCATGTCAATTAGGTTTGTGCATATGATCGAATTGGTGGCTTGACAAATATTCCATGGTCTTTGTTCGATCGGGACATAGTAAGACAGAGGGATTGAATTACACTGTAGTCAAAACTGATAGGTTCATTATGTTCTTAAAGCATTCACGCTGTTTGGGTAGCCATGACATATTGCTAGATGTCAATCATAAAGGTTGATCGGAACAATCTATTCTCTTGGGAGTACTAATGTGTTAGTGTAAGTCTTATTACCAGCTCAGTGATGAACCTAGGGATGTCACACACCATAACCAATTTACAATGACGTTGTACGGAGGATGCAATATTGCAAATATGTTTGCAATTATAGCAATTGATTACTGAGATTGTAATTAAATTAAATACGATTTAATTTCATTTTATTTTCATTAATGAGCGCGCGTGCATATGATGCACACGCAAACCTAAAGTGGACACATGTTAATGTGCCAAATGATCTTGCACTCTTAATTTTATAAAATTAAATTAATTAAAAGTATACACGGTCGACAAATGTTGACCGTGTACATCACACGATCAGCTCCTTACTGATCGTGTGTGTTTATTAAAAAAAAAATGAATGATGCTGGTGTGCATGCACACAGTCAACTGCTGACCGTGTGATGTCCAGGGTCAGCAACAATTGCTGGTCGTATGAATACACGATCAGCAGCGGTTGCTGATCGTGTGAAGTATGCCTGGCGATCAGCAACCGATCGCATAAATAAAATTGTGATCGGCAACAGTTGCTGAGATATACAGATATACAAAAAAAAAAAAAAAAAAGAAACAGTGCAAATGAGAGTGATACATGTGTGCGTGAGAGTTAAAAATAGTTTTCTCTCTTCCGAAGCCGTGACTGAAATATCAAGAGTGTGGAGAAGTGATTTTTCGCAAGTTCTTCCTTCCGTTTGTCATGTGATTGGTGGTGTGTTTGAACTAGAGGTTCGACGCTTGTGGGGCTCGAATTGAAGAACATCCGAACCGAAATCGTTCTGGGCACGCTACAAAAGAAAACCAACAGTCTTGTTCTGGGCACGCTGCAAAAGGTAATCCGTTTAACCCCCATGGTTTTCCGATTTTTGATTGAAACACACGAACAACGCCTTTGGAGATACATGTATGGTTATATCTTTCCACTGTGTTTATATTTAATTTAACTATGCATGTTCAATAGAAAATCAACAGTTATCCCTCCAGGAATCGGCAATTGTAGCTACTTGCAGAACCTTTCTCTGGCCACGAATAGCCTCACAGGTGGGATCAATGAAGACATCTTCACTCTGGGTCAGTTGGTCCACTTGAACCTCCAGGAAAACTTGTTTTCTGGGCTGCTCGGTCACAGGATCGGTAATCTCACGAAACTGGTTCGGCTGGACATATCGACAAATGGATTCTCGGGGTCAATCCTGGATGTGTTTCAGAAGATGAAGAGGCTGCAGTACTTCATAGCTCATTTCAATCGCTTCACAGGCCCCATCCCGTCTTCCTTGTCCAATTTGCCATCGCTCATGGTTCTCAATTTGAGGAACAACTCGCGGACAAGGATAGGTCTTAACTGTTCATCGAGCAGTCTGGGGACTGTGGATTTAGGTTCCAACAATTTCAGGGGTCCTTTCCCTGAGGATTTGCCCAATTGCCGGCAGCTGCAGAACGTGAACCTTGCACAAAACAAGTTCACAACCCCTATATCTCAAAGCTTCAAGAACTTCTCCAGCCTTGTTTACCTGTCGATCTAAAATTCGAACCTCTCATCTGCACTAGGGATCCTTCAGCACTGCAACAATTTGACAATTTTGGTTCTCACTCGGAATTACTTGGACGAAGAATTGCCGGGCGACGCGAGTTTGACTTTTCCGAAGCTTAAGGTTCTTATTATCGCATCCAGTCGACTGAAGGGTTCGATGCCGCAGTGGGTGCGTGGATGCACCCATTTGCATTTGCTGGATTTGTCCTGGAACAATTTGGGTGGAACGATCCCGCCTTGGATCGGTGACTTTCAGTCTCTCTTTTATCTGGACTTATCAAACAACTCGTTCGTGGGCGAGATCCCAAAAGACATTACCAGATTGCATGGCCTCATCCGCAGAAATATGTTGACGCCGGAATCTCTTCCTGATTTTCCGCTCTTCATGAAGAGGAATGTGAGCCAGAGGGGGCTGCAGTACAATCAAGTTTCAAGCTTGCCGCCGACTGTGGATCTCGGATCCAACTTTCTCAGCGGATCAATCTGGCCAGAGTTCGGGAATTTGAAAAATGTCCATATCTTGGATCTCAGCCATAACTTCTTATCAGGTTCGATTCCCGACAGTTTATCCGAAATGATTAGCCTAGAGTCTCTCGATTTGTCTTACAACAACCTGTCGGGAAGTATACCTTCCTCGTTAGTGCGTCTCACCTTTCTGTCCAAGTTCAGTGTTGCATATAACAATTTGTTTGGGCCCATTCCTAGCGGAGGCCAATTCCTCACCTTTCCCAATTCGAGTTTTGTAGGAGCCAAACTGTGTGTTGATCATGCTCCCCCCTGCCTAGGGAGCCAAAGTCATCCTGGAACCGCCGACCATAGTCAAAATCATTTTGGATCTGCCGATCATGCCATGAGCGATAGAAACCTTGGAATGACCATTGGACTTGCATTTGGAATGGCCATTGGAATTACGTTAGGAACAACTAGGACCGGTGATTCGTGTTTATGTATGATAATGAGATTTTGTAATTGTGTTAAGATGTTCTAACGAAAAACTAAAAAAAAAAATTGTGACTTACTTTTTCGTTGGAATGTTGGTAAATTTGGTAAGTCACAGCCCAATTCTCCTAAAAAGTACTAACTTTAGCCGGGTTCCAATTTTGGCCGAAATTTTTTATTATCTCATAAAAAATCAACCAAATTTGCCTCGTTAAAGGTCTGATGTGTCGATTCCACATGTACATTCCCTCAACATCTCTGGCTGACGTTGATTTTAGGCACCGAAGCCCCGTCATTTTGGTCGGCCCCATTTAGTCCCGTTGAATTCCCAATCTCTTGGCCAGTTCCATTCTAGAAGAAGAAGTTGCATGTTCCCCTCCTTAAAGAGCTTCAGCAGGAAACCTGCAAGAAACAACGCCTTTCTCTGCAGGGAAAAAAGCTAATTATCGAACCAACGAGAAGCTAGTCCTTCGGAGTGAGCTTTTCATTGTTAGAGTCCGAATCCAAGTCAGACCCGGCTTGCTTCTTCACATTCCCAGCTCTCGATACGTTTGGCAGCCACTGAGACGCGTAAAACTTCAGGGCATCACCATTTAAATTGAAGATTCTCTTCGTGAAAATAAGAAACTGCCCTCCTAGATACTCTTGCAGCCAAAGAAAGAGCATGTGGTGGATACCAAAATCACCTATTGAATTTGAAGCAACCGTTTTACCTCAGTCGTTCATATAAGATAAGATGCAAGAACACCTTTATGGTGTTTTAGTTTAGGCAGAGTGAAGGTTTGGTCGCTAAATGATTGACTTCTGATGCTGCTTTGAACATATCATAATTATATCCTCGATGTAATCTGGACTAACTTCTTTTTTATTAGTTCATGCATGGTCCCTTCTTTTCGTGCAACATGTCATCAGGACTCTGGACCCACTTCACTGGTACAGCAAAACCATATCAGCAAGATCACTGATGGCCGCAACACAGATGATTGGAATTTCATACCTGACATTATTACCTTCTTTTCGTGTGAGGAATAACAGCACACCCAGCATCAACTGAATTGACAGCAAAAAAGAAAATCCGAGTTTAACAAGTACCAATCTCTACATCCATTAGTAGTCAAGATAAATCAATATCGATCTCAGCTCCATGATCTTAGTTGACAACTCTGCATTAAATTCACAATGAAAAATAAGAACTAAACTATCAATGTAATATAGCAGAGATTGTATACTATAAACGTATCTTTTAAACTGACTAGAAATATTCAAGTTCTTCTGAGTCTGCCTCCATTGAAAGTGAAAGTGGCAAGTAATCAATCTCGAACACTTACAAGAGCCTCCATACTTGGAGTCAAGGGGCTGTGAAACATGTCAAACACACAAACTCTAGTGCTAAATGCAGCTTTTGATGCTACGGGCAAGATGGGCATGGACAAAATATCTCGAGCAATGTAAAAGAGAATAGATATACCGAAGCATTTACTTTATATCGATTCAAGATATCAAAGTTGACACTATAAGTTTCACATGTTTCAGCCATATACTTCATTCAACCGGTCTTTTCTTTATATTCTTCCTTCCTTGGTTCACAAGGAAGCAAGAAAGAAAGCACCGCCACTTTCCTTGTCTCCTCTTCACTCGTCCCCTGCCCCCAGGGCAGAGGAGGAGGAGCAATTGGGTTGGGATTCAGACCCAACAAGCGTGTTGAAGTCAAAACTCACAATTTCTCGCTCTCTCTAGCTCAGTTCTCTCACCACAATCCCTCTTTTCTTAATTCTGCTCTTTGTTTCGCAATGAAGCAAGCAAGAGAAAATAGGAAGCCGCTGAAGTGCCACCACTTTGATTTCTTTGCCTCCTCTTCCCTCTTCCCCTTTGTCCATTTTCTCTCACGCTCTCACAATCTGCAAATCCTGATCCTTCTCAAGATGGGTTTCTCCATCACTTAATCCATCCATGGCCCTTTTTCTCTGTTACTCTCTCATGCTGTTTCTGCGATCAATCATATTGGGTTTTTCCTTTTGAGTGCTCTGTTTCTTCATATGGGTGTTCGTGATTCGCTGTGGGTGGTCGATGTGGTCTCTTGGCTTTGCCTCCAAGCACAGGTCCTGCACTCTCAGGAGGACCTTGTATGCAATTCGAGCGACTCCAAAGCATTGCTAGACTTGATGAGCAACATAGAGTCCCCAATCCCAATTGACGGTTGGGGAATCAACGAGTCTGCCAATTGCTGTGACTGGCTGGGCGTGTTATGCAACTCTTCATCTTCTCTTGGCCTGAGCGACAGTCCTTCTGGTTCGGCCAGAGTGGTGGAGTTGGTCCTTGCGAGCAAGAAACTTGCAGGCAACCTCTTGGACTCGATCGGCAAGTTGGACCAGCTGAGATTCCTCAATCTCTCTCACAACCGCCTTGCAAGCAAACTCCCTGAGTCTCTCCTCCACCTCCCTAATTTGCAGGTCCTCGATCTCAGCTATAATGAATTCACGGGACCGGTCCTGAGAGTGCCAATTTGCCCTCGCTTCACATTTTCAACGTCTCTGAGAACTCTTTCAATGGGTCTCTGCCCGTGTGGATTTGTGCGAATTCAACCCGCATTCAGGTGCTTAGTCTTGCTGTCAATTATTTCTCTGATGTTATCCCACCGGGACTCGGTAATTGTAGGTCCTTGCAGAACCTTTCTCTAGCCACGAATAGTCTCACGGGTGAAATCAGTGAAGATATCTTCACTCGGGGTCAGTTGGTCCAATTAAGCCTTCAGGAGAGCTCGCTTTCAGGGCCACTTGGCAGTGGGATCGGTAATCTCACGGAACTGGTTCAGTTGGACATCTTGACAAACAGATTCTCGGGGTCGATCCTGGATGTGTTTCAGAACATGAAGAAGCTGCGGCACTTCATCGCTCAGTGCAATGGCTTCATGGGCCTCATCCCATCTTCCCTGTCCAATTTGCCATCGCTTACGTTTCTCAATTTGGGGAACAACTCGCTGACCGGTAGGATAGGTCTTAATTGCTCGGCATTGAGCATTCTGGTGTCTCTGGATTTAGGCACCAACAATTTCAGTAGTCCTGTCCTTGAATATTGGCCAATTGCCAGCAGCTGCAGAATGTGAACCTTGCACGAAACAAGTTCACAACCCCGATACCTCAAAGCTTCAGAAACTTTTCCTGCCTTTTTTATCTTTCAATCTCGAATTTGAACCTATCAAACCTCTCATCTGCACTCGGGATCCTTCAGCACTGCAAAAATTTGACAGTTTTGGTTCTCACTAGGAATTACTTGGACGAAGAATTGCCCAGCGATGCAAGTTTGAGTTTTCCGAAGCTTAAGGTTCTTATTATCGCCTATGGTCGACTAAGGGGTTCAATGCCCCAATGGGTGCGTGGATGCACCCGTTTGCAGTTGCTGGATTTGTCCTAGAACAGTTTGGGTGGAACGATCCCTGCGTGGATTGGCGACTTTCAATCTCTCTTTTATCTGGACTTATCAAACAACTCGTTTGTGGGCAAGAACCCAAAAGAGATTACCAGATTGCCTAGCCTCATCCAGAGGAATACGTCAATGATGGAACCTTCTACAGAGTTTCCACTCTTCATGAAGAGGGATGTGAGCGCGAGGGCGCCGCAGTACGATCAAGTTACAAGCTTTCCACCGACTGTAGATCTAGGGTACAACTCTCTCAACGGATCTATCTGGCCGGAGTTCGGGGATATGAAAAATGTTCATATATTGGATCTCAGCAATAACTTCTTATCAGGTTCGATTCCCGACAGTTTATCCGGAATGACTAGCCTGGAGACTCTTGATCTGTCTTACAACAATCTGTCGGGAAGTATACCTTCTTCGTTGGTGCGTCTCAACTTCTTGTCTGCGCTTACAGCAATACCTTCTTCGATTCCTCGCGGGGGCCAATTCCCAATGTCACACCCCGAAACCTACTAAAATGGGGATGACAGGGCCATTTTCCACCTGAAGGACGCAGCCTCAAATTATCCAAATATTCCCACGACATCGGTCGCGCTCTATTGGTCATTAGTTAAGGAAACTGAAAGATTGAGGAAAGAGAGGAGTGAGCAATCATAGCTCAATAAGCAGTGCATATCTCTTTTAAGCAGATCGAACAACCACTATGCATGAATATATAAAATCATATTATAATTTCAGGAGCCAAACTCAAGATATCAAATATATATAGAATTACATAAGAGTTGTTTTATTTCAACAACACTTTATAAAATTCAGGAAATACTCATTTAAATTATTATAAACATCAATGGTCAAGTCCATTGATCATTCTTTATTAAAAACCACGTCAATGGTCCATTCCATTGACTAATCTCAAATCACACATTAACAGTTTATTCCAGTGATGAATCTCATATCACATTATATGTCGATGATCCATTCTATCGATCAATCTATTACTCAATATCTAATCAAGATCACGACATAAAGTCTTGTAACAAGGGTACCAAGATTTCCTCCTTGGCAAGGTTTCCACTTATAAAGCTAGTAGTTCGGCCCAGAAGGATATTCTAACCTGGTATGTATACTTCCAAGCCCCTCAATGGGCTCACAGCGATATTGAGCACAAAACACACATCCTCCAATAATCCACAATACCAAATCCATAATAAATTTCATAATCCACAATCAATATCACCAATTGATTTCAGAAAACAAAACACAATCTTTCTCAACTTTATTCGTCAAACCGGATGCATTTTACAAGACATTTCTCACATCAATTTCAAAATTCTTCATAAATCGATATGTATAACTTTTAACAAAAGAATTCTTTTCATAAAGAATTTCCTCAATTCAATTCACGATAATCGATAAATAAACCATTTCCAAAAGTGCTTTATCATATCATTTCAAATAATAAGCAGGGTAATAAATGCCTGATCCAAACTTTTATACAACAACAATGCTATTTAACTTATAACATATCTGATTCATATCCCTTTTGAAATATGAGTTTACAAACTCAAAAAAAAGATAGCACCACTCATTTGGGAATATTCTACAAGCAAACAATGTGGCTAAACTCGCTGACGATCTCGTAATCCTATCAATTAAACAATAATCGACATCAATACCAACTAAAACACCATTTCACCAACAACTCAACTAAACCAAGTTTAGATGCTAACAAAAAAAACTCAAATGCGCTCACAAATCGCTCACCCAAAGCGATTGCTTAAAGTTATTCGCAATGCGGAGCATAAGTGCGAAATTTGGTTGCGCCGTAACTTTTTTCACCAAATTCCGTTTCAAGCAAGCTTATAATCAATAGAAAGCTCATTCAAAAGATTGCAGGAACCCCAACTTGGCCGTCCTAAAATCGAGCCGAAAACCAACGAAAATATGCTTCAAAACCGCTGGTCGTGCACTGTTCACCATGCGTGCTCAACTTCAAAAATTCGTTTTAGGCAAATCGTAAGTCCAAATCAAGTTCCATAAAATCTCACGGCTCCACAACACTCCAAACTACCATTTCTATATATATTCATAGTTCAATGACTAAAAAATCGGACTTCACCGTTCAAATATCACATAACTCCAAAATATGAGCCATAACCCAGAAAGCTTTTCCAATTGGACGAATGAGAGGCGCAAGCATTTACCAAATGTTGCGATACGAAGTCAAAATTGACTTAATGAGGCGTCCATGGTGACTACGTGTGAAATCCCTCTTTTTTCTTTTTCCCATTCTTCCTCTTCTTTCCTCTTTCTTTCCTTTCCTTCTTTTACTTCCTCCCCAAAAGCTCTCGGTCCCACCTTTTATAAACTAAAGGTCACTGCAGCTTCTTTATTGACTTTTCAAACCTTTTTTTTTAAATACCCAAATATTACACCCAACCTTTCCCAATTTGGGTTCTGAAGGAAACAACCTGTGTGGTGATCATGCTTTCCCTTGCCCAACGAGTCAGAGTCGTCCTGGATCTGCCGATCATAGTCAAAATCATACTGGCTCCACCGATCATGCCATGAGCGATAGAAACCTTGGAATGACCATTGGACTTGCATTCGGAATGGCCATTGGAATTGCATTGGGAACAACTACGACCGGTGATTTGTGTTCGCATGTAATAATAAGATTTTGTGCCCGTGTTAAGTCAAGTATGTAATTGACCAAAAAAAAAATCAAGTATGTGAGTTTTTTTTGGGACAAAGTCAAGTATGCAAGTTACTCATTTATTAGAAGAGGAAATGACACGATTAGTCCATAAATTCAATATACAATATTATTTTTAAATTTTTAATTTATTTAATGTGATTTTTGAACTAATGCTAAATGTTTAATGAAGTCCTTAAACTTTCAATTTGTTAAACATAATCTCTTAACTTTTCAACAAAGTCAAATCTATCATTAATAATATTAATAAGTATTCCTAACTACGTTATTTCTTGGATTTTAGAATATCTTTTAATCTCAATCATTTTGCTAGATCAATAAAAAGAATATGCTATCTTTTCATTATCTTTTTACCTTTTTGGTCCTTATAAAATATACTTTAGTTTCATTTAAGTAAATTCAGATTACATATTTTATAATAGCGAAAGTAGAACCTGCGTTAAAGTTGTATGGGATTGATATTCCAGCTATTTTATATCTAAGTGTTTTTGTAAGTACATCTAGGAACAATATTAATTTATCTATAAATACATGCATTATTAATCTAAAGGTGGTTCCTCTTTTTTTAGATTGATTAAATTTTCAATAATCTAAATCTTGTTCCTAATTTGTTAGATTGATTTATCTATAGATGCTCATAGTTATATTAATCTAACTCTTGTTCCATATCTGTTTAGATTGATAAAATTTGCAATAATCTAAATCTTGTTCCTAATTTGTTGGATTGACAAACTGTACAATCTTTTGTGTTTGGTGTTAACCGGACTTAGATTAATATAAGTACGTATATCTATAGATAAATTAATATTATTCCTAGATGTACCTATGAAAGCACTTAGACATAAAATAGCTCGAATATCAATCCGATACATCTCTAAATGATTTCTAGCTTTACTATTGTAGACATCATAAGCTAAAATTTACTTAAATGGAACTATCAAAATTTTTATAAAGACCAAAAAGGTAATAAAAAAGCATCATAATTTTTTATTTGATTGCATTTTCGTGACAAATTTTTGGACTTGATTGCACTTTTTGAAAGTTTTATGACTCAATTGTACTTTTATGATAAGTTTTACGACTTTCAATGCACTTATTCAAAAAAAAAAGTGTCTTGGTCTTGCATTCGATTACGTCTAGACCATTGTAACCAAGTACAAAATACTTTAATATCTTTTTTTATTTTACAATGTTATAGACATTTGTTGTGATGGAATGGGAGAAAACATAAATGTGAATTTCTTTTTTATTTCATGACGTGTCGTTGTAATTGAATACTAAACCGTGGAAGATTCAGTTTATTTTTCTTATAGTTTCTTTCTGTATAATCAAATGTAATACGTCCTCAAAGAAAAAGAAAATTTGATTAGATGGTACAGGGTTGTACTTGGGAAAATACGATACAGTTAATTTAAAGATCGAAAATCCCAATGTGGACGTGAGAGTCTCCAACAAAGTGCGTGTACTTCCAAGCATTCTCTGTTAAGCTTTTCCAGGGTCAACTATTTTACACTCTTTCACTTTTCTCCTCAAGAAATTTCGTAAATCCACGTGATTATAAAACATTTCCTCATGAATTTCATAAATCAAGTAAAATACAATAAAGAAATCGGCAGTCGATTCAATGACAGTGAGAGAAATCAAACCAATGTTTCTTCACGAGTGACCCTGTTATTGAAGAAAATAATATTTTGGTCTAGAAGGGCATGAATGATAACCATTTGATTTTTTTTTTCTTGAAACATGTTTGGAATAGAAATTCGTTTAGTAAAATAATTTTATTTTTTTTTATTTATGGGATAAATTTTGGTTGAGAAATAGATTTGGAACAGAAATAAAAAGTTAAAATTTTCTACTTTTTTTATTTTTGGAACAGAAATAAAAATAACAATTCTCTCTTATTGCTCACTCTTGCCGTCCACCGCCGCCCATTCGCCGTTTGCTCTTGCTTGCCCGCTGACCATTCGCCGTTGCCCGTTGCCACCGCCAGCCGTCCGCCACCACCCCATACTGCCTGTTGTCACCACCCGCCATCGCCCCTTGCCACCTGTCGTCGCCGCCCATCGGTCGTCTGCCGGCCATCCACCAACCCCCCCCACCCACCCTCGGCCATCCTCTGTCGCCGACCACCAGTCGTCCGCCGCTGCATGCTGGCCACTAGTTGCTCGCTCACTGCCGCCGAAAATAGAAATTTAAGAATAACTTATCAAACGAATTTCTATTTCGAAAACATAAGTTTTGTGTCGTTATCAAATGTTATTTTTTGCTCAGAAATTCATCTGGGGAAGAGAAATAGATTTTTCTATTTCAAGCCAGAAATAGGATCGGGAATGAGAAAAATTGTCATTCTCACCCTAATTAGCCCATGTGCCCCAAACATGGGGCAGATAATTTCTTACACTAAGATTGGTACGTGGTATATTCCTGGGTTTAATTAAAAAAAAACACCAATTTTACTTTGAGTGACAATTCTAACTCGAACTTTTTTTTGTCTGATGAAAAATCACCAACTTTCACTTAAATTCTAAATCAGGCTTGAATAATTAGAATATTCATCATGAGGGCCGGATTTGGGACTCGAGTAAAAGTTAGTAAATTTTTTTTTTTTTTGAATTAGTCCTGTATTCCTGTCAACCAAATCTTTTGATCCTCTCGTTACAAATACCCATCAATTCACTCATGAAGGGGACTTTTTAATTTCTGAATGTCTGGCTTCAACACATCTATTAACTTAAGCTGCAAACAAATGGGAAAACTCTCCAATAAGTGACTCAACATTCCTCACCTGTCAGCCGGCATCCAGGTCTATTTAAATTGTTCTCTTCTCCCCTCATACCTCTCTATTTCATCCCACTATGGACAATTCATTAAGTAGCCCATTACTGATTACCCCATCTTCTTTTGTTTTGTTTTAGGCTCTGTCAATCTCGCGAAAAACAACTTTTACAAAAATGTTTTTTAGATTTTTCGCATTTCATTTCACGAAAAATAAACTAGTCATGGAAAATATTTTCCACCAATGAAAAGAAAACATATTCAAAAGTGAGGAAATTCACCTCATTTTCTTTCAAATAACACATTTTCCTTTTATTTTTATTTTTTCTTTCTTTTTAAAATCAATTTTTTTTTTATTTTTTTCCTTTTCTTTCTTTTTGTTTTCTCTTCTTCCTCGGCCGGTCATCGACCGCCAGATCTTGCAAGGCTTGAGCTTGACCTCACCAGAATTTAGTGAGCTCAAGCCTCGCTAGCCATTGCGAGGCTTGAGCTCTCCTGTGGCCAATGGCAAAATAAAAGGAAAACAAAAAGAAAAAGAATTCAAATTCAAAATTTTTGGTAATTTTCCCTATAAATCAAATCGGATACCGAATGGCGGAAAATGTTTTCCAATTTATTTTCAGTCATTTTTCGGAAAATACTTTCCCTCAAACAAACATACCCTTAATTTCACTCAATTAATGTATCTCTCTTAGTACAAATAATTGAATTGGATATCTTTTATGAAAGGTCTTGTAATGTTCCTACTTCCTTTCAGGGTTACTTCTTGGGAACCCAAGGTTAGAGGGATCTCAAAATCATTTGTAGATTCCTTTCCTACCCCGTAATGTTATCATTTTTTTCTATCATACATGCTCCCTCAACTCAAATTATTGCAGTAGCTTTAGAATATAGCTAAGGAAACACAGAACTTTTCTCTATTTGAATTATAAATACCAACAGAGTTCGTGGACTTATATAGTAGACAGTCATTCACAAAATGGACAACAAATTATTATGTATAATGCTCACTAGTACTATTACAGCACATGGTCAAACTGCATCCTAATACGCTACAATTGAAGTACATACACATACCCTAATATATAACTCACAATGTAGCTAATATCTTTGATGCCTACCAATGAATATGATAACTCAAGTTTCTTCCGTTGTTCGTGATAACGAGTACAAGAAAAAAGAGAGATCGTTTTCCACGAGCATCTCCAATTGAATCTCATACGCATGAATAAAAAACCAAGTAAAAAGTGGACCAAGTAAAATCCCAAGAAATTTCCAGCTGATTATAATGACCAAAGAGCAAACAAAAGAGACGTGTTAGTTTTGAATCTTGAACTCACGTGTTTGCTTTAAGTCAGATTTGGACGGTAGACTCACGGATAATCGGGTCAAGTCTCTGTGATCATGCCACTTTTTTCTCACCCCATTCAATGTTTATCTATTACTTTTGGTACCCCATGCCACAAGGAGTTGCAATCCCCAAATTCATTTTGATTTTGAAGCATCGTTTCACTTTCACGTTTGAATTTGAATATTAGAAAATTCTAACGACGGGAATTTCTTTCTTTGAATAAAAAGCAACTAGAACTAAAAACTCCGTGTTGGACCTCAAATCGTTTCCATCCATCCATAATACTCCCAATTGATAGAATCCAATGCGAGGGACAGTAGAACTGCAAGGAATTAATTAGAAAATGTCTCAAATTTGTCAATTTTTACTCACAATATGTGGGAATTAGTGCAATTTTTTTCCCCTTTCTAAGCATTACCATAAGAATTTTACACTCGCTACGGAATATGTCTATTTTGAGTCATGGCTACTTAGTCCACCAGTAGATGTATGAGCTTGTCACTTAACCAACTGGGGCATCAGAAGTAAGGAAGTCTATTCACATGAGATAGCAAATGCTCAAGATACAAGCTAGCCAAAAGTTCGCTCACAATATGGTTCGAACTTATAATCTTGCGAAAAGTAGTGTGACTAGATTTGTTCTATCCTCGTAATTTGGTTTCCAATTTGTTTTCTCCTATTCCTCCACAACCCCCCCGGGTAAAACCCAACCAATCTATTGGAGGATGAAGTGTTATGATTGATATCATGGAAAACTATTTGATTTATTGTCAAGATATCATAATAGTCTTGAAATTATAATTAGGGTTAATACCACAAAAACCTCAAAACTGGTATATTTGTGATAAATTTACCCCACACTTATAATTACGGATAATTAATTAATTCTGTCGTGTGTGTATATATATACACATATGTATTTGCTTTTTTAGTTACATTTTACCCTTTTCATTAGTTACGAAGAGAGAGGAATTATAGCAAGAATAGAGCGTAACCCAAATTTCATGTCGATTAGTGTTGAACCTTCAACTCACATCTATTATTTTCATCGGATTTACATGATAAAGATGAATGAGGTAAGGGTTAGCCGTCACTTGGGGCTGGATAGAATTGAGAGTGTGTATTGCAGGTAATTAGCACAAACAAAACTCCAATGTTAACCACATTGCAAGTCAATGTTCATATCTATAACTATAATTCTTTGACATTCAACTATGGGTGAACACGGTTCCAAGATAGAACCTGAAATCTAAGAACCTGACAGGTAAGAATCTATAGGTTCCAAGTTCCAAAATATATAAAGTAGGTTCTAAATTTCAAAAATTGGATAACCTTTTTCGATGGGTAGATTTCAGGTTCTAGGTAAGTGGAACCTAGAACCTGAAATCTAAAATAGTTTTTTTTTTGTGTTTTTTCTTAATTTATGTCTTTGCATGATCCTGCAATATTTCATGGTATTAGATAATGAGTGTATAATTTGGAACCACTAGTCTGAGTTTTCATTTTATAACTTGTTAATGTTTCATATTTTTTATGTGTCTGAATATAAGTTGTGGTCAGTAAATTATAGCAGCAAGTGATAATAATTAAATGTGATGATTTACTATAATTGTTCAATTAATGATATAGGTGGAGCCTGGGTAGACTATGAAACCGATCCTCGAACTTGTGATATGTTGGTTCCAAGTTCTGAAAAATAAGGAACCTATTATTATGGGTAGGTCATAGGCGGAACTTGTACGGAACATGGAATCGCTCATCCCTAATATCAATTTACGCAATGACTTCTCATTTTAATTATATTTATTTGAACTGTAATGCTAGGAAAACTAATTTTTAGTATTCTTTTTGATGAATGACAAGCTTATTCAATATTGTTGTGTTCATTTTTATAACGAAATAAAATAAAAAAGAACCTGTTAGTTCTTACCAAAAAAAAAAAGAACCTGCTAGATCTTGAAACTTATCATGGAACCTGTGATAGAGTAGGTTCAAGGTCCCAAGTTCTGACAAGTAGGTTTTAGGTTCCAAAAAATGAGGAACTTGTACCCGAGGGTAAGTTATAGGTTCTAAGTAGAAACTGTAAGAAATCTAGAACCGCTTATCCCTACATTCAATGACAATTATTTTCAAATCCTTGATATGAATAAATAATTAATTCCCCGTTACGTTATGCCTTTTCATTAATTACGTTCAGAGAGGAATTATAGCAAGAATCAAGCATAACCCAAATTTCACGTTGATTTGTGTTGAACCTTGAACACAAATCTTTTATTTTCATCAGATTTAGATGATAAAGATGAATGAGGCAAGGTTAGCAATCACTCAGGGCTAGATAGAATTAAAAGTTTGTATTGCAGACAACTAGAAAAAACAAAACTTCAATGTGAATAGCATTGCAAGGCAATGTTCATATCCAGAACTATAATTCTCTGACATGGAACGAAGATTATCTTTGATTCTTGTTATATCGATAATTAAGTAATTCCGTCAAATATATTTTTTCCAATTATGTTCTACCTTTTTCATTAATTACATTCAAAGAGCAATTATAGCAAGAATCAAGTGTAGCCCAAATTTCATGTTGATTAATGTTGAATCTTGAACTCACATCTTTATTTTCGTCAAATTTAGATTATAAAGATGAATGAGGTAAGGTTAGCAATCACTCGAGGCAGGCTAGAATTGAAGGGGTGTATTGCAGGTAATTAAAACAAACAAAACTCCAATGTGAATAGCATTGCAAGTCAATGTTCACATCCAAAACTATAATTCTTTGACCTTGAATGAAAACTATATCTTTAATTTTTGTGATACAAATTATTAATTATTCCCATCATATATATTGTTTCCCGTTATGTTCTACATTTTTCATTTATTACGTTTAGAGATGAATTGTAGCAAGAATCAAGCGTAGTCCAAATTTCATGTCGATTAGTGTTGAACCTTGAACCCACATCTTTTATTTTCGTCATATTTGGACGATAAAGATGAATGAGGTAAGGGTTAGTAGTCACTCGGGGCTGGATAGAGTTGAATGGGTGTATTGCAGGCAATTAGAACAAACAAAACTCCTATAACATCAGCATTGCATGTCAATGTTTTCATCCTTAACTATAATTCTTTGACATTGAACGACAACTATTATTAATTCTTGTGATATCTTTTACCGTTACATTCTACCTTTTCTTTAATTACGTTGAAGAGAGGCTTATTGTAAGAGTCAAGCTTAGCTCAAGTTTGATGTTGATTAACGTTGAACCTTGAATCCACATCTTTTATTTTCGTTAGATTTAGACAATAAAGATGAATGGGGTAATGGTTACAAATCAGCCGGGGCTAGATAGAATTGAAAGTTTGTATTGCCAGCAATTAGAACAGACAAAACTCCAATGTGAACAACATTGCAAGTCAATGTTCACATTCATAACTATAATTCTTTAACATAACAAGAAGTACTTTTTTATTTTTATTTTTATGATATGGATAATTAATTAATTCCGTTACATATATTTATTTTCCCGTTACGTTCTTCCTTTTTTAGTAACCCAAATTTCATGTAGATTGTTAAACCTTGAACTCAAATCTTTTATTTTCATAGATTTAATCGATAAAGATTAATGAGGTAAGGATTTGCAATCACTTTGGGCTGGATATAACTGACAGTGTGTATTGCTGGCAATTAGAATATAACAAAACTCCAATATGAACAGTATCGCGAGTCAATGTTCAAATCCATAACTATGACATTGAACAACCGGTATTTTTAATTCTTGTGATACAGATAATTATTTAATTCCGTCATATTAAATTTTTTCCCGTTACGTTCTACCTTTTACATTAATTACTTTTTGATAGAAATTATAGCAAGAATCAAGGATAGCCCAAATTTCATGTCAATTAGTGTTGAAGCTTGAACTCACATCTTTTATTTATGCGAGATTTAGACGATAAAGATGAATGAGCTGAGGGTTAGAAATCACTCGGGGTTGGACATAATTGAAAGTGTGTATTGCAAGCAATTAGAACCAATAAAACTTCATTGTGAACAACCTTGCAAGTCAATGTTCGCATCCATAACTATAATTCTTTTGCATTGAACAAGTTTTTTTAATTCTTTTGATACGGATAATTAATTAATTCCATCATATATATATTTTCCCGTTACGTTCTACCTTTTTCATTAATTAGGTTTAGAGAGGATTTATAGCAAGAATGAAGTGTAGCCCAAATTTCTTGTCGATTAGCACACTCACAGCTTCTATTTTCGTCAGGTTTAGACGTTAAAGATGAACGAGGTGAGGGCTAGCAATCACTTGGGGCTGGGCAGAGTTGAAAGTGTGTATTGCAGGCAATTAGAACAAACAAAACTCCGATGTGAACAACATTGCAAGTCATTGTTTACATCCATAACTATAATTCTTTGACATTAAATGACAATTGTCTTTAATTCTTGTGATACGGATAATTTATTCATTCTATCATATACATTATTTTTCCAGTTGTGTTACCTTTTTTATCAATTACGTTCAAAGATGAATTATAGCAAGACTCAAGCATTCAATTGGTGTTGAACCTTGAACTCACATCTTTTATTTTCTTCAAATTTAGACTATGAAGATGAATTAGGTAGGGGTAGCAATCAGTCGAGGCTGGACAGAGTTGAAAGTGTGTATTGCAGGCAATTAGAACAAACAAAACTCCAATGTGAATAGTAGTGCAAGTCAGTGTTCACATCCATAATTATAATTCTTTGACGTTGAATGACAACTATCTTTAATTCTTGTGATACGGATAATTAATTTATTTTGTCATATAAATTTTTTTCCCATTATGTTGTGCCTTTTTCATCAATTACGTTCGGAGAGGAAATATAGCAAGATCAAGCGTAGCCCAAATTTCATGATTAGTGTTGAATCTTGAACTCACATTTTTTTTTTTCGTTGGATTTAGATGATAAAGATGAATGAGGTAAGGGTTAGCAATCACTCGGGTTGGATAGAATTGAAAGTGCGTATTCCAGGCAATTAGAACAAACAAAACTCCAATGTGAATAGCATTGCAAGTTGATGTTCACATCCATAACTATAATTCTTTGACAATATTGAAAGGCAACTATTCTTTAACTCTTGTGATAGAGAAAATTATTTAATCGAGTAATTTCGCCAAATCAGCCTAGCCACCTACCCCAACATTCTTGGAAAAGAGGTTGGCTTAATTAGAATTGCTGTGAATGCATGACTTTGTTGACTTTTCAGCCCCTAAGGAAATAACAAGATAAGGGCCTCCTTGACTGCCAACTGTATATCATATAGTCAAACGGCTTTGTTTTTCTGAATTATTGTATAGACAAAGGACCTACTGATGTGTAGAATTACAAATCCGTACTTTATTGGGTTTTGCAATGATCGGTACCAGACATCGTACGTCATAAATTGGACAAAAAAAATGTTTGTTAGTCTTGCATTCGGTTACATCGTCATCTTGTAACCATAGTAAAAGATGTTGAAATTTTGTTTAATTCTACGATGTTAAAGAGATTTGTTGTAACAAAATGGGAAATAACGTATATGTGAATTTCTTTTTTATTTTATAATATTTCATTGTAATTGAATACTAAGCATTATAAAATCTAATTTTGCTTTCTCTTACCAGCCTTCCTTTATAATGATATGCAAGGTAAGTCAGTCGATCCCAAACATTTAATTGCATGAAGGGTCTCTATTATATTTAATTGCATCATGTCGAGACATACTATTCAGTGTTTGCATGTACGCTAGATTCCAATTAGATCCGAAGGAATCTCATTTAACTGTTGTTAAGAGGATTATCAAGTATGTTGGAATCCTTCCTAAATTAGGCTTATATTATCCTAAGAATTCAGATTTTATCCTCCTTGGATATTCTGATATTGACTTTGCGGGATGAAAGATTGACAAAAAGAGCATTTGAATTACATGTCAATCAATGGGTTGCATGTTCGTATCTTGGTTTTCTAAGAAGCAAAACTCTATTGCTTTATCAACCGCCGAAGCTGAGCGTGTATCTCGAAGTTGCCATGCTCAACTCTTGTGGATGAAACATCAATTGAGTGATTTTGGTGAAAAAAAATTATAATATACCTATCATGTGTGATAATACAAGGGCAATCAATTTGACTAAAAATCCCACAATGCATTCATGAGCAAAGCATATATAAATTAGACATTATTTCATCTGAGATCATGTAAATAATGATATCATGTAAAGGCGCGAATGATAACTATTCTGTTCAAAAAACAATTCCTATAATAGAAATATATTTTTCTATTTCTGTTCCCAGGACGAGCTTATGAGGAAAGAAACTTGTTTGATAACGACAAAAAAATTTTAATTCTTGAATAGAAACCCGTTTGATAATAGTATAAAATTTCTTTTTCCTGAAACATAAACCCGTTTGATAACAATACAAATTTCTATTTCTCGGAACAAAAATTCATTTTTTTAGAATCGGTCTCTAAAATGAAAATCAATAAAAATATTCAAACTCTAGTAAAGCCCTAAAGGCTTATTTATTCAAAGAATTGTGTTGGTTTTTAGGGTTTTTTTAGGGGTAAAGAGCCCTTTTGGGGGTTAAAACCCTTTAAAGGTTTTTAGGGGTTAAAACCCCATTTAAATCCCTAAACTAAGGAGTTTTCAAAAATATCATTTGGGTACCTCAAAAAATTTAAATTTTACTCAAAGTGGGTGGCCACAAGTATTCTAATCCATTCTGTGAAGTTTTGAAATATTTAATTTTTTTGATTTTTTTTAAAGAATTCACCAAATTTCCTATTTTTCTGAAATCTGACTTTTTTTTTATTTTCTGGAAATTTTTATGGAATTTTTCAATTTTTATGGATTTTCTGAATTTTTTTTGAGATTTTTAGGAATTTTCTGGATTTTCTAATTTTTTCCTGAATTTTTTGATTTTTTTTTTCTGATTTTTCTGAATTATTATAATTTTTTTTAATTTTTTTTAGAATTTTGTCATTTTCCCGTCGGAAATGAACCAGACCAAACTGGTTCGGATTGGTTTGACCAGGTCTGACCGGGACCAAATTTAGGAAGAGATGTGTTTTGAAGAGAGAAGATATGTTTTTTTAAAAATGGTTTTCATTTCTCGTCTAGAAATAGAAAACCTACTTTTTTTTTTGTTATGATTTTTGGTCCAAAACCAGTTTTGGAACAAAAAGTTGTTTCAGAAATAGAAAAATGGAATTACATTATCAAATGAGTTTCTATTTCAAACCTGTTCCTGGAAATAGAAAACTAGTTCTGGACAAAAATAGAATGGTTATAGTGTACGCTTTAAGCATTTACTTTGTTGATCCGAAGAATCAATTAGCTAACATTTTCACCAAGCCTCTTGCTAAGAGTACTTTCAAGCATATCTGAGGACAACTGGGAATCTGCAAACTGTCGGATTAAAGATTATCTCCTAAGTATATGTTGAACGTTGATATAAACGAAGACTTGGATGTAAGCAGTTTTGGGCGGGAAATTGTTTTTCACTTGCTTTAATATGAGGTAGAGATCCGAGAATGCCTTCTTGGATGAATGAGGAAGCATAGCGTCTCGAATTCCAGGGGGCCAAATAGAGGAGCTGGAGGAAGGTGCGGCATAAGGGGCTGATTTTGACTATACGCTAAACCGATTATAGGAGGATTGCAATCCCAATTGATCATACGAGTACCGTCCACCATGTTCTCGACCAGATTTCCAACCTCTAGAATTACGTCCACCACAAAACCTCAGAATGAGGGAGTAGGCGAAGTGACATGGCAGATCAAAGCATGATGAATATCGGATGGAGATGCGGCCCATTCGATTTTCAGAGAATTGCTCTTCTTGGATGAGAAGTCCGGACAACAGACTAGGCTCTAAGGCTAAACGAGAAAATATATAATAGAGGCAAATAAGGGTTCTGAAATTAAACTGAGCACCTTGTACTTTGATACCGGGTTGAGTTTCCCTGATATACAAATTTAGGAATGATTAATTACGGTCACGGATTATATATAGAAGGCAAATAAGGTTTCTGAAAATTTTTGGAGTACCGGTGCGAGATGAATTGAAGTCAAAGCGCACCTCTGCCTTTCTCTGGCCCCCCACTTCCGTCACCAAAGACAATTTTCCTCGTTCTTTCTTTGGTTCCCACTGAAGCAAGAAAGGAATTTCCTTGTTCTTTCTTTGGTTCCCACTGAAGCAAGAAAGGATATTAAAGGACGAAACCGATGGGCGGCCACGGCAATAATTTTCCTTCCCTCTTCCCTCTTCCCATCTCACCAATTCATCTCTCCACGCACGCACGCTCTCACAATTCGCAAATCTTTATCCTTCTCAAGATGGGTCTCTCCCTCACTTGATCCCCCCCCAAGACCGTTTTCTTCTGTTGCTTTCTTATACCCTATCTGTGATCAATCACACTGTAGTTTTCTTTTTTGGGTGCTCTGTTTCTTCAAATGGGCGTTCGAGATTCGCTGTGGGTGATCCTCGCGGTCGGTTGGCTATGCTTCCAAGCGCAGGTCCTGCACTCTCAAGAGGACCTTGTGTGCGATTCGAGCGATTCCAAGGCATTGCTAGACTTGATGAGCAACTTTGGGTCCCCAATCGATGGTTGGGGACTCGACGCCCATGCTAACTGCTGCCACTGGCTGGGCGTGGTGTGCAACTCTTCGTCTTCTCTCGGCCTGAGCGACGGTCCCTCCAGTTCGGGCAGAGTGGTGGAGCTGGTCCTCGCGAGCAAGAAGCTTGCGGGCAACCTCTCGGACTCGATCGGCAAGTTGGACCAGCTGAGATTCCTCAATCTCTCTCACAACCTCCTCAAGAGCACACTCCCGGAGTCGCTCCTCCACCTCCCTAATTTGCAGGTCCTCGATCTCAGCTACAATGAATTCTCGGGAGCGGTCCCCAGGAGCGCCAATTTGCCGTTGCTCCACGCTTTCGACATCTCCGAGAACTCTTTCGGTGGGCCTCTGCCCGTGTGGATTTGCGCGAACTCGACCCGCATTCTGGTGCTTAATCTGGCTGTCAATTCTTTCTCTGACGTTATCCCGCCGGGTCTCGGCAATTGTAGCTCCTTGCAGAACCTCTCTCTGGCCACGAATAGTCTCACGGGTGGGATCAGTGAAGATATCTTCACTCTGGGTCGGTTAGTCCAATTGAGCCTTGAGGAGAACTCGTTTTCAGGGCCGCTTGGCAGCGGGATCGGTAATCTCACGGAACTGGTTCGGCTGGACATCTCGACAAACAGATTCTCAGGGTCACTCCCGGATGTGTTTCAGAACATGAAGAAGCTGCAGTACTTCATAGCTCAGGCCAATGGCTTCGGGGGCTCCATCCCGTCTTCCTTGTCCAATTCGCCATCGCTTACATTTCTCAATTTGAGGAACAACTCACTGACCGGTATGATAGTTATTAATTGTTCGGCAATGAGCGGTCTGGTGTCCCTGGATTTAGGTTCCAACAATTTCAGCGGTCCCGTCCCTGAGGATTTGCCCAATTGCCAGCAGCTGCAGAGTGTGAATCTTGCACGGAACAAGTTCACAACCCCGATACCTCAAAGCTTCAAGAACTTCTCCAGCCTTGTTTACCTGTCGATGTCGAATTCGAGCCTATCGAATATCTCATCTGCACTCGAGATCCTTCAGCACTGCAACAATTTGACAGTTTTGGTTCTCACTCTGAATTACTTTGATGAAGAATTGCCTGGTGATGCGAGTTTGAGTTTTCCAAAGCTTGAGGTTCTTGTCATGGCGAAGAGTCGACTGAAGGGTTCGATGCCCCAGTGGGTGCGCAGATGCACCCGTTTGCAGTTGCTGGATTTGTCCTGGAACAGTTTGGGTGGAACGATCCCGTCGTGGATCGGTGACTTCCAATCTCTCTTTTATCTGGACATATCGGAGAACTCGTTTGTGGGCGAGATCCCGAAAGAGATAACCGGATTGCCTGCCCTCATCCACAGGAATATGTCAATCTTGGAACCTTCTCTTGATTTTCCGCTCTTCTGGAAGAGGACTAAGCAGTCGGGGGTGCTGCAGTACAAACAACTTACAAGCTTGCCACCTCTTGTGGATCTCGGAGGAAACTCTCTCAACGGATCAATCTGGCCCGAGTTCGAGAATTTGAAAAATGTTCATATCTTGGTTCTCAGCAATAACTTCTTATCAGGTTCGATTCCTGACAGTTTATCCGAAATGACTAGCCTAGAGACTCTCAATCTGTCTTACAACAATCTGTCCGGAAGTATACCTTCCTCGTTAGCGCGTCTCAGCTTTCTGTCTAGGTTCAGCGTTGCATATAACAACTTGTCCGGGCCGGTGCCTAGCGGGGGCCAATTCCCGACCTTTCCCTATTCGAGTTTTATAGGAAACAACCTGTGTGGTGATCATGCTTCCCCCTGCCCAACAAGTCCTGGACCCACCAATCATAGTGAAAATCATACTGGATCCGCCGATCATGCTATGAGCGATAGAAACCTTGGAATGACCGTTGGACTTGCATTCGGAATGGCCATTGGAATTGCATTGGGAACAACTAGGACCGGTAATTCGTGTTCGCGTGTCATAATCAGATTTTGTGATCGTTTTAAATGATGTCATTAAAAAACTCGAAAAAAAAAAGGATAACTTACTCATGCATTGGTATTTTTTTGATAAATTCCTAATATTGTTAGTAATTTACGGTCCAATTCTCTTAAAAATCACCAACTTTAGATTGATTTTCAATTCTGCCCAACTGTTTTTTTTCTTATAAAAAAATTACTAACTTCCGGTCCCACCCGTATTTGTTCCCTTTGACTTTCCGTCCAATGATAAAAGTCTGACATGTCAACGCCACATGTACGTATCTCCATGTCGCTTGCTGACGTGGATTTGAGGCGGTGAAGCGGGCACCGTGACGGTGTGCTTCGTTTGGACTGGTTGAAGCCCCAGACTCTCGTCCAGTTCCATTCTCGAAGAAGAAGATGCATTTAGAATGTTCGCCGCCTTCAAGAGCTTCAGCAGGAAGCTGCGCGAAACCGCGCCTTTCTCCACGGGGAAGCAAAGCTAATTGTTGACTCCAGAAGAATCCAGTTTGTCCACGCGAACTCTTCATTGTCAAAGTCCGAATCCAAGTCGGACGCCGCCTCATGCTTCTTCACATTCCCAGTTCTCGATACGTTTGGCAGCCACCGAGTCGCGTGAATATTCAGGACATCGCCGAACCAGATTCTCTTCGTGAAAACAGAAATCACAATTTCAGCCAGAGAAAGAGCAAGCGGTGGACACCAAAAGATTGGAATCAGTCCCTATTGATTATGAAGCAACTGCTATACTTTAGCCACTGATGTAAGATAAGATGCAAGAACACCTTCACGGCGTTCTAATTTAGGCAGAGTGAAGGGTTGGTCGCTGAATGAATATTTTCTGAAGCTGCTGTGAACATTTCATATTTATATCCTAGATAGCATTCAGATTTCCTTCTTTCGTGTTACGTTCTACCTTTTTTTTTATTAGTTACGTTCGTAGAGGAATTATAGCAAGAATCAAGCGTAGCCCAAATTTCAGTGCTGAGCCTTGAACTCACATCTTATATTTTCATCAGATTTAGACGATAAAGATGAATGAGGCAAGGGTTAGCAATCACTATGGGCTAGATAGAATTGAAAGTGTGTATCGCAAGCAATTAGAACAACTCCAATGTGAACAGCATTGCAAGTCAATGTTCACATCCATAACTATAGTTCTTCAACATTGAACGACGAGTATTTTTAATTCTTGTGATACGGATAAATAATTCCATCATATATTTTTTTCATTACATCCTACCTTTTTCATTAATTACGTTCAAAGAGGAATTATAGCAAGAATCAAGCATAACCCAAATTTCATGTCGATTATGTAAGAATTTCCTAATGTAAGCTTTATTAATTGAAATTAACTGAATTAATTTGGTCTAATAAAGGTAAGATATATGGATTCTTAATATATCTAATATGGGGTTGGCTGGTGTGGGCCGAGTACGGCCCGGCCCGTAATGAGAGGGCCCGTGGTCGAAAACTCTATAAATAGCGCTCAAGTCCCTCCCCTAACCTGATGATGCATAATTTGACTCACATACGGATTCAGAGAGAACTTTCTTCTAGTAAATGGTTATCTCATTAGGCCAGTGTTCAAACGAAGGGATATGGGAGAAGCACTTGAGTTCGTGTTCGGAAACCGTCGCAAATTTCGCGTCAAGTTTGATGGATTCCAAACCAGGTACGCGAATCACTCATTTCTCTCATTTAACGTGTTTCGATTTCTAATTATGGAGATCCTGGGAGTGCGATTTTTGTGGCCATCATTTGGTATCAGAGTAATCCATATATTAGAATTGAAATATGCGGATTATGATCGTTTTCGTTATGTTCGAGAGGGTTTTTACTCATTTTTGAAATTTTTTGTCGGATAAATGTAAAATTTTATTGCACATTCGGAATCTACTCGTCGAGACAAGAAGATTGAAGGGCGGCACGTCACCGGACGAGGCTGGACGCGCCCTCACGCGCTGACACGTGCCGTAGGCACGGCGGCGCGTGACGGCTACGCGCGGCCGTGCCGAATCGGCGCGTCGCTGCGCCGATAAACGCTTGCTGACATCATCCATGACGTTAGCAAGGCGCGGATCCGGACTTGACCCGGTTGCGATCCGACCGGGACCTGACCCGACCCGGATTCGACTCGTATCATGACTCGACCGGATGACTCGACCTGACCTGACCCGGAAGTTGACCCGGCTGGTCGGACCAGACTGTTGACCGGTCAATTGGTCGGACCGGCTATGTTGACCGGTTTGACACGTGCGCACGCGTATCGCCTTCCAGCGGTACGTGCGGGCGCCTTTGACGTCCGTTTTGGACATTCTTGGTACCGACGCGCTCGTATTGAAATCCTCTACATTATAGTATATTTATTTTATATGTTTGAAGCTTTTAATAATATGAAAATACGTATAGAACCCTATATACGCATATTTTTAGGGTATTTTTGCGTATTTTCTTGTATTTCTCTATGGTTTTGGAAATACATATGGTAGCTCACATAAATATCACCACATAAGGATTGTGTCGAGTGTAATTCATTGTCTATCAATGAATGTAATAGTATAATTAGCATGATATGTTATTTCAGAGACATACGCCCCTATCTTTACGTTTGGCATTACATATATATAGTGAATGTGATACATAAAGTTCATATCCCTGGTATGAGAGATTTTCAAGGATTCAGTTGGGTAGTGACCACCAAAGTGGCACACTTGACTGGGTTTGAGAAATATCGGTCTCATATTGTGGTGGGATGTCTCATGTTCTATTACGTGATCATACTCACAAAGAATGTGATCTTGTATTGATTCATGAGGGGTACATGTATAGCATGTGCTTGACAAATGACTGATCTTAGTGGTTCATACACCCAAAGGTGGTGATTTCATGAAAGATTAGTATATGTTCTCATGGCCGTTGTCATGTAGAGAGTATACAACTACATGTCATATTTTCTGCCCAAAGGTGATTATGTGATGATATATGCAACTCTCTGGATAAGTATTCACATGATGCTAATTTTATTATTTGTTTGTTTTTCCAGTCACCTTTTTTGTAAACGGTAATTCCATTTCCATTGAGGTTCTTACTGGGTTGAACTTTAAGAAATGGAAAGAGGATTTTCTATTTGGAATGGAGCTGGCAGATGTTCACATTACTCTTATAAAGGATAAGCCGGTAGATATTATGGTCACCAGTACTGAAACTGAGAAAACGGACTATACTGCCTGGAAAAAGGGCAATCGGATTTGCTTATTGAAAATGAAGAAATCCATTCAAGAATGATTTGCCAGCTGACTGTACTGCTAAGAAAATGATGGCAGCCTTAGAGGTTAGAAACCGCATTTTATCTAATGCTGAGGTTGGTACACTTCTTCAAAAATTCTTCAATATGAAATATGATGGTACTGCTGGGGTTAGAAATTATGTCCTTAGGATGGTAGACCTAAAGACGAAGCTTCAAGGTCTTAATGTTTCCATTCCTGATGCTTGCATTGTGCATCAAGCCCTAAACACCCTTCCACATGATTTTGGGATTATAAAGACAAATTACAATTTTCAAGATAAGACTTGGTCAGTTAATGACTTGATAGCAAGGGTGGTGGTAAAGAAAGAGAAACTGAAGAAGGAAAAAGGGCATCTAGCCTTATATGTTTCTGGTTCCCACAAAAGGAAGGAAAAGAAGTCCAGAAATCGTACTCATAAAGGAACTCATGACACTACCGGTCAATCTGACAATATGAGTCCAAAGAAAACATCTTTCAAAAGGAATGGTGATTACTGTTTCTTTTGTAAGAAGAAAGGTCACATAAAGAAGGACTATGGAAAATTTAAAACTTAGTTATCCAAACGTGAGCCTACAGGGATTCATAAACCGGAGGATGCCAAATCAGGATGAGTCAAAACTCACTGTGGGAAACAACGAGAAAGCCGATGTTGTGTTTGTGGGAGATGTTATCCTGATTCTAGACTCTGGTTTTAGATTAATATTGAAAAATACTTTTTATGTACCTTCCTTTAGACGGAACTTAGTTTCCGTATCGTGTTTGGACATGTATGATTACTCTTTTGAAATCAAGAACAATGTTATTTCTTTGTTTCTTAATTCAAATAAGGTTAGGTACTGTTATACGTCCAACGGATTGTATAGATTGTATTTGTCTCCCAATGATATATACATCGCTTATACGGCTGAAAATGTTGTTTCCAAAAGACCACTGCCTAAAGAATAGTCTTATGCATTGTGGCATAAACGACTTGGTCATATCTTTAAGGATAGAGTAGAAAGGATGATAAAGACTAACATCCTGCCTGCTCTTAAAAATGACCTAGAGACATGCGTAGACTGTTGTAGAGGTAAAATGATCAAGATAAGGAAGAAAACTGCAGTCCGAAATTCTAACCTGTTGGAGGTCATTCACACTGACATAAGTGGACCCTATATAGCAACCTTGTGTAGAAATTTTTATTTCATCACATTTATTGATGACTATTCTCGATATAGATATCTGTACTTGATTAAAGAAAAGTCTGAGTCTCTTGACAAGTTTAAGATTTTTCGAACTGAAATCGATAAACAGTTGGGAAAGATCATAAAGGTTGTTAGATCTGACCGAGGTGGAGAGTATTATGGCAAGCATGGCGATGCCGGACAGCTTAAGGGGCCATTTGCCAAATACTTAGAGGATTCTGGGATAGTGGCTCAGTTTACTATACTTGGGAGTCCTGAGCAAAATGGTGTAGCCGACAGGCGCAATCGCACCCTTATGGAAATGGTGAGGAGTATGATTAGCAGAACAAATTTACCTGATTTTTTGTGGGGTGAAACTTTGAAAACAGCTTTGTACATTCTAAATCGTGTACCTGCTAAAACTGTTCCATTGACTCCTTTTAAGTTATGAACTAGACGTAAGCCTAGCTTAAACCATCTTAAGGTTTGGGGATGTCCTACAGAAGTGAAGTTGTGTAATCCAACATTAAGTAAGTTGGACTCTAGAACCACTCGGTGTTACTTTGTATCTTACTTGGAACATTCGAAGAGATATAGATTCTATAATCCCAATGGAAGCACAAGAATTGTGGAATCGCAAACAGCAAAGTTTTTGGAGTTTGATGTGGCCGAAGAAAGTAGCTGCTCACAGACTATTGAGAATAATAGTATGATGGGTAATGTTGAATCTTTATCTCCTCCCATACAGATAATTGTGGAGACTCCTACACCACAGATTGAACCTGTTGAGGCTCGGGATTTTATTGTCAAGACAGCTCCTAATGAAGTTTCTCAAGGCTATCAAGTGCAGGATGTGGCTATTGCTATTTCAGTAAGGAGATCCATTAGGGAGAGACGATCAACTATACCACTGGACTATTTAGTCTATATAGGAGAGCAAGACTATGATATCGGCTTTGTGGCTGATCCAGTGACTTATGCGGAAGCTGTTTCTTGTCCTCAGTCAGAACTATGGTTGGATGCAATGAGAGATGAAATACAGTCTATGAAGCATAATGGTGTTTGGGAACATGTTGAATTACTTGAAGATCATAGACCCATTGGCTGCAAATGGGTATATAAGACTAAAATGGAATCCAAAGGAAAGATTGAGAAGTTTAAAACCAGACTGGTAGCCAAGGGTTTCACTTAGAAAGAAGGAGTAGACTATGAAGCAACTTTTTCTCTAGTCTCTTCCAAAAATTCTTTCAGAGTAATCATGGCATTGGTAGCTCATTTCGATATGGAGTTACACCCGATGGATGTTAAAACTGCTTTTCTCAATGGAGACCTTAATGAAGAAGTCTATATGATGCAACCCGAAGGTTTTGCGGCAGATGATTCAAGTACACTTGTATGTAGATTGAAAAAGTCTATTTATGATCTCAAGTAAGCTTCTAGACAATGGTATTTGAAGTTTTATAGTATTGTCACTTCATTTGGTTTTATTGAGAACAAAGTATATCAGTGTATATACTGCAAGGTCAGTGGGAGGAAATTCATTTTTCTTATACTCTATGTGGATGATATCCTGCTTACTAGCAGTGACCTTGGTTTACTGCATGACACAAAGCAGATGTTGTTAAAGAACTTTGATATGAAAGACCTTGGTGAGGCGTCTTTTGTCCTTGGCATTGAGATTCATAGGGATCGTTCTCGCTGACTATTGGGTTTATCTCAGAGGGCATATGTTGATTGTATCTTAGAAAGATTCAACATGCAGCAATGTAAACCAGGAATTGCTCCTGTCAATAAGGGTGATAAGTTGAGTCTGTCACAATGTCCTCATTCAGATTTTGAGAAAGCCCAAATGAAGAATGTACCATATGCTAGTACACTTGGGAGTATCATGTATACTCAAATATGTACTAGACTAGATATTGCTTCTGTAACAGGACTTCTAGGCAGAGTCAAATCCAGGATACGATCACTGGGTTGTTGCTAAGAAGGTTTTAAGATACTTAAAGAGGACAAAAGACTATATGCTGATTTACAAACATGTCCAAGACCTACAGCTGGTTGGGTATTCGGATTCAGACTTTGCTGGCTGGCAGGATGAAAAGAAGTCGATAACAGGTTACATCTTTAAGTTAGCAGGAGGTGCAGTATTATGGAAAAGTGAGAAATAGAAATCAATGACATCCTCGACCATGCAAGCGGAGTTTGTAGCATGCTTTTCGGCTGCTACTCAGGCAATTTGGCTCTAGAACCTCATTAAGGAGTTGACCGTATTTGATTTTGTAGATAGGCCCATACAGTTGTATTGTGACAATAACTCTACAGTGTTGTTTGTTAACAACAATAGAGGTCTCAAAGGGTCTAAACATATGGAGGTCAAGCACCTGACTATAAAGGAAAAGGTTCAGACTGGTGACAATGCAATAGAGCACATTTCAACAAATGATATGATTGCAGATCCACTAACTAAAAGCCTTCGCCCTTGTGTATTTGATCGACATGTCATGAACATGGGCTTAGGAGTATCATCGGATACTGTTAATTAGTGGGAGCTATTTTAGTTTTATGTTGCTCTTATGAAGTTTGTATCTAATTTTATTACATTTTTGTAATATTTGAATATGTATCAACTCTTTGCATTCAATGAAGTATTTGTGAATGTAGATTTATCGAGTTGAGTAGACATATTAGATGAAAATCTCGAGGCATTGTGTAAACTTTGAGTACAGGCTATGGGGCATTCTTGGTATTAGCCTTAACGATATGTCTTGTTACTCATAAAGTACAATTAACTATCAAGGTAAGACATATGCAGGTTCGTTAGAACCATAAAGAATATTCTTTGGTGATACACTAGGTTTTGTGACACTTAAAGAGAGAAAATTTGGACTAACAAAATGGATAACACATGAAGTATCACTCATTATGAGGTATTATCCATTTGACACATTACCATATTGAATCCACATCAGTAAAGTTGAAAACACTTGTAACCATGGAAGGCTCTGCGTGAGTACATGCAGTTACCGCTATGATTCGATGTTCGAGACTTTATGGGATCGGATTGACTATTAAGAATAATCTCTAGACCAATATAAGGGTGGACATACAGTTCTGTTTCAATTAATATTGCCCAAGTGGGAGAATGTAAGAATTTCCTAATGTAGGCTTCATTAATTGAAATTAACTGAATTAATTTGGTCTAATAAATGTAAGATATATGGATTCTTAATAAGTCTAATATGGGGCTGGCTGGTGTGGGCCGAGTACAGCCCGGCCTGTAATGAGAGGGCCCGTGGTCGAAGACTTTATAAATAGCACTTAAGTCTCTCCCCTAACCTGATAATGCACAATTTGACTCACATACGGATTCAGAGAGAACTTTTTTCTCGTGAGTGGCAATCTCATTAGGCCAGTGTTCAAACGAAGGGATATGGGAGAAGCACTTGAGTTCGTGTTCAGAAACCGTCGCAAATTCCACGTCAAGTTCGATGGATTCCAAACCAGATATGCGAATCGCTCATTTCTCTCATTTAATGTGTTTCGATTTCTGATTATGGAGATCCTGGGAGTGCCATTTTCGTGGCCATCAGATTAGTGTTGAACCTTAAACTGACATCTTTTATTTTCGTCAGATTTAGACGATAAAGATGAATAAGGGTTAGCAATCACTCACGGTTGAATAGAATTAAAAGTGTGTTGCAGGCAATTAGAACAAACAAAGCTCCAATGTGAACAACATTGCAAGTCAATTTTCCTATCCATACCTATAGTTCTTTGATATTGATCGACAACTATTTTTAATTCATGTGATATGGAAAATTAATTAATTCCATCATCATTCTACCTTTTTCATTAATTATGTTCAAAGAGGAATTATAGCAAGAATCAAGCATAGCCCAAATTTCATGTCGATTAGTGTTGAACCTTGAACTCACATCTTTTATTTTTGTTAGATTTAGATGATAATGATGAATGAGATAAGGACTAGCAATCACTTGGGGTTGGATATAATTGAAAGTGTGTATTGCAGGCAATTAGAACAAACAAAACTCCAATGTGAACAGCATTAAGAGTCAACATTCACATCCATAACTTCAGTTCTTTGACAATATTGAACGAGAACTATATTTAATTCTTGTGATAGAGAAAATTATTCAATTGAGTAGTTCCGCCAAATCATCGCAGCCACCTACCCCAATATTCTTGGAAAGGAGGTTGGCTTAGATTTGCCGTAAATGCAGTACTTCGTTGACTTTTTAGTCCCGAAGAAAATAACAAGGTAAAGGCCTCCTTGACTGCAAACCGTTTATCATATAGTCGAACAGCTTTGTTTTTCTGAATTATTGTATAGACAAAGAACCCACTGATGATCCATCTTTTATTGCATTTTGCAATGATCGGTACGAGACGTCGTCTAACGTCATAAATCAGAAAAGAATTAAGTTTTTCAGTCTTGCATTCGGTTACATCGTCATGCTGTAACCAAAGTAAAACATGTTGAAATTTTGTTTAATTCTACAATGTTAAAGAGAGCTGTTGTAACAAAATGGGAAATAACATATATTTGAATTAATTTTTTATAATATTTCACTGTAATTGAATACTGAGCATCAAAAAATCTTTCGCTTTCTCTTACCGTCTTTCTTTGTAGCCAAATGTAATATGTCCAAAAAGAAAAAAACTAAGTTTAATTAGATGATATACTGTTGTACTTGGGAAATACGATATATTCAATTGATAGATCGAAAGTCCGAATGCGTGCGTGAAAATCTTCAACATAGTTCATGTACTTTCCGAGCATTCGCTCTCACTAGCACTATTGGGCATTTTTCCAGAGTCAAACTACTTTACCCTCTCCGACTTATCTCTACAAGAAATGCCGTAAAGGTCGACTCAATGAGAGAGAAAAATCAAATATATGTTTTCCTACCTAATAAAGAATATTCCCAACCTAGGTCCTTGCATGTTAGTTAAGCCTAAAAAACTATATAACAACAGAAATTCTTAATCTATACCTACGGTCTGTTCGTTGGTCATTTCATACTATAAAAAGATGATGCGTGTATAACAAATTGAATAAAAGTATCCAAGCTGTTGGAAGAATGGTTATATAAAGGCAATGTTAGATAGGCAATGTTCTCGAACGCAAAACCCTAAACCCTACTCAACATTGGCTCGTTCCCTGAATGTGAAATTGTGAAAATCAAGCAGGTGAAATTTTATTTTTTAATTAATGTAATAAAGAATGGTTACAAACCCAATCCTAGTCAAATTCAAAAAATTGGAGAGTTCAAAATCACCGGTTTACATAAAGTTGGATATAACTCGTAAGGAATGACATTTGATTGCAATCGAGCTGAGGCATAATCTATATAGCATCTACACCCCTTATAATCAATCTTACATATTCACTAGTGTCATGACCTTGTAATTGTCGATGGCAGTCTCCTATAATCCTATCCAACTTTAAGGCCCATCTTTTTTACTCTCTAGATTAAGATCACATTAGACTGGCAGGTGGACCTATGAAAGAGATCATCAACAACCCCAGAGACATTACAATTTTTTAAAGAGGACAATTGATATATTAGGTCGACTGATTTTTTGGACTTGAATCAAAGCAAAATGCACATTTTACTTTCCCGATGAAATTTAAAATATTCTTTGAATTTCTGAAATTATAAAAAAAGATATACTCAAATCTACGTGTTAACATGTGAGTATTGTGGGCATTTCAAGAATTTAGAGTTCAAAAGAAACGGCCAATATACGTGAATTGCGAGATTTGATTTAAGCCAAAAGTAAATATCAATGATTTTAGACCAGCCTGGCCACGGTCTGAACTGAAAACAGGACATATGGTCCAAGTCCTGAGGCGTGCCGTTTACGAGATTGTCTGACCTCATCGACAGAAATCTGTCTATGGTGGAACCTTCTCCTGTTTTGCAGCTCTTCATCAGGAGGAATGGGACCGCGAGGGGACTGCAGCACAATGAAGTCACAAGGTTTCCACCCACTTTGGAACTTGGATGCAAGTTTTTCAACGCATCAAATGTGGGCCCAGTTAGGGAATTTGAAAAATGTCCATATCTTGCATCTCAGGAATAACTTCTTATCTGGTTGGATTCCGGACAGTGACTAACTTAGAGACTCTCGATTTGTCTTACAACAATCTGTCGGGAAGAATGCGTTCTTCGTTAGTGCGTCTCACCTTTCTGTCCAAGTTCAGCGTTGCACATAACAATTTGCCCGGGCCGATTCTCGACCCTTCCCGATTCGAGTTTTGAAGGGACCAGACGGTGGTGGGATGATCATTGCTCACCGCCCCCCCCCCCCCCAAACTGTCCACAAACAATTCTTCAGCGTTTCAACCACACTTTGTGTCTCCATGTTTTTGGCTCCACATCTTCATGTTGCCGCACTATCTTATCCATGGGTGTTTACTCCTCCAAAATTGCACCCCAATCTCGCCTTCGAACAATCACAACCATCGTGCTTTGTCTCCTCGTCTACCTTATCCGCAAACAATTAAAAGCTCGGCTGCCACTACACTCAAACTTTGCGCCCATCAAAACGGTTACATTCCTTGACATCATCCTGCTTAATGATACGTTCCAATCGGTGTCTTCACTTCATCCAATACTTAGCCAAATTTGCTGTGATTATAGTGGACCAACTGTTATCATATACCGATAGCTATAGTCATGGCCATCGATAAGCACGGCTATCAGCAAAAAAATTCCATAGTCAGTAGCTCATCATTAACCATACCATGCCTGATCTCGAGTTATTGGTTTACTCAAATCAGCATTGTCCATTATAAAGACTTGGTTATTTTTTTATTTAAACAACACCATTCGTAAATTTGGCAACTATCCTAAATCAATATTGCCTTGCTACCAGCCAAGCAATTGATCTAAACAAATCTGAAATCTACTTCAGCAGTGGTTGCCCACAAAGCCTAAGAAGGGGGAAAATATTCAATGCTCACTAAGCACCATGTCATCGTCCTACGTGGCGTGCATGTTCCATCCAATGGCCGACATGTGTCGGCTTGGCTAGAAAATAGAAAATTAAAAAAGGTTTCTTTTCTCTCTTTTCGCAGGCAGGAAAGGGCTAAGCAACTGAGCAACAATAAATGCTCAAAATTAAAATCCCACTTCAATTCTCTTTCTCCTCCTTTCAATTTTCGGCTTTACCTGCTGAAGAAGGATTACAAAGAGACTCTCTCTCTCTTTCTCCAGCACTTCGATCCCGAGCCCCCTCCCCCTCCGCCTTCTTCGTCGCCTCCGGAGCCTGGCTCTCTCTCTCTCTCTCTTTCTCTGGTACTCCCCCACTGCCTCCACCTCTTCCAAAAGCTCCACTCGTCACTCCAAGCTCAGATCTGCCTTTGGCATGTCATCCCCCCTCCTCCCAAAAAGTCCAGCTGGTCATGGCTACTGGATCCCGAGCCTCCTTCAATCATGGTGGTTGACCCAAAATGGAAAGCAAAAGCTACCCTCATGGTTGATGCCGAGATGGAGGGGGCTTGGGATCCAGCAGCCATAATCGGCGGGACTTTTGGGGGGAGGGGGGCCGACATGCCAGAGGCAGATTTGAGCTTGGAACGACTGGTGGGGCTTTTGGGAGAAGTTGAGGCGGTGGGGGAGTGCTAGAGAAAGAGAGAGAGAGAGAGAGCTGGGCTTCGGAGGCGACGATGGAGACGGAGGGGGAGAGGGCTCGGGATCGGAGTGCCGGAGAAAGAGAGAGAGAGAGTCTCTTCGTTATCCTTCTTCAGCAGGTAAAGCCGAAAATTGAAAAGAGAAGAGAGAGAATTGAAGCGGGATTTTAATTTTGAGCATTTATTATTGCTCAGTTGCTCAGCCCTTTCTTATTTGCAAAAAGCGAGAAAAGAAAGCTTTTTTAATTTTCTATTTTCTAGCCAAGCTGACACGTGTCGTCCTTTGGATGGAACATGCACGCCACGTAGGGCGGTGACGTGGTGCTTAGTGTGCACTGAATATTTTCTCGAAGGGGTATGTCTCATAAGTTGGGAATAGGGAAATATCTGGGTATACCTTCAGATTGGGCCAGATAAAGAAGCAAATGTTTGCCTAGATCTGTTACAGGGGTAATAAGAAATCGGAAGGATGCAGAGAGAAGTTGATGTCTAAAGCCAGTAAGGAGATTCCGATTAAAACAGTTATACAAGCCTTGCCCCAATATGCAATGCTTATATTCAAAATTTTAGTCTTGATTCGTAAAGCTATTGAGTAGAAAATCGCCTTCTTTTGGTGGAAATAGAGTTAATCCAGATTGGGCATGCACTAGAAGAAATGGGTGGTACTAAAGACTAAAAAAGATGATAATGGTGGATTCGACTTCAGTGACCTGTCTCTTTTAACAAAGCTTCGTTGGGTAAGCAGTTATTAGGACTATTAAGGTTCCTGTCAACTCTACGGAAAAAAAAAATGGTTAAAAAAGGAATTTATTTTCCTACGAGTGACTTTTGGAAGGCAGGACAGGGGTCCCGTTCCCTCTTGGAGGTGGCAAAGTATGATTATGGGTAGAAATGCTATCTCCTAGAAGTTAGATGGTTCAGTGGGCGATGAAAATACCGTACAAGTTCATCCACAAAGTGGACAACAAATTATTACGTAAAATGCTCCGCACGGAGCGCATGTAAAGGAATAGTACAATCATAACAAAATGGTCATACTGCATCCCTAACACACTACAATTGAAGTACATATACATACCCTAATATATAACTCACAGCGTAGCTAATATGTTCGACGCCTATCAATGAATATAATAACTCGAGTTTCTCCCAACGTTCGTGATAACAGGAAAAAGAAAAAGGGAGATCGTTTTACGCAGGGATCTCTAGTAGAATCTCATGTGCGTGAATCGAAAACGGACCAAGTGAAATCCCATCAACTTTCAAGTTGATTATGATGACCAAAGAAGCAAACAAAAGAGAGGTATTGGTCTTGAACCTTGAACTCACGGCGTTTGCTTTGAGTCAAATTTGGACGATAGACTCACGGGTAATCGGATCAAGTCTATGTGATTATTGACACCTAAATTTTGACTAACCATTTAGTTATTAATTGCACAGAAAATTAAGGATTAAATTTTAGTCCCTAACAAAAATATTAAAGTTAAATTACATAGCATTTAATTTTAAGAACATTTATTAAGTAGTTGCATTTACATCGGACTGGTGGCAGATCGGCTTAACAAAATTTAATTGAACTGAAGTTAATGGACTCAAGTACAGAGATTCTGAACCCAATCGAATTAATTGTATCAAGGCCGTGTGAATTAAAGATTCGGCCCAACTCGTTATTCCCTCAAGTGGTCAAGATTGACATGTGCATTGCACGTGTGGCACATCGGATTAGGAGATATTGAGAAAATATCATTAAAATCTTTTGGTTGCATGCGAAATTAAAGAAAGGGAAAGAAAATAACAAAAGAGGGAAAGAAGCAAAGGGAATTTGGTTAGGATGGGGGCATATATTTTGAATAATATATTGGACACTATCGTGGAGGCCTTCACGTTTTTCGGTGGCATGGACAGAAGAAAATTGATCACGTGCAGTGAAGAACCTAAATTTGGCCATATTCTCTATTCTCAAAAAAAGGCAAGTGCAACATATGTTAGGATCGGGAAAGAAAGAAGTCATAGCATAATATATCCCAAATATCCCTAAAAGGTTCTATTTCTATTAAAAGCCTAGGCCCTTTCACCTATAAAAAGGACTTTCTACGGACAAGAATGGGGACTTTTTCTTTTGGATCTGATCACACACAAGAAACACGAAGAGAAAACATGAGAGTTAAAAGGGAGAGAAGAGTCGTCCTCTTCCTTGGGCATGCGTCTTCACTGCCACAACCGAATTCGTCCAACTCCATGACTCGGAGGTGCTTCCTTGGTGACAATCCAACGTAGCCGAACTCCCTGTTCTGGTGACGACGTTGCTGTCCTTTGCTGTTGATCCGTGATGCTCCCAGCCAAAGAGCTCCCTTCGCGATTGTCGCTTGCCACTATTCTTCTGTGCTCCCTAGTTGCTTGACGACGTCTCTGCTCCAACGTCTCTGCTCCAGTAATCAGTTGTGAACCCATTGCTCCGTTCTGCGATAGATTGAGCCAACGGCAACGAATTTGCTGCGCCGCCAAGCCATTGAGCGTCACCTGCTGCACCCAAGCTGTCGTTCTGCACCTCTTACAGCGTTTGCAGTGCTGTATTTCATCGTGTATGGCTTCGGGTGATACTTCACCAAACCCAGGACAAATTCTTTGAATTCCTTGGTAAATTATTTGCAGGTTGACCAGCGAAGTCAGCAATTTCGTGTGAGCAACGTCCAGCAAATTCACAAGTGTTCTCGCACTGAAGCCACCGTTTCGATCCGCGCCACCGTCCACTGATCCTGAGACATTCAAACTTGGAAAGCAAATATTCAAATTAGGTAAAAAGCTCATCTAATTTGACTTTCGAGTATATTGTTTCCTTGTTTACAATATTATAATTTTGTGTGAATCTTTGAATGATATTATCGTATTCATTACGTCATCGAATAACCTTTAAATTAGGAATTATTTCCTAATTTCACAACGTGCATATGATCGATAGTCCGATTTCATGCCTGAAATATGACTCGCGATCGCACGTAAAATCGTCAATTCGATCTCCTGCCCAAGATACGATTCACGATTGCATGAAAAAAAATTGGCCAATCTAATCCTCATGCCCGAGATACGATTTGTCAATCTATTGTTTCTAAATTTAAATGGATGTCGGTAATATTTTACGATATGATGTCATTTGATTTTTTTTTTTAAATAAAGAAAATCCAAAAATATGTTAGTTAGAATTTCAATTATATATATATGTTCATTAGAAGTCTTAAAACCTGTCACGAAAGTGCAATTGAGTTATAAAATTTATAAAAAGTGCAATCAAGTCCCAAAACTTATTAATTTAGTTCAATTGAGTCCTAAAGTTAATACCGTTTAACTTATTAAAGAAAAATGTTGACGTGGCGTTGGCGTGACTTATTTTAATATTTTCTCTCTCCTAAGTGGTGATGATGTGGCTATATTGTAAAACATAAGACTAAAATGACGTCATTTTGGCCAAAATTTGATTTTTAATACTAATTTTATTTGTATTAAATTTAAAAATAAGCTAAATATTTTTAAAAAAAGGAGGAGGAGAAGTCACCCTCGGCAGGGGTCTCTGGGCCTCGACCATGGGCCGGTGACCCTCGCCTAGATTTGGATAATTTCATACAATCTAAAGACTAAATTAAACATTTACCAAAAGTTTAAGGACAATATTGAACAAATTATAAGTTTAAGAATGAAATTGTATATTGTGCCAAAATTTATAAACTGCATTGAATAAATTAAAAATTTAGGAATGATATTGCACGTTGATCAAAGTTTAGGGAGCAATTGTATAATAATCCCCCAAAAAGAACCAAGTTAAAACGACCTCACCAAAAAGTAAAAGCCAAAATAATAAAATAAAAATAAAAATAACTAAATTACGCCCACAACCCAACATCACAAAATTACGGCGGCCCTGCGTAGATTTTGTTAGAACCTGCTACGCGTCACCATCTAACCTTTGACTTTCACTCTTTTTGCGCATCTCGAGGCTCACCGGTTTCACGCCAGTCACTACTCTTCTTCTTCTTCTACTTCTTCCCGTTAAGTACCACCTTCCCAAACAAGAGCTTAGCTCTACCTATGTCGCTCCCGCTGATCTTTAGAGTCAAAGTGAGAATAACAAATAAAGTGTTTGTTGTGTCTTGCCCCAAATTAGGGTTACATAATATGTATTTATAGAAGTGTTTTATTATGGTCAGATACAGATAAAAAGATAAATGCAGAAAACTACATGATACATATTAATTACATGGTGTTTTTACTTATGGTCTTGAGTAATGTGTTACTGAAGCGCATTGAATTGAAGTCAAAGCGCACGACTCCCTTTCTCTAACCCATTTCTTTGACTTTCGCCCGATCCCCTACTTGCTTCTTCTTCATTCTTTGGTTCCCAATGAAGCAAGAAAGCCTAAAAAGGGCTCGTTTGGTAATGTGCCAAATAGTGAAAATTTCTGTTATTTTGTTCCCAGAAATAGTTTGGGAACAGAAATGCGTTTGGTAAACTTTTTATTTTGACACATTTTTGCACAAATTTGTGTCCAAAAACTGTTTTGGAAGAGAAACAAGAAGTAAAAAAAAATTACTTCTTGTTTTTCGGCACAATTTTGAAAATGAGTTCTTTTTCTTATTTTTCATATTTTTCTTTTCTTCTTTGTGTTATTCTTCTTTAGGCTGTGGCTAGTCGGTAGCCATGAAAAAAAATATATTTTTAATAAAAAAATATTTTATTAGCCATGGCGGGCGATGAAAAAAAATAAAAAAATATTATTAATAAAAAAATATTTTATTGGCCATGGCCGGCGACCAGGCCATGGGAAAAAAAGGAAAAAAATATTTTAATAAAAAATATTATTAATAAAAAAAATATTTTACCGACTATGACCGGCAACTAGGCCATGGGAAAAAAAAGGAAAAAAATATTATTAATAAAAAAATGTTAATAAAAAAAATATTTTACCGGCCATGGTCGGCGACCAAGCCATGGGAAAAAAAGAAAAAAAATATTTTAATAAAAAATATTATTAATAAAAAAAATATTTTACCGGCCATGGCCGGTAACCAGGTCCATAGGAAAAAAAGGAAAAAAATATTTTAATAAAAATATTATTAATAAAAAAATATTTTACCGGCCATGGTTGGCGACCAGGCCATGGAAAAAAATTAAAAATATATTTTTTTAATATTTTACCAACCATGGCCAAAAAAAAAAAAAAAATATTATTAATAAAAAAATTTTACCGGCCATGGCAAAAAATAATAAAAAAATTATTTTTAAATAAAAGTATTATTAATAAAAGAAATTTTTTACCGGCCATGGCAAAAAAAATAAAAAAATAATTTTTAATAAAAATATTATTAATTAAAAAATATTTTACCGGCCATGGCCAAGGAGGAGAAAAAAAAAAGAAAGAAATATTAAAATATTATTAATAAAAAGAAATTTTTTGCCGTTACGAAACGCATTTATGTTCTTTTACTATTTTAAAAATAGAAATTTTGAGTCGTTACCAAACGCCTTCAATTGCTCAAAATCAGTTCCCAAGCACAAAATCAAAAAGAATAATTTCTGTTTAAAAATAGTTGCCGGGCACAGAATGATTGTCACGCGCAGCCAAAGGAGGCACCACCACTTTGATCTCCTCTCCTCTTCCCTCTTCCCCTCTCTCCAGTTTCTCTCTCCCCATGCTCGCATGCTCTCACACTTCGCTAATCTTGATCCTTGTCAAGATGGGTCTCTCCCTCACTTGATCTCCCCACGACCCTTTTCCTCCGCTACTTTCTCATACCGTTTCTGCGATCAATCATAGTGGGGGTTCTCTTTTTGGGTGCTCTGTTTCTTGATATGGGCGTTCGAGATTCGCTATGGGTGGTCCTCGCCGTCTCTTGGCTGTGCCTCCAACCGCAGGTCCTGCACTCTCAGCAGGACCTTGTATGCAATTCCAGCGATTCCAAAGCGTTGCAGGACTTGATGAGCAACTTTGAGTCCCCGATCGATGGTTGGGGACTCAATGCGTCTGCCAATTGCTGCGACTGGCAGGGCGTGGTGTGCAGCTCTTCGTCTTCTCTCGGCCTGAGCGGCGGCAATTCCTCTAGTTCGGGCAGAGTGGTGGAGTTGGCCCTCGCGAGCAAGAAGCTCGCGGGCAACCTCCCGGACTCGCTCGGCAAGTTGGACCAGCTCAGGCTCCTCGATCTCTCTCACAACCTCCTCGAGAGGACACTCCCCGAGTCGCTCCTCCACCTCCCTAATTTGCAGGTCCTCGATCTCAGCTACAATGAATTCTCCGGACTGGTGCCCGAGAGCGTCAACATCTCTGAGAACTCTTTGGATGGGTCACTGCCTGTGTGGATTTGCGCGAACTCGACCCGCATTCGGGTGCTTAATCTGGCTGTCAATTATTTCTCTGACGTTATCCCGCCGGGACTTGGCAATTGTGGCTCACTGCAGAACCTTTCTCTGGCCACGAATAGTCTCACGGGTGGAAAAATATAAAATTTTGCTTAAAGTCCACAAGTCAAAAAAATTAAATTTCACTCAAAGTGGGTGGCCATAGGTATTCTAAGCAATTATGTGAAGTTTTTTATTTTTTATTATTTTATTTTTTTCACAAAAAAGTTTAAATTTCATGTGGATGGCCACAATTTTAAGAATTTTGTGAAATTTTGAGATCACTTTTTATTTTTTTTGCACCTAAAAAAATTAAATTTCACTCAAAGTAGGTGGCCATAGGTGAAATTTCAAAAATTTTTTATTTTTTTCTTTTTCGTCGGCACAATTATGTGAAGTTTTTTATTTTTTATTATTTTATTTTTTTCACACCTTTAGCACCTAAAAAAATTTAAATTTCGCTCAAAAGTGGATGGCCATAGGTATTTTAAGTAATTTTGTGAAGTTTTGTGAAGATTTTTTGATTATTTTTTATTTTTTTTGGCATATAAAAAAATTAAATTTTGCTCAAAGTGGGTGGCCATAAGTTTTCTAAGTCATTTTGTGAGATTTTGAAAATTTTTATTTTTTTATTTTTTTTAATTTTTTCGGCACCTAAAAAAATTTAAATTTCACTGAAAGTGGGTAGCCATATCTTCACTCTGGGTCAGTTGGTCCAATTGAACCTTCAGGGAAACTCGTTTTCAGGGCCGCTTGGCAATGGGATCGGTAATCACACGGACCTGATTTGGCTGGACATTTCGATAAACGGATTCTCGGGGCCAATACCGGATGTGTTTGAGAACTTGAAGAAGCTGCAGTACTTCATAGCTCATTCCAATGGCTTCTCGGGCTCCAAACCATCTTCCTTGTCCAATTTGCCATCGCTTACTTTTCTCAATTTGAGGAACAACTCGCTGACCGGTATGATAGTTCTCAATTGTTCGGCATTGAGCAGCCTGGTGTCCCTGGATTTAGGTTCCAACGATTTCAGTGGTCCTGTCCCTGAGGATTTGCCCGATTGCCAGCAGCTGCAGAGTGTGAACCTATCACAGAACAAGTTCACAACCCCGATTCCTCAAAGCTTCAAGAACTTCTCCAGCCTTGTTTACCTGTCGATCTCAAATTCAAGCCTATCGAACCTCTCTTCTGCACTCGGGATCCTTCAGCACTGCAACAATTTGACAGTTTTGCTCCTCACTCTGAATTATTTTGACGAGGGTTTACCAGGCGATGCGAGTTTGAGTTTTCCGAACCTTAAGGTTCTTATAATCGCAAATGGTCGACTGACGGGTTCCATGCCCCAGTGGGTGCGTGGATGCACCCGTCTGCAGTTGCTGGATTTGTCCTGGAACAGATTGGGTGGAATGATCCCTTCGTGGATCGGCGACCTCCGATCTCTCTTTTATCTGGACTTATCAAACAACTCGTTCGTGGGCGAGATCCCAATAGAGATTACCAGATTGTCTGGCCTCATCCAGAGAAACCTGTCAACGGTGGAACCTTATCCTGATATGCAGCTCTTCATCAGGAAGAATGGGAGTGCGAGGGGCCTGCAGTACAATCGAGTTATAAGCTTTCCACCTACTTTGGATCTGGGAAGGAATAATCTCAACGGATCAATCTGGCCCGAGTTCGGTAATTTGAAACATGTCCATATCTTGGATCTCAGGAATAACTTATTATCTGGTTCGATTCCCGACAGTTTATCCGGAATTGCTAGCCTAGAGACTCTCGATTTATCTTACAACATTCTGTCGGGAAGTATACCTTCTTCACTAGTGCGTCTCACCTTTCTTTCCAAGTTCGGCGTTGCACATAACAATTTGTCCGGGTTGATTCCTGATGGGGGCCAATTCCCGACTTTCCCCAATTCGAGTTTTGAAGGAACCAAACTGTGGTGGGATTATCAAGCTCCCCCTCCCCAGTGAGCCAAAATCATCCTGGACCTGCCCATCGTGCCATGACAGATAGAAACATCGGAATGACCATTGGAATTGCGTTCGGAATGGGCGTTGGAATTGCATTGGGAGCAACTAGGATTGGTAATTTGTGTTTGCGTTTGATAATCAAATTTTGTAATCGTGTCATGTCGCGCCATTGAAAAACGCTATATTTTTGTTCATTATGCTATAAGACTTAATATGGTCAAATGACCAGGGCCAAGCAACGGCTAGAAGTGGGTTACGAGACCTCCATCATCGCCTCATCGGGATCACGCGACGCTAGGTCATATTTGCCTGGGTTTAGCAGTCCAAGCTAGATCTGACCCTGGCTTAAATGGCGCGAACATGATCATGCATTACCTTGGGTCGCCTAACCCCAAGCCAGATTTGGTCTTGGTTGGGGTTGCGTTACGTCAACCAACGTCGCTTGGGGCTGCACGACCTTCGTTAGGCTTTGCATAGGGTTGCCCAACCCTACCACCTTCATATTTTTTGCTCCACATCGTCATGTTGCCACACCATCTTATCTATGGGCGGTTACTCCTCCAAAATCACATCTCAATCTTGCCTTCAAACGATAACAATTATCGTGCTCTATCTTCTTGATTACCTTATCCGCAAACAATTAAAAGCTCGACTGCCACTGCCCTCAAACTTCATGCCCATCAAAACAGTCATATTCCTTGAACATCATCTTGCTTAATCGATATCTTCCAATTGATGTCTTCACTTGATCCAATACTTAGCCAAATTCGTTGTAATTATTGTTGACCAATTGTTATCGTATATCGAAAGCTATAGTCATGGTTATCAATCAGCATGGCTATAGGCAAGAATTTTCATAGTCGGTAGCTCATCGATAACCATACCATACCTGATCTCGAGTTATTTGCTTACTCAAATTGGCATTATGTCCACTATAAAGACTTGGTTATCTTTTGGTGTAAACAACACCATTAGCTATTGAAAAAGTGTGATGTCAGAATCTGACAACTGTCCTAAATCAATATTGCCTTGCTACTGGCCAAGCAATTAATCTAAACAAATATAGAATCTACTTCAGCAGTGGTTGCCCACAGAGCCTAAGGAGGAATATGGCTCATGAATTGAGAGTACCAAAAATTGAGAAGATAGGAAAATATCTAGGTATACCTTCGGATTGGGGTAGTCAAAGAAGCAAACGTTTTACCTATATGAAATTGGAAGGATGGAAAGAGAAGATAATGTTCAAAGCTGATGAGGAGATTCTCATTAAGACAGTTGTGCAGGCCTTGCTTCAACATGCGATGTCTTGATTTGTAAAGCTATTGAGCGAAAAACCGCCTCCGTTTGGTGGAAACAAAGTGAATCCAGATTGGATATGCACTAGAAGAAATGAGTGGTACTAAAGACCAGAAAAGATAATTGTGGACTTGACTTCAGAGACCTCATCACTTTAAACAAGGCTATGTTAGGCAAGACGGCATCGAGATTATCACAATTCCCCTCAACTCTATGGAATAAATTGTTAAAAGTAGTTAATTTTCCCACGAGTGACTTTTGGAAGGTAGGAAAGGAGGTCCCGTCCCTCTTGGAGGTGGCAAAGTATGATTATGGTAGGAAATGCTGTCTCCCAAGCAGTTAGATGGTCTGTGGGCGATGAAAATACTGTCAATATCTGCGATAATGAGTGGCTGAAATATGGTGTAATTGGAGGGCTTGTGAACCATGGAAATCCACAGAGATTAGCAGAGTTAACCAACTAGGAGGATAAGGTCTGAACTGAACACAAGCTGAATTGCTTATTCGAAGAGCATATTGTGAATGAAATGTTGTTCATCCCGCTAAGAACAAGCTATGGGGGAAGACAAACTTAGAATGGTCTGGGAACAATTCAGGAACATACTCCGTAAAGAGCGGGTATGACAGAATGCGAGTAAGAACAACCAGCGGAGCAGAACGTAAATCAAGCGTCCTCCCCCTACCAGACTCCGGAGTACTCTATGGTTGAAGATCTGGAAACTGAACTACTACTCCCAAAATACGCTTATGTGGAGCGTGTCAAAATGCACTACCCACACGAGAGAGTTTGTTTAAAGAGAAAGGGCTTACCGAACTCATTCTGTCCTCTGTGTCAAGTAGCTCATTGTCCTCATGGGACTTGCGAGCTGGCCCATTTCCATCTCGCTCTAGTAGCTCATTGTCCTCGTGAAGCCAATCAATTAAGGCCCGCCGTAAGCAAACCCTTCCTTCTAATTGGATTGTTAAGCCCCCCACCAGCCCTTATAGGATATTTTTACATTCAGAAGCCATCATCAACTTTGTTCAGAAGACTTTGGTTACTGAAATGAGAATGTTTTGTCGACCCAAAAAAAAAAAGGGCAAGACCATCTTGCAAGGAATTAGAACAAACGACACTTCAATGTCAACTGCATTAAAAGTCAATGTTCACATCCCCTAACCAGAACTGGCTGCTGCTCGTTTACTTTTCTAGAAAGCTAGATATAAAAGTTATAAAGATTCGTAGCGTTGGAGGCAAGGAAGCAAACCATCTTTGACTTCGAACGACAACTATTTTTAATTCTTGAAATACAGAAAATTAATTAATAATAAATAATTCCGCCAATTCATCCCAGCCAATGCTTTCAGTAAGGATGCTGGCTCAGATTTGCTGTAAATACGGGACTCCACCGACTTTTTAGCCCAAAAATATAAAGGAGAAGGCCTCGTTGACTGCAAAGGGATGTTAAAAAGTCATACAGCTTTCTTTTTTTCTGAATTATTGTATAGGCAAAGAGCCAACCGACACATAAAATTACAAATCCGTATTTTATCGCGTTTTGCGCTTATTAGTAGAGGATATCGTCCTAACCTCCATAAACTTAAATTTGAAAAAAAAATACATTTTTAGGTCGTGCATTTGGTTACGTCGCAATATCATAACAAGTAAAAAGTTTTGTAATTTTCTTTTTACTATATGAGGTTATATTCCAGAAAAAAAGAAGAAGAAATTTGATTAGATGATATACCAGCTTACTTAGGAAGTATGGTATATTAAATATAGTAATGTTAATGTGTACATGATTATCTTCAACAAAGTTAATCTACGTCCAAGCATTCTCTCTCCTCACTTGGTCTGAGATTGTTAAGCTTTTCCAAAGTCAACTATATTACTCTCTTTGACACGTTCTCTGCAAGAAACTTAGGTTCAATTTGTCTCGTAAAAACTACTTCATTTGAAAAAAGATCTTCACATTAATCTCATCAATCAAGCATGACACGAGAAAGAAATCGAATGCTCGACTTAGTGACAGTGAGAAAAACCAAATATATGGTTTTCTACCGAAGAAAGAATATTCCAAACTAGATCCTAGAATGATAGCTAAACACAACAAAAAAGATTATAATAATATAACAACCAACATTTTTAATATGTACCTACGGTCCGTTAGTTGGTCATCTCAAAGCATAAAAAGACGATATACACATAATTAGTAGTACAACATCACCCAAGTTGGCGAAAGAGTAGCCACATAGAGTCAATGTTAAATTGGCAATGTTCCAGAACTTATTCAACGTCGGCCGGTTCTTGAAATGTGAAATCGTGGAAACCAAACAGATTGATCATTTTTTTTTCTAAATTAATGTGAAAAAGAATTGGCATTTAAACCCGTGCCTAGCCAAATTCAAAAATTTGAGAATTCTGAATTACTGATTTTCAAAATGTTAAATAAAATTCGTACGGAATGACATTTGATTGTAATGGAGCCGAGACATAATCTATTTAGCATCTGCACCCCCACGTGATCGCTACTGTTACTTGCGCCCAGTTCTAAACTACTAATTCACGAATTCTACCTACATGCTTGATTCTAACTTCGTAGCTATTGATGGCGATCTTTTATGATCCTATCCAGGTTCGAATTTGTTGATTAAGATCACATGCGATTGGCAAGTGGATCTACAAAAGAAATCATCAACAACTCCTGAAATATTGTACTTTTTACAAAGACCGCTATTGACACATTAGGTTGGCTCTTTATTTGGACCAAAATAAAAGCAAAAAGTACATCTTACTTGCCCGACGAAATTTAAGATATTCTACGAATTTCCTAAAATCATGACAAAGATATACATGAATCCACGTGTCAACGTGTGAGTATTGTGAAAATTTTCAAGAATTCTTGGTTCAGGAAAAAGTTAAAATATGTTTATCGCGAGATTTGATTTAAGAAAAAAAAGTAAATCCAGCCATATCAATGGCTAGGGACCAGCTTGGGCATGGTCTGAACAGAAAACTTAGACAATATGGTCCTAATCCTAGGCCTGCCTTTTATGTTTGACTCTTGTTATATGGGAATCGCTTATGCACCAAACAATGGATTTGACTAATCAACGATCCAAACGTCATTAAGCTTTACATTCTGGGATCGAATCGAACCTTTCGGCCCAGAATCTCTCTCTTTCATCATTTTTATAAGGAAAGAAAACTACGGCGGTTTATTCAGTTGGATTTCTTCGTAAATTTTCGTACACCCTCATCTACCTAATTTCAAATGCGCGTGGAGAACAAAGAGTCTCTCCTTTCTTTCAGCTCAGTGCGTGCAATTTGGATACACATTGTTCACAGAACATCAGAATTACTGTTGATATTGAAGTGAAGATTTAGGCATAGTGAAGGTTTGATCATTGAATGATTATTTTCTGATGATGCTTTGAATGTTCTGCTTTTAAATACATTTTTCCCACTTGTACCCTAATGGACAAAATCAGTAGTCTTGATATAGAACATGTCGGAACTGATAATATCTTGAGTAAGTTAATCCGTATGTGACACAATTGACTTGTGTTCTCATAACACGGAACAGGCTATTCATTGTTGATTTCCTATGCCGGATTGCCACTTGACATAATCTTGTCAACCAATCCTTTCTTATCCGCCCACTATGAATACTCCACTAATTCACTCATTGAGGGGACTTTTTGACTTCTAAATGTCTCTGTACATCGGCACTCCATTTACTTCACCAGCGAACCACTATGAAAACTCTTGAACAAGTGACACAACATTCCTCACTTGCCACCTGACATTCGAGTCCACTGAAATTTTCTGCTCCTCCTTTGGCGCCTTTCCTATTTTATCTTCCAAATGACGTTACTTCTGTGCTTCGTCAACCTTTCCGTAGGTTAAGGACCTCGGGAGCAAACCTCTTAGGTTTTTTTTTTCGAATCCTAAACATTAGTTAATTGAGCTTGAAATCATTTATATAGAGTGAGGTGTCCCTTTCCTGCCCCTTACTGTTCTTCTTTTTTCATCATGCATGGTTATTAACCCAAATTATCCAATATTAACAGTGTTCTGAGATTATATGATGGAAGTTTATTTGCAAAATGGGCAACAAATTATTATCTTATGGGGTAAATGATTAGTGTTATCATAACACTTGGTCATGCTGCATCTCTAACACACTACTAGTGAAGTACATATACCCTTGTGTATATCTCACAACCTAGCTAATATGTAAAAGATAAAACTTGTCGATAAAATGTAATCAAGTCTTAAAACTTTCTAATAATATAGTCGAATCTTAAAACTTATTAAGTTGATGTAATGGAGTATCTCCCCTAATTCCATCCAATTTGAGTAACTTATCAAATTTTTTTTATTATTTTTTGATGAGAGAGGCATTGATGTGGCATATATCTACAATTCTAGCATTTTCTTCTTCCTTGGTCCGTCATCGCCCAAATCTGTCCACCACTGTCGTCACCCGAGCTTGACGAAGCTTGAGTCTCCATAGACCTGAGCTTGAGGAAGCTGGGAAGCTAGAGCAGTCATGGTCGTGAGCTATGAGCTTGACGAAGCTCAAGTGACCATGAACAAGTTTGGCATAGCTTGATTTGCCATGGCCGCGAGATCGAAGGAGCTTGAGCGGCCATGGTTGCGAGCATGAAGACGGCTATTCTTCAATCTTCCCCAGCTCCAATCCCCCCATCGTTGCATCTTCCTTGCCGTTGTCTTCAAGGTCGACCTCCATGAAACTATGTTATGAAACTTGAATGGCTATGGAAGAGCTTAACAAAGCTCGAGTGGCCATCTATATATCCGAGCTTGAAGAAATATGGAAGCTAGAGTGGCGATGGCCGAGCTTGATGAACTTGAGCGACCATGGTCGTGAGCTTGAAGATGACTATGCTTCTGTGACATCTGAAAATCCCTACATCATATGTAGGAAATGAAGACGATAAATGTCCCGAGTGAAAAGTCCAGTTGGATTAATAACGTCTTAAGACCCTAAAGATTCAAAATGTATATTCCATGTCCATAGTTTCCAGAAAGTATTACTATTAGGGTTAGATTAATAAATATTTTCTCTTGGGTCAATTATTTAGAGTGGCAATGAAACATGTATCGCCACATTAGTGGTTAATGAAGATAGCTACGCTTCGAGATGACGTAATGGATAAGGGGTAGCTTACAAATTTACTAAGTTGAGTTTCTCTTGGCGTCTGGTAACTTTTGTAGAATTTTTTAGTGGGTTCAAAATATTTTTTTGATTTATCAGTGTTTAGATTAAATAGTGATTTTCTTATTTATGTACTGATTTACTAGACATCTTGGTAATTTAACAAAATATCTACTTTGAACCATATAGTTGAGCCATCTGTTACTTTCTAATTTGAACATTTCTCACTCTATTTCAACCTAGTGTTTTTAACCTCAAGTCATCATTACTTTAACCTTGGTTACTTGTTCTCATCTCTTGGTAACTCGTGAGTATTCTTCTAAATTCATTCCTCTTGGCCGTATAATTGTATTCTCTTTTGTCTTCAAGCTTCAAAAAGAATTCAACTTGTTCTTGCAAACAAAAAAGTGAGCACCCATCACTTTTTGTCCTACAATCACTTTCCAATCTTCCGAGTAAAAGAAAAGATTACATGTTCGTGTTGTAGAAACTTCAAAATTCCATCTTTCAAGAGTTTGCAAGGTGAACTCATGGGCTTTATTCTCTTTTATTAAACTAGTTTTGTTAAAAGACTGAAAGTTGTTAATCTTTCTTCTTGTTTATTTTGTCTTGAAGGTGGTTAAGACTTTAAGTTGTCCAAGTCTTTATTAAAGGTAAATTACTCGGTGTAAATTTCTTAAAGTGTTGGTAGTTTGCAAACCATGCTTGAAAAATTGAAAAAAAGTTAGTAACTTACTCACTTTGTTGGAATGTTGGTAAATTCTTAATATTGTTGGTAATTCACCTATTACAATTGTAAAGTTTCAAAAGAGTTGGTAATTTACTATTTCATCGTAATGTTGGTAAGTTCCTGATAGAGTTAGTAATATGCTTACCACAATAGTAAAATTTTAGAAGAGTCGATAAGGAGCAACGATTCTTTGACATTCGACCACAAGTATTTTTAATTCTTGAAATAGAGAAAATTAATTAATTTTGCCGATTCGTCCAATCCACCTCCCCTAATATTTGTGTAACGACGCTTGCTTTTTCGCCTGCATGTTACCCTATTAGTTGCAATTAATACAGGACTACATTGACTTTTAATTAGCCCAAAAACTAAAAAGGAAAATGCATCGCTTGACTGCAAACCGCTTATTACAAAGTCAAACAGCTTTATTTTAATTGATAGTCTTAATTTCTACCTTCGATCTGTTAGTTGGTCATTCCAAAACATAAAAAGACAATGCACATATATTAAGTTGAAGAACTATATCCAAGTTGGAGAAAGAATAGTTACATTGAGACAATATTAAATAGGCAACGTATCAGAATATAAATCCCTGAACCAACTTGGCAATGACTAGCTCTCGGAATGTGATATTGTAGAAACTATTGGGAGCATGCAGTAGAAGACCGATATCGTTAATTGGGGAGATCACCAAGATGAAACTTAAGATTGAACCCGTCAACATATATAACTAGAACCATCTTTACTTAAAAGCTTAAGCGGGCCAATATTAATTGTTTTACACCCCATCAATTTTCCAATGTAAGACTTTTCCAATACAACTCGCATATGCATCTCAACAATCTCCCTCTCACATGTGAGCTCAATATTAGGTTTGCTCCTTCTTAATCTAGAAATTCTTTTACATCAAGATATCTTAACTTAAATCCCCATCAACGCCCAACTTCATTCATGGTCTCTTTTTCCAAACCGAACCATGAAGTGTGCTATCGGGTCCGCATTGCTACACCACAACGCCAAACACTCGGGAACATGTTGGTTACTAGATTCATTCCTTGAGGTATTAACCAAACATTAAAATAGATCGGAGTCCACTAATCTACCATTGGCTTTGATGCCATTTGTTCGGAGCGCATAACAAAAATCTGATACCTTTCATCTAAGGATATTGTCAATAGGGAACTCAAGTTCAAGTTTATCAACATATCCAGTTGGACCTATTTTCACTCAAAAGCTTAATGAGTTATGAGTCAATTATGACATCTTAATTATTTTATACCACACCAATTCTCTAATGTGGGATTTTTCTAACATAATTCACTCACACGTTCATTCTAACAATCTTTTCCTCACATGTGAGCTCTTCCCCTTAATCTAAGTATCCTTCTACATCAAGATATCTCAATTAGAATCCCCATCAAAGCCTAATTTCATCCATGATCTCTTTCTTCAGGTAGAACCACAAAGTGTGCCATCGGGCTCATGTTGCTACATCACAACACCTACTGCCCGAAAATCACGTTGGTCACCAGATTCATTCCTTGAGATATTCATCAAACATCGGAACATCTCGGAGGCCCACCAGCCCACCATCGATTCCGATACCATTTGTTGGGAGTATGTTGCAAAAAGCCGATACCTTTAATTGGAGAGATTGCTAATATGGAGCTCAAGTCCGAGCCCGCCAATATATTTAGTTGGACCAACATTTACTTAAAAGTTTTAGTGAATGAGTTATGGGTCAGCATGGATATATATATTAGCTACTCTACACCACACCAATTATCCAATGTGGAATTTCTCCAACACTACTCACACGTGTATCTCAATATAAACCAAATAGATAACAATTTTTTAATTAATTATAAAAAAGAATTGGTTAATTAAACAAGGGCCTATTAAGAATTTCAATTTATCAGTTTTCAGAAAGTTGGATGAAATTCGTAAGGAATGACATTTGATTGCAACGATTCTGATGCAAAATCTATAAAGTGTCTACACCCTACATGATCACTCTTACTTGTTCACTAGTGTCATTCCCGCCCCTCGTGACTATCGATGCGGTTTTCCCCGGTCCTGTCTAAGTTCAAGGCACATCCTTAGATTAAGATCACATACAACTGACAGGTATATCTATTCAAGAAACCATAGACAACCCCTTAAACATTATATTTTTTACTAAGAGGACTATTGACACATTAGGTTTGACTATTTATTTGGAATAAAGTAAAAGCAAAACCTGCATTTCACTTTCCCGATGAAATTTGAAGCATTCTTAGAATTCCCAAAAATTATGTGAACAGATATATGCGAATCCACGTGTCAACCACGAATGTTGTGAGCTTTTCACGAATTCCCGATTTAGAGAAAAAAAAAAAAACAAGGTCAAAATAAGTGAACCACAATGTTTAATTCAATCAAAAAGTTGAGCTACGCAATCCATGGTTTGGGACCAGGTTGGCCATGGTCTGAACAGAAAACTTAAGACATTATGGTCCTAATCCTGAGGCCTGCCGCCTATGTTTGACTTCTGTAATATGGAATCGCCGATGCGCCGAACGATGGACTTGACCATTCGAACATTTCGGCCCAGAATCTCTTTCTTTCGTTGATTTATAAAGTGCATTTTTTTTAATAAATATTTTCGGGTGGAAATCTTTGCCACATATATAAATCAAAAATAGAAAGCAGAGTGCGGCGGTTTATTCAGTTGGACTTCAGAAAATGGAGAAACAAAGAGCTACCCCCTCTCTTTGAGCTCAGTCCTTCCAATTTAGACATCATCCTCGTTTAGTTCTAGATGGGTAACACTTGTCTTTTCCTTCTTCTTTATTTTATTTTTTTTTTTCATGGAAAATGGATATATTATTTATGTATTTACCAGAAAAAATCGCTCCACGTGACTATAACTTGAAATCGGCGGTCGGATCTGAGATTATTTTCTTTAGTTTGAAATGTTTTAGGACGGTTCGTCCTTCTTCTCCAGCCTTTTTAGTGGCTTTGGTGTCGGCTCGAGTACCCCCGGGCACATGGCTATCTATGATCGGCGTGTGTCCCTCCGACATGCGGCGAACTATTTTCTTGATTTCTGATGCCGAGATTGCCACGTGGCGTAATCCAGTTAAGGAATTCCTTTTTATCCACTCACTGTAAAAACCCCAGCAGTTTTACACATAGAGAAGACATTTTGACTTTTGAATATCGGGACTTGCACAGTCCTACTGGCTTTGGCAACGAACTATTGGGAAAGCTCTCCAGCAAATGACTCGACATTCCTCACTTGCCACCTTTAAAATACAGCCGGTATAACAATGGAACTTTTCTCAATCTGAATTATAAGTACCAAAAGAGTTCATGGGATCCAACGGTAGATCTCGATTCGCAAGATGGACAACAAATTACTACCTAAACTGCTCCACTCTAAGCGCGGGTTAATGGCTAGTACTCTCGTAATGCACTGTCACGCCGCATCTATAATAGAATTGAATGTGCGTGAACCTAAACTTAATTCACAAAATAAATATAAATTTCGATTGTATGCGATAACGTTCTTCCAAACCCTTCGTTGAAAAATATGCTGTCTCTCGAAGGCGGACCGAGAAAAATCCCACCACATTCTTCTTTTTCTTCCATGAAGTTTTACCATTTTTCCATTGATTACGTTAGGAGTGGAATTATAGCAGGAGCGAACCAAGGGGGCAATCCCCCAAAATGTCCGAAGTTGATTATCGCTGACACCAAAGAAAGAAACAAAAGGGAGGCACGAAGCTTTGAACCTTGAACGCACACGCTCGCCTCTCGTCAGATTTGGACGATGAACTCACGGGCAATCGGGTCAATTCCGTGGGATCATGCCACTCCTTAGTCCTCCAGTCTTCATTTTTTGGCACGTCATACGGCAAGGAGTCGCAATCCGCCATCTCCATATTTTGATTTTCCAGGCGTCGTTTCGCTTTCACGTTTGACTTTGACGAATCGGAAAATTCATAAACGACGGGGGAAAAGTTAAGGATGGAGTCGAAGTTCAACCCCGACACCGCGTGTTCTTCAGCGATAAGGCTTCCAATTGACGGAATTGTAGTGACAGGAACAGTGGAAACGCGAGGAAGAAGTTAGACAAATCTGGGCGATTTTCGTTCACATCATCTTGGGATTTGGTTTCTCCCCCCGCTGGGCCGTGATGTCCGAACGTCTGGCTCGATCAATCGTCGCGAATGTGTGTAAATAGGCATCTAGATTATCAATATTTCGCTCACGGTCACACGGTAGCGGGTTAAGCCCCTAAAGTTACTGTTGAGTTGAAGGTATCACGATTCGAATACCAAATATAAAAAGAATGTAGAAAAGTGACTACGACTGAAATAATAATATTTCGTTGGGTTACCTATGTCATCCAATTGATATACCTGTCAACTGTCACATGTCATCCGATTCAGTAATTTGATGATAGAATTTAACGAAAACTAACGGAGGGTAAATTTGTCGTGGATGTACCGATTTGGAGTTTTTGGTGATCAAAATATTAGTTTGAGGTAAATTTATCACGAATGTTTTCGTGGTATTAATCCTATTTCTTCTTAACACATGTATCTCTAGGTAAAAATGTAAAGAGGGGCAACTAGGGCAACCATTCCTTGGGGTATTATTCTATAAGGGTCCTACATCCACTACAGAATGTTCGTTCTGTGTCGTAATACGATACGAATTGAGCTTGTAATCTTATAAAAAATGGTGTGACTCGTTCTTTTTCTTTCCTTGTAATTTGATTTCCATTTCATGTTCCGTCATGGTCCTTCATGACTACCGTGTAATACCCGACAAATTTAATGGAGAATGGAGTGTTATGATTGATATCATGGAAAACTCTCCAATTAAATTAAATTGTGGAGGTCTCATTATACCTCTTTTAAGTTATGATTATGTTTAGAAAACAAAAGTCATGATTATGCAATAAATAACTACAATTTGCGTTGCGGTCTTTTTCAATGGAGAAGTTAAGCTTTTAAAGAGAAACATTGGACAGATAATATACCTTACTAATCTCGTGAACAAATTAAATCCAGGACGAAGCATGAGTAGATAACCTGGAATATTATTATGTTGCGAATTGAACTTAATTTGCAAATATTTACATCATTTCTTCGCTAACAGATAAATTTGACATCCTTTCGGTTATTCTTGTAAGAGCCAAATCAATCGGTTACCGAAATATTAAAACTCAAACTCTAGATCCTGTAACCGGGTCATTTGTTAGAGCAACAATTAAAGTAATATCCTTAAAAAGTCAATTGACCTACACTAATCAACACGATTGTAGTGGGAAAAAGCACTAATCGAGTGGGATTAGTCAGACCGTTGGATCCATGCCAAAACCCTAGAACGATGGCAGGAGAATTAGATTGCTTGCAGATGACAAAAGGTCGGGCAATAACCGAGAAATTATTTAAAATTGATCGAAGTCAACAGCTTACATGACACCCAAGGAGAGACTTACCAATTTATTTTGAGACAAATATTAAGTCCCACTCAATAATTGCTGGTAAATAATTTTCTAACACCTTTCACCGGCCCCCTAAAAAAAAGTGCGCTTTTCGGTAAAATGCCTGAGTTCAACCGGAACAGATAAATTAAACTTTTCATAGATTCTCATGAAAACGAGAATAAAAACTTCCTTACCCAAAAAAAAGAGAGAGAGGAAAAAAAACTATTAAAAATCTCAAATTATGCGGTAAATTCATTATGAATTTTTTTTTGTGACATCAAAAATCTCAAATTATGTTCATTATGATACATCTATCATAAATTCTTTCTCGTGACAAAAAAAAATTTAAAATTTGTACATGTATGATACATTAATCTTCCGTCGAGGCTTCATTAAATGATTTTTTTGCCAAAATAACTTCATTGTTGTCACGGCACCATGTTATCAACGCTTACTTTATTTTTAATGGTGCTTATTAATAAAATTTTAAAGGAGGATAAATGTATTCCATAGGCATAATTTGTGATTAATTCAAGATAAATGTGTTTCGGTGGGAATAATTCTGAGGGTTTTGATTGTTTTCTTTTTAAGAAAAACAAAAAGCAAAAATGAGAAAATGGGAAACCAGAAAAATGTGAATTGATTACGGCCCCCCCCCCCCCCCACCTAACACAACCGCACACATTAATGGCGTCCCCGCGTAGATTTTGTTGCATTCCCGCCACGTGTCGCCAGCAACCTTTGACTTTCTACGCCCCTCCCCTGTCTCTCCGTCGTGAATCTCGAGGCTCACCGGTTTCTCCCCTGCTTCTCCTGCTCCTCCTTCTTCCCCGTTTGAGCAACCGCCACCTTTCCTCCCAAACGGAAAGCTTCACGCTCTGCTTCTGTCCGTGCCGCTTCCTCCCTCCGTCTCTGAAAGTGTGGACGAGGAGTAGGCGGAGGCGGCGGCGGCGGCGGCGGAGTAGGAGTAGGAGGAGGAGCCGCAATTGGGTTTGGTATTCGGACCCAACAAGCGCATCCGAAGTCAAACCCCGCACGCACACGATCTCTCTCTCTCTCTCTCTCGCCCCACTTCTCTCACCGCACCACAGCCCGCCGCCTCCCTCTTTCGTTTCTTTATTCTTCTCTCTTTGGTACCCAGTGACGCAAGCGAGAAAGCAAAGCGAAAGCAGAGCAAAGCAAAGAAAAGGTGGAAGCCTCCTCCTCTTCCCTTCTTTATCGTTCTCTTCATCGTCTGTCTCACCCCCCTGCCCCTCATGCTCGCACGCTCTCGCGCTTCGCGAATCTTGATCCTTCTCCAGATGGGTCTCTCCGCCACTTGATCCTTCCACCGCCCTCTTGCCTGCCCGTTGCTTTGTCGTGCTGTTTCCTGCGGCCCATCGTGTTCGGGGGTTCTCGTTTCTTGGGTTGCTCTGTTTCTTTCATATGGGTGTCCGGCATTCGCTGTGGGTGGTCGTCGCCGTCTCTTGGCTGTGCGTCCAGGGGCGGGTCCTGCACGCTCGAGGGGCCCTCGTGTGCAATTCGAGCGATTCCAATGCGTTGCTGGACTTGATGGGCAACTTCGGGTCCCCGGTCCGCGGTTGGGGGCCCAACGCGTCCGACAATTGCTGCGACTGGGTGGGCGTGGTGTGCGACTCTTCGTCTGCTCTCGGCCTGAGCGGCGGCGGTTCCTCTAGTTCGGGCAGAGTGGTGGAGTTGGTCCTCGCGAGCAAGAAGCTCGCGGGCAGCCTCCCGGACTCGCTCGGCAAGTTGGACCAGCTCAGGCTCCTCAATCTCTCTCACAACCTCCTCGAGAGGACACTCCCCGAGTCGCTCCTCCACCTCCCTAATTTGCAGGTCCTCGATCTCAGCTACAATGACTTCTCTGGACCGGTGCCCGTGAGCGTCAATCTACCCTCGCTCCGCGTTTTCAACATCTCCGAGAACTCTTTCAATGGGTCTCTGCCCGTGTGGACATGCGCGAACTCGACCCGCATTCAGGTGCTTAATCTGGCTGTCAATTATTTCTCTGGCGTTATCCCGCCGGGACTCGGCGATTGTGGCTCCCTGCAGAACCTGTCTCTGGCCACGAATAGTCTCACGGGTGGGATCAGTGAAGATATCTTCACTCTGGGTCAGTTGGTCCAATTGAACCTTCAGGAAAACTCGTTTTCAGGGCAGCTCTCCGGCGGGATCGGTAATCTCACGGAACTGATTTGGCTGGACATTTCGACAAACGGATTCTCGGGTCCAGTACCGGATGTGTTTCAGAACATGAAGAAGCTGCAGTACTTCATAGCTCATACCAATGGCTTCTCGGCCTCCATCCCGTCTTCCTTGTCCAATTCGCCATCGCTTACGTTTCTCAATTTGAGGAACAACTCGCTGACCGGTACGATAGTTCTCAATTGTTCGGCATTGAGCAGCCTGGTGTCTCTGGATTTAGGTTCCAACAATTTCAGTGGTCCTTTCCCTGAGGATTTGCCCAATTGCCAGAAGCTGCAGAATGTGAACCTTGCACGGAACAAGTTCACAACCCCAATACCTCAAAGCTTCCAGAACTTCGCCAGCCTTGTTTATCTGTCGATCTCGAATTCGAGCCTATCGAATGTCTCTTCTGCACTCGGGATCCTTCAGCACTGCAACAATTTGACAGTTTTGGTTCTCACACTCAATTACTTTGATGAAGAATTGCCCGGCGATGCGAGTTTGAGTTTTCCGAAGCTTAAGATTCTTATCATGGCGAATAGCCGACTGAAGGGTTCTATGCCGCAGTGGGTGCGTGGATGCACGCATTTGCAGTTGCTGGATTTGTCCTGGAACAGATTGGGTGGAATGATCCCGTTGTGGATTGGCAACTTCCAATCTCTCTTTTATCTGGATTTATCAAACAACTCATTTGTGGGCGAGATCCCAAAAGAGATTACAGAATTGCCTGGCCTCATCAACAGAAATCCGTCAGTGGAGGAACCTTCTTCTGATTTTCCACTCTTCATGAAGAAAAATGTGAGCGTGAGGGGGCTGCAGTACAATCAAGTTACAAGCTTTCCACCGACTGTGTCGCTCGGAAGCAACTCTCTCAACGGATCGATCTGGCCCGAGTTCGGGAATTTAAAAAATGTCCTTATCTTAGATCTCAGCCATAATTTCTTATCAGGTTCGATTCCCGACAGTTTATCTGGAATGACTAGCCTAGAGAATCTCGATTTGTCCTACAACAATCTGTCGGGAAGTATCCCTTCTTCATTAGTGCGTCTCTACTTTCTGTCCAAGTTCAATGTTGCATATAACAATTTGTCCGGGCCAATTCCCAACAGGGGCCAATTCCCTACCTTTCCCAATTCGAGTTTTGAAGGAACCAAACTGTGTGGTGATCATGCTCCCCCCTGCTCAGGTGGTCGAAATGATCCTGAATCGGCCGATGATGCCATGAGGAATAGAAACGTCGGAATGGTCATCGGAATTGCATTTGGGGCAACATTTCTTCTCGCCCTTATGGTCATGATTTTGGCGCGAGCACATAGGCGGGGAGAGGTTGACCCTGAAAAGGAGGTGGTGGGGAGAAGAGAAAGGGATATCGAAGACTTGGAGTCCCGATTATTGGTTATGTTCCAAAACAAGGACAGTTGTGAAAAGCTGTCATACGAGGATATCTCACGAGCCACCAACGATTTTGACCAAGCGAATATCATAGGGTGTGGGGGTTTCGGGATGGTTTACAGAGCCACCTTCCCCGATGGCACGAGGTTGGCGATCAAGAGGCTCTCTGGTGATTGTGGGCAGATGGAGAGAGAATTCTGTGCTGAAGTTGAAACTCTCTCAAGAGCCCAACACCCAAATCTCGTCCATCTTCAAGGATTTTGCATGGATAAAGAGGCGAGGCTCTTAATATACTCCTACATGGAAAACAGTAGCTTGGACTATTGGTTGCACGAGAAACCAGATGGGCCTTCCTCGCTAGATTGGTGCACACGGCTCCGAATCGCTCAAGGGGCGGCAAGAGGACTTGCATATCTGCACCAGTCGTGTGAGCCGCATATTGTTCATCGAGATATAAAGTCGAGTAACATCCTTTTAGATGAGAACTTCGAAGCCCACTTGGCTGATTTTGGTCTTGCGAGGCTCATGTGTGCTTACGATACTCATGTGACTACTGATCTTGTTGGGACACTGGGTTACATTCCTCCCGAGTACGGTATGGCCTCTGTTGCTACTTACAAAGGCGATGTTTATAGTTTCGGCGTTGTCCTCTTGGAGCTTGTCACGGGGAAGAGGCCGATGGATATGTGCAAGCCCAAGGGGTGTCGGGATTTGATCTCTTGGGTGATTAAGATGAAGAGCGAGACCAGGGAAAGTGAGGTGTTTGATCGTTGCATTTACGGCACGAAGCATGACAAGGAAATGTTGCGGGTTTTTGAGATCGCCTGCCTTTGCTTAAATGATAGCCCGAAAGTGAGGCCTTCGACCCAGCAGCTAGTTTCCTGGCTCGACAGTGTTGGCGTCGGTGTCGAGCCGTTTTTTGGCAATTGCAAGGAGCTCTAGATGTACATCTGGAGTCCTTTTTGCAGTGTGGAAGTGATTTTTTCTTTTTTGTTTCCCGACATACATGTCTACTGTAAATACTTGAAACTCGGATCCTAGAGTTCTTTGTTACAAGTGTCTGGAATAAAAGCATTGCACAATAACTCCTGGCATTGAAGTTAGTTCCTCTCTACTGAAGAATAGCGCATTGCCTTTCCAGTTCCAACTTATACGAGTAATCATTGTTCTTGTTATAGTTGTGATGGTGAGATGCAAATTCGAAGTTAAACGGGATGCATTTTTGCACTGTCTTTTCTATCGGTATCTGCTTATGTGCTCATATCGCAGCAAGATCCTGTACAATTGACAGAGACTTAGATGAATTAGTCATGTTATCCTAAAGCTTGTCAATTTTTGTTCATAAAAGTAACCGAGTCGTGGAGCAACTAAGCCACACGCAGCTCGACGCAGACTCATCTTATGCTTGTGAAGCATTACGCTGGAGAGTATCTCCGTCTTCATCAGTTTTCCTTACTCTGTTGAGCTCCCCTTTATCATCCAGTTCTGCCCCGGCCCTTTTCGTCCATGCAAATTTCTAGCGGTAGTCCTTTGAACTACGCCAATTCCTGTCACAAGAAGGGTGCTGTTTCGAGTGTTGAATCTCAGACGACCGATTACTTCATTCGTGACGAAATGCTCGGATATGCCAAGTTTTCTGCTGAAGTTTCCGGTATTTGATGCACGTTCTGGCACTAGAGGTTGGTGGCTCTGCAGAACAAGATGATCAGATACTTACAGTTCTTTCTCCTGGGTTAAGTTCAGTTGTGTAGTGTCTATTGTTATCACTCTCCTTATTCCACCATCTGCAAAGATGGACAATCTTCTTCATCTTGGCCAACAAATCTTGCTTTTACAAAGAGAATTTTATCATCTATTTTCTCATGAGTGATAATTTACAAGGAGAAGGGGTGGGGCGAGGTGAGGGAATTAAATTTGTAGTCCCTGTAGTTTGGGGGATTTCGCGCTTAGTCCTTACACTTTGTTTGGTTGCAATTCTGGTCCTCGTACTACTCTCCCGCGACAATGTAAGGCCCTCCATCAAAATCTCCCGTTCGAAGTTCGCCGGAAATTGCTGAGTTAGCATCGGTTATTGGCACGCGACGCCTATGTGTACAAGCTTCTAAAACAAATTAGACTTTTGGTCCATGTAAATTGTTGGAACGATGAATTTTAGTCCTTGTACTTTGTCATTGTGTTAAAACCAATCCTTATATTTCAAGGAAAGATAATTATTTTTTCACACTTCCATCCGAAATCTTATGAAAATGTCAACTCAAGACAAACTTAATTGGTGATGTCTACATATACAAGTTTATCCAATCTGATTTAATTCCAAGTATTCAATGAAGCCATCATCGTTTTCAATTCAGATCCATGTAAACGTACTTAGAACTACTTGTAAAAAAAAAGTTGAATAGGCGTCATATTTTAGACAATTTATGTGAATTCTTCCGATCAATCTCTATTATTAAATAGTAAATGGCTTAGAAAAGCCTTATCAATTATTACTAATAAAACCATAAATCTTAAACATAAAAACTTATACGCATACACCCAATGCATTAAGTTTTAGTCAATGTCATTTTAGTCGTATTTGGGATGGAAGGGTAAAATATTGTACTTCAAATTTCTTCAATGAGGATTAGCATTGTTGCATATGTAAATTATAAGAATTAATTTTGAACATTTCAAAAAATAGAGGGACCAAAAGTGTAATTTGTCTTAGAGGCTTGTACAAATAGGCACCACGAGTTAGTTACCGGTGATAACTCGGCAATCTCTGGCATAAATTCAACGGAAATTCGATGGAAGGACTTAAATTGTTCGCCGGAGACGAGGATTAGAATTATAACAGAAGAAAGTACAAGCACCAAAAGCGAAATTCCCCAAACTAAGGGGATCAAAAGTGTAATTTCCCAAAAAATTATTATCTAGTCTAAGCAATATCATAACAATCACGGTTCTCAAATCTTTGCTGATAACACATAATCGTCGAACATTACAATCCATCAAGTCCACTGTACTATAGTGCTCATGAAACATAAATTTCTATAGCAATGCCAAGGATCTTAACAAACTTTGGCGCGGGACATGTTTACTCGATAATGGGCTGAGTAGTCAATAATTTTACAACTTGCGATTTCATGTATAAAGAACAAAAGATTTCATTTAAATAACATCGCATATATTGTCATATCACTTAGTACTTAATCTCAATACCTGGAGCCGTTGTACGTTATCAATCCTCTCTCATTGCCCGTCGCTTTCGTCTTTTTGGCATTTCTACCTCGTCATGAGTTAAAACGACAGCAATGCAATCGAGCCCAATTTAAACGGCCGACAATCGGTAGCCGACGAACCAACCACTAACGATGATTGCCAATTAATGGCCAGCTACCGTCGTCGGTCATCCAACGGCTCACAAAGGGGTCCGATAATTTGGCTGTGATTTTCATCCCCGGTGATGCTATAAAAGAAGGGTCTTTTACCGTTTTCGAATTGGCTTCTATGGAGTACGAAACACAGCTCGCTCGTTCAGCCGTTCGTTTGTACTTTAATCGACTCCTGTTGATCCTAGTGCACAAATCCAAGAGGATCGAGAGCCACTTGCTATGAAAAGAACGTCAACCATCCTATGTCTTGGACATACGCCCCGTGCTTCACCACCTTTGCCTACTTGTGTGCCTTCGCTGACATTTTCACATCTTTATCTGTTCCTTTTCCTTTTCGTTTCTTGCAAATTACTTCAACTGTGGGGACAATATCTAGGTTCCCCGAACAATATGAAGTCCTTTCATTGACCCAAAAAAAAAGAAGAAAAGGTAGAGAGGAACAATTAATATCCAATAACTTCTTTCGAATGTTGGGTTTGAGTCATAATTATTCAGTATCTCGTGATGTATAGCAACTGAAAAATCTCTTTGACATGAGATTTGTCATGGTTAGAAAACGCAACGCAGAGCAAGCTGTTTAGAGGTTTGCTCACGGGCCGAATCGAGCTTGTGGCTTTGTGGTGATGTTACCACTAGACCAGCCACAATGGTGGAGGTTTGATTTTTTTATATGACATCCCCCTACCCTGTATGGCTGCTTTAATTCGTCTTGTCAAAGATCTTTTATACGCATCTTTTACTAGAAATATTTTACGTTAGTTTTTATCCTGTCCTCCTCAACTTATCTACTGGGATTGAGTAGAGGTAGCAAGAAACTTCGCGACCTTCAAATTGAATAAATGAGAGATTAGTTAAAAGTGTATTTAACGAAATGTTATAAGATGATTTGATGGAAAAGTGCGACAATTGCCGAGGTTGTATTTGAATATGCATCCCCCAAATCGGAGGTAATTACATCCAAATTGTGTTAGAGGTAGTGCAATAGTTATTGGGATCGTGCAACATAAGTGCTAAAACTCAGTGAGAAAATGTAGCAAGTCGTAAATCCCAACCTGTAGATAATTGTCCAGAAAATTCAAAAATTATTGTATGGCGGCCAATTTATTTTTGAACTTTTTAATTTGACCAATTTAGTCCTAATTCTTTCAACAATTTGCCGGATATAAATTTTCCAGGCAATTTTGATTGAAAATCGTTGACATTGGCAATTTTTGCAATTTTAAAATTTTTTTTTTCCTTTCTTTCTTCCCTTTGCCAATCGTTGGGGCCTCAGTAATGGTCCACAGAGGTTATTGGCCATAGGCGATGGCAGACGAGGGTTGCGACTCTCTTGTTGAATCTAGGCGAGGGTGGTTAATGAGGGCGATGCTCGCCTACAGCCATCACTGAGGCCCGACGACTGGCGAAGGGAATAGGGAAAAAAGAATAAAGAAAATAATAGAATAGAAAAGGAATAAAAATCATAAAATTTTTAAAAATTTGAAACAATTGTTCAAGTCAATGATTTTCGGTCAAAATTAGCCGAAATGACTACATTGACAAATCGTAAAAAAATTTATGACTGAATTGGCCAAATTGAAAAGTTTTAGATTGAATTAACTGCCATACAATATGTTTAAGACTTTTTGAATAATTTTTCCTAAAATCTATAGCTAATGCAATCGAGTCCTAAAATTTGTCTGAATAGGCAATTAATTATTTTCGATGGCTCTTTCTATTTTAAATTACAAAGAAATCCATAGTGACTATTATAATATTTTGTTAGACATTTGTTGTTAGTGCCAAAAGTCATGACTATCAGAAAAGGGTATGTTGAGCTTTTTCATTCCCAAAGATAATGAAACTAACCGAAGTACTTGATTGCACATTTTAGATAAGTCAGACCTATTGCACTTTCGAGACTTGATTGCTCTTTCGCTATAAGTTTTTAGTCTTTTGAGGCACTTATTTCGCTATTTTTATAATATGTCCTACAACCCATATTGACAACCAACTTTCTAGCATTTGCGATTACTCTCCCTCTTCCACTTGTCAATTAAATATTATGCAATTAGAAGTTGAGATGTAAGTGGTTGCTGGCTGCTTGCACGCCATAGGGCAAACATTGCGTGATAGATCAAGGTTTAATTTTATAATGTTGGCCCGACCACAGTCCCACAAAATAGTCAAACAACTAATCGTGGGGGCAACGCATGCTTAGCTTGTCTTTTCATGCATAGACGAGCTCTCACCTTAGTTCATAAAAGGAAAAAAATATCTAGGAGCGATAATTAATGCCTTCGAGAAATGTTAAAAAATCAAAGAAAGATAGAGAGAGCAAAAAAGCAAGGTATGCATGGAGTTTCATTTTCCATATGTGCAAATTATTAATTGTAATGTTTAGCAATGTCAATGACTAATACATATCCTGAAAATTTGATTAGGAAACGTCGAGGTGCATCGATTGAATATACAAACCGAGTTTCAACGCACCCGATGCATGATATTAAGGTACGGTGATCCAAATGTGAGTCATCCGAAATTTCAATGACCAAAAAATGAAATTTGTTCGAGCGAGAAACCCGGAAACACCATTATTCGCAGGGGAAAAATGCCAACGGGAAATGTTAATTTTAATTAATTAGTGTCGTCTCCTCTATGATGGCTATGGATAAGCATTAGGCCACTAATTTGCTCTCAATAGTCTTCTCAAATGCATTGATTAAAATATGCAATCATACTTTGAAACATTATCCTCCATTACCACAAAGTTCACAAAACAGGACTTCTCCCGTTTTTCTTAGTTGGTCGCAAACTTTCCTCCATTAATTTTATATGGACATGTTATTCATTGTGTGAATGTACTATGCTCCATTTATTTCGCAAAAAATAAATAATTTAAAAAATATATTCCTAAAAATAATTACTTGTATCGTTTGAAATACTTAATTATTGAAAAATATTTTCATTGTTGACAACATTTTATATTTAAACATTTTTGTGGATAATAAAAATATTTTCGTTCATTCATTTTTATGAGCGATATCATTTTTAGAAAATTATTTTTCAAATCGATGATTTTTCACAAAACAAATGCAACACACCCATAATATAAATAATCCGGGGATTAGTGATTTCTATGTTCGGATGAAAGGGCAATGATAATTACAAGTTTTTCAAAATGGTCCAACGCGCCCACCAGTTAGAAATCAAAACCAACTTCTCTTTTTTCTCCACCTTCGACAGTCTCATGATTTTTTTGGCATAAAGCAGGCCCAAATGAATCTGTCATTTCTTGCAGCACACTTAATTATAGTTGACAGCAACACCCAATAACCCCAAAAACAATGTGTTGATTCGCCACGTGTGGGCTGCCTTCACCACCCAAATTCCACTTTTCTCTCGTGTGTGGATTTTCACATGTCTACTCCCATTCCAGAGGGCAGACACCCACTTTCTTAATATGGAAAATGCTGATCTTCATCTGCAAATTCTGTAACACTGACAAAAGATATAATTGTTTTGTCTTGGGTTGGCCCAGTGGATCCCACTAACTAGTTTTTGCTTTTCTTCTTTTTTGGGCCCAAGCACTAAGTGGTTGATGATTAAATGGATTAGTGCGGGATGGTAGTAGCACTTGTTTTTTTTTTTTAAATGGGGAGAAAGTGTAAAAAGATTATAATTGGTGCAAATGGAACATTTTTTTTTATAGCTCACAAGAGTGTAGATCAAGCTTTAGAGTCAGATCACACATCTAGATCGGTAATAATTTAATGCTTAATTAATAAAATTCCAGTTAATTTAATGGCGACAAAGCGGGAGGAATTAAGAAGAAATGCACATAAATATAATCAAATCACCCTGAGATGTGGATTAGTGGAAGCTGATTTCTTTTATGAAATATGAATGGAAAAAAACAAATGGTTGATGTAGCATGAGACCTTGACAAGTCTTGGACTACCTTGACTTTGCGATTAGCTCTAATGATGACAATTATCTCTCTATCACTAAAGTAGAAATTATTATAAACATCATTGGGCCATTAAGAACTTCCATTACATTCCATACATCATTCTCTTTACTGACCAATTATTCAGCACTAACAAAGATGGACATCTAAAAGCATTAAGGTGTACTCAGAAGATTAAAATATTAAATGAAACGATGGATTGAAATGGACTCCACATTGTTCATATAAATACTATATACTACTAAAAAAATGAGAAAGAAATAGACTCCACACCATCTTCCATCTCAGAGATTATTACTGCAGATTTCATTTTCGACGATGAGATATTGCATGGATTAAACCGGTTCATGCCATGTCACCTGTCATTTCCATTGACGAAGCAACATTCGGGCTGACCTCAAACTAAAACTAAAATTGCTAATGCTGTGCATCAATAAGCACATTCATAGAGATTTTGCTCTTCCCATTTGCAGTGCAGTGTGATGTGCGAGTAAAAAACAGGGAAAACAAAGAAAATGAGTCACTGGCTATGGAACAGAAGGAAGGCTCAATCAAAAGAATATGAGAGAAGTTCCTCGCAAGCACAGTGACATTTAAGCAGTCATGCTCAAACACAGGCAGATTAAGTATTACTTCCCCATGGAATTTCTCAGCACATACACAACGGAAAAAGTTTAATGTACAACGAGATAAATAAATAAAGTTCTCACCATGCCTTTTCGAGAAGGTCCTTTTCCTTGACTACTTACAATTACATCCATTTTCCCATTGACCAGGAAAAATGGGTCAAGGTCTTTGATCTTTGAACTAATCGGCGTATATAAACATTCTCGTGCACTTAATCGCTGACGGCAACAGCGTCATTGAGACAAGGTGAGCATCAGTACGTTGAACATTCTTGGCATTCAACAGCACCAACTGCAAATGCTAAAAGAGGAAGGGATGCGGCCAGTATTGCGAATGTACTCTGCTTGTTGCTCGGCTTTTACAGCTTGACGGTTCCTCTTGGCTTCGGCGGCTGCTCTCTTCTCTTCAGCCTTGTGCCTCAGAGCCGCTAGTTTGCTTGTAAGCCTGTCGTGAGCCTGTCCCTGTATCCTCTCCACATCAACCTAAAAATTACAACAAAAATAAATAGATAAATAAATAAATGAACACGTCATTTTTTAGGCAAATGCTGTGATTGCAGATCCCTGCTTCTCTAGTTATCATATCCATATATATGAATGTAGACAAGACAGAGCAGATGTCACATCACGTCCTAACTAACCTAATAAAAACAATGAAGATGAAGTACAAAGTAAACCAGCTCTAAGTCATTGAAGGTGAAAAGCAGTATCCAGCTAAAGCAGAGGGGCAGAAAGCAGCAAGAGCTGGCAAAACACAGGAGTCTCTTCAGTGATGACAATTGACACAGAACAACAAAAAAAGGGATGCCTTCTGGAGTGCAGAAGTTCTAATTTATCAGTAATAGCAAGGTTTCTCCTATCCCAAATACTTGGACACAAGTAATGCAGTTAAGTTTGATCGAAGCAGAAAGACAGCTGACAAAAGATACCAGACGACAGGGGTCAAGAATGCGGATATCAAGCATTTTCTGTTAGACATTATTATCAAGATGGGCTTCAACGCCCATATCGACTGATAATCAAGACTCAACATGGAAGTATGAAGAAGGATTGTTGAGGTCATTGTTGAGGTCAGTGTGAGGTAACAGTTGTGAAAGTATTCAAGTGTGACACAGGAACCTTGTGATGCCACCTTTTCCCTTTCCAGTAGTTATGATGGAACCAAAAGTTTAATTTCTCAAGTAAAATCAAGCGTGGCAGTTATTTAATCATGCTTGATCACACGGTTCTTCTGTGCCCATGTTCTTTTCTCCCACAACTTTTTCTTGTGTTCTTCCTTCTCTAAAGAAATCTGCAAAGATATCTCCTCGACATTTAAACAAGATATTCCTGTAAAATGTGAAAGGGGTTGCGATAGAAAAGTCTAAACCATCCTTTGTATAAATTAGAGGAGGAGAGGGTGGACATAAAGTGGTAAATGTAATAGAACATCCTCAGGGTGCCAAAACGATAAGTACTAACCCAAAATTCAAACTGATCCATAATAACAAAAATCTCACATTATAAATTTCACTTTGATTGCAAAAAGAGGGAAACCACAGATTGACTTTTTCCAAAACTTAAAAAATGTATTACTTTTTTACTTTGAAGATTTGATGATTATCCACCACACACATTTCAAAGAATTATAGGTTCTCTCCTACACTTCTGTAATTGTTGTCCACAACGGTGATCCTAATCAGCTTTCAATCACCACATTCCAAGAACATGATTCGATAGCACAATATCCTGGCAACAACTTCATCACTAGCCTTTTACATGATAATGAGCCTGTCATGTGTTTTTTTTTTCCAGTCTTCCGTCTGTTTGTAGTTTGAACTCCAGTTTGTCCTAACACTTTAATTATCGAGACATGCAGTTTTTTGGTAGTAAGTATATTAAAGAGCACCAAGGGGGTGCCTCCCATCTAAAACCTAGGAGCTAGAAAATATCTAAGAGTAAAAATAGAAATCTTTGTCAAAGTGTCACACGATGCCAAAAAATTAAGGTGAAAAGCCAAATATCGTTTACAGCACCATTTGAACTTTCCTCATCTTTAAAATCTGGCCTACTTCTTTCCTTTTAGATGACACAAAAAGTAGGGATTAAAAGCAAAAAGATTTTGACATTACAACAATACAGCCCAGACCAAGCTACAATTTCCTCATAATGGACCCTGCCATTATCCAATTAGCAACCTCACTAATTTTTTTGCAGTTCTGCATATTATGGAGATGGGCTGATGCTTCAATAATTACAATTCAACAAACATAAGACCATATCATCAATTCTCAACAACATGGAAAATGATGAGAGCTCTATACCATGAAATAGTAAAACAAACCAACCAGAGGCATCTTCTAAAACCTACGACATCTAGGACTATAATTGGGACAGTTGTTGCATGATTACCGAGAATGTGCTCACTAATTCCTCCTATATTAATTACACTTTCTACAATGATTCACAAATGAAAAGAAGGAAAGAATAAAACAGTCTGCATTGGAGTATTGACAGCAGCAAGCTGCATCCTACCAGAAATTTTTTCTTATGTCTCATCAATATAAGCACTATTTTCACTGCATTTCCAAATGTGGAGTCTACATTTTCTCCAGATGAAAGTAACCAATCAAGGTCAAACAATTCCCAATTCCCCTTCAAATGAGAAAAAACAGCTGCCCGTGGTTCTTGCTAAACAAATTTACTCATCAAGTGTGCTGTCACCGCAAAAAGGTAATGAATTAATCTTAAAGTCTAATACTTTTTACTCATGCTTAAAAAAGCTCACACATTAATCTGGCTCAGGTTGATGTGGTTAAGCAAAGAAAGTTGGGTGGGTTTGTGCAACTCCATAATATCCCTAGTAGAGGGAAACACAAAACAACTGCTTTATGACTGGAACTTAAATCGTTACTGTTGTAACATCATCAAACCAACAAGCAAAGGTGAAAGTTTTCTATGCCTAATAGCCTTTTGTACCCATACTCCATAAATTGCAGTCATCCTTGGCTTTCTTAGAGACTGAAGAACATTATATTTGTATCTGATGAGACTGGAAGAACCAGGATTGTTTCTGAGAAGGCACATCTCTAATTTTGTCAATTGTTTAAGATTTTTTTTTTACCTTATCAAACAGTATTAACTAAAAGAAAAATAAATGCTCAAAACTGACGCATATAATACTAGATAAAAAGCATTATAAACAAAGTTGCGACTTCCTATATTTTAAGTCTTAATTTCAAGAAAAAGCTCTTTTGCTTCCTGTTCAACACAGCCCATGACCAAAAATAGCACATATACAAGTCCTCGTCTTGCTTGATTTTCTTAAAAAGTGCCAAGAAAACAAGCAACCATCTGCTTTAGAATTGACGACAACTTAAAGCTTCAGCCATTTCTTTGTTCAATTTTCAGCAAACTTCCCCACCATTATCACTCCATATTGTATACAACTGCAACTCATCTGAAAGAAATCCTCAACTCATGTAGAAGAAACACACTACTAGAAGAGTTATTTCTTCTTTCTTTTTTTGGGAGGGGGTGTGTTGTCACCTACTAGAAAGACATATAGTAGTTGCATAAGTCATTAGAAGAGTTGAAAATTCATAAAGAGCACAATAGTTCCTCATTTGAACAAAAAAACATGGAAAAGGAAGTTTTGATGCCATGAAAAATTGACAATGGTTTCAATCCCGATGGCATACCTATAGAAATATGGAAAAATACGGAGAAGACAGATATTTTGGCTTAATCTATTATCAACAAAATCTCATGAAAGGGGAAAGTGCCAAACAAATAGAGACAGAGCACCTTCTTTGTGGGTATGCATCAAGATAATATGGCAACTAATGAGTGAGGAAAGCAAAGCCTCGCATGCTTAACTTATAAGAATCTATTACTCGATTGATCACATGTACTCCTAAGAAAAGCCATACGATGAAACAATCATTAAGGATCTATTACATATGGAAACTGTTAAAGAGTACCCTTAGGGAACTTGTTAAGCCTTATCAAATGAGCTTTGGAAATATAAATTTACCATTTGAAGTAAGTGACTTTCTTAAAATCTGTACTTCTTCCATTTTCAAAGTGTCTTAGAAAGTGTTATTTCTATTTTTAGTTAACAAAACTAGTGCCCTAGGGGCCGCTTGTTAACAAGAACCATAACATATCTCCGTGGAAACTTGTAGTTATCTTTCTATAATCAGTTCCTCTCTTAAGCTATAATTCACCTGTTCGCTTCATCTACTGCAATATCCTGCTGGTATGAACTTTCCAATTCAAGAATTCCCAAGAGAGAGTAAGAACACTTCAGTCCATCTGTATAGATTAAGGAGACATAACAAATAGTGCTGCCTACAAAAATTGTTCTCCAAACCTGACTGGACTGACCAACTCTACCAGGCACAAGCACCTGGTCCGGTCCAATTCTAATATGTAAACCAGAACCTTCTAGACCTCAAACTGGTGGCATTGACTCAGTCCATTTGAACAAACCAGAACAAGATTGGTAGAGATCAGGATTGGTAGGGGTGAAAAAGAAAGACAGGGAGCCAAAAAGACTGGACAGGCCTGATTTTTAGGTCCTGCATAAGCCCGGCCTGAGATTTCGGTCTAGCTATTTTTTATTCACGCCAGTCTAAGCCTTCGGGTCCGAGATCTCAAGCCTGAAATGCCCCAACCAGCCCGATCTAATTTTTGAATGTATAAACATACATTAAAAATATAAAATATGAAATGTACATAATAGAAAATAACTTTTTTACGCTCAAAACACTTTAATAAAGTCATAAATAAGTTAAAACAACATTACTAAAATCAAATGAAGAGAATTGATGGACCAATATTGGTTGAATCCAAAAAGTGGCCAAAACATGTAAGACAAGTGATTTCTCACGCCCAATATATAATAATTAGTCCATTTTTAACTTAAAAGAAAAAGCAAAATTAATTCGGCCCAGGCCCGGACATATTTAGTTCAGTCTGGGCTTTTTCTTGTATGATTGGGCCCGCCTTGGATATCACATTTGGAAATTCCAAGCACAGTCTATTTGGGACGGGCCAAAAAGTGCCTTGAGGACAGCCCGCACAGCCCGTGCTCATCCCTAGGAATTGGCTATATGGATTTCAGGCAAGGGAATCATAACCACAGTCCTCTAGCTTCTACTTCAAAGTTTGATCCAGCAAAGTACCCTTCATGTTTGGCTACATGTTGATTCATTTAAAGCTACCATTTCTCACCCTTTTTTAGGGCAAAAATGTCGAATTGCTCCGAGGAGACTTGAACATGCGAACCCGACAATGTAGCAAAGTGCCTTCACCACCAAGGCTGGGCAAAAGACACTTTCATATATTACACTTGTTTAATATTCTCCGATGAGTTACTCAATTACTACAAACTGGTTAAGTAATTTAGCCAGTTTAACTAATTAAAGTGCATCCAGTGTGACTTTCAATAGGGATTTAAAAACACTGCATACAAAGAGATAAAATTGATAACTTATACAGTGAAGGTGCTGCAAAGCATAACAATACATAGGTTCAGGCTAGAAACATGATTTCATAAAATTGGTTTCATTGTATGTGTGGTCAATCAAGGGTAAGTAACGAAGTGAAGGAGGCAACTTGCAATCTATTCAATGACAAAGGTTGGTAGCAAGAACATGGGGATAATCACAAACATCTGCACATGGTTTTCATATACACAGAGAAAGCATATACCATGTGTTCCTAAGAGTCTTCTGGGCGGTATAAAAGTAAAAAAGAGATATAATTGCGATTAATCTATCTTGCAAAAAGATATTGATTGATGAGGACACAAGTAATAGGGATGAGGTGGAGCAGCGCTCTAGTTTCTTGTGCCATCATAGAATGACAATTCACATTTTTTTTTGGTAAGGCAGCAAAAAGAATAGTGATGCTTTACTCAGAGGAAACATTATGCAGTCGAGCACCAACATGTTCAGAAACTAAAAGAAGCTTAGATGAAATAGGGTAGATATCATCTTGCAAAACTAGAACAGAAGAAATGATGAGAAGAAACTTGTTTAAGCGGGTCAAGACACGTAAAACAATAGCCTTCATAAGCTCAAGGGCTAAGATGCAATGTTATGATGCCTATGCAAGTAAAAAGTGTAGAGGGAGACCTATAAAAGAATCGGTCAAACATATAAAAAGACCTTGTGTACTTGAATCTCATTATAGACTTTTTTCTAGAAAAAGCCTTGTGACAAAAGGGAACTCCATAATTAACTCTACTTAGTAGGAAAAGGTATCAGCGGTGGAATCTCCTGAGTGGGTTTTCCTTTCCTGTTATTGCTTCATTTCTGAAGAAGCAATGATGGTGTCTGGGGAATAAGCACTTGCTAACTCTATGTAGAAGCTAAGATAATACAGAGGATGAAAAAATGTAAAAAATAATTGGGTATAAAGTGCATAGGTTGCTTTTGAAGTATGCCATCAAAGCCACGGTTCCACCCTGGACAAGCAGTGAAAACTACTAATCTGGAGTACAATGGGGGCATAGGGAATTTTTAGTGGAGTAGTGAAAGGCGTAGAGATTTAAAAGAACAGCAGTGGGAGACAGCAGAGGACTTTTGAGCTCTTTGGCTTTTTCTTTATTGGTAATTTCTAATTTCAAGCATCTTTTGTTCGTCCTTCCTTCTACTTATGCAGCGTGGTTTGATGTCTTCCACCTTCTTTCCCCTTAATGTCGAATGGATGTGGAAAAGAACTCCTTTTAAGTAACTATGTCTGGGATCTTTGTCACACTTCTTGTAGATTCTTCTATACACTTTCTAAATCTTATGGAAGCAATAGAAACCGCCCAAAATTGCATCAGAGAACTAAAGCATTCTATTTCTTTTGCAGTTTCACAATCTACAGCTTTAAGCTATGCATGCAAAATGTTTCAAAGAAATAGCACATTTAAAGTTGAAATCGTATTTTTACTATTGCCTACAATAGGAAGTTTGCATGGAGGTAAATAGGTGTTGCTAATCTGAAAATGCAAGCGAAGTTGTTGGACCTCTCTTACTTTCTTGTCTTTTTTTAAGCATTCTGCTCTTGTACTTGAATTAAAAGGTCCATTACTTAGCTTCTTTGTTGATGAAGGCAGACTAGGAAGACTTATCTGGCTATAAACAGAAGAAAAACTTGCTGTCTATTAAACTCTCTCCATACTTTGTGTTGTTTGGAGAGAGAGAGAGAGAGAGAGAAGAGTTTATCAAGGAAACTAACATACTTAGAGATAGATGGGTCTACACTTCACTTTGATGGACGAATGATCAGCATTTTGTAGATAGAATTGCTGGCAGTAATTTTTTTTTATCAAAAGAATCGCTGGCGGTGAATTTATACTTCTGTTATTTCATAAAGGGTTTGTAAGGATGGATCTTCGATTACATCTCTAGAGAAAAACAAGTAAACCCCTTTCCTAGAAATCAGAATTCCAGAAACCCATCTTAACAAGATTCATTTAGCTGAATAAACTATAACTCAGAGCTTCTCATTCATTAAATCCTTAAAAGCAGGTGAAAATCCAATACAAATCATATCTTTAAAGAAAATTTAAAGTGGCTCTACTCTGTGCTTCAAAATGCTTTCTTCTGCTGGGACCAGCTTCTCACTCACATGGACATTAAGCACAAGCTTGGCATCATTCTGCTTTTACATGTCTTGAGCAATTAGCAGCAGAACTATAATTGAAGTATCTGGCCAATCTAATATTCTCAAAATTCAGTGATCCACAGATTGCTAGACTGATGGCACACACAGAAAGAAACTGATGGGTGGGCTTATAGGATGGTAAATTATAAAAGTACCTCAATTTTCCTCATCTCAGCCTCTGTTTTCGCTTGCTCATGATTCTCCCATGCTTGAATCTTCATTTCTTCACGTTTAAACCTAGGTCAGTGTAGTGCAAATATCCAATGTAAGCCACAAATTCAATAGAACTGTAGAGTAACAACATATAATTAACCTTGGCACATTGGCTGTCATTTGCCTATTTCCACTCACTCAGTAACAAATAAGTTTCAAAGATCTTGACCCTACAATTTAAATAAGGAATATGGATACTAGTTAAGCATCCCAATATAATGGGCCATGACAGGTGATTAGATTTAAGAATGCTATACAATACCTTCATTATAGTATTGATGCAGACATCAATTAGCAATGTTCAAGACATATGTTACTGCACTACATGAGTCCCAATTGTTTAATATGACTCGAAGCTTCTCTTTCTTATTTGTCAATGATGAAGAAAGAAGAAACACTTAGGAAAAAGAACTACTGATGGCTTCAAGTGAATCAACCTGGCCATGTACTTGGCTTTCTCAGCCTCTTCCCATGCCTCAGCACGTGTTTCTACAGCACTTTTAGCTGGTGGCGTCACGGCTTCAGTTTTTAGTGAAGTCAATATATCTTTGCCCTCGTCCTCCTTGCCAGCCCAGGCAGCAATGTTCAGTTTCCCAAGCTGTGTCCCTAAAGCCACTATCTCTCTCCTTGTTCTCATTTGCAGCTCTTTTTCAGAGATATCATTTCCATGATTATTAGATGAATTAGCTTGCGATGATGTTGGCATGGCTCTGGGAGGGGTTGAAGGCCGAGAAGAATCTGGGCTACGTGTAGGAGTAGTTGCTTTGACTGGAGTTCCTGTTCTGGAAGGTTCTTGGCTAGCAATAGGCGTCATTTCTGTACCCATATCTCTCATTGACACTGACCTTGCTGTTGAAGGTGGTGGAACATAAGTAGTGGCACTCTGAATGGCCACAGAATCATGTTGACTGAGACTTACTGCACATCATAGCAAATATGGATAGATGAGTTATAGTGTTCTACAGCATAAAAAAAGGGATGAATTTACTTTAACTCAAAAGGTCCTAGCCTTTTGCAGTGTTAAAACATTTCAGCCCATGTAACTTTGATCTCATAGAAGACAGCATACTTTTGCCTACTTTTACCTGATGCTCTTTGCACATAAAGATCCCATTGTACAAACACCAATTCTATATTGTATTATTGAGCATGTGCATATAAGGTGAATGAAAGATATAGGCAAATTGCCAAACATAAACACGTGCCATTGCCAAAAAGAGATGAAAAATATTTAGTCAGCCGAATGACCAGATCCTTACCAGCTGACTCCACAATTGAATTTTCCACCATAAGGACGGGCCTTCCATATAGATCTGCAATAGGATGCATATCAGCCTGCCAACCAACAAATTTCAAGCCTGCACCTTCCTTGCTAGCTTGACTTGTATCAATCCTCTTTGTATCCGGTTCTCCTAAACCACCTGTTCTCTGATCAGGAACTTCCATAACCACCTTCAATGATGATTGCCGACTCCCGTAGCTAAGAAGACCTGCCTTTCGAGTACCCAGCTTAGCTTGTCCACCTGTGGTCCTGTTTGATGTGGGACTTGCAATCCATTTCTGGGCATCATCCCATTTAGATGGTGCCGGTTTCGAGAATGGAGCAACGGGCAATCTTTGTTGAGCCCTCTCTGCCTTTTGAAACTCAAAAACGGATGATGAGACACTCACACCGTCATAATCCATGGGAAGGTCTTCTTGGTCTCTGAATCTTGAATGGACTAAAGAGTTTTCCTTCAGTCGACAATCCCCAACCATCTCTAAATCGAACATTGTTGAAGCCGAATATTCAGGAAGAACTGTTACAACATCAACATCCTTGCAATTGTCCGAACTGTCACCACCTGCAGAGATTTTACATGAATCTGCCTTTGTAGATCATAAATTTCGACTTGCATTCTACTTGATTTCAAAGAAACATCCTATGCTTCAGACCCCACATCAGGGTTACTTGGCAAATAAAGTAATCAAACACAGAAAAGAAACAGAGAGAATGGGAGGATTACATGCATTCGAAAAATTAAAAATTTCCAGGGATTAGCTGTGAAAGAAAAGGAGGGGAGCTTTTACCTGTATCATCAGCATTGTTCAACTCAGATCTCATGTCGAAGCCCAAAGAATCAAGGCACTCCTCTTCTTTTCTCTTCTTCTCAACTCCACGCAGCATACTCCTCAACTTCCTGGGAGACAACCCCCCACCAGCATTACCCTGCGCACATCCAAATGTCCCAAACCAAACAATCAAGAAAGACCCAATACGCCCATTCTCAACAAATCTCTACACACATTGATCTCAAAAGATCCCATATAAAGAAAGAAAAGCAACTGAGGCAGAATGTGGAAAGACACCCAGCATATTTCGGAAACCCGAAATGTCCATCTTTCACTTCGCTCGTTGCTAACACCACACGTTTCAAGACAAAGGATGCAGATTTCCACACACCCACAACTACGTGAGCAAAAAGCGAAATGGGGCAGCACTCAAAACCTGGGGCTTTCGGATCCTTTCGTAATCCATGGGAGCGAGGGATCTCGCAGTGGGCAGGGTGGGGGTGTCCGAAAGCTACTCGAGGGAATCTTGATGCATCACGAGGAATACGCAATGCAGAGCTGAGCTGCTTCCAGAATCTCTCTTGCTCACTGCTCCTCCTCGGCTTTTCTTCTCTTGCGTGTCTGCCTGAGTCTCTCTTCAGTTGGACTTCCAATCCGCTTTTGGTATTGCCCACCGAGTCAAAGGGAGCGAGTGTAAGTCCTGTCGCCTTCCGATCTCAACGACAGACGGACAAAACAGTAAGGAAAGAGGTATGGTCCGGTTGATCGTCTGTCCCCGTTGCCCCCCCCCCCCCCCCCCCCCCCTCCACCAAACACGGTTCGTGTGCTCCGGTCCGTTCTCGTCCGGCTCTATTCGAATGGAGCGATTTATTTAAAGGGTAAATAGCGCAAATAGTTCATAAACTTTCATCCAATATAAAATATAGTTCTCGAATTTTAAATTCGTTCAATATGATCCATAAATTTTAACTAGATGTGCAATGTCGTTCCTGAATTTTTAATTTATTTAATGTGATCTTTTGAATTTTGGTACGTTCTCAATTTAATTCATGGACTATATAAAAATATTCAATGTTGTCCCTGAGGTCTATATGAAAATGTTCAATATTGTCCCTAAACTTGAATTAATGGAAGGACCACATTGAACAATTTTATACTGTCTGAGGACTAAAATTGAATATGTATTAAAAATCCAAAGATCATATTGAACAAATTAAAAGTTTAGAGATGACATTATACAATGAACTAAAGTTCAAGAATCATATTGAATAAATTTAAAGTTTATGAATCACATTACATATTGTACGAAAATTTATGAATCATTTGTATCATTATCCTTTTATTAAATGAATAATTGTACCAACACACTTTTGTTTGCACGTTAGGACTTGTCCTTCAAAATTCAAAAATTGAGAAATTTTTTTTGAAGTTTCAAAAAATCAAGAAAATTTTATATATGACTTGTACATGTTGGTATTGATATACTTTTGAAGTTTTTTAGATATTGCACGTTAAATTTAAGTTAAGTTGCGAGAAGGTTCGCGGAAATTAAAAGTTAAAATAACGAAATGTCTCGAAAGAGTCGGATATAATAACTAATGTGAGTGTGCATAAGAAAAGTTGGGAGAAGATGGGATTTGCCATTAACCATCCTTGAAAAATAAAAGAGACTTGTCGCGAAAATGAAAATCTTTTCATTGGATACATCTAGATGTTGAGCGCGTGCGTACTTTTTATAAGAGAAGGGTGATGGAAATATGGGAGAAAATACATAAAATTATATTTTCCGTCTCTTTCATAAAAAATTAATTTTTTTCTTCATGTTCTGTCCAAACTTTTGATCTCCTATTTCTTTTTTACTTTCTCAAAAATAGCAAAGAGAAGCATGAACTGAATGCTATATTTTTGGTCCTAAATCATTTGTTTGGTCTTGTGATTTATCTCAAAACAGATGGGTCTCAAATATTATCTTACAAAATGATATCGAGACTCATCTAAAATTTAAACTTACGTGAAATGTAAATCCGACCCCACAAAAGTTTAAATGCGTTATTTGATTTGAGTATATCTTTTGTAGTGTTGCTTGGTCGAACGATTCTTTTATAAGTTTAATATCGTGTGCACATATAAATCTTATATATGAATCTGACCTAAATGTAGCTGCCTTTCACTCCCTAGTATTCAGTAACAGTTTGGCAAACTACTCGAGTATGGAGAGAAGAAATTTTTGTTCCAAAAGATTTCAACTTCAATATGGACCGTATATATAGAGATACAAAGTCATATCGCTTTGTTGCCCATTTCCATTTGCTTCTTTCCAAGCCCATATCTCAACCTTTCGGAATCATTATCGCGTGATCTCGATGCGTGCGAATCTAATACACATACAACATTGAATTATGCCAATCTCGCCTCGTTCAATAATTCACTTGAACCCGACTCATATACATCTGCGCCGTGCCATAATTTTCCAAACCTTCAAACTAGAAATTATCAATCATCATCATGGTCATCATCTCTACCCACTAGTCACTACGATTCTTCCAGCAATGAACTAAATCTCGGTTCATTTTTATTCGTCTATTTCGGTACATAACAACAACCGCTACACCCTTTTTGCTTGCGCTCAAATCTCGGATATCACCGTCACTTTGTTGTTTTGGATCGTAAAGAACACCTTCAATGGCGTCTCCGGCGACAGCTTATCCATCATCTCCTCCCTTATCCCCATGACCGTTTGGAATAGCCCCTTCACCGCCTCCCTCAGCCGCTCAAGTCCCTCCAACATCACCTCGGTCGCCATCTCCAACCCAGTCACCATCTCCCTCAGCCTCCCAGCCATCTCTCCGCTGCCTCCTGATGCTGCAACCTCATCAATCGCCTCGAGCAGGCGCCTAGCGCGCGCCTCCACGTCATCAAGCTCCCTTAAGGCGCAGGTCTTCCCGTCTTTTTCCTGATTATGTTCCAACTCCGCGATAACCGCTGACTCGATCGTGCGGAAAGAGTCTCCCCATGGGAACTCCTCTGGGACGTGGATGTGCGCGACCGCTCCTGGGGAAGCGTGAAAGGCTGCAGATAGGACTCCGGCGACGAACACCGTCACAAAGCCGGCAGCATGAACCATGTGGCGGAAAACTCTCTCTACCAGCGAGAGCTTCCCCTGCGGAGCCGATGTTCCAATGCTCACAGCCAGGTCTCTGATCAGCTCCTCAATGGTGCGGGTGGACTTCCAATATCCATCGACGCCTTCGCCCTCCAAATCTGCGAGCACATTTCTCGCTTGACGAATCTTCTCCTCTGATGGGTTGCTGTCCGAGCGAAGGAACTCAATCGCGATCCTCAGCTTCAGGCTGCGGAGGCACAGTCGCTGAATCTTGGAGGAGATGTGGTTGCAGAGATTCAGGACCTTTAGGTTGTTGTCCAAATTCCACGACGACAGGCCATAGCCGTAGTCCAATTCAAGGTCGGGGACCAAGGGTTTCGCTGCAGCATGAGCGAAGGCGAGCACGGCGACGGCAGAGGAGAGCCAGGCAAGGCTGACGGAGGCAGGGCTCAGGCCCCGGAGGCAAGAGAGGAGGGACTCATCGAAGGAATTGCAGATGGATTCCAGCTCCCTGGAGGTGAGCTTCACTCTCTTCTCGTTGCCGCTGGGGCCGGGAGAGAGGAGGCGCCTCAAGGTGCTCAGGTCGATATTCATTTTGTCAAATATGTAACAGAAAGAAATTTATCTTCTCTTTTCCGGGAAAGCTGAGACGAGAAAGTGGTGGAAAATTATTGATGCATGCAGGCAGTGAGCACGGGCTGCATTTAAGCAGAGCGTGTTCTCTCCTAGGAATGCAAGAGAAATGTGACTATGGAAACTAAATACCAATCATTAATTAATCAGAGATTTCTTGGAAGGTAATTAAAAGATGAGTTCAAATAAAGTATCCTTCTTCATGCTTTTCTGGCCTCAACGTATCCTAGGACGCGGTTCAAGAGATACTTGCCATTTATTTCCTAAACTAAACTTACCTTTTATTTAATTGGTTGTGCTAGAAAGGACTTAGCTAGCATAACAATGTCGTTATAGGAAATTTGTAATGGTGCAAGAAAAATCACGTATTGTCGATAATAAAATAGCAGCAGCTTACGTCATTGCTGATAATAAAAATATCGATGATTTAAACAATCCAATTAAGACATATATTGACATTTTTCCGCATATAAACTATTTATTCAATGATCGAAACGTTCCGAATAAATGAATAACGGACCATGATGTCTTCATTATCACAATGGCTATGTGTATTTTCGCGGCCCTAGATACACTTTCCTCATATAACAATATTTCCTTTTGCTTTGCGCGGTAGAGTGGCAGCCTAAATGAGAGAAAATTTGTGTAGCTATCGAACGTGGCCCTAGATACACTTTATTGATATTTTTTGAATAATTACTGCCTTTCACTTTGTGCGGCGACGCAGTGGCACAAATAAGAGAAAATTTGTCAATGATTGAATTAGGGAAGCAGATAGTAGCAACATATTCAATGATGAATATACCAATTTAGCATTTATATCGATGTGCCTAGTAATTTTAGGCAATGAAAGAAGCGGCTAATTGTTATTTGGAGTGTAACGTCCTGTTTGATTGGCTACTTATTAAGTTGCAGAGTTAGTTTATTGCCTCTAAATTACTAAATTCTTGTTAGCAACTGTTGACACCTAAATTTCGACCGATCATTTAGTGATAATTTGCATAGAAAATTAGGGATTAAATTTTAACCCCTAAACAAAAATATTAAAATTGCATAACATATAGTTTAAGTTCATATAGATTAGTTGCATTCCGCATTGGACCGGCGGTGACAAGAAAGCTGAAAATTCATCGTGTAAACTGAGCTCGAGCACTTAGCTCACTCAAGGGATTGAGAGCCGAAAATCACATGTCAAAAGGCATTGGTTGTCTTAATTTGAGCATAGATTAGTCTATCAAGTTTAATTGAATAAAAGCCCGAATTAATTCAACCAACTTGGAATTAAATAAAAATTAAAGGATAAAACCTAAGCCTAAGTCTATTAGGACTAAAAAACCCAGCCAATTAATCTAGGGTTGCGATATAAATATATGATTATACCCATCAATCAAGAGGGGACTCTCATAATTTTCAAGAAAATAATCTTTGAGAGCACGAAAGACACACGTGAGATTGAAAGGGTGAGAGAGAGATTCCTGGCGAAAAAAGAAAAGAAGTCCTCTCCTCCTGCGGTGATTCATTCGGTGCTAGGCAAACATCTATCATCACCACCACCATCCTTCCACCATCATTCCTTCACGTTCTTTTATGCCACAATTGACAAAGCAAGAAGGTTAGATCTTCGGTCAAAGGAAAAAGTCCAAGCGGTGTCATAGAGCTCTGGCGGAAATTTCGAAACAAGAAGAGAGGGACTAAAGCGGTGGTGATTTTTCTTCGGCAGTCAAAGGGAGAATTCAACTAAAATTTCTCTGCTCAGCGCACATCGAGAGAAGGAGAATCTTTGGTCTATTCTCACGGGATTTAGGGAACCATCAAAGAGAGTTCACCGACCCCAAAGTTTTGTTTTTGCCGTGCTTTGCAGTCCACGTTTGTTCTTTCTTGCAGATTTACCGACATTCATCAAGCGGGCCACAAATCTCATGGTGTGGACTTCATAAAAGTGACCACGCCGTGGAGCCTAACCACGAGTCATTCCCCTAGCTGCAAACTGCCGTCCACACCGAAGCAACACCATCCCACGCAAGGCTTGTTGCACCGCCACATTAGCCACCGCTCGCTCACGGCCGGACCTGTGACCGTGAGCTCTACCGCAAGCCGTCACACCACCTCCACCTTCGCCAGTCCATTTGCCGCCGGTCTTCCGATCCGCAATGCCGATCCATGTGATTCAAATTTAGAAAGTAATCCGCAAATCAGATAAAAATCTCTATCCGGTTTATTTTCAAAATATTTAGATTCCTAATTTGAATAATTTGAATATTCCGTGAATATTGTGTGGATTGTTAGATAGCTTAGGATAATTTTGTGATATCTGCAATATTCTAAAACACTCAAAATTAGGAATCATTCATAATTTGGCAACGTATATGGATGACTATCCGACCTTATCCTTAAGGTACGATACGCGGTGATACAGAAAATCGTTATCTTATCCATAATCACTTGGATATGATAATAGATTTTATTAGCTTTCCAAATTCGAACAATCAACTTTTCGTCGATATCTATAACTCTATAGATATGACCATTAGTTTGATTTCCTTGCCTAATTTGAATTTGATAAGAAGAATCTTACGGATTGCGTGGATTGTTTTAACATGGTTATTATCTTTGTTTAATTGTTTTCCTTTTAAATAAAGAAAATCAAAAAAATATGTTAGTTAGGATTTAAATTAAAAATTTTGCATGCTCAGGGAATCTTAAATATATCCAAAAGAATAAGATAATTATTTGATTTAAATTGGGATCTAGGGTAGCATATTTCTTGGTTTAAATTAAAGATTGTTTTAATCTTAGTGAATTATTTAAGATATTTAATAATTTCGAATTTTCATAAAAATACCAAAAAGAAGTCACTTTAGGATAGATTAAATTATCATTTTTCTAGGATAGATTGCATGTTAATTTAGGCATTTTTTTTATTCCGAATTTCATTGGAAAAATACCAAAAATAAATCATTTGCCTGTCATTAGAATTATGTCACATAGTCGCATGACATATAGTTTGCATGTTAGGCTGCATTAATCGCATGTTAATTTTTGCATGTCATTACATATAGGTTAGCTTTCATTTAAATAAATGAAAATTCAAAAAAAATATTGAGTAAACTGTTTGTTAATTAGAAATCATATTAGGATTGCTGATGTGATTTTCTAACTAACAATGCAGATGCTAACGTTGCTTCGAGGTAAGTAATTCTCCCAATCTTGCAATTTATTTAATGTTTTGATTATTGGGTGTTACTTTGGTGGTTTGCGCACCCGTATGATCACCTCACATGCTAGTGACTAAGTTAAAATGAATCCAAACTATCTGCCAAAACATTTTTTGAAATGAAAAGGTACCGAAAAGGCGTTGAACTAGATCTAGCGTAACCAAGTCCCCGAGCTTAGAATATCTGGTTTGTAGGAATAAAACATATCTCCATATATTTTATTTAGGTTTCTAATCGACCTACCATAAATAGATTAGTAGCAACTCTAAGCGTAAAAACATTTGCACATTAAGAACTAAATTCTAAGTTGCGAATTGGTAGGGTTCGGGAGGGCCCGAGTTAAACTTAGTCTTAATAATCCATTAGTCTGAGAAATCTTAGGTCGCGACAACAACTTAATTGAAAATTAATTTACATTTGTTGTAATTCATAAATTTCTTTTTGAGTTTTTTCTATCCTCAATGCAACGCGTTTGGCAAATTTTTTGGAGAACTTTGAAAAAATGCAATTGCATCAAAGACCTTTAGCCCAAGAGAGGTCCAAAGTACCTTTGAAAAATAGCATTATGAAAATGTAAGTTATCGACATTGTTCATCTTCCCCTGCAGTTCACACAGAGGAGCGTTGGATGAAGGCCAATGACAATAGCCTAAGGGCTCGCGCGAAACCCAGGCGATAGCACCTAGGTTGCGCAAACCCTAGCGGCCTATGCCTATCAGCCCCCAAGCCCCGTCACCTAGGTTCACATGACCAAGACAAGGTTGCCAGCGCCAACAACCAAATTTAGCCTCGCCAGAGTATCGTCAACCTCCCACCAGCCACTTAGTCGATGTTGGTTTTAATTTTTTTTATTTAAAAAGCAAAAAATGTTTTCGAGGTATGATATTGCCAAATACTTGCTTCTCCATGCATACACTTTAAAATTACAATTACCAAACATCTCTACACTCTGTTTAAAGAAACGATGGCGGTTTGTGATGTCGATGTCTATCCATTCAATTTACTTCTTAGCTTTATTAAAAGAGGTTCGGACTTGACATTGATATTTTTACTTTATATCTCAAATTTTGGTGGGGAAATTATCAAGAAAGTCCTAAATTTATTTTATATATGTGCTAATTCAGTTTTAAACCTTTTAATTTGATCAATTGAATCCTAAATCTTTTGACGGTAAGCCAATATAGTCCATTTGGCTAATTTTGGTCGGAAAATCATTGACGTGGATGCAACCGTTCTACATGGCATGACTGATATTGGCGTGGATAGTTTTTTAATAATTTTTTGAAGGAAAAAATTCAGAAATTTTTTAAAAATTTTCAAAAATTATCTAATTCAATGCCGGCCGTCTAGCAATCACGTTAGCAATATAGATAAATTGTCAAAATATTTAGAACTCAATTGGCTAAATTAAAATGTTTACGACTGAATTGACAAGTGTAATAAGTTTAGAACTTTCTTGGTAATTTTCCCAAGTTTTGGTAATATTAGGAAATAAATCTCAACAGCTAATACCATTTGGGAGGTAATTAAAAGCTAGGCCAAGTGGGAAGGTTTCTCTTTGGGATATGTGCACTAGAAGTCCTAAAACTTGTCACAAAAGTGCAATTAAGTCCTAAAACTTTCAAAAAGTGCAAACAAGTCCTAAAACTTGTCACAAAAGTGCACTTGAGTCCTAAAACTTTAAAAAAGTGCAAATAAGTCCTAAAACTTGTCACGAAAGTGCAAACAAATCCTAAAACTTGTCACAAAAGTGCAAATAAGTCCTAAAACTTTCAAAAAGTACAATCGTTGGAAAGATTTGATTGAACCAATTTGACAAGTTTTAGGGCTTATTCGCCAGAAACAACACATCTATTCCAACCCTGCCAATCTATCTTGACCCACCAAAGTTCAACAAAAAACTAGCAGCTATCATCCATGCTTTCACGATTCCATCCCAAAAACAAGCACTTGTGCCTTCTAAAAAAAAAAAAACGACTCCCTACTCCTCCTCCCGGTGCTATCTTCAAAGGACTCCGCTACTCGCATCACCACCATTCCCATCCGACCCATGGTATGGAAGGGGCCCTATCAACCATCCCTCGTCGAGGGCATAAACCTCGACAAAGCCCAAAAGAATAAGTCCCCCCGGGGACCCAATATCCACGGTCAAAATAGAAATGCATTTTATGAAAACAATTCCAGGAAATTCCGAGACCACGAAGGCAAATAGACAGCTCTCAAAATCAACTGGCACCCCATAGCTTATCGAGGTGGAGGCAGGGAGGATTGGCATAACTACTAATCTAAAAAATGTCATCAACAAACAGTGAGCGAAAACTCAGTCAAGTAAACTTTATCACGCCATACTAAACGGATAATGACAGACATTTCAATCGAGTCAAAAAGGTAGACGGATGAACCAATTCACAACCAACCATAACATATAAGACTCCCTATTTATTTGGGCGCAATTCACTAGACAAAAGATTGTCAATCGACTAATAACCATTCATACGAATTCTCATTGCATACATTATGTAATCACAAGAGTTTTAATTCGCATTTAATTTAATGACTCAGGCCGGAACATCCTTCGGGGAACCCAATTACCCCTCGGGCATCTCGCACCCATCACGACGTCACGAGGACATCTGGGGAACTGTGTTACACCCCCAGGCATCCAAGGGAAGCCAGTTACCCCCTCAGGCATCTCGCACCTACCACAGCACTGTGAAGACATCTGGGGAACCGCGTTACACCCCCAGGCATCCGAGGGAACCCAGTTACCCTCTCAGGCATCCTAACTCCGAGGCATCAACATCATGGGGACAGAGGAACAACCACACTTGCAATTTCACATACTTCGGCATATAAAGTACAGAAATTTAGAAATGTAATTTACAATATTTAACACAAAGGAAACCTCTCATCCGAAAGTCCACAGCGTATACATTACATTTCCTGAAGACACCCAATTGAAATTATGATGTCTCAAATAAGAATCAATGAAACCTGGAATTTTGGCAATACTGGACAGTTTTGTAGACCCTGGGAAATCAATGTCAAAGACGTGGCAATTGAGTTCCAAAAATTCCGAATTTCTGATATGATATTAACAAGACCTTAACATATATTTTTCCATGAAGAACATAATCCCAAAATCCTCTTGAAAAGGGCACTTTTGAGGGCACGAAAACAGGCTACTACGGGTTCACTAAAACAGTAAAACTGAATCCAAAAGTGTTCTCAATTCACAGACCAAACAATCTTCAAACACTTCGAAATTTTTATATGTTACAAACAAGAGAATTATGAACAAATTTTGTGAAGAAACTGTAGCCAAATTCGAAGTGGATATTTTTTTATAAATTTGATAAAGTCCAGAGGTTGCTGTCTCCACCGAAAACATAGTTCTGATCCGGTAAAAGATTGGCCCTTTGAAATATCCATTTGTACTCAGAAAAATATGAAATTTAAGTATGATGTAAATCAAGATCTTCTGAACAACTTTGAAGAAGAACGTTTAGCCAAATTCGGTCCACAACCGAAGCTAAAAATTTAGAAAACAGTGGATGTCCAGAGAAGTCGGTTTCTGGAACCCGAAACAAACATCCATAAATAGTTTCCCATTGAAGATCCAGTACCTTCCAGCCATGATTTCACCATTCTAGGAACTCAAATCAACATGCATGGCGTGTTCCAAACTAGTCTAGCACCCTAGACCCACCAAGGTTCGTTCTAACGGATCAACCCTTCAAGGACAGCCGCCGCAATCACTCGGACTCAAATCAGTTCAAAAGCTTACCCGAGACCCAATCGTCATGCAATCATTACCGAGGCTAGTATAAGGTGATAGAGAATACTTGCCGGCGAGAGTGGTGGCCGCGGCCAAGCTGCTGGTCCGAGGTGGAGACGAAACGGCCGGCTGCCACTGCTGGTCGTGGACAGAGCGGAGGGCGGCAGTTGCTGGTCAGTGGAAGGGCTGTCCTCCGGGCGACTAGAGAGAGAGACGAGAGAGAGTTGAGCTGAGGCGAGAGAGTCTTGAGCGAGAGAGCTGAGCGAGAGAGTGTTCCGATGGCCCTTCAACTTCCCTTACATGCATGGCATGCATGGGTGACACTTGGCATCTCCCTCTTGCCAAATGTAGAGGGGAAGAAGAAGACAAAGGAGAGAAATGAAGGGGCTGCTGATGCGTGGGGTTTCCGGTGGACAAGAAAAGAAAAAGAAAAGGGAAGAAAAGGAAGGGAAAAGAGGAAAAGAATAGGCTGTCCGTGAGCAAGGGAAAAAAATGGAGAGAAAAATAACGGCGACGGGTTTGATACGGAGTCAGGTTTTGCGGATGATGCGACACCAATTTAGTCGGCTCAATGATAACGATTACAAGATTCCAAACCTGTGATTTCAAAAACGATAATGGTGACGCTAACTTCCAATTTCATTTTCCTAATTCTGTCGACGAGCACCCTAATCCATTAGGGTTTTTTAATTTTTGGCCATAGAAATTTGGGATGCCACAAGTCCAGGCAAGGTGGAGGCGGCAAGGTCGGGCCTCGCCCGACGTCGATGAGCTCGAGCTCGCTAGATCCCAGCGAGGTTGAACCTTGCCCAAGGCTGGCGAGCTTGAGCTCACCAGATCATGGTGAGACTCAAGCTTGCTGCACTGAGGTTGGTGAGCTCGATCGTCGCTGGACCATGCTTGTGGCCAATCGCCAACCACTGCCAAGGCCGGTGACAGGTGGAGGAAGAAAGATGGAAAAATAAAAAAAGAAAAAAGAAAAGAAAAGAAAAAATAATAAAAATAAAAATAAAATATTAACAGATTTAAGATAATCAATTTCGGAAAATTATTTTCACCTTCTTAAAATATGGAATTCACTTTCATAAATTTATACATAAATATTTTCCTTAATCGGAAAGTGTTTTCGGTTGATAAAATCATTTTTGGATAACCAAACGAATGAAAGTCCAGAAAATACTTTTCCAGAAAATAATTTCACCAAAACAAACGCGCACTTAGTTGTCATTCTATTTACATTCGTTTTGTCGTATTGTCGTAGTTCATTGATCATTTTTTAAAGTTTTTTCTACTGTCAACCTGAAGACTTAAAAGAAAGCTTAAGTCTTGAATTGTAATAACCGCGGCGTCGCGCTTCTATTGCTTTTACAACTGTAAGTCAGATAAAAAGAAGGCTCAATTAGCAAAAAAAAAAAAACGGCAAGTAAATCTTGAACCGCGGCCTAAATATCAGGTGGTCAAAAAGGCATGAAGCGAGACACTTTATTTGCCCAGTGTCTTACAATTACTTTCCATGAAATCTCTCATTAACTAATAATGCTTTGTATTTTTATTCTATGGTTGCATTTTTCTTGCATTCCTAGGAGAAAACACCTACCCTATATAAATACTACCCGTACCCCTAATGTGTTCGTCATCGGAATCATATCTTTGGCCTTGCGCGCTTCCCTAGGGACAGTTGTTTGCGTTCACGTCCCGAGGAGTTCTCCTGGGAGGCAAGTTGCGTCTTCTTGTCTCTTTCCTCGCTGTGTCCCCTGGGGAGACTATGTCCACGTGATAGAGTCGGTTATCGCGGAGACGGGCCGTGGTGAGGAAAGTGGCATGAAGACGTACGTCTTGTTGGAGCTCGACGACGGGGAGGTGTGCACGAGGGACGTGCTTGAAGCGATTGACGAGATGAGAGCATCGGGAGGCGGCGGAGAGATGGTGGGGAGGCTGAAGGAGGCGGCGATCGGGCTGAAGAAGGCAACTAAGAAGGCAATCGCCCCGGGGGACATAGGTCGCAATCGCTAAATTGATCGCGCATAGATATTCGAGCCAGGGGAACTCCTTGGGATGTGGATGCAGACGACCGCCCATGGGGAAGTGCCCAAGGCCAAAGATATGATTCTAATGATGTACACACGTTATGAGCGTGGATAGTATTCATATAGAGTGCGTGTTTTCTCCTAGGAATGCAAGAAAAATGTGACCACGGAAAAAAATTCAAAGCATTTTCCCTTAGAAACACAAGAAAAATGTTTTCTCCTAGTTAATAAGAGATTGCTTGGAAAGTTAGAAGACACGGTCAAATAAAGTGTCTATCTTCATGCTTCATAATCGAGAACGCGATTCAAGACATAGTTGCCTTTTATTTCTTAACTAAACTTTCCTTTTATTTGACTCGCAATAGTAAAAACAAAACAGCAACAACGGGTTGCCTCGGATAATAAAAAGTTTATGTTTTTCAAATGATCCAAATAAGTTTCATATTGATGAATGTTGTTGAATTTGAATACGTCACTACAAATGCTTACCTTGCATTTTTTAACAATTATTTCTTTTCGTTTTGCATGGCAGCACAATAACACAGATGAGAGAAAATTTGTCAACGACCGAATTAGGAAAATAGATATCAGCAACACGTTTTAGGGGAAATATATCGATGTATTTCGTATTTACAATTGACCGAATGCGGGTCAATTGACTCTACAACTTAATAAGTAGCCAATCGAGCATATCAAGTAGGGCGTAACAATCCAAATAATAATTAGCCGCTAGTTTCATTGCCTAAACTTATTAGGCACGTCGATATAAATACTAACCACATCGATTTAGTAATATTTAAACATGTTGCTAGTATCTATTATCCTGATTCAGTCATCGACAAATTTTCTCTCATTTGCGCCATCATGCCACCACGCAAAATGAAAGGAAATAAACGTTTCAAAAATAAAAGGAAAGAGTTTGTAGCGCGGCATTCAACAACAACATTCATCAATATGCAATCTATTTGGATAATTTGGATTACCGAAACTTTTTGTTATCCACGGTGACCCCAGCGCTGCCAATTTGTTTTTACTGCTACAAGTCAAATGAAAGGAAAGTTTAGTTAGGAAATAAACAACATATATGTAATTTATTTTGGATCATTTGAATTATCAAACCTCATCAATAGCCTCAAGCACTTGCCTCGCGTGCACCTCCACGTCGTCGAGCTCCTCTTTCCTTGTCGCATCCCGACACCGCGATAACTGCCAGCTCGATCTGGTGGACAGAGTCACCCCAAGGAACTCCTCCGGGACGCAGACCCGGACGAATGCCCCCCCTAGGGAAGCACACAGGGACGAAGATATGACTCCGGCGACGAGCGCCCTTGCGAAGCAGACAGCATGGATTACATGGTGGACAACACTCTCGATCAGTGATGCCATTGTTGCTGTCCAATTTCAGGTCATGGATCAAGTATTTCACCGCGGAGAGAGCAAAGGCCGGTATGTTCACCGCAGCAGAGAGCCGGGGCAAGCCGACGTAGGTAGGGATCAGGCTCCCGAGGCGGAAGAGTATGAAAACGACGAAAGTGGTGGATGGCTTTGATGTGTATGGACTACGAGCATGGGCAGCATTTATACAGGGCGTGGATCTTCTGCTAGGAATGCAACAAAGATGTGAGTATGGAAAAAATTCTAGACACTCATTAATTAATAAGAGATTTCTTGGAAAGCAAATGAAAGAACGGCAACACAAAGTGTCTTTCTTCATGCTTTTATGAACTTCTCATATCCTAGGACGCAATTCACGATATACTTGCCTTTTATTTTCTAACTAAACTTCCCTTTTATTTGACTTACAGTAGCGAAAACAACGGCAGCACATCTCTGCAGAGTATAAAATGTAGTGTTAATATCACGAAAAATTACATACTAATACCCCTATGATAAATTTATCCTAGATTAATTTTTTGACCATCAAAAACCCCAAACTAGTACACTTGTGACAAATTTACCTTTCGTTAGTTTCCATTAAATTTTGCAATCAAATTGTTTTGTTAAATGACATGTGACAGTTGTCGAATGTACCATTTTGGGATTTTGCCCTTTGTTTGTCACGAGTATACTAGTTTGTGTTTTGTTTTTGTATTAATCCAATTTAACGAAATGTAAATTTGTTACAGATATACCAATTTAGGATTTTATAGTCAAAAAATTAGTTCGAGATAAATTTGTCACAGATATACCAGTTTTGGATTTTTCGTGGTATTAATCCTAAAAAGTATTGGCAATTGAAATGATCCGTATAAGTTACATATTGAAGCTTCTTTTGGCTGTCACCAACCTTATATTTTCTGTGCCTCCTCAAGGTAATTAAGGCTTGACATCAAGTTAGCCACTACATTGTTCTGGTCTCTATTAAACTGTGTCGAAAGAATTAATTCTAAAGTATAAGAAAAGTCGTCTTAGTATCGAGACACGGTGATAGTTTGAATGGCCTCCTCCTCACCGGTCATGATCAATATAGTTGCCTATGTTCTAACTAGTTAAAAGAACAAATGATCAACTGCTACTTGACTTGATAGTTACATATTGAAAATAGCAATTCCACCGACAATTGGTACCTGATTCAAGGATCAAGGCAAGTTCCCCTCAAAATGAGAGAACCAAAAATCCAACTTGACAAACCCAAGACCTTAGTAGTGAACAAACAAACTAGCACTACCAAGTGCAGGAGTAGCACCAAGAAGTCAATGACAGTTGAAACAGCAGTTATTACTTCCTTGACACTGGGAATTGACTTTGATCAGCGCCGAAACGAATGTGCTGGCTCAATTAAGCACAATTAAGTTGAGGTAGTGCATGTAAACAAATTCCAATGCGCCTTTAGTTTACTTGCTGGGCTTATCAAAACTATATAAATTTGCAAAACTTGTGACAGTTCTGCATGAGTTGATGTCACTAGCCAGTGTGGCTCATCAATGCTTCTTTGTAACAGGGAGCATGGAACAAGGGAAAGTAAAGAAGTTACCATTGAAGGAAGCGTTCAATTTGACCTGCTCTAGGTACGGTTCCAGAGGTTTTGCAGAGTACCTAGCTCTTTTCCAAGGAGAACTATGGATAACCCGAGGTTTTTCTGTGGTGAGATTATAGATTGAGTTCTTATTCGTTGAATTCTGTTTTGGCACACTTCCTTTCTGAACAGGTAAGCTTCAAGCTCTTGCGAAAGTTTAAGTCAACATCTGCTTACTTGGTGTCTGTGTTTGTAGCATGAGCATGATCGAGACCAAGGTAGTTTATGTGGTTAGCAGGAAAAGGTTTTGTACTTTTTCTGCTGTTGCAAGTAACCGGCAATTGAAATGTCTTCATTAGTTTGAGGGGCTTCTTTTTCGTCTGGGCATCACAGAAACTCCAATTCATTTCAAACAGGAGGTTTTGCAATCTTTCAGAACTACAATCGATCTTGCCTGAGGGTGATCTATTCTCATAGCTATGATGGTATCCACTGCCCCACACAAACATATCTGCTCTACGTACTCTGAACTCGATCAACCGTTTATTTACATAGCACAACTTACAAACACTATACCTAAACTGCTATATGAACCTAGTTTGGAGACAACAGTCCGTGACGGGACGCCTCCACCTCCACCTCCGCAGCTGGCTCCTCTGCCAGTGTCACAGCTTGCTCCCCCGATGGAGCCTGCACCAGTGGTGCTGCTGCTGGAAATCGACCCCATATTCTGCCCCTCCACCAACAGTAGAGAGCGGCAAAGAAGACAACCGCGCCCAAGACGGCGCTTGTGGTAGTGGCAAATATGAGCACACTGTGGTTTTTCCCCGGGCCATGATATGGCCGGAGACAAACCACAGTGAAGTTCTTCTGAAGATGCCTAGCCGGCATAACCATATCTGCAAACTCTAAAAATTTATACGCAATCACAATAGGAGCAGCTCAGTATTAGAGAGATGTCAAGTTCTATTGACCTCGACTAAACTCTACGGGCAACAGACGGAATGCGTTCTCCTCTTCTTACTGATGAAGAGAAAACTGACCTCTGTGAAGAACAAAGACAACCTCCTCTTCTGACTTCTGAGCCTTCTTCTTCGTACAGAGAGAGAGAGCACGCAACGACTAGAGATTAAAGCCGGGAGCCCTGATTAGAACGTGTAACATGTATAAATTTTGGCGACATTCTTCCCCCGGATCTGTTACAAGAAGGGGATAATACGCAACTTTGAGTAGTCAATTATATTGTTTACAGAAATGGGAACTCGAATTTGTCAGAAGAATAGTATGTCATTGTTTTTGGTATAGACAATTGCACATGGTACTTTGCAAAAGCGTACTGATTGATGAAAATATCTTCATTTGACTTTGGTTGGTTGCAAATGAGTACATTCTTTTTTTAGCAAGTATTAATGAAAAAAATCGCATTGTTCCACTTTAGCCACCGTGAGATCGTCATTGTGTCTGTCCTCAGCTGCGTCCATAGTTGTGATTTGCCACGCTAAATTTTTCCCCTATTGTGTGACCGAAAGCTTTGAAGAGCTTGAACTGAGGTTGAAGAACGTTCATAGATTTCGATCCCGGATGCCATTAACATCATTGGAGATGCTTCAGATTCAGACATTTCCACCTCCGCTTCCGGCTTCAATCTCACCGAAACCACACTCTTTCTCCATGAATGCGCCTTCTCTTCTTCTTATTCTTCTTCTTCGTCTAGTCCGCTCCGACAGCGGTGGCTCCTCCAAAGGCGAAGGACTGGAAGGACCAATCCCGAGCCTTTCACCTCCCGCATCGTCCAACTCAACCCCCGATGGCTGCTCCATCAGGTAGCGTCCCAATAGAGTTTCTGCGCTCAATAAATGCAGCAGGAAAGGCGGATGATGGCTATGCTGATTAACACAAAACAACTCTTAAAACCAAAAGGGAGCTCAAATACAAGATAAATCATCGACTACATCAACAATGTCATTTACATCCCTACGCAAGTTTTGACTGTACCAACTGTGCATGACTTTAAGCCAAATTTCGATCACAATAAAAATGGGAAATTTCTCCCCATCAAAAGCACTCTCTTTTTCTTGTTGCAGCTGTAAACGAATGCCCTGCCGAGCCCAAAGTTCTTGCTTAATGGAACAACCGGCAACCCAAGATAACCCTGTGCAAACATAGGAAATTGTCCAATGGAAGTAGAGTTTATGGCCTCGAGAAGCTGTGATTGAGTGAATCGAGTCAAGTCGAGTTGAGCTGACGTGGTGCTAGGCTCGAGGTGGACTCCACTCATAAACTTGAAGCTCGAAACTTGACTCAAGCTTGATCATGTTTTTTTTTCTTTCTTTGCTCAAACTCGACTTGATAGAAAACTAGACGTACTTGAGCTCAACCCGGCTCAACTCGAATTTAAGTATATAAACATTAACATGCTTGATTCTCTCCGGATCAATGGAACTCAACTTGGCTCGAAATACTCGCACTCACCCTTTTTGTTTGTGTATAAAATTATATAGAAGGTTGAAAGCGTATTTACATTGTAAAATTTAATATCATGAGTATAGTCCACACCATCTGTCACAAAAATAAAACTTAAAAAAATTCTACATAAAAAATGAGATGCTTGATTAATGTTGCGAGCATATTGAATCGAGTATCATTAGACTCGAACTCTGCTCAACAAGCCACTCGAGCTATTGAACTCGACTCGGGTTCAAAAAAATCTGAGCCAATTTCCAGTAGGCAATGAATCGAGCACGAGTAGCTTGACTTGCTTGCTCCCTGTGAAGACCGGAAAAAAATCACCAATAGCTGCTGGAAATCATGTTGAATGATGTTCCAAGAAGCAATAAAGAAATGAGAAGAGAATCCATCGGGACCGGGACTTCAATCGCCATTAATAGACCACAAAGCATTTTCAATTCCACTGCAGTGACAGGAGAAGATAAAATTGCTTTTCCTTCCTCTGAAATGGCATAAACCAACAGATTCTGTAGCTCAGGGATTGTGCATCCAGTACAAGCAGAGTTATCAGATCCTAAGAGACCCTTGAAGAAGGAAACATTCAAAGTTCAGGCGCATTTGAAGATATCCATCGCTTTATCATACGCATGTAACTCAGTTGTGCCATCCCTGCCCCAAAGCCGATTCACCATCGATTTAATCACATTCAAGTTCAGGCGCTTACCAACAATTTAACCAACCAAAGCTTGAGCTCCATTTGGCAATTTCTTCATCCAGAACTTCTTTTGAGGGCTTCACCACATATTAACCATCCTTTGAGGTTTGTGACAAGTCGGTTGTAATGACTACGAAGAGATTAATTCTGGGTTCCAGCATTCCGAAGTCTCATTTGGGCTGGATTTCAAGGACGACGGATCCCTGATTAGTTTGGGCTGTTGTGGCTCTTACATAAATACCAGGCTCAAGAGAAATCATGCGAAACTTACCCGAATTTTGTTACCGCTGTTAATCCTCTATTGCATTTTCCGTTAGTATTTGCAATATATATGACTTTTAAAGGGCAAATTTGTATGCTTTTCATATTTTTTAAGGAAATCTCTCTCTTACCCTTAATTTCCATAAAAAAAAAACAATAAAAATGAAAGAAACATATGATGTGGCTAGCAGGGATCACCTAGAGGGGGGTGAATAAGTGATCTTAAATAATTTTTGCAAATTTAAGCGAAAATGAAATATTACAGTTGAGTCTGAATACAATTAAGAATCAAAATAGTTTATATAGACTGTGCTCTTAATGTGCAGTATATAAAGTGAGAGATAAGGGATAGAAAAACTGCACACAAGTTTATAGCGGTTTGGCTTATAGCAAGTCTACGTCCACTCTCCCACGCTGACAACCTATTAGCTAGATTTCACTATGTAATTAAAAGGAAATACAGATTTTCAGTGATATCACTCTTGTGTTTGATAGGACTCTCTATCTCATATACTCACTTTTACAAAATGTCCCTCAAAATCTTAATATTCAGCACAAAAAAGACAAGAGACAAGATTGGAGTATGCTTAGTCTTTGGATTTGTTGATTCTTGATTCTATCATCTTCTTTTGCTACTTGTTGATCTCCTTAAATACTCCTCCACTTCCAAACTAACCGTTGGACAGCTTTTAGAGGATCATCTTCCAATCTTCACTTTGAACAGATTTGTATAGAAAGGATTGAGTAGCCGTTGAATGACAGATTCTAAATCCCGCTGATTCTGATCGTCCATACAATTAGAATCTTGGTTTTCATAAGCAGAGTTTTATCTGTTGTAATACATTCTTGTCATAATATTTGATTGTCAATCAATTTGACTGAGATTGAGTCAATCAAAACTTTCCTTCTGTGAAATCCATACCAGATCACTAACTGTTATGTTTTGTTATGAATAAGTTTTGCTTCTGTGTCTGAAAAACTTTAGCGTCTGTGTCTGCCTAACTTCTGCGTCTGCATAATTTCTGCATCTTCATTACTTTTGTATCTGAATAACTTTTGCGTCTGAAGAATTTCAGTGTTTGTGTCTGCAAAACTTCAGTGTCTGAAAAATTTCAATGTCTGCGTCTGAACTTTTAGTTCTGAAAACTTGTAAAGTCTGATAATTCCTTCTGAACTTCTAGAATACATTAACCTGGAAAAAAATGTATGTCAGATTCACAAGTTACACATGGAAAGTTTTGTCAACTTCAAAATCCATTAGGAGTTTTCCTCAACAATCTCCCATTTTTTTTATAGTGACAAAACTTCTATGCAGATTCAATAAATATCAAATAAATTTGAAGAAAGTAATCATTTTAAGTGCATGAAACACAGATATATAAATGTGTAGTCTCGTAAGATCTGTGTGTTTCTCTTGCTCTGAGTATAATCTATATAACCTACAAATCAAAGTGTTAGTATAACATTATCTGTATAATTTCTCCCCCTTTTTGTCATCAACAAAAAGAAGAATGATCAAAATAAAGAATTGTTATAGACCATTCAAGCAATGTATCAGAAGCAAATGTTATGAATACATATCCAGAATGGTTTTAGAAAGAGAGAATGAAAAGTAGGTCATTTCTTGGAAGGGGTTCAAATAAGTTGAAAGTTGTCCAGAATGGAAACAGCTTGATCTATCTTTGTAGAGCATTGACCAATGGCCTCCCTTAATTCTGCCTTGTCTTTTTCTGCTTGAAGATACTAAGTCTGGTTGTTTTCCTCAATAATTTTGTGAAGATTCTTCACATTGTCATCAAGTTCAGCTTGTTTTTGCTTGATTTCTAGCAGAAGGGTCATAATGGTCATGTTCTCAGAAGTCTGTCTCTTGACGTTTTCTGGTGTAGGCTGTTCGAACTGATCCTCTGTTTTTGTAGGAATCTCCTCCTGAATATCTGCATGTTCTGCAACAATAGTGTCTCTTAAAGTTTCTTTAGGTTCAAGTGGAGATTGACTTACATCTGTCCTCTATGAGATATCATCCTGCTGATTCAGATGTGAGTCCCTAGTTGATGGTTCTAAAACCTTTGCAATAGGCTCAGAAACATATTCTGGATCATCATATTGTCCTGTTGCAAGGTGTTTATCATCTTTATCTTGAAGAAGAATTCGTTTTTTCTTTCTATACATTATAAGTGGGTTGGTAGAAACAGTCTGCTTTCTTTCTGGTTTGTTCTTTTCCTTTTCCCTTTTTCTTTGTCATTCCTTTTCCCAATAGATTTGGCTTCTGAGAGCTAAGCACCTTTACCCTTAGCTTTGCTTGCTCTTTCCCTTATATCATCAAAATTCTTCATCTTTTGAAGCATCTTTTCCCCAACAGTCATACAAAGTACAACAGTTTTGCACAACTCATTAGAGACAGATATATTTAAATACAGAAAGATGTGAGAGATGAGTGCACCATATGGAAGCTGTCTCTTATCCTTTTGAAGTGCCATGTACATTTGAAATATGATGATATGTGGAAGAGAAAACGACTTTTCATTAAGAATAGCCCAAATAAGCTTGATTTCTGATTTGGACAAGTTAGTTTTCAAAGCAGCTTTGGGCTTCAAGCAGTTGATGATGATCCTATGCAAGATCACTATTCTTCTGGTCAAATTAGAATATGAAATATGGCGTTTAGAGCTTTGACCAAAACTCTGATTTTCTGAAGCTGCTTTCAAAGCATCTTCTAGGCTTACTTCCAATGGAGTAAACTTGGATTTGCTAGCTCTAATAATCAAAGCCAGATCCTCAACTTTCAAGTCGTATGTTCTATCACCAACTGTGAACTGGAGCCAGTTTGGTGACAAAATAGAAAGGTTGGAGTAGAAATATGCAGTCAATTCAGCATATACATTAGCAGATTACAGACAATATTCAGAAATCCCTAATCTTTCAAACAAATGTTGCACAGAGATGCCAACTTTTTCAAGATATGCAAAATCAACAATCCGATAATTCATAATCCCTCGCGCAAGCAGCAATCGATAAAAGACGTTGTGCTTTGTGCTTCTGAATAAACTATCACTACATGGCATACCAGATGCAATTCCTACTCTTATAGCAAATTTCTCAAAGAATTTAGCATCATCATTAGGAATCACGAATTTTGATGCACTAGTAGTTTTAGGGCTAATATGAACTAATTTCTTGGCCAAGGGGGTTGATGGTTCCCCAACTTTCTCTTTACCCTTTCTAGCAGAAGTCTCCTTGGGAGTAGAACTAACTTGTTCATAATCAGTTCTTAAGCAAGACTAAGAATAGCTTTGGATGAGACTTGGCTCGGTGAGAAAACCATTGTCTTTCAGACATGCATGGAGAACAGATGCTGAAGCATTGCTGCGTTTTCACCGTTTGTATGCTTTCCATATCAGTTTAATGTTTTTGAAACAAAAATCTGATTTACCGATGGGTTTTGGTGTAAACGAAGGCTGATGTTCCTGTTGAGTTGCTTCCGAAGGGCTCTGTTGATCGGACTCTGTATTGGAAATTTCTATGTACTCTGGTGGTGCTGAAGATTTTGATTCTCAGTTGAGAATATGGTAGATCGTATCTTGAAAGGCATTTTGATCTGTTCTTGAGCAAAAAGTTTTGATCTTGGGGAAGGAGAGAAAAGGTAGTCTCTGAAGTGCCGAGATGGTCGAGAGTAAAGAGTTTGTACCGATAGGGTTTTATAAAGAAAGAATAATGGTTTATGGAAATAAAATACTAATAAGAGATATAATATGTGATTAAAAAAAATATGTTAAGCGCAATAGATCAAGCAGATAGATTGGAATATTTGCTTGATTTGCTTTCCAAAAGTAAAAAAAATTCTTTGAGAAATATCAAAAATATTCCCACCAAGATTTTAAGTAAGGACGTACCTGTCTTTTGAGTCTGAATTCAATATTCAGATGGAGAGCATTTGAGTCTGAATAATTCATGTCTAATATATACTTCAAGAAAATGGATAAGTAATGCACAGTTTATTTCTAATATACTTAAATAAAGATTTATCAAGAGGTTTTGTGAATATGTCAGCTAATTGATTCTTAGAATCAATGAATTGAATATTCACATCACCATTATGAACATGATCTCTAATACAGTGATGCTTGATTTCAATGTGCTTAGCTCGTGAATGAAGAATTAAATTCTTTGTTAAATTGATAGCACTTGTGTTGTCACATTTGATTGCAATACTTGAATCTTCAATAGCAAAGTCTTGTAATTGCTTCTTCATTCACAGAATCCGTGCACAACAACTTTCCAAAGCCACATATTCTGTTTTTGCTTAAGAAAGTGCAACTGTGTTTTGTTTCTTTGAGTACCAGGACACCAACATATTCCAAGTAGTTGACATGTACTTGTAGTATTTTTCCTATCCACTTTACATCCAGCTAAATCAATATCAGAATAACCAGTAAGAGTAAAATCTGAATCTTTGGAATATCAAAGACCTAACATTGGATAAGTTCCAATGTATTTGATTATTCTCTTGACTGCAGAAAGATGTGATTCTCTTGGGTCATATTGAAATCTTGCACACATATAGACACTAAACAATATATCAGGTCTAAATACAGTAAAATATAACAATGATTCTATCATGTTTCTATATGCCTTCTGATCAACCTTTTTACCATTTTCGTTTTTGTCCAGTTTGGATGTGTGAGACATTGGAATGTCTGTTTTCTTCCAATTCTATAATCCAATCTTCTTGACAATCTCTTTTGCGTACTTCTCTTGGCAAATGAATGTACCATCTTTGGTTTATTTCACTTGTAGGCTAAGAAATAATGTCAATTTGCCCATCATACTCATCTCGAACTCGTTCCGCATATTCTTTGAGAATTCTTTGCAAAGAAGTTCGTTAGATGATCCAAAAATGATATCATCAACACAAATTTAAACAAGTAAAAAAATCATTACCTTGTCTCTTAATAAACAAAGTTGTATCAACCTTACCTTTTGTGAAGTCATTTTGCATAAGGAAATTGCTCAACCTTTCATACCAAGCACGAGGTGCTTGTTTGAGACCATAAATGGCCTTTTTGAGTTTGTAGACATAATCAGTCTTCCTTGGTTCTTCAAAACCAGGTGATTGTTCCACATATTTCTTCTTCTTTGATATATCCATTCAGGAAAGCACTTTTTTGCATCCATATAAAACAATTTAAAGTTATGGACACAAGCATAAGCTAATAGTAGCCTAATGGCTTTTAACCTGACAACTGGTGCATAGGTTTCATCATAGTCAATGCATTCTTCTTGATAATAGCCTTTTGCAACCAATCTTGCTTTGTTTCTTGTGATATTCCCTTTGTCATCCAGTTTGTTTCTGAATACCCATTTTGTTCCAATTACTGGATTATTTTTGGGTCTTCGTACAAGTTCTCATACTTTATTGATTCTGAACTATTGAAATGCCTCTTACATAGCTTCGATCCAGCTTTCATCTGACAATGCTTCACCAATTTCTTTTGGTTCTATTTCTAATATTAATGCCAAGCTGCTGATGTTCTCTTTGTGTTTAGATCTAATCTTGATACCATTTTCTATTTCTCCAATGTTGAGGTTCTTCGGATGACTGAATTTATGTTTCCAGTTTCTTTCAAATCTTTTCTTCTGAATATCATCAGGCTCTGAAGGTTCTGATTGAGTCTAGATTGTTTCTTCTTTCCCTTCTTCTATAGGTTCAATGATCTTTGAATATTCATGTTGAACTTCAGATAATTCAGATTCATCTTTGTGAGTTTGAATATTTTCATCAAACCTTACATTCATTGTTTCTTCCATGGTCTGAGAATTCTTGTTGAAAACCTTGTATGCTTTGCTTGTAGTAGAATATCCAAGGAGAAATCCTTCACCTGCTTTCTCATCAAACTTTCTAAAGCGGTCATTTGGATTTTTAAGAATAAAGCATTTATAACCAAACACACGAAAGTATGAAATGTTTGACTTTCTACCTTTGTAAAGCTCATAGGGAGTTTTCTCAAGAATGAGTTTGAGAAAAACTCTGTTAATAACATAACAAGCTGTAAAAACTACATCTGCCCAAAACTGAGAGGGAATCTTACTTTCAATCAACAGAGTTCTTGCCATTTCTTGTAGAGAACGGTTTTTCCTTTCCACAACACAATTTTGTTCTGGTGTATAGGGAGTAGAAAAATTGTATTGAAAGCCATTTTTCTTACAGAAATCTGAAAAACTTTAATTATCAAATTCTCCCCCATGATCAGTTTTAATGCAGGAAATGGTATAGCCCTTTCATTATGAACTCTTCTTGCAAATTTTGAAAAATATGAAAATGCTTCATTTTTGTGAGCAAAAAAGAACATCCATGTAAATCTTGTTAAGTCATCAACTATGACTAAACAAAATTTCTTACCACAAATACTTTGTGTTCTGGTTGGTACAAATAAATCCATGTGAAGAAGCTGCAAGGCACGATTAGTAGAGACATGATGTATAGATTTAAAAGAGTTTCTTACTTGTTTTCCTAAGCTGCAGGCATTGCATAATTCTGTTTTTTTGTTTTTCAAATCTGGCAAACCTCTAACCAATTTCTTGTTAGAGATTTTTTACATTTGTTTCATACTGATATGCCCCAATCTATTGTGCCATAGATCTTCATCCTCTTTGATTGAAATTAAGCAATGAGTAGAGTTTGGATTCATATCAAGAAGATAAATATTCCTATGTCTTCTTCCAGTGAATGTTTGAGAAAGATCCTTGCTTGTTCCTGAGCACGTATCTTCTTGAAAATTGATTTTGAAACTTGAATCACACAGTTGGCTTAGGTAGCGAATGATAATCATTCTGTTCCGGAATGAGTTCCTGAACCAGAAAGAGATTTTTCAATTTTCGGTTCCCGGATGAGTTTCTGAGAAAAAAAACTCGTTTGATAATGACAAAAAATTTCTATTTCTGGAACAGAAACTCGTTTGATAACAGCACAAAATTTCTATTTTCTGAAACAAAAGCCCGTTTGATAAACAGCAGAAAATTCTATTTCCAGGAACAGAAATCCATTTTTTTAGAAATGGAATAAAAATAACAAAAAATCCGAAAAATTCATAAAAATCTTTAAAAAAATTCAAAAAATCCCAAAAAATTGAAAAATTCCAGAAAAAATCATCAAAATGTCGAGAAAATAAAAAAATTCAGATTTTGGGAAAATAGGAAATTTGTTGAATTTTTTCAAAAAAAAATCAAGAAATCAAAAATTTCAAAACTTTACAGAATTGCTTAGAATACCTGTGGCCACTCACTTTTAGTGAAATTTAAATTTTTTTAGGTGCCAAAAAAATCAAAAAATCAAAAATTTCAAAACTTCACAAAATAGTTTAGAATACATGTGGTCACCCACTTTAAGTGAAATTTAAATTATTTAAGGTGCCCAAAAAAATTCAAAAACTCAAAAATTTCAAAACTTTACAGAATGGCTTAGAATACCTGTGGGTACCCACTTTGAGTGAAATTTTAATTTTTGGAGGTAAAAAAAAAGAAAAAAATAAAAAATTTCAAAACTTTACAAAATGACTTAGAATACATGTGGCCATCCACTTTGAGCAAAATTTAAATTTTTTTAGGTGAAAAAAAAAACATAAAAAATCAAAAATTTCAAAACTTCACAAAATGACTTAGAATACATGTGGCCATCCACTTTGAGTGAAATTTCAAAAATTTTTGATTTTTTGCTTTTTTTTCGGCACCTAAAAAAATAAAATTTTGCTTAAAGTGGGTGGTCACAAGTATTTAAGTCATTTTGTAAAATTTTGAAAATTTTTCTTTTTTGCTTATTTTTATTTTTTTTTCAACGCCTAAAAAAATTAAATTTTACTCAAAGTGGGTGGCCATAGGTATTCTAAGCAATTATGTGAAGTTTTTTATTTTTTATTTTTTTTATTTTTTTCGGCACCTAAAAAAATTTAAACTTGGCTCAAAAGTGGATGACCACAGGTATTTTCAGTTATTTTGAGAAGTTTTGAAATTTTTTATTTTTTTATTTTTTTCGGCACCTAAAAAAATAAAATTTCGCTCAAAATGAGTGGCCATTGATATTTTAAGCCATTTTGTAAAGTTTTGAAATTTTTACTTTTTTGCTTATTTTTATTTTTTTTTGGCATCTAAAAAAAATTAAATTTCACTCAAAATTGGTGGCCACGGGTATTTTAAGCTATTCTATGAAGTTTTGAAATTTTTTTATTTTTTTAATTTTTTTGGCACCTAAAAAAATTTAAATTTCACTCAAAGTGAATGGCCACAAGTATTCTAAGTCATTCTGTAAAGTTTTGAAATTTTTGATTTTTTACTTTTTTATATTTTTTTTGGCACCTAAAAAAATAAAATTTCACTCAAATTGGGTGGTCACAGGTATTTTAAGACATTCTATGAAGTTTTTAAATTTTAGATTTTTTTATTATTTTTTATTTTTTTTTGGCATCTAAAAAAATTAAATTTTGTTCAAAGTGGGTGGCCATAGGTTTTCTAAGTCATTTTGTGAAATTTTGAAAATTTTTATTTTTTTATTTTTTTATTTTTTTTCGGCACCTAAAAAAATTTAAATTTCACTGAAAGTGGGTAGCCACAAATTCTAAATCATTTTGTTAAGTTTTGAAATTTTTGATTTTTCTCACCTCAAAGGTCGTGACTTTCATATGAATATGTGTGTTGAAGAAAATAAATTCCTCAGAAATGGTTCTCACTTTTGTTCTAGAAATGAAAAACCAACTTTTTTTTTGTTCTCATTTCTGGTTTCAGAATTAGTTTTGGAAGCAAACTTGTCCCGAAAATAGAAAAATGAAATTGCGTTACCAAACGGGTTTCTGGTCCAAAATTGATTCTGAGAACAAAAAACCAGTTCTTGGCAGAACCAGAATGGTTTTCATGCAGCACCTTATGCTTATCAAGTTGTAGTTAAGTCCTTTTACCAATGACACGTTATTAATCTTGAGTCCTCCAATTTCAACAATTCCTTTTCCAACTATTTTTCTTTTGTTATTTCCTCCAAATGAAACTTTTCCACCATTCAGACTTTGTAGTTCAACAAATATGCTTGAATCTCCTGTCATGTGTCTAGAACATCCGCTGTCCAAGTACCACTTTTTTTTTTCTCTTTATGGTAACCTGCAAAAATCACAGTTTCTTAAGCTTTCTTTGGTACCCAAATTTGTTTGGGTTCTTGAGAGTTAGTAGAAGCTGTCATAACAAAGTCTTTTCGTATAGGTCTCCAGACCTTAAGACATTCATTCTCAAAATGCTGTAGATCACCACATTTTGAGCACTTGAGTGCATTTCGACCAACATGTCTGACAAAATTCCTTTAAAATGATTTTTGTAAGCTTGTCGAGGAGGTCTTTGCCTTAATCTCTCCTTGACCTTTGGAAAATCAATTAAACTGTCACTTTCATTTTCAAATTCGAGACCAAATTTGTTGAAATAAGGAATCTGTATAGAAAGAATATGTTTCAAGGTTTCTGAATATGTTGAAAACTTGAAAGTAATTTCTAAAACTTCCTTTTTTAAAACAGCATTTTCTTTGAAAAGAAAATCTCGATTTTCCTTGATTTGATGAAATTCTTTTTGAAGGAAATCAATTTTTTCTTTTTGTGAAACATCTCGTTGTCTTAATGATGAATTTTCCTTTATTAAGGAAGAAATTCTTTTAAGAGCAGCCTTGAAGTCTAAACATAATTCATCAATGTAATTTGCCACTTCAATAGGCATTTCAGGATGCTTTACCTCAATCTCAACTTTGTCATCTGAATTTGAGTCTGAGTCTGACTTAGCCATCAGGTAGAAGTTTAAGATCTCTTCATCACTGTCTTCACATTCTGTATCACTCAAGGTTTCTGCTTTCGAAACTTTCCTTGCTTTCTCAAATTTGATCTTCTTTTTCAGAAGTGGACAATTTGGCTTAATATGTCCACGTTTCCTATAATGAAAGCAAATTACTTCCTTTGATTTTTCTATTTCATCATAAGGCTTCTTCTTCTCAAAAGGCTTCTTTCCTTTAAGATTTCTTCATCTGATTTTCATCTTCTTATACTTTTTTTATTAAAAGAGCCAGTTCTTCATCGTCAACATTTTCATCTTCAGAATCTGTATCATCAGAATCAATATTAGATTTTAATGCAATTGACTTCTTACCTTTGGATTTATTTGCCTCATTCAGTTTTTCAGTCTCATATGACTGAAGAGTTCCGATTAGCTCATTCACTGATAGAGACATGATTCTTTGAGTCTCTCGAATAGATGTTTTGATATTATCCCATGGTTGCGTTAGTCCTTTGAGAAGTTTGTTGACTTTCATTGCATCTAGAACAGATTGTCCTTGATATGCAAGACCATTTACTATATTAGTAAATCTGTCATACATATTAGCAATTGATTCTTCAGGCTTCATTTTGAAGAACTCATATTGGCCAAGCAGTAAATTGATTTGAGTTTCTTTGGCTCGATCTGTTCCTTCATAGGTGATGTAGAGAGTATCCCATATCTCCTTAGCCGATTCATAAGAAGCAATTTTTTTATATTCAACAGGTGCTAAAGCATAATAAAGAGAATAAATTGCTTTGGAATATAAGGTTTCTCTTTTTGAAATCTCAGTTTGAGATAATGGAGGATCTGCTGGCATGCTTCCTTCTGTCTTTTCTTTTGAGTTAGAAATTTTTGGTCTAACTCCTCCGATGATGACATCACATTTCACGTGATCAATTGACTTTATGAAAGCATTCATCTTATTCTTCCAGATGTTGTATTCCTTACCATCGAAATATGGTGATCTATTGTTTCTTGGACCTTCAATGAGACCTGGAGCACCAAAGCTAATCATATAGATCGTTAGTTCAGAAGTAAAACACTTCAATAAACGAGCAATCTCGCTCTGATACTAATTGATGTAGCTAGCAGAGTTTACCTAGAGGGGGTGAATAGGTGATCTTAAATAATTTTTGCAAATTTAAGCGAAAATGAAATATCACAGTTGAGTCTGAATACAATTAAGAATCAAAACAGTTTATATAGACTGTGCTCTTGATGTGCAGTATATAAAGTGAGAGATAAGGGATAGAAAAATTGCATACAAGTTTATAGTGATTTGGCTTATAGCAAGCCTACATCTACTCTCCCACGCTGACAGCCTACTGGCTGGATTTCACTATGTAATCAAGAATAATACAGATTCTGAGTGATATCACTCTTGTGTTTGATAGGACTCTCTATCTCACACACTCACTCTTACAAAATGCCCTTCAAGATCTTATGTTCAGCACAAGAAAGACAAGAGAAATGATTGGAGTATGCTCAGTCTTTGGACTTGTTGATTCTTGATTCTATCATCTTCTTTTGCTACTCATTGATATCCTTAAATACTCATCCACTTCCAAACTAGCCGTTGGACAGCTTTCAGAGGATCATCTTCCAATCTTCACCTTGGACAGATTTGTATAGAAATGATTGAGTAACCGTTGAATGACAAATTCTGAATCCCGCTGATTCTGATCATGCATATAATCAGAATCTTGGTTTCCATAAGCAGAGTTTTATCCGTTGTAATGCATTCTTGTCATAATATTTGATTGTCAATCAATTTGACTAAGATTGAGTCAATCAAAACTTTCTTTCTGTGAAATCCATACCATATTACTAGCTGTTATGTTTCGTTCTGAATAAGTTTTGCTTCTGCGTTTGAAAAATTTCAACGTTTGTGTCTGCATAACTTCTGCATCTTCATTACTTCTGTATTTGAATAACTTTTGCATTTGAAGAATTTCAGTATTTGCGTTTGCAAAACTTCAGCGTCTGAAAAATTTCAACGTCTATGTCTGAACTTTTAGTTCTAAAAATTTGTAAAGTCTAATAATTCCTTCTAAACTTCCAGAATACATTAACCTAGAAAGAAATGCATGTCAGATTCACAAGTTACACATTGAGAGTTTTGTCAACTTCAAAATCCATTAGGAGTTTTCCTCAACAACATACACTAACTAAAGTATCATATCATAAAAGCCAATTTCACTAATGATGCTAAGAAATAAAAACTGTCAAAGTTCAGTGGGATATTGGTATAACTACTAAGATATTTTAAGGAAAAAAAAGCTATTAATTGAAGAAGAAAAATGCTCCAAACCCTAAATTTGTTTTACACAGTCCGAGAAGGAGCAATTTTTTGAGCCTCTAACTTACTATAATTCATCATTCAATTTTTTTCTTTCACCTCAATATTCTAAAAAAGTTAAGCAATGGATAGAAAGGGATGACCTAAGTTATACCTTTGAAAAGAGGATTGATAACAAAATAAAAAGGGATAACAAAAGAATACACAGTTCTAATAAAAGATGGAAAGAGTTAAAAGCAAAAGATTAAAAAGTAGAGCTAGCTTTTTCAGGAAATAATAGAAACAAAAAAATATAAGTCCAATGCTTCAAGGACATGTCGGATTGAATGCATCCGGGCAGATGACAAAATCTAATAAAGGTGAGACTCCACTAGCTGACAAAATCTGGAGCCTAATTCGATAGCAAACTTGTTTCTTTGCATGGTCTTTTGCATTAAAAAATGGAATATGGTTCTGGGCTATTTGGATTGTCTTATTGGTTACCTCTCAATCAATTAATTACGAGAATTTCAGGAAAATGGGATCCCAAGCGATAGTGGTTAAAAAGACAACTCTTCAGCCTTTTTATTGTCTAGATTTGTTACGTTGACAATGATGTGTGCCTTTTTATTAGTAAGATAATCTAGCGATTTTAGACTAAATAGTGCGATAGAATCAAACACACCAAATATAATTCAGATGCCAAATACCGCGTATAAAACTTCTAATATTGAACTTTGAATACTCATTAAAGACGTATTCTAATAGTATATAAAATTGCGTGATTTTACTCCATTATAGAAAATGAGCTCTTTGCAATAATGCAAATAACTTGGATAGGAATAACCGCAAATTAAGTAATGCTATAACTCTATTATTTCAGTAATCCAATCACATTCCATTAAAATTGGAAAGAGATGATAATACCTCTTCGTTCCGGAACATTCATTTTCTCCATAAAGAGCCCTCAGCAAATCACGCGGGCATCACACAAAGATTCAGACAATGGGATTGAGAAAAAATTTCTTTGCTTGCAGTTGTATGGTTTGCCCTGTCTGTGGGTTCCAATGCTGAAGAACAAGATTCGGAGCAAGTGAGGCGGCCTGTTAAAACCTTTAAGGTATTTTGATTGATTTTACTTATGTACATATACAATTACCAAAGAGTTTTCTTGTCAGTGGTGTTGATGTACTAACATTTGTTATTCGTAATTATTGCAGACAATTTATGGAGAGATCATTGATTGTATCAATATATACAAATAACCAGCGTACGACCACCCTTTACTGAAAGATCATAAGCTTCAGCTATTAATTTATCGGTGAAATTGCAAAGAAAATTGCACAAGCAGTCCTAACCTATTATACACGCATGCACAAAGCAGCTTCCGATAGCACCTCCTCCTCCATTTAGCATCAGTGATACCGTCTTGTGTGCTGATTGTGCGATTATCCATGAAATTCTACCAATAATTCAATAGTATGGATTCGATCCCTAATTGCTACATGAATATTCCGATTGCATACAATTACAATCACACAATTTAATTAAAGATACTGCAAAACCATATTTGGTTTTTTGTTTGTTTTCTTGTTTCTTCATCTTTTGGTGCACATTGATCTTCAAAGTGTCATGTTATCTTTCCGTGGAAAATCTTTCAATCTTGCCTATTTAGTCATAAACCTTTTGATAACTTGTCAATTTAGTCATAAAATTTTTAATTGTACCAATTTATTCCTAATGTAGTATTTTCAGTTAATTATGGTCGGAAATCGCTGATGTCGTGGTCCAGTTATCATCGGCCGTCCTACGTGGTACAGTTGATGCTGACATGGATAATTTTCTATTTTTTTTAAAAAAATCTAAGTTATTTTTTATTTTTTATTCTTTTCTTTTATTCTTCATTTAGCTAGTAGGGCAGCGAAGTCCTCGCCGACAACATCAAGGACAAGTGAGGGCCGCAACACTCTCACTATGGCCGGCGAGGGGACCTCCGGCCCTCGGAAGTGGTCAGCAGCCCTGTCGGCTCAATGAAGAAGAAAGGAAAAAAATACAAAAAAAAAATTGAATTTTTTTAACTAAAAATTATCCACGTCAGTGCCAGCCACGCCACGTAGGACAGCTGATGTTGACTGGACTACCATGTCAGTGATTTCTTGTCAAAATTAGCTAGAAAGACTACATTGTCAATTCGTTAAAAGGTTTAAGAGTAAATTGATAAGTTATCAAAAGATTTATAACTAATTGGTAAAATTGAAATGTTTAAAATTAAATAGGCCATCGCACAATAGGTTTAGAACTTATTTGACAATCTTTCCTTGTACCGTGTGTCAAGTTTTTTTGAAAAGTGTATACTTTTCTTGATTGTATTTAATTTTCTTGTGTTACCAACTCTCTAATAGAGATCAAAGGGTAGATAACCTTTCATATTTTGACCTCTTTGGCAATTCATCGAGGCCCGACGAGGGCCTACAGCCCCCGATCTAGGGGAGAGCTCAACCCTCGCCCCAGATCTAAATGAGGGTCGTTAGCTCTCGCTTGGGGTGGGTGGCTTTGGGCGAGGCCTCGCCGGCCCTAGGTGAGGGCCGGCAACCCTCGCTCAGATTTGGGGTGAGGGTCACGCCCTCCCCCAAATCGGGGCCGACATGCCCTTGTCGGGGACCGGCGAGGCCTTGCTCGGGGCTGGCGAGGGTCGCCAGGCTTTGAGAAGGCCCAAGTGACCTCCACCAAACCTTCCCGACGGTTGTGGCAATGGCCATCGGCGAGGGCTGGGCCATTGCCATGGCCGTTGATTGTGGGTCTTCTTTTCCTTTTTTTCTTTTTTTTATAGCTTTTTCTAATTTAATTTGTATTTTTCAATTTTTTTGACTTGACGCTTGTTAGGCACCACATGTATCAAGAAAATTAATAAAACAAAACACGTCAGTGCCATGTCAGTATTTTCCGTTACTAAATTAGATAGTGTTAATTTTAGAATCTCGATTGAATCAATTTGACAAGTTTTAGGAATCGATTGCACTTTTTACAAATTTTAATACTCAATTGCATTTTTATGATAAGTTTTAAGACCTCTAGTAAATATATCCTCCTATTTTTTTGCTTAAGTTAACATCTAGACCCAATATAAGTAAATCATCTTAGTTTCGTACCTATTCCCCTGTTTATTGATATACTATTACTCATCATATTGCTTTTATTCAAGCAATTATGTACTAAATTTTGGATAGAGAAAGCCTAGCTTTTTGCTAAAGGCAACCGAGCACGGACAGGCAGCACAAGTTAAGCAACAACCGGAGAGATCACATCTTTTGGAAGGCTGTCCTGATGGAACCGTCCCGATTCGTAGAACCTCAAAGGAAGATATGATGAGAGCAAAATCTCTTGCGCGTGCGCGTACACGCCCACAGATCTATCATCCTCAAACTACCAATTCCCCAAGTTTTCATGTAAGTTCTTCCCCTAAGGACAGAACTAAGTTCAGGGTTTTTGTCGTCTCTTCTAATTATTTAACTAATTTCTTGAATTTGCACTCAACTTAAACTTTGAAAGTATCTGATTTCTTTAGCTGTCTTTCCTTCCATTTGTGTCTATAAGGAATGAATACCCTTTTTTGCTACTTTTCTTTCGACTAAAATAATGTTGAAAGCATCTGATTTTGGCCAAAAAAACTTTTATTTACTAATGATGTTGTCCTCGACTTTCTAGTATGCTTATATGGAGGTGGATTCCATCCCAAATCAGCCGCTTTTTGGAGCAAAAGCATTCATCGATGTTTACAGACCAAGGTGTGAAAAGGGCCAACATAACACCGCTCAAATGTGGGTCAACGGAGGCCCTGCTGATCAAGCAAACAGTCTACAAGCTGGATGGACGGTATGTTTTCCCAATACGCCAACCAATTAACGTCTTTCTTATGGTTTTCTCGTCATAGAACTATGGATCTAAAGGAACTTGTGCTGGTAGGTGGATCCGGATCTACACAACGACGACCTTAGTCATTTCTTTATTTACTGGTCCGCAAGCAAAAACATTACCATTTTGTCGAATTTGTTTTATTTAGAACTTGGGAAACTATTCTAATACAGGTTGAAAGGACAGGCGGATGGAACTCGCAACACCGGGTGCTTTGATTTGTATTGTCCAGGCTTTCTGCAAGTTAGTAAATCGGTTACTGTCGGAGGAGCTATCGTAAATTCATCTATCTATGACGGGGCACAGATCGAGATTCATCTTCAAATCTTCCTGGTAATTAACTTTCTTGTTTTACAATCTTGTCAAATCTGTCTTATTGAAGAACATTGTATATTTGTTGATTGTGCTAATGGAATTTATGCATGTTGAAGCTCAACAATCGTGGTAAGACATTTTAATTCATGTTAGAAATTGCGAGCCCTTTATATCGTGATTTCTTCGGTATTAGTGTATAGTGTGACACACATAGCGGCCCGACATGAGAACGAATAGCAAATGCAAAGTCCAAAATAAATTTAATTTCGGTCCCCCTCACCTTCAAAAGGTATGAAACTCCCATGACTAAAAAGTGTAAGTTCATTGTTATTTTCCCCTTTTATTTTAGGAGTTAATACCACGAAAAACTCCAAACTGATATACCTATGATAAATTTACCCCCAAACTAATATTTTGATCATAAAAAACTCTAAACCGGTACATCTTTGACAATTTACTCTCTGTTGACTTTCGTTAAATTTTTCCATCAAATTTCTAAGTTGAATGATACGTGGCAGCTGACGGGTGTACCAGTTTGGGATTTTACCCTCTATTTGTCACAGGTGTACCGGTTTGTGATTTTTTCGTAATATTAATTCAATTTAACGGATGGTAAATTTATCATAAATATACCAATTTGAGGCTTTTTTTATGATCAAAAATTAATTTTTGGCAAAATTTGTCATACGTGCACCAATTTTATATTTTTCGTGATCAAAAAATTAATTTACGATAAATTTATCATAAATATATTAATTTGAGATTTTTGTGATATTAATTTTTATTTTAAATACATTTGTGACGGAGGAGAAAATCTTTTGCCTTGTCGAAGCACGATGGTCCCCAGTCGTCCAATCAAATCACTTTGAGTGCATTGATTGATCTGTCCGCGACCGGAACAGTTCTGCTTCAGGAGCACATCAATAGTTTCTAGCGATTATTTAACGATTGACTTCATATCAGGATCCAATCACAAAGACCTGGCGGTTGGTGTACGAAGAACTTGAAGGTGCCGTGGGCTATTGGCCGGCTGACTTGTTCCCTCGGTTCGCACCCGGCGCCACAAGATTGTATTACGGAGGTGCCGCTTACTCGACCCAAAACATGACCAGCCCGCCGGTCGGAAGCGGATGCTTTCCCGACGAGTCGTTCACACACGCCTGCTATTTAAGGCAAATCCATTACATTAGTGGCTCGCACGATTGGATAGCAGTTGACAATAGCCGAGCATCGGCTCACGCAGATTCGAAACAGTGCTACCGTGTTACCACCATCGGGGATGCCGGAGATATCATGGGCTATACCTTATTGTTTGGGGGACCCGGTGGAGTGAGTTGTTGAGTTTAAAAGCGAACAAACAGATTTAAGAATAAGATCCATTATAATGTATAATTTCTAATGTATAGATACGTTACTTTTTTGTCTTCTTACGTTTTCGAGCTTTCCGTTTTTTTTTTTTTTTGGTCAAAATGAGCTTTCCGTTCAAGTGTTATGTTTCGAGGCTTGTTCTATCCTCATCGCATCTTCATTTGAACGTGAAATTCAAAGTTGGATGTACGTTTCACGCTGTAATTAAGCCAAATCCTTTGGTCAAAATCAAGCTGTGAACATGGCGATCCAACTAAGGCCATTCATGTAAGGGCAAATTGGAGAGGGAAATCTAAACATTCAATTAATCAAACCGCAAAATTTAGAGCAATTGCTTTTTTCATAAAATTAAATAATCTTCGATTCATTTAATCACGATGTATAGTTTGATAACTAATCCATTTTACATAATATATCGTTAGGTGCCAGTTATGTAAGATTGTGATATAAGAAAAGAAATTTGGCTTATTGACTTGCACTATACTATATTATGTTCAGTAAATAGGGAACATATGTAGAATGATAATTTCAATCTAAATTTTTTTATAAGATTTAAAAATAAATGGACCTAAAAAAACTCCAAAACAAAAAATATTTTAAAATTTTGAAGAAATCCAAATTTATCTCTCCAAATAGAAAATTAAAGAAAAAGTTAGTATGAAAATTTAAAAAAAGTAGAAAAAATGGTTTTGTCCAGAAATATTTGGGGCCTAGGACATTAGAGCCCGATTCACTTGCTGGGACCAAAACAATGTATTTGGCCCAGATGGAACAAGACCATGCCATGCATTTTCCTCCTCCTCATTGCCACTCTCATCGATGTCGTCACCTTCTAGGCCGCGATTAGCCCCCAAGCGGCGTCTGGTAGGACAGCTCCAACGGCAGCGTCGCAGGCCAGGCCATCTGCGCCTCCACGACACCGTTCTATGTGTTCTTGATGTACAACACGCTCACACTCTCGTCGTCCATCAACCTCATCATCTCCCTCACCTAGGCTTCCTGTTCTTCCTTAAGGTCGTGGTGGCCACCTTGTCGATGGCTATCATGCACTGCTTAGTGGTCTTCGCCGTCATTCCTGTGTCGCCCGATCTATTGCGATGGCTGCTCTTCACCGGCTTCGTGCCTTACTTGCTGAGGCTGCTGATCTAGTTAAACAAGAATCGCACGTGGGTTATGGACAAGTGAACTTAATTAAATAGGAAGTGTGGATTCGTTTGTCCAATTTAATCTTCGCTGAATACCTATATTTATTAGGCATTAAACTATAGTTAACTAAATTGGAGGTTATTTATTTTGATGAAAAAAAATAGTTGCTCTAAATTTCACAGTGTCGTCAATTAAATGTTTAGATTTCATAGTTAACTATCTTTGTAGACATGCACTTTGGGTTTTTCATCATATAGGGGTAAATGAGATATTGAGCAATTACATATTGTCTTGACGGAGAAAGGATCTCAAGCATTCGTACCATTTACTCTATATCTAAGGGTGTCAATTTTGATGATCCAAACGAATGGTATGATAAATTATTTAATTATGCTATTCAGATTGTAGAAGAAGGTAGAAAATCTATAGAGCATTTCAAATTTGTTATGCAAGTATTGGAGGAATCAAATAAAAAGATTCAGATTGCGGACTTCAATCAGGCTGTAGAGCACCCAATCAATTTTTATCCGAATGATACTCAAAGCATCCAAATAATGAATCCAATCCATGGAAAAGGACCTGGTCGACCTAGAGAAAATCAATTCAAGAATCCAATTGGAAAAACCCTATCGAAAAGCATCAACCAAGGAAGATTTGTTGATTTTACATTAAAAAATCAATTATGTGGCATCCTTGAATTGAACTTTTCAACATAATTTTAGGGTTTGATTGCATTTTTTGAAGATAGTATAAGACATGATTGAACCAACCGAAAGGTTTAGAACTCGATTGCAGTTTTGATTTAAGTTTCATACTTGATTGAACCAATCAGAAAGTGTAGGACACAATTACATTTCGTACATAAAGTTTAGTAATTGTAGTGCAATTTTCTTGAACAACTCCTACATATTTTTGCTTGTTTATGAATCACATTTTGCGTTCCCTCATGTTGTTCTTCTTGCCTGGTTTTTTTTTTTCGAAAGAAAATTATATTCATTGCTCAAAATGATACATGTGGAGTATAGAGACTTCATGGCAAAACAAATCGAAACAGAGCAAAATCTATAATATAGCAAAACAAAGCTAAATCCAAAAAACAAGGATGATTAATAAAGCACCAATAAATATGAGTACACACTCGTTCCATGAGAATGAATTTGTTAAGCAAAATAATCAGTGGCTAATCACACCTAAAATTCCTTCTCCAAATATCTTCAATGTTGCCGGTTAGTGGTATGCGCTTAGGTTCAGCTTCTTCTACACCATAGCTGTAAGGAGACAACCAAAACAAGTTGAACAAACACAGATCTAACGTTTCGAAGAGCAAATCGTTGCGGTTTAGTGAGACGCTAGAGATCCTGCGATCACCATTGAAATTAAAGGCATAAGACCTGTAGACAAACAAAGCATAGGGTATCAAATCCCTAAAAGCATACTTATTAAACTCCTAGATCCAGATAGGAGGGGACAATTCCCAAATCTAGCACTAGATCGGAAGAATTCAAACTCTCATATTTAAAGCTAGAATGGGAGAAGAGAGCTCTTAGATTTAAATAAGGAGAAAAGAAAAATGAAACACAAACAAAATCAACAAGAGAGGGAGGAGGGCACCCTCCCCTTATGGCTGAAGCTTGAAGAAGACAATGGACAGAGAAGAGAGAGAGGGAGACAAAAAGTCTTTTCGGCTTTGGACGGTGGGTTGAGGACGGACTTGAATATGTGTTCTTGCCTCGCTTCGATGGCTTCTTTATCGATGGCCTTTTTGGTGCCCTTGCTCAGAACTCAACCATTATCTTTTTCCTCATCCCAATCACTGTTACAAACAACATATTCACCCCTCCTCAAATCGGTCTACCCCTCCAATATCCCCTCGATTGCCTTCTCCAGCCCAATTGCCGCCTCCCTTAGCCTCCCAACCTTCTCAAGCCCGCCCCTCACGCTTGCCTCCACGTCATCGAGCTCCTTCAAGACTTGCATCTTTCATTCTCCTTCCTCGTCCCATCCCTTGGGGTGACTATATCCAATTGAGTCAGCAGTTATCGTAGAGTCGGGAGGCGGCGCAGAAAGAGACAGGAAGATGAAACTCTTGAAGGAGCTCGATGACATGGAGGTGTGCACAAGGCATGTGCTTGTGGCGATTGACGAGATGGCGACATTCGGAGGCGGCAGGAGGCTAAAGGAGGTGGCGATTGGGCTGGAGAAGGCAATCAAAGTGATGTCAAAGGGAGTGGACCGATTGAGCGAGGAGGTGAATGGGTCATTACAGACAGTACTTGGGATAAGGAAAAGAGGGTGAGCGAGTTCAAAGCCAGGGCACGGAAAGGGCCACCGTAATTGGATCGCATAGCGATGGTCGCCCTCGGAAAACTCTTTGGGATGCGGACATGGACGGCCGCCCCTGATGAAGAGTGGAAGGGCGAAGGTATGACTCCGGCGACGGGCAGGTAGTATTCATATAGGATCTGTTTTTCTCCTAGGAGTGCAAGAAAAATGTGACTATGGAAGAAAATCCAAAGCATTATTAATTAGTGAGAGACTTCTTGGAAAGTAATTATGAGACACGATCAAATAAAGCGTCTCGTTCATACTTTTCCAATCTTCGTGTATCTAGGACACCGTTTAAGATATACTTGTCATTTATTTCCTAACTAAACTTTTCTTTTATTTATTTATTTTTTGGTCGGTCAATTTTTCTTTCATTTTATTTGTAGTAGCAAAACTACACGACGCAATGGATATTATTTATTTGAGTATGGGTAACATATTATTGTATGATCTCAATACATGTGAATCTAATACACATGAAATGTTATTATGTGAATCCCGTCTCATCAGATAAAGAGGCTAATCAACCCTGTCGTAGACTATCCAAAGGAGATCTCATCGATTGTTCGAGAGAAAAGCTATCTTTAAGCTAACTTGAAATGACATGAAGGAGATGTTATACCTATCTAATCATTTTGACCAACAACCTATCAAATTAAAGCCCTGAATGTCCTTCACATTTCATTAGTTGATGATATTCTCTAATCAAGTCATTACTAATTGGAATTTCCCAATTACTACAGCATGCTCCCAGTACTCCGAATCAAAAAAATTCAATCAAGCATTTCATCAAGTATTGAGTATCCTAAGCTCAAGATCCAACTAATCTGCGTCTAAATCATGGTTAAACATCTCAATTCACGCAAATTTTACAACAATTGACAACATTAAGCAATCATGGACAAAGGTACGATCAACTTGCAAAACGATGACATAGAATCCAACTTATTCACTTTCACATCAACATGCATGTTTGTATCATCAATTCCTCATCCAATTAAGCTCAAATTGACATCAAATCTAAAATATAGACTCACAGATAGCACGCAATTTACATATCCCGCGATTTCTGAGCGAGATCAAAGCAAATTCAATGAATTTCTAGCATAATCAATTTCTATCAAGCCTAATCGAATTTCCAGCATGCTTCAATGAATTTCTGGCAAGATTCTACAAATTTCTAACACCTACAAGGCATGATCGAGGCAAGGCTTGAGACACATTGAGTATCACACAACATATCTAGGAAGTTCATCATAAATCATCTAAGATTGGATCAATTTCATGGATAGAGGTTTTTCGGCCATGACTAATTTAATGCAATTTTTTAACATCAAAAGTCTTAATGAATCAAATCAATTCATGGATCACGCTCATCATGTCCAATCCGAGATGTTTTGTGTGCAGATTGAAGTTTAACTTCAATTTATACTATGAATCAAGTTGGAATTTGTGGCCAATCGCATGAGATCAAAAATAGATGAAAGAACCTACCTTTAACTTGAAGAAGGACTCGCTGAAATTTGAAGCAAGCTAGCTAGAACTGAATAAAGATCGTGGAAAATAGGTAATCGGTCATGAACAAGAGGCGCGATTGGATCACTGAAACACCAGAGGAGATAATGAACACCGGAGGGGCTGTGGGACGCCAGAATTGGATTGGATCATGGAAACAAGAGGTGCATTTATTGTATTGTGCTCTTTCTCCATCTAAATTTAACAGAATTCATGTGTTACAGCGAAAGAAATATGGGACAGACTCTTAGTCACATTTGAAGGAAGGGATCGTGTACAAGAGACCATATGAACATACTTCTTGGAAACTATGAGATTTTCGAGATGAAATCTGACGATACCATTATGCAAATGTTCACAAGATTCACAAAAATCGTGAATGGTCTTGCCAATCAGGGAAAAATCTTCACCGATGCTGAAAAGATAAACAAGCTCCTAGGGGCATTCCAAAGAAAATGGAGTCACATTAGGGCATTAGTCCATGAAACAATGAGAATTCATCCCATCTCCATGGATGAGCTAATAGGAACTCCGGTATCCTATGAAGCAGAGCACTTGAACGAAGAAACCAGCAACAAAGTTAAGATATGAAGGGAAGTAACGAGAACCGAAACAGAACGATCACGCAAAAGACGGAGAAAAATAAACGATGCACGAATTTTACCCAGGTTCACCCTCGAATTAGGGCTACGTCCTGCAAAGAGATTTTACTATACTTTTCAGTTTACAGCCACTCAACACGTTACAATGATAAGAAAAATGAGCAAAATATATATATGCTCCAAACGAGCCAAAAACCTAAACCTATATGAAATCTCTTAATCTCGCACTATACGGGCCAGCTTAAATAAAAGCCCAAACCCGTTGAGGTTTCGGGGGCGCTGCCCCTGAGCCCCCGCCCGCTCACCGGCGAGCGAGGCAGCCGTCCACTGACCGGGTAGTGGAACCCCCGTCGGGGGGCGCTGCCCCCAAACCCCCAACCGCTGATCAGGCAACGAGGCACCCGTGTCGGGGGTGCTGCTCCCGAAACCCCCGCATTCCGCACGCAGGGATCATATGTCGTTGGATAACACTTCGGTTTCCCTAAACTCACGTGGGCGTACCCGGTGTGAGAAACAATGGTCCCCAAAGTATTCGCCAAGTCCAACAAGATAGTCATTGCTTTCAAAACTGATTATATTGATGCAGGTGAACCAACGTCATCTGAAGATGAAGATGATGAAGACATGGCAATCCTAACAAGAAGGTTTAAAAGCCTGGTGAGAAAAGGGAAAAGTTTCAAAGGAAAATGACAAATGAGAATCTTAGGAAGAGAAGAGATTGTCCAAAGCAAAAAATGAAAACAAAAGCATTGATATTGTTTGCTATGAATGGCAAAACCCTGGTCTCGTGAAACTCGAGTGTCAACTTCTCAAGAAGAGAAAGCAAATCTAGAAAAGAAGAAACGTGCACTCTGAATGCCGAAACCTGAAGTGATATGGAATGCAAAACTAGCGATGAAGACACCAGGCAGGCAAACATATGCCTTATGGCTGATTCCAAAGCCGATGAAGAAATTGAAGTAAATACTCCTAAACTTACTTATTAGGAAATGCAGGATATTGTAAAAGAGATTTTCAAGGAGCAGAAGAAGCCTTCAAGAAAATTTTCCAAGTTAAAGAGAGATTTCAAAACTCACATACCAAGACTATAAGCAAAACGAGGAACTCATATATAAAGGAAGTTGACACTATCAAAAGTGAATATGAACTTTCCTAGAATAATGTGCTTTTCTTGAGGAGAACTTGTCGAAAGTCTCCACAAGATTCTCTCCCGGTCCGAAGATACTCAAGCACGTTCTTTTCATTGAAATTCCTCATTATAAGAAATCAAGTTTGGAATATGTGGAAATTGAAGAAGAAAGAATTGCATTTCCAACCACAAAGGAAAGTATTAGGTGGAAACTGCATGTTCATGTTTACAAGAATCATTATGCTAGAAACTTCATTGGATCAGTCGGTAGAAAGTTCTTCAACTATTGGGGCTGCAATGAAAATTGTCATTTCAGAAATGAATGTCCAATGAGCAAGCCATGCCAAAGAAGATACACCATTCTACTAACAAAAAAAAAGAACCCAAATTTATCTAGGCACCAAAGAAACAATGAAAAATTTCTTTAATGTAGAAAAAGACGAAGAGTAGCAAATCGTATTTGGACAATGGATGCTTACGGCACGACTGGTGATGCTGACAAATTTGTGTCCTTAACCCAAGTTGATGGTAGAACAATCATTTTCGAAGGAAAAAACAAAAGAAGAATAGTTGGAAAAGGCAACATCAAGTTGGGAAACTTGATGGTTGAAGTTATTGGATTGGTCAAAGGACTAAGTCACAATCTAATCAACATCAACCACTTTGTAACAAAGGTAACGAAATTAGCTTCAAAGATGGTGAATGTATCGGGGTATGTAAAGACTAATCCCAGTCATTCACAGGTAAGAGACATGGCAATAGTTATTTGCTTGACATAGGTTATGACACCGCTTGCTACATAATCTCCATCAAAGTAAAACAAGAGCTTTGGCACAGGAAGCTAGGTCACATAAGCTTGGAACAGATCTCGAAATTAGCAGCCAATGACCTGGTGCGTGGTCTTGTTAATATCGAGTATAAGAAAACTGAGCTATGTAGCGCTTGTTGCTTAGGTAAGCAAGAAAAGAGTATCTTCAAATCCATCAATATGGTTGCCACCAACAGAGCATTGCAGCTATTTCACATGGATTTGTTTGGACCAATCAGAAGTACAAGCCTTGGTGGTAAGAGAAACTATCTGGTGATTGTGGATGATTACTTAAGACTCACTTAAGTGATGTTCTTAGCCCATAAGGACGAAGCCTTCCAATCTTTTGTGAAATAAGTCAAAAATGAAAACGGATACAACATTACATCCAGACACACATATTACCGTCGAGAGTTTCAGAATCAAAGCATCTCAAATTACTATGAAGAAAATGGTTTCGAGCATTACATCTCCTCAACCTACACTCCCCAACAAAATGGCGATGTGGAAAAGAAGAAACGGTCCCTTCAAGAGATGGAAAAAACAATGACGATCGAAAGGAGCACTCCTACTTACTTCTAAGCTGTAAGGACCTCGGCCCCACCGCGCTTCCACTGCGCCACTCCTTATGTAATATTGTCCGCTTTGGACACTAAATCCTCACGGTTTTAACTTGTAAGGACCTCGGCCCCACCGCACTTCCGCTGCGCCACTCCTTGTGTAAGATTGTCCGCTTTGAACACTAAGTCCTCACAGTTTTAAAATGCGTTACACAAGGGTTAGGGGCCAAGCCTTATAAACTCACCAAGATCTTACTCCCTAAGCAATGTGGGACAAGAGCAATGCCCCCCTTGCCATCCTAGAAGCCTGCCGGAAGTCGCTCCTTATCTAGGTCCTTAGACCCCGGCGACCACTTCCCACCCTTGTCGGACCGAGTTGTTACATTCTCCCCTCCTTCGAGCACAGCGTCCTCGCTGTGGCCCCACATGCGATCGGGAGTCGGCTCTGATACCATTTGTAAGGACCTCGGCCCCACCGCGCATCCGCTGCGCCACTCCTTGTGTAATATTGTCCGCTTTAGACACTAAGTCCTCACGGTTTTAAAACGCGTTTTAAAACTGTGAGAATTTAGTGTCCAAAGCGAACAATATTACACAAGAAATGGCGTAGCATAAGCGTGTTTTAAAACTGTGAGGACTTAATGTCCAAAGCGGACAATATTATACAAGGAGTGGCGCAGCGGAAGCGCGGTGGGGCCAAGGTCCTTACACAAGCTGAAGCAGTTGAAACTGCTTCTTATATTATAAACAAGATAATTATTAGATTGTTGGAGAAAACACCATATAAACTATTCAAAGGTAGAAAACCATGTATATCATGCTTTCATATCTTCAATTACAAATGTTAGATTCTCAAAAATATAAACAACAACATTGGTAAGTTTGAACCATAATCGAATGAAGGTATATTTATTGGATACTCTATTACCAGCACAGCATAGTACGTTTTTAACAAAGTATCGTCGATAGTGGAAGAATCCACCAATATCAAGTTTGAAGATAATGTGATGGGCGTTCGAGCAAATAGTGAAGAAGATGAGAAAATTTCTGGATCAATTTTCTCCTTCCCCTTTGCGCGGTGGCGTAAATGAGAGAAAAATTGTTGATGAGCGACTTAGATTTAGATCTACGACATGTTTACAGATAAATATGTCGTAATAAGTATTTATATCAGTGTGCCTTGTAAGTTAGGCAATGAAAATAGCAGCTAATTATTATTTGAATTATTACATCTTGGGTAGACCTGTCAAAATTAATTTTAAACCCATATATATTGCAATATTAAAAAGCCTAGCTTAAATGGGTTTTTAACTTTAAAGCTTAAGATAAATGGATTGAGTTTAGAACCCATTTCCAACCCACTAGGCCCACATACACTCTCTCCCTCTTTAAAAAAATATATTTTTAAAAAATCAAAATCATAATTCTTTTTTCTTTTTTCTTCTCTTCACTTTTCTTTCTTTTTCTTTTTCCTTTATTTTCAGCATATGGCCGACCACGGTGACAGCCGGCAACTGACCATAGCGAAGGGATGACCTCACCGAAGGCTGGCAATGCTCGAGCTCGCCGACCTTAGACGAGGCTCGATTGATCGGTGAGGCTCCAACCTTGCTAATCTAGTGAGACTTGAGCTCATTGGCCTCGGGCAAGCTCAACCTCATCGAAGCAAGTGAAGCTCGGCTCGTTAGAATCAAGCGAGCTCATCCCTTGCTTATGGCCGGTCGCTAACCATCGCCGTGGCTGGCCACCGACCAAAATAAAGGAAAAAGAAATAATAAAATAATAAAAACTATTAAAATGAGTGCACGAAGTAAAATTAAATCAGATTTCGTATACCAAATGCTGAAAAATATTTTCTAGTTCATTTTCAAGTTTCAACCAAACACTAAAAAATAGTGTCATTTTCTTGGAGAAAATGACATCATGGAAACATTTTATAAAAATGTTACATTATCCTCGAAACAAATAAGCCTAAATTTTCAAAAAAAAATTATAAAAATTATCCACTAGATTTGTATTGCATGAAAATATTTTAGCAATATAATTTTTTAAAGAAATTATAAGAAACAAGTTTTCCTTGATTACATTAAATATATAAGTCTTTTAGCAATATAGGTCAAGTTAAGTTAGGTATGAGTCGAGATACTTTTACATTATAAATAAATTGATCATAAAAGGGTTAATGGGTCAATTTGGATCGGATCATTAATGACTCGACCCAAATCTAACATAACCCAGCCATTTGATAGGTCTAATCATAGGTTATGCTTGGTTGTCTACTTATTAAGTTGTGGAGTCAACCGCACGGGAAGATTTTGTCCTTAAACTAATCTATTAACTCCGCCAAGGTTAGTCAGTGACCTTTAATTTACAGAATTCTTGTTAGCATCTTAGTTAATAATCAATTTAATTTCGTTGTAATTCATTAATGTTTTTTTAAAAGTTTGATCTACCGTTAACCTTAATGCTTAGAAGAAATATTTTGATGAATCTGACTAATCTCTATGAGTGAAGAATTTGCTTATCTACTAGATGTTTTGCTAAGCTTTCTCCAATACACTTTCCTTTCATATTTTAAAAGATTTTTTGCTTTAATAAGAAATAGCCACGTGTTTCCATGAATAAGAAAATCTTTAAGTGAAATTTTAATGTAATCAATCCGGTTATTTTTGCCAAAAATCGCTAATGTTGTGGTGTTTGACAGAAGGGCTAACGATAAAATGGGAAGATACCATTAAATTTTCCAGCCCATCCATAAATATTTTAATTTTTCTAGTTGTGTCTAAACTTTCAATCTCCCATTTCTTTAACTTTCTCAAACATAGCAAAGAGAAGTAGAAACCGAATGCCATATTTTGGTTATAAAAATATTTATTTGGTTTTGTGATTTATTGCAAAATGCTTGTCTCAAATGTTATTTTGCAAAATGGTATCCAGACTCATTTAAAGTTTAAATTTACATGAAATGTAAGTCCGACCCAACAGCAGGTCATATGCGCTATTTGGTTCTTCTGTTTGGCCCAACGATTCTTTTACAAGTTTAAAACTTGTCTCTTAGCATTTAACTCTAATCCTTCAAGTTTGAACGAAATTTAGCTTTCTTTCACTCCCTAACGTTCAGTAATAGTCTGGCAGAGTGCTCGAATATGGGCGTAATACGTGCCAAGAGATTTCAACTTGACTCATATGCATCCGGATCTTGCCATAATTTTCCAATCCATTAGACTATTATTCAACATCATCGTCATCGTCATGTCCATCTCTCTGCAATTACATTTTATCTGTCTACTACTCATTTATTTTTTGCTTCGAGCAAAAACGCCTTCGATTCATCGTTCTTGCCTGGCTTCGGTGGTTTCTTCGGCAATGGTGGCTTCCTCATGCTCGATGTGAACTCATCTGCCATCTCCTTCCTTATCCCCGTCACTGTCCGGAACAGCTCGTTCACCTCCTCACTCAGCCGGCGCAACCCCTCTGACATTACCTTGGTCGCCTTCTCCAGTTCAATTGCCTTAATCCTCAGCCTCCCCACGATTTCTTCGCTGCCTCCGGATGCCGACACCTCGTCCATCACCTCAAGCACGTGCCTCGCTTGTGCCTCCATATCTTCGAGCTCCTTCAAGAGCCGCGTCTTCCTGGCTCTTGCCTCGCCGCATCCCGATGACTCCATGATAACTGCTGACTCGATTGCACGAACAGAGTCGACCCAGGAGAACTCCTTCGGGATGCGGACGGAAAGGACAACCCCTGAGGTAATGCGCAAGGCCGAAGATATGACTCCAGCAACGAACGCCGTCACAAAGCTGACCGCTTGGATAGCACGGCGAACAACTCTCTCGACGGGCGAGACCTTCCACCACGGCGTTGACATTCTGACTCTCGCGGCCAAGTCTTTGATCAGCTCCTCAATGTCGCCCGCAGACTTCACATATCTGCTGCCACCCTTGCCCTCTGAATCTGCAAGCAAATCCCTCGCTTGGTGAATCTCCTCCTCCGATGGGTTACCGTCCAAACCAAGGAGCTCAATCGCGATCCTCAGGTTCAGGGGGCGGAGATACAGTCGCTCGATCTCTGAGGAGATGCAGTTGCAGACATCCAGGACCTTCAGGCTGTTGTCCAAATACCATGACGAGAGGCTATCACCACCACCGTTCACTTTCAGCTCGTGGATCAAGGATTTCACGGAGCAGTGAGCGAAGGTGAGCACGGCAACGGCGGAGCAGAGCCAGGGCAAGCTGACAGAGGCAGGGTTCAGGCCCCGAAGGCGAGAGAGGAGTGACTCATCGAAGGAATTGGAGATAGAATCTAGGTCCTTGGCTGTGAGCTTCGCTCCCTTCTTGTCACCGGGTAAGAGGAGGCGCGAATACATTTTGGAAGAAATTTGTTCTCCTTTTCCGGGAAAACTGAGACGAGAAAGTGTCGGAAAGTTTTGATGAGTACGGGCTCTGTGGGCACTAGCAGTAATTATACAGGAGCGTGTTTTGTCCTAGGAATGCAAGAAAATGTGATTATGGAAAAAAATCCAAAATTTATTGGAATGTAATTTAAAGACACAGCCAAATAAGGAGTCTCTCTTCGTGCTTTTCTGGCCTCCTCATATTCTACATACGCGGTTTAAGACAAACTTGCTTTTTATCTGTTCATGCTTTTCTGGCCTCATCGTATTCTACATGCGCGGTTTAAGACCAACTTGCCTTTTATTTCCTTCTAAACTTTCCCTTCATTGCAGCGGTGCGTCATTGTGGATAATAACAAGTGACGGTAATTGAAATGATCCGAATAAGTTACATTTTCAAGAATGTAGTAATTGAATGTGGCGCTAAAAACACATTTTTTTTTATATATTTTTGGAACAATTATTTCCACTCGCTTTGTGCGGTGGCTTGGTGGCGTAAGCGAGATAAAGTTTTTTATCTCCTTTCACTTATCCCTTTACTTCGGTACATAACAACTGCTACACCCTTTTGCTCGCACTCAATCTCAGGTATCACCTCCACTTTGTTGTGTTCTATGGCAAAGAAAATCTTTGATGGCATCTTCGGTATGGCCATTTCAGTGCGCTCCCTCTCAATCGCATTTCTTATGCTTCATGTTTTAGCCATGCCAATGCCACATACGAGAGAGAAAATAATTAAAAAGTCACGTCAATATTTTCCGTTACCTAAGTTGGAGGGGATTAACAGAAGGATTTGATTGCATCAATTTGACAAGTTTTGAAATTTGATTGCACTTTTGTAAATGTTTCAAGACTCAATTGCATTTTTGTTACAAATTATTAAACTTTCAATACATTAATCCCTTAAATTTATAGAAGAAGATCCATGTGCATTATAAACTTAGGAATGAAAATAGTTCCTAATGTTTAATTACCACTTGGGTTCTTAAATAATAGTCGGTCGCTACTTAAATTTTGTCGAGTTGTCAAATGAACTTCTCTAAGGTTACTTAATCACATCTAAATTTTCTCCATAGCATTTTGATCTGCGCATTCATTGTGGCGGATTATGTTTTATTTCTTGCTGATAATTGGCTGAACCGATTGCTTATAAACCAATTTAATCTTCCACTCACCACAATTATCCATTTCATTGCGGCGTAACCCACTCCTGCGTCACACTTCTTTTTCACAGTCAATAGTTATGTTATTCTGTGTTTTTTAAAGCTAATTTTAAATTCTTGGATTGTCAGCTGTATTTGCCTTGATCCTCCCTGCGGAGTGGGAACGGGTTTAGAAGCAATGTCGAGTGGGGACGACCAATCTTTATACTTGAGGTGCTTGCCCTCGTTTGACATGAGTTTTCCAAAATCCTTAGCTCGAGTGACGTTGTGAAATTTCAATTAATTTGAACCATTAAGCACTATCCTATTTGGAGTCGCCACTAACCTATTAGGGCCGACTAAGAGCCAAGTGGAACGCAAGAGGACACACCACTTCCTATAAATCAGAGATTTTAAATTCAGGGACTTGTTTTCACTAATTGTCTAATTAGCAAACTCATTTTATTTATCTACAAAGCCATTCATGCGGTCTTTTCAAGTTATGAATCCTTAGCTATCTTCCACTATGTGTCCACAAATGTTGTTGGATTGAGAGTGACCCTGAGGTGTGATCTACTTATCAAATGAAATCAAAGCGCCCAACGATTAAGAAGAATCTAACGCAATACATCGAAAGAAAGTAATAAAAGATTGCGGAATGAAATGCGAGAAAGTAAACCCGATATAAGTCAAGTAGAGAATATACATGGCTTTATTTTAAGCCGCAAGACATGATCCTTCATGAACTTGATTTTCGAAATTTAAATCTAGCCTAATCCTGAAGAAGCTAATCAACCCAGTCTGTAGACTATCCAAAAGAGATCTTATTGATTATTTGAGAGAAAAACTATCTTTAACCTAACTTGAAATGACATGAAGGTGATGTTATCCCTAACCTATCAAATTATAGCCCTGAATGTCCTCTACATTTCATTAGTTGATGATTTTCTCTAATCAAGTCATTTACTAATTGGAATTTCCTAATTACAACATGCTCTCCGGACTCCGAATCAAAAAGTTTCAACAGGCATTTTGTCAAGTATTGAGAATCCTAAGCTCCGGATCCGACTAATCTACTTCTAAATCAAGCTTAATCATTCAACGCACATTTTACAACAATTGACAACATTAAGCAATCATGGACAAAGGTACGATCAAATTACAAAACGATGACATAAAATCCAACTTAATCACCCTCACATCAACATAAATGTTTGTATGATCAATTCCTCATCAAATTAGGCTCAAATTGAAATCAAATCTAAAATATAGAATTACGGCCAGCTAGTAATTTACATATCCAGCGATTTCTAAGCAGGATCACAGCAAATTCAATGAATTTCTAGCATACTCAATCAATTTCTATCAAGCGTGATCAAATTTCCAGCAAGCTTCAGTGAATTTCCGGCAAGATTCTACAAATTTCTAACACCTACAAGGCATGATCGAGGCATGGCTTCAGACACATTAAGTATCACACAACATATATGGATCATCTAAGATTGGATCAATTTCTTCGATAGAGGCTTTTCGGCCATGACTAAGTTAATGCAATTTTATAGCATCACAAGTCTTATTGAATCAAATCATCCGAGCTGTTTGGTGCGCAGATTGAAGTTTAACTTCAATTTATACTATGAATCAAGTTGGAATCCTTGGCCATTCACATGAGATCAAAAATAGATGAAAGAACCTACCTTAAACTTGAAGAAGGACTCGCTGAAATTAGAAGCAAGTTAGCTAAAACTGAATAAAAATCGTGGAAAATAGGTGATGAACAAGAGGTGCGCGATTGGATCGCGGAAACACTGGAGGAGATAATGAACGCTAGAGGAGAATTGGAGGCCACCGGAGGGGCTGTGGGATGCCATAATGGGATTGGATCACGCAAACAAGAGGTGCATTTATTGTATTGTGCTCTTTCTCCATCTAAATTTAACGGAATTCATGTGTTACAGCGAAAGAAATCTGGGACGGACTCTTAGTCACATTTGAAGGAAGGGATCGAGTTCGAGAGACAAGATTAGCATACTTCTTGGAAACCATGAGATGTTCAAGAAGAAATCCGACAAGACCATTATGCAAATGTTCACAAGATTCACAAAATCGTAAATGGTCTTGCCAATCAAGGAAAAACTTCACCGATGCTGAAAAGATAAACAAGCTCCTAAGGGAACTTCCAATGGAATGGAGTCACATGAAGACATTAGTCCATAAAACAATGAGAATTCAACTCATCTCCATGGATGAGTTAATAGGAACTCTGATGTCCTATGAAGCAGAGCACTCGAACGAAGAAACCAGCAACAAAGGTAAGATAGTCATTGCTTTCAAAATTGATTATATCAATGCAGGTGAACCAACATTATCTGAAGACGAAGATGTCGAAGACATGGCAACCCTAATAAGAAGATTTAAAAGCCTGATGAGAAAAAACCACAAATGAGAATCTTAGAAGACAAGAGATTCTCCAAAGCAAAAGATGAAAACAAAGGAAATGACATTGTTTGCTACCAATGCAAAAGGCGTGATCACATGAAACTTGAGTGTCCACTTCTCAAGAAGAGAAAGCAAAATGTAGAAAAGAAAAAATGTGCGCTCTGAAAACTGAAACTTGAAGTGATACGGAACGTGAAACTAGCAATGAAGATACTGAGCAAGCAAAAATATGCCTTATGTCTGATTCCGCGGCAGATGAAGAAATTGAGGTAAGTACTCCTAAACTTACTTATGAGAAAATGCAGGACATCTAAAAGAGATTTTCAAGGAGCACAAGAAGGCTTCAAGAAAAATCTCTAAAATAAGAAGAGAGATATCAAAACTCGCTAACCAAGACTCCAAACAAAAAGAGGAACTCATAATTCTGCGAAAGGAACTTGATATCTATGAACTTGTATAAAAATGATGGAACGAATAATATATTTTGAGAGCTTTCGTCCGGGCTTTTGACCAGTCAACTGTAGCTTCACCCGTCCTCTATCCGGTAGCATCATGATGCCTCAACTTGGCCACCAATGTGATTTTTTCTTGTGGACTCTTATACCATTCCCTCTCGATGCCTTTGAATCCTTAGTTTGGCGTAGATGCCTCAGAAGCCCTTCTACAAGAGCATGAAAACGACCAACTTGGTGTTTATCATACTTTGTCACTTCATTCATATCTCTCTCCCTTATTCTACGGAACATGTCCCGCATTTGCTTCACATGGAAGTAGTGGGGGCATCTCGGCAATTTGTTATGATGTCGTCGAATCTCTTTGATGGTGGTGGTGATGGTGGTCGTGACGATGGTGGATTATGAGGCCCAACTTGTTCTTCATTCTTCTCAACTGACCAACTCCGTTCTCGTGATCAGTTGGACGCCTCCATATGGACCCTCTCCCGAAAAGCTGCACTCTTCTGATGTCCTTTCGGATCCAATAGGTGCCTTCCTTTTGCAGATACTAGTGCAGGTTTACTGCTGGCCCTACTGAAGTATGAGCTTCGAGAGGTTGAACTGCAATGATCTAATTCTAGTTGACGAGAGACCATCTTATTCTTTGTTCTTACACTAGTCTTCTTTGGCATCATATAGGCCCATGTCTATGCGTAGGCGCCTCCTTTTTACTGGGGACTCGTCCATAAGCATTGGTTTGAGAGTCATATGGAGAGACATGTGGCTTTTGCTTCTGAACTTGTTGCTAGAATTGATGGACGCAAGGGAGCCCAATGACTTATGAGGGATGAGCAGTCTCGATTTCGCCTTCATCGCTGAGTTTTCTCTAGCCATTTACTTTCGACTATGTTTACATCAAAAATAAACCAAGTCAATTATAATCGGCATGATATCGATTCAAGTAAACACGTGACCCGAGACCAGGTAAGATGTGGTTAACGGCAAGACGACAATCACAGGAGCCCTTAGTGATGGTCATACCGACCACAGAAATACTTGTCGGTGATCATCCTTATCGATGACCTTGATCTAACTATCAATATACAATAGCGACTGGTTGACAATGTCATGGCAAAATTGACCAACCGTTGGAAGAGGCAAAGATATCAATTGAGAGGAATAGATTGACCATGGAATGAGAGACCATTTGAAAAATAATCATTTTTTAGAATAAAATGAGCGCAAAGTTTAGGAATAGTGAGAGAGTTACGAAAGGAGGGGTTGTCATAGGATTGTTCATATAGATCCGCAGACAATATATCAGTTAGTATAACAACAGTATGATGAAGGCGCTTGTCGTCATAATGAATAGTCCCTTACCAAAAAAAAAAAAAGTTTAGGAATAGTGGCAATAGAATTTGAAACTGCTTGCGGATAAAACAGATCGTGATCAAAGGTGAATTTGAAGGAATAACAACTTGGATGAGAGTCAAGATAACGACAGATAAATGTGGAGAATCGGGGCATCATCTTGAAGGGTAACTGCTTGGAGAGAAGATGTTATGGCAACGTGAAGATGTGGAGCCGAGGGCTTTGGAGATGTGAAGGCACGAGGGAAACTGCTGAAGAACTTCTTATGGGCAGTCAAATTGCAAATGCTATAAATACTGGTGCTTGTGTACTGTAGAACCCCCGTAAAACAAACAAAACTATCTTTCTACCAACTTTTGATTCCTGCACTTTAGCTGTAGTTTCGAGATATCTTGTTTTGATTAAATTCTGGCACGTAAGTTAATTGTACCTTTCAGATCTTTGTTGTTAATTAAAGTCCATCACTGTATCTTTCCGTCATCACGCATTGTTGTCATTTGATTCCGGCAAAGTGTTGTGTGTTTTGACGTTGATTAAATTCCGTCAAAGTATATCTATCTATTTCGTGTTCCTTTTACACTGTTAGTATAACTCCTGTCCAGAATCGCTACAAAACACATCTCCTTATATTAAAAACTGAAAAACGACTTTCATTGAAATATACTTGGTTGCTGAATTCAATTCCGATGAAACGGACTTACCGACAATGGAAGCTTCTTTGGCACATTAGCAAAACTTGGCAGAACCATTAAACCGTGAACCATACTATTTTCATACCAATCATGTGCTTCATAGACTCCAGTTTCTATATCATAGCCTTCATATTTTGTGTCGCCACTCGATTCTTTTTCTGTTTCAAATTGGAGAGGGAGGGGGTGGAACCTTGGTAGCGCACGTATTTGGTCTTATTACATCCATCCATTCATCCAACCTGTCTTGGCTGAGAAATATTTTAGGGCTTACTTCTAAGAAGTCAACAGTGTTGCAGAGCTGCTGAAATGTTTGCTCTTCCACTTCTTAGTGATTTTATTGCTGTCATTACTTACTGATCATGGTAGGAATCAACTATAGGAGCAGCATTCTTCTCGCAGACAGTGGGTGTCAATGATGCATCGGTGAAGTTTGAGATATGGGATACTGCAGGTCAGGAAAGGTACGACAGCTTGGCTCCTATGTACTACAAAGGCGCTGCTGCAGCTGTCATTGTCTATGACATTGCTAGCGCTGTTTGGAAACTTCCCTTTCTCGTTTTCTTCATCGTTTGTAATTTTTGTGCCTGTGTTAATCAATTAAGAAGGTTACTATTCTATTAGAAATAGCTTAGAAGTTTTGAACCTTAGGATAGGAAGGTTAATTACCTCTTCTCTCGGCCAATAGTAGCAATTGTATATTCTGGACAGTCTTGAGCTGCTATTGCTTTTGTGCTGGAAACAGCCAAGGGGTTGCCCAGAGTTCAGGCTATGCAGAATTCAGCACCAGCGGGGATCGTTCTAGCTGATAGAAGCTCTGTAGAAACCCAATCTGCATCCTGTTGTTCACGAGTTCTTACCAACTCTTTGTTCATTCCTGTACTTTCTCTCCTCACGTTCTATAGTTCTCTTCCACTCCAGTACCTTGATCTTTCAGTTCTTGATGCATATGAATAAAACAAATTCGACTAAAACACCGCTTGTGAAACTAGAAAACCAATTGGAGTTAGGGCGCTAGTTCATACAAACCCAGCGACTTACTCGTTGATCAGTGAAGACTGGAATCTCTCTCTCTCTCTCTCTCTCTCTCTCTCTCTCTCTCTCTCTCTCTATGAATCATATATAATGAACAATAATCTAACCTTTTCCAACTAGATGGAGTCACGCGTGAATCTGCTTGTGCTATTATGTTCGGTCTTGCAATGCGATGCGGGTTTCTCACTTTCTGGCGATGCGAGCGATCTTCCACATCTTTCAACCATTTTCATGACAAAGATGGCGACGAAGTAATATATCAAATGAAAGTAATGAATATTAGCAAGTCCGAGTGGATTTTCTCGATACTGTTCACTGAAACTACAAGCGTGCATGATGGCTTCAGGAGTCACCGTCGATAAAACTATCTTCGATTTCTTTTCATGCAACACGACGTGGCTCCGAAGATGGGGACCGAATCAATCGAAGCCCATATCTTTAATGGTCTGTTTTCCTTATTTGCAAGCAGTCATTGACGGAGGACGGATCACATTTGACACCATAACATAAGAGCAGGGATTGGTCAGAGACAAGCCAATTGACAAAGCAGCGATTCTAAGCAAATATGCATGTGAAAAGACGAAACGGAAATGCTTAATCTCAGAAGCGAATCGAGAAAATGGACTTTGAGGACAAGCTTGTCTAGAATGGAAGTTTCAGAAAGAGGAGCACCACGAAAAGAGAGAATGACCAGAAGAAGAAATGCTAGGGAGGACTGCAAGACCGTGAGGAAAAATTAGACAAGACAAAATCTAGGAACGACTACATCCGGGAAAAAAGTGACCGTCACTCTAGTCGATCGCCTCAAGCATGTGCCTCACGCTCGCCTCTACGTCATCGAGCTCCTTCAGGACTCACCTCTTCTTGTCGCTTTCCTCGTCGCGTCCCACCTCTGCAATAACCTCTGATTCAGTCGTGCAGATATAGTTGTCCGAGGGAACGCAGCGAGGAAACAGACAAGAAGACGCAACCCCTGCCTCGATCGCACGGAGATATAGCCGCACCAGAGGAACTCCTCGGATGAGGACATGGATGACCGCCCCTGGGAAAGCACGCAAGGCCGATTAATATGATTCAGGTGACGACCGTGTTAAGATTACGGGTAGTGTTTATATAGGGTGAGTTTTCTTCCAGGAGTGCAAGAAAAATGTGACTACGGAAAAAAATCCAAGGCATTATTAACAAATCAGAGATTTCTTGGAAAGAAATTATAGGACGCGATTTGAGATATACTTGTCATATATTTCCTAACTAAACTTTCCTTTTATTTGACTTGCTGTTACAAAAAAAAAAAAACAACACGATGCCAATGATTTTATTATCGATAATATTATCGAGTATTGGAAAAATATTATTGCATGATCCCGATACATGTGAATCTAATACACATGCAATGTTGAATTATGCGAATCCTACCTCATTCTATAATCATCATCATCATCATTCATTATCTCTATTCTCTTCTATTTTTTCTATAATGAAACTCAATCTCCTTTCATTTATCCCTTTATTTCGGTACATAAAAACTGCTACACCCTTTTGCTTGCACTAAATTCTCAGGTATCACCTCCACTTTATCAAAACGTCAACGTCGGCCGCACCACATAGGATAGCTAGCGTTCATGTCAACAATTTTCAATGAGAAGTAATTTTCATCCGCCGGATGAACTCAATTAGCAAAACGTGAAACGGTTTAGAACTCAATTGATAAAATCAAAAGGTTTAGGACTGAGCTAGCAAAAGTGCAATATATTTAAGACTTTTTGGGACAATTTCCCTATTGTTAACATTAATTTGGGAACACTCTAAATAAGCCTAAATTACTAAATGGACTATACATTGAGTAATAATATCAATGTCAAGTACAAAAACTCTTCAAATAAAGCCAAGAAGTAAATTGAATGAATGAACATCGAGAACAAAAATTACCATCGTTTCTATAAATAAAAAGTAGGGGCAATTAGAAGCTGGGGCAACTGGGAAGGTTTCTTCTTATATTTCTTATGGCCCTTTTTTAGTTGTGGTCACGGTCTCACGGGCCTGTTTGGAGCAACCTAAGCTTTCCGCAATACACTTTTCTTTTATTTAGAATGATGGAAAAAATGCTCATAACATTTTTAAAGATTAAATTTAGAAATTAATTGCACTAAAAGTTCTAAAACTTGTGGTGAAAGTGCAATTGAGTTTTATAATTTTCAAAAATTACAATCAAGTCCTAAAATTTGTCAAATTTGTGTAATCAAGTATTTCCACTAACTCTGTGCAACTTGACTAACGGAAAATACTACCATGACTTTTAAATTGTTTTTTCTTGATTGCTTTCATGTGTTAGCCACATTAGTGCCACAAAGCAACTGGTTTTCTTTTTCTTTTTTAAATTTAGCTTAATTTTCAATCTAATTTAAATAAAATTTGGGTTAAAAAATCATATTTGGACCTATTTACATTTGATATTCGTTGAAGTTCATTGATCTTTTTTTTGTATGAAAAAGGGCTAAAGCAACTGGTTTTCTTTTTCTTTTTTAAATTTAGCTTATTTTTCAATCTAATTTAAATAAAATTTGGGTTAAAAAATCATATTTGGATCTATTTACATTTGATATTCGTTGAAGTTCATTGATCTTTATTTTTTTGTATGAAAAAGGGCTAAAGCCGAATACAAAAGTTTAACACCATAAATCTACTATCTCTATTTTATTACCTAATAAGACATGAAGTAACCCTGTAGTATCCAAGCACTTGCCGATTCTAAAATTAGCAAGCCAGTTAGAAAAGCGATACCTTTGCAAAAGTTATGGTGCACTTTAAACTCAAAGTGAGAGCACAAAAGTCTTCTAATATCTTTAAGCAAAGCATGGCCAACATTCATTTTTTTTTTTTTAATTCTTTTCTATTGTCAGCTTTAATGCTTAGAAGAAAGATTATGATGAATCCAACTTACCACTATAAGTGAGATACAAGAAAATTTGAGAATTTTCTTATCTACCATTTTCGATTATCAATCAACAAATGTTGTAGTTTCTGACTTTCATTTGTCTCTATGAACTTAAAGTTAACATTAATTCCAGAACATACTTTAAATAAGCCTAAATTACTAAATGGACTATAAATATGTTATGTTTCTTCGGTAACGATAATCTTGTAACTTCATTCAACAACCATTTAACATCTCTTTTCTTTCTTTACAAAAAAAAAATGGTGGTTTTTGTTCTTGATGTTTGTCAATTGAATTTCACTTCTTAGCTATATTAAAAGAGTTTTGGACTGACGTTTTTATTTTTTTTACTCTATATCGGCATGTCTTGCTATTATTAGGCAATAAATCACAATGGCTAATTACTATTTGGGAGGTTATTAAAAGCTAGGCCAAGTGGTACAATCGTGTTGCATTTAGCTCAAATTTAATTTTGTATCACAAAAACTCCCAAACCGGTACACTCGTGTCATATTTATTCCAAACTAATTTTTATGTCATAAAAAATCTCAGACCAGTACATCGTACCACATTAACCCCAAACGGGTATATTCATGCCACATTTATCCCAAATTGTAGTAAATTCAGGATTTTGGGAGTAAGTGTGACACATGTATACTAGTTTGAGGTAAATGTAGCACGAGTTTACCAACTTGAGTCTTTTGTGATATAAAAATTAATTTAGTATAAATGTACAACGGGTGTAATAGTTAAGGGATTTTGGTGGTATTAACCCTACCTTTTATGGTCCTTTTGTTGTACGTGGTCTCACGGTTCTTTCTTTAGTAAGGTAAGCTTCTCCAAAACACATAATTTTTTATTTTTAAAAAGTTATTCTTGCTCAGATAAGAAATAGCCGCGCGTCGCCACAAGTGAGAGAATATTTATTGCCAATAGAACCATGGAGAAAATGCTAGTAACATTTATAAAGATTAAATTCATGCATTTAGGATATAGATCGATGTATTTAGGAGACTTAGGCAGAAAAGTAGTGCCTAATTAGTAATTACCACTTGGGTTTTACATCGTTCTTGATTGCTACTTAGATTTTGTCGAGTTGTCAAATGAAAAAAGGACTATTATTCAAACTAGTCGATTAACTTTCGAAATGCCAGTTAATGAAATCTAAATTACGAAATTCTTCGTATTATCTTAGTTGGCGTTTTGATCTACCCAATCGTTGTGGCGGATTCATTAGTTTGGAGGCAATCATATGCTAACGAAATAATCTTGGACCATCGAAGCCTTAATGTGCAATTTGTTGCTGCCATTTGGCAGTATGGATAACTTATAAACCAGTTTAATCTTCCATTCACCATGATTATTGATTTTACTGTGGCAAAATCCACTCTGACAGTCACATTTTTTCCCATTTAAGAGTTATGTCATTCACAACTTTTCAGCACAGAATAATAGAAGGAATAGAAATAATGTTATGCATATCACTCAACAATGAAAGGGAAGACATGTAAAGAGAAAGAAAAATATTCTTGGTTTAACATATATCTCTCTTTTCAAGTACGTTCGGAGTAACTATTTGAAAGTAAAAGAAAGAGTGAACCGTTTTCTATCATCAATCATCAATTCTTGCATTTAATTGAAGTTGCAAATTAATAGCAGTCAAGACCGTTACAAAACTGTACTCAACCGCTATGGATTAACGGCGATGGGAAAAAAACCATTACCAAAACAATAGCTTTCAATATTACAAAACTTATTGAAAGATAAAACACATACAACATTATATTATGTGAATCTCGCGTTGACCTTGACTCATATGCCTTGGCGTCATGCCATAATTTTCCAAACCATCAAACTTAGATTGTTCGGCATCATCGTCTTCATCTATGTCCTCTACAATTCTTTTTTTTTTCTCGAAAGAAAATTTCCATTCATCATAATAATACTCTAGAGGTACATAGAAAGCTTACAAGTCTAGCAAATTCCAAACAACTGCGAAACAAAGCAAATGCTGGAATGCAAATAACAAAACACAAAGCATAGTCTATAGCTACAAACATACTCTCATCCCTCAAGAACATATATGCAACTGTAAACGTTCGGCGGCCGATCACCAAATTCAGTGATGAGCCACACCGAGATCCCCACTCCATTTGCTTGCTTGCGATGCACATCTAAGTTCAACGTCCTCATCACTATCGCCACGCAAAGACACTAATATCAATATGTTGAAAGAAGACAATCAAATACATGTAAGAAACTCCTTGATCTAGACCTAAATCTAAATTGGGAGAGAAAAACGGCCTAATCTCGGAGAGGTTATGGAGCCATGTCATGGACATCTTCTCCTGCAATTCACTCTACAATAGATCTCTCTATTAATCTATTCGTTTTTTTCGGTACATAACAACTAACGCCGCATCTTTTTGCTTGCTGCTCCAATCGCAGGCATCACCTTTCACCTTCTTGTGTTCCATTTTATAATCACCTTCCCTTAGTGTTCTTGCCTGTCGTCGAGGGTCGTTTCCGTGCGGTTTCTGTGTGCTCGTCTACCACATCCTTCCTCATCCTTGTCACCATCAAGAACAGCTCGTTCACCCCCTCCTTCAGCCTGCACAACCCCTCCAACATCGCCTCAGTTGCCTTCTCCAGCTCTATTGCAGCCGCCCTCAGCCTCCCCACGATCTCCCCACCGCCTCCTAATGCCACCACATCCTCAATAGTCTCGAGCACACGCCACACGCTTGCCTTCACGTCCTCGAGCTCCTTCACTCTTGCCTCCATCTCATCAAGCTCCCTCAAGATCTGGGCTTCCTTGTCTGTATCCTCGCTGCATTCCGAATCCATGATAACCGCCGACTGGATTGCGCGGACAGGGTCACCCCAAGGGAACTCCTTTGGGATAGGGAGGCCGATGACTGCCCTTGACGAAAGGCTCAAGGCCAAAGATATGACTCCGGCGAGGAACGCCGTCACGAAACAAACCGCACGGATCGCACGGCAAACAACTCTCTCAACTGGCAAGACCATCCCCCGTGGTGCCAACATTTCCATGCTTGCAACCAAGTTTCTGATCAGCCCCTCAATGTCGCCCATGGACTTCACACACCCATCACTGCCCTCGCCCCGTGTTATATTTCGTCGATCCGCCCATGATGTATGTATCCAAGGGACACTATTTGCTCTAATAAGAAATATGTCTGAGAGACACCTTTTGAAGAGGTACGATGAGAGTTTCTTAAGGGAAGTTAAGATAACTTCCTCAGTAGATGAACCAAAAATTTAGAACTCTCTCTCTCTCTCGACGCATAAGGATTCCGTATTTATTTTGAGAAGACAATCGGCATTAATGTTGTGGAACAAGAATACTTTCCCTGTGATTGTATTTGGACCAACGTGAAGTAGATTTGTTCATCATTTGCTGGTGATTCAACATACAATCCTGGAAATTTTGTTCATAGTGCATCGAACAAGTTAGTCGATTCTCTCGACACTCTCTTCCAACATTGATATCAAAGCCTCGGTTATGATCTCTGCCTTATTTTCCCATTGATTTTTTCCGCTTGCTGTTTGATATGGAGATCATGATGATGAACTTCATACTGTCTGCATGTTCATTGCTCGGGAATTGCTAGATGAATTGACGAACATGAATTGAAACGAAGAACAGGTTTGAACGTTATGAGCGACCATTCTGTTCGAATGATTTTCGAAAAAATTTTTACTGTGAAAATCATTTTTTATTATATAAAATTGAAGAACTCGTCGAGATGAGCAAAACAGTGGGTCAAACGCCGCCAGAAGACACCAAATGCGCCCACACACGCGACCAGAAGCCGCAGCTCATGGGAACCACCGCCCAAAGTGCTGGCACTACCAGCACGTGAAGGCCACGCACGCATCACTAACCGGCGCATGCTAACGTCATCTATTACGTCAGCAAAACTGTCGGTAACAACACGCTAATGTCATTGATGACGTCATCTCGCCGGCCGACCGACCTCCGGCAACCCGTGACCACAACCCGACCCGTGACCCGACCCAGCGACCAGACCCATGACCAGTCAACCGGTCGGACCGGTCAACGGTTGAACCGGTTGGACCGGTCGAACCGATCAACAGTTGAACCGATTTAACCGATCGGACCGGCTCAGAAGCCCGTATTAGGCAAGTGCGTGAGCAACACGTGCCACGCACTTAGGCGGCGCGTGTGGGCGCGTGGGAGTTCCGATCGGGCTGTGGTTAATACCGTTATGTTCGTATTGAAATTCTCTATATTGTGGTATAGTTATTTTATATGTTTGAAGCTTTTAAAGGTATGAAAATGCATACGAAGCCCTAAATACATGTATTTTTTTGGGTATTATTGCATTTTACTTGTAGTTCCTAGTTCCCTATGGTTTTGGAATTATAGAAGCTGGCTTACATGTAAATGACCACATAAAGATTATGTAGAGCATGATTCATTGATGGCATGTTTATATGGTATGACGTGCTTACAATTTCCTAATTTTGAGCATACTAAAACAATGACAGTAGATCCTTATATTTTCATTACGTCATGAATTCCGCTATTGATTATATTTGTTGCATGAGTGTTCTATTTGTTGATTTACATCATGACATGCTATATGATTGCTAGAAACGATGTGATCATTGTTTTTAAATATTTTTTGTGAATTATCTTTTCTAGTGAGAGTTCGTAGGTTGGTAGAATTAAAAGAAATTCTCATCTAGAACTTAAAATTTGCACAAATTAAACAAGCTAATGATAGTAGAACAATCGTACGCCGAAACTAATTGGGAACATTGTGAACTCTCGTTTTTGTGTCTTTTGTTGAATTATCATTAATTTGCAACAAATTAAAATATGTGTGTTTATATGTAAAATGTGTTAGTATTGATTCTGCGTTTATTATGTCAATGTTTCGAAGATAGTGATTATGGCTTCAACATCCAAGACCATTGTGGCTGACGGTGAGAAGCTGAACATTGACAATTATGATATTTGGCATCGAAAAGTTCAATATATCCTTCAAGAGCAAGAGGTTTTGGAAACCCTCAACCACACCATGGATGAACATGAGCATAGAACCTCTGCTCAACACAAAAGAGATCAAGAAGCTTTTCAAGCTTAGAAAAAGAAAAATAGCATTGCTCGCATCACATTGTTGAGTTGTATACAAGATGATCTCATGTGTGAGTTTGAAAATTATGACAAAGCTCAAGCAATGTGGGTTACCTTGAAAGATAAGTTTGGGGGTACGTCTGCCACTAAGTTGAGGAGGCTCACCATCAAATTTGACACATACCGGAAGCACTCAAATTTATCGTTGAGGCAGCATCTTCGGGAGATGTCAAACATGATACGTGAGCTGAAGTCGGCAGATCATACCTTAACTGACGAACAGCATGTTCAAGCTATTATAAGGTCTTTTCCTAACAGCTGAGAACATATGAAAATCAATATGACGCACAATGAGAATATCGTCACTTTTGATGATATTGCACGTCATTTGGAATTAGAAGATGAGCGCCTAGAGACTGCAAAATCCTCCACCCATGCTTATGTTGCTGAATCATGTTCGGGTAAAGTTTCGAGCTTTAAGCGTAAGAGGAACCATAAATTCAACAACAAAGAAAAAGAGACTGATCAAGCACCCAAGAGAGCCAAGACCTTCCGACGCAAAAAGCACAGCAAGAAGAAAGATAAGGTCAAGATGATGTGCTACAATTGTGGCAAACTGGGCCACTTCGCTCATGAATGTACTGAGCCGAAAAAGGTACCACACTACTCTATTACTCTGAATAATGTTTTTGTTTCTAGCACTATAATGCTTGCTGAATCTCATCCAATGTGGACTGTAGACTCGAGAGCAATAAACCACGTAGCTAGAGATCGAGGAGCATTTGTAGAGTATCGTCGAATACAGCCTGAAAGAATATGGATATATATTGGAAATAACTCAAGAGTTAAAGTGAAAGATATCGGCACATATAAATTAACCTTTCGTGGTGGTCGAAACTTATTCCTACATGATGTCTTCTATGCTCCAGATATTCAGCGAAACTTGATCTATGTAATTGTTCTTCTTAGCTTCAGTTATGTATTTAATTTTCACAGTGATTGTGTTGACATTTTGTTTGGAACAGTTTATTACAGTTCTGGTTATGTATTGAATGGTTTTATAGTATTAGACATTGACTATGATGTGTACAAAGTTAATGTTAATGGTTGTTTTTCTTTAATTGTATCTTCTAGTAATGTGGAGATTGATGCAAGTACTTGACATACTAGACTGGGTCATATTAGCAAGAGAAGGCATTTTGGGGTCACTCACTAATGTTGAACTACTCGTATGTGAACATTGTCTAGCGGGAAAAATAACTAGAAAACCATTTAGTAAAGGAACTAGAGTTGAACTTCCATTGCAACTTATACATTCTAACATTTGTGGTCCTTTAAATGTGAAGGCGAGGCATGGAGCCTCATATTTCATCACTTTTATAGATGACTTCACGCGTTTCAGTTATATTTTTCTGATCTCCCATAAGTCCGAAGCATTGGATTCCTTTAGGCGGTTTATAACTTTAGTAGAGAATCAATTGAACAAAACAATAAAGATATTGAGAACCGATCGCGGACATGAGTATCTATCTGAGCAATTCAAGGCTCTTTGTGATGAAAAGTGAATTGTAAGACAATTGACTATTCCTGGTACTCCGCAACAAAATGAGGTTGTAGAAATAAGGAATAAAACCCTATTGGAAATGGTTAGATCTATAATGGTGCAGGCAAATCTACCTATCTCATATTGGGGAGATGCATTATTGACTTCTACCTATATACTTAATCGTGTGCCATCTAAGTCAGTTGCTTCCACCCCTTATGAATTGTAGACTGGTGGAAAACCAGACTTAAGTAATCTATGACCTTAGGGGTGTGCAACATATGTTCATGGTTCTTCCCGTAAATATGGCAAATTAGGCCCTAAAGGGAAGAAGAGTATCTTTATTAGATACTCTGAACACTTCAAAGGGTACGTGTTCATAGGTGAACAAGCTGATAGAAGTGTGACTGAAATGGAGTCACGAGATGTCACGTTCTTAGAGAACGATTTTCCTAGTAGATGTGACATCGATAAGGACTTCTAATTACATGAGATGGAAGATCTCGATAACACACCCAATAATGTTATTTAGGGAAATACAGATTTACCTCAACATACAAGACCTAGTGGGAGTGTAGCGTCGCCTAGCGAACTAAATTCTCAAGAAGTTCAGTTGCGTAAAAGTAATCATAAAAGCATTTCCCGTCGTCGATTTGAGATTAAAGGAAAAACATTTATGATTGCTCCATAAGACGATGTGGAATAGTTCAAGAGGCTTTCTCATCTCCTGACCAGAAAGAATGGAGAAAAGCTTGGAAGACGAAATTGAGTCTATGAGGACAAACCACGTCTGGGACTTAGTTGATCTACCACCCGATTGCAAAGTTATTGGAAACAAATGGGTTTTCAAGATTAAGCGAATAGCGAATGGATCCATTGAAAAGTATAAGGCTCACCTTGTGGCGAAAGACTATACTTAATAAGAGGGTATAGACTATGAGAAAACTTTTTCACCAGTTGTAAGGTTTGCCTCCATACGCCTTATCCTAGCCATCGTTGCACATTTAGATCTAGAATTATATCAAATGGATGTAAAGACAGTATTTCTCAATGGAGAACTAGATGAAGAAATCTATATGAGCAACCGATAGGTTTCATTGCTGAAGGTCAAGAGCGTAAAGTTTGCAAACTTCATCGCTCAATTTATGACCTTAAGCAATCGTCTTGACAATGGTATTTTCGTTTTCATCGAGCCGTAACTTCTTTTGGGTTCACGATGATCGAAGAGAATCACTGTATGTATATCAAACAGTCCATGGATGAATTTATGATTTTATCTCTTTATGTGGATAATATTCTATTAGCTGGGAATTACAAGGGTCTAGTTATAACCATAAAAGAATGGTTGTCCTCTAATTTTAAAATGAAGGACATGAGAAAAGCTACATATATATTGGGAGTTAAGATTGAAAGAGATCGATCAAAGAAACTCCTTGATATGTTATAAGAGTCTTATATAATGAAGATTCTTGAACACTTCAATATGCAACACTGTAATCCCATTAATACCCTTGTCATGCAAGGCGAAGGCCTGAGTACTAAGATGTATCCTAAGACTTCAGAAGAAAAGAAAGAAATGGTAATTGTTCCTTATGATAATGCTGTCGAAAGTTTGATGTATGCTATAATGTGTACTCGACCCAACATATGTCATTCTGTAGAGTTAGTGAGCTGATATCAATCAAATCCTAGTCCAGCACATTGGAAAGCAGTTAAGAGGATCTTGAGATACTTAAAAGACACCATGGACTATCGACTTTGCTATCAAGGGAGTGATCTACGCTTATTAGAATACTCTGATGCTGATTGGAGAGGAGACCTAGATGCGCATAAATCGACGTCTGGATATGCGTTCTTGCTTAATGATGGGGCAATTTCTTAGAAGAGTAAGAAATAGACATACATAGCTTTATCTATGATAAAGGCAGAATTTATTGCATGTTCTACTATAGTGCAAGAAGCAGTATGGCTAAAACGTTTCTTGGAAAATTTAGTCATTGTCACTGATGTCCCAAGACCAGTAACAGTATATCGCGATAGTCAAGCAGCCATTGTCTATATAAAAGATCCCAAGTACCATGGTAGGACGAAGCACATTGACATAAAGAATAACTTCATCAGAGATATAATAGCGCAGAAGGAAGTAGTTCTGCAATATATTTCAATCAACAGGATGGTTGCTGATCCATTTACGAAGGCTATTCCAAGAGACGTGTTCTTGACCCACAGGATGTCTCTAGGATTACGTAGAATGTGATTATGATATATAATATTGTTGAGGATCACTGGATTATGTGTGTATACGTATTGTACATGTGTTGTACTTCTTTGTTAATGAATTGATGTTTTATCAATTGGTACAATGTTATGAGACTAGCACAAACACACATATATTGTTGAAAGGTATGTCATCAGGCAATGATTGGCTCACTCACACGAGCAATCACCTCAAACACTATAGTAAGCAGGTTGAAATGAGACGATATATACTATAAATGTTGAAAGAGCAATTTAGTACATAAAACGATTTAACGCTGCCTTAATTGGAATCAAGATGAGGTTTGTTGTTCGTATGTGATATGACCGAACATGATAGTCTCACAATCATGTATGCCTGAAGGTAGCCGGATGCGAGAACTAAATTGGGCACTGTGGAAAGCGAGCTGATATAGCACTCGAGCTAAATATGAGTACGTGAGAAGCATGTGACTATGTTTAGGTTAAGATTCGTATAGTGGATATGATTAATAAATGACATACACTTTTATAGAAAGAGAAATCCACTATAGCATGTAATTCATACTACATGTGCTTTATTTAACCAATAAGGGAGATGAGTACAATTATCCCTATTTATTCATCATGTGAGTCCTTAAGGTAATTTATAATTTACCTTACTTTATGCCCTATGTTACTTCTGACTATGTTCTCGAAGTAGAAGATCAATGTTGCTACTTTAGCATGTTACCAGCGGTCATGAATAAATATGGCTTTATGGGACATATCTAGGAAAGCAGTTGTTCTGAAATGGAAAGACACATGAGTGCGAAGGAAGACTATTGTTGTTTTACATCTATCACATGTGTTTACTAGTCGACCAATTATTTCACCTTCAATGGCTTTCGAAAATAATTGTAAATACATGGTGTTCTTGAGAAAAGTCAAGTATAGCCTTTAAGGGATAGGTATACTTGGACTGATGTAACAAAATATGTCTGGGACATTGTGAGACATCAATTGTTTATTTATTTTTGGGGTTATAGCAATTATGTTGTCCCTAATAGGCGCATAATTAGAGCTCCCTAGTACAGGTGTACTCACTGGTCACACGATTTTCTTGCTAGTATGAATTGTTTCTAAGGTAGATGAATGTTGAATGTCTTATGTTCTTGATAGAGTATCATCAAGCCTATCATGTGCGAGTGGGAGATGTTACATTTCGTCAGTCCGCCCATGATGTGTGTGTCCAAGAGACATCATTTGCTCTAATAAGAAGTGTGTCTGAGAGACACCTTTTGAAGAGGTACGATGAGAGTTTTTTAAAGGAAGTTAAGATAACTTCCTCGGTAGATGAACCACAAATTTAGAACTTTCTCTCTCTCAAAGCATAAGGATTCTGTATTTATTTTGAGAAGACAATCGGCATTAACGCTATGGAACAAGAATACTTTCCCTGTGATTGTATTCGGACCAATATGAAATAGATTTGTTCATCTTTTGCTGGTGATTCAACGTACGATCCTAAAAATTTTGTTCATAGTGCATCGAACAAATTAGTCGATTCTCCCGACACTCTCTTCCAACACCCTAGCTCACCCAATTTGCAAGCAAATCCCTCGCTCGATGACTCTCCTCCTCTGACGGGTCACCGTCCGAGCGGAGGAGCTTAACCGCCATCCTCAGGTTCGGGCAGCGAAGACCCAGTTGCTCGACCTTAGAGGAGATATAGTTGTAGATATCCAGGACTTTCAGGCTGTCATCTGAATACCACGACGACAAGCTGTCGCCGTCATCCAAGTTCAGCTCGTAGATCAAGGATCTCGCAGTGGAGTGAGAGAAGGCAATCGCCTCGACGACGGAGGAGAACCAGGGCAAGCTGGCAGAGGCAGGGCTTCGTCCCCAGAGGCAAGTGCAGAGGGACCTGTCAAAGGAATCGGAGATAGATTCTAGCTCCTCGGCAGTGAGCATAGCTCCCTTCTTGTTGCCGGCAAAGACGAGGCGGGTGTCCATTTTCACGAAGAAAATGAAAACCAAAGAATTTCCCTTTTTTTCTTCTTTTTTCGGGAAACTGAGACGAGAAAGCGGAGGAAAGTTTGATGAGCACGGGCCGTGAGAAAGTGAAGCATTTATACAGGGCGTGTTTTCTCCTAGGAATGCAAGAAAAACGTGATTATGGAAATAAAAATCAACAATCATTTTCTATGCTTTTTCTGGCCTGTTCATATTCTAGAACACGGTTTAAGATATACCTACCTCTTATTTCCTACCTAAACTTTCCTCCTATATGACTTGTAATAGTAAAAGAACAACAGCAGCCCGTCGCGGCGGTAACAAAAGGTATCGATGCGAACACTTTGCTTATATTTTCTTGGAACAATTATTTCCTTTCGCTTCGCGTGACGGCAAAAATGAGGTAAATTTGCCGATGACAGAATTGGGAAACTTAGATACCGGCAATAATGTTAGAAATTTGATACCGTGGACGTGTTAAGTATTTATGTTGTTGTGAGCAATAAGCTTAGGAAATGAAAATGGGGGTATTTATCATTTGGATTCCTACGTCCTCAAATTCATTAATGAAAAGTCACTAAAAATCTCAAATTATATCCACTGTAACACATTTACCCTGAACATTTTTTGTGATATAAATGTAGGGTTCATCAACAAAAAACAACGCAGCGGAATATAGAACCCTAGACAGGATCCATGTGTATATTAAAATCGAGATAAAAGTTCGGTACGTACCTCTTGCAAATCGAACGAAAATTAACAGTTAATTGTGTCTGAATTAGCGCCCCAAGTGTTGCGCCTCTACCGGTATCCACACACGCGAACAGAAGTCTCCGACGATCTAAGTGCTAGCTAAAGATCATGAAGTTCTTTTTCTTTAACGCCTTTTGATTTTCGATACTCTGTCGAAAAACAAAAACCCTAGACAGAGAACGATTCTTTATCTATTTATACAACCTCATTATATAACGGAATTAAAAGAAGTGGGCCAGGCGATTTGGGCCCGCCAAATCGTCCACCTTTAATCGTTATCTCATAACGTGCACGAACGCGTAGATAAGTTGAATATGAGAATAAATTAAAATCTACTTCTTATTTTAAGTAGATTCCAGCGCATAGAAAATATTAATTCAGTTCGTTTTTTGTGTGCGACCCTGTAGGTTCACTAAACATTAGCAGTGTGCTCAAAACCCTTTTTGGCTCACAAGTCATAAGCGGTCTCTAGCAAGACATTATAACTACCTAAGTATAGTGAAGGTCGATATTCCGACACAACCTAATCCACAACTAATATTAGAGTATCAACCTTGATTGATTCCTAGGGCAGACCACTAACAATAAAAAACCCCAAACTATGTGTATTATAACACATTTACCCTAAATTATTTCTTGTGACATTAAAAATCCAAAACTTGTATCTATGTGACAATTTCACCCTCCGTTAAGGTTCCATTAGATGATTTTTCAGCCAAAACAATATTGTTTTTTATTTCACTTAAGCTACGTGAGCGTCATGTCAATACTGTAGATTTTTAACAGATCTCATTGACAAAATTTTAATGAAGGGTAAATGTATCACACAAATACAAATTTAAAATTTTTGGTGTCATAGAAAAAATTTTACGGTAAATGTGTCTAGACATAATTTAGGGTTTTTAGTGGCTTTGCCCCTAAGCTAATCAAGTAAGTTGGCTAAGTTGAGCAATGACATTAAAATTACGAAATTCTTGTCGGCATCTCAATTGGCAATCTATTTACATCCGTTGTAATTCATTGATCCTTTTTGATAGAGATGGGTATTTGCTTATCTACTATTTTCATTGATATTTTCCACTTTATATTTGAGGCATTTGTTTATACATGGTAATAAATCACAACGGCTAATTACCATTTGGTAGGTAATTAAAAGTTGGGCCAAATGGGAAGGTTTCTCGTTATACTCTTTGTAGCCCTTTTTAGCTGTTGCACGCGGTCTCCGCTAGGCCTTTCAGGTAGTAACGCAAGCTTTCCCTAATACACTTTCCTTTGATTTTTCAAAAAGCTTTTTTTTCTCTAATATGAGATATCCAGGGGTTGCCACAAATGAGAGAAATTTAGTGCTAATTGCATGATGGAAAAAGGGATAGTAACATCTTTGGTGATTAAGTGTATGCATTTGGTAAACTTAGGTACGAAAAATAGCGCCTAATTAGTGCTTACCATTTGACTTCTTATATCATGCCTCGATCGCTATGTAAATTTTGTTGAGTTGTCAAATGGGTAAAGCTATTTTTCAAACTAAATATCGACCTTTCGGAAGTTAGCTAGTGACATCTAAATTATGAAATTCTTTATAGCATCTTAGTTGGCATTTCTGCCTCCGCATTCATCGTGGATTCGTTAGGCAACCATGTGGTAGCGAGATAATCTTTAGCCATAAAGGGCTTGATATTTTATTTCTTGTTGCTATTTGGCTAAATGGATAACTTATAAACCAATTTAATTTCCCATTCATCATAACATTAGATATTCCTATGGTAAAACTCACTTTCGTAGTCACAATTTTCTTTCCCAATAATTAGTTATGTTATTCACATTGTTTGAAGAGCAACCCCACTTTAACTTTAAATTCTTGGATTATCAGTTGTATTTTCTATATCCTTGTTTTTAATGTTCTGATTGGATAATCATTTGGCCCATCTAAATAATCCATTTATCTTCAATTCTTATTAAAAACGCGCTTTGCCATCGAGAAGAAAATATTTCCAATTTACTAAATTGTATTTTCATATAATTGGGGATTGAGACTTGAGGAATACTAATCCGCATGTTACCATGTAACCAGAATGGCAGAATATAATCAGAAGAAGCGTAACGCTGAGATGTTTACGATATTGCCCCCGGTGGATAGAGGTTTAAAAGAAAGTGCTGAATTTTGGGGTATGTTAGAATTATGATAATGAGGGTAGAATCATAATATTATGTTTATAGGGGTTTACGTTATGTTAAGTGTGTAAGTGTGTGTGTGTGTGTGTGTGTGTGTGTGTGTGTGTGTGTGTGTGTTTTGTAATTCCTTCATTAAACACAATAAGATATCATTATCCAGTCAAACATGATATCAGAGCCTAGGTTGCCAATAAGTCTGAACTCAATAGTCACTCATCAGGCCTGGGTCGGAGCCTCAACACCCCGTAAAGAAGTATATATGGAGCAACTACCTAAGTTTGTTGCTTAGGAGGAGAATATGATTTATCGTTTACATAAGGCCTTATATGGACTCAAACAGCCTTCTCGTGCTTGGTTTGGTTAATTCACTAATGCAATTATCAAGTTTGGATTAAAACAATGTCGAGTAGATCATTCAGTGTTTAGTTCTATCTCCTCAACTAGTTGTGTTCTTCTTGTGGTATATGTAAATGATATTATTATCACTGGTAGTGATTTGAATGGTATTTAACGACTTAAGCAATTTTTGCATACAGAATTTATTACTAAAGATCTAGGACATCTATGATATTTTATTAGGATTGAAGTTGCCTACTCACAGGCAAGTATCAATTTATCACAACGAAAATATGTGATTGATATTCTTAATGAGGTCGGATACCTTGGAGCAAAACCAGTTGATACACTTATGGAGCCTAATGTGAAACTTTATATATATATATATATATATATATATATATATATATATATTGTAATTCCTTCATGAAAGACAATTAGAAATATCATTATCCTCTCAAACAGGCTCTATTTTGCTTATTGTGTCCCCATATGGGCCAAATCTCGAATTACATTTTTAATTAAATCAATCGGAAAGTTTAAAATTGCTTTTTGCACATAACATTTAGGACTTGTGCAATTTTCCCAAACAACTAGTACATGTTTTTGCTTGTGCTCAAATCACAGGCATCACCTTCACTTTGTTATGTTCCTTTGCTTTGTTGTTCTTGCCTAACTTTGATGGCTTCTTCACCGATGGCCTTTTTCATGCCCTTGCTCTGAACACACCCACCATCTTTTTACTGATGCGAATCACCATCTGGAACAATCCACTCGCCCCCTCCCTTAGTCAGTCCACCCCCGCGACATCACCTCAGTCCCCTTCTCCAGCCTAATCGCCACCTCCCTTGGCCTTCCCACCCAATCTCCGACGCCTCCTAATGCCGCCATCTCGCTGATCACCTCAAGCATGTGCCTTGCGCCTCCCCATCGTCGAGCTCCTTCAGGAGTTGCGTCTTCCTGTGTCTTTCCTCGCCGCATCCCAACTCTACATTCAATTGTCCGGACATAGTCGCCCTAGGGGACGCAGCTAGGAAACAGACAGGAAGACCCAACTACTGACTCGATCGCGTGGAGATAGTCACACCAAGGGGAACTCCTCGGGATGCGGACTTGGACGGCCACCCCTAGGGAAGGACATAAGACCGAAAATATGATTCCGGTGACAACCGTGTTCTGAGTACGGGTGGTATTATATAGGGTGAGTTTTCTCCTAGGAATGCAAGAAAAATGTGGTAATGGAAGAAAATCCAATGCATTATTAATTAATTGGAGATTTATCGGATAAGACACGATCAAATAAAGTGTCTCTCTTCTCGCTTTTCTGACCTCCTCGTACATAGGACGCGGTTCGAGATATACTTGCCATGTATTTACTAACTAAACTTTCCTTTTATTTGACTTGTTGCAAAAACAACAGCATGTTGAAGAGATTATTACCGATAATATTATCGAGTATGGGCAAAATATTATTGCATGATCCAGATCCCTGTGAATATGATACACATGCAATGTTGAATTATGTGAATCCTATAATCATAATTGATATTACCAGTCTTGATTTTAGGTCACCAGAGAATCCTTCTAGAGCAATTTGACATTGATTTTTTTACTTTATATCGAGATGTTTTGGTAATATTAGGTAATGAATCCCAATGGCTAATAACCCCTTGGGACGTAATTAAAAGCTCAGCTAAGTGGGAAGGGATTCTCCTTATACTTTTTTATCGCCCTGTTGTAGTTGTTGTATCCGGTATCGCAGGCCTTTTAGTAGTAACCCAAGCTTTCCCCAACTCACTTTCCTTTAATATTTAAAATGATATTTTTTCTCTAAAAAGAAATATCCACGCGTTGCCATGAATCAGAGAGATAATTACTGCTAATAGATTGATGAAAAAAATGCTAGTAACGTTATTCAAAATTAAATTTATGTATTTAGATTATACATGAATATATTTAATAAAGTTAGGAATAATAAATAGTGCCTAATTAGTAACCACCAGTTGGGTTCTTACATCATGCCTTGGTTGCTACTTAAAGTTTGTCAAGTTGTCAAATGGAAAAGACGAAATATCAAACTAATATATAAACTATTCTGAGGTTAGCTAATGACATCTAATTACAAAATTCTCTGTAGCATCTTGTTTAGCATTTCGATCTGCGCATTCAGTGCGGCGGATTTTTTTTGTGCGGATTTATTAAGGCAACCGTATGCTAGCGAAATATTGTCGGACATCGAAGCCTTGATGTTCAATTTGTCTGCAGCTATTTGGCTATTTGGATAACTTATAAGCCAAAGACATCTTCCATTCACCACAATTATACCGAACTAACTGTGGCAAAACCCACTCTCATTGGTACATTTTTTCCAGTTATTAGTTACGTTATTCACATTTTTTTCAAGAGTAACCCCATGCTAACTTTAAACTCTTGGATTATCGGTTGTATCTTTTATATCCTTGTTTTTATTGTTCTGATTTAATAAATAATTAGCCCATCTAAAGGATCCATTTGGTTTTAATTTCTATTAACTCTACTCCATAGACACGAGCTTTGCCATTGAGAAGAAAATACTTCCGTTTACTTAACTATCTTTCATATAGTATGGGTTCGAGATTAAGGACTTGATTACACTAATTGAACAAATTTTAGGATTTAATTATGCTTTTGAAATTTTAGGACTTAATTACATTTTTGCAACAAGTTTTAAGACTTTTATCAATGGTCAATGTTAGTGTTGAATTTTACTTTGATTCGATTGAACTCTCAAACTTTCGTGAAATTGTTCATCCTAATCTTTTTATGAGATGCAACTAGATGTTGTGTGTCTGCGTGTGTTTTTCTTCTGTAGTCGGAAGAGTGGATAACTCTCTATATATGTTTGATAAAAAGGGTGATAAAAATATGGGTAGAAAATACTTAAATTTTAATTTTGCAGCTCTTCCATAAAAAATATAAAAAATAAATTCCTCATGTTCTATCGAAACTTTCAATCCCCGCATTTCTTAAACTTCTGAAAAATGTTGATTTGGTTTTGTGATCTTTTCAAAAGCGCGTCTCAAATGTCATTTTACAAAGTGATATCCGGACTCACTTGAAGTTTAATCTTACATAAAATGTAAACCTGACCCGACCCGACAAACCTTCAAACGAATTAGTTTGTTCGGATGATTTGCTTTATACGGCCAAACATATTCTTTTGCAGAGTTTTCCTATTGTATGCGTGTAACTCCATCCATAAATCTGACCTAATGGAGCTTATCTTTTACTCCCTAGCGTTCAGTTATAGTTTAACATCGTAATTTCTTTCAATAAAATTTCAACTTCAATATGGACAATATATAGAGAGATGCAAAGTCCGTCCATCTGTTGCCCATTTCCTTTGTTTCTTACCAAGACTACCTCTCAAACTTTCTGAACAAGTACTGCATTATCTCCAAATACGCATACAACATTGTATTATGTGAATCTCCCTGTGAACTTGACTCATATACACCAGCGTCATGTCATAATTTTCCAAAACCATTGAACTAGATTGTTCAACATCATCATCATCTCCATCGCCTGCAATTGTCTCTGCAATTGATCACCTTCCCTTAGTCATTCTCGCCCGGCTTTGATGGTCATTTTGGCACCCTCGCTGTGAACTCGTCTACCATCTCCATCCTCATCCTCGTCACCATCAGGAGCATCTCGTTCACCCCCTCCTTCAGCCGGTACAACCCCTCCGACATCGCCTCAGCGGCCTTCTCTGGCCCATTTGTGGCCTTCCTCAGCCTCCCCATGATCTCTCCACCACCTCCTAATGCTTTCACATCGTCGATGATCTTGAACACGTGCCACATGCTTGCCTCCAAGTCATCGAGCTCCTTCATGCCTGTGTCACAGTCGTGAGATTTTCATACATTGAGGACCGTGTATAATCAAAGAATGCTTGTCCAAACCCTAATGGAGCTTCCGGAACATTCCTAGAGATGGGCAATATGGTAATCGTGCTATGTTCTAGAGAGTTCTCGGCATAAATGCTGGTAGTTGGTGGACAGGAAGATGCAATCTCGGCCACCCGTTCAAAAGTCAATCAACGAATGTAATATGAGGCCCTCTACTATATAAAGGGTGTCTTCTTTCTCATTTTAATCATCTAAATATTAAAAACAATTTCCATTCTCTTTCAGAGCTTCTCTTTCTAAATTCTCTCTCTACGATCCGGTGAGCAAGTGAGTCTATCAGATCATATCTTCATGTACCAAATCCAAATATTTGGATATAGGTGCATACGATATCTTTTTTCCAACAATGGTATAGTGAAGAATGGATGTGAGAAAGATATGTTCATTTTGAGTCTCCTTTTTTTTAATTGTATTTTTTTTACAAAAATAGGAAACTCACTTCTCATTTTTAAATATAGAATAGTAGAGTAGTTTAATACAATAGAAATGAATACATTGATTTTCTCATCTCACGGACAAGATCCAAGAATAAGATTAGTTGATCGAACAAGATCCAAGAATAAGATTAGTTGATCGACCAAGAAGAGGAAGTCCGTAGATCAACTGATATCGAGAGCGTTCCAACGTTCTAAGGAAGCTAAGTTGCTAGACAGGTCGTTCCCAAACTAATGATCCGTGACACTTGGCTCCATATCATCAAGCTCCTTCAAAATCCACGCCTTCCTATTTGTCTCCTGGCAAACTCCCAAATCTACGATTACTGTCGACTAGATTGCGCAGATAGAGTTGCTCCAAGCAACTCCTCTGGGATAGGGATACCCATGCCCACCCTTGACAAAAGGCGCAGGGCCGAATATATGACTCCGGCAAGGAACGCCGTCACAAAGCTGACCGCACAACAACTCTCTCAACCGACAAGACCGTCTCGTGGCACCAACCTTCCCATGCTCACAGCCAAGTCTCTGATCAGCCCTTCAATGTCGCTCGTGGACTCCACACACCCATCGCCGCCCTCGCCCTCACCTCCCAAGCTGCAAGCAAATCCCTCGCTTGGTGAATATCCTCCTCCAACAGGTCACCATCCGAGCGGAGGAGCTTAACCGCGATCCTCAGGTTCGGGCAGCAAAGTCATGGTCACTCGATCTCGGAAGAGATGCAGTTGCAGATATCGAGGACCTTCAAGCCGTCATCCAAATACCACGACGAGAGTTTGTCACCATTGTCCAAGTTCAGCTCATAGATCAAGGATCTCGCCGCAGAGTGAGCCAAGGCATTCGCCTCGACGGCAGAGGAGAGCCAGGGCAAGCTGGCAGAGTCGAAGGAATTGGAGATGGATTCTAGCTCGGTGAGCATGCTCCCTTCTTGTCGCTGGAAAAGACGAGGCAGGTGTCCATTTTCACGAAGAAAATGAAAGTGAAAGAATTTCTCTTCTTCTTCATTTTCCGGGGAAACTGAGACGAGAAAGTGGTGGAAAGTTTTGATGAGTAGGGGTTGTGAGAAAGTGCAGCATTTATATAGGGCGTGTTTTCTTCGAGGAATGCAAGAAAAATGTGATTATGGAAGCAAAAACTAACAATGGATTTTCTTATGCATTTATGGCCTTTCATATTCTAGAACACGGTTTAAGATATACTTGCCTCTTATTTCCTACCTAAACTTTCCTCCAATGTGACTTGCGATAGAAAAAAAAAAAAAAAACACTAGCCCATCATGGCAGATGACAAAAGGTGCCGATGCGAACATTCTCCTTATATTTTCTTGGAACAATTATTTCCTTTCGCTTCGCGCGGCGGCACAGATGAGAGAAAATTTGCCGATCGTAGGATTAGGAAACTTAGATACCGGCGACATGTTAGAAATTCGATACGTGGAGTGGACGTGTTAAGTATTTATGTTGACGTGCATAATAAGTTTAGGAAATGAAAATAGGTGCATTTACCAATTGGATTGCTGTGTCTTGAGCATCATGAATCAAAAAGAAAATGAAATGACAAGTAGCCCTCCATTGAAAGTTATGTGCTGATTAAGATTTATTCATGACGATGTTATGTAGATGATATTCTCATCATACATAAATTTATCACAGGTATATCAATTTGAGGTTTTTTTTTTTGTATTAACCTTTATTTTTAGATCGGTTGGTTTCTTGTAAATATCAAATCAACGAATAGGAAGTCATGTGGCCCTAGTAAATTTTAAGTATTTTTTGCTTGCAATGGAATCCGTGTCTTGAGAATCCTTGAATCTATAAAGTACCCTCTCTCTCTCTCTCTCTCTCTCTCTCTCTCTCTCTCTCTCTCTCTCTCTCTCTCTCGTACACGGGTTAGAATGGAAAATCAACGATTGATACTATCGATCACCAAAATAAATATTATTACGCAAATCAACATGGTTAATGTGGATATAATTCACTTTGTTGCCCATGTTTCTTACTAAGCCATTGTCTCAACCTTTCGGAGTCGTTATTGCATGATCCCGATACATATAATTTCAATGCAGATAGATCGGTCGATGTGAATCTCTCCACGAACTGGACTATGCATAGGCATCATGCCATAGTTTCCCAAAGTTCAAACTAGATTGTTCATGTCACGGTCTCTATCGCCTACGATTCTCTCTTATTCCTTTTTTTGTTTTTGGTACATAACAACGACGACTACGTTGTTCTACAAGATGGCCGTTATCTGTGCGCTTGCTCTGAGCCTATTCACCATCTCCTTCATTATCCCTGTCACCGTCCGGAACAGCTCGGTCACCCTCTCCCCCAGCCGGTCCACCCCCTCTGACATCGCCTCGGCCGCCTTCTCCAGCCCGATCACCACCTCCCTCAGCCTCTCCACCCTCTCTCCGCTGCCTCGTCGATCCCCTCGAGCACATGCCTCGCATGTGTCTCCACGTGGTCGAGCTCATTCGAGATCCATGTCTTCCTGACTCTTTCCTCTCTCTTCTATGTAGATCATCAACTTCAAACTAGCTGAGTGGATATATCTGTATTAGGTTCATAATGACGATAAGTCTATACCTGTCTTATAGTACGCTAATAAGTAGTAGTAATCTTGTAAAAAACATGTACAGCAATTTTCGCACGGACGTATGGAAATGAGAGCGTATCGTTTAAACTTTCTTTCATCATTACTATTGCGGTAACACAAAATTACAATCTCTGCCACCTGCCGATGCCACCATCTCGTTGATTGCCTCGAGCAGGTGCCTCCCGCGCGCCTCCACGTCGTCGAGCTCCTTCAAGATTTGCGCCATCCTGTCTCTTCCTCGCCGCGTCCCGACTCTGCAATAGCCGCCGACTCAATTGTGCAGTCATAGTCGCCCAAGGGACGCAGTGAGGAAACAGACAGGAAGACGCAATCGCTGACTTGATGGCGAGGAGATAGTCGCACTAGGGGAACTCCCCGAAATGCGGACACGAACGACCGCCCCTGGGAAAGTGTGCAAGGCCGAAGATATGATTCCGGTGACAAACCATGTTAGCATTTATATAGGTTGTGAGTTTTCTCCTACGAATGCAAGAAAAATGTGACTTCGGAAAAAAAATCCGAAGCATTATTAATTAATCAGAGATTTTTGGAAAGAAATCATAAGACGCGGTCAAAGAAAGTGTCTCTCTTCATGCTTTTCTAACCTCCTCATATCGTAAGACGCGGATCGAGATATACTTGCCAATATTTCCTAACAAAATTTTCCTTTTATTTGACTTGCCATTGCAAGGGCGATGCCACGGATAATTGATACTATAGATGCAGTCAAATAAAATATTATCGCATGATCCTGATGCGTGTGGATCTAACACACGTGCAATGTTGAATTATGTGAATCGCATCTCATCCTATAAGTAATGTGAATCTGCATATACGAGCTGTCGTCGTCCTCATTCATTAACTCTATTCCGTACCATTCATTTTGCGATGAAACTCGATCTCCTTTCATTTATCCTTTTATTTCGGTACATAACCACCGTTACACCCTTTTGCTTGCACTCAAATCTCAGGTATCAATGGTCAATGTCAGTGTATTGTTGAATAAGGAGAAAAGAAGCCAGTAATTAATAAGCCTCTATCAATGGTCAACGTCAGTGTTGGATTTTACTTTGATTCAATTGAACCCTCAACTTTTGTGAAATTGTTCATCAAGTCCCCTAATGAGATGCAAATGTGTCGTATGTTTTTCTCCTTTTGTTGGAAGGGTGGATGACTCTATGCTATGTTTGAGAAAAGGGGTGATGAAAATATGGGGAGAAAATATTCAAATTTAAATTTTCCAGCTCTTCCATAAAAAATATAAAAATTTCCTCATGTTCTATCCAAATTTTCAATCCCCCATTTCTTTAATTTCTGAAACATAGCGGAGATAAGTATGAACAGAACGCTATATACCTTCATCATAAAATATTGTTTTGGTTTTGGGGTTAATCTCACGAAATACCTCAAACAGGTACACCTGTGATAAATTTACCCCAAATTAATTTTTTGATTACAAAAAATCTCAAATTTGTATACCTTTGACAAATTTATCCCAAACTAATTTTATGACCACAAGAAACTCCTAAATAATAGTGCTAAATTTACCTTCTATTAATTTTCGTTAAATTGGATTAATACCACAAAAAATTCCAAACCAGTACACCTAACAAATGAAGGGTAAAATCACAAATCGGTACACCAGTCAACTATCACATGTCATCCAATTTAGCAAACTGACGGTAAAATTTAACGAAAATTAAAAAAGAGTAAATTTATCACAAGTATACCGATTTGGATTTTTTGGTAGTTAAAAAATTAATTTGGGGTAAATTTATCACAAGCATACTAATTTAGGGTTTTTCGTTATATTAACCATTGGTTTTGTAATCTTTTTCAAAATGCGTGTCTTATATGTTATATTACAAAATGATATCAGGACTCATTTAAAGTTTAATCTTATATAAAATGTAAACCCGACCCGACCTGACAAATGTTCAAATGCATTATTTCGTTCGAATTATGTGCTTTACATGGCCAAACGATTCTTTTGCAGAGTTTACCTATTGTGTGCATTTACCCCACCTATAAATTTGACCTAATGGAGCTATCTTTTACTCCTACCGTTTAGTATAGTTTGACATCGTAATTTCTTTCTTTAAAATTTCAACTTCAATATGGACAATATATATAGAGATGCAAAGTCCATCACTTTGGAGAAAATGTATAGTGATTTCAAACCACCACGCAAGCTAGCATTTTTCACTTATAGCCAATCATAGTTTGACATCTGTTCGCTGGCATCGAATTAAATAAGATAGAAATTTGTCCAAGATCTTTTCGGCCGTGGAAGTTCTTGCTACATTGAAGTTTGTAGCACCTCCTTCCCCATGGCAGCCAGTGGCGTCGCCGGCGCCGTGTCCTGCACATCTAAGTCAAGCCGCCCCTTTCAGCGTTACTCGATGCCGATGACGGCCATGGACAAGCGACACAACGCAGGAATGCTTCTAGCCATTGGTGGCCAAATATGGACATTTGGAGAGCAACACCAGTGAAGGTGACGACGGCTACGGACAAGGGGTATGATGCCAGATCTGGAGGTTGGAGAAAAATAGAAATAGATAGAGCCGGATGGGTGGCTCGGGCCAACCGACACAGGAAGTGGTCTTCCATCATATATGGCCGCAAGCTTTGCTTGTCCATGGCTTGCGAGCTGCCTTATCCACAGATCTAGTGACCGCGGATTGTCCATGGCCGCTGTTTCGCCAAAATTGCTCCCACAATCAAATATAATTCACTGAACGTCGTTCTTCGGCATTTATTGAGAGAAAATGGGTTCTGTCGCAATTTCGAATAGGAAATATCCAAGCAAACAAGAAAATATATGCAAACTTTTACTACAAACTTCGAACCAAATTGTACATATAAACTGTGCCGGAATTTAATCGATGACAAAACTTGAGAACGTGCAAAGATTTAGCATCGGAATTTAATCGACAACACAACATTCGAGATAAAGATACGCGCCGGAATTTAATCGACAATGCGAATCGGAAAGCTACAGCTAAGGAAAAATAAAGTGCAGAACATGTAGTAAAGAAAATTGAAAGACAACATTTTGATTGATTTGTCGAGGCCTCTAGAAGTGTACGATGTGGCTATTCAAAGCATATAATCGACGGTTATCAGCAAAAGTTACAAACGGTTACTCACAGAGGTTACGGACGGTTGCAAATAGAGGTTACAAACAATTGCTAACAGAGATTACAAACACTTATTAACATAGGTTACGAATGATTATCAACGGTTACGTTGAGTCCACTACCTTGACGGTTTATTCGACTCTACTACGTTGATGGTTGCTTCAACTCCACTATGTTGATTCCTTTAAGTTGGCAATTCTTTACTGAAGTTATTATCCTTTTTTCGCATCCTGACCAGTCACGACCATCAACTTCCTTCCAACATCGACAACTCTACAGTGCTTTTCTAAGAAAACTCAAGCACAAAGGTCATAGATCCAAGAGTTTTCGTTCTTTTTGCTTCGGAACCAAGTCAATCCGATCTGTCTTAACAAAGTTATGACCATTTTCCCAAACTAACGCAAAATTGAAATTTCTGACATAAAAAAAATCACAAAATTATGTTCTTATTGACTAAGTCTATCACTTGTCGATAATAACCAAAAATTGGTCATTTTCGGATGTAAACAGCCACGAGCCTTGACGGCAAGCTCCAAATCCTGTCCATGGACGAACAATGTCCACAACGGAAGCTTTTTTGCTTCGTTTGAGTTGCAGACCTCCCTCGCTATCGCCACTAGCAGAGTTGCCGGCGCTGCGTCCAAGCTCGCGAGAATAGACAAGCAACTCTTGACAGCCATCGATGGAGGAGAAGGAGCAGAGAAAACTCAGGCTCGATGGAGGAGAACGAAAGAGACAGAAGAAAAATCAAAATCTTTTTTTCAACGACTGGTGCATCCTTTTGATTGCGCTTCAATAGCAGGCCTCACCTTCACTTTGTTGTGTTCCATTCCACAATCACCTTCCCTTAGTTGTTATTGCCTGGTGCCCTCGCCGTGAACTCGTCTAGCATCTCCTTCCTCATTCTCGTCACTGTCAGGAACAGCTCGTTCACCCGCTCCCTCAGCTGGTACAAGCCCTCTGACATCGCTTCAGTCACCTTTTCCAGCCCTTTCATCGCCTCCCTCAGCCTCCCTGCGATCTCTCCACCGCCTCCTGATGTCGCCACATCCTCGATGGTCTCAAGCACATGCCACACGCTCACCTCCGTGTCATCAAGCTCCTTCACGTTTGGTTCCATATTATCAAGCTCCTTCAAGATCTGCATTTGTCGGTCTGTTGCCTCACTGCATTCCAAATCCACGATAACCGCCGACTGGATTGCACGGACAGAGTCACCCCAGGGGAACTCCTCCGGGACAGGGACGCCAATGACCGCCCTTGACGAAAGGTGCAGGGCCGAAGATATGACTCCAGCAAGGAACGCTGTCACGAAGCTGACCACGCGGATTGCACGGCAAACAACTCTCTCAACCGGTGAGACCATTCCCTGTGGGGTCGACATTTCTATGCTCACAGTCAAGTTTCTGATCAGCCCATCAATGTCGCCCGCGGACTTCACACACCCATCACCGCCCTCGCCCTCGCTCACCCAATCTGTGAGCAAATCCCTTGCTCGGTGAATATCCTCCTCCGACAGGTCACCGTCCGAGCAGAGGAGCTTAACTGCGATCCTCAGGTTCGGGCAGCGAAGACCCAGTCGCTCGACCTCAGAGGAGATGCAGTTGCAGATATCCAGGACCTTCAGGCTGTCGTCCGAATACCACGACAAGAGGCTGCCGCCGTCGTCCAAGTTCAGCTTGTAGATCAAGGATCTCGCCGCGGAGTGAGTGAAGGCGATCGCCTCCACGGCGGCGGAGAACCAGGATAAGCTGGCAGAGGCAGGGCTCAGGCCCCAGAGGCGAGAGCGGAGGGACTCGTGGAAGGACTTGGAGATAGATTCTAGCTCCTCGGCGGTGAGCATCGCTCCCTTATCGTTGCCGGTAAAGACGAGGCGGGTGTCCATTTTCGCGGAGTAAAATGAAAGCGAAAGAAATTTCTCTTCTTCTTCTCTTTTCCGGGAAAACTGAGACGAGAAAGTGATGGAAAGTTTTGATGGGTAGGGGGCAGAGAGAAAGTGCAGTATTTATACAGGGCGTGTTTTCTCCGAAAATTGCAAGAAAAATGTGATTATGGAAATAAAAATCAACAATGATTTTTCTTTGCTTTTCCTGCCTCTTCATATTTCTAGAACACGGTTTAAGATATACTTGCCTCGTATTTCCTACCTAAACTTTCCTCCTATTTGACTTGCGATAGCAAAAAAACTATAGTAGCCCGATGCGGCGGATAACAAAAGGTATCGATACAAATATTTTTCTCATATTTTTTGGAACAATTATTTCCTTTCGCTTCACGTGGCAGAGCAAATGAGATAAATTTGCCAATGACAGAATTAGAAAACTTAAATACCGGCGATGATGTTAGAAATTTGATACATGGACGTGTTAAGTATTTATGTTGACGGGAGTAATAAGCTTAGAAAATGAAAATAGGGGTATTTATCATTTGGATTCGTGCGTCCTGAAAATCATTAATCGAAAGTCACCAAAAGTCCCAAATTATTCCCACTATGACACATTTACCCTAACATTTTTTGTAAGATAAAAAACCCTAAGCTATACCTACTATGGCACATTTACCCTTAATTGTTTCTTGTGACATAAAAAATCAAAAACGTATACATATGTGACACATTCACCTTCCGTTAAGATTCATTAAATGATTTTTTAGCCAAAACAACGTTATTTTTTATTTCACTTAAGCCACGTGAGAGTCATGTCAATACCGTTTACTTTATAGTGACTATGTAGGTAGATTTTTAATAGTTATCATTGACAGAACTTTGATGGGATGGTAAATATGTCTTACAAGTACAAGTTTAGGATTTTTGGTATTGTGAAAAAAATTTTATGTTAAATGTGTCGTGATGAACAAAATTTACGAATTTTTGTGGCTTTTACCCTAAGCTAATCTAGTAAGTTGGCCAAGTTGAGTAATGACTTTTAAATTACGGAATTCTTGTTAGCATCTCAGTTGGCAATCTATTTACATTCGCTTTAAGTCTTGTTTTTTTAAGTTTTTTCTACCATCAACCTTAATGCTTAAAATGAAGATTTTGATGAATTCAACTAACCACTACAAGTGAGATATTGATAGAGATGGGTATTTGCCTATCTACTATTTTCATTGATGTTTTCCACATTATATTTGAGGCATTTTGTTTATATATGGTAATAAATCACAATGGCTAATTACCATTTGGTAGGTAATTAAAAGTTGGGCCAAATGGGAAGGTTTCCCGTCATACTCTTTATGGGCCCTTGTGAGCTGCTGCAACGTGGTGTCTACCGGGCCTTTTTGGTAGTAACCCAAGCTTTCCCTAATACACTTTCCTTTTATTTTTGAAAAGATATTTTTCTCTAATATAAAATATCCAGGCGTTGCCACAAATGAGAGAAATTTTAGTGCTAATCGCATGATGGAAAGAGGGCTAGTAACATCTTTGGAGATTAAGTGTATGCATGTAGTAAACTTAGGTATGAAAAATAGTGCCTAATTAGTGATTACCGTTTGGCTTCCATACCCTGATCGCTATGTAAAATCCATGGAGTCATCGGACGGGTAAAGCTATTTTCCAAACTAAAGTATTAACATTTCCAAGGTTAGTTCACGATGTCTAAGGTATGGAATTCTTCGTAGCATCTTCGTTGGCATTTCTACCTCCACATTTATCGCGGTGGATTCGTTAGGTAGCCATGCGCTGGCGAGATATTCTCTTGCCATGGAAGGCTCAATGTTTAATTTCTTGTTGTTATTTGGCAAAATGGGTAACTTATAAACCAATTTAATTCCCCATTCATCATAATGTTAGATTTTAATTTGGCAAAAGTCACTCCCGTCGTCACAAAAAAATTCTCAATAAATAGTTATGTTGTTCACATTTTTTTAAGAGCAACCCCATTTTTAATTTAAATTCTTGGATTATCAGGTGTATTTTTATATCCTTTGTTTTAAACGTTCTGATTAGAAAACTAATTGGCACATCTAAATGATCTTTTTTTTATTTTTTGTTCTTATTAACTCTACTCTAAAAACGCAATTTGCCATCGAAAATAATTTTTTTCTAATTTACTTAATTGTATTTCCCAGAATATATTTGGAAGAAGCGTAACGCTGAGATATTTACGACATTGCCTCTGCTGAGAGAGGTTTAGAGGAATGGATATGGGCTCTACTTATTGTGGCCCTATATGGGCCAAAAATTGAAGAACCTTGTTTTTTTATTTATATTTTATTTTTTAAAATTCATTTTTTTTGTGGAATTAGTCGGGGATCAAGGTAATTTAACTAGTATCAGGATCTATCTTGGGCCAAGAATGCCTCTATTGAAAAAAAATTAAAATTAAAAACAATGCCTCTATATCAATCGACCTTGTAGCATCTCTAATCTTAATCCAAAAAAAAATGATGGCAGTCTTCATTCTCGATGTTTGTCGATTGAAGTTCACTTCTTAGCTTTAATACGAGAGTTTTGGGACTTGGCATTGATGTTTTTACCTCTATAACGAGATGTTTTGGTAAATATTAGGTAACAAAACACAAGGGGTGATTACCATTTGGGAAGTAATCAAAGGCTGGGCCAAGTGGGAAGGTTTGTCACTACATTTTATGGCCCTTTTGTTGTTGTGGGCGTTCTCACAAGGCCTTTTAGTAGTAACGTCAGCTTTGCCCAATACAAAGGCCTTCTAGTAGTAATGATTGCTAGTAACATCTATAAAGATTAAATTCATATATTTGGAATATAAATCAATGTACTTAGAAAAATTAGGAATGAAATATAGTGCCTGATTAGGAATTGACACTTGGGTTCTTAAGACATGCCCCGATTGCTACTTAAAAAATTTGTCGGGTTGTTGAATGGGTAGGCAAAGACATCTAAATTACGGAATTCTTCGTGGCATCTTAGTTGGCTTTTCTATTGCCACATTCATTGTGGCGGATTCATTAGCATGAAATTATTAGGTAACAAATATGTTAGCGAGATATTCTCGGACCGCATAAAGCTTGATGTTTAATTCCATGTTGCTATTTGGCTAAATGGGTATCTTATAAACCGATTTAATTTCCCATTCATCACGATTATAGATTTCATTGTGGCAAAACTCACTCTCCTCGCAATATTTTCCTAATGAATAGTTATGTTATTAACATTGTTTTGAGAGTAAGCCCATTCCAACCTTAAATTCTTCGATTATCAGTTGTATTTTCTATATCTATTTTGTTGAAAAGGTGTCGACTGAATAACTTTTCAAATATGGATTAATTAACCTATTGACAAAAGATGTGAGGGGTCCTTTGTTTGTTGTTGGACAAGAAACGTAATCGCAAGAAAATTAAATATGAACTAATTAACCAATTTGTTCTGCATTCTTCTCGACTGACCAACTCCGTTCTCGTGATCAGTTGGACGGCTCCACCTCTCCCGAAAAGCTGCTCTCTTCTGATGTCCTTTCGGATCCGACAGGTAAAGTCAATATCTGCATATGCCTCCCTTTTGCAGATACTAGTGCAGGTTTATTGCTGGCCCTACTGAAGTATGAGCTCCGAGAGCTTGAACTGCAATGATCTAATTCTAGCTGACGAGAGAGCTGGTCTTCTTTGGCATCATTTATGCCCTTGTCTACGCGAAGGCGCCTACTTTTTACTGGGGACTCGTCCATAAGCATTGGTTTGAGAGTCACATGGAGAGACATGTGGCTTTTGCTTTTGAACTTGTTGCTAGAATTGATGGACGCAGAGGAGCCCAATGACTTAAGAGGGAGGAGCGGTCTCGATTTCGCCAGCTTCATCGCTGAGTTTTCTCTAGCCATTTACTTTGACTATGTTTACATCAAAAATTAACCAAGTCAATTATAATCAACATGATATTGATTCAAGTAAACACGTGACCCGAGACCAGGTAAGATGTGGTTATCGACAAGACAACAATCACAGGAGCCCCTAGCGATGGTCATACTGACCACAAAAATACTTGTCGGTAACCATCCTTATCAATGACCCTGATCTAACTATCAATATACAATAGCGATTGGTTGACGATGTCATGGTAAAATTGACAAAATGTTGGAAGAGGCAAAGATATCGATTGAGAGAAATAGATTGACCATGAATGAGAGACCATTTGAAAAATGACCATTTTTGAGAATAAAATGAGCGCGAAGTTTAGGAATAGTGGCATTTGAATTCGAAACTGCTTGCGGATAAAACAGATCGTGATCGAAGGTGAATTTGAAGGAATAACAACTTGGATGAGAGTCAAGATGACGATAGATAAATGTGGAGAATCAGGGCATCATCTTGAAGGGGTAACTGCTTGGAGATAAGATGTTATGGCAACGTGAAGATGTGGAGCCGAGTGCTTTGGAGATGTGAAGGCATGAGGGAAACTGCTGAAGAACTTCATATGGGCAGTCAAATTGTAAATGCTATAAATACTAGTGCTTACTAGTGCTTGTGTACTGTAGAACGCCCGTAAAACAAACAAAACTTTCTTTCTACTAACTTTTGATTCCGACACTTTAGCTGAAGTTTAAAGATATCTCGTTTTGATTAAATTCTAGCACATATCTTAATTGTACCTTTCAGATCTTTATCGTCAATTAAAGTCCATCATTGTATATTTCTGTCATCACGCTTTGTTGTCATTTGATTCCGGCACAGTGTTGTGTGTTTTGACATTAATTAAATTCCGTCAAAGTATATTTATCTATTTCATGTTCCTTTTACACTGTTAGCATAACTCTTGTCCAGAATCGCTATAAAACCCATCTCCTTATGTTAAAAACTGAAAAACGACTTTCGTTGAAACATATTTCGTTGTTGAATTCAATTCCGACAATGGAAGCTTCTTTGGCACATTAGCAAAACTTGGCAGAACCATTAAACCGTGAACCATACTCTTTTCATACCAATCAGGTGCTTCATAGACTCCAGTTTCTCCATCATAGCCTTCATATTTTGTGTCGCCGCTAGATTCTTTTTCTGTTTCAAATTCGAGAGGGAGGGGGTGGTACCTTGGTAGCGCACGTACTTGGTCTTATTACATCCATCCATTCATCCAACCTGTCTTGGCTGAGAAATATTTTAGGGCTTACTTCTAAGAAGTCAACAGTGTTGCAGAGCTGCTGGAATGTTTGCTCTTCCACTTGTCAGTGATTTTATTGCTGTCGTTACTTACTGATCATGGTAGGAATCAACTATAGTAGCAGCATTCTTCTCGCAGACAGTGGGTGTCAATGATGCATCGGTGAAGTTTGAGATATGGGATACTTCAGGTCAGGAAAGGTACGACAGCTTGGCTCCTACGTACTACAAAGGCGCTGCTGCAGCTATTATTGTCTATGACATCGCTAGCGCTGTATGAAAACTTCCCTTTCTCGTTTTCTTCATCGTTTGTAATTTTGTGCCTGTGTCAATCAATTAGGAATGTTACTCTTCTGTTAGAAATAGTTGAGAAGTTTTGAACCTTAGGATAGGAAGGTTAATTACCTCTTCTCTCGGTCAATAGTAGCAATTGTATATTCTGGACAATCTTGAGCTGCTATTGCTTTTGTGCTGGAAACAGCTAAGAGGTTGCCCAGAGTTTAGGCTATGCAGAATTCAGCACCAGCGGGGATCGTTCTAGCTGATAGAAGCTCTGTAGAAACCCGATCTGCATCCTGTCGTTCATGAGTTCTTACCAACTATTCGTTCATTCCTTTCCTTTTTCTCCTCGCGTTCTATAGTTCTCTTCCACTCCAGTACCTTGATCTTTCAGTTCCTGATGCATATGAATAAAAACGAATTCGACTAAAACACCACTTGTGAAACTGGAAAACCAATTGGAGTTAGGGAGTTAGTTCATACAAACCGAGTGAATTCCTCGTTAATCAGTGAGGACTGGAATCTCTCTCTCTCTCTCTCTCTCTCTCTCTCTCTCTCTCTCTCTCTCTCTCTCTCTCTCTCTCTCTCTCTCTCATAATAATGAACAACAATCTAACCTTTTCCAACTAGATGGAGTCACGTGTGAATCTGTTTGTGCTATTATGTTCGGTCTTGCAATACGATACCGGGTTTCTCACTTTCTGGCAATGCGGACGATCTTCCACATCTTTCAACCATTTTCATGACAAAGATGGTGACGAAGTAAGATATCAAATGAAAGTAATGAATATAAAACTACAAGCGTGCATGATGGGCTTCAGGAGTCACCGTCGATAAAACTATCTTCGATTTCTTTTCATGCAACACGATGTGGCTCCGAAGATAGGGACCGAATCAATCGAAGCCCATATCTTGAATGGTTTGTTATCCTTATTTGCAAGCAGTCATTGACAGAGGACGACTCACAATTGACACCATAACATAAGAGCAGGGATTGGTCAGAGACAAGCCAATTGACAAAGCAGCGATTCTAAGCAAATATGCACGCGAAAAGACGAAATGGAAATGCTTAATCTCAGAAGCGAATCGAGAAAATGGACTTTGAGGACAAGGTTGTCTAGAATGGAAGTTTCAGAAAGAGGAGCACCACGAAAGGAGAGGATGACCAAAAAAGAAATGCTAGGGAGGACTGGAAGACAGTGAGGAAAAATTAGACAAGACAAAATCTAGGAACGAATACATCCAGGAAAAAGGTCACCGTAACTCTAATCGATCGCCTCAAGCACGTGCCTCGCGCTCGCCTCTACGTCATCGAGCTCCTTCAGGACTCGCCTCTTCCTGTCGCTTTCCTCGTCGCGTCCCCACCCTGCAATAGCCGCTGACTCAATCGTGCAGATATAGTCGTCCGAGGGAACGCAGCGAGGAAACAGACAAGAAGACGCAACCCCTGCCGCGATCGCACGGAGATGTAGTCGCACCAGAGGAACTCCTCGGATGAGGACATGGATGACCGCCCCTGGGAAAGCACGCAAGGCCGATTAATATGATTCAGGTGACGACCGTGTTAAGAGTACGGGTAGTGTCTATATAGGGTGAGTTTTCTTCTAGGAGTGCAAGAAAAATGTGACTACGGAAAAAAATCCAAAGCATTATTAACAAATCAGAGATTTCTTGGAAAGAAATTATAGGACGCGATTTGAGATATACTTGTCATATATTTCCTAACTAAACTTTCCTATTATTTTACTTGCCGTTACAAAAAAAAAAAAACAACAACACGATGCCGCTAATATTATTATCAATAACATTATCGAGTATGGGAAAAATATTATTGCATGATCCCAATACATGTGAATCTAATACACATGCAATGTTGAATTATGCGAATCCTACCTCATCCTATAATCACCATCATCACCATTCATTATCTTTTTTCTCTTCGATTCTTTCTGTAATGAAACTCAATCTTCTGTCATTTATCCCTTTATTTCAATACATAACAACTGCTACACCCTTTTGCTTGCACTCAAATCTCAGATGTCATCACCTCCACTTTATCAAAACTTCAGCGTTAGCCGCACCACGTAAGATAGTCAGCGTCTACGTCAGTAATTTTCAAAGATGAGCAATTTTCATCTGTCGGATGAACTCAATTGGTAAAATATATAATGGTTTAATACTCAATTGACAAAATTAAAAGGTTTATGACTGAGCCAGCAAAAGTGTAATATATTTAGGACTTTTTTGGACAATTTCCCTATTGTTAACATTAATTTGGGAACACTCTAAATAAGCCTAAATTACTAAATAGACTATACATTGAGTAATAATATCAATATCAAGTACAAAAACTCTTCAAATAAAGCTAAGAAGTAAATTGACTGGACGAACATCGAGAACAAAAATTACCATCTTTTTTATAAATAAAAAGTAGAGGTAATTAGAAGCTGGGGCAAGTGGGAAGGTTTCCCCTTAAATTTCTTAAGGCCCTTTTTGAGTTGTGGTCACTGTCTCACGGACCTGTTTGGAGTAACCTAAGCTTTCCCCAATACACTTTTCTTTTATTTAGAATGATGGAAAAAATGCTCATAACATTTTTAAAGATTAAATTTAGAAATTAATTGCTCTAAAAGTTTTAAAACTTGTCATGAACATACAGTTGATTTCTAGAATTTTCAAAAATTGCAATCAAGTCCTAAAATTTGTCAAACTTATATAATCAAGTCTTTCCACTAACTTCGTGCAACTTGACTAACGGAAAATACTACCATGACTTTTAAATTGTTTTGTCTTTGATTGCTTTCATGTGTTAGCCACATCAGTGCCATGAAGCAATTGGTTTTCTTTTTCTTTTTTAAATTTAGCTTACTTTTCAATCTAATTTAAATAAAATTCGGGTTAAAAAATCATATTTGGACCCATTTACGTTTGATATTCGTTGAAGTTCATTGATCTTTTTTTTTTGTATGAAAAAGCGCTAAATCCAAATACAAAAGTTTAATGCCGTAAATCTAATATCCCTATTCTATTACCTAATAAGACATGAAGTAACTTTGTAGGAAGTAATGAAAATGAACTAGTATCCTAGCGCTTGCCGATTCTAAAATTAGCAAGCTAGTTAGAAAAGTGATACCTTTCCAAAAATTATGATGCACTTTAAACTCAAAGTGAGAACATAAAAGTTTTCTAATATCTTTAAGCAAAGCAGGGCGAACATTGATTTTTTTAAAATTCTTTTCTATTGTCAGCCTTAATGCTTAGAAGAAAGATTTTGATGAATCCAACTTACCACTATAAGTGAGATACAATTGAAAAATTGAGAATTTTCTTATCTACCTTTTTCGATTATCAATCAACAAATGTTGTAGTTTCTAACTTTCATTTGTCTCTATGAGCTTAAAGTTGTTAACATTAATTCGAGAACATACTTTAAATAAGCCTAAATTACTAAATGGACTATAAATATGTTATGTTTCTTCGGTAACAATAATCTTGTAACTTCATTCAACAACCTTTTAAAAACTCTTTTCTTTCTTTACAAAAAAAAAATGGTGGTTTTGTTCTTGATGTTTGTCAATTGAATTTCACTTCTTAGCTATATTAAAAGAGTTTTGAACTTGACATTTTGATTTTTTTACTCTATATCAATATGTTTTGCTATTATTAGGCAATAAATCACAATGCCTAATTACTATTTGGGAGGTTATTAAAAGATAGGCCAAGTGGTACACTCATGTTACATTTAGCTCAAATTAATTTTGTATCACAAAAACTTCCAAACTAGTACACCCGTGTCACATTTACTCCAAACTAATTTTTATGTCATAAAAAATCTAAGACTGGTACATCATATCACCTTAACCCCAAACGGGTATACTCATGCCACATTTATCCTAAATTGTAGTAAATCCAAGATTTTGAGGATAAGTGTGGCACAAATATATCAATTTAACCTTACCAAAAAATATATATATATATATATATATATATATATCAATTTAAGGTAAATGTGGCATGGATTTACCAGCTTGAGTCTTTTGTGATGTAAAAATTAATTCAGTATAAATGTACAACGGGTGTCATAGTTGAGGGATTTTGGTGGTATTAGTCCTACTTTTTATGGTCCTTCTGTTGTTCGTGATCTCACGGTTCTTTCTTTAGTAAGGTAAGCTTTTCCAAAACACGTAGCTTTTGATTTTTTAAAAGTTAATCTTGCTCAAATAAGAAATAGCCGCGCGTTGCCACAAACGAGAGAATATTTATTGCCAATTTAACCATGGAGAAAATGCAAGTAACATTTTTAAAGATTAAATTCATGCATTTAGGATATAGATCGATCTATCTAGGAGACTTAGGAGTAAGAGTAGCGCCTAGGCCCTAGTTAGTACTTACCACTGGGGTTCTTACATCGTTCTTGGTTGCTACTTAGAATTTGTCGAGTTGTCGAATGAAAAGGACTATTATTCAAACTAATCGATTCACTTTTGAAATGTCAGTTAATAAAATCTAAATTACGAAATTCTCCGTACCATCTTAGTTGGCATTTTGATCTGCCCAATCGTTGTGGCGGATTCATTAGTTTGGAGGCAATCATATGCTAACGAAATAATCTCGGACCATCGAAGCCTTGATGTGCAATTTGTTGCTGCCATTTGGCAGTATGGATAACTTACAAACCAGTTTAATCTTCCACTCACTATGATTATTGATTTTACTGTGGCAAAACCCACTCTAGTCACATTTTTTCCCATTTAATAGTTATGTTATTGACAGCTTCTCCGCGCAAAATAATAGAAGGAAATCACCCAACAATGAAAGGAAAGACATATAAAGAGAAAGAAAAATATTCTTGTTTTGAAATATATCTCTTTTTTCAATTATGTTCAGAATAAGGTAAAAGAAAGAGTGAGCAGTTTTCCATCATCAATTCTTACATTTAATAGAAAAACATTACAATCCGTTGCAAATTGATAACAATCGAGATCGTTACAAAACTGTTACAAAACCATTATAGATTAATGGTGGACAAAACAACTAATGTGATGCTGCCAAAACCGTTACTAAGCCGTTGTACATTAAACCCTTACAATTCACTCTGCAATTAAATTAGATCTCTCAATTCATTTATTCCTTTTTTCTGCAGTGAACTCCTCTGCCACCTCCTTCCTCATCCTCGTCACTGTCCGGAACAGATTGTTCACCCCCTCCTTCAGCCTTGACAACCCCTCCGACATTTCCTCAGTTGCCTTCTCCAGCTCTATCGTGGCCTCCCTCAGCCTCCCCACGGTCTCCCCGCCGCCTCCTGATGCCACCACATCCTCAATGGTCTCGAGCACGCGCCACACGCTCGACTCCACGTCACCGAGCTCCTTCACGCTCGCCTCCATCTCATCGAGGTCCCTTAAGATTTGGGCTTCCTTGTCTGTATCCTCGCTACATTCCAAATCCACAATAACTGCCGACTGGATTGCGCGGATAGAGTCGCCCCAAGGGAACTCCTCTGGGACAGGGATGCCGACAACCGCCCTTGACGGTAGGCGCAAGGCCAAAGATATGACTCCAGCAAGGAACGCCGTCATGAAGCTGACCGCGCGGATCACACGGCAAACAACTCTGTCAACCGGCGAGACCTTCCTCCGTGGCACCGACATGTCCATGCTCATAGCCAAGTTTCTGATCAGCCCCTCGATGTCGCCCGCGGACTTCACACGCCCATCGCCGCCCTCACCCCCACACACCCAATCTGTGAGCAAATCCCTCGCTCGGTGAATATCCTCCTCCGACGGGTCACCGTCCGAGCGGAGGAGCTTAACCGCGATCCTCAGGTTCGGGCAGCGAAGACCCAGTCGCTCGACCTCAGAGGAGATGCAGTTGCAGATATCCAGGACCTCTGCCGTCCGAATACCACGAAGAGAGGCTTTCGCCGTCGTCCAAGTTCAGCTCATAGATCAAGGATCTCGCCGCGGAGTGAGTGAAGGCAATCGCCTCCACGGCGGAGGAGAACCAGGGCAAGCTGGCAGAGGCAGGGCTAAGGCACCAAAGGCGAGGGCGGAGGGACTCGTGGAAGGACTTGGAGATAGATTGTAGATCCTCGACGGTGAGCATCGCTCCCTTCTTGTTGCCGGTAAAGACGAGGCGGGTGTCCATTTTAACGGAGTAATATGAAAGCGAAAGAAATTTCTCTTCTTCTTCTCTTTTCCGGGAAAACTGAGACGAGAAAGTGACGGAAAGTTTTGATGAGAAGGGGGCTGCGAGAAAGTGCAGTATTTATACAGGGCGTGTTTTCTCCGAAGAATGCAAGAAAAATGCGATTATGGAAACAAAAATCAACAATGATTTTTCTATGCTTTTCTGGCCTCTTCATATTTCTAGAATACGGTTTAAGGTATACTTGCCTCTTATTTCCTACCTAAACTTTCCTCCTATTTGACTTGCAATACCCAAAAAAACTACAGTAGCCTGTCGCGGAGGACAACAAAAGGTATCGATACAAACATTTTCCTCATATTTTTTGGAACAATTATTTCCTTTTGCTTCTCGTGGTGGAGGAAATGAGATAAATTTGCAAATGACAGAATTAGGAAACTTAAATATCAGCGACGATGTTAGAAATTTGATACGTGGACGTGTTAAGTATTTATGTTGACGGGAGTAATAAGCTTAGAAAATGAAAATAGGGGTATTTATCATTTGGATTCCTGCGTCCTGAAAATCATTAATCAAAAATCACAAAAAATTTCAAATTATGTCAACTGTGACACATTTTTTGTGAGATAAAAATCCCAAACTATGTCTACTATGACACATTTACCCTAAATTGTTTCTTGTGACATAAAAAATCCAAAACTTGTACCTATGTGATACATTCACCCTCTGTTAAGGTTTCAGTAGATAATTTTTCAGTCAAAATAATGTTATTTTTTTATTTCACTTAAGCCACATGAGTATCATGTCATTGCCGTTTGCTTTATAGCGTATGTAGGCAGATTTTTAATAGTTATCATTGACAGAACTTTGACAATAGGGTAAATGTGTCTTACAAGTATAAGTTCGGGATTGTGGTATTGTGGAAAAAAATTATGTTAAATGTATCACAGTGAACATAATTTATGATTTTTTGTGGCTTTTGCCCTAAGCTAATTTAGTAAGTTGGCTAAGTTGAGTAATGACCTTTAGATTTACGGAATTCTTGTCAGCATCTCAGTTGGCAATCTATTTACATCCGTTGTAATTCATTGATCTTTTTTTAAATTTAAAAAAAAAACCCTTAATGCTTAAAATAAAATTTTGACTAATTCAACTAATCACTACAAGTGAGATATTGATAAAGATGGGTATTTGCTTATCCACTATTTTCATTGATGTTTTCCACTTTATATTGAGGCATTTTGGTTATATTAGGTAATAAATCACGATAGCTAATTACCATTCGGGAGGTAATTTTAGGATGGGCCAAATAGGAAGGTTTCTCGTTATACTCTTTAAGGGCCCTTTTTAGCTGTTGCACGCTGTCTCTACTATGCCTTTTAGGTTGTAACCCAAGCTTTCCCTAATACACTTTCCTTTTAAAAAGATATTTTTCTCTAATATGAAATATCCAGGGGTTGCCACAAATGAGAGAAATTTCAGTGCTAATTGCATGATGGAAAGAGGGCTAGTAACATCTTTGGAGATTAAGCGTATGCATGTAGTAAACTTAGGTATGAAAAATAGTGCCTAATTAGTGATTACTGTTTGGCTTCCTATATCATGCCCTGATTGCTATGTAAAATCTATAGAGTCGTCGAACAGGTAAAGCTATTTTCCAAACTAAAGTATTAACATTTCCGAGGTTAGTTTGCGATGTCTAAGGAATGGAATTCTTCGTAGCATCTTAGTTGGCATTTCTACCTCCACATTTATCGTGGCGGATTCGTTAGGCAGCCATGCATTAGCAAGATATTCTCTTGCCATGGAAGGTTCAATGTTTAATTTCTTGTTGCTATTTGGCTAAATGGGTAACTTATAAACCAATTTAATTTCCCATTCATTGTAATAATAGATTTCAATGTGGCAAAACTCACTCCTGTCGTCAAAATTTTTTTTTTTAATAAATAGTTATGTTATTCACATTTTTTTAAGAGCAACCCCATTTTAAATTTAAATTATTGGATTATCAGGTGTATTTTTAAATCCTTGTTTTTTATGTTCTGATTACATAACCAATTGGCCCATCTAAATGATCTTTTTTTATTTTCTGTTCTTATTAAACTCTACTCTAAAAACGCGATTTGACATCAAAAATAATTTTTTTTCCAATTTACGTAACTGTATTTTCCAGAATATATTTGGAAGACGCGTAACGCCGAGATATTTACGATATTGCCCCAGGTGAGAGAGGTTTAGAGGAAAGTGTTGGATATGGGCTCTACTTGCTCGTTGTGTCCCTGTATGGGCCAAATCTTGAAGATCCTTTTTTTTTATTTTTTTAAATTCATTTTTTTGTGAATTTAGTCGGGGATCAAGGTAATTCGACTAGTATCGTGATCTGTCTTGGGCCAAGAATACCTCTATCGAAAAATAAATAAAAATTAAAGAAAAAATGCCTCTATATTGATCAACCTTGTAGCATCTCTAATCTTTATCGAAAGAGAACGATGACCGTCTTTGTTCTCCATGTTTGTCGATTGAATTTCACTTCTTAGCTTTAATACGAGAGTTTGTGGACTTAGCATTGATGTTTTTATCTTTTATAACGAGATGTTTTGGTCATATTAGGTAATAAAACGCAAAGGGTAATCACCATTTGGGAAGTAATCAAAGGCTGGGCCAAGTGGGAAGGTTTCTCTTTATACTTTTTCTGGCCCTGTTGTTGTTGCTATGCACGGTCTCACGGGCCTTTTAGTTGTAACTTGAGCTTTTTGCCCAAAACACAGGCCTTTTAGTAGTAATGATGGAAATAATGCTTGTAGCATCTATAAAGATTAAATTCATATATTTGGAATATAGATCAATGTGCTTGGAAAAATTAGGAATCAAATGTAGTGCCTAATTAAGTAATTGACACTTGGGTTCTTACGGCATGCCCCGGTTGCTACTTCAAAAATTTGTCGGGGTGTAGAATGGGTAGGCAATGACATCTGAATTATGGAATTCTTCGTAGCATCTTAGTTGGTATTTCTACCTCCACATTCATTGTGGCGGATTCATTAGTATGGAATTATTAGGCAACAAATATGTTGGCGAGATATTTTCGGACCATATAAGGCTTGATGTTTAATTCTTTGTTGCTATTTGACTAAATGGGTATCTTATAAACCGATTTAATTTCCCATTCATTATGATTATAGATTTCACTACAGCAAAAGTCACTCTCTTTGCAATATTTTCCTAACAAATAGTTAGGTTATTTACATTGTTTTGAGAGAAACCCCATTCTAAATTTAAATTCTTCAACTATCAGCTGTATTTTGTACATCTATTTCGCGGAAAAGTTGTGTCGACGAAATACCTTTTCAAATTCGGATAAATGAACCTATTGTCAAAGGATGTGAGGGGTCCTTTCTTTATTTTTGGACAAGAAACATAATCGCAAGAAAATTAAAAAGTATGAAGACCGGAGACTATCATGTCCAGCCACAAAATAGGATATTGATTTATAAAAAATTAAACTGAAATTAAAATTAAACCATTGATATTCTTTGATTAGCTAACGTTCTTTTTACCAAGAGTCTAATAATACCCAACAATCTACGGTTACAAGTGGATATTAAGACTCCTCTACTCGACCGTTACATTGACCCATTACACGACTCTACCACTCAACGGTTATATTAGCTCCACTACTTGACGATTTCTTGACTTTGCCGTTCAATGATTACACAAGGGTTACGTGACTCCACCATTCGAGCTTTAACAAAAACCCGCCGACCAAACTGTAAATTACGAGATTTGGACATATTTTGGTGTCGATAATATCCTTGTTTTAAATTATCTTATTGGATAACAAATTGGCCCGTCTAAATGATCCATCTATCTCGATTTCGCATTAAATCTGCTGTACCGACAAAACGCCTTGCCATCGGGAAGAACATATTCCCAATTTACTCGAACTGTCTTTTCATATAATTGGGGACCGAGAATTAAGGAACACCCGCATGTCACCGCGTGAATTCACGAGATTGCCCCCGGTGGACAGCGGTTCTGAAAGAACGTGCTGGGGCTCTACTTTACTCGTCCTGTCCCTATGTGGGCCAAATCTCAAACAACCATTATTTTTAGTTTTTATTTTTTTATTTATGTTTAGTTCGCTTTTGTGGAATTAGTTGGGGATTAAAGGTGATTCTATTAGCATCATAAGCTGTCTTGGGCCAAGATTGCCTCGATTGAGAACCATACGAATTAAAAATTAAAAGAGGAAACTTCAATGGATCGAGAAGTTCGATCCAACATCTATGATTTCCATCAAAATTTGGGGGTATTGCATTACACGTCGAGCTTGAAAATAGGATTGAGCACGACAATCATGCGCTTTTGCGTTGACGGTGACCCGACTATCAATAAGTCACAACGAGCGCAATTAGGGTTATTATTGTAAAGGGTTTATAATAGCCACGAAAGGATTGACGAGTCTATAAAGCAATTAGTATTGCGCATCCCAAGAAGTGCGAGATATCACGTTCTGTTTTTAACCACGAACTCGTGGACCGTGTGAAGGGACTCTTCGTGAATCTTTAGTCTTGGTATACATGACTTACCCAACTATGAAAGCAATGCCGTGACTTTGAATAACCTTTCTTCGTGAAGGAACCATTCTTTCCTACTCGACCTTTCAGAGCACATGTAAGTTATGTGCACAGTACTGAGTTCATAATGTAGAGCTCTTCTAATTCATCATATTGGCTCAAGTCATCCAAAATAAAAAGAAGTTTGAGACTTACTCGAACAATTATTCAATAGAAAAGTCAGGAACGAAAGCTTTCTAATCTAGGCAAAGAGTTCAGGATTAACCATAACATAAGGATCCTCGACTCCGATTCTACATTCTGTCTCTCTTAAAGTGTCTACAGTTGGGCCAGGATGGTTCGGATTCTAAGATGTGAATGGGTAAATCCGAATTAGAATCTATTTCATTCATATTAAGTGTACAAGTTTTTTCAGAATATCCCTCAAAATAAATAATGTGTATGATTGGAGTTCAAGAAAGCGTTTGTGTCTTCAAATTGAGATAAGAACATGGTAAATCTTAAGCTCTAGATGCTGTCAAATTAAGTACTGAACATTCCATTTGGTTAAAAACGAGTCCCCAACTTTTAGAAGAATGTGGCATCAACTTTTACAATCTCGTTTTGGCCGTGACACACGTGGATTGTGCTTTTAAGGTTAGTCATCCCAAGCTTTTCCAGTGTTACACTCCGCGTGTGGTCACTAAGAGACTTAATTGCACACCATAAAAAAACATTTCGGACTCAATTGTACAGCGATTTAAACTTGAGGGCTTAAAAGAAGATTTTGGCGTAATTACTCACGAAATAATTTCTCAAGAAATTCACAAATTCCGCCGCGAGATTTAATGGTTTCAAAACACTTACAATTTCCTCGTGATCTGATTGACACAATTGATTGTTGGGGGTCAAAAGCACTTCTACTCTCTAATGGGAAATAAAAATTAAAACGTACCTCCTATGATTAAAAATAGAAAATCCCTTTCGGATAAGGAAATCTGCTCAAATCAGGAAACCGATTTCGCAAAAACTCGAGTCACCCCTCCCACAACAAAATATAATTCAATAACGACACACAAGACTTGTAAAAAAAAAAAAGGACTTATCCGGTTTTGGGAATATACTTTTTAATCTCCTTTCTAGTGGGAATCGGAAAATAAAAAAAGACGTGTCTTTCGGACGTTTTACGTGTGACCAAAATTTAAGGCAGAAAAGAGCTAACCTAACCCTACTCCTATAAACTAATAATAATAGTAATAATAGTAATAATGACAATAATAATGATTTTTTCAGACCTGAAATTAAGAATAAAAAGGCTGGCGGCCAAAATGAGTGGGGGCTTTGAATGTGGGTAGGGCGCTCTTCCATTGCAAATGACAAATTCCATTTCCCTGCCCCCCAAAAAAAATTTATTAATAAAAAAAATTAACAATTAATGCACAAAAAGGCGCCAAAGACACCAATGATGACTCACATTTCACAGCTAAGCACCGCATTTATCCCTTTGATTTCCCCTAATTAGCCCCCCTCCCCCCACCCCCAGCTCTCCTCTTCTCTTTTCTTTCTTTTTTTTTTATTATAATACAAAATAAAATAAGATTTGAAAAATATCACTAAAAATCGAAGTCTAATAAAATAATCGATCAATACCATGAAAAATCCCGAGCCGATACACTTATCCCGAACTAATTTTTTAACCACCAAAATACTCAAATTGATATAACCGTGGCATTTTTTCCCATGCTAATTTTTTTGATCACCAGAAGTTTCAAACCTGTACGTTTGTGATAAATTTACTCTCCATTACTTTCTGTTAAAATTAAATTAATATTAGGAAAAATCAAAAGCCGATACATCCGCGAAAATCCCAAGCCAGTACACCTGTCAACTGCCTATAAAGGGTAAATTTATCATGAGTGTATCAATTCGAGGTAAACAAATCAATTTACGGTGCATTTATCACGAACGTGTAGTTTGAAATTTTTTGTAATATCAATCCTAAAATAAAATAAAGCAAGAAAACAAAATCAGGAAAAAAATATAACTAAACAAAGAAAATCAAAGCCACCCCGCCCCCCCTCTCTCTCTCTCTCTCTATAACTCCAAGCCCTCCTCGCGATCGTGTCGTTTGCACGATTTTAGAGAGAGAGAGAGAGAGAGAGTGCGAGCGACGGCCTCCATCTCAAGGTCTCTCTCTTCCCGTAACCCTCACTCCCCCGCTCCACACCCCCTTTCGCCTTCTCCCTCCCCTCCCCTCCCCTCCCTCCCTCCCTCCGCCGCCGTCCCGCCATCGCAGCCGCAGGAAGGGAAGAAGCGAGGCGAAGCAAACCCTAATCCGATCCCGCCGCCGCCGCCGCCGCCGGCCATGGATCCCCAATCCGCCGCCGCCGCGACCCAGGTGCAGCAGGCGCAGCTGGCGATGGCCCTGGGGCCCGACCCCTCCCACTTCGAAGCCCTAATCACGCACCTCATGTCCTCCGCCAACGAGCCCCGCTCCCAGGCGGAGTCCCTCTTCAACCTGGCCAAGCAGACGGACCCCAACGCCCTCTCCCTCAAGCTCGCCCACCTCCTCCACGCCTGCCCCCACCTCGAGCTCCGCGCCATGTCCGCCATCCTCCTCCGCAAGCTCCTCACCCGCGACGACTCCTACGTCTACCCCCGCCTCACCCCGCACACCCAGTCCTCCCTCAAGTCCGTCCTCCTCGCCTCGATCCAGCGCGAGGAGGCCAAGACCATCACCAAGAAGCTCTGCGACACCGTCTCCGAGCTCGCCTCCGGCATCCTCCCCGACAACGGCTGGCCCGAGCTCCTCCCCTTCATGTTCCAGTGCGTCTCCTCCGACTCCCCCAAGCTCCAGGAGGCCGCCTTCCTCATCTTCGCCCAGCTCGCCCAGTACATCGGCGACTCGTTGACCCCCTACATCAAGGAGCTCCACGGCGTCTTCCTGCAGTGCCTCAGCTCCTCCAAGAACCCTGACGTCAAGATCGCCGCCCTCAACGCCGTCATCAATTTTATCCAGTGCTTGTCCACTTCCTCCGATCGCGACAGGTTATCTTGCTTGCTTTGCGTGTATATATATATATATTTTTTTTTTTTGTTTTGATCGGATGTTTTCAATTCAATTTAGCTTTGCTTTGCTGTAACGAGTCTGATTTTGTTCGTCTGGTCATCGTAATGTCTCGATAGTTAAAGCCTATCAACACGAATTGTATTTTGGCCGTCACCGCGTGAAGAGAGCAAGGTTTGCTTGCTTTGAACATTGTCTGACTGCATGGTTAATTCAATTAGGCTTTGCTTTGCTCAGTTTAATTTAATTAGTCTCGTTATTAGTTAGACCTGTGGACACAGACTGTATTTTGGTCGTCACTGCCTGAAGAGAGTAATGTCCGCTGTTTAGACACGGTATTGCTCTATTACCCAATAAAAGTAATTGCCATTGCTTGGCTGTCAGCGCACACTCTTTGGTCAGCTTGAACTATTAGCTTGCGTTTTTCTTTCATAGACCATCAGTGCTGAGAATGGCTCTTCGAAGTCACGACATCTATGTAGACGATGCGATTAACTTTTTAGTCAGCACATGCGATATAGAGGAAATCAGGAAACAACTTAATCTACTACGTGCACATCAATCATAGACTGTCAAAACATTGGAATGTATTCTGGTTATACACCTTTTTTTGATGATCAAAGGGAATTTGGGCAGATTTCAGGATTTGTTGCCGGTGATGATGCACACCTTGACTGAGGCACTGAATAATGGGAACGAGGCAACTGCACAAGAAGCACTGGAATTGTTAATTGAATTAGCTGGAACAGAGCCCCGGTTCTTGAGGAGGCAATTAGTGGAAGTGGTCGGTTCTATGCTGCAGATCGCGGAGGCTGAATCGTTGGAAGAAAGCACAAGACATTTGGCAATTGAGTTTGTGATTACCCTTGCGGAGGCTAGGGAGCGGGCACCTGGAATGATGAGGAAATTGCCTCAATTTATAAGTAGACTTTTTGCAATTCTGATGAAGATGCTTTTGGATATTGAAGATGACCCGGTTTGGCATAGCGCAGAGACTGAAGACGAGGATGCAGGGGAGAGCAGTAATTATAGTGTGGGGCAGGAGTGCTTGGATCGATTGTCCATCTCACTTGGTGGAAACACCATTATTCCCGTTGCTTCTGAACAATTACCTGCATACTTGGCTGCTCCTGAGTGGGAGAAGCATCACGCTGCTTTGATAGCAATTGCCCAGATTGCGGAGGGTTGTTCAAAGGTATTGCTTGTCAGTTTTTGTTGGATCACCTTCTGTTCAGACATTTTTTTCGCCTCAAATTTTGATTGTCCATCCAGATATGGTCTTAAAATTGTGATTCCACGCAGAAATATTGTCCGCATTCACTCGTTGGTATAATTGTCTGACTTATATTAATAGTCTGTTTAAGAGCGCTCTTGCTCAAATGAAGGTCGAGTACTCTGATCTAAGCATTCATTGTAAAGGTGGGTGGGTCCCATGGATTACATGTGTCATGTGAGTTTTCGATGCTGTGCTTTATGATCCTTTCATCTGTGAAATCAGAAAGTCAATCGGACCACTCATGTTATGGGCAAGCACTGGTTGTTTGGAGACTGAAGTTTTCTTTTTTTTTTTTAGATTTTTAATTCAGCATAGATAATGTCTAGATGTTAATTTGTCTGTCTGGCCGAGTTCTCAGTGCTAATTATATATTAGCTCACCTTGACAGCTTTAAGACCTGCTTCTTTGGGTACTTTATCAAGAGTTCTAATGTAATGATCGAAAGAATTATTAGAGATTTCAAACCCGAGCTAGCGGTATCAGTTTTCAATACTTTGACAGAATTTGCCACCTGGCTGGTTACTGTCCTTGTTTCATTGGCGATTCCTCAAAGGCTTAGGTGAATGCCTTAAAATCCTTGGGGCTTCATGCTCTTTGAAGCATTATGACCTCAGGTAGCTTGATGCTTTTCCTTTGCTTGGTGTTTTTTTTTTCCTTCCACAATGACGTGATAGTGTTGGTAACTAGGTATTAAGCAAGCTGCTGAAGTTTTCAGTTTGTTCTATTGTAAGAATAGTACATGCTATTCCCTCTGCTTGGCCTGATAATTTTTAATTCGTTAACCTCCTTTGTATTGTTATAGGTAATGATAAAGAATTTGGAGAGAGTTGTTTCAATGGTTTTAACTTCATTTCAAGATCCACACCCTCGGGTAAGGTGGGCAGCAATCAATGCGGTTGGGCAGTTGTCCACCGATCTAGGTCCAGACCTGCAGGAGCAATACCATCAACAGGTCCTGCCAGCACTTGCTGGTGCTATGGACGACTTTCAGAATCCTCGTGTACAGGTTTGTTGCAGTTATGGGTAATTTTATTCATATTGTGTATCATTGTTTTGAATAGGTGCACACAACTGTCTTACATTGGCATTTTATGAGATTTGAAGTTAAGTTTCTTTAACCTACAAAAAGAAATTTAAGTTAAGTAGGTCAGCACATGTAGTTTAGGAAAAGACTTTTTATGAGAGGCCACTTTACGTGTGGTAGTCCTAGTCATTTACAATCCATGCTCTATCTATTTTTAGACCAGGTAATTTGGCATAGAAGAAAGTCAGAAGGGATGTTGGTCACTTTGAGGAAAACATAGTTTTAAGTTGAGGAAATCGCCACAATACCTGAGAGGAACTCCAGCTAGTTTTCAGATCAGATGATTTCAAATCACTTAAGATGGCAGAGGGAGTTGAATATATGAACATGCAATATTTGTTAAGCCTGGAATATTTTATAAAACTAAAAGCACTGAATCTTTCGATGATTCAAACTGGAGTCACTACTACTTGCAGAGCCTTTGATATAACAATGTGAATTTTGCCTTCTCTTTTTTGCTCTTTTCAGTTTATTTTATATTTTAGTTTCTGACTATTGGATGCCATCATTGATTGTGTGCACATTATTAAAATTTTAGTTGTTGAAACAGCCATATATATGTTGCGCTTGGTTTAGAAGACACTGTGTAGCCTCTCCAATTTGTCTGAATTGTTATATAGTAGGGAAAGTTCCTCTTTAAGTCTTATCAAGGGCTAATGGTGTTGTTTTATATTCGAACATCTGTTTTGATTATCACCTTCTCACGTGTGATTTGTCCTTGTCAGGCTCATGCTGCTTCTGCCATTCTTAACTTCAGTGAGAACTGTACAGCTGCTATATTGATGCCCTACTTGGACGGAATTGTGAGCAAACTGCTTGTGCTTCTACAGGTACATCAGTAGAAAAAGTAGCACCTCCTTGGCTTTCCTTAGTTTTTGACTTACACTCATTTCTCCTGACTATTTGATGTTCGTGATCTAGAATGGGAAACAAATGGTGCAAGAGGGTGCATTGACCGCATTGGCTTCTGTTGCTGATTCCTCTCAGGTATGATCAGTCAAATTTTTATTGTTCTCTTCATCTTTATGCACATGATTGCTTACTTGTCTTTGCACTGTAGGAGCAATTCCAAAAGTACTATGATGCGGTCATGCCTTATTTGAAAAATATCTTGGTCAATGCAACTGACAAGTCTAACCGAATGCTTCGTGCCAAAGCAATGGAGTGCATTAGTTTGGTTGGCATGGCTGTTGGAAAAGAGAAATTCAGGGGTGATGCTATACAGGTAATTGTCAAGTCTAAAAATTTGAAACGGATATGAAGAAATTAACTTTTCCTCATGCTATGTGACTATTGAGATCATACAAGTGGATTTTAATAAGCCTTAGAGATCGTCTAACTTCAGTGAGATTGTGAGTTGTCTTGTTCTCTAGAAGCTGTTGGTTGTAGATGAACATTATCTCATGTACTATCTATTTTATTTGGATATGGATATATTTACAAATGCCTAGCGAACTGTTCAATTTTTGTTGCTTGACAAATAAAAGTTTGTAGTTTGAATTTTGCAATTTCAACTATCATATTTTTTCTCAGTTGTATGCTCACATGCACCCTCTGATCTCCTGGATCATTTCATCAGTAGACAAGTGTAAGTTTACCATTTTGTAACCATATTCCAAGTGTATAACTTGGAGATTGATTGGTCTTTAGAATTTAGAAAGTTTTAGCAATTATTTGGTAATGAAGAGTTCTTGTGCTCCATCATAGTATATTTCTGTTTCCACAGTACGAGGGTAGGCAGTGAGATCTTATTTTTTTTTTACTTCCAACTATATTGAGGGGCGCCATGTCTGTTTTATTGTTGAATTTTGGAATTTCTCTTGGCCGTTTAAATGAATTTGATTTCTCTTGCTTTTATTTTAAGGTTATGGATGTGCTTATGGCATTGCAAAGATCACAGATGGAAACAGATGATCCGACGACAAGCTATATGCTGCAAGTATGTTTTAATGTTGACTTTAATGGATGGTTCTTACTGGAGACTGGTCCTTTTGTTTTGCGGTCTCATATTATCCTTATTTTGTAGGCTTGGGCTAGGCTTTGCAAGTGCTTGGGGCAAGACTTTATTCCTTACATGAAAGTTGTCATGCCCCCTTTGCTTCAGTCTGCTCAACTCAAGCCTGATGTGACAATCACGTCCGCAGATTCTGATAATGAAATTGATGAATCTGATGATGAGGGGTAATGCTTTTGCGTCTGTCTTATAATATGTGATTTGGCAGTCTTATTTCTATGTGTGTGGGGATAGTTGTCATCGTATAAATGGAATTAAAATTTCATGAAAGCTGCCTATGTTCATGTGAGAATTGGTGGGCTGGTGGTGGTGGTGGTGGTAATAGTAGTTTTCTAATCCACATGTTTTTTGTGCTTTACAATGACCAAATGGAGCAATTATTAGTGTCAACACTTTGGAAACACTTTGTATTGCGTTAATCTATTTGGCATCTGATTAGTTTGTGTAATGATGCAGAATGGAGACCATAACACTTGGAGATAAAAGAATTGGAATAAAAACCAGTGTCTTGGAAGAGAAGGCGACGGCTTGCAACATGTTGTGTTGCTATGCGGACGAGTTAAAGGAAGGGTTTTTTCCATGGATTGAGCAGGTTGGTTTATTCAAAACTTCTGTTGTTCTTTGACATATGTTATGCGCCATTTTCATGAGGCCTCACATAACTGGTGCAGGTGGCTCCAACTTTAGTTCCACTTCTCAAATTTTATTTTCATGAAGATGTCAGGAAAGCAGCTGTTTCTGGTAATAAGCTTCTCTTGATCCTTCATTCCTTCTTGTCTGATTGATTGTTGAGGGAATTTCTCGCATAAGTGAATCTCCCACTTTGTAGCGATGCCGGAGTTACTTCGTTCTGCAAAATTAGCTGTTGAGAAAGGGCTAGCACAAGGTCATAATGAAACCTATGTAAAGCAACTATCTGATTACATCATTCCAGCTTTGGTTGAGGCTATACCTAAGGTAATTGTTGATGATGAAAAGTTAACTTTCTGGACTGTTTATTTGTTTTTTCAAGTAATTGTGATTGATCCTTGGTATCTAAGATGGCTAAACTGCATTTCACTTTCAGGAACCCGACACAGAGATCTGTGCGAGTATGTTGGATGCATTAAATGAGTGTTTACAGGTTCGTGATTCTATTTTGGAGTTATAACAAATAAGCTTCCTCCTTGTGACCTGGAGTTCACTGGCTCAGGTTACACAATATCTTTCTGCAAATGGAGGAGCTACTTGCCAGAAATTATAAATGACTTGCTTTCATTTCAACATTATCAATATTAATATCTTTATTTTAGGCTGACTTGCCTGTTCTGTGGGAAATATATATGGCCATCACACTTTATATGTCAAACTCCTGTTTTTTCCCCTTCCTGTACAAACTGCTCCTTTTTTCTATGATCCTACTTAATTTATTTTCCAATAATCAGAAATTCAGGGGAAGATGTTACCAAAAACACGAAGGTGCTTTTCGTATGATGAAACTGTCAATTGTTTGTAGTGATGATTAAGTAGTCATTATTTAACTTTGTCCTTAGTCGGTATATTGTCTTAACTTCTAGTTACCTCTTAAAGGGCATCTTGTAAAATTCATGATTGAAGACTATTCTGGTATACATAAAATTCATATAAGAAGTATAGTCTTGTATTTACTATTTATATCTTTAGAAAGATTAACTTCTAGTTGAAAACTTTGTGCCCTTTTCTTATCTGCAAATGCAATCTGGATCTAACTAGTAGTTGTCCATTAGATCCTGCAGAGATGTACTCAGAAGCAGCATTTATTCCACCAATTATTCTGAACAATCTTTTATAGGCATTGGTGAACACCTCATGAGATGCAGTATTTGATTTCAGATTTCAGGCCCACTTTTGGACGAAAGTCAAGTCAGATCAATTGTTGACGAGATTAAACAAGTGATTACTGCTAGCTCAAGTAGAAAAAGAGAGAGAGCAGAGCGTGCTAAAGCTGAAGATTTTGATGCAGAAGAAGGCGAACTGCTTAAAGAGGAGAATGAGGCAGAGGAAGAAGTTTTTGAGCAAGTCTGTCTTTTGAAAAACTGTGTTTCAAGAAAAAAAATTTGCATGATAGCTTCAAGGAGGATTTAACTTATCCTCTGTGCTTGAATTTTCTTGTTTTAGGTTGGTGAGATTTTGGGCACTATGGTTAAAACATTCAAAGCATCTTTCTTGCCTTTCTTCGATGAGCTGTCGTCTTACCTAACGCCCATGTGGGTAAGTTCAGCAACTTCTCTAGGTGTTTCATCTCTATACAGTTGTTATGTCATCTTCCATTGGTTGATATGAATTTGTTTTGCACGTAGGGCAAAGATAAGACTGCTGAAGAGAGGAGAATTGCTATATGCATTTTTGATGATGTTGCTGAACAGTGTCGCGAAACAGCTCTTAAGTAAGCTCACTTTTGGAATGTTTTTTGAGTGACTTAATTTTTTTATTTATTTCTGGACTTAATAATGGTTGTTAAAACATGGGTGGAACAGATATTATGATACCTATCTCCCTTTCCTTTTGGAGGCTTGCAACGACGAAAACCCAGATGTCCGACAGGTCTGCACTCGGTAATTGTTGTTGTTTATGCTCTTGGTTTCTTTCAGGCAACTGAGTTCTGGAGTGTTTGCTTTTCAGGCTGCTGTCTATGGATTGGGGGTTTGTGCAGAGTTTGGCGGTTCTGTTTTCAAACCTCTTGTTGGAGGTGATTATCTGTCAGTGCTCTTTGAGGCTGTAGTCGTTCTACCATTTATTTTACTAATACCCATGAGTGGCTATCTTCTTCAGAGGCTCTTTCAAGGCTAAATGTTGTGATACGTGATCCCAACGCTCTGCAACCTGATAATGTAATGGCATATGATAATGCTGTCTCTGCTCTGGGAAAAATATGCCAATATCACCGTGATAGCATCGATTCTTCTCAGGTATCTACATTGATTTCATTTGTATCTTGACAATACATGGTATTTGCTGGGGGATGGACCAATATAAAGGAAAAGATGAACTTGGAGTTCAATGTTGCGTTCATTTAATTATCTGTTTGTTAAATTTGTTGTTTGCTGGAGGGACTGATAATGATAAAAAGAAACAAGAGAGAATGATTATCTGAAGTTAAAAATGGAAAAGAAACAAAAAAATGATCATTGACATGTGAAGTTTCTCTCTGAAATCGTGGTCCTGAGATTTTGAGAATTTGGGTCGTGGCCCTGGTTAAGTAGAGCAGTCATTGAGATTTGTCAATGTCATTTGTTGCTAGTGGCCGTGTCTGCTGTTCCCTTCACTAATTTTTTACTATGATTTCAATAGGTTGTTCCGGCATGGTTAAATTGCTTGCCCATAAAAGGTGATGTAATAGAGGCCAAAGTTGTCCATGATATGCTTTGCTCAATGGTGGAAAGGTAACGACATCTCAATCATGTTTGGTCATTTTTGTCCTTATAATAATCACACTAACAAAATCTGTTTACAGATCTGATAGAGAACTCTTGGGCCCTAACAATCAGTATCTTCCTAAGATTATTACAGTGTTTGCAGAGGTCAGCTTCTAAAGTTTCTTTTACTTATTTATTCTTTACTAGCCAGTGTACAAGGGAATTGATTTGGTTCTCTAGTGTTGTGTATCCCCAGCTGTCCTGTCCATAATGCCACGAGGATTTTGTAGTGGCTCAACTGATGCTTCACTAGTATAAATTTCCTGGATGGTATTTGGATAATGGTTAAAAGAAGTTTTTGGAAAATAAAATAAATAAATAAATAACATCATTGGGTGGGCTTGTATTTTGTTGGGTGTTCTGTCATATGGGAATGCTCTGGCAATGAACTTATTCTGTTCTTGACAACCCCAAACCCACTCCCCCTCCCGCCACACCAAAAAAAAGAGAGAGAAAACAAAAATATGAATCGTATTGTTCCTGTCTAAATCATTGCAAGACTCTATGTTGATGCTTTGTTGTCCGCTCCCTTTGCAGTTACTTCGCTGGCGATGTGCATTTCTGCTTGTATTGAATGATACATCACCTTTTATTTGCTGAACATGTAGTTATATTTCTCTGAGAATTGTACATGCATAAAATAGGGGCCACATCTACATGAACTGAGAGTGAGGCATCTTTTTGTTAGGTTTTGTGCGGCAAGGATCTAGCTACTGAACAAACTGCAAACCGGATGATCAGTCTGTTAAGGCAACTACAACAAACCTTGCCACCATCTGCTTTGGCCTCGACATGGTCATCTTTGCAGCCCCAACAACAGCTTGCGTTGCAATCAATCCTCTCTTCATAGAACCGGCAAAAAGAGGTTGACAAATTGCTCTTCTCAAGGATTGCTGTCCAGCTGGTGTGTCAAATATATGCATTTGTTACCCATTCTTTTCCATAAATGGTCGCCATTGCATGATGCTTCAGAGCATTCCTGCGTGATTGAGTGTGGGAGTCACCTCTACGAGTGAACTTTTTTTCTGTAGCATGTGTATAGTGCAGGCATCAGGTCTATACTTAAGTTTTGAGTCCCATACTGTGCCATGAAAAGGATCAACATCCCTTTGGTGCATGCGGTTTGAGGATTGTCTGGCAGGCAATTCTTGTGGCAGTTTTGGTCCCATCTTGTTTTTGTGTCGTCCGTTTTTGTTTCGGCTCATACTTGCTGGCATAATGTATCGACTGAAATCATGCATTGTAATTCTTTCACTGGGTCTGCACCTTGTATTTGAACACTGGGCTGGTGGGGGCTGGTGTCGCTTCTTGAAATTTTGTGAAGAATTAAATTATATTCTTAAGGTTTTTGAGTTTTGGTATACAATGTGGAGTTCCACTATAATTTTCTGGCAATTGTCCATTTTTGTTGCCAATGCTCTAAGCAGTAGGACTTTGTGGAATTTCGCAGTCATTAGTAAATTGCATGGAAGACCTGTCTGGAAAGATCTGAGGTCCTCTGCTGCATTGCTTCCATCAAAATTCTTTGAAGCTTCAAACCTTAACTATGTTTTTGTGTAGACGGATGGATACACCTGAAACGCAAATATGGATGCACCCTAAGTGCCCACTGTAGATTGGTTTGAGCGCTTGGGGATCTAATCTGCTGTCTCGTTCCGAACTCATCGGCTTTACCGTTTGCCATCAGGCCGTGTCTGTCTCCTACTCACAGTCTCGATTCATGTAAGAACACCTAATAACAGTAATGTGTGGGTTAGCAGATGTGAATCCTGATGCGTGTCTATAGGCTTGGCAAGGGGATCTGGTGGGCAAAGTATTGATTTTGATGCGGTTTGGGTGGAGAATTCAATTGCAGTCCCCCGATATCTCTGATGACTCCAAAGGAGCACGATTATAATAAAAAGCAGAAAACTGGACGACCCTTGGGTTTTCGACTGAGCGCGATATGGCCGAGCGGATCATTTTATGCTTCTATAGTGGAGAGTTACCGTTCCCTTCGATGAGTTTGAAATTTGACTCTTGCAATTGACAAATTGTGAAATTTGGGTGCTATATTCGTCACGGGGGGCGATGGAGTCGATGCGAGCGCGGCATACATGACTAGCCAGAGAGGGGAAGAGAGGCGATCGCTGTGGTTGCTTGAGGAGACACTTCCCAGCTTGGGCTTGGGGATGATGGTGGTGGTCGGAGGGGGAGGCAAGGCAGAGCTAAATCGTAATGGGCTAGGCGTGTGCAAGAGGAGATTAAGGTTTCTATTTTTCAAAAAATGATCTCTTATATTGCTTACAAAAATGAACGAACGATAAATTTTTTCATTGTTCACGAAAATCTTTAGACTCATTCTTGATAATGAAAATATTTTCGTTAACTAATTATCTTAAACGATATAAACAATCAATTTTAGGAAAATATTTTTCAAATTATTTATTTTTCGCAAAACAAACGGAGCTTAAGATTATCTACTATGGAGACGAACAATCAAAATTTCTATTAGAGTCACTTTGCGGTAGTTGCTAAAAGAGGAAGTGAGTAGTCTTTCCTATACAATCAAGCAGTTCAAGTTCACAGCCACAACAACTAGGGCTGTGCAATAGGTCAAATTCTACTCCAGAATCAAACCGAACTGGTCATGGAAATAGGTTCGATTCCCAGTTTAAGAGAAAATAGGTCCACACTAGTACTGTGTAGGGAGGCTCCAGGTTTTGGGTGCTAAACCCACCCGCTCGAGAAATGACAGTTGGAACCTATGAAGTTGGAAGGAAATAATTTATCTTTCATAAATGAACTTTACTTCCTTGCTTCTTTATATTTCTGCTTGTTTTGTATCAATACTTAACATTGAGCCGTTTTGCTCCTCATACTGATTTGCTGAAACTCTTATTAGTTCCTCATAGATTTTTGCTAAAAAATAAGAAACCGGTTCCTGAGTAGACCCTAAAACCAAATCGGAAAAAAAAAAAAAAAGGGTAGGTTCCTAAGTCCAAAAAATTGGGAATTGGTTCTAACATGATAGGTTCCAAATTTCGAGTCTGGAACCTACCCACTCTTGAATCAATTACCCCTATGAACAATGTTGAGATTAAAGTTTCTCATTTGTGCCAATATGAGTTGCCTCAGTTGGAAAGGATTGGATGCTTCACATCATGTCCGCAATCCCTTTTGATAGGTGATCTGTAATATGTTTAGGCTTGTGTATTCTGGCGTTGGCATGGGGTAACCTCCCCACATTCTAAACTTTTCCATACCAGAAATAAAAAAAGTTTCTCATTTGTGAGTAACTTGTACAGTGGATGAAGATAGAGAAGCTGAAAGAAAACTACCAAAGAATCATCCATTCAAGTGAAAAAGATTGTAATGGCCTTAGAACTATGGTGTCCACATTACCACAAGGTTTTTCACCAAAAAGAGCAAAGTAACAACTATTTGTGGACTAGTTTGATGAGAAAATATCGAGATAATCCCGAGTTTGAGGAAATTTGAATTGAAGAATATTTATTAAGTTGGTTCTCGGAAAATCTCGAACGGATCATTTGTACTTACTTAAAAAAGGGAGCGCGCAAATATTATTTTGTCCGTAACTCTTTGCATATTAACAAGGGTGACGGCAATGAGAGATTCCTTCGATGCACACCCACGAGCCGAAGGAAAGGGTTTTTGCTTGCATGAGATTCTGTTTCATATTTGAAAGTTGCCACATTTATCTCTCTCTCGCTCTCTCGCGCGCAGGGCCATCTTCGCAAGGAGAGAGAGAGAAATGGGAGACTTTGATGGTTCATTGCGTCGTGGAGTGTAGGTGAGGATACAGTTGGGTCAGGGATCAGCTGCCCAGGTGACCAGAAACATGCTCAAGGAGAAGGGTCTTGGTGCTTTCTGTAAGGTAATGCTTTTCCTTACTGTTTGAAGCTTCAACGTGACATTTTTTAAATGACAGGTCTTCTGAGCAACCTACGCTTTCGCGATCGACCTTCATGGAATCTTCACGTGGTGTTCTTTCTTCCAGCAAATGAAAACATCAGGCTAGAATAATAAGTGGAGTTGTCAAAGAAATACTGATCCGTTGGTTAGCTTCGAGGAATGACCAGTTAAGATGACCAGTGAGTATTGTTGGTTGTTGTCATCGAGCGTCGGCCATGTTGAGCAGGAGCACAATGCGGCTTCACTTTTGAAACTTCACATGCTGCAACAGGTCCCAAAAGAGAATAATTGCTTCGACAGAAAACATCAATTTTGTGGAGGTTGCATAGACCAAATGTTCGAATAATCAAGTCTGATTTGTCGCTGGCTAGCAAGAAAGTACAACCAGTTTTTACTATAGTGCTCATCAAAGTAGCATTCTAGGATGAACGGAATATCAAATCACTGACGGGGGACAAGAGAAGGAAAACCATCATGCCCCCTTTTTATTGTAGAATTGAGGATTGCAATAGATTTTGAACTTTTGGAGAAGAAATTAAAGTTAAAATGAAAATAAATTCGACGCAGTTATTATATCGTTAATTTTCTTGCATTTTACCGAGGTGAATATTACCCGCATTTCCTTACCAAAAAAAAAAATATTACCCGCACTAAAAGGATGTTTATTAGGTTAATTACCGGTGTAAAAATCGATTTACACATTTGCTATCGGATGATTGATATGTGTAGGAATTCGGTTGTATTATTATTTTCAAGTACGCGTGTCAAATATCCAATGGTACGTGTGTAAAATCTTTGCTACGCTAACAATTATCTACACTAAAAACATGATTTGACCCGCATATGGAACTTACTAATAAGGCTTATTTTCTTCCCGTTAACTGTAAGTCTGCTGTAAATTTTTTACTTAGTTGTAAATATTATCATTCAATAGATATTTCCTTCTCTTTGTTTTTTAATCACATCTCATATAATTAACGTTACTAATGATCTTAAACTTCAAACACTAATGACAAGTAATTAAAACTATATTTGTGAATGTGACTATGCAGATTGAAATTCACTAGAAAAGGAAGAATATCTGCTTAATTAGGACCTCAAAATGGTTCTCTTCTGTCCATGGTACCGGAGGCTATGGTCCTTTTTGCTTTTTTTTGGCCTTCTTCTCATTCTTAGTTGGCACCTACAATAGAGATAGGAGGTATTTGGCCCCCAAAAGGGACTTGAGTTTTAGATACTCGGGAAATCCTGGAAAGCGCCTATACCTAATGACTTAAGCTGCTTTTCCCATTTCCTGGCGGACGCCGCGGACCCATCATGCAAAAGGTACACCGTTAGAGTGAGTACACTTTACTACGACAGTGAAGGAAACGGAGTAGGAGTAGGAGCTAACTGCGCAAAGCACCGAGTGTTAAATACTAGTAATAATAAACAGTAAAGATAACTTCATGAAATGCAGTAGCGCACACCTGTTCTCTATTTGGATCTCATAAAGATCATGTTTCATGCTATTCAGGCAAATGTTTCAAGCATAAGTTGTCATCCAGAAAAGCAGCACTCCTAAACTTGAATAACACTGGATACCTTCAAGACGACACAATAATTCAACAAACAATTAAATCCACAAGACTGCGTCATCAACTCTGGACAGTTGCTGTGTCAATAGAGAAGTCAATTCTCAGAACATCTTCATCGGCCTTCTAACTTTCAGTATCTCAAAAAGAGCTTGCTTTCATCTTATTTGAAGACAGCCAAGAACGTAACCTCCAATATCTTGCAATCATTCCTTTGCCCTGTAAACGGAACACGCGTCAACATTTCTAGCGACTGTGAGGTTGTATATTTGAACCGGGAGGTAGCTTCTAATACAAGCAAAACATAAGTGGTGAAAGTTGATTTCAAGTTTCAGATTACTACAACGTATATCTAGACTTACCTGCTCATAGAAGAGTCGTCCTCTGTATTGACAAGTATAGCTTCATCAATTTCAATGAAAGCTGGTGCCTGTAAATGTGCACAAAATTGTACCAGTGCACAGCACTCAGTCTCTGCATTCTTAAAGTACCTCAGCAGCGTTCGTAAACAAATTCCCAGGAAGATAATGGACAACAGCTCGAACAGACGATGGCTAACTCAAGAATTGATGCTGGAAAGCTCAGAAGAACTCAGTTTCACGAAATATGAAGGCTTTGGTAATATTCAGGGAGCCTACAGAACCGACTATGTTCGGTTTGATCAATGTGCATCACAGGATACTTGCAACCAATGACACCTTTTACCAGCAGCACGCCAGGCATTTCCCTGCTTTGGTTGCTCCCAGTTCCTTCGAAGGCCAGAAAATTTGGTTTTGAAGTTTAGACATGCACTTCCAACTCTGATGAAAATATGAAGCCATCCCCAATGACTGTATGCATCCACTTCCTTTTGTAGAATCTGTATTTTATTTTTGCGGCACTGCTGTGTAATAGTTCGGTTTAGGCAATTGCTTATATAGAGTTTGTCAAAGTTTCCAGGTGCATGTCCATTGAGCACTATTTTCTACTGACACAAACTTGTTGCAATGCAAGCAATTATTAGCACATTGGATAGAACATTTAGCAATTTAAAAGCATCAAAATAGAATACTTAACATCATGAACGAATTACGGGAAATTAGAAATAAAACCATCTTCTGTAGCTCATTTGTTGAAAAGAATACAAGATGAAGGTCATCCCTACTCACTTTCACCATCAGACCATTGTCCAGTAAAGCCCTTTTCTACCTGCATACGAAAGCTTTCTTATTCTCAGCCAGATCCATCATCAACAGGGAAAAAAAATCAACAATGGAAAGAATATATACCGCCAAAAAGTCTTGAAAGAATAGATCAGCATAAACCATACAAAATCCAAGTCACCGACCACCTAACGAGTGTTGAAATTATAGAAACTTGAAGCATGCTGGTCACATTGGTACTTGCCAAAATTGTTTTATAGTTCTCGTGATAAAAAGATTGACAATTCAGCACTACCACATGTGTCATAAGCAAAGCTAGCAAGAGTCACCATTACGAAATAAAGAAATAAATAGTCAACAGCATGACTGTAATTTTATAGGATGTTCCCGAAGAGAACATTGTAACTTGCAGTGAGATGCATGGCACAAGCCGCACAACCTAATGAAAACAACACTGGTCTAAAATTGGACAACTGCATAATTAAAAAGGAGAACCATGGAAGACATCGCTGCTGAAAAGTAAGATTTGTTAATTTTCCTCAGATTTCATATCTAGATGTAACAATTAGACATAATCATTCTATTTCCCTCAGTACTTCACTTGACACACTCATGGCACTGTTCTTTTCCACTGGTCGTCTTTCTTAAATAGAAGCTAGTCAGGGTTTTTTCTTTTTTGTAATTAACATAAAAAGATAACAATCTCAAAGCTGCTAGCAGCATATACATGCATATGGTAGTGTTGTTCCAGGATATGCATGAGAAAAATCTTGTCCAAGACTGAAACAAGTTACATCGTTCATATAGCATATACAAGACAACAAGGAATAAAAAGGACAGGAAAGCGCTATCAAAACGAACATACCCAGGTGTAGCTGAAACCCATTTCAATGGAGGTGGAGTATCCACAACAGTGCATATCACACGGTTGGGAACTGATCCATACAACAGCGTATCGTTAAAGACTCGCAACATGACCTTCATTTCCTCTGTCAGTGAAACATATCATGCCAACTTTAACGATAATTTAAGTAGCATGGAATAAAAATAAGTGATTAGAAACTGCACTTTCCTCTTCTTGTTTGAGCTTATTTAAAATAGAAAAGAGTGGAGGGAAATAAAGTAAGAAAATGGACTAAAAGAGGCTCTACCAATTCACATGTGTAGACAACATAAAAGATAGTTGGCGGAATTTTCCTCTCATTTCCTCCCATTTTTGGGAGGCCGAGGGCCCAAGTGGAATTGGTTACCTCCCATTTTTCCTCTTTCCCACCAACTTTATTGAGAAAGCAAGGGAATAAATTCCCAATGTTATCATTTTCCTTTATTTCCTTCCAATATTCTCAAAGCAAACACAGAAGGTAATATTCTACGTACCTTTCAGGTTAAAACCACCTTTCCCAAACAAATCCCTTTTCACATCCACTTGCTCAAATGTCTAAGGGCTGATAATATACAAGGTGAAAACCTAGCCTTTTACTAGAAAGAAAAGAGGGGGGTGGTGTAGCTTACTCTATCAAGGCGACTTCGTCCCCCATCGTGCACATGCATGTGTAGGACTTCTCCTTGACAAATACCTCTGGATCGGACGAAAGATAGAGAGAAAATTACTTCATTTTATTATATGCGCATTGAACAATAAGAGTTCATTCTTCTCTTTTTGTATATTGGAGTTTTTTGAGAAGGTAAGAATAAAACAGCTTGCAATCAGCCCAATTAGGACTAATCTTGGTGATCTTGTCTACTCTTTAATGGCAAAGCACTCTAAAGAGATTCAGTCACATGATTAACTATGGAAAAGAATTCTCATATAGGTCAACCTGTTCAACAATGAAACAACTCCAGGGTTCCAAATGCATCTTCAAATGTAAGGTCAGAGTTAGGGCTGACAAATGGCTTAGGTGATTAATAATTGATCATTTTCTCTATTTGGAGTGATCTAACAAGGCAAGCCTCAAATGATTTACGATCGGCCCAACTAGGACACATATGATGGCAACATACTCTAATAGAGTTAGTTTCATGATTTAACTATTGAAAAGAATCCTCCTATAGCTCAATCTGTTCAATAATGGAAAAACTCCAGGGGATGAAATCCATCTTCAAATGCAAGATCAGAGTTAAGGCTGATGAATCAGTTAGGTGATTAAGCAGATTTAAAGCTTGCTTGGGTTTACTGTAACATTTAGTATTGGAGTCATTGTGCTTTACAGAGTTGTATACTCATAAGGTAGCTATAGTGTAAAGGGCATTTTGTTAGAAAAATCCTAAAACTGCTGCACTGAATGTGCTAAATAAAGTGTTTGACAAGTAATGCTGTGAGGTGCTTATCTATTAGGAGTTCAATAAAACACACAATATAACTTTGCAAGACTAAATTTGTTTCTCCAATACTAAAAACGAATTTTTTATTAAAGGCTTTTAAGATTTAAAACCACTGAGGTCTGAAGAAACTTTCATATATGAAGAAGAGAAGTAAGCTGCAAAAGCACCCACAGGTCGCTTCTTAATCACAACTTCTAAAGTAGAACACCCTTATAAAAGCACTACCAAATTCACTCAAGACTCACAAACCACAAACCTGAAGCTAAATAAACAAATTGACGTGACTAAACTAAATTACAATATTAATTTAAGCTTTCTAAACTAATAAACAGGAGAAAAAATTACAAGGGCTCTCTGCGATTGACTAAATTATAATTCAGAAAAGGTAGAAAGAAGTGCCCGCTCTAATTTTAATATGGCGGTGGTTGACCGGATCTGACTATGTCAGAGGAGGACATAGTTCCACATCAAAACCCAAACATTTGTATGTCATAGACTTCTCTAATCTTCCTAAGTTAGGCTAATATTTGCATAAAAGGAAGGGGAAGATGGATGCTTACTTTCAATAGATTCATCTGTATTAAACCGTGCAGTCAGTTTATCTCCACTCACAACATTACGGGGCTCCACCTATGAATCGATTTAGTGCAAACTCAAAAGCAACATAGAAGGAAATAACATAAACTGACCAATAGAGAATGAACATAAAGACATTATACTGTGACCAGGCATTCAGAATCTTCATAAGAGCAACAGAAAAGAGTACATAACTTTCATTCAAGCAGTTAAAAATATTGCAACATTGGTTGATCAGTATAATACCTACCATAAAGAGTTTAAGATTGGAAAGTAAAAAGCCTTGGGCACCAGACCAAAAGGGAAATAAGGTTTTAAAATAAAATCAATGAAAAAAGATAGAGTCTCCTTTAAAGCAATCCATGAACATACACCCACCTAAAAGTTCTCCAAGTTGAAGCTAGCTAGAATAATCCTTGTCTAATTTTCCCTTTGGGTAATCAACTTGCACCAAGTGACAGCAGCATTTTTGGCATAGACATACTGTCAAATAAAGTCAACTTTTTGTTGCAAAACAAAATAATCCAGTACAAGTCCCCTTCCAGGTGATGATCAGTGGCCATATGACGATGAAGTTCTTCATTGCAACCTAGATCTGTCCTTGCTCAATGGTGAAAAGATGTAGACGTGCTAATTTCTCCTTCCGCACCAAAATCCACTCAAGATACACACGTGTTTGTTCAATCGCTTAAGCAACTTCAAATGAACTTCAGGATTTTAGGATTGCAAAATCACTAACCCAATTGTTCTTGCATCACTAGCAAGCATCAAATAACATCAATCTGACCCGTAAGGTTCTATGCCATTTGATCAAACATTCCACATACCCCATGTAATTAATGTCACAACATTCTTGGACTAATTTGGGTTAAAATTCTGAGAACAAAATCTCAAACATTTCACCAACAGTAATTTTTGCCTCTTGTAGACCAACCTTAATAAGCAACTGAGAAAATCAAGTATTGCCCTTTATACTTTTAGGAGCGCCTCAGTCAACCTCCACAATTTAAAAGGTCACAGTCAACCTCCTGAAGTTGTATTTTTTCCTCAATTTGGCTTAGAGCCGTAGTTCCAATACCACTCAAAGCCCGTGGCATAAAATGAGCAAATTCGACCCATGGATAAGGCTAGAATACTTTGCCTACTCCTTTTCTCTTGCTTATGCCATTCAAAAATCACATGCTATTTTTTAAATCACTCCAAATTAGACAAAGAGGAGACATGTGCTTCACTTTGGAACTTCTGTCGTAGAGAAAAGATGTTGTAAACATAACATGCCTCAGGATGTCAGATTAGAAGCCAGCGTTAGAATTTTGGACCAAACTTAGACAAAATAAAATAATGAGTTGACTAAGACAAATTAAATCATAAGGTATTGAGATAGCCATGGAAGATCAGAGGCCAAATGTAAATGGTGCGTTGTTTCATAAAGGTAATGATTTGTTAATATATTTTCCTAAAAACAATTTTCTATATCGTTTAGAAATATTAGTCAAAGGAAAAAATTTCATTATAAACAACAAATTTATGCTTAAACATTTTTGTTGATGATGAAAATATTATTCCTTAATTTTTATAAGCAATACAAGTGATCAGTATTAGAAAAGTATTTTCCAAATTGTTGATTCTATGTGAAACAAACACACCCTAACTGTAAATCAATTGACGCCAGAAAAACACCACAATATTCCAAATCAAATTGTGAAAGCATGTTGCAGAAACATAGACATTTTGTTATAAGACCTGTATCTTGGCAGATCCTCGGCCCTGTTGGTTAGGATCAGCTTTCACAACCTAAACAAATGCATCTAACAATATTAGAGAAGTTATCATGTTTAGACATGTTTAACAGGCAATATAAAATGACTAGAATGAACCAACCTCGTAGAGACAATCTGAAATACACATCAATGTACAGAGATGAGTGAAGTCCATCAGCATGCAGAATTTAAACAGAAAGTGAAGCTAGAAGAGTCCGTACAATCACGATGCAACCTTTTCTTTCAACAACATTGCCAGGTCTTACCTGCAATATTGAAGATGTGATTGGAAATGAATAAAGATACAACTGCACGAAAAATACCAAACTGAACAACATGATACGCTCACTCAATGTGCAAATCCTGATTTACTACTTAACAATCAAGTCCAAATATGAAACAGCTGATACTCATCATACTGGCTACCCTGTGTGCTGTTCGATGTTTGTTGGATATCCCTATCCAATTATTTGGAAGAATCTCTCACAGTCGCACCAAACTTATCCTGCCGCATCTCGAATCTAACTATCTCAAAATTCGCGACCTGAAATGTCAAGTTCATCAACTGGGGACTCACCCTGTTGCGCAAAACCTGCGAACCCATTTAAATAGACCGTCGACTCACTAATCTTGTTAGTAAGCATGTTCGGACTACAAAATTCGACCAATGACCACAGTGCAGCCGGCACAGAGAAATCCTTGAGAATGAAAACAATTTACCCACAGAGGAATAATCCAATAATCACATAACAGCAAGGCCATATACGTAACTACCCAGGATCCCCTATTCGCATCTCCAATGAATGGAGCATAACATCAAACACATCACGCGCTCTCCAACCGCTTATCTCAACAACTCGCGACCTCATACTTTAAAGAACGAAAAGTTGAAATCAAGACGCCCTGAGCATTACAAGACCTCAACTCAGCTGGGCTTTCAAGTAACAAAAAACCCATTGCGGCAAACCGTTCGCGCATCGAACGAACCGAAACTATCGCGAATTCCGACGCCAACCCAGCAAGATGGGGGAACCACGCAAGCCGAGCGCGTTAAGCTATCTGCTGAAAACCGAGTTCTTGCTAGCCTGCGCCAATGCGCGCGTGAAGAGGAACTTACGTCGGATCCACGGACTTTGACGCCGCGTTGCTGGAGGACGGACCATGGGGAGTGAAAGAGAGGCCTGGCTGCGCCATCGCTCTCGGAAGATGGCGGAGGCGGCGGGTGCAACAGCGAGGATGCGGCGGTCGCCGCCGCCGCCGACGAGCGGGGAGCGGAGGAGGCAGCAGCGGCGAGGAGGGCTCGAGAGAGCCGCTTGCTCGCGAACGATGCGTTCATGGAGCCCGCAAAGCAGACACACTACCCTCTCGTTGCCGGGGGCTCTTGCGGGAGCCGTTATACTTCACCGAAATGTGTGTACGTATGTATACATACATACTTACATACATATATATGTATATATGCGTGTGTATTGTGTTGATCCTACCATTAAAAACATTAATGAAATGCTGACGTGGCCGTCGAAGAACCATATCGATTTTTCACATATCAGGCCGTAGTGCTTCAGTGGCTAAAAAATAGAACAAAAGATTATATTAACGTTAGCCACAAAGAAAGTGAAGAGAAAAAAAAAAAAAGGAAAGTTATTTCACCAACGGAGGATAGATGGCAGGGTCGCCTCGTGATAGCCATTGGCGAGGATGGTCAAACCCTCGTCGGGGCTTGGCCAATGACGGCGTTCCCCAGCCCAACCACCATAGGCAGAACACCGAGAGAGGGGGGCGGGGGGGGGGCGGGCCGGTTGGGGATCGAGCATTCTCTAGTCGAGGCAACGCCCGTGTCCCATGTGCCTTGAATATCTCCCTCTCTATTCAGTGAGAGAGAGAGAGAGCATGTGGTCCGCGCAAGGTTACGGCCCTCGTTGGCCTCGCCACTAGTTGGAGTGGGCTTGCCGCTCTCGTGTTCGCTTGAATGTTTCCCTTGATCTCCCTCTCTATTCTGCGCGAGCATCTGGGATGGCGCACTAGACGAGGGACTGCTGCTACCGTTGCCCAAGCCTAGTAAGGGTCCTTCCGTCCCCTCTAGTGGTTGAGGCGTCGCCACTAGCTCACTATGTGCAAAGACCTCGTGATCTAATCTTATCACTAGGCCAATCACCCTGGTGGTCATATGAAGCTCGATCTAGTAGTTACCCAAGTCATAATAGCCCGGGCAAAACCAAATCCACGACTGCTTTGGAGCTTGGGGGCAAGTTTGCCTCGTGCTAAATGGGTAAGGCACAGGCCTAGTGCTCTATCCCGAGCTCATAGAAAGTGCCTACAGGTCCAATAGAGCAAGGTTCAAATTATCAGAACAAGAGGATAGATTCCAGTTTTCACCTCCTGCATCATTTGCACTGGCTCGCGCACCCTCAGTGACGCATCTAATCTAATCTATTATCTACTTTTAAGATATATATATTTATTTATTACGTTTTATGAATAGATGAAAAAAGAGAGGAAAATCACTATGCAATAGATCATCAACGGCCCATTTGATATTTCTTAGCGTAAGGGACTTGCATTCTCTCGAAATGATTAAATCGTCTACCTTAAAATTAACAAGGGAAAATGACATGAATGATTCCTCAACATTAACCAAATGTGCAATGTGGTCCCTGAACTTTTAATTTATTCAATGCGATCTCTAAACTTTAACCCAATGCTGCAATGTGGTCCCTCAGCTTTCAATTTATTCAATATGGTCCATAAATTTTTAGTATATAAGAAAATATTTAATATTGTCATTCCATTAATTCAAGTTCAATGATTACATTGAACATTTTCATATAGTTTAATAACTAAATTGAATATATATCAAAAGTTCAGAGACTATATTGAATAAATTAAAAGTTCATGGAACACACTATAGCATTAGGGTAAATTTTAGGAACTATATTGAACAAATTAAAAGTTTATGGATCACACTGCATATTGAGTTAAAGTCCAATGACTATTTGCGTCATTATTCGAATTAACAACATCAAAATCATTTTTTGCCACTTCAAAAAGGACAGTATTGGCAGTTTCATTAATCGAAAAGTCAAACTTTTTCTTTTCTTTAAATTTCACTTGCTTTGATTTTCTACAGCATTACCGAGGTGCTTGTTGGAATCCACGAAAGGATTTTGTGAGACCTAGGGTGTATTTGGCAACTTACCGAATAGTAACTAATTCTATTTTTTTGTTCACAGAATCAGTTTGAGAATAGAAATTCGTTTGTTAAATTTTTTGTGCCTAGAATCAGTTTTGAAATAGAATTAAGAAGAAAAAAAAGTAGTTTCTTGATTCTGGAACAATTTTTCCGAAACTGATTCTTCTTGGTTTGCTTCCTTTTTTTGGTTTGCTGTTGTTCTTCGGCCCCGCCACTCGTCAGCGACCAGCCACAGGCCAGGGCCAGCGAGGGCGTCGTGGCCCTCACCGGTGGCAAGAGAGGGCAGCTTGCGGATGCAACAGCAAGGCCTCGCCCAGCCAAGGCAAGGCTAACCTCGCCGTCGCTTGGGTTAACAATGGCGAGGTCGGTCTTGCTAGATCTGGGTGAGGTCGAGCCTCGCCCAGCTAAAGCGAGGTCCAGCCTCCTCGCCGTCGCAACCGGCAAGGGCCACGACACCCTCGCCGGCCCTGGCCTATGGCCGATCGCCGGCACCAGCGGCTAACCATGGCCAAGGAAGGGAGGGGAAAGAAATGAAAGAAAAAGAAAAAAAAGAAATATTAAAAAATTCAAAATATTATTAATAAAAAAAATTTGTGTAATTACCAAACACATTTATGTTCTTTTTCTATTCTAAGAACAGAAATTTTGAGCAGTTAACAAAGGCCTTCAAATGCTTAGAAATTATTTCCGAGCACAAAATAAAAAAGAATCATTTCTGCCTAAAATCTGTTTTTGAGTACAGAATGGTTACCATGCGCAACCTTAATCAATTCACAAAATTTAACTCCATCGATTTTTTATGTTGTCTTCCATGTGTCAATATAAATTTCTTATTTTAAATCAGCATTGGGCAATTTTTTATTCTCCATTTGATGAATTAAGAAGTTAACTATATTAGGTAAGGCGGTCATTATTCCGATTGATGTTAGCTTAACCATCTCTTTTACTATACCATATAGACAAATATTGCCTTGTAAAGACCTATAAAACAGGTGGGACGGGTTGAGTTTGGGTCGGGTTGAAAATGGCCCAACCCATATTGACCCGTATCCATGCAATTGAATTCTAGCGATCCATGCTCGACCCAACTCGTACCAGACCTGGCCCATATTGATAAAAAAACTTCAATATTAATCTAATTTAGAAAAATCGTTTCTTGTAAATTTTTAAAAATACATATGTTTTAGACAAATTTTATAATTTAAAAAAAATTTCTGATTTTTTTTTTTAATTTTCATTTTTTTCTTCTACTTCCGGCGACGATTGGCGACCGGCGGTAATCGGTGGCCGGTGGTGACCGGCGGCGACTGGCGATGGATAGCGGCATCATGCGGCCGGCAATTGGGAGTTAAATATTGGTTATGAAAACAACCCATCATGATCAATTATAACAGACTTTGCTTTTTCATTAACCCAATTTTTGCCCACGTTTTGCTAAACGAGTTACCTATTCAGTAGGGGCCCGTTATATATAATGAGTTGCAAAATGGGTAGGTGCTAGCTCCGCTTGTACTCATCGATGTGTACCATGGTTTTATAGTTTCCTTCCTTTGTGACCCATTTTGTACCTAAGATTGTAGCGCCCGGGAGGAAGATTAGCAAACGACGATGTTTTACATGTCAACGCTCCCCTCGGGGAAAGACAAATTCGATGACGAAGGCCTCAGGCGCGCATTCCAGGTGCTTGCGAGCAAAAGGATGTTTGAAACCCGTCGCCCATAATGAAAGGGGAATGGTCGAAAGAGGGGCGTGATGAATTGAACCGGCTATCTTTGGGTCATGTACCAACTAAATTTATGCGTGGCAATCGTTTTATTAACTGGAAAAGCTTAATTTGTTAGTATGAGGTACGGAATATATTTTATACTTAACACCATTTTCATTTTTTCTGTACGTACATCCAATATACAATATCGTCAATAACTCTTTGGACAATCTTTTTCGGTCGTAATTTTCAAATTACGTATTTGATTCAAAGACAAGCTTCTAGGTGCATTGCTCCTCTTAATTAGGAAAGATCCTTTAGAAGTGGAAGGATTTTGTTCATTGATAGCTTGTTTTCCATCACCTAACAAGAAAACAATTTCTTTCCTAAGCCCTTTTCAGATTCAAGAGACTAAGCATCTTTCATTTTTGCATGTTTGGAAAATTGCGAGTATGCTTTATTATTTAACTAGTAATATTATCCATGTTTTGCGTAGATTTTCTCCATTGCAGTCGATGTATATTATATATATCAATAATTTGATACACTAGATACAGTGGAAGTATATGCCATTTTATTTTTATGAAAGAGGTTCTTTGCCCATGCAGTGCATGATTTTAAATTTCTTCTTCTTTTGGTAAATTATGATTTTAATTTCGAGATTTGCTTATTTTGGTTTGATTGTGTACTTTTCCAAATAGAGAGGAAATTGATTAAAATGAAAAAGGCATAGTAATATAGACCAACATATTTTGAATGCTTAATAGTAGCCATCTTGCTAGACTTCAGTTAGAAGATCCAATCTTTTATGTAGCTTCACCAACTTTTCTTTGTGTTAATTATTAGTTACCTTTTAGTGATTTTATTTACCTTTCTTAATCACGCCTTAAATTTACCAACTCTTATACGGTAGTTTCATTGATAATGTATGTTCCAACATACCATTTATAGTTATCATCTATGTTAAATATATTAAATGTACACTAATATAAAATAACCTATATTTGAATCGAAAATGCTTGCCTGACGGTCCGTTATTTTCCCGAAGAGTAATGGACCTTTATGGCCCACAAATTCCTTTCTTGGAAAGTTAGGTGACTATAGATCGTGCAATCACAAAGTTGTTCAAAGTTTTGGTGAGTAATGATTTTGCTATGGACCACATAACTTTTGCATGGGAACCGGATAATTTGCTCCTTTGATTTCAGGGGAGTTGTATCGTTTTAAATCACTATGCAGCTACCGGCAATAGAAGTCATGACATATGATTATAATCGTATTTATAAAACACCGTTATTCTCTTAGATAATAGCGACGGTTATGCTAGCGGCATCCTATTTGATTGCATATATCACGTGAATTATTACCATTATATAGATATAATTAACTACATATACAAAAAAAACAAATTTCCAAGACATATAGAAACGATCAGACCCGTATTTGAAGATCCGACCCGCATTCGATCGGACCGGACCGGAACCGGTCCATCTCGGATCTCCTCATATGGGCCTGAGCTTCCAGCTCTCTCTCTCATCTTCTTCCGACGACCATCTTTCGTCCCCCACGCGCCTGCGAATCCGCATCAAACCGAGCGGAGGAAAATTCGCACGCAATCGAGCTCGCTCGGCGCAATTCCCACTCGAATTCTCGCCGCCGCCGCCGTCGCCGCCGTCCTCCTCCTCCACCACCTTCCCCGGAGCGACGGGAGCTGCCGCCGGTTAGGGTTCCGCCGCAGGCGTCGTCCCCCCCCCCCCTCCCGCCTCGGCTCAAGCTCGCCGGTGCTCGCTTCCTCCGCTTCCGTCGGGAGCTGATTTCGCGGCTCGTTCCGGGCCTTGAAATTCCCCTTCGAGCTGCGGTCGCGGCGGAGCATCATTGCTCGGAGCTCCCGCGATGCGCGCGCTTGAATAGCCATTTGGTGCGTGCCGTGGAGCTTGGGGCCTAGCCGTTGCCGGAGGAGCTTCGTCGTGCTGGAGTGGAGTGATGTGGACCAATGTCTTCAAACTGGTGCGTGCCTTCCGATGCTCCGTTCGTTGGGTTTTCTTGTCGTTGTTTCGATGCTGGAGTCTTCGCGAAGTTAATTCTTCCGTGTTCCTTCTTATGGTTCCAGTGATGTTGGATTGGGAATTGTTCTGTTGTTTAGAATTCTGTGCGTGATTCGATTTTCACCGAGTTACTGAACAGAGTGTCGTGTGCCTTAAGGCGGAGAGTTTGTGTTGTTATACACGTCTGCTTTTTAAAGTCCTGTCTTACGGTCAGTGCGGTAGGAATGTCTTTGTAGTTAAGAAGCTTCGAAGCTTAGTTTGCTGCTTCTGGTATAGATGCAACTAACTCTGCATGATTACTGACCGAATTCGACTATGCCCTGTCTACGTATAATAGTGCAAGAAGCTTTCCTTGTCGGTTTTGTTGCGTTGGACCTTGCTCTGTTTTAATTTCTTTTGTTTGGGTTGGGGCCCCCCGGGGGGGGGGGGGGGGGGGTTTCACCTGTTGACAGTTTAACGAAGCCCTCGAAACTTGCTCTGCACCATACTGATTAATATGTGTACAATGTAAAACTTGATTGTTGGGTTCTGAAATGGCAAAAGCTAAGAATTTGGTATTTACTTTCTATATATTAAGTCCACGTATTTAATTCCAGTTAATAGTTGAATCTAAACAGGGTTAACAGCCTCGTTACTTGAAGTAAATCGAGAAATTTAATCGCCCATGCCATGCCTCTAATGCTTACACCCCAATATCCCTTTTTGTTTCGATCTATTGGATGTCTGTGATGTATACTAAGTCAAAAAGAGTAAGAAGTTACAAAATTGGGAGACATTGGGAGGTTTCCCAGTAAATTTGCCTTTAATCCGTTGCGAATGAACGGGAACACATGAAGGGTTACGGGGAAAGAAGATTCCCGCTATTTAGGTCTTAGATGTGTGAAACATATGGTAATTTTGCAGATTCAGTTCAGAGATTTTGATTGCCGGCTTTCTCTTACTTCTCTCTAGAAACACTTGCTGATTTGTCAAAATTGTCAACACTTGTAGTCTAAACCTCACTGTCATGCTTTCCACCAGCAACCCATTCACTTGCCTGTGCAATAAGAAATAAGTTTGAAAATTATCAAGCTTCTTTTATTCATCTTTCTCCAATTACTTACCTTGAGTAAGTTTGCCGCTACCTGATATTACTTTCTCATATTTGATCTCCTGGCTAGAATAGAAATCTTGTTCAGGAGGTCGCAGTTCTGCTGGTGCTCTTCCTGCTATCCTGGCTGTCTTGTTTAGTTGCCTGTTTTTATTCCTTTATCCCGATCGTTTTGCTTGGGAGGATATCTCAAAAAAGGTAGTTGTATGATGCAATGCATATTTATGATGAGTTATTGTTGATTCTCAAATATTCTTGTCTTGTTTAGACGAGATGAACTAATAGTGCTAGTGGTATTGAATGGTGCTATTATCTGAGTAGTTATTTCAGAACCTTTTTCTGTGGGTATTACCTCATGATTCGTCCATTTGTCTTGCCACCTTCCACCTGGTAATTTCGCGCATGATAGACAAAGTGTTTAAGAGAAAGAACTAGGGAAGTGCAACATGACATGGTGAAATAATTTACTTTTTGGAGGGACATGATCAGTTTAAGCTTACATAGTTGAATCCACATCTTCCTGACTTGACTTGTGATTCTTTTTATGTAGAAGATAAGTCAATTTTCTTCCCCATGAAGAGGGCATCGAGGGATCTATCACGTTTTCTATGAATCTATTTTTTTCTTACAACATAGCCTACTAACAGATACTGGGAGTCAAAACACTTCTTGGAATCTATCAGCTGCTCTATGAGTAGATTAGTCTCAATATACGCTGCTAGTGCATGCGTCTTTGTTTCTGTCTGCCTTCATGTTACTTCTTCATTATGTGTCCCTTCCTTGCGTAGATTTCATTTTCACATTGATTAATACAGGTTGGTCTCCATCAATTATCCTGGTTCCAGTTTCTGCCTCTTGAATCAGAGTTAAACCCTTTACCAGACAGAAGGTTAGACTCAGGCTGTCTCACACACTTTTTCGAAATGCCAATATACTAATGTTGATCTAGATGTGCAAGTGCTTTACTAAAAGCTTTTCTGATATATCTAATATACGATTTTCTTTGTATTGGATAGCGTCAAGTCAGAGGCAAAGGATTCTGCTACTTTCTTGGTGCTTTCATCTCATCTTCAGTTGCAGAAGAAAGGCTTTCTTAGCACATGGACTAATTCATTTGTGGGACCTTGGGATCCATCTCAGGGTTTGCACAATCCAGGTGAGAATGCAGACGCTTTGAGATGGTGGGTTTTCAGGTTAATCCTGGTTACATAAAAGAAAATAAAGGAGATACATTTTTCGCTCCATTGCTTCTCAAGGAGGACTGAGAAGGCTGTCATCTTGCTTATGCAACTTCTTTTCTCCAGCAAGAGTGTCTGTAAAACAATGGCCAACTCTGTCTTTGGGCAATTCTATGTTCAGTTCTTGTGCTTATTACGTCTAGATTCTTCTCTATCAAGTATCTGGAGCCTTAAAAAATGATGCCCAACTTGAGAAATTTGGAAAAGAAATCCTGGATTTCTCGGCTGTGATTTGAGATGGCAGTTTTCAGGTTGACCTAGTTTTAGTTTAAAGTTCTTGAGGTGCAACCTTCCCAATATGCTTTTAGAATAGGAAGCAGTTGCCTTTCAGGTTTTGTTTGTGACCGTATGATAACTTGGTGTAGGTTCTCGTTCCACTATACATATTTTGCTTGAGGCTTGAAAAAAATTGCAAACTAAATACTGCAAGGTTTTTTACCCAGAAAGTCATCTTCCCGCCCATCAACCCTCTATTCCTCCTTTGTTTCTATGGTTATGTAATTGCTCTAACAGCTTAAAAAAATTCATAGATGAAAAAATCAAGCTCTGGCTTTTCCTTCCTGGGCGCCACTTATCTGTTGTCGAGACTGCACAAGCAGCAGTATCTGGACTAAGAGGTAAATTGAGTTCTCCATGAACACTGATATATCAGTTTTACTTGCGTAGCTTTCTTTTCATTGACCTGTATAGCTTCAGATTCATTTTCTGATGTTTGTGTTTGCACTTTAACTTTATGAATATACTTACATGTTCTCTCTGTTTATATTTGTTTCTAGGAATGAGGTTGTTGGCAGATATAGAATTTCTTGGTTTTTTTTTTGGTGCGAGGGATTTTATAGTTTCTTTTCTTTGTTGATGGAAGTTGTGGCGTCTGGACTATGGTTGGCTCCTGGGGACTCGGAAGAGGTTGCAGCAGCTCTGTCTCAAGCTCTACGGAATCGTATAGAGAGGTTACTCTCTTTCCAGTTAACTGTAACAATATAAATGTGTACCTATGTATGTACAAGTACGTGCATGTAGACGCATGCACCTACATCCGCTTGTGAGGGTTAGAACTTGACACTTACCTGGTTGAATTTGGCAGGGCACTGAGTGGACTTTCTTACATGAGATATGGAGATGTATTCTCAAAGTACAATCCATTTCAGAGTGAAGGAATTTTCAGGTATTCATACTTTCTTCCCCAGTGAGCTTTTGCTTCCCCTTTTCATTGCACTCCCATCCCATCCTGTTCTTCTGTTCTTTTTGCTCCTTCTCTGCTAAGTCTTTGGTAGGACCACTGGAACTTGATCTATCATCAAACTGTCGGTTGGTAATTGCAGGAGAGGTCAACCAACAGTGGAATTTGTCTTTGCTGCCACAGAAGAGGCGATCTTTGTACATGCAATAGTTTCAGCAAAGTATGTACACTCATGCCTTGATTTTCATTTCTCATTTCTCCTTTAATAAACATGTATGGTGATTGTTTTTACCTGTACCAGGCATATACGTGCCCTTTCAAGTGATGATTTGGAGAGAGCATTGAGGCATGCTTCTCGCAATTCTAGCCATAGACATCCAGGTTGGAACTTATGGGTCTTGGATATCTCTGGTGATTTTAGATCTTTATCTGGCATATAATTTTAATTCGTTGCATCTGCATGGTCTTAATTACATAAAAGATGTACATACTTTGATGAGCACTTACGAAAGAGTCTGCTGAATGAGAAATGATAGCATCAAGAGAAATTTTTTTATTTGTAATTAAACAAGTGCCCACTTACGAAGTGATGCTTGCTCCAGATAATTAACGCACTCTCTGGTTTTAAGAGTCTGCTGGCCCGATATTCTTCTCCTTGCTATATATTGATGGGCACAAGCGTTAACAGATGGAATTTATCAAGCTCAGTGATCAACCACTGGGATCCTAGGATTTAACAGATAAATCAATGGTGATGTAAAAAGCTATGCTTTTAGAATCAGACAGAACCAACTGGATGAACTAATTGCATAGGAAATTGTCTGCACCTATGTCTTGTTCTGCTCATAGAATCATCTTGGTAGAAAACCAGATCTAATCAAGTTTGACCTCGTCAAACTAGTAATGGTCAACCTAGTTTTTTCTGGTTTGCACCAGTGTTACAGGGATCACTGCTCCCCCCCACCAAACAACAATCTGGTATGGGGGATGCCAAATGTGGTGCATTCATATCTTAATCTCTACTTCTGGAAATTTTATTGCAAGCTAAAAAACCTTGGACTCTGGAAACAAAATCGTAATGTCCCCATACCCCTCCCGAGTGGCGACATTGGGGCGAAAAGGGGAAAGAGGGGGAAGGGGTTTATCTTGCTTTTGGCATAGCAGGCCCTAGCGAGAGGACCGCACGACGGGCTATCGGCTCAATGGTAGATCCTCTTCCCCAGGGTTCCTAGATGAGGGACCCTAAGAGAGCCGCTGGCTCTAACTACCATCCATGTACGATCCATACTAATTCTAACCAACTGCCCATCCTACCTCCTCTATGTTCTTGACAACCGATCTTTGTCTTAGTAGAGTTTTTAGTAGCATGTTTCGGTCTTCTTCCCCTACGCTCATCACATAATATTTCTACATCCCAATACACCCAATGCCAGATGGAGCAAGCCAACCAGTCTTGGGGTGGTGAGAAAGAAGAAGAAGAAAAAGAAAAAAAGAAGATGGGGAGGGGAAGTCGTGCCGGGGGGTGGTGGGTGGGGGGGGGTAACTTTTAGATTAGACATTTCATCCTTTTCTATTGATAAGACAATCGGAACAAAAGAATGTGTAAAATCAAATAGAAAGATGCAGTCATAAAAGTTGAGTCTGCATAAAAATTTAGCTTAGCCCGTTCATACGTAGTACATGAAATTTAAAAGGGGAAGGGTGTTATGTATGAAAGAACATGCACAATGATTTTATGAGCAACACGCCTTGAACTTACTGCAATCCCAACTAGCAGACTGTCTAAGCCTACCTCTGTGTTTCGTGAACTGAGGTGAACTGAGGAAACTAGCATTCCACAAACTCGAATATCGTACTACTTAGCATAATGAACTGTGGTCCAGGTAACGTTCGTTTGCATACCTGCTGTAGAAAGAATTAGTAATTGGTGAAAAGGGATTCAAGGCCTTCCCTCCAAGCACTGGTGTTTAAATCTTTTTATTGGGTTATTATTTGAGAGATAATTTAATATACCCTTTCTTTTGATGGAATATAGTATTAATGTATGAATTTTGCTTTTTAGTTAGAAATATCTGCATTAGGACATTGTCAATTAGTTTCCTAAGGGAACTTGTTAAATCAGTTGTATACAGTGAGATGCTATTAATAATAAGTCATTGGAGAAGAGTAAAGTAAGTGGATGTACACATCCTGTTGCTTTTTCCATTCAGCTTAAGCAATGGTCTAAGGGCATTGGTTATCAAAATTTCTTGTATTCATACCTTCATCAAGCATTGGCGGTTAGACTGGTTGAATTGTCATCCCTCTCTTTCATTGGTTTTATGCTTATCCAGTCCCATAAGCAGTGATATGGTGAATTAAATCAGCATTGGTAGCCTTGTGATAAGGCAAGATCATGTAATGCCTCTAACACATGTTAGATGAGACATAAAAGAACATGCTTGGCTGGTTAATAATGTACATGTATTTGCAGTCTTCTTGCTTCAACTGGCAGCATTTTTAAAATCTGCACTGCATTCTTACCCTGTTAATCAATCTTCCATGTAAGCTTCAATTATTTGCTTTTCCTTCTGTTCAAAAGCTAGATTAGCTTCATTCAGAGTTCCTGTGAAGGTGTGGAAACTATGTTTTCTTGAGAAGATTCATCTTTGTTTAGACATCCCTCAATTGCTTGTCTATGGGATTTCAATGGCCCTTGTATTTATGTATCTCCTTTCACCTATCACCTTAAACTTTTGGGTTGGATGTTTTAATATGGTATCAAAGTCTGGTTTTGCCCCAAATTTATTTTGCATACGAGGCTTCTTATCGTTCAATTCCACGCGCAGTTCACAGAATGGTTTGTCTATAGGAGGGGGTGCTAAATATCCCACATTGTTTGTCTATGCATCTTCAATGGACCTTACATTTATACAGTCTCCTTCCACCTATCAGCTTAAGTTTTTTTTGGGTTGGATGTTCTAACAATCATCCGTAATTGTGCTTTTGACATGATTTTAAGTTTGACAACATTTGTTCTTCACTTCATAAGTAGGCGCGATGATTGGACAGCTTCTGTGATAATCTATATTAACTGCAAGTATCATCGTGTATCATCTCCCTTGGCATCTCAAAGCCCATTGTTTAATTAATGATACATCAAGTAAGGATGTTATTGATTGTGTTACTGTGATGTTTATTGGTGATGTCTTGGAGGATGGACAGTTATTGAAAAGCTAAACAACTTAATAATTCATTAAAATAACAAAAAGGGAAATGATCATCATAGAATTTTGGTTGGGAGATACTTGAGAAATATCCAAGTAGGCTTCTGCAATAACTGTTGAAATGCATTTTCACGTGCATGATCATTTTTGCAGTGATTGTATCTCCTAATGGCATGCGTGGAAGGCTAATTGGTGGATGTCCAAGTGATCTTGTCAAGGAAGTATACCTCGGGTAGACTAATTGGAGTTACATCTAGTTTACATTCTTGTTTCTTTGTTTTGATGACGAGAGTCCTTGGTGCTAATCCTCAGCATCTTCTGTTACTTTTGGACAGCTCTGGCAAGTCAAAGGCCTTGAGTGGGTTAATAGGTTTACCGACTCATGTTTCTCAAGGTTTTAGTTGCCAACTGAGGGGACAAACTTGTTACGCTGAAGTAACTGTTGGCTGCCCAATTACTGAAACTGACAAGGCATTAGCTCAAGGCTCAAATACTCTTAGAAGCGAATGCCTTCCTGCAGGAAGATGTGATCAGAAGGTCTCTCAGGATCATTCATCAACTTACGAGAAAACATTTATATACCCAAATGAAGCAGTGCTTGTCCCAGTCTTAAATGCATCTCTTACCAGATCTTCATTGAGAAGGTGCACACTAGTTTGCCTAAAAGTTCCTAGCCTCCTAGGTTTTTTTCCTTTTTATGTTTCTAATTTTACATAGCCAAATATATCTGATCTAGCAGTCAGTTTCAGTTGGACTCGTCTAGATATGTGTACGGCTGCATATCCATTTTGTATCTCTTTCTGACGACCTGGAATTTTCACCGTGTGTGGAGTTTGCTCTCCTGCACCAACTGCTTATTGCACAGCTTTCCTTGCATGTGCTAGATGGCCTCCTGTTAGAATGGTCTAACGGAGATATCTGCCTAGCTTGGACCCATATTGGTCATTGTCTTTACATCAATTGAGTCACTCTATGTATCTGTGATTTTTTGATGTTGCAGATTTTGGCTGCAGAATTGGTTAGGGCCATCACTAATGGGTTCATCTTACTTTATGCATTGGTGAGCCTATGATTCGTGTTTTGAGTTTGAGTTTCAATACATCACCAAACACAAACTTGAACTTGTTAACTATTAGCTCTCATACGCTTTTCTAGTTAAGATGAGGACACAACTTATTGCAATATATGTATGTAAATATATTGCTTTGGACTGTGATTTATTTGTTCTATCGTATTAGAAAGGTCAGTTCATGAATTCAGGCACCTAAGGGGTGCCAAACCATCAGTAAAAACATAGGTTTTGTTTCTTTTGGCATCTTTATCCTGCATTAATATCTTAGTCCTTCGGTTCATCTTATAAAAAGAATCTTTGATGCAGAAAACAAATATGTTTTACCTCTCTCAGCACTGTCTTATCTTTTGCAGTGGACCACATATGGACACTCTCGAGGATAGCAATGGATTACTCACTCAGAAAAGTTATTATAGTAGTAGCAATAGCAATTCTAGCAGCTTAAGCAGTGTAAGCAGTAGCTCAAGTGAAAGCGACTACAATATGACTTCTGCAGCAGGAGATCTTGAAGCAGATGCAGACTCATTGATATCTTCTGCTGACTTGCAGAATGACCACCGGAAAATGGTATAAGTGCTATGTCCTTACTTTTCAGACTGTTATTTATGGCCTGAGATCTGAATCCTGTCATCTCAAATTGTCTTAGCATGGACATGCGACTGCTTATCCTAATATCTCGAGCCATCTAGCGTTTTCTCTACATTCATATCTGTGGGGCCATTTTGTGGACCATATATACACTTGCGTGTGTTTGTCTTGCCTCCTTCTTTTTGGCCAAATTCATTTTTGCTTAGTTAGGCGCCGTTTGTTTCGCGGAAAATGTGATATTTCTAGAAAATATTTTTCAGGAGGTCATTTTCCAGAAAAAATAACAATATTTACCAGTTTTTGGCTGAAACATGAAAATGAACTAGAAAATATTTTTTGCCGTTTGGTATGGAAAATCTGATTTGATTTTCCTCTGTGCACTTCTTTTAATAATTTTTTATTTTTTATCTTTTTTTTTTAAATTTTCTTTCCTTTTCTTTTTCCTTCTTCTTCTTCTTCGATAGCAATTGGCCACAGGTAAGCTTGAGCCTCGCCAGATCAGTGAACTCAGCCTTATTTGCCTTGGCGATCTTGTCCCTCGCCTGTGGCCGGTTGCCAAAAGAAGGAAAAAGAAAAATTTTTAAATTAAAAATTCGATTTCTTTTTAAAAAGAAAAAAGAAAAATAAAATAAAAAATTAATGAAAGGAGTGCAAGGAGGAAAATGTGCTTGGTTTGGGTGAAAGAAAAAGGAGGTAAAATGATTTCCTCTTTTCAAAAAGAGGAAATCATTTTCCCCACTTTTAAATGTGTTTTTTCCATTAACGGAAAATGTTTTTCTTGACTAATTTATTTTCTGTGAACCAAACGCTGGAAAATGAAAACCTTTTCTTGGAAGTTGTTTTCCGTGAAACAACAGAGCTTTAGAGTGTGTATGTGTGCATGAATACGTGCACATGTATGGGTGTGTGTGTGCTTGTGCACTCGCGTCTTTTTAAATTTGAGGTGAGGAGCGGGGTTGGTGTGGCTTGCTCTGTGTGTGTATTGTACATATTGAGAGAACTTTAAAATTTTTGCATCCAACTTATTTTGCTGCTTATCCGTCCAACTGTAAAATCTGTCCAGAGATGTAAAATAAAAACGAGACCCAGTTTATCTTGTTATTGGAATTATGTGCACTTGCAGAGGAAAAGTAGGCTTTGGGAGGGAGGGAGTATATTTTTAGTACAATTTTGCTAAGATTTTAGTGCATGTGTATTTTCTTATTTTTGTAAATCTCTATTTGAGGGAGGGAGGTATATTTTTAGTACAATTTTGCTAAGATTTTAGTGCATGTTTATTTTTCTTATTTTTGTAAATCTCAATTTGAGGGGAGGTATATTTTTATTGTCCAAGTAAGAGAAATGATAGGATGCCAATGATTCTTAAAATTAATGCTCTTGTCATTCTGTCACTGATATTTTGGATGACAGCGAAGTAATTATCATTTATTTTAAACTAGGGCACAAAACGTCCTAGATTGATGATAACAGAAATGTATGGTCAAGTGGACACTGCTGTTCCTATGCAAGAAGCATACAAGTCCGATTTTGGATCTTCAGAAGTTAACACTTCAGCAATTACTGGAGTTGCTAATGAGCAGATAGGATCTCACTGGGATTGGGATGATGACGATAGAGGTGTGGCCATGGATATTCAAGCTCTGTTATCTGAGTTTGGTGACTTTGGGGACTTCTTCGAAACTGATGCTTTGCCTTTCGGAGAGGTACATATTAATTACTGTAAATTCCTTTTCAACTTTGTCATATGCATTAGGTAGTTAGAGTTGCTTATTCTCATATGCTTGAGTACATTAGTAGGTCTCTTCTGTGGAGTTTTCCTTTTTTTTGTTGTAGTGAGTATGTAAATTTCCTTCATTTTCAGACACTTTTTTCACTGTCATGGTTGCTGTCTCATTTCCTTTACAATTGAGTAATCTTTTCTGCTTTTACTTGACATGCGATCTATTTTCAATCAATATTGTGAAAATTGAGGTAGATGATGCTTTTCTTGATGAATATGTTTATAGTTTTACAAGTATTAGGAATATTATTTTGCGACTCTGGTAGGAGAAAAGAGTATTACTTTTCAATGCCATTTTAGCGTCAGTTTCTAGGTAGCAGCTGTTAGATGCGTTGCCCTTTGTCTTTGTATACTCACTGAATCATCATGTCAATGTGATTAAGTATCTTTGAATCTCGTTGTGAAGCCCCCAGGAACTGCAGAGTCGCAGACTCTTATGTTTTCTGGTTCAGATTTGGTAGTCGGCAGCAGTCCTGTTGGCGTGATGGATGTTTCAGAACATATGCTTTTACCCATTGGTTTTCCATCTTTAGAGAGCTTTAATCCTCCAGCGGTATCAGAAGAATTTGTCAGCAAAAGTCAAGAGATTACCCTGCCATCTGGGCCAATTGTTGACACTCCGGCATCTAATATTGGCGAGTTTGATCATATTATCAAAGTTGAAGCCTTGATGACATTTGCTCAAGAATATGGAGCACTTGAGGCACCTACTAGTGACTTATCTTCGTCAATTTTCAAAAACCCATATGTGCCAAAATCTTGTAATGTGGAGAGTGCAAATTCTAGCACTAATAATTATAAGTATGGTGCTACACCTCCATCTTCTCCTTGTCTGGATGGATCAGATGAGAAGAATGGTGTGGCTTTGACCTCAAAAACGTATCAGGGGAATGATGCTCGGTTAAAGAATTATTACACTCATGTGGAGGCTGGTAAAGTAAAAGATGGGACGCTGTCTAAATGTAACGATAGTAGTGCTATTTCTGTGGAGGCTGCTCCATCTTCAGTTTCATTCTCTAATGTAGGTCCTGCAAATGTTGTAAAACCTGTCCAGAAGAAAGTGATCGAAGGTACCATGGAGCATTTAATTCTTTCTATGAAGACTCTGCTTGCAACAGAAGTGGAGTGTCTTGCATTCCAAGCATCCATGTGCAAGATACGTCATACATTATTATCTTCCAGTGCCCAAGCGCCAGTAACTTCAAGCAGGTTAAGTGGGAGTGCTATTTTAAATCACCTGCCTGGTGAGCAAAGCACAATGACAGATAACATATCTAGCATGTTTGAGGTGAAGAAGAAAGAATCTATACCTGTCAGAATAGCTGGTGATGTTGATGGAGGACTATTAGATGGACACCTCAATGCTCCTATACGTGTTTGGCGCACTGTTGGAGTTCCTAAAGTTCCAAAACCTTCTAGTTCACCTGGAATTGAAGTATGTCCATCCCCACTTAACTCATTTAGTGAGGAAGGTGGGCTTTCTTATGGGCAAAGGCAACCACTTCAGGAGCTTCTAGATGGAATGCAATTTCTTGTCCAGCAAGCTACGTCCTTTGTTGATGTGACTTTGGATGCAGACTGTGGTGATGGGCCTTATGGTTGGCTAGCATTGGAAGAGCAATGGCGGCGTGGATTTTCTTGTGGCCCTTCTATGGTTCACGCAGGTTGTGGAGGGACTTTAGCCTCATGTCATTCCCTGGATATTGCTGGTGTGGAGTTAGTAGATCCACTTTCTGCAGATGTAAGGATTTTCTTTCTTTATTTCGTACTGGTTTCTGCTCCTTTTATTTTTTGTTCTTGAGGTGAGAATTGCTGGCTACATCTTAAGGACAAAGATTTCTGTCCTACCGTAACTTTGTTTATCGTGAGCTGACATGTAATTATTTTCCCTCCAATTACTTGCTGCTGATGGTTCTAGTTAAGTATGCGCCGTTTCTGATGTTTGTATGGCACCATTCTGGCGCCTGTTATCATGTGTTTCTTTTCACAACTAAACAACAAGAATTGTGTCTTCCTACAAATATGATACTGTAAGATAGAAAACACAAGAATTAGGTTTTGACCTAACTGCTTTAGTACCGATATCAGATTGTTAAGAATCTGATGTCTATCTTCTTACTCTGAGTCTTGTGAATAGATATATGGCCTTTCAAGCTGCAATGATGACAGGGTTTTGAGATTATTTTATGCAATAACAATATCCTTCCTCGTGAAATTCTTTATGGGGCTGTGAAACATGTGGTCTATATGTCTATTCAATCTGACAATCCTGCTTTTTCATTATGACTCATCTGTATGCAATCTGTTAATGGTTTTTGGAACGTTGCAAAATATTGGCACTTTATAGTAATAGCATAAACTTGTCGTCAATATGTCCGCAACATAACGAGACCATTGTGTCAATATTATCCTCACAGTGAGAGCCCTAAGTTCGATTGTATGCCGATGGATTGTATATGCTGCCACGAACACTTAAGATGCACAGTTGAACTAATTTCTCGGAGTAGCTTCCAGACATGAGAGGAAGCATCATCATCCGACTAATGTGTAAACAAACCTTTTCGTAGGTAAAATAACCTAAGTATTTGCCACCAAATCAAATGAATTTCCCCATATGAAGTATTCATCCAAATTTTTTGTTCTTAAATTGCCTGTTCTTTGTGGTTCTTTCTGTTGGAGACATACTTTGGAAGCGTCATAATCTTAAATATTTGACATTGCATGCATTGTGAGCACCTAGATCCTTATGTGGGGAATTGTATCCCAGGTCCAAGTGGCATCTGTGATTAGCTTGCTGCAGTCAGACGTAAAGTCAGCCTTAAAAGATGCATTTGCATTTGGCAATTTGGATGGTCCTTTATCCGTCACTGAGTGGTGCAAGGGACGCAACCAGCTAGGTGATGTTGGAAACATGGCAGATGGATTTTCTGCAGAGTCTAGTGTAGGTGAGTGTAGAGATCCTTCAAGTACTACGACATTTTCAGGTGGAGAAGTATCAAGCCCATCACAATCTACTGCAGTTGGCTCATCCAATATAAGAGGTAATGGAAAGCTAGACAGGACATAAGTTGCAAGTTGATGATTGTGGAGATATATCAAAAGGCTATTTATTTATCTGTCAGTATCAGAACAGAACGTTTGGGCAATGCGTCAATTGTTCAAACTTTGTAAGGTGCTCATTTTGTTGTCGAATTACACTAAAAGTTGTTGGTATGTATACTTTACATGGTTTTGCTATGGAATAGTGACTAGTGGCCTGGATGGATCTAAATTGGATGACTCGTGCCAAAGGAGATTAAACCAAGATAACAGTTCAGAGTCTGGACAGCAGTTCTCCTCCAGGCTAAGGCCCACACTATATGTCCTTCCTTTACCTGCAATTCTTGTTGGGTACTTCTCTATTTAGTTTCTTGTTTTCCTTGGTTTTGTGGTGTATTCAAGGGCCGAATAGCATCAAGTTGCCCAATAGGAAAACCAAAAAAAGAAGAAATAGAAGAAAAAAATCCATGTATTTTGCTTTGAATCTCCTTTTATGAGGTGAAATGCCTCTAGTCTAGTCTATTAATGCTGCATTTGCTCAACAGTTGTCTTGATGTGATAACAAGGCAAGTTGATAGTCTTAGTTGGGGTTCCAACTGTGAATTAGCATTCTTGAATGCATAGCTCGAGTATTTGCATCCTCATGTGATAACTCATCCGTGTACTTATCAGAGGTTCAGTTTCCTGCACTCATTTGTCTTCCTCATCAATAGTTGTCTTGATGGTTACAGAATGAAAAGATAAAAAGTTCACCTTATAATAAATTTACTGATTCTTGTAAAGATTGTGGAGAGGCATATCGTCTATATATTGTGCATGTCATTGGTTTAGGTATGTAGCAGTTTACCATTAGCCACTTTTCCGTTTTACCGGTTTTCAGTAGTGAGGCTGATCCATGATCACATGAAATATGCATATAGAGACATAGAGAACTAATTCGGAGTTTTTAGCATGTGCCAATCATCTCTAATACCTATAGTATAGCCAGCCAGCATATGTGTGTGTGTGTGTGTGTCTTTTCATGATTGTGGAAGCTCTGGCCATCATACTTAGGATTCTAGGGTATTCGCTATGGCTCTTCGATTAAACATTATTACTCCTATAAGTAGTGGAATCTTTCACTGGGGATTTGTTTTTAAAGTTAAAATAGGAAATCATCTTTGCAGGTATCAGGATGATTGGCTTAAGACATCTGCTGGCTCTCTACAACTTTGGGAGAAGGCTCCTCTTGAGCCTTACGCACTCCCAAAACCTGTGAGCATCGTCTAATCTACACCCTTTTCTGACCTAGCTTCTGTCTGGATTGACTTTTACATTTGACTTTTTCACTTAATCAAACTCTTGTGGCCCACGCACTGACTTTTGTTGTTTTAAAATCCGAATCACTTGAGACTTTCACAAAATGCAAACATTGACACGTAGGTTCATATATAACTTTTTTATATTTTTTAAAATTTGAATAATATTCTAAATGGCAGGAATGCAAATAAGTACTTTTGCTTAACTGAAACATCAGGCCCTAATGAAAATTTACTAGCATCGTCTCTTTAGTCTCATTTTATTGTCATGACTAATGCAGGTCAGTTTCTATGTTCTATGCCCTAATATTGATCCCTTAACTTCTGCTGCTACTGATTTTTTCCAACAACTTGGTACTGGTGAGTTTGTACTTTATGGGTTGTATTACTTATACACAGGCTATTGTGGATTTAAGTTGGCCTTTCGATGAACATTTTCCTTATTTTATGTATGGTCTGCAACTGCTGGTAAGGATGACCTATTTGTCAAGATCTTACTCCTTTAGAGTGTCTTTATAAGAATTGAAAGGTATAGTCATCGAGGGGTATGGGCGGCCATGTTTTTCCAGAATGCATGAACATGATGGTCTCTTCGCATGGAAAGATCCTGCCTTTTGCTGTTTGTATCCACTGTTGAGTAGTGTAACTCCCTTGAAAAATCTTTAGCCATATTTCTCTACTTTTTAGTGAGAAAAACTATCTAAATGCTGTCTAAGTCTCTAAACTAAAGCCTTGACCAAGTTGGTGGTGGTTAGGGAAAAGTGAGGGTTCCTGCTCTTAGTTTTTAGCTGAAAGGGGATATAGTCTTCCTCTGGACAAAGAATTGCCACATGGTAACATTCCTGTGTTATTGTTTGAGGAAACTTGGTGGCTCTTTTCTCGTGATTGTTGCATATTTTGTTGCAATAGTTGCTTGACCACTGGTTTTTAGATGATTGGAACACTTGTAGCCTGCGCTTTACAAAGGTTCATTTTGTGTGGGGACGTTGAGAACTGGATTTTCATGATCAAAGGGTATTCATGCCTTTCTGATTATCAACTTGATCTTTTGGTATCAAATGTGCCTTTGTTCCAACCACCCTTGTGAGAGAGCCCTATACACAGGATAGGCTGGTTTGCTTGAAGATAATCTTTTCTATTTGCCATTAAGAGGAATTGTCCCTCATTTTCCTCGTTTTCTTCCTCAGTTTATGAGACTTGCAAACTGGGGACTCATCTACCCCAGACTTTGGGAAACCAAATGGAGATTGATTCTGGAAAAGCATCGAGTCCTGGTTTTGTCTTTTTGGATTGCCCTCAGTCAATGAAGATGATCAGCAGTAACGCATCTCTTGTGGGATCAATGAGTGATTTCTTTCTGTCCCTTTCCAATGGCTGGGACTTGACAAGCTATCTCAAGTCTCTGTCAAAAGCTCTCAAAGGATTGAAATATGCTCCATGTTCAACTACAAACCCTAAAGAAGGAAATAGCGGTTCTTGTTTGGTAAGCAAGAGTGTGAAACAGCCTTCAATGCATCTCTTGCGCTGATTGGAGCAGTTCAAATTTGCCATGTCATATGATGTAGTTGAAAATAAGTGCGGAATAATTTTCTCATGCATCTTTTTTTCGTGTTGTTTGTTATTTTTCGCTTTTTGGCTATTTCTGCAAGCTTCTTTACTTTCCATCTGTCATTCTGTAGGTGATCTATGTGGTTTGCCCCTTCCCCGAGCCAAATGCTGTTCTAAGAACGGTGGTTGAGTCTTCTGTCTCAATGGGATCGGTCATTCTCCCACCAGAGAGACGTGTGACATTGAACAATCAGGTTGGAAAGGCAATGAGCTGCTCGGCAGCTGTGGATGAAGCATCGACAACAAATATCTTGGTGCTTTCAGGATTTAGTATTTCAAAAATAGTGCTGCACATTGTGACAGTTGATGCCATATTTAGGGTAACGAGTCCAACTCTCAGTGAGCTTACCATCCTTAAGGAGACTGCTTTTACAGTCTATAACAAGGCTCGACGGATTTCACGCGGGTCCAGTGATGTTCAGTCCTCATCACTATCAGGTAGATCCCAGTTGGCCATGACCCAAATGACCTCTCCCATTTCTTCTATGTGGAAAGAGTGTGTTGGTCCTCGAATTTCAGGGCCATCCCTTACCAGAGAGGGTGAAATGGATGCCAGTTTGAGGACTGCTGCGTGGGATAATTCATGGCAAACGAGGACTGGAGGACTAAGTGGCGATACTGGTAGAGCTGGGGATTTTCTCTCACAAGAGGAAGCACGTTGTATGTTTGAACCTCTTTTTATATTGGCTGAACCTGGTTCTCTAGAACATGGTGTTTCGCCCACATTTTCTGCTAGTTTAGTTAACGAAACGTCAAAAGGACAATCAGATGATAGTGGTGGAGGCTTCATGCAAAGTGCAAACTCAGTGGGAAGTGCAGATTCTGCATCTAGCTCACAAGTCGATGGATCTGAGTCAGACAGCTATGGGTCTGGCCATAAAAAATTACCAACCATACATTGTTGCTATGGATGGACAGAGGATTGGCGTTGGTTGGTATGCATATGGACAGATGGTCGGGGGGAATTACTTGACAGCCATATATTTCCCTTTGGTGGAATTAGTAGTCGGCAGGACACAAAGGGGTTGCAGTGTCTATTTGCACAAGTTCTACACCAAGGCTGTCAAATTCTTCAGATCTGTTCAGATAATGCTGCTGTCAAGCCCAGAGATTTTGTGATTACCCGGATCGGAAGTTTCTATGAACTTGAATACCTAGGTATGCGAGCTTTTTCCTCGTTTCATATTTCAATTGTTTATGGGATTTTCATCTCATTGTCACTCAAGTTACTTCCCCTCATTTATTGATTTTGAGTCGAAAGCCATTGCCTTAGAATTTTTGGTCCCTCAACAGCTTAGATCTGTGAAATAATCCATACTGGGGAGTAGTTTTTTAATGATATATATCTAAAGGTCATCTCTTTGCTCTTTAACTCTTAATTGTAAAGGACAATGTGAAGAAATGACAGGAATATATTTAGATGAAATACTCTACTCAGTCTTTTAGCTCCTCCACGTTTTCCTTTGTTTACTTTGGAACTCCATTTTCCCTAATGAATTTTGTCCATTCATGGTGGTTAGAGTGGCAAAAAGCCATTTATTCAGTTGGAGGAGCTGAGATGAAGAGTTGGACGCTGCAACTACGGCGATCAATGACTGAGGGGATGTCTGTGGGAGCGAATGGGGCTTCCTTGCAACAACAGGAGATGAATTTGATTCAAGAGAGACCCCTGCCTTCCTCACCCAGTCCGTTGTACAGTCCTCACTCAAAATCCTCAGGCTATATGAAGGGTGGTTTAGGACCTTCAACTGCTAGAAAGCAGGTCATGGGTGGACATGCAGGGGTTGAAAGCCCAAGGGGTCTGCTTCAGTGGGTGCAGACCATCAGCTTTGTTACTGTTTCTGTTGACCATTCCTTGAATCTGGTTTTTCCTGTGGATGTACCATCTCCCGGTAAGCCTTGTGTCTACTTATCAATTTTCCCTCCTTTCTTTATGGTTGAAAAATAATAATAAAAGGAAAACCCCTTGTTGGAGCCCCTATAAATACTCCAAGAACACTGCTGGCTGACTTCTTGACAGACATTTTTGTGGTGGAATGTGCTTATTTATTTGTCTCCACTTAAATCTGGATGGAGCAAGTGGTCAAACCATTCTCAAATTCTTGCCTAGTGTTGAATCTATCGTATTGCTGTTGGCTGTGAGTACATTTCAAATAATATTTTGGTTGTGATCTGATCCATTATTTGGCCTTTTCAAAGCCATACTTGACAGCCAATTTGGGATCATTTTGAAGGAAGGTGCTGATATATGATGGATGCCTATTTGACTGCCAATCTTTCATATATTGATTACCCATCTTTTCATAGCTGTAGGCTGGAGTGAACTTCAAGTTGGGCATTTACTCCAACCTCCTTTTCAGCTTTTGCCCCTTGAAGTTTGTAGTTTACTATTCATCTAGATACCGTTCCCTAAAAGTAGAGAATATTTGGAGTCCATGTGCAATCCAGCATCTTTATTGGGAATGCATCCATCTCTGTCAAGTTGAATGAAATGCTTTTGGTTTATAAAGGTTGCATTTCATAAGGACACCCTCTATGTGCAGCAAGGCAGTTGTTTGCACTAATATTTTCTCCCATTGGAAAAATGTTTCCCAGGATAAGAAATCTAAGAAGGAAAACCAAAAGAGAAGTTAAACTGAGTGATAGAAGATTGTCAATTCTAAAGTACTATTTGTTGCCCTGTGTTTGGGGGACATTTGCTAAATATTCTTTTTGCGTGTACTTTTTTTCATTTCGTTTAGTGGTGGATACGATGACATCTGCATACCAATGTTATGTGCTTTGGTAGTTGACTACCTTAAGAAGAAGATATGTTGTGCAGGAGGAGCTCAAAATGGGAGCTCTATGGGTCCATCCAGTTATCTGGAAGGTTTTACACCTGTGAAGTCTCTTGGTTCTACATCTGCATCTTTCCTGCTAATCCCATCACCCAGCATGCGCTTCCTCCCTCCAACACCTCTTCAGCTTCCTACATGCCTAACTGCTGAGTCCCCGCCACTGGCCCACCTCCTTCACAGCAAGGGTGCAGCACTCCCTCTTTCTACCGCCTTTGTGGCCTCAAAAGCTGTTCCTACCACAAGGAAAGATTTCAGGGGCAACCTAAAGGAAGAATGGCCTAGCATTCTGTCGGTTGGGCTCATTGATTATTATGGAGGCAATAATGTTAACCAAGACAAAGTCAGCCGTGGCATCGCAAAGCAGGGGGGAAGAGCTTTGAACTCAGAAGCTAAGGATCTTGAGGTCGAGATGCATTTAGTTCTTGAGTCTATTGCGGCAGAGCTTCAGGCCCTGTCATGGATGACGGTGAGTCCTGCATACATAGAACGAAGAACCGCATTGCCTTTTCACTGTGACATGGTTTTAAGATTGAGAAGGCTTCTTCATTTTGCCGAGAAGGAGCTATCTCGACAACCAGAAAAATTATAGGGTGCAGTTGGAGATAGAAGACATTTGATTTCACTTTCTTACTAACATATTTGGAGGATTGTCACACCGGTAGGATCTCTAATGGGTCAGGTCAGTGTATAGTGTAGAGTAGGTAGTGGAAATCCGATTGTACATGTAGCGTCGCAACTCTTCTGTAGACATCTTCGTCCGTCAGTTTTACCTTCCCTCAGTAAATTTATCTCGGGTAATTGCAAGGTGGGATTGGCGGGAGTAGTTTTGACTGAAGTTGCAGAAATTCTGTAATCTTTTAGGACAGCCCATCTAACTCAAGCCTGTATAATTGACAGTTCTGTTTGATGAAGTGGCCTGGACATTTTGTCCATTGTAACTCTGATTCCTGGGTTTTCTTTTTCGAGCTTTAAAAAAAATTGCCACCGGCTCGTTAAAATATCCGTTCATTTCTCTGTTGGATATTCTACGGTTTCAGAAAAAACCTCTTTCACCCTGTCGTCACCATTACTTGCTGATGCTCGGCTTTCAAATTTCAAAAGCTTATCTCCGCTTGCATCGCGGCTGTAATTGATCGACTCATCTCACAATGACGAAGAGTTGTACCAAGAAGAAGAATACCGTCAAAATTCCGGGCTCGAGCTTGTATCTGGAGTTGTTGAAGCGGGAAAGCATGTCGAGATTGATTGATCTATTCTAGATTACTGCAGGGGGGATCCAACATTGTATGAATTTGTCTCTCCTGAAGTCTACTTAGAGAGAGAGCACCATGACCCGTTTTACTATTTTCTGTACATTGATCTATTCTAGATTTTATAGGAAATTTTTTTTTCTCCTTCATCCGACTGCGAAGTAGATTGAGCGGGAGCTCGAGCGCAAGTTTACTAACATAAACATCACCCTGCATGAACATCAACTGCGCGTTCTAAGTAGAGTACTGCAGAGGATCAGTTAGGGTAGATTTATCAAACTTCAGGAGGTGACAACTTAATTCTGAAGAGTTCTTGGAAGAGGTCCCCATTGATCCTTGATGTTCGTCCAGTGCCTCCTTACGTACCCTAGAAAGATTCATGCCTCTTATTATAAGGTAAAACCTATTTAAATGGCACATTGTACCATTTCCCCCCTTATCTTTTTTCTTCCTGGGAAGAGAGATTACTGTCTAATTGCTTTACAGCCTAGGGATCTCGAGGTTTGGACGGGACCTAGAATGGGCATAGTTTAACATCTTGCCCAGGACGAACCAGTACTTGCTTATGAACCTTAATAGATCCATGCCTTCTATAAGGTATAACCTATCTAAATGACACATTGAACCATTTCCCTGCGCATTGCAATTTGTAAAGAGAGATTAGAAGCTACTGCAAATAACATTATTAAACGGGTTACTTTTCTTCAGAACAGTTTTTTTTCTTCTTTCAAAATTTAGATAATTGGACTTAATTCAAATTGGGTTGACTATACAGTGCCTTGCTAAAACCTGAGGATGGGAATCACATAAAGGAAAAATCTTTCCACATATCATTATATAATTTAATAAAAAAGAAATCCTATTCATTAAGAATAATTAAGGGGGGGAAGACTAAGAAGAGAAAGTAAGTAACATGGGTGCCATTCATTTTTTTGGAAGGGGGCCGCCAATCTTAGCTTACATTCAAAGCATCGCTTGCACCAACCAAAGACCAATTGTGGTTGCTGTCTTCTTCCTTTTTACAGACTCCCATGTGCTCCCCAAAATGATAGGACATGCCACATACAATTATTTTTTATTTTTATAATTTCTCTACCAAAATTCCCTTTTGTCCCCTTTCCATTATACAAAATGGGAGAACAAAAGGAAAAAATTGAAATGGGAAACAATTTTTTTTTTCCTATTCTTGATTGATACGTGTGGCTGTTGCCTGTTGGAGAAGACTTGGCCCTGTCCCAAAGATACTCATTTATATTTGACAAACATAAAAAATATGGAGAATATTGTAACATGCCAATGTTTGCTAATACACAATTATGGTATCACATCAATTTTTTTATACAAGAAATTATAGTTCGAAAAAATACTTTTGTGGCTTGTTTGGGAGAAAGAGAAATTCTTATTCCAAATGGAATGGGCCTTCCTTTTACTAATGGGGTAGTCATTCCATAGGTTTATTCCAAGACTCAGAAAATTAATAATTAACATTGATAATTACATCCATTAACAAAATAAATTAATCTTTTTAATGTTACTACAAATGATGAATTAGATAATGATTTTAATTTATCGTATTTCGATTAATAACTAGCAGAAGTTCATTATTACTAATTATTTGACATATTAAAAAAAGTAATTGATTGTTTGAACAAAGTATACTTATATTTGTGCATATTATTGGTTATTTCTTTGTGAAATTTAGTAGATTATTTAATGTTATTAATAAGTCTTGGAAATAGAAAAATAAAAACATTTAATGTTATTATTAAGTCTTTAATGATTTTTTATGTTTCAGAATAATTTCTGGTATAAAGTAATTTGACTAAATTAAATGTTTATGAAATTTTCATTACATTCAATTCCATCATTTTTTTTCCTTACAACAAACCAAAATAATACTTATCCCTCCATTTTTACTTAAACCTAACTAAAGAATCAAGATTCTCATTCCATTCCATTCTACTCCATTCCTTTTTAATTCTATTCCATTCTGTTGCACCAAACATAACCTTGATTCTCAATTACTAAGCAAAGCCTATCGAGAATTATATTAGGAAGAATCATATATCTCGATTTTGCTTAAATTCTCGAATTAATTTCATGGAGGTCAACAAAATGGAGCTGTCTTGTTCATTAAAAAATGGGAGCCAGGTCACACAACAGAAGTAGGGACGGTATTGATTTTTTCTTTCCGTTCTAATATGAAGCGTCCCGACCGGACTCTTTTACCATCAGGCGAACTCATAAACGGGATGGGATTGATTTAATAAAGCCCCATAATTTCTTTTTTTTTTTTTTTTCCGTTTTTGGATGTAATGTCCACAATCATTCACAATGACACATGACCTTTCCTTCGAAAGACTTTCTTGCTAACATAACATCTTTTTGACAGCAAGCGCAACATGCGTCAACTTTTTAACATAAAAAAGGTCACTGACAAGAACAAAGATTACTGTCGAAGTTTTCTCTCATCTTACAGACTCTATGACCTTGATGGATGTCTCTGGAGTCACCCTCACCAGATTAGAAAAATGGAGCAATATAGCATCTTCTCATCTGGCAAATGTTTCATCCATTCATGTTCTTGAATGACGGGTTGGCCACATTACATGTGTTCATGATGGAAATTGAGCCAGAAAGAATGGTCAATCATGGTGTCTGGACTGTGGTCTTCGTCTCCAACCACTCATTTGCCTTCCACATAATCCACCTAAAGATATGTTAGGTGTAAGCTTCACACCCGCTCTGTTTTCTTTTTGAATGATTGCAATACAAGGAAAAATATCTCCTAGTTTCACATTCCGTCATCAGCGGCACCATCCTTCGCCAAAGCTCACTGCTATTTGATAATATTCATATGTATAGAAAGTGAAGTTTGCACAGTAACTGGTTCTTTGCATATTGGCAATTTTTAGGAGACTTTGCACACTGTTCATATTGGCTTGGTTGCTAGCCCGGCAACTACGTTCGCAACATCACAATTTTAAAGGATAAATTGATTCTATTTATTTCGTATCAAGGCTTCCCTTAGGTATCATGGAGCGAAATGAGAGAGTAATTTGGAACGAAAATGAGAACGTGTGTATATTCACGAAACTTCCCAACACTTTCTTAGAAGGAGGAGCACAACTGTTCAAGCCCCAGCAATTAAATATCTAGGGAGGAGATCCAAATTGCCAGAGAAAATATAAGTAATAAGTGAAAAAATTATTACCACAACAAATGAATCGTCCAAGATACGCAAATGACGAGGGCACGAGGAACCCATATCAAGAAGAAAGACAGAAAATGGGAGTGTGTCTACAGACATCCTCACATCACATGTCTCTCCATGATCTCCTAAGTTTCTAAGACAAATATACCCACATTCCCTATTAAACAACAGAATTTTATACTCGCCAATGCTTAGTATAATACAAAGTCCCCTCCAAACACACCAAACTAAAAGCAGATCTCATCAATCACATCATGAACACCAAATCATCAGAAACTTGTAACAACCCCAAGACTCTCGTGTGTGTACAAAAGAATAAATGAAAGAGATATGCGAGCTTAGGGAGAATACATATCAGAAATCAAAATAAATAAAAATGAGGGTGCAGAGAGAAATGCGCAACAATACTATGATCTAAGTGGTCATTGCTTTTTCTGTTTGGCTGGATGAGCTCATGAATTGGAGACGCTTCAAAGAAGCAACCCGAAAGCAAGAGCAGCAATGGATGCCAAAAAGGTGGGGACAAAGACCGTCGCGTCGGAGGTGGGGCTCGGGGCAGGGGCATCGGCAGCAGCTGCCTTCTGCACGGTGGCGGCGGCCATCAGCACCACCATCATTGCCACGAAGAGCTTCATCTTCATTGCCTCCATTTCTTTTCTTGATTATTGCTTGTCGAACAAATAGAGCGAGAGGGAGACGGAGAGTATCCAAGAAATGAGAGTCTCTCTACTGTAAAGGCAGAGAGAACCAGAGGGGGCAAGGTAATCTAATGGTATTGATACTGGGTGGAATGATCACTATATATAGTCTGCAAAAGAGGAGAGAAAGAGATTGACAGAGAGAGGGATTGACAGGGTGGATCTTGGTGGTGTTGCCAGACAGCTGGCTCTATGCAGATGTGAGGGTGCCCACCTTTTGCTGTCTTTCTCAACTACTGTTTTGGAAGATCGTGGCTATTTTCAGTTCGTTTTTGTTTAGGTGTTTCTGCTTTTCTATTTCCCCTGCGAAAGGTTTCACAAACCACAGGTGTGAATGAATGAGGCGGAAAATTCCATTTGGGGGTTTGTTTTGAAGGAATGGACCCTTTTGTTCCATTTTCAGGTGTAGGTGAGCTGTGAACGAAGTTACGCCAATTTGTTTGTCAATTAGCGTTTCGCCTCTTAGACGACTCCAATAGATATGTTTGTAGTTTTCAAGAATTTTTAAGAAAAATCTCGTTTGTCGAGTGCAACATGTTACGCACGAAAATCAATCCCTTCCCATATTGCGGATTCATTCGTCAGGCAAGTGCTATTAGGCATGGACACTTTTACGGTATATCATGCGTATTATACACATATATGGTAGAAATTTCAATCGAGAGATGTTGCTCAATTTTCATATTTAAGTGAAGCCAAAGAAAACATAAAATTGATTAAAATAAGGGAGGATTTTAGAGAATCAGTCACTGGTAGAATGTGAATAGAAAAGGACAGATGATGCATTAAATAAGGATGTTACGGCCGATGGAATAAATTTTTGAACTTTTCCTTTGGTGATGAAATCTAGAAAAATCATATGATAATCTCATAAACTTAAGATCAAAGTTAGGTCTCTGCAATTAATCACTGCATTAACGTGGTACAATTTTATTCCAAAACAATTCCATTAGCCTATGAAAATGACCAATCACCAGAACCTGCAGACGTGCACTCTGATATTGTAGCTGCCAGCAATCATCTTGGTACAATGCATGTACAATAAGCCACGAATTAAATTTTAATATCACGTGTCCATATAAATAAATCTTGTTAGAATCTACCTTATTACATAAGTTCCAAGTCATTTTTATTGTAGGACCAATGTTAAGATTGGAGACACATATGACGTGAAAAATATGGAAACCTAAAGTCTACATGAAAGGGAAATTGCAACAGATTGGTAGGTGCTTGTGAATGATTTTATTATATAGAGCAAAAGTACCCAAGCTCGCACAGTAAAGCGAGTTTGTTGTAGGGTCTCTATATTCCCCTCCTTATCCCGAGCGCAGCTAAGACGAAAGCCACACACGAAAGGAAACGGTCAATTTGATTTGAAGAGTTTATCCTAAATTAGAATCAAATAGCAAATATCGGATTCCTTGATACACAAAAATCCTGACATTTAACAAGAAAGATCACTCGTTGTAATCGCAAAATCCGGTAAGCTTACACAACTTACGAAGGAGGGGAGATCCGAACTAACCGATAAACATTTCCAAAAAGCCGTACATCCACCGCGAGTTCAGCCAAGATTAGAGGTTCGAAAAATTTCAAAATATGCACTCAAACTTTTTCAAACTTTCCGACAGCAAGAAAAAGCTGGTGACCCACGAGCGTTCTCGACATCCTCAAGAACCTGCGAGTGGGGACACCCCCCTTTGGCATCGCAGACTATTCGTGTGAAAGGGTGGCCAAGAACTTTCTGAACCACCAGATGTACAGCTGCGAAATTTCGAACTGCAAGAAACATCTGCTTTTCCCAATCTGAACAGTGTCTGGTTTTCTCGTTAACGTATGAAATGATGAAAGAAAGATGGCTTGATGAGCAGTGAGAGGCTCCCAATCAATGATCAAGAAACAACGGCGGTTGTTCATCTGCGGCAATCAAAGCGTCCCCCAATTCAAAATCCTCACACATTTCAAACCAAACCACCCTCATGAATGGTCATCGTGGGTGGCCTCAACGTCCAGACAAAATTGATTTGATGTTGCTGGATTGCTGGACACTTTAGCAGGACGGAAGTTAGATCTTTTCGAACACGCAAGTCACCTTGTAGGTTTCCTCGTTTAAGGTTTCCTTTGTCTTTGCTCCTCAAATATATTTTATTAAATCCCAACTTTGGCTTCGTTCACTGATTTTATGAATATGTGAGCGGACATTATACAATGCTGGTTTTGTGTCAAACATACCATCCTCCTCTTTTATCTTATTATGCGCTAGGTTCTTTAATTTGTTTTAGTATAGCGATCGGATGGTGTATGGGTCAGTTTTCGTGCATTTCGATTGCTCCATCTTTTCGAGTGATCTTAGGAGTGCACTCCCCCATATCGGTCTAGTACATTTTGGATTTTATTCCAGGAATGCTTTTGACAAGGCTTGAACTCAAAACTGCAAGAAGAGGAGCAAATGTCATTGCCATATAAGTCAATGCCCTTGTTGATTCCTAGTATAGAGTATATACCTCTTCATAATTTAATCTGAGCCCAAGTACGGGAAAAGTACCACAAAAAGACCTAAGCCTATTGCATTTGTACTAATTCAATTATAAACTTTTCGATTTGATAAATTTAATCCTAAACCTTTTTCAATTGGTATCAAAACCTTTTCAATTTGGTCAATTTAGACCAGAAATCACTAGTGTGGATGTCAATCATCTCATGTGGCATGGTTGAATGGTGTACAGGTCAGCTTTTGCACATCTCGATTGGTCCACCTCCCCGAGTGATCTTAGGAGCGCACTCCCCCATATTGGCATGGTGCATATGGGATTGTATTTCCAGAGTATTCCTAACAAAGCTCGAACTCAAGATTACAAGGAGATGAGCAAATTCCATACATTGCTATACAAGTCAATAACCTTGTTGATTCCTAGTATATATACCTCTCCATAATATAAGCTGAGCCCAAGGCATATAATTCCAACCTCAAACTTTGTTCGAGAATTTTAAAAAAGCAAATGTATGTTATTGGGTGAATTATGTCAGTATATAACTAAATTATTGAAAACAATGCTCATTTAATAGGTTTAAAATAAAATACTGAAAAATCATTTAAAATAACTTTCACTTAAATCCCAAAAATTTCTTATAAGTTCTAAATATATATTAAATCTTTATGACCATGCAATAATTTTGTAATTTATTTTATGAAGTATCTCAAACCTTACACCGTTTTTATTTCTTTATTATTTATTTTTTCAATTCTCTTTTGCGCACGGAGCTAGTAAGCGAGAAAGTTTGAAGAAAATTTTAACACCAAGATCTGTTGAAAGTCCTGCATATAAGCTCAGTATTTCTTTCATATACGTCATACCACCCCTAATCTCTACAAAAGTTTACCATACGAGGTACGAAATTGCAAGCAAGAAAATGATCGATCTAATTTGAGTTTAGATTTACGTTTGATTAATTTCTTATAGTTATTAGTGTAGGGATCCAAGCAAATCCTTAAACTGCTTTATCCTAAGCCTCGTCCAAATCTCAGGATCCTCAGGATATAAAGCAATTAGAGGGCATTTCCTCCTGCTGAGGAAGACAGAGATTTGGGTAGAATTGAGAGTGCGAGACGTACGATCACTGACACGTTAAAATATGATGGGGACAGGCCGTAGAGGCATCATAGGAGCAAAAACTCCATTCCTTTATTGAGGTTACCTCTTAATCGAACACTGAGGATCCAAGGAAGGCCCTCGTTATTGGGTTACCTCTTGATTTTTGTTAATTTGTGTAAAAACCATCTTAGTTGTATTGCAAATTATAAATGCTCGACACTTATGGTCTCTGAACTTTTTTTTTTAATCAACTTAGATCTTGCGCTAGTCAAAATTGCACTCAATCATGTAATTGTCGAAAAATTAGGACATTTCGTGGAAGCAAGTAGCTGCGGACCCAAGATTTTAGTTTGAGAGGGGCTGGCGTAAATAGTTTGTTGCCACTGGGTCAAAATCAAAAGGCCAAATGGGACTTTGCGATTTGATTACTTCTGTAAAATGTACAGGAACACTGAGTGAAGAACTCAAATTTACTTCTACATTACAAATTTGCGTGACAATAAAATAGCAAAATTCATGGTTAATTCGACGGATTAGGTACATTAGAGACAAAAGTACCAGCTAGCCGCAAGAAATTTGACTCAAAAGAAACCACTCTCAATGTCCCAAGGTCTGTAGACACTCGTTATGATAAGCTTGAGGCAATCGACTCTCCTCCTCAAATGCCATAACAAAGATCGATCCTAATCTAGGAAAATGACCGAAAGTACCATTCTTAGATGTGATGCTCACACAAGTCTGGTAAAGCACTTGTTGCAATGAAGGTTGACTCCACTAGCCCACGATGTCGACCCACCACGGCTCAAGCAGTCCGGGTTCGAGCTGATTCGAGTACTTGCACTCAACTTTTCAACAGTCATTCGTCTTGTCGTCGTTTGTCGCATGCATCCTTATATGTTCATAGGTATTTGGACTTGTCCTACCTTCTAATTCGGGGGTTATGAAAAAATCAAGATTGAATAGACCTTAGTTTTCTCCAATATCTCATTGCATTTTTTGCTTTTCGATTACTTACATTCAACATTTTCGTATTTAAACTATGTTATTTCAAAAAAAATTAAATAAATTGATTTAAATGCATTTAGAAGTTTCCCGCATTTAGTGTTAGAAATAGTCGAATAATCATTTTCGCTCGTTTTGTCATAATGTATTTTAAATTTTATTTTGCCCTAAAAGCTTCGGTGATTTCATATTTGGCTTTGCATAACGTTTTCATCATTATATATTACTCACGGGAGTCCCCTGCCCCGTGGGGTAGCGGCAAGGCTTTGGATTAATTTTACATAGATACAGCTCGAGTTATTTTGATATTCGCTTTAACTACATGTATTAGTACTGAGTGACTTTAGTGTGTGCGTCTTGAAGCATGGCCATAGAAATTTGCTTGTTTAGGAATAAAAATTCAGAAAATATTGCATTAACGGTGAGCAATGGAGATCGTGTGGATTAGACCGAATCAGCCAGTTTCGAGCGGTTCCCGGGGTCATCAGTTCAATTCCCGGTTCTATAAAATTGGAACCGGTGATTTTGGTCCAATTCTTAGTTCCGGGGTGAAACCACTCATTTGGACTGTTCAAGCATGATCGATTATTTTTTTTTATTTCTTAAAAATCTTTAAACCCTAATCGCTCTTTACCCTCTCTCACGCCTCTCACGCTTGCTCTTTCCCTCTTGGCTCTAACCCTAATCGCTCACACTCACCTCACAAGAGCAGTCCCTCTTAATTTACTACTCCCAGTAACTCTGTCTCTCTAGCCTTCTTATTGAGCTTCGTTCGCAGTTTAGGTAAAGCTTCCATTTCTCTGATTTCCTTTTTAGTTTTGCTTATCAAGAGTGATATATGTTCGTTTTTCCTGAGTCTTGATTCATCTATTTGGTCATTTGATGTGAGATTGGATCGTTTGTGCGTTGGATCTCGTCGTGGTCTTCACCATTTGTGGTAATATCAGTAGTTTTTGCTGCTGAGGAGCTTGTAAAATTGAGATGTGCTAACTGTAATTGTATCTATAATCCTTTTTTCCTATTTTGTTTACTCAGATCCTTGGTTGAATCATAGTCGGTTGATCTGTTAGATGGTTCTGCGAATGGATCTAGCTATTTAGATCTGAAAAGCTTCACATGCGTTGGCTTTGAAGAATTTTCACAAACACCTCGACGGTTCCAAAATTCCGACCAGTTCAATTGGACCATCCAGATCGGTCCAATTCAAACCTATTCTAGGACCAGGTGATCCAATTCTCGGTTCCCGAGTGAGACCGGAACCAATCACTTTTAGATTGCATGAAATAACATTTTATCAAAAAGAAAAGACGTCAACAATAAGCGTTAAGTAACCTTTCCAAAAAAAAAAACAATAAGCATTAAGTAAAACTAGCGTAATCAAGTCATCGAATCTAAAATCTTTGATTTGTAGAAGTAAAATGACCCTTCACGCATTACTAGTCTCCTGATAGGCCTATAATAGATTAATGACAACTCTAGTTTTAATCGATTAATAATAAACGAGAAACCAAGTTGTAATATGTAGGACTTGAGAGAGTCCGTGCGAAGCATAAACGCCACCTCACAAGAGGGCTATATACACTCTTTGACCAAAAAAAAAGAAGGTTATATACAATCGCCTAGCAATCCATTAAACCACTTGAGTTTCATCTCGAGGGTTGCAACACTAACCTCACCCATGAAAGAACTTATCAAACCCATCATATCGATTCCGCGTTCCAGCATTATTGACCCCGAGTTTTTTACGAAGGCAAAGATTTCTTTCACCAATTGTCATAAAGAGACACAAACCCCATCGACCACTGGTTAGGGTGAACGACCCGAGATTGTGTGTGCGCGCACGCGCACATGTATGGGCTAGGTTAGGGTGATTCATAAAGGATTAGTGTTCTTTAGATTACCTGAAACTTTGGGAATTTCTCTACCGTTATCGTCTCAAAGTGGTGGATTTCTATAACCCACAAATAGCACCCTTATCATTCAATCGTGATGACACAAGCAGGTGAGAGCTGTTTGACTATCTACATGTATGGCTAATTGAATAATCAAATCCACACTAACATTCATACAAAAAGAAAAAAGAAAAAGACACCCCACCCTTTTACCCCTAAAAGAGAGGAGAGAGAGAAAAACAACACCAATTGCATACTACCTTTATGCAACTCCCTTGGAACCAGAACAAGACTTGTGCGAACTCAGATCCCCTAACCAACAACAGTGGAAAGACAGAAAAAGAGAGGAAAGCCATACCGTTTTGAGGCCTGCATTTACTGGATTTCAGCTAAATTGCAGATGTACAGGACAATATAGAAGGATGGACTGAGTAATGTGCACCAGATACCAACCCTCCCTCCTTTTCTGGGTATTTCATATTCCTGTTTCTAGGAACAATCTTTCGTTAAATCTTGCCCTTGAGACAAGGCAGACACTGGATTTCTGATACTATGTGCCATCCCAAACATAGGAAAAATTATCTAAAAAATCTTAAACCTATTGTACTTTTATCAATTCAGTTATAAACTTTTTAAATTTGTCAATTCAGTTCTAAACATTTTCACTTCTTGTTAATTGAGTCCATCCAGTCAATTTTAGCTAGCTGGCACTAACACGGTTGCCGACCAGCACTGGCTGTTTGGTCAACGTTAATGTGGTAATTTTTAAATATTTTTTTCGAATTTTGTAATCTTTTTTCTTTTTCTTTTTCTTTTTGCACTTATTCTTTTTGACCGGTTCGACAACCAACCAGAGGCGCTTGCCAGCGAGGTTAATCTCACTGGCAAGAGCAAGCCTCGCCTATCGCTACTAGGTTGACTTCGCCGTTGTTGGGCGAGGTGACACCCAGCGACTGCGAGGTCGACCTTGCCGGATCTGGACGCTTGCCCTGGGTGGGCGAGGCTCGACCTCACCAAAATCCGGTGAGGTCGAGCCTCAATTAGCCATGACGAGGTTGACCTCGCCGTCTTTGGGTTTCACCTCACCCAGCGACGACGAGATTGGCCTCGCCTTGGTTGGGCAAGGTAAGCTTGGCAACAACGAGCGAGGCTCGCACTCGCTAGTGGCCAGTAGGGGCGACCTTCGCTAAAGGCCGACGAGGTCAACCTCGCCGGCTCGCGCTTCTAGCTAGTTGCTGGACTAGCCAAAGGGAAGAAGGCAAAATGTATATGTATTTAAAAATTCAAAAAAACATTTAAAAATGCCATGTCAGCATTAGTCGAACGGCTGACGACCACGTCAGCGCTAGCCAGGAAAATTTGGCTGGAAGGACTAAATTAACAAGAAGTGAAAAAGTTTAAGATTGAATCGATAAACTTAAAAGGTTTAAAATTGAATTGACAAAAGTGTAAGGGCCGCACTTTTTCCACTCCTACCATGGCTAAAACACTCATTATTACAGTATTTTGACAATATTAATCCTTGTGGGTCCTATCTTTTTAAGGATCCTTTTCTGTTCGATTGTGATGTCTCATTTGTTTTCTTCTTTATTTTTTCTTGTGGGTCCCATTTTCCTCTTTCGTTACTTCTCTCAATTTTCCTCTTTCGTTACTTCTCTCTGTAAGTTCTTAAATTTGGTCATAGTTCAAACATTGGTGGTATACGCAAAAAAAAAACCTCTCTTTTATGATATATCTCTGTCACTTGTCGTCCAGACCACGTCGCACTCATCGGTTTTTCAATCGTTAACCGGAGTTTGATACCTTGGCTCCCGCATTGAACTTTACGCCTATCAAAACATAGGGATTCAATCAATAGATGGGCAATAGGGCCATATCATCGCATGAGGGCTCAAACTTAAGCGTTGAGTTTGCAATCATCTCTTCAGACCTCTCAGTCACCACCAACGGCAACTTGGTAATTAAGATTGGCGCGGAAGTAAGAGAGACTGCAAGGGCGAGGAGGGGCAAATCCTCGCTGATTGTATTTTTGGTTTGCATAAACAACTTAGTGGGGGCGGGGGTGGGGGGTAGATTTGAGCCTTGTATTTGGAGGCTAGTAAGGGATGGTGAATCGACAATAGCGATGGCAATTAGAACCAAGAAGACACAAACAAAGATGCAGTGATTACTTATGAGCTTGATTAGTTATTGGGGTGAGGGCTTCAGCTTTTGGATTTGAATTTTTAATGGGTTTTTTTCTTGTCTTTATAATCGATTAATCGAAAAGTTTGATGCAAAATGGAATAATTCAGATTTGACACGAGATGAAAGAGGACTAGTTGAGTGAAGAGGAGGTTTCTGCAATATGGGCTTCAACACAGATTATTGACATGAGAAGAATGTTCTAGAAAGAAAAAAATGAGAAAAAGGAAAGTGATCTTGCCATAAAAGAGAGAGAAGAGAAGCAATTAGAGAATGCTTAAAAAAAGTGAAATCCAAAAAAATTAATATTGTCAAAATATTATGAAAGTAAATGTTTTAACCATAGTATGAGCGTAAAAAGCGCGATTCGAGACAGGCTATATTTCTGTCCACAGTGGAACACCGTTTAGATTGTGACCCCTCCGTGATCTTTCCTCCGCTATTTCCTGTTTTTGGAAGGACAGGAGGAGGATAAAAGTTGAAACAGCCATTTTAATTAGGAAAGAACCAAAAAAGAATGACACGTGAAAATCGTTGTGCCTCGTTAAGAGGAAAAAGAGAGAACAAAAAAATTTCATTTTTACCTCTAACTTGTGCTGAGTTTAGATGCATCCTGATTTCTTACAATGATTGAGATGATCCCGTCTCTCAGGACATGCGGATTCAAAAATTGAATTGAAAAGCAAGCAAAGATATGAGGCTCCATTTGCGGTTATCTTTTGAAAAACATATATTTTAAATCTTCTCGTTTTTCTAATTTTGACTTCTCTTTACTTCAAAACACCAAAAAATTATCAAAAATATGCAAACATTAAGATGAAGATAAACATGAATATTTCACCAGTTTTTTGAAATAAAAAAATTCTAAATTTTGGGTGAAAAATCATGAGTAACAATAACAATGAAGTGCAACAGAGACCTTAGAACACAAAACTACAATGGAAAGTGAAAACTCAAAACCAACTTAAAATTTCCAATGAATCCTCTACAAGAGAACAAACATATACCAAAAGGATACCCCTCTCCCCCTCCCTCTTCCCCTCCCTTCCTCTCTCTTTCTCTCTCTCTCTCTCTCTCTCTCTCTCTCTCTCGTTTCTATCTCTTCAAGCTATCATACTAGTGAAGAAACAAAATAATACATTCATAGTCATGCTCCGCCTTTCTGTGCATTCTTCTTCTCCATCTCTCATTCTGAATCACTCTCCATGCTTCCCATTGCCTTCAACCCCCTGGGTTTCTGCATCCACAAATACCACCATACATTTTCACATTCAACAGATCAAGATCCAATCAAATTCTACTACTATCTCACCATGAACAACCCCCAAAAGGAAATTCATCTTATTTTGAAAACAGTAGGTAGTGAAAAATATTAAATTTTATCAGATCTCTTGAAAGGATCCATTTTGATTACATATTTTCCATTTTCAGAATCTTTGCACCATTCTTTAGAGTAAGTATTCCCTGTGTCATTACTCGAATTTCACTCACTTCCTTCGATGATTCATATTATCAGCAACAAAAACAGAAAAAGGACTTCAAGGCAGTGAGACATTATCATCCAATATTCAGGAAAACGAAAAACAGAAGACAGAACGCAAGTGTACCTTCTTCGAAGCCTTCTTCTCTCGAACCTCGTATCTCTCCTGGCACAAGTCAGAGAGCCAAGCACCAGGACTCACCAACTGCATACATAACAGAGAGTTGAATACAAATTCAATCAACAATAACTCATATGAGAAAAATTGGATCTTCTACATTCCTATGATAGAACCACTTACAAGCACACTTCTCTGGATCAATTTAGCCCTTTTCTTAGGCCTCTGAGGGAGCTTACACCCTTTCATCGCCATGAAATCCTCTTCCTTCTCCTTGTTGGACAAGGAGAGGAACAATTTGGGCCAAACAACGGGGCCTTTCTCGTTCTTCATATTGTGATCTAACAACACCTTCCCATTCTCATCTGCCCCCAACGATCCCCTCGTCGTGTAGAACCGGTCTTCCTTCTCTGGCGACGCCTTCCGTTTATTCATGTGCGCCTCCGAGTTCCGACTGATCAATCACAGTGCACCATAAAAATCACCAGTGTGATGAATGTTGCTCTCTTGTTTTTTAATCAAATCATTCTTGAGAGTTAGAGATATGGACTGATGGGAGTAAATTTAGGGTCAAATAGTAGTGTAACTGCCAATGTATGATAAACAGTGGTAAATCAAAGGCATCTGCGAAGTGATTCATAAACTTCTGCAGCTTCTCACCACTATTTAATAACCTAACACCATGTCCTAATAGTACCCTCCATGAATACTCACATCAACAACAGAACAAAAAGGTGAAAAAAGGAAAAGGAAACATCCCTCATAATTTTTCAGGAGAAAAACAATACAAGGGCAAGGAGAAACAAGGCAAAGGGAAAAACTTTAACTAATTCCAATAAAGCAACAAGACAACCAGATTTTGATTTCTTCTTCTTATTATATATATTTTATGTTTTCCATTTTCCCATAAGTCATTTTGGTCTTACCTGCTGAGACCCCGGTGAGGTGAGTGATGGGATGAATCCCTCTTGGCATTGACGAGGCCGTTCATGATTTTCTTCTTCCCAAAAGAATCAGAAGACAATTTGCTGGTGCTGCTGTTATTGTTGGGGGTGTTGTTGGTGGAGGAAAAATTGTGGTCTTTGTTCTTGACCTTCACACGTCTGTGCCTCTTCCTATTCCCCCACTGCAAAACAAAATCTGGCTCCTTCGCTCTCTGATTCTTCGCTTCCTTCTCCATCGTCTGCACAACAGAAAGAAGAAGGGAAAGAGGATAAGGACCCAATACATTCGGCCTCTGAACATCTCCGTCAGAAGCGAAAAAAGAGAGGAAATTGCAGCGAAGACCACCAACCTCAAGATCTATAGTCTAGGACCCATTAACGAGATCTTCCAAGCATTCACCAAGAGTCCGAACGGACCCCGCGACGATCAGGAATGCAGTGGCAAGAAAATGTCACTCCAGAGTCTCGACTGGTCTGCTGAGTCAAAGTCGCGAAATTGCTCGCCGAACCACACTGATTTTTCTCACGAGCCAGACAGAGCACACCCTTTTGAAAGGAGATAACGCACACCCAGAAGAAGGAGAAGGAGAAGGAGAGCCAGAAACAGGGGAAAAGCTCAGAGCCTTTTCCCCGGTTCCAATGGGTGGGCAAAAACACAAGATTTTCCCAGCAAAAACAGAGAGACGGCAGAGGAGGAGGAGCAGATCAATGCGAGTGGGTTACTGGGTGTGCAATGGTTTCGTGGGAAAGGGCTAGGGGATCAATGTTTCGGCTGTCTCCTTTGGGTTATCTCTCTATCTTTCACACGCTCTTCCTCCTCTGTATGGGCCTCTCTCTCTCTCTCTCTTGCTGTGTGTCTTCTTGGTTTCACCCTATTGCACTTTTCCCTTGTGACTCGGTTCATTATTATTATACTTATTTGCATTGTTTTCGCATTCGCCAGTAGATGCTCGGCTGAAGCCCAATCTGGGCCGCCCGATGGAAAATGTACGGTCCGATTTGTTTCCCTCCAATTGGTCGAAGGTTGGAGAGGCCCTCTCTCTCTCTCCCTCTCTCTCTGGGTTCTTTCTTGGAAGTTGGGCAGGAAGCGGAGCGGACCCGAGGACACGTGACCGGGGGCTCGGGTCACGTGACAGCGTGTCGTCTTCCCAGAGAGCAGCAGCAGCATCTGAAGTGATGGAGAGACTGAGAGAAGAAAAAGGGCAGAAATCTCGGAGGGACTTCACTGCCGTGGATGAATCTTTTGGTTTGTGCTTGTGAATGTCGCTTTTGTTCTCTCCTTGCAGTCTTTAGCACCAAAAGGACTAAAAGAAAGAAGACCCAAGTGATGGTCATTGCGTCGTAAAACACTTTCTCTTCGTGCAAGCAAATGAGAGAATAATCCGTCACGCCCGGAGTTTAAGGAGGCGGGCCAAAAAAGGAGACTGTGGAAACCGAAATCGTGGGTATGGCGCCGATCCAATTGCTTTCCCTGAGTTAGGATGATCCAATTACTTTCCCCGAGTTAGGATCAAGCACTTCATTGTTATCATCATCGAACTATAACGGTTAGAACCGGTTTCCCGAAATAGGGTTACCATCTGGGTAGTTGGAAGATACTCCAGATGAGGAAGAATTAGGGACCTACTTACATAATCCGGCGAATAAGACTCCGGGGAGTTCATAAGAATCTCGGGACACTTATCTTTGATTCAAAATAATCCAAAGTATCAACCCCGGAAGGAAGAACGAAATTGTTTATAGACAGGTCGTGCATTGGCAGAAAAAGAAGTTAGTAATTGAGCACAGACGACGCAAAGACAGGATAGAATTCGGGGATCATATTGCAAATCGAACACTATACAATATCCACCTTTCTCTCCTGTAAGTGCAAAACAAACTGCAGCACATCTTTACATTTCTCCAGCTACAGCATTTTCTCAATCTTTCCCCTTGTGAGGGAAGGAATTTGTGTGAACTATTTGTCATATGCTTTTCGATATTTCCACCCTTTACAAAATAAATAATCCTATTCTCATCTCAAAACATACTCATTTACAGGTTGACCCCGAAAACCCTTATCGATGCTGGCGCAGAGCCGCAAAACTCAAGCGAGACCGGGCTGAGATAGCCTCTGAATTCCATCTGTACAAGATCAACTAGACATGTCTTCATAATGGAACTCGAGCCCTACACAGATGACATCTTCCATGGCTGCATTCCCCTCCTAAATGACATCATCTGAGGTTCGAGAAGCCCGTAGGTGATCTTCAAAGCCATTAAGCTTCTCAAGGCATCTGCTCGACCTGCTAGCACTAAAGACCATAATTTCAGAGGCACCTGTCAAAATTGAGATCATGTTAAAGTGGCTTAAAAAAAAAAGACAACTCGCAGATTCTTTTGGTAGCCAAGATTTGGATTTTCTAATAATGGTGAAGTTGAAATCAATATATTAAGAAGCGAAGAGATTAGTCTAAAAGAAAGAGAGAATGAACAAGATAGTCAAAAAAAATAAAATAACCTCAAAACTTGACCACGGCTCATGGTCCCAAAATCTACTTGCAGGCGCAGGCGCTCAAGCCAAGCATGCATTCTCTTGCAGGGACTTGTCCTCAGCCCAAGGACGAAGCGGCTACAGAAAAGCCACTGATGCAAATTACAAAGCCTCCAGGGTCATCGATGCTTTGGTGAAAACAGATAAAACAAATGGCGCTTCTTCACCAGGATGTATAGTTGTAGGCACAATCGTGTAACCCTTGGGATCAGGATCCAGTACCATCTCACATGAAATCTCTCGTGAATTTACATAATCTGTCCCCCCGACTGATTCGTGTAGGTATATGTTATAAGCAGCACGACGACCACGAGTTTTGAGTATCCTCATCCCAATATAAAACATCAACGAATCATGACTAGATTGATAATTTCTGAAACCAGCTGCAGTCCTTGAGAAACTCACACCCTACAAGTACATAAACGTCAAAAAGTCAGGTGAAAGACACAAATAGTTAAGAGATGGAAGCTAGTCTCATAATAATCAGCAGAGGTACCTGAGTCAAGGTAATGAACACATGCATTGGCGATGATGCATCTTGACCATTTGCCCTCAAGCGGAACTGAGGATTTTGATGCCAAGTGTCATAATCCTGGCATCCACCAGCACTGTAACCACGCCACTGGCCATGGACTGAGTAGCGCATCTCTGGAGGGTAGACACGACAGACATAGATGGATCGGAAGTGTATTTGGAAATCTTGCCAAGACATCCAGAAAATTCCTTCTTTTGACTGCTCAAATACAATAATCAGAGACAAGGCAAGAGAGTTATGGAAAAGAAACAACTATGAGATGCCAAACAACAAGATGCACTCATCAATCAATCATGTCATGCAGTTTTGGAGTTGATAAGCGGATAGATACAAAGGTAAGAGGGACTACGGTGAAAGTTTAACCTGTGGAATATGCTTCAGCTTGTGTCTCATCCTGTCAGTCCACTCAGGTGACGAATCAGACCAAGGTCCATTCCATTCAACTTCATTGGCCCATGGATTTCGAATTTGAACAAGCTTATGACTATCCACCTCTCTTACCTGGACAGCAGTACAAGCAGGCAATTAACTTAAAAAGCAACACTTAGACATCTCATCAACACCAACCAAATAACAGGAGATACCTGCAACAACGAGTAAGCATGCCCTTGCACAATGCCACTGGAAGAAATATGAACATCGGAACCCGAAGGACTACCAGCACCGAGCAAAAATCCTTCCTGTTTAAACCGCAACAGCTGAGACCACAGCCTACCACTTGCAAGATCAATCTGCGCCTGAGCACTTCTCATGTCGATCTCCTCACCAGCTCCACCGGTAAGATCTACCAGCGCATCTTGAACAAGCCCACCTTCAAGTGCCTCATAAGAACCATGTAATTTCGCATACGCCTTCTCTAGTATAGATACCCATAGCTCATTGCCCTTCTTACTCGTGGCAAATGCAGGTTTACCCGGAGATTCACAAGGAATCCAATCATCGACGACAACTGGGACCCACTCACCCTAAATGAGATTCAGAAATAAAGAGTTATGCCTACTAAACTTCATTCAGTAACAAAAAAATGGTAAAACAGCCAGTGGAGGATTTAATAAAAATATATCCTACATTAACATATATACACATTGGAAAAGAATAAAACCAGACCAAAGCATCATATATCAGAGAAATAGAACGTGGAATGATCACTCCAGCGTAGCACTGTCTCCAAGGTGCAAACATTTGAGTAAGGCTTCTTTACCAGTTTAAAGTACGCCTTACAGTATCACAACAAGAAGCAGCCCCACATAACTAGGTCAAGGCCTACTTCCCTCTAGCTACACAAAGCGCTACAGCAAAACAAAAACATAAGCATATATATTTCTTTTACCCCAAAATAGACCCACACATATGACAGGCAAGCATCAAGCATAAAACTGGTAGCACTGCAGGTCACATAAAGACATTGACCGATAGAATGTTTCAACACAACCAGTAGCAAAAGCAATGTCATTACGATAATTAAAAACTTAGCACCTGGATACAGAAGCGAACAGTGTAGATTCCTTCTTCATTATATTCTGGAGTAATAATAACTTCTGATATTCGTGAAACTTCAGTTAGCACCGCAACAGCACTCAAGAACCAACAGTCTCCCAATCGACCCTGTTGAATTTTGACCAAAATGGTTAAGGAGGGAAACGGTAAAATCATAGATCATTGAAAAGAAACGACTTTCAAGAAAGTAAACAGGACAAATTTTAAGGAAACAAGTATCCTAAACTTGTGTGCTATTTGCAAAAACAGAATACCTGACAAACATCAGATGGATTAGCAGTCCCAGAAAACAAGCATGGATGAGAATCCAAGCGGGTCTCTTTCAACATTTCAGTGGGTCTCATCCAATCAGAAACAACCTATTTAGAAGTTAAAATTAGTGTACTATCTAACAGTGACAGAACCATAACTGAACAGTAGCTAATGATGCAATGTCAAAGGAACCTGTCAAATGGAAAAGATACCTGCAACTTTGGAGGGGGATTTCCTGGATCAACAAATAGAGAATTATCAACTGGAGGAAACTCCTGGTCAGTAAAATGAGTTTCACCTCTTGCAGCAAGGGCTTCTTTGACAGCCAACTCAACTGACAACATCCGTTGATTAATTTCTTCTTGAGTTTCCATCCTAGGTTTCCTGAACCTCCTAGTAAACGAATCAACATCGACCACCACCCCATCACGTTCTGGCCGTCTTTTCCTCCCACTTGAATACTGTCCATCCCAGTCTACATCATCCCGATCATACAAATCAACATCGGCCGGGTCACTTTCCCATCCGTCAACCTAAGTAGATTGTAAGGAGAAGTTAAGAACCACTTCTTTACTAAAATAAGATAACACATCAATGCAAGTAAAACTTACTCTGGAGGGTGAATCTGCCCAGTGCCAATTATCTTCAATAAAATCAATTGTGCTCAGTTCAGTTGAGCCAATGGCAGTATGAAGAGATGCCACCTCATCTTCAGTTAAGCACCTTCCCCAAAGAAAAACATCCATGATATGCATCTTCGATTCAGCTCCCTCACTGTCTGACCTCCCGAATGAATCCAAACCTATGGGTGGTCTAACCCCAATCCAGACCTCAGTCCCTTGTTCCCATATACTGTTTCCCACTGGCAATGGCAAATTAGGCTGGTAACCATCAAAGCCACCATCCAAATAGCAAGTTGCCTCACCGATGTCAGCATCAATTGTCATGGTTACAATGTGCCACCTGAAAAGCAGTTATGAGAAGCAGCTCAGGAAGCGGGAAATGCAGAACCAGTCCAATCATGAAATCTAAATAATTCAAGTCTTAAATCCAGAAGGGTGGAAACGATTATAAGAAATTTCAGTATTTAATGGCAAATAACCTTCCATCAGTAATACTCGTTGCACCGATACTCCACTCCTTCACCGATGTATGTCTATCATTTTTGGTTATCAACCTTAGTCCGACTTGTCCAGCTTCAATACCTTGTTCAGATCCAGCCACTAGAATTTCCCAACAGACCTTCTTCTGAAACTCAGTTCCCAGAAGACAAACCGGGCCAGACTCAGGTTGAACCATGGCAGCAACAGAAAAGCTAACTTTATGACTTCGACAGACACTACCATCAACAGGACCACAGTGTCTTCCACTGGACGTCGGTTCGTCGTCAAGTACACATATGGCACCAGTGATCCCAGTCTGTCAGCCCCAAGAGTGGAATATGAGTGAGACTAGTCATGCTAACACATAATACTGCTCAGAATTTAAAGATTTACATAAGATAACAATCATGCAAAGGACACAACGCAGAGCATCTGTTTCACTTTCTGTAGACATCTTTATTTATGATCCAATTGATTATATTCTACAGAAGCAAACTTCTAGTCGGAAAAATAGGGCAGCAACCTATATTTGTCAACAGAGGGGCACAGCAAAAAGCATTTTTAAATAAATGGGCACGGTGATGTTCTAGTCGGAGAAATAGGGCAGCAACCTATATTTGTCAAAAGAGGGGCACAGCAAAAGGCAATTTTAAATAAATGGGCACGGTGATGAAACATGGTTGTGTGAGAAAAAGCAAACACTTATCCCAGCTATAAATTAAATGTCAATATGAAGATTGCCTCAAGAATGTGTGAAAATGAACATCTCTGCACAGCTAAATTTTCTTCTTAAGTGGGAATTAATTTCTGTTAGACAGGAAACATATAGAAAACCATATTTACTACTTGATAGGCTCCCGCCATGAATCTCGATCACGATTCAGATGAATTTTATGATTATTGCTTCCTTTAGAAGAACGAAAAGCTGCTAGAAGTGATAAGACAAAAGAAGATGCCAGTACCAGTAGTAAGCATAAAAAAAATTGAAGAGAAGTTTTTGTAGGGGACAAATCTATCACGGACCATGAATAAGTAATGCTGCAAAAATGCATAGAATTGACTAGTCCACAAGACCTTCAAAGGATGCTGATGTTCTAAGCAATCATCTAAATAGATGAACTGATGGTAAATGAAATAGATAGATTTGGAGCCAGTGTAGACTAATATTACACCTCTTTTATTTTTAGTCTCCCAAGTATATGAACCACAGGCTACAGGCTACTCAAGATATTACTGCATCATAGTAATCACCGCATGGAATGAATATAATGGACTAGAAAAGTTACAATATGAATCAGGAAGCTGATGAGTCACACCAAAGGAAAATACTACATTGGGTGATTTCTACGTATGCAACAACACAGCAACCTCATATAGATGGGTAAATACCTAAGTACAAGAAAAACTGTGCTAATTATATAAAGGATTTACTCAGCAGTTTAGTCAAATTGAGAATGGTACTCCACTAATGATATATGCACAAGTCCCTAAACTAAAAATGAGTAGATATACTTCCCTTGGGAGTCATATTACTTTGCATACACCCAAACAGTTGTATTACTGAGCAAAATGTCCGAGTAACAATAGGAAAACAAACAAATCAAGAAAAATGAATATATGAAAATCATAATTTTCATGAGGACACCTTCAATTCGACGATCAGTTTCCCGTGTTACTGCCTGTTCCTCAACTATGAATATAATATATGCAGCCAGTGTCGATTATTTTGTCCCTAAATGCCTACTATTTAATGATATTCTATCGTAAAAGCGTCAATTTTGAGCATCTCTACTGTAAAATAGAAGACACTACAGAAACTACAGCATGTCAAAAAAAGTTAATAAAAGAAATCAATACAACCTGTAGTGCTCGTCTAGCCAACTGAGAATTGTGTATCCTACGTGCAATGCTTGCAACCCTTTCTCGTGCAAAAGAATCATCAAGAACAGAATCACCACCAACAGCACGTACAGCAGCAGCCATTGCTGCTGCCTCCCTGCTGCCAGCATTAGGAATAGAAGATATGAGAGAAGCTTCTATCTCCTTCCACTTGCGTTCTTCCTTTTCTAAGAGAGCCTTTCTTCTTTCCTTACCCCTCCCCTCCTCTTCACGTCTCTGCATCAAGATTTCCTCTTCCATTTCCTTTTCGCGAATATAACTAAATCCACAAAAACTTGGTAAGGAAATCTGGTACATGAACCAAAAGAAAGTGGAAAAAAATGAAAAACAGCAACGGTCTAAGCTACCTCTCTTGAATAATTTCAAACTGCCGACGGTCTTCTGGCATCCATTTCTTAATTTTCTTCGCACTGAGGTCAGAAAACCCAATGCTGTCCAGGAAGAGCCTCAAACGAACCTCGTCCTGCACCACAGATACGAAAAATACTTTCACCATTCCTCAAGACAGAAAATACACATAAAGAATGTAAAAAGTAAGTTAAATTTTCATTTACCTGCACTCGCTCTGCCTTTGCAGTCAAACCAAGCAAAAGAAGTAAATAACCACCAAATTTGTCCCACATGTACACCCATTCAGTATCAATAGCCTCTTCCAAAGCCAAAATTCGTGCATGAGCACACATTTCTCTTCTGTGATCAACATCACTAGCCCTGTCATGGCAACAAGTCCTATATCTAATTCTATAGAAGAACGACCCGACAACTTGCTCCTCATTTCTTAAACGATCACGCAACTTCATAACATCAGCTCTGGGCAGCACAAAATTTCCAGCCCTATCACGCATAACTGTTGGATCACCAACTAAAAGTGCGGCAGAACTGGCAGATCTTTGTGGAGCTGAGTACGTTCCAGATAGAGCATTTCGAGTCTGCAAATACTCAAAAGTAAATAAGATACTCAAAGATAAAACAATACTTAAGACAGAGCACAGCTAAGCAAAAGTTCCCAAAATCACAATAGAATTATAAGATGAAAATGAGGAATCAAGTAACCCACCGATTGAAAAGGAAAAGACGACATCTCTCTCTCTCTCCAAAAATAAAAAAACCAAGCAAGAAGCATGCAAAACCAGCGTCTTTGCAATCAGGCAAAACCAGCAATTATGCCAGTTAGGAAAAAACAGCACACAGCGAAGAGTATGAATAAGGGACTATAAACTCCCTGGCCATCACGCACCTACAAGCCATTCCTAACTCATTGCATGTGAGTAACAAAACCAGTACAGCTGGTTCACACACTAGAAGAGTTTGGAAACATTTGCAACCAGGAAAACATGTTCACATATGTGCATATCACCACTTAGACATGCATGAGTACAAATCCCACTGCCCACCCATGTTATGCCGGTGTCTGCACAGTATACATGCACGCAGACACTGCAACTATGAGACAGCCATATTATCTAGAATCACAAGGTCATTCCATCCCCCCAGCAAAGAAACAACAGTCATAAGAACACACGGTCAAAGTTGACTAGAAAATTGTGCAATAAAAGTCATAGACAATTATGGCCATGCATCATGCTGAATACACAAACTGCAGTGCATGACTGCAGTGGGCACACTGCCTATAGTTAATTGCAGAGTTACTGAGAAAGAACTCGTCAGATACATAGAAAAAGTAAGCAATCAACAAAAAATAAATAACAGATTAACTTTTAGAGAGGAAAAAAAAAAAGCAAGTTGATAAATTTTTGTCTTTTTATATGGTGAACATGTGTGACAAGCAAAAGAACCTGAAGTTTAACCAGAGGAAGTAACTGAAAACCTAAGAATCGTAGATCCCATCCTTACATACCTTAGTAGCAGATCTAGCAATTGCTTGAACAATTGTTTCCTTACTAAGGAAGTGCACTGCATCTTCCATCATCTGAATATGGAAGAAAACAAGTGGATAATCAATTAAAGATTTGTAGAAGGCAGTGGAAGCAATAATACACAAATTATTGACAAATGAAAGAACTTGTTCAGTCCCAATGACATTCAAAGTCATAATGCAAAATGACGATAAGGAAAAAGCAATTAACTCCTGATATGCAAGTCATAGTCAGAAATAACTAGTAGTACAGCTATTGCCTGATAAGACCAGTGGACAAACCTCAAGAGTTAAGCATGGTCGAGAAACAGCAAACCCAAAGGCAACCACAAGGGTAATTGCTGAAACAGCAGCACCAGCAAATGGAGGATAAATTTTCAAACTAGCAACGACGCCCCAACCTTCAATTGCCAATGCAACCCCATAAAGCACAAGAAATGCAGCACTGCAATATATTGTACATCAAAATAGACATTAAGAAACCAATTGATTACGCATACATGATAGGAACATGGGATACAGAAGTGAACTATGAACTGTTAAATGACAGACAAACCTGACATTCTTTCCACAGTCTGCATGAGCATCATAAACATACACTGGCAGCACTCTAGGAGAGTACACTACAATGGGTGGTGAAAGAAGAACCTGACAAAAAGCTCATTTTGTATTAAAGGAGAATGGGAATACAAGAAACTAGAGGTCTGAAAATGGGATATGGTGAAATATAATGAGCACAAGATTGCAAGACCAACTCACTGTGAGTGCTCTTCCACCAAGAAGAAAGAGAAACGCGAAGTAACCCACAGATGCTCCAACAAATGCTCTATCTGATAATACATAAAAACATCACTAGCAGCATTATAAACGTCCAGATTTGACAATAAGGGGAAACCGCTTAACCAAAACCAAGAACTCTGGGAACAAGATAAATCAGTTCTGTGCTCACCATTAAACCAGCCAACGAGGAAAGCAGCCAATGCCAAAAGGAAAGCGAGGAAACACACAATTAACATCTGCATCCTAGTCAAGTAGAAGTTGTTCGAAGCCCAGTGATGGATAACACCAATAGCCAGTACAACAAGAAGGAGAACTAACAGAAATGCCACACCAATCTGTCCAATTGCATAAAAATACAGGATGATAAATCAATCTTACACCCAAAACAGCAAAAGCAAAAGGAGATACACTTACCATCCAAGGTGTGATTACAACTATGACAGCTGATATTGCACCAAGCAGGAGGAGGAGCCCAATACTAACAAACACATATACACCTCGAGAAAGCTTCCAATCATCGTCTTTCCTGGAAAATGCACGAATCTAGTTGAGTATAACGCAGCAACCCATCATGAAATCCAGTATTGCAAGTGGTTACTAGCGATTTAAAATTTTGGATTGAGTTAGCCACGGGATAGAAGATCACAAAGCTAACTCACCATTTGTACAATCCTGAAGAAAGCGATAGCAGAGCAGGAATGCCCACCAAAGGAAGTAAAGCAGCAAGAAAATCCCCCTTCCTTGGAACTTGGTCACCTCTGGATTTAATTACCTCAAAATAGGAGACACCACAAAAGACCACCAGGACAGCTGCAAATTTGAGAGGACAAAAGAAATAATTAGGTTTAGAGCATCCCTGACTAGTAAGCCACCATAAACACACCTGCCATGCTAAGCACAAAGTTATAAGGAACAGAGGAAATACCTTTGAATATCCCAATGCATATAGCAGAGAAAAGAGTGAAACGATATGTAGCAAACCATGAAACAATAGGCAGCACACCAGTAACAACTAAAGCAATTGCAGATGCCATGGCCCATCCAAGGTAATAAGATGAGGCATAAGGAGAACTGACGCTTTTCTCATCACGAGTCAATCCCTTGTACCCTAAATCCTCCAATGGCTTTGCAGACACAATTGCACCAAGAGCCACCACAGCCAGCAAAAACAATGATGCACAGATAACAAGAACCACTCCCTGTGAATAGCAACAGTTGAGGAACTTAGATTGAGAATTTCACCACTAAAATCCAGATATCCATATGTACAAGTACGTATATATACATTTAATCCAAAACAAATTAGCAATTGGTCTCCATCAAAAAAATTAAGACAGAAGTGAATTACTTGTCCTCGAAAGGTAGCTAGCAAATTAATATAGAAGCAAAAAGAGAGCAGAGATTCAGAATAGCAACTTCACATAGATGATACCAAAGAGCAGAAACTAGAAACTCTAGGAATATGAAGTGAACAAAACAATATCACCCCCCACCCAAAAAAAAACAACATAATATGGATACGCTAATCTTGCCATACCTTAACCATTTCAAGCGAAGTAATACAAGCATTGACAGGCATGAGATTGGATTGGACATGTATTAGGAAAGAGCTAAAATGACGTCAAAACACAGTAAAAATAACTTCTGATAGAAAATTCAACTATAAGTAGAGATATAGAAACCAAGCCCAGGTACACACCTCCTTTTTCCCACGAGTAATGTTGCTTCCAGGGTGATCTGCAGAGTGGACTCGTGGTACCCAAAACTGGTAGCCATTAAGGATCCATAAGGGAATTCCAACAGAAAGGCATGCTACCATAAGAGGTAGGGTCAAGGACAATCCAAGAAGAACTGACGACTTGCTGCAACCATGCAAAACGTCTTAAATACATTAGCAGCCATTAAGATCACTCAGTTACTGAAAATTAGCAAGAAGTAATAACATCAACATTAGGACACAGACACGTGGATAAGGAAACATGGTCGATAGTCACCTGATTCATGTCTAATTATTTGGCAAGCACTCTTTAACACAAGCGACCTTTCCATATGATCTCACTGTTAGCATTAATGTATCACACGTTCTAGAAAGTCAAAAATCTGACACAAACAGATCATTTCATACTTCCTAAAATAAGTTCAGATCATTCCCAATTAAGATGCTTGAATCAGATAACTGTTGTAGAATCTAGACTACATATTAAGAATAACAGCACCCTGTCCATAACCACAATAGAAACATGGCAAATAACAGAGACCGATGCATCACTTCTCCCACGATGAAAGTCCCTTTGTCATATGTAATACCTTGAACTACGCATTCATTCCATGAAAGAAAGGTGAACTATGATTTCTAGCTTGCAAATATTGACAGTGTGTAGAAGTCAAACACGAAGATGAATGTTGTAGGACTAGTTGCATACCTCAGAAATGAAAGCAGCAAGCCAACGCAAGTACTGAGGAGCCAGGCAATAAAACCATACTGGGGAAAAACCAATGTCCATGAGAAAAAACCAGCAGCAATTGTATAATATTGAAGAGATACATGCAGAAAATTTGTAGACCAACAACCGACATTAATATTAAAATAGTGCAAAACACCATACGAATGCCAATTGACAGAATCAATCTCTAGTTCAGCACTCAATAACAAGCTAAAATAAACAGATACAGAAAATTCCAGAGGCACTATGCAGTAGATAAAAAGCACTATTGCAATAATCAAGCCAAAAACAGTCGAAGATAAAGCAAAAGTCATTCACAAGAGTCCACATGCCCAAATTCAACCAAACATGATTCAGTCATAATCCAACTTCTTGGACATGTACCTTCCGAGGTTTAGATGTCATAGCCATATCTTCTGCTTTAAGGGAGCGAAGGAAAGCCATTATTGAACAGACAACAAGAGACAACAGCAAAACAGCAATCCCAAACTCGAACTGCAAAGCACAAGCAAAATTAGATAATCATGATCCAGAGTAACACAGAGATAGAATGTTAGGCTTTTTGAGTTACAATCCAGAATCAGAATATATTTTAGTATTTTGAGTTAAGAGACACATATATGTGCTGATATATCTGCATATAGATATAGCATATATTTTTGAAAAAGTATGAGTCCATCCCCTTCCTACCTGCTGATGCGAGGTACCTATCATCTTAATAGTCTTTGGACGAAAAACTGCAACCACAATAGTCTCAAGGATAAAGATAAAACTAAATATGAGCCATGCCCTCTGAGGAGTGCCTGCTACATGATGCAAAAGAAAGCGAGAGAGCTGAAGCCATTTTTCAAGCCCACGAAGCCTTAGTTCTTCTGATAAAGAAATGTGATTTGGCAAAACATTGTCAACACTATTTGAGTCAACGATTGTGACGTCCGTATTATCACGGTGATCTCTATCTGCATCCAGACTACTCCTCTGTAATAATGCCAAGATGGTCGGATCCAACTTTTCTTTCAACATCACAGCAAAATTAGGATCCAATCCTTTATCCTGCAATAAGCTAGTTAATTCTATATCACCTTGTCGTCCACACTTTTTCAACATTGAGGTGATCCTAGGGTCATTTAATCTTTCCTGGAGTGCAACAGCTAAATTCATATCCAAAGTTCGCTGATTTGCAGAAGAAGTGCTGGATTCACAGCCTTGGCTGTCAAGACCAGCACTTGAACAAACCACCAGGTTATGGTCAAGATGCTTATCAGCAAAACAAGTTATTGCCTCTGGCTCTTGAATGACAGAGCGGCAAGAGCTACTCCTCAACGCTACACTAGGTCTTCCACTATCCATGCTTTTGTCACTCACAATACCCTCCCGAGAGCTAGTAGTGCGACACAAAAAGGGGTTATTCCAGCTGCTTGCATCAATGGTACTTTGTCCTAAAACCCTAGAACTGGGTTCAAGATGTCCTGCTTCAACGCTACTACTTCGTTTAATGCTGGAGCCACATCCTTCTGACGAACTGGACGAACTGTTCTGCTCTTTCCTTCGAAAGCCTTCCCTCAAGCGAATTACAGTGCTCTGCAACGCATCTCTGCGCGCTGCTGATGGATTTGTTACTGATAGATGTCGAGAAACAAAAGCACCCAACAGCATTGATGCTACGACAGCATAACTGATACAGTGTCCTATGTACCTGAAATGAGGAATTATTGACAGCTATAAGTAAAACATGTCACCCACAAACTACAGGACTCATAAGAAATGCTTAATCACATGACTCAAACTAACCAGAAATGCACTCCAAAACAAATAAGGAAAACTCGAGATGCACCGGCAATCAAAAGAGCTAAAACACGGCTCTTCAGAAGCTGAAACACATACAAGCAAGCCCCAATGTTCCAATCTGAAAAAAACAAAGATGTACATAAGACTCAATTTGCATGATAGACAATCAAGTGAGAACAACTGGACCGCACTCAGCTACAAAAAAGAAGAGTCTCAGGCAGAATACCAAGGATTATTACGGCTGCTGACGTAATTACTCCAAGCCAAGGCGCCTCTTTTGCAGTTAAACCATACAGGACGGAGTACGCAATCAATACGATTATAGAGCCAACATAAAGAATTCCAAGATGAGAAGCCCTACAAGAATGCAGCATCATAACAACACAATTGGAACAAGTTAGAAAAAGGTAAAGATCTGGTTAGTGTTAATCGTTTCACCACCTGACAAGTAAGCGCATCTGATTTAAAAACAAAAGGAACCCTAAAAGCAACTGAATCCTCTGTACAGAAAAGAGGAAGATCAAGCTCAACAAGCCCTCTGAAAAACGATAATATTCACAACCGCTCCAAAAGAATTATCCAAATCATCATATCGAAATCCAAGTTCATGAAAAATGTGCCTTGCACTCACGATTGAAGTAAGCAGATATTCCCACAAAGGATGCCAAAGAGTTAGTGAACATAGTTCTTCACCATGCAGGAAAAATGCTATATAGTATTTAGTTGAATCTTGCTAAAAACTATAAAGGTGCGAAATGAAACACAAATAACAGCGTACGATATCATTAACTTGCCTCCTAGACTGCCGAAAGTACAACTCATTAGGATCAGGTGGGACTGGTAAACATGTAACAGGGCCCACTTCAATGCAATCTGAATACGCAAATCTATAAGCTTTACGTACATACTCGTCCACATTTAAGCCATTTCCTGCAGGTAATGATTGCCGGAACATTACAATATAAAACATATATTGCAAACGACTGCCTAAATTGATAACATTACATTATCAGTGAGTTAACAACTCCAAATTCTAAACTATTATAGTGAGAAAAAATTTGCATAGCTCACCATTGAACACTATTCGGCATACAAAAAGCATGTTGATTGCCAAGGCAACTGCTGATACACCAAAAAAGAAACCCGACAGTGAATACTGCTCAGATGCCCTCAAACTAGCAGTGACATAGACAGCACAAAGCTCATATGCGCAAAATAGGGAAACCGCCAAAAGGAGAAGAATAGCAACAGCCCCTGTAATTAGAAAAATAAGAACATCAATATGGCATCAAAATTCATCATTAATCATTTCTACTGCTTTCCCACTTCAGTTTTTTAAGACGCAGCATATACCTTAAGACCAAAAATCATACAAAGAAAATACACTTCCACAGAGCACGCAATCAAAAACACATAGCAAAAGCTTCAATCATCTCCAATTGATGAGAAGGGCACCCTCAAATTCCAATCTTTTACGGTCCTATTTCTACGGGAAAATCCAAGCGCTTTCCCTTGAATGTGATGGAAGCTAACTTCATGGACACTTCATTCAGCTCCCTATAGCCTCAACAGACTTTCTTCCTCTTGTTACACAATCCACACCAAATCCCCTGATCTCTCAAATCTAAAAGATCGGGCTATAAACAAGTAAGAAATACTCAACGAACTAATCAGTTGTGTACTTGGAAGAGGAAAAAAATGAATCCTTTGCATCATCAATTATAAGTTTACATTCCGGTATCTCCTTCCAATTGCAACATTATTTCTTTCTATCCTTGTTTCTTTATATCCCTGTATGTCTCCCTAAGCCTTGATATTTCAAAAACTTCAAAAAAATTCTTCTAAGCAGCAAATTAGTTTGATGGCTTTGCAAATGCCCCCAACAATCCAAGTTTTAATTCCATCATATTGTTAATTTAGGCTGCTTCCACACAATTACCACATATATCTCTCCCAAGGCAGCATTCTTGGAACATTATATGAATGGTATTCCAAGCCAGCAAACATTTAACTCGACAGAGCATAGCCGATTTAATGGCAGTTCACAAAGTCCCGCTCTGTGTTATATGGCTGGCCTACTACGACGAAGCATGGAGTTTGAACCAAATCATCCATCTGTAATTGTATTAATAAAGGAGTCCCTCACTAAAACCTCTTCACATTCTACTGCTTCAAGACAAGGGAATTATGGAAAACAGCAAAAACAAATCCACTCTTGCATTTGTTATTGCTGAATAAAACATCTACTTCTTGTTGCATTGTAGTTGTTGGAGGAAGTTTTAAGTCTTCCCTGTACCATCCTTTTTTTAACTGAGCAAGGAAACTTAAAGAAGTCTTACTTCCAACACAAATCGACAATATTTCCCAAAGCTCGACAGAAAATTTCGAAAGTCCCAAACTATGCTTCAAACATTTAGTGAAAAATTACAGATGCCAAAACTCCTAACAGGATAGCAGCTTCCAATCTACTAGAGATTCTTGAATTGGACTCGCCACATATCTACCACTTATCAAATAATCTCGCATAAGGAGGTCTTCTCTTGGCACAAAAAGAGTATCAAGACCCTTACAAAAGCTTAGGGAACCAACCCACCAGAGAACCAAATATATGATACAAAAGCAGTAAATAGTCAGTAAAAATTTTAAAACGCCAATCCAACTAGAAGACCTAACTTTATCAGTGGGATAATTTGAGAAAATACAAAGTGAGGGAACATACTCGAACTTTGCCACTGCGTTCTCCACCAAAGCATGATCGAATAAAATGCCAAGAGTAGGGCAGTGCCACCCATAATTATGGCAAGACCAATTAAATCTCGCCCCAGTATCCAAATCAACCAGCATCCCCATGTGATAAGCACAGCCACCGGAGAAATGACAATCGTCCAAGCAGAGATGGAAAGAAAATCGCATAGCCTACCCAGCTGAGGTCCTTGTAGAACAGCAGGCCATTTCCTGGCAAAGATCCAACTGAAAAGGGGGCAAACCGATTGATCACAAAGAAAATATAGGAGAGCCTTTAAAAACAGGGAAACACCTTTTAGTATTTAAATAGAGATGGCTTTCCACACTAAACTTGGTGGTGCAGAAATAGCATTGCCAGGGGACAGTATCTGATGGACCTTATTGACAATACCAGTTTTATCTATTGACTTGTTATATGGGTTCACGCCCTGTCGGTGCCATTTTGCAATATTAAATATTTTACTGATAGAAGACCAACAAGTACGATCAGATACCAATATTCACCATCTCTGTGAAAGAGTTTGACAAACAAAGTACAGAGTAACATGCAAAAACCGTTCCTACCCAAAGTATATTACGTGCTCCTAAAACAGTGAACAACATAACATTCACGTATGAGGGTGCAACGTATCAAAGCTTGTAAACATTTCTCCAGAAGCAAATAAATAGGACGACTATGCTCTGTAACAAGTAGAGGGGAACAAATTGAGTTCTTCAGTTGCTTCTGCATTTGATGCATCTTGAATGGTTTGAGCATTAACTTCATCTCTTCAATGCGCCTCTCCCAGATAATATCCCAGACTAAGTGGTGTCCTATTTGTTAGAACATGTATGAAAGACTTCAAGTCCATTTAGGATTGAAAATCTACTCCTCTCAATATCTTGCGGAATACTCATGGGAAATACAGAAGATTACCACACAGACAAGCCTCATCCTTTCTGCCCTAATGCACAAAGTATCACTTTTTTTGGTACTCCTACTGCATTCGGTCGAAAGATCGAATTTCCCAACCCATCCTATATGACATGACCAGCTTTGTAATCCCCCCAGTGCACTCATTTGCTGATATTTCCAGCAAATACTTACTGGTCCAACAACAGGGAGCAGCATCCAAAAGGATACAATACAGAGTATCAGGTTGCCTCTTGTCCGACTGCGTACATACATATATTTGCTCATTTAATACAATAACACCAAGTACAATACTTTTTTGGGAAAATGGCAAGTGCAAAACCTGACCAACAATTTATCTCCAAATTTTATTTTGAAACACCCCCTCACCACCCAAACTTTCTTGTACCAAGTCTTCCCATAAGGGAAGACTTGCCATTCCAATCCAATCCATAAGGGAAGTGATGAAGATCTGCCAAGGAGATGCCGGCAACATGCAATGCAATGTCTGGCCAATAAGTCAGCAAATGAGAGTAAAAAAAAAGTCTCATTGGAACCAGGACAATGATATCGAGTCTTCAGAAAAATTTGGTAATACTTCTCCTCGAATCACGTTTAATCTAACAGAAACCAAAGCCTAGGGCAAGTCGCCTTCATTACATTCCTATCAGGATCGGGAGTAAGCATAATCGAAACGGATTAGATATCCAATAAACATTCAGCACGTTCCTGCTTGTTTATGTCCTTGAGTCTCAGTCCTTTCGCAGGTGTCATTTTCAAATGGCCAGCAGATTTTTTTGTGCGATCTGGGTTTGGATAATAGAGTTGAAGACGTTACCAAGTCTTTTAGATCCACCTATCTTGTGAATGTAAACGCAAACCTCCTTAGTAATCCACAGACACAAACACAAGTGCATGCAAGCGCAGAAGAGGGAGCAATATCTGCGGATGCAACATGAAAAGGAAGAACCTGCCTCCTCAGGTTCACTCATAGCCATCAAAAGTCAACACATATGAGATTCAGTCATTAAAACAGATGGGCGCTAACTAGATCAGAATCAAAGGCAGCGATTAAAGCCTCGAAATTTTCAACTCATTACGCTACGGAACATGATTATGAACATTAGACTAACACAAGAAGAACAACAATGCAGGACTAGGCTCATTCCCAAGAAAAGCAGGCTCATTAACTCACATAAGAACAAAACCGATGCAGGACTAGGCTCATTTCCGAGAAAAGCAGGCGCCATTGGCATACTCAAAGATTTACCAAAACCATCAATCTACCAAAGCAAAAGGCCCATCAAGAAAACGATCGAGCTCACCTGTATATACGCCAGGGCCGCCAATTGACACACCACAGTATAGAAAAAGAACCCGAACCCAAAACCGCGAAAAGGGTACCGCAAATCGCGCAGGCCAGCAGCAGCTCCCGCTCGTCCCCCTCCATGGCTTCACTACCTCAACTGCTCCACACACAAAAAAAAAAAAAAAAGAACCCAACAAAAACCCACCTCCATCAGAACACCCCGGAGGCGCCATCGCAATCGACAAAGCCCCCCAAAACGAAATCCCAAAAAAATTCCAAACCCTAGCAAGACCAACCCCAACGCCGGTCACCGCACTCAAAACCGGCCGGTCCTCTTACCTGCTCGAGCGAAGCGGGGAGGAATGCGAGTGCCATGACCGGCGACATCCGCCGCGAGCGACCCGGCCCGCGCGCCGAACCGGAGCCGGGGGAAAACCCCCCCCACCCCGGGCTAGGCCGACCCGAATTCGGGCACGCGGCGGACGAAAGCCCCCCCACCGGCGCGGCGAGGTTCTCCCGGAGCTGGGTCGGTAATGCCCGAGGGGAGCGGCGGCCGGACTAGGGCTTCGGGGGATTGAGGGCGATGGGCGGTCCTCGTCGAACAATGGGGCTTCCTTCTTCTTCCTCCGATTGCGCGGTTCGAGCCGGAAGGAGAGGGAGGAGGAAGAGGAGGAAGGAGGAGAGTGAAGAGATCAAAACCCTACTCTGGTGCGAACTGTGCAGGGAGTAAAAAGGACAACTTTTTTTGTTTTTTTTTGCCCCCCTCCTGGAGAGAGAGAATGTCCCTGTCTTCACGCGAGAGAAGGAGAAGGAGGAAGAAGGGAAAAAAAAAAAAAAAAAGGGTAAAAGGAAAAAATGATGATATAATATAATATGATAAATTAAAAAAAGAAAAAGGGATGAGAGAGAGAGAGACTGAGACTCGGTAAAAAAAGAAAAAAATTGAAATTAAAAAAAAAGTTCCACACACCGCCCCCCAGTCGCTGCTGGCGCGCGTGCGGTGCACGCACCAATCAGGGCTCGCGGGGATCAATCAGTAGCGTCCAGGGGAGGGGGGAGTGGTGGTGAGAGGAGTGTCAGTGAAAATGATATATGCATGGTCCTGAGTTTTTGAGTCAATCAAGCCTCTTTTTTTTCTTTTTCCCTGAAATTGAATGAGTCCTTTTTTTTTTTTTCTATCAATCTATTCACTATTAATCCATGAGATTAGAGTTAAATTTTCAGGTTTTTTTTTTTGGTACGAAGATGTCAAGTTGTTAAGAGCAGCGAAAATAGGAGGTTAAAAATGTACAAAAAGGTTCGGTCTATATCATTCAAGAGCATGCAACGTTTATCCCGCGACTAATTTTCATCTCATAAGGAAATTCAAATTGGTTCCTCTACCCAATTCCAGTCTCCGTTAACATGCCTTATTATATCCTTTGACACACGCGAAGGACAGCTACGAGGTTGATTTGACGTGGAAAATGACAGATTTAGCATGAAAAATCCACGTGTGTTGACATATATGCATTTTAACCGATAATAAACTTGGGTTGGATGTATCGGTTTATGATACTTCATGAGATCAAAATTAATTACGAGCAAATGTGTAATAAGATACCTAATTGGGATTTATAGTGACGTATTTGCCTCGAAAGGCATCGAAGCCCAGTCAAATAAGAGAGACTCCAACGCTCATCTCCATCCCCCAATTTGTCCGACCACTGTGAAGACCAACCCCAAAAAACTTCTGCTTGCTGACATGCATTCAAGCCATATTATAAGACCTCGAGAACAAAACATTCGATGCACAACACAATTAATTGCGACGCATTAAAACTCAATAATCGAAATGGGGTCAAAGCAATTCCGGATCCGGATCCGAGCGGAGGGAAGAGCATCATCACCCAAATCAATGCCCAAGAAGACACTTTCCTTTTTCATTTAAATTCAAATTCAATTATGGGTCAAGTTTTCCTCCTCCTCCTCCTTCTTTTTTTTAACGTTTCATGGGGTCAAATTATCTTTTGCCTTTAAAGGGGGGCAGTTTCTTGACTTTGGCCCAAGGAGAGGTAGGAGAATTTTGAAAAATGGGTCCGTTTCCTTTTCTTCATTTTTTTTTATCCCCCTCTGTCTCTCTCTATCTATTTTGCTGATTAGAAAATGACCTGTGATCAGGAGGAATTTGTCACAAGACAGAGTAATAATCATCATTTTTTTTTTGGGGGGGGGGGAGGTAAGATGGGAAGCGTGGGATGATGGCAGCATGCTGCAGAGGAAATGGTGTCCTTATTATGCATGCCAACTTGACTAAATCAGCCAGCGGGGCTTTAGTACCAAAATGCATGGGGCCAAAAGGGAAATGGGTTGCAGAGGCTATTGTCCACTGCCACTCATGGCAAAACTGAGGAAGATGTGATGTTGCAACGTGGGGATCAAGGTACTACTGTTTTTCTTCTTGTTTGTTTGAAATTGGTTGAATTTGTGGTGGAAATAATTCTGACGGTGCATTGGAGGGAGAGAAGGCGAGGGGAGAAGATTGGGATACCAATGTGGGTGCAGGTAGGATAAACAAGGGCAGATAAATTCGAGTGATTTATGGGGATTTCGATTATTGGCTAATATTGTTACACTCACTTGATGAGTATATACCGATACAAGTGAGCATGGTCCGAGTTTGGCCTATCCAACACCTAACGTAGGGACTAATTTGTATAGTGTCAGTCCCCAATTTTTGGGACCGAGGAATGACCCTATTGAGCTTGAAATCAAGGACTGGGTTTCGAGGTCAATCCGGGATCAATTGATTCTTATTTTGTGCCATCTTTTGTATTTCTTAAAAAAAACTAACATACTTTTTGAAATTACATATCTACTGACATTGCGATACTGAGCAAACAAACAATAAACACTACTATTAATTAAATAGAAATCTAAGATAAGTTAACAATAGAAATTTCCACTAGCCAAAAACAACAAGCCATCACAGAAGACGAACACATATAATAAAATAAACACTAAAAGGTTTAAAATAGTAACATAAAACATGAATTATAGAACTTCATATCTTAAATATTCATAATTGATTGCTTCAAAATCTGAACACTTGAAAACAAAACAAACAACAAACATAGCTAATAGCCTAATACTTAACCATGGTTTTAAATTTAAATTATATTAGTTCAGTTGATAGAACATCTCATTATTCAATTTCAATGTGTAATCTCTATTTATCAATGGTAATCACCTTGGTAAGACAATACATATCTAAAACAAAAGAATTTGTTCATCAAATATAAAAAAGAATTAATAAGTAAAAAAGAAATATGCATGGCTTCAATTTACCCAATTCATACCTTTTGGCATTCTTAATGCACTCTTCAATATTAATAAACTTACCCAATCAAACCACCAAGCCTTCCTCACTCCTTCGAGTGACGTGGTGTAGCCATCACTAGAACCAAATCGACAAAGTCATATGCAACTCTCAAATTCACAAAACTCAAAAGATAAAACCACTTAAACCTTAAGTCTAACTTATCTGAAACATGGAAACACATCTTTAATTGCCAATCATAACCAAGCAAAATACTCTATTCCAATAAAGTTAAGTTCATCGTCCACTAAGCCTCGTAATAGATGAATCGGCAAAATAGAAAATCGATATGAAACAGTGAAAAGAATCAGGTACACATCTACAGTAATAGAGATACAGCTGATTTAGTCACTGGAGGTAGAAGCACAAACAGGAGGGAAAGAGCATCAATTGTTGAGTCCAGCGAAATAGAGAGAAGACGAAGAAATTGCCTTTGAAGAGATGGAAATGGAAAATTTCAACGATAATATGATATTGAAGGAGAGAGGGAGACTTTGAGAGAGGAAAATGGCGAAAGAAGAAGAGGGGCATATAGTTATATACCTAGGGTTTGGACAAAGAAAAAGGAAAAATATCACCAAAAACCCTAAATTATACCATTTATGACACAATTACCCTGAACTTTTTTTTATTACACGAAAAATCCCAAACTATATCATTTGTGACAAATTTACCATGAACTTTTTTTTATGACATGAAAAACCCCAAACTATATCACTTGTGACACATTTATCCCACAATACTTTGACCCATGAGCATTTTTGTCTTTTTCTTTTTGTTCCTTTCTTCTCCAATGGAAGGAAGCCAGTGATGGTAGTCCTTGCCAGCAGTGGGTTGGGCGAAAGCTGTCCTCACTAGATCTGGCAAGAGCAACCCTCGCTGGCATCAGGCGACGGTTGTCCTCGCCAGATCCAACGAGGGCAACCCTCGCCCGACGCCGGCGAGGGCAGCCCTCTCCCTACCCACCGCAGGTGAGGATCGCACTCGCTAGCTCCCCTCCACCAAAGAAAAAAGAAAAAAGGAAAAAGATGAAAATGACCATGGATCAAAGTATTATGGGGTAAATATGTCACAAGTGACATGGTTTTTTGTTTTTCTTGTCATTAAGAAAGTTCAGGTAAATTTATCACAAGTGGCATAATTTGAGATTTTTTATGGTATTTTTCCAAAAAAAAAAAGATAATTACAGAGCCCCAGGACTAGGGACCAACCTGCACAATACAAATTCCAATAGTCCCAAGACCAAGCACTCATCTAGTGGCCCTAGGAATCAGACCAGGACTAGTTGGGTTGCACCAATCCAAGTTCGGTCCATGATCAATCTTGGATTGATGCTCACCCCTACATGCTGATTAAGGTTCTCTACTACTAGACCTTTTGAGAGGAGCATTATGACCAACATCCAAGTTAGGGATTTTCTTTTTTTAAATTTGAGGAAACTATATGTTGTGATCCGGTCCGTAGAATGGCCAAGCTATACATCTTGGGTAGACTTGGAAAAAATTTGGCATCAAGTCCATATGACTAAGTTGTTTTCAAAAGAGAGCCCAGTTATTATCATGATTTATGAGCTGAGATATCGATAAGACTTAGAATTTTATCTTGTTAAATTATTATTCAATCAAATAGGTTTCTTCTCAATAGTTAATTCTCATTTCAAGACACACTTTCTCAAATAAGAAAGGGGTTCAAAATGATTCTACTCAATAAAAATATTGCATTGGTATTCCAAAATATATGATGAAGTTCTCTCCAGCTTTCATTTTATGAAGAGTATATTCATGCTTTATATTGATATATGACATAATACCTTATCTCAATCTCTTTTTTGTATCACTAAGAAAAAAGTAAGTTGTAACAATGGTTGAGATGCTACCATAGGTATCTTTTGTAACGACCCACACTGACAAGAGTAGAGAGCGGAGAATTGCTGGGATAAGAGGTTTCAAACAAGATCCGATTCCTTGTAGTCTTTCTGGATGGCAAAGGAATAGAAATGAATTGAGTTAAACACTGAACATGGAAAATATTTGTGCCATGGATTATACATTGGAAATTGAAATTAACTCTCAAAACACATTTGAACTCCAAATGTTGAGCGCTATTGAGTAAGAGTATTACCAAGATGAGTAACCTATCGTGTGTGTGGAAAAGGACAAAATCGTCATTTATGAGACATGCCAAAGATGATAATGCATCAAGTAAATTAACCTAGATGTATAATAAAAGGACCCACCTCTAGTAGGTGGATGCTTCAAGGACCAACTGTTGAGAAAACCACATATTAGATTTTGAAGCTAACAAAAACTATCCATTTTCAATTTTGAATTTGATAATTGCATAGTAGTGTCATTCATATTCAATCTTTGATTGTCTCCACCTTGAAGAAAGAGTCTATATTAAGAGGATATTATTCAAACTCTATTTATGGCTCAAATATCATGACTAAGAAAAGTTATAACAGCAGTGTGGATATTGTCAAATCCATTGTACATGGATGCATCCGATTATTTTAGACTCTACGCTAAAGCTAGATACTTTTAGACGCATGTTCGAAAGTATAGAGACATATTCATACACATGAAAATATATTCAAACACAAAATTTTAATTGTCGCATCTAGTGATCTGGCCTGGATTTCCATCTTCAAAAGGTTTTGATCTTCAATCCCAAATATTGTTTTGCAACTAAATCCTTCATGCAAAATATCTTTGATTGATTGTCAATCACTTCGTAGACAAGTTGCCTTCATTAATCGAAGAACTCCACTTATGAAACTGAAAATTTGTTTATTGGGTGACCAAATCAACGGGGATTCGGATCTTATCTATCCACGGCTAATAAATCTTCATTTTGTAATCTCGTCCAATAGGTTGATTGGAGAGTAATTCTCTGCAAACTATCCAAGAGGTAGATTGAGAGTGGAGGAACATAAAAGGAGACCAAAGTGCCAAGCAAAAGAGAGAGGTCTAGAATAAAAAAATTTAAAAGTTTGAGAGTATTTCAATTATGCATACTTGCCTTTCTTGAACTACAAAGTGTAATCTTTGAGAGGCACTGAAAAGAGTGAGATAGAGAGACACATCATACGTTGAGTATTGTTACTCAAAGTTGTAACATCTTAATTGATTAACTAGTGAAATCCACCCAATAGATTGTCGGCTGGGCAAGTGAACATAGGCTTGCTCTCAGTCAACATGCAAGAAATAAACATGAAACGATCTAAGAAATTTATTTTAGAGGACGATTAGTTGGAAGTGTATTTAACAATTATCAATCTGACAAACTTCAATTGACTCTCACTTAAATTCTCAACATATTTGGTTAATATTATCGGTTTCTATAATTATTACCAAGGTTTACAAGATTCAACTTATTTAAATTGGAAAATATAGTCAGACCGAAAAAAGATTGGAAAATATAGTTCAACTCTATAATTTATGGCTTTTTCCAAAAACTTACGATGAGCACATTTTAAAATGTTACAAATATGCTGATATATTATCTTACGACTTATACAAAGGTCTTGTGGCGTTTTGTCGTAATCAAGAACAAAAGGTCCTAATTCATGATAATTTACGACGTTTTTCGGGGGCTTAGATATTTTCCTTGTAACATTGTTCAAAATGTCACAAATATTCTAATTTAAGTACTTTACGACTTCTTACAAAGGCTTATTACCTAATGCCAGTTATTTAAATATTTTGATTGATTATAGATTATCAATGTTTTCCTAGAGCTCGTGACTTTTCGTCGTAATGCAGTTTAAGGGGTCATGGTTATTTTTACATTTAACATTTAATATTTTACGATGCTTTTTAAAGACTAATGATTTTTTGCTAGGACACGTGCAAAGTGCCGTAAATTTCTAAATTGTTAAATTCTTAATATCTTACTATGTCTTACAAAAGTTGCGTCATCCACTCTGAAGATATTGTGAAACGTTATAGGTATTTAAATTTTTTTTTATGATGTTATACATGCTCATAAGACAACTTTCAACGTAATTCGTTGTACTGTTCACCGGCCATCATAAATACTTAGGTTAATATCACAATAAACCACAAATTGATATATATATATATATATATATATATATATATGTGTGTGTGATAAATTGGGAAAATTCAAAATAAAGACCTAAAGTGCTCTAATTTTCTCGAATAAATACTTGAAGTAGACTTTGTATCAAATAAGGATACGAAGTGATATGTCAGTCTCAAATAAAAGCCTAAAGTAGCTACGAGAGTTTCAAATAAGGGTTTAACTTCGTCGATCACCAGACGGCGAAATCTTTGTAGTCCGATGACCAGTGAGGTCAAGGGCAGTTTCTTCCAAAAATAAATTTATTTTTCTTTCTTTTTTCCTTTTCTTTCTTTTTTTCCTTTCCTTTTTTCCTTTTTTGATCTTCTCTTTATTTTACTGGTGGCTAGTTGCTGGTGGCCAAGCCAGCCATCGACGAAGCCAAGGAAGGACTGGGTGAGGGTCGTCCTTGTCCAATCTGGCGAGGGCCACCCTCGCCGTCAACAGGTAAGGTTGCCTCGCCTAAATCTGGCGAGAGGCGGCCTCGCTTGTTGCCGACGAGGGTGGCCCTTGCCCAAATTTGGCAAGGGGCAGCTCGCCCATGGTCGGCAAGGGCAGCCTCGCCCAGCCCTTCCCAAGCTTCATCGGTGGCCGGTCGGCTGGCCACTAATGCAGAACAAAGAGAAACCAAAAAAAGAAAAAGGGAAAAAAAGAAAAGAAAGGAAAATAATTCAAAAAAAAGTTAAAAGACGTAAATGCCCCCACCCTTCAAAAAGTTAGACCCTTCTTTGAAATAGAAATAGCCACTTCATGTCTTATTTGACACAAAATCCACTTTTGGTCCTTTATTTGAGAAAATAAGGGCATTTCGGGTCTTTATTTGATACAAAATCCATTTTAGACTCTTATTTGAGAAAATGATGGCATTTCACACCCTTATTTGGAATTTTCCCTGATAAATTTATTATAAACTAATTTTTTTACCACCAAAAATCCCAAATTGATACTCTTGTGATAAATTTACCCTAAATTAATTTTGTAACCACCAAAAACTCTAAACTAGTACATTTGTGATAAATTTACTCTCCATTAAATTAGATTAATATCACAAAAAATTACAAACCAGTACAACTGTGACAAACGGAGAGTAAAACCCCAAATTTGTACACTCATCAAATTCAACTCAGAATTTTGACGGTAAAATATAACGGAAACTAACAGAGGGTAAAATTATAATAAGAATATCGGTTTGGGGTTTTTTATGATCAAAAAATTAGTTTGGGGCAAAGTTATCACAAATATACTAATTTGAGATTTTTCATGATATAAACCCTAAATTTAATGAAAGTTTCGTCATGATTATAAATGTGCCAATAAATTAATGAATATGAGGATAATGCCATGGGTGGCATCATTATTATACCTTTTTTTTGTTCGGAGCGTGATTACTATACATTGAAAATGTCCAAAACGCCTTTGAGTCACTCAAACTTTAACTAAATCCACTCATGAAACTCATATTTATCCACAAGGTCATTGATATTCATCACATGTTTCAACCACCTTCTTGTTTCACCCACTCTCATAACCACAATTTACTAGCTACTATCAGAACTATTTTACCACAAGCTCTGCCAACAAAGTTAGACACTTACCACTCATTCATTGAGATACGTCACCTTCGTTTTCAACCATATGTTTTAACTATTGAATGACATCATGCATGACATAAAATTAACATTGGTTAGTTAATGTTTAAAATAATCTAAAGTGTGAGACTTCTTTCTCTTTCTCTAGTTGGGGCCTTGAATTTCACCATGAAATCCTCTCTCCATTCATCATCGTCAATAATTCTACTTAATTCCACGATCAAATTGCACGTATCCAAAGAGCCCAATTTCTAGGGATTAAAGTTGGTTCATCCAACGGTTACTCTTGATTCTTGTTTGATTTTAACTTGAAGTGAGGATAGTATTAATGATAACATAATGAGCTAAGAGGCAAAACTATATTTATGAGTTATCTTGGGTGACTTTGTATCATGGGTGATGTTAAGTTGTTGATTTAAGATTGATGCTTGTTAATACTTACTTTTACTCTCGTCATAAGATTTTTACTACTATTACGTGAAAAGTCCACTGTGTTCATGATACCATTAGAAGATGCTATAAGTTATCTACAGACCATGGCTATATTTCATGCACAAAAACATGGTTAAGTGATTTCAAGAGAATTTTGAATGACTTTGATGGGCAAATTGTTATAGAGAAGAAACTATGCATATAAAGGGGCAAAATAGTATATTTGTGTAATACAAGGGCAAAAAAGTCAATTCAAAACATATAAATTCCTTTGTGAATACTGAAATTTTATTTTATTCAAATGTTTATTAGTTAGTGATTAAAATTAAATTAATTAAAGCAAATATCATCGGGTAAAGAGATCTAAGTATTGTAGAATTGGGGTTATTTTGTTATTTCAAAAAGTTAGAAGTCTCATGATTAAAAACTAAAAATTTTGGGGACTGTCTACATGGGAAGGATGCTTATGATGTTAGTTTCTTAGTTATTTTTAAAATTGACTAGATTAGGCAATTTGTTGTAAAAGTAAAACATTTGCTTTGTATGAGTATGTATACAAGATTTTGGGAAAAGACAAATATTATACCGTCTAAGACAGTTCTTAAAAGGATATAAAGTCTTATGATTCATATTCGAGATGATGTGGCTTGAGTATTTTGTTGTGAGAATGAATAGAGAATAGCTATAATCATGCAATTACATGGTCGTATATTTATCATCGCTGATGTAGAGCAAACCCATGATAGATGGGTTGAGGCGTGGCAAATAATGTTTTTATTATTCCATCTCTCATGAGTTGGTGATAACAATGTCTTGTTAGTCGAGATAAGTCCAAACCAATGGTGAGTAGGGATAAATGCTCACCTGTGTAGTTCGGTAAGCTAAGTACGTGATATTTGTGCACCATGAGATTAGCATGTGCATCCGTATGCATTTGACTGTAAAATTAAATGTTAGCTCATGGCATCTATTTTTTCATTGTACGAAGGATCATGGTCGTTCATATATAATGCATGAATGACGTTAATTTACGTGAATTTAGATAATAAATTGATCTCTCTATCGTCAAATATACGCAATGTCACTTGTTGATTGCTATTGTGCTATTGTGCTTTCGATTCTGGCAGTGAGTAGATCTCTTACTCTGGACTTAGAGATTTCATTTACTGGGCTTAAATTCACCCAAAAATATTTTACAAATTGATCGAGTTCGGAGTTGAGTGACATTTATGTTAGCGCTTCCTAAGATCTCTTTCGGGACCGGATTATTGTGCCCGACAAAAAGTAGGGGGTGTATCTTCTGTACTTGGGAATTTCATTATGTATAGTAAGAAAAGAAATTGCGTACATCATTTGAGGCTCAATTGTTAATTCATTCGAGATCCAAATTGTGCGGAAAACTTAGGTGTCTTGACAAGAAAAATCAATAATCCATATTCAACTCGACCCGTGCCCGAAATAGCCCCACCTCAAAAAATCGAATCATTCGGTCATCCAAACCAGACCGGACTCAAAAACTAAGAAAATCGAATAGTAAATGAAGCCCAATGTTGGCCGAACTCATGCAAACCCAAATTCAAATCTAAATTCTGTTAGTTAATGACTTGTTTTATGAATCTAATCTGAAATCGATTTCAATCGAATTGAGATTAGTCCCGCTCATCGATTTGCCGGCTCTACTGCAACATAAATGTAAATGTACTTGTGTATGAGCCATTCAAACCTAGCAAGCGAGAAGCCAAGACAAGTAATGGTCCAAACGGAACTCGAACCACATTTGAAAAGTAGGCAAACAAGCATGACCCGGACGTTCCGAATCCGACCCGACTATGCATGACTGATTTTTTGTCAACCGAAACTACCTGAATTCATACACGAGTCGAAACCAAAGTTAACCAAGTAGAAACCGATTTGATCCACTCGTTTGCCCGCCACCCCCTCACCGTTGTCGGGTGACGGTCGGCGCCCTCTCTACCACTACCTATTTAGGCCCTCACCCCTTCATCTCTCCGTTTTTGCCCTTTTTCTTTTCTAATTCATCTTGATCCTTTTCGTAAAGTTTTTGGCGTTTTTCTGTGGTACGCCCATTTATCGCTACATTAGCGCCATACATGCAAAAATTAAACGGAAGATTAACAAAAAAGAAAGAAAGGGGCACACTGATTATCCATCCAAGAAAAGCCGGTGGACTTAAGGAAGGACTAAAGCAGAAGACAATGACAAATTTTATGAACCGTGAAATCAGAGTCGCAGGACTCGGATACACTCTTGCAACAAGTTTTAGGGTTCCGGCTATAATTATTCTTGAAAAATGTCAAGAATAGTTTTGTCTTTCACATGTGATGTCAGTTTCAGTCAAAAAGGCATCCGTATCCAATAATGCGACATAAGAATAGTTAGGTCTATCGGTTTGGTTTATTATGGAAAACAGTCAAAACCAAAAGGCAAAAGAAACCATTTGCTTTCTCTGCGCAGCGACCACGACCGAAGGAAGATAACACCAGAGCACTTTCATAGAACAAATAGCCAACCAAATGGGGCCAAACTAAAATTATTTATTTTCTTGAAGTTACTCAATCGAGAATGAATTTAAACTTTAGTGATTAATATGGCTGCCGTCTGGTTTATTCCGGCGGAGCGAACTGATTATCTCGCCAAATCTCAGAATCAGGTGCAAATTTTGACAAGGTTTCTCAGCATTCAGATTCATGCATGGAGTACAAGGACAGTTTGTAATGTCTAACTAGGTACAGGGGGTTATTTAGCTCTCCACCCTCAAATATGATGCACCCTTTTCCTCCCTCAAGCTCCCGCTTCTGATACTCCTATGCATCATCATCTGCATTCACATTGTAATTCCCATGTGTGTAGACTGTATATCTTTGGTTCAACTGGCTCTGCATGGCACTGAGAGGCTTTTCTAGAGCCAGATGCGGAGAGCCCATCACATTCACACTAGCTCTTTATTTTCTAAATTTTTTTATTTGAATATCTCGAGCCAAGCTTCACCCTGTTCAACGGGCTAGTGTAGTGAAAATGTTTGGAGATTATTTCCTTTTGATCAGATCCTAGGAAATACATCGGATAAGTAATCAAATTGAAGACCTTCCGTCCAGCGGCTTTATCGATCCCTCAGACAGTTAAGATTAGTCATGCTCTTGCAAATCCCTCCTTCTCAAGACTCATAGTCATGAGCACTGGTACTACCTGCTAGTGCCAGTGAACCAAATTAGTGAAGGCTCAATCGGGGACCGCATTATTAAGGCAAAACGGAGGCCAACTAAAAGTCAATTGCTATCATCTTCACGCCCATGTCTCTCACACCATAGTATAGGCAGGTTGCTGAAAGTGAATTCATAAAAAGTCTTCCTACAAATCCATTCAACTTGAGGACACTTTTGGGTCAAGGAATCTTGGAGTTGGGGCGCCTCCAGAACATCAACCGGAATAGTGGCATTTTAGGTTAAGCATGTGAAATCTTTGGGTGTTGTTTACCAATAAAGAAATAGAAAAAACAAATCTTTGGGTGTTGGGTTGATGTCTAAGTTGGTCGTTTTTGTTGTTTGTGACCGTGTGAGTGCTGTGCTTTTGAAAAGGAGATGCAAATGGGGATAAGATCTGGCATCCACTCACGTCCAGCTTTACTCCACACACTTTCTTAAGAAGAATACGAACCTTCGACAGAAGAAAAAGAAGATATCATAGATTTGATAGCTTTTTAGGTGACTTAGCAAAGTGCGAGAGGAATACAGCATTCTTGAAAATTCACAAAATGGTACAGGTTAGATCAAAGAGCCTAGGAGAGAGGATGGTTCATTCATTCATCATTGACAAAACACTCCAAGGGAAGGAGCAAACAAACAAATAGAATACAAGGAGTATTCAAGGGCCTGTTTCTCTTAGGGCTCTGAGAAAACTTTTGGCCAACCCCTCTAAAGACCCACTTACATGGAGAGAAATAATCTAAGTGAAAATACAGCAGAGTCAAAACTTTCCCACTACAGAAAGGCGAAAACATGTTCCTAGGAGACCCACCCTAAAAAGGGACCAAGAAAGGGGTATACAGAAGAGAGAAAAGGGACATTGACACTAAGGGTTGAATGATACATAGGGAAACAGAAAAAGGAGGATTTTGGGGACTACTTATTGTCATGGACAATTAGGGTTTTTACCAGGACCCCCATAGTAGAAGTAGTGACCCCAATCGCCGTTATTGCCGGTTTGGACATCATAGCAGTTGGATTGCTCAGTGAAGGTGCCAATCCCGTTAGGAGCCTTGAGGTTGTTGGAGCTGTCAACGACTTGAATGTTCCTGAAATAGCTGGCCTTCCCGAACCCTTCTTCAGGAAAATGGCCGCTTCCCATTTGAGTTGATGTGTGTTCACCTTCGGGTTCCGAGTTCACAACCTCACCTCCCCACTCGATCATGGAAGCGCTGTTCGCCAAGTACGAGAAGAGGAAAGAAGGCCAATAACCGAGGACGTAGTTGTTCCCAAATTGCATCCACCAGTGGCCTTCATTTGGGTCCTATTGGAAATTTCATGAAACTTCAATTAGCGACAGAGGCCAAGTAAACATGAAGAAAGTGAACAGGAACTAGAATCTGTTGATACGACTTGTAATCCTGTACCATCTGTATGATAGTCCTTACATAAAAATCTAGAATACGCCCACTTGGTAATAAAACAACACAACCGGCATGTGCCGCTATGGCTTCTAAAGTAGTTGAAGTTCAATAATTCATATAATGTATGAGGACTACACAAAAGACAACTCCAACTGGATGTCACATTCACATTTCTTGATGGTACTGCCTCCATTTTCTTTAACAACATTTCTGAGAAATTGATTTACAGTCAGTTGCAGCAATTTAATAGGCGTAAGTCGTTGGCATTCTTGATTTTACCTTCCAGATGAGTATACTGATGTCGTATTGAGAATTCCGGTAAGCAGAAACAGGGGAGATGCTCGCTCCCATTGCTATTTCATTGTTGATTTGAATGAAACCAGAGCAGAGGAGGTTATAGCAACCCGTGGCTTGATACGCATCGCTCTGTAAAACAATTCGAGTTGAGTAAGCCGAAGGTAAAAAAACCATCAGACACAACAAATGTACCAATGTCCGTAAAGGTTTACCGTCCAGTAGGTGAATAACCTAGTGTTGTTATCGCCATACAGATCTGGACTGACCTGTACACATTAGTCAAGCATTTAAGCAACTGCATAACCAAAAATATCAGTTCCTACAAGCATCAATGGAAAATCTATGGATTTTGACATCACCTGCCAACCGGCCTCAATGCTATTCAGATCTTCACCGAATGAACCTCCCAATAGCCAGAGCTGAGATAAGCTGAACTCATTGGACTGTTGAATTTTAGGTTCCCAGACATTTATGGTTGCTTTTGCTCCATAGAAACTGTCTCCCTCGACATAAGCTATTGCATGCTGAATGCTCCAAAGAGAAACAAACAAACTAAACAAGATCAGTGACACAGAATCCACATCAAAAGGCAAGAACAGGAAAAAGGTTGAAAATCTACTTCATTTTCTTTTCCAGAGGGAATTAAGAGAGAGACAGAGACAGAGACAGAGAAAGAAGAACAGATGCTTTACCTGATGACCACTCTGATTGATGAGATTAGGGTCAGCGGACCTGGGTTGTGGGATGCTTCTGCTCTTCTTCCTTCCATATCTCTTAACAGAGCTTGCTCTCAGGACATCATCTTCCTTGGTCCTCCTTACGGGGATGGTATTTTCAGGGCATTTCCCATTCACGTGCCACAGCTGATTAATGGGGTTTGCTCTTTCTTTGGTGCTTGTGGCCACTTTGTTCTCGTCAAACAGGCCTTCCGGGTGATATTTAGGTCTCATCTGGTGAGGCCAACAGCACCCAGAAAGACAGATCAAAAAAGGGTGATGGTAAAATTAGGAAGGAGAAAAGCAAAGAACATAAGAAGAGACAGAAAAGGAGAAAATCTGCATAAAAATGTAAACGCACCTGGATTTTATGGTCTTTGAGGTAAGGGTGATCAAAGGCTGGTTGATCAGATATGGGGACACAGTCAATAACATCTCCATCTGGACTCTGAAGCACATTACAAAACACATGAGATCAAAAACATGAAACCCCAGGTCCATAAGAAAACAGTTTTAAAACAGAAAGCATCTATCACAGTTTTAAAAGCTGGTACAAGTGAGCTAAATTGTTGCGGTTCAGTCCTATCCAGGGAATCCGAGTACATTGTTATTTCATCATGCTCATTCAAGCTTCTAAGAGGGCCAGATAGGCATCATTTCGAGATTGTGCCTTCACATCCAGAAGACTCAGGAGTCAGGATACTATTGGAGCTCCAGCACTAAGATCCCAACTGACCCAGAAAAGGTTGTTAGTTATAAGACGAAGCACGCACCCATTTGCTTCATTCTTAGTCTGCAATCAATTTTAATTAGGTAACTGAAAAGGAAAAAAAAACAACCTCTTTTAAATAAGGATGTTATGATTCGGTCAGACCCTAGAAACAGGACGTAAGCGTTCATCCTCACTCAAAACCTCTTTCAAATCAAAGAAAAAAAGCATTTCTTATTCCAATCATTCAAATTTCATTTCTCAAAAAATATGACGCCACTGAACCCGTGCAACAAAAAACGAAGAGCAGCGATTTTCCCTTCCTTTTTGTTACTTTCCCCCATTTGTTTCCCTCAGCGACCAAACATTTAAAATCAGTTAAAGCACGACCTGAAAGAGACTTTACGAGTGGGAAAGAAAAGAAAAGAACAGATAAAGCAGAGGAAAAAGAGGTGAAACCTGAATGCTTTTCACAGCAGGTTTGTTCAAGCGCCTCAAGTGCTTCTGAACATCAAGCGTCTGCTTCGAACCGGAGCTCAACCGGGCAGCTCCGGACAGAGAGATCAAGCTCCACAGGCACACGATCACTGCCAATGCTCTTCTCCTCTTGCCCATTTTTCCTCGAATCAAACCTTTCCTCGAAAAGAAAAGAAAACCCCAGAAAAGAAGCACCCAAGAATCACCAAAGACACTACACTAAAGATCTCAGTGTAGCATAGAGCTCGAGCCCTCACCACAACACGAGGCGAAGAACAACGAACTTGGCTCCTCTCCCTCTCTCTCTCTCTCTCTCTGCTTATCCTGCGCACACCCCTCACCCACAGGCCTTAAGCCAGAATTTCTCTCAGTGGGGGAGGCCCTGCCTCCACAAAATTCCAATAAATGTTTTTGCCCACTTCCCCTCCCTCCCTCCCTCTCTCTAAAAAAAACTGCTCGCTCTCTCTCTCTCTTTCTCCTATGTGGTAAAGCTCACTTTTTTCTTGTCATGTTCTCCTCCCTCTCTCTCCCCCCTGCTTTTTCATTAATTAATAAATCTGCCCACCACCACCTCTCTCTCTCTCTCTCTCTCTCTCTCTCTCTCTCTCTCTCTCCACCATTGCGGGGTATCAAAGTTCGGGCAAATATTCAAAAAAACTCTAAATTTTAATCTTTATTTTAATTATACTCTAAACTTTTTTTTTTTGGTAAGAAACTCTAAACTTTTTTTGTCCCATAAAAAACCTCAAATTTACTACATAATATCTAAAAAAATCTCAAATTTTAACTTTTATCCCAATTATGTCCTAAATTTTTTTTGTTTCACAAAAAACTTAAAAATTTTTCTTTTGTCCCAAATCTATCACTGTTAACTTTTCCGTCTAATATTACCGTTAATAACTACTTTTTATTTTTTCAAATTTTTTGATTTTTTTCTTTTATTTTCTTTTTTCTTTCCTTTTCTTTTTTTTCCCTTCACCTTCAACCTCTGACCGGCGAGGCTCAACCTCGCCGGCGTTAGGCGAGGTCAACCTTACCCGCCCCTGGCGAGATTCATCCTCGCCGTGGCTAGCGAGGCTTGGCCTTGCCCAACGTTGGTGAGGGCTTAGTTCTACTGGCCTCGTCCTCACCGGCCGCGCCCACTAGCCGGCAAGATCAAGTCTTGCTAGTCACGGCGATGACGAACCTTACCACGGGCGGGCAAGGACAAATTTTGTCAGAGGCGGGCGAGGCTTGACCTCGCTGGCGTTGAGCAAAGTCGGCCTCGCCCACCCTTAACGAGGGCTTGGCCCCGCCAGCCACTAGCAAGGCTCGACCTCATCGACGTTGGGCAAGGCCAAGCCACCGCAAGGGCGGGCGTGGCTAACCTCGCCCAACACCAACAAATTTAACGGTGAAGGAAAAAAAATATAAAAAGGAAAAATAAAAAAATAAAAAAATTCGAAAAAATGATATTAAAATAATTATTAACGATAATATTTGACGGAAAATTAACAGTGGTAGATTTTGGACAAAAGTAAAAGTTTGGGATTTTTTATGAGACAAAAAAAGTTTATAATATAATTGGGACAAATGCTAAAGTTTTGGGTTTTTTTTAGTATTAGATAATAGATTTGGGACAAAAGTACAAGTTTAAAATTTTTTATAAAATAAAAAATAATTTATGATATAATTGAGACAAAGGTTAAAATTTAGGATTTTTTTTGGTATTTCAAAGTTCCTCTTTTTATCCACCGTTCTGCGACCCAAGAAGGGCAGAAAGGGGAAGAAGAGCAAGATGGTGTGTGAAAGTTTTGGACGAAGCGCGTCCTCTGTACCAAGGACATGGACATGGACGTGGGTGGGTAGGTTGGTGGGAAAGTGAGTCGCTGAGCCACTCTTGCTCGATGACTTGCTCGTCGTCGCCGTGTGCTAGAGAAAGAGAGAGAGAGAGACGTTCGGCAGACAAGCCGACGTCGTATTTGTCGCTTACGAGGGTCTCTGCTGTCCTCCTTTTGAGAAAACCCCGGGTCACGTTTTGGCCTTCGTTTCCCATTTTGCCCCTCCCCTCCGAGTTTCGAAATTGACCCACTTTTTCTTTTTTACTTTTCCGTTAAAAATTAAGAAAGTGAGAATAATTAAAAGTGAATTCGCGAATCAATATGACCATATATTGAAAAACTCATGAGTGTAGAAGTCGCAATACCTTATAACTGCTTTAAACAAATTTTGAAATTTGACCCGTCTAAACCTTTGGAGATTTGAAGGAAAAATTGAAGCATAATTTTCTTAGTTAGCAAGGTGGAATCAAATCTTGCCTCTAATCTCTCTTTCGTGCTTTTTCATAATGGGCATTTGTGAATATGGACAAACATTTCTTCTTTGCAGATCGTAGAATGAGAAAAAAAAAAAAGAGAGTAAATTCTTTGCTATTACATAATTATAATACATTGGGCTTTTCTTCTTAATTATGTAGTTAGGGGGCTTCCTTAAATCCTTGGTGGTGGTTAAGTATGTTGCCTCACCAAAAGGAAGGGAACTGAAGCACCGACAAAGATCTCTTGTCCGTTTGCATTACAGTGACGGCGGACTCCACAGACGCGTTCCTTCCGCATGCCTGAACCCCATAAGTTCTTCCTTTAAAAGCTTTACATCCCAGTAATATCGAGATCCATACGAAGATCGGGATAGAGCCTTTCAAGGACTTGCTCGGCGTCCATTTCTTCCCGATTGTATAGGGTTTTGCTTTTCTGGTAAATCAGTGGCAAATCAAATCAGATGGAAAGCTCAAGCAGACAAACAAGTTCTCTGATTACGATCTTTCTTTTGCAAATTTTTCTGGTGGGCAGTTGAAAGAAACCGAAATTGACTGACCCCGAGGGGCAGCTCATCATTGAATAGTTGATCTCCATGCAGAGTTTGGTGGGGGCTTCTTATTCTATTCACATAATTACGCCCTTTCTCCCCATCAATTGAAGGAATCCCATGACCAAAATTTCCATCAACCGCACAAGTTTAAAAAAAAAAGAAAAAAATCGAACCGATTTCATAATTTTTCAGCATTGCAATCAATCGACTTACAGAACGTGGAGTCCCATCCACGATAATGTTTTTCTTTTTTTCGTGTCGTCCTAGACAAAGATTCTTCTGTTTTGATCGCATTATGCAATTTTCTAAGCATCCTTTTTATTTTTCGCTTTTTCGATTCCTGGGTTTTTCTGGCGATTTTTTTTTTATAATTAAAACTTTGGTGGGTGGCTGACAAATATAAAAGCCGGAAAGACAACGGTCAAAATTCGCGATTTTCTACGGTCCGGAGCTCTGGAAGATCACAATTTCCCAAGCCAATTTAATAATCGATTGAATCACCACTACATCGATTTTTAATATTTTAAAAATCAGTGAATCTTATATCGATTATCGTGTTTTTTTTTCTCCTTTTTTTTTTCAGGACATTATTGGGGGGGGGGAGTGGATCCAATCATGTCACTAACCTGCAGGCAACAGGGCACTGAGCGTCACAGGAGAACAGCATTCATACGTACTACATACATGTGCAAATGATTAAATAATTTCGGTCCTGGGGTTCCATTTTTTACCATCTTGAAAGGAACTGCATATAAACAAATTAGTGATCCCATTTGGAAAAACCGCGTATTTTTTTTTTTTGAGCAAATGATACAATGATACTCGGACTTTAACTGAATACGCAATATGATCCATAAACTTTAAATTTGTTCGATGTGATCTCTAAACTTTAACTCGATATGTAATGTGGCTTTTCCATCTTAAAAGAAACTGCGTATAAACAAATCATTGATCCCATTTGGAAAAGGCCCCCTTTTTATTTTACAAATGACACAAATGATCCCTGAACTTTGACCTAATGCGTAAAGCGATTCATAAATTTTAGCTCAATAAGCAATGTCTTCCTTAAATTTTTAATTTGTTCGAAATGATTCATGGATTTTTTGGATATGTTCAATTTAGTCCGTAAATTGCATGAAAATGTGTCAATGTTAGCCATGAACTTGAATTAATGGAAGGACAACATTAGTTCGAGGACAAAATTGAACATGAACTTAATATCTAGATATTGCATTGAACAAATTAAAAGTTCTGGGAGACATTACACATCGGATTAAAGTTCAAATAGCATATCAAACAAATTTAAAGTTTGGGAATCACATTGCATATTAGGCTAAAGCTCGAAAAATAAATTAAAAGATCTTCCTCATTTTCGATTCTGCTTGTTTCATCGAAAATTTATTGTCGTTGAGAAATATTTTCAGAAAATTCAATTCTAGAGAAGGTAAATCATTTTCCAATTTATGTTTGTGTTGGAAATAAGTTGAACAAACCGATTTTATGACGCTCGATAGCAAGTGAATCCATTAAAAGCAACTCGAATCACGCCAATAGTATGTAATAATTAACAATCTGGAATCGACATCTTCTTTGTTTATTTTGTGTTACATCATAATCGCGGAAATTACGAAGTGATTAGAAAATAAATTATGTAATCATATATGCGAGATGCTATATACGGACATATTTTCTTCGAATACAGAAATATATTAGTGTTAATGAAACATGTTCAGGAAATGGCACGCGAGATTTATGAAAAAAAAAATAATATAACGAGACTTCTCAAAAAAATGAATTGATGAGAGATAGAGAGCATAAATAAGAAATCAAGGGAAATGATTTCCTCCTTATAAGAAGAAGAAGTCGTTTTCCCTAATCCAAGCATATTGTTTTTGATCCATAAATAACACTTTCTGTCGATCGAGCGTTAGAAAGTCCAAAAATAAATTCCCAAAAAGTGGCTTTTCACGAAACAAGTTGACCCTTCGAAGCCCTAATTACTAAACTCGAGATCGTTGTCCTGCACCCTCCAACAAGGCGAATGATATTTTTTGGTACAAATTTTGAGGATGGGCATTGAACTTCATACCTCCGTTTTTAAGGCCTGAATTGTGGAAGCACCCTACCCATTAGGACCAAAAAAAAAAAAAATGCTATTAGGTACTTTAAAATAATTAATGATTTGAAAAATAATTTTCTTAAAACGATCATTTATATTTTTTGAAATAATTATTTAATGAAAATTATTTTTATTATTGATAACAATTTATATCTAAACATTTTAATGCATAACAAAATATTTTTTATTCGTTAATTTTCATGAGTGATTTAAGCGAACATTTTCATGAAAGGTTTTTTTAATTAGTTTTTGTGCAATTATAGTGTCTACCTTTCATTTGCGTTAAATTTGGAGGGCCATTCTCAAAGCGACCCCGAAGATATTCCTTAGTTACTTTTAGATTATTCAAGAAACTGCTTACTCGCATAGTAATATATTGCGAATCTCGATTAATCCGTCTTCTCAGTTCTCTGACAGTATTTCATTCGATTAAAAACCTGCACTCGACCTAAAATATGCGCTTTTAATTTTCTTTTTTGTACACGTTATTAAAATATCTCATGACCTCGTCATGGAACAAATTGCGCCGTCAAGATCATAGATGATGCAATTTTGTCTTTCGCTAGTTCACGTTTATACTTGCTCTTTGTTGCCCTTGCTGGCACGAAAGCCCTCCGAAAACGCAATTCGATCGGTCAATTACACCATTATTGGTCTATAATGCTCGCTTGTTATTGCTACGCCACTGCGTATGTCTCCCTGATAATTGTCCCTCGGCAACTTGTAATGGCTATAGATCCCCGTTACAGATAAAGCCAAAATAATCTCCTTTTTATTTGATTGATTTCAAATCGAAAATCGCACTCAGCCCGTTTGTCTTTATTTTCTATCGGTCCGGATTCAACGGGTCCAATGAATGACAACCGTTAATCTTATGGATCCCACATGAGCCCTGCATGCGAGATCCCATAAGATCATTGCTTGCGAGCCACCAAGTTCACAGGACTAGGGTCCAGGCAAATATAAATCAAAGTAAATGCTTGGAACTGTCTCAACTTTGAATGTTAATAAAATTAGATAATTTTAAGGGAAAATATCACAAAAAATTCCAAACTATACCACATGTGACACATTTACCTTGAAATTTTTTTTGTGATGCTAAAAATCTCAAAATATGCTATTTGTGACACATTTATCCCATTGTACTTTAGTATATGAGTATTTTCGTCTTTTTTGTTTTCTTTTTTTCCTTTCAAGCGAGGGCGACCCTCGCCAGCGTCGAGCGACTCTCGCCGGCGTCGAGCGACCCTCACCGGGGTTGAAAAAAAAAAGAAAAAGCAAAAAAGACGAAAATGCCCATGGACTAATGTACAATGGGATAAATGTGTCACAAATAGTATAGTTTTGAGTTTGTGGTGTCACAAAAAAAAATTAGGGTAAATGTGTCACAGGTGGTATAGTTTGGGATTTTTTGTGATCTTTTTCTTAATTTTAAAACAAAATTATTTGAGAACTCGAAGCTGAAGAGAAAGAAAGTCGACTTATATATGGAGTTAACTATGATTATATTGGGTGAACTACAAGAAACACTTGTGAGCAAAAATCAAATTTTATGGTGGAGGCAAGTACATACCGAGTTACATATTGCTCCTGAAGCTTTTTAGGGTCGTTGCATGCCCACCCTCATTTTAATTTTCGCAATGTGCCCCCTTAATATTATAAATCAAAAGTAATGCGTCTCTCGACATCTGCTGTGACTGATTGTTGAGGTCAATCGTCATATAAGTCTATCACGTAAAAAAGCTAAAAGAACATTTCAAAAATATATTGCATGCGAGAGTATGCAACTAAAGTTCCGACGAGAATTTCGCCAGACCATTGTCGAATATATAAATCTGAAATATTTATTTGATCGGTGGCCTATGTTTTTTCTATCACATATATAGATGGCAAGATGTGAAATCCTCGGGAAGGGCATTATAAAATATCTAATAGGGAAAAAGAGCAAGGGGGTGAAAATAAAGAGTAGAATCGTTCAAATTTGCTTTACTGGCCACCCTTCTTATCTGAAAAAGGGAGAGGTGAAGAATTCGAATTTCTATCTTCTCGGGAGGGTTAAGGGTGAGGACGAGTAGTTTCACACATGGGTTTTGACTCTCACGTCTCGTAAGAGGTATGATAAAAGTTTGAGAGCGAGTTGAAAGTTAGAGTACGAGAGATAAAATAAAAAAAAAAAAATAAATAAGGAGTAGGACCTAGGAAGGTTGCTGTTTTCCGTCCGTACCATCGTCAGTCATCAAACAGGAGCTGACCATCAAGCGAGAGAGAATCGAATCCAATGGGGGGGGGGGGGTGTGGAAACGGGGAAAAGCTGTCGTCCCCTCACGTTCAAATCTCTCTTCCCCCCCTCGTGTGCACCGTACGGCGCGTGCGACCGAACGTATGCGATCCCCCTCCCTCCCCAGTCCTTGGCACCGGCCACGTGGCATCGGGGGAGAGGAGGAATCGGGGGAATCTGATCTGACCGAGCGGGGTGGGCCCCCCGCGCCTACCCCTGCGCGGGCGAATCGGTAATTTCCCCCCAGCTGACCTGAGGTCATTATCGTCTCTTTCCCCTGATAATAGACAAAAAAAAAAAAACACAAGTCTAGAGAGTACAGCGAGCGGCCCCCTTTTTGTTGCGTCATTTACACTACAATCTATATTTCATCTGGAAAAAATGATTAAGTTACGATACTTCAATCTACCGTGAGATTAATAACATGTAATTAATCATAAAAAATAGGTAAAAATTAATTATAAATTATTGTAAGGTTCATTCTTTCAAAATTTTATGGTTCATAATATGCTATTTTTCTCACGATGACTCAAAGACTATTATGCTAGCAAAATTCGAAATATTAACAGAATGCAAATATCGACGTACCAATTCACACACAACCTTTTGATATTCATGTAGTTTTTTACTTAAAGGGAAAGTCACGAACACGAGATTTCAGGTTCGGGGTTAAGGCTTAAAGGCACGGGTCAGCGACCTAGGACGTGGGATCGGCGACATCCGTTGCCGTTGAAAACCATGGATGCTGTGACTAAGAATTTTGGGAGTTTTGGTTGATTCCGAAATCTCCGGATATGAATTTTTTGGGCACGGGACACCGCTCGGGTATTCGTAAGTATGATCCATGCTCGACCGATGAGAATCTCCTCGTTTGACGTCCGATTGACCCAATTTTTTTTTTCTTTTGTTGCGTTTGCAATGCTGGCAACTTCTGCTAGTACTTTCCTTTATTCGCCCTAAAAGATAATCCCGACTCGTCCCCTGTCCATCCAGCAAGCTTAACTTGACTTCTGTCTTTTAATTTATATCGTCGACTTCACCTGTGGAAAAAAGACGATACCCTTGGACTATCTAAATTTCTCCAAGAACGTGCACAAATCAATGCTTGAGAACGAAATAATTTCGCATCGAAGAAGAACCAAGCCGAGTTGCTCACGGCTATGACTCCGTGGTTCTTTGGGTAGGACTCTTTTCCGAAACCAGCGTGCCGGGTTTCGCAAGATCCTCGCTGACCGACCTCCCCATCAACAAGCTCTCAACTTCACCTCTGTCCATCTCCAAATTATAGAAAACCCTAATGGCCCTTGTTGGCGGGCGAGCGAGTTTCGCCAAGAACATGCACAAGCCGAGGCTTGATCTGAGGGAGGAGTCGTCTGTCTTGTGTGCAAGAAGTACGTGATGGTTGAGCTGTTCTTGTGTGATGTGGGGGCGCCCGGTGTCGGTGGTGGGTACATCGCGGTGACTGTTCCTTTTCACATGCCAAATGGGCAATGTGTCTTTCGGGACTTTGTTTTGTTCTGAGTCTCCGACTGGAGAGAGATCAGAACGAACCTCTCTCCATCACTCCTTTGGACTCATCATTCTTGACAAAACCCTGGTTCTGCTACGTTCGAAAGATGCTTTTTCCAATCGATTTCAAACGCAATGTTTGGCCAATGAGAAGGGCCACGAACGGTTCCATATATTCTTGCATGCGTACCCTGTATCTGTGTCACAGTTCGGTCCCTCCATGCATTTAAACAATGAATGCCCCGAGCTCAAGGCCAAAGGCTTGGTGGGGACGAAGCTGTGAGTACCGATGGCCGACGTGCAACGATCGATAGGGATGTAGGATTTGAACACACGAGCAAATATGTCTGTGTTCATAGACTTTTGATTCTAATGGTTCTCGTTAGGGACATAGCTTGGAACAAAACAAGATTTGATTAGGAGAATTTTCGCTCGAGATATTCATGCGTTTATATGATCTGTCCGTCGTTCATTTCTATCCTAACATAAAACAAAAAATTTGGGTCATGCCCTGTGTTGGGTGGAGAGCAACGAAATACGTACAAACTATATGAAGCAGCAAAGTGTTGTGAATAACAGCCCGTTACTTCTCTCATTCTTCATTGATAGATGATCTTGAGAAATGAGTAGTCACGTTAGAATTTTGGAGTCACATTTGGGAAAAGACGACTTACTTCGGAAGCGGGACACAAACCGATATCTGCTGTTCTCGGTTCCTATCATACATCGCGACATTGAGGTTTATGAGAAGTCGGCGAACATCGTCTTCAATTACCTAGCTGGTTTTTTTTTTTTTTTTGCGCTGTTTAATTTTAAAACTTGTACTTAACATTTAATTGCAGAATCCTACACTTTAGAATTGAGTTTTAAACAAAAAAAGAGTTCACATTTGCATCCTTTATTTCTGTATTTGCTTAGACTCCAACTTGTGTAAACGTAAATTTTCGAAAATTAGGCTCCAATCGATATTTAAAATTATAGGCATAATGCAAGATGTAGTATAAGAATAAGAAAAAGTTAAGAATGATCTGTACAATTTTCTGTATATTTATAATAGTGATGCACCAACCGTTGATTTTTAAAAGAAAATCATCCATGATTGACAGATGACGAAGAGCAAAAAGGAATGAGGTCCATTTGTCTAATTCCATGATTGCATGCGCCGACACTTGGGAAAAGCCATGCAATAATCTCTTATCTGTATTGACAAGGCAAAAAGACAACTCCAAAATTGATATTCTGAGAGCAACTTGGAAGTTTGGACCGCAGTTTTAATAAAACCGACAAAAGATATTATTATGACGAAGACACGTTTATGATTATCGTGTCATATCTTTAAAACTCAAACACGATACATTTTTTTAATAAATTGCACGACACGATGCGTTTAACAACTTTAAAATGTAAACTTTCTTAATTAAGTGCATAAAGATTTGTCAAATAGTATATTGATGTGATTAGATGTATCTGGGAATTTCGATATCGAAGTGGGTGCCGTACGTACGAAGGTATATTGGTCCACTTGTTTGATTAAACTTGATGGGTCAACCTGTAAACATCTCATTCATTGTTTCATGTCTAAACAAGTTGATCTGTTTGTGGACAAAAACCCGATTGAGCTCTATCCAAACACGCATGGCTTAGTGCTATCTAAACGAGTCAGTGTAAAATTTGCCAGCCCTATTTGTGAGTGGGGATTTAATGACAAGTCGGCTTGGAATTGTTTCAATCCATGTGATAGAACAAGCAATTCTAGAAAGCTCAAAAGGTTGACCGAGTTGTTAATTAAGCGCTTAATTTGGATGCAGTCAGGCAAATCTTGTACTTAGATAATGTCATCTTCCACTTAGAGTAATCTCAATGGTATCACTATTGTGTTAGACATCTTGTGGCTCAAGACTTATTTGATATACGTGGACGACATAGTTTGCAAGTATCAATAGGGATTAAATGGAATGATTTATATACACCCTTAATAAAAAAAGAAGAAATGATAAGTGCGCTAAAAGTCCTAAAACTTATTGTAAAAGTGCGATTGATTTTTAAAACTTTCAAAAAGTGCAATCAAACCACAAAACTTTTCAAATTAATGCAATTAAATTATCCCATTAACTCTGTCAATTTGACTAATAGAATTACCGATGTAGTATTTTTAATTATTTTCTCTTTTCTACTTGGCGATCAGTTAAACTAAAGCACGAAGTGTAAGGCCAATATGACATCATTTTGGTTCAAATCCTAATTTTTCTACCCAAAATCTTACTTAAATTAGATTGAAAATTTTTCTTAAAAGTACCCAAGCTATAAAAAAAATTGACCACATCACCGCCGCTACTCATCACCAAATAGGGCCAACAAAGGTTGCGGGACCTCGCTAATGACCGGCGACCCTCTCTAGCCCCAAGTGAGGACTTGTTGCTTAGATTTGGGGGAGAGCATGACCATCACCCCAAATTTGGGTGAGGTAGGGGTGATCAGTCATGTTATAATTGGATACCAGTTTTTGGAATCTGAAATCTACTCTATTTACTTTGGAACTTATTTTGGAACCTACCTTATTTTTCCGGTTTGATTCCAGGGTCTACCCGAAAATCTGTTTTTCTTTTGTTCCTTTTTCTGGTTTCATTTTTTCTAGCAAAATAATATGAGTAGCAATAAAAAAATTCAAAATAAAAGATGAATAATAATAAATATTATCTGTCAAAAGCAACAATCCCTAAGATAAGCAATTGAAATTACTATCCACCAAAAACAAGAATCCAAAATATAGTAATAACATATTTTTAACACTAGCTAAAAACCGGTTTCAAAACCGGTCCGGTTTCCGAGTGGGTCTTCACTTGAAATTGGGAGCCGGACCAGTTCCCAAAAAATGGAATCGGTTCAAACAAGAACTAATTCTTGGACTGATTTTTTGGGTGGTCCAATCTGATCTCCAAGTAAACTCGATCCGATTGCACACCTCGAGGCAAGGGTCGTCGCGGTTGACAACCTCTCGCCTAGGACCAACAAGGCCCAAGTGACTCCCGTCGGCCCTTTCGGGCAATGGTGCCCCACCAATGAGGGCTTTGCTGCTTTTTTTTTTAACTTTGATTTTTCTTCTAAAAAAAGTACCTTTTTTATTTTTTTAAATCCAATTTAAGTAATATTTAGGGAAGAAAATATTAAGAAAATGCCACATAGAAGAGGGTAAATAATAATAAAAATGCCACGTTGATATTTTCCGTTAGCCAAATTGACAAAGTTAAGGGAATAACTTGATTACTTTAATTTAATAAGTTTTAGAACTTGATTGTATTTTTAAAAATTTAAAGAACTCAATTGCACTTTCATAATATGTTTTAAATTTTCTGTGCTCTTATCCTAGAGAGAAAAAGCAACGCTAGGTGTTGTCACGAAATACCTCTCTCATTATATAAACCACAACTTTTCGATTATATAGCCAACCTCTCTCTCTAGACTTCTAGTAATGTTCTAAATTGATTAATAAGGGAAAGAGAACTTTCTAGATATAAACATTTTTTAATGGAGAAAAATATAGATACCACACCCAAGAAATAGTAATCAAAGCAATTAGTGTCCAGTTTAAAAATATGAATTGATAGGTCAAGAGAGATCACATGTACATAAGAGTCATTAAAAACTCCAATGGATACTTTAACATCCTCTTTTATGTATATATCATATTGACGACATCACGTGGAGTTGAAGAATAGGGAGCCTCACACGCAAAATAAGTTTGGGGTGGAATTTGACTCTGATATCATTTAAGAGTGTCTAGCTAAAAAATTTAAGTAATGTGAAATACCTTTTCACAAAGGGAAAATGATACAAACAGTTTATGAACTTTGATTCAATGTGCAATTTGATCCATGAACTTTTAATTTGTTTAATGTTGTCCTTGAACTTTAGCCTAATGTTCAATTTGATCCTTGAACTTTGAATCTATTCAATATGGTCCCTGGACTTTTAGTACATGTTCAATTTAGTCCTTGAACTATTTAAAAATGTCCAATCTAGTCCTTCCATTAATTCAAGTTCAGAGATTATATTGAACATTTTCATACAGTGTAGAAACTAAATTGAAAATATATTAAAAGTCCAAAGATCACATTGAACAGATTAAAAGTTTAGGGACTAAATTAAACATTAGTCTAAAGTTCAGAAATTACATTGAATAAATTAAAAGTTCAGAGAATAAATTGCACACTGGACTAAACTTTAGAGACTATTTGTGTTATTATCCCTTTCATATATATAAAGCCATGATACATGACGCATGATCGAGAAGATATCATCACTACACAGAAAAATACTTGGCCTTTTTTAAGCTAAACACAGAGAAATCATCCAAATCAAAAAAGTACTAGGGCGCAACTTCCATCTCCACCAAATGGAAAGTGGGGAAAAGTTTGGGATGGAAAGCCAAGGGGTCCATTGTCAATTTATCAAAGGGGAAAAAGTGTTATCACGTTGCCTTTTATCCGTGGTTATTGCTAGTGTTTGATATACATAATAATATATTGCCCAATTGATGACATATTGAGGTCCACATCTTGATAGAATATGTCCATAAAAAAAATGAACACAACGTGCTTTTCCTACGATTGATCCTGTCCACGCGGGAGCGAATTTGCCGAAAGGTGGGCTAGAGCAATTTCTCTACATTTTGCGCTCCAAAGTAGTGTGTTGGACGATGGTTCTTGCTCTTGAGGGCTTTGTCGATGGAGACTGTTATGATAATGGAGAAAAAGATTTGAGACCCCGCCACTTCCGGAGGAGGGAAAATTCTTAAAAGATCACTGAGCTCAATGCGTCCGAATCGAACCTTTGTTGTTGGTGAGTCTCGCCTGATATCCACGCGATCTAAACTCCGGGATGCACTAGGCTCACATACACGCAGTCCGCTCAAAATGATTGGAAGGAAGGGGGATGTGGCCGCGATTGGTGTACTGATTACGGTATTTCAGACGGCCCTTGATTGAATAATCAACCGTGATTACCTTTGACTATATATATTATTTTCTTTGGTGGGAGGATGAATGATTAAGAACCCATTCGCATTCTCTTTAAACAATTGCCAAAAACCAGGCTCAAACCGTTCTTTTTCCCAACACCATCAACTTGAATAATTAGCTGAATACTGAAATAACAACTACCTTATATCAATGTCATTTCAGTTTGTACCAAAAGTAATCATATATAAGACACATTTCTTTTAGAAAAATACGAAAAACCATAGTCTATATAACCTCAGGGTTCTCAATCAGAGGACTTAGGGTTTTCTTGAGACTTACGAATCTTGCAGCAATATAAGAGATGGCCCCATGTCTCCCTATGGCCCGCTCTTCGAACATCTTTTGCTGGTGTATGCAATACAGCTATGGTCATATTTGACTTATGTGAAGGAAACAAATTCCTAAAATATCATATAAAATTGCGGAAAAAACGTGCCCATTCTACACTTGAATCACCGATCGTTCGAAGTATATCACGTAACACGAACATACCTCTTCAGCCACAGATTAAATGCACTTATCGCAGCGTCGAGAGAGAGAACAATCCTTGAATTGTTGAAAGCAAAGTTCTCTTGCTTTTCTTCTTGTGAAAAAATGTCTTCTGATGGATGATCTTAAACAACAACAACACAACATCCCATTACGTATGTTCTCAACTTAATAACTGCCAAATGCAGTTACTTTCTTTCGTGGGCTGGGTTAGCCCATCATGGGCGGCCCAATTTTCACAAATGAAAGCCCAACAATCCATCATCTCCCACTCGCACATGGTGGGCTAAACATTAACTCTCTCTCTTCTTTGCAATATTCATACTAGCAAATAATCCGTGCGACCAGCATACTTCGAGAGCTCGTTGCGATGCATCTGTTAGGAATACATAGCAGCTCAAAATTGGATACAACGTTTTCCGAGTAGACATTGTATGCAGTCCCCTAGATCAATCAGTCACATTTATATTTCATTCGATCTCTTTTAATATCTCATATATTGTATTCACAACTATGATTTATTCAAAATCATAATTGGTCGACCTGTGAATACAAAAATAGGATGTGACATCATCAATAAGTTGATCTTCCTCTTTCTTAAACCTCTCTATTTCAGTCCAACACGCTTTTCTAGAAATGTCCCATTAGATCGAATCATTCATAACCATTGGCAACACTCTAAGATAGCGAACACTGAATAGAAACTTTGAGAATAAGTCAGAGTCCTGAGGGTACTAAATGAGGAACTCATATTCTCAAGAGTCTCACACGGCATAAAGTTGAGATCAAAAACTTTTGCCACTCTTATCGGTCGACTCATACATACGTAGTATGAAATACGTATTACGGTATTAACTCCTTTCCCGTGGACCGTATGTCTTTACATTCAATACCGTACAGATGATTGTTCAGACATACCCAATGTCTAAACTCGAGTTCACATATCTATTCCTCTAAAGAATCCATTAGAACTCACATCTGGCATCAAAGACAGATAAAAGTAAAATATGTGGGTTATTTTACTTTCGGACAAATTAAATATTATGTCCTCATCTTAGCACTTAACTAAGGTGACATTTATATTTTAAGCTTGAGCTCTCGATTATCACCTAGATAATAAGCCTAAAAATTGTCTCATCTCTACTTATCACATAGTAAATAGAGGCGATTACTCGTGTGAGTGAGTTAATCTTATCTGTCCGACATACTTACTTGACATAATACACTAAGTATTAAAATGCATAAATAAATAAAAATATCATAGGCATTAACAATGATATAACAATTTCATTCAAATGTGAACATTGAGGGAAATTACAATATTCAGTACATCAACATCTACGCAGTCCTAGAGATTTTACATGACCATTGAAAACATCTCTAGGAATTGGCTTTGTCATAGGATCTGCTATCATTTTATGCGTAGATATGTACTGCAAGTTCACATCTTTTCGTGCTACCATATCTTTAACAAAATTGTACTTGGTATCTATATGTTTGGTCTTGCCATGATATTTCGGATCCTTGGTGTATGCTATCGCTGCTTGACTATCGCAATTGACTAACAATGAGCTTGCAGCGTGCTCAACAACACCTAAATGATCCAAAAATCTCTTAAGCCAAACTCCTTCTTGTACTGCTGCTGACAATGCCACGAACTCGGCTTCCATGGTGGATAATGCTATACATGTTTGTTTCTTACTGCTCCAAGAAATGACGCCATTATTCAGTAAGAATGCAAATCCTGAGGTAGATTTCCTTTCGTCTAAATCTCCTCCCCAGTCAGCATCTGAGTAGCCTTCAAGTCGCAGATCCTTTCCTTGATAACTCAGAGAATAATCAGCAGTACCCTTTAGATACCTCATGATTCTTTTGACGGCTTTCCAATGTGCTTGACCTGGATTGGATTGGTATCTACTTACCATCCCAACTGCAAAACATATGTCAGGTCTTGTACACATCATGGCGTACATTAAACTCCCAATAGCACTAGCATAAGGAACACGTTTCATTTGCTCCTTCTCTTGTGGAGTCTTAGGACACAGTCTTTGGCTCAATCCTTCACCTTTTGCAATAGGAGTGTCAATGGGTTTGCAATCTTGCATATAAAATCGTTCAAGAACCTTGTTTATATAAGTCTCTTGCGAAAGAGACAATAATCTCTTGGAACGATCTCTTGAAATCTTAACTCCAAGAATATATGCAGCCTCACCCATATCTTTCATTTCAAAATTGGACGATAACCAATTCTTTACAGTATTAACCAACTCCTTATTGTTTCCGGCAATCAGTATGTCATCAACATATAATGATAAGATCACGAATTGATCTTTGGATCTTTTGGTATATACGCAATGATCTTCATCAATCATTGTAAAATCATACGCCACTATAGCATTATGAAAACGTATATACCATTGTCTCGAAGACTGCTTAAGGCCATATATCGATCTTATAAGTCGACATACCTTTTGTTCTTAGCCTTTCATAATGAAGCCAACGGGTTGCTCCATGTAAATTTCTTCTTCTAATTCTCCATTTAGAAAAGCAGTCTTTACATCCATTTGATGTAATTCAAGATCCATACTTGCCACTATTGCCAAAATAAGGCGAATTGAGGTAAATCTCACTACAGGAGAAAAAGTTTCTTCATAATCAATTCCTTCCTGTTGATTATACCCTTTCGCCACGAGGCGAGCCTTATATCTTTCTATCGAGCCATCAACTTTTCGCTTTATTTTGAGAACCCATTTGTTCCCAATAGCTTTGCGTCCTTTAGGAAGATCAACCAGTTCCCAAACATGATTTGACTTCATTGACTCCAATTCTTCTTCCATTGCATTCATCCATTTATCCTTATTAGGGCAACTTAGAGCCTCATTGAAATTCTTTGGCTCATCTTCATCTTGCGGAGCGATCATAAAAGTTTCCCCTTCTATGTCAAAACGTCGTCGGGGAACACTTTTGCGACTTGTTCGCCGTAAGGGAGATTGTACACGTAGCATATTATTCCCCATTACGCTCCCACTTGGATTAGATAATGACGGTATTATTTCATCAAATGGTTGCAATTGAGATTGAGTTGAATTTAATTCCTCATTATTCTCATTGCTCCCACTTGGTCGAAATTCATCGATTTCATTATCAGGATCCAAGGTTTCAAATAGTGAGTAGTCCTCACCTATTTCGCCCTTCTTAGGATACTCATTCTCTAAGAATGTGACATCTCGTGATTCAAATTCAGTTATACTCCCACTTTCTTGCTCACCTATAAACACATACCCTTTTGAGTTCTCTGAGTACCTTATGAAAATACTCTTCTTACCTCTGGGACCCAGTTTCCCATATTTATGAGAGGACTCGTGAGTATAGGCAGCACAACCCCAAGGCTTAAGAAAATTTAAATCGGGATTTCTTCCTGTCCATAACTCATATGGAGTGGAAATAACTGATTTAGAAGGCACACGGTTAAGTATATAGGCAGCAGTTAACAAAGCATCACCCCAGAAGGTGATAGGTAACTTGGCTTGTGCCATCATAGACCTAACCATTTCCAATAGGGTTCTATTTCTCCTCTCGGCAACACCATTTTGTTGTGGAGTATATGGAATAGATAACTGTCTTTCTATTCCTTTTTCATCACATAAATTTCTGAACTCATCAGATAGATATTCTCGACCTCGATCGGATCTCAATGCTTTTATTTTCTTATCTAATTGATTTTCCACCAAGTTCATAAATATCTTGAAGCAACTAAAAGCCTCAGATTTATGAGAAATCAAATAGACATATCCGAATCGAGTAAAATCATCAATAAATGTGATAAAATAAACAGCCCCATGTCTAGCCCTCACATTCATTGGACCACAGATGTCAGAATGGATTAACTGCAAAGGAAATTCAGCTCTTTTTCCTTTTCCAAATGGTTTCCTTGTTGTTTTCCCTGCTAGGCATTGCTCGCAAATAGGCAAATCAACTTTTTCAATATTGCCTAATAAGCCCTCTTTGGCTAATCTTTGCATTCGTTGTTGGCCAATATGACCAAGTCTAGCATGCCACACATTCACATCATTTTCATAAGAGTTGGAAGATGTAAATAGGGAATAACAAACGTTAACATTTCCACAGTCAACATCTAGTACAATGAAACCATTCAAAAAATATCCACATCCATAATGATTTGTATTCAAATACAAATCAACACCACTGCTATGAAAGTTCAAATTAAAACCAAGTCGAATCAACACTAACACAGACACTAAATTCCGACGAATCTCTGGAGCATATAATACGTCATGTAGGAACAATGTGCGTCCACCACGCATCATCAACTGGCAGGTGCCAATTCCTTTAACTTCCACTTTGGAGTTGTTCCCTACATAAATCCATTTCGTTCCAGTCGGAACCCGTCGGAACTCCACGAAGGCATCTCTGTCCTTCGCTACATGGTCTGTTGCTCCCGAATCTACAGTCCACAAAGGATTAGACTCAGTTAAAAATACGGAACTTGACACATAGACAAAGTTCTCAAGAATGCAAGGGGAGTTTACCTTCTTTGGCTCGCCGCAATCGCGAGCAAAGTGTCCCTTCTTGCTACAATTGTAGCATTTCACCCTCGACATTTTCTTTACAAAAGAACGCTTTCCTTTGTCATGTTGATTGAATCTTGGTTTCTTACCCGAAGAACTTGCTCCCTTGCCTCTCCACCTTCTGAACGAATCAGGACGCTTGCGCTTAGAGCTCGAAGGCCCTTGTGAGCTAGAGCCTGCATAGTAAATGTCAATTACCGGCTTATCCGCCAGGAGACGGTCCTCCTCTAGCTCTAAGTGGCGCACTGCATCCTCAAAGGTTTTGATGTTCTCATTGTGAGTTAGGTGCAACTTCATATGCTCCCAACTTTGAGGCAAAGAACGAATCACCGCTTGCACTTGCTGTTCATCAGTCAGAACATGGCCAGCATCCTTCAGCTCATTAATCATGTTTGACATTTTTCTTAAATGTTGCTTCATGGACTGACCATGTGGCTTCTTATATGAGTCAAATCTTATAGTGAGCTGTCTAAGCTTGGTTACAGATGTATGACCAAACCTTGCTGCCAATGCCACCCACATCTCCTTAGCATTTTCAAAACGCCTAAACTCTCGCATAACATCATTTTCCATGCTACTCAGCAACGTGATGCGAGCAAGGGAGTTCTTTCTTTTCCATACAGCAAATGCATCCTTATCTCTCTTGTGTTGTGCAGTGTTTCCGTCTTCAGGCTCTTCCATAATCAGGTTAAGAGCTTCGAGAGCCTCTTGCTCTTCCAGCACATATTGGATTTTCATATGCCAAATTTCATAGTTATCACCATTAAGCTTCTCTCCTTTGTTCAGTTCAGCAACTATATTCTTTGATGCTGAAGCCATTGAATCTGAACATATCAGACAGACAAGCACGAATTGTTAATGCCACTCATTTATGCATTAATTTTACACAAATCGATTATATTAACGAATAATCTCACATAGGCTTTAGATTCGAAAGTTCACTATGTTTCCAATCATCATCAAAAAACCTAATGTGAAATTACCGTTAATGTAATCATTAAGGTAAAATTACGTTCTTTAAAGTTACTAAAACTTTTAGAACTCCCACTCAACTCCATATGATACTTATAAGATAAATATTAAAAACAGAATAGTACTTTAAACTATTCACAATATGAATATCAATCAACATTCATTTACCTAACACTTTGTACATAAGGAATGAATCCATCAAAGGAAATAAACATAAATACGAACATAGAAATATCTTCCCAAGATTTCTAACACCAACCTATAGTGAACATATCCATAAGAGTTTACAAAAGGTAAACACAATCAGGTGATGATCCTCTTTCTATAAACTGGAAATGACTCATGAAAAACCTCAGGAAATTTTATTTCCTTTGGCAACCAAATGGAGGCACCCGGAAAACCCCTAGATTCGGGCAACGTATTGCCTCGAGACCGATACAATGCAAGGGTTGACGTCCTTCTTGCCCCGACCCGCATGTACTCTATCATGAATTTCTCCACAATCATCTTATAGCTCGGACCTTCTAAGGTATCCCATACCCTATCAATCATTCTTCCCAACTCATCAGGAATTGTGCATTTTAGGGCTCCTACCATCACATACTCTGGCATTAGGAAACCGTTCCAAATGATATCCTGTATCATTTGGTTGACCTTGATGATGTGTGTCATCATGTCATCATCAGCATCCCACCGGTAAAGAGCTAGCTTGATTCTGAGACTCTCAAGCTTCTCCTTTTGAGCCGCCGTTCTAGGGATAATAGGGGTTCGATATCTTCTTACCATATTTCCTGCAACAAATGCAGAAAAAGAAAAATCGAATGATTATTATTTATGATTCATGGTATTTGCAAGAAACACATTCTGCCCCCTTTTTTTTTTTTTTTTTTTTTTTTTTTTTTTTTTTTTTTTTTTTTTTCGCCGGTCAACGGCAGTCAACGCCGGTCAACGGAGGTCAACGCCGGTCAACGGTCAACTGATGACCGGGTCAGGTCAACGGGTCGGACGGGTCAAATACGGGTCGGGTCCGGTCAAAACGGGTCGGGTCGGGTCAACGAAAAACCCGATCGGTAACCGCATGGCTGACGTCAGCGTGACGTCAGCCACGCCGCACGCGCCCTCATGGCGCGTGCGGTGCACGTGCGCGGGAGGAACCGCCACGCACGTGCCACGCACGTGCCGGCGAGACCGCCACTTGCGGCGGCGCGTGCGGGCGCGTGCGGCTCCTCCCGGCGGCGTGCCACCCATCAAAATTCTCGTTTCGACGAGTACTACAACCCTACACTTTCAAAAATAAGTTTTGATGCACGAAAAACGAGAAACCACTTCGAACAGTACGGCCGGGTGTCGGTTTTCGTACCCGAGCGTTCGTCGGCGCCGTTTCACGAATTCCGGCCAAAAAATTCGTTTAATGAACATATCAAAAGATCAGGAAACAAGTAAACATGCTCTGATACCAATGAAGGAAACAAATTCCTAAAATATCATATAAAATTGCGGAAAAAACGTGCCCATTCTACACTTGAATCACCGATCGTTCGAAGTATATCACGTAACACGAACATACCTCTTCAGCCACAGATTAAATGCACTTATCGCAGCGTCGAGAGAGAGAACAATCCTTGAATTGTTGAAAGCAAAGTTCTCTTGCTTTTCTTCTTGTGAAAAAATGTCTTCTGATGGATGATCTTAAACAACAACAACACAACATCCCATTACGTATGTTCTCAACTTAATAACTGCCAAATGCAGTTACTTTCTTTCGTGGGCTGGGTTAGCCCATCATGGGCGGCCCAATTTTCACAAATGAAAGCCCAACAATCCATCATTATGTTTTGATGCACGTATTGCCTGAAAACAGAGAAAGCACAACAAGAAAGGTCAACATATGCAATCGAGGGGTCTCTAGCGAAAATGTTAGACAGAGAGAGAGAGAGAGAGAGAGAGAGAGAGAGAGGGTTTTGCTGGTGTGTGCGATACAACTATGTTGATATTTGACTTATGCTTTGATGGATGCATTTACCTGAAAAAACATAGAGACCATAACAAGAAACGTCAAACACACATACAATTGATGGGTCTCCATCGAAAATGAGAGAGAGAGGGGGGGGGGAGGAGAGCATGTAACTCTCTCGTGCCATATCGATACCGCAAATGTAGAGTCACGGGCTCCAAGTTCTCTTATTCCACAACAACGACATACGTTTTTGGCATTTTTGTGCCGGATTAATTGACTTGTCAATCGCTGCACTTGGTGGCTCCGAGCTTTTCCTCACTTTGACTACAAATTTTCAGTAACGTACTGTGTTCAATTGGGGGCTTGACATGAGCATGAAGTAGTACTTGGAGAACACCTAGATTATGACATTTCCTCGGCTAGGCACATGTATTGAATAATTTGGATTGAATGTTGGGCCATGATGGTTCAATTTCTTCATATTCTGCGCCTCAGTCTTCTCAGGGCGTACGCCTGCTTGGTTAGGTAGATGAGCCATGTACGTTGGGGCAGCTCCGGAGTATCAATTTTCACTTTTGGTTTTACATGTTGTTGGTAATCAAAAGGCTGTTAAACTTAAATCAAGGGAAATTATCATCAATAGACATAGGAGTAATGCGGAATTGAGAATTTGTCATATTTGGGTTATAATGAAGAGTATATGAGCCTATTTGTAGGCTTTATTAAATGAATATCTTAGATACAAGATAAACATAATATCAATTTAGTATCAACCGAGGCCATGCACAATTCACAATTATCTCTAATATTCCTTTAAACTTAAGGTGATTTAAAAAAAAAATTGGAGTTTGAAGAAAAGATCCGAAAAGCATTTGGGTGGATCGACAAGTGGTTTAGTATTTTGAAAAGAGAACCAATCGAGTACAGGCAATGTAGTAGCAGGTTGATGTTGTTGGTGCGCAATGTAGCCTCGTGACAGGAGGCTACACAACAATGTAGCCTTGCGATAGGAGGCCATGTGGTGTTGTGTAGGCCACGCGACAGGAGGCTGCCGTGACGAACTATGTTGAGAATCGATGTTGAGAGAGAGAGAGAGAGAGAGAATAGATATGAGATGTGCTCCAATTCTACACTCAGTGCACGCCCGGGTGTGATGTGCACTCGAGGGTGCACCTGAAAAAATAACATACCTTAGGTTTAACCTAATAAAACGATAAACTAGAGAAAGTATTTTAAATTATACTCTACATTATCATGGCTTAATTTTCAATGACGTTTCTTGCATGTACTGGTAAACTGCCAAAACCTCGAGCCAAATATAAAATTATGCATAGACGAATCACTCAGCATTATTGCGATGGTCGAGCTGTTCTCGTGTGATCACAGTCCAATGGAGTGACTGTTCTCTTCACATGCCAAGTTAGGCATATAAGTCATTCAGGGAACTTGTTTTATTCTCAGAGTCTCTGGCTGCAGAGATCAGAGCGAAGCTTTTCCCATCACTCCTCTGGATTTATGATAAATGACAAAACCCTCATTCGGTTTGGTTGAAAGATGCCTTTTCCAATCAATTTCAAACGGATTTTTTTGGCCAATTTAAAGGGCGAAAAAAGAAGAAGGAGACAGAATATCGTTTCAAACGGATTCGCAATTTGGAAGATGTGGCCATGAGAGTCCATATGTACTTATGGCCATAACCTATGTCACAGTTCAGTCCTCTTTAAACAATATATATATACACACGAGCGCGCACTCACGACACATTTATCCAAACTTATTTAATTAATTTTTGTGTTACAAAATCTACAAATCTATCTATTAGCTTTCATCTAATATCTCATTAAATTCCTGGCGTGGAAACACTCTTGACAAAATGATTGGCATGCGATTTGCATCAAACATGGAAATTCAATATAACTTGGTCTTCCAACGACGTCATTTTAAGGAAGCCAGCTGAGATTGGGAAATATGCTAATTTTGCTTTAAGAGTTCCCTCAAGTTTCCAAATTTGCTAAAATCTCTTATTTTGTCCCATTTTCATCATCTGATTTTGATAGATTTATCACGAGTATACCAATTTTGAATTTCTTGTAACAAGAAAATCAGTTAGAGTAAATGTGGCACAAATATATTAGTTTGAGATTTTCTATGATAGAAAATCAGTTAAAGTAGTTTGGGGTAGATGTGGCATCAAGTGTACTGGCTTGGAATTTTTTGTGATACGAAAATTAATTTTGGATAAATATGGTTCAAATATGCCGGTTTTGGACTGTTTGTGATGCTATCCTAATGTTCCATATATTTTTAGTTCTTTCTCTTACATAGGCTCCGGGCCTCTCTAATCTATAGATTGACGTAAATAAACGCACTCAAATGAATGTTAGGTCAGCATATTATAATATGCAGGAAATTCATAATAAAATTTTGTTGGCATCGTTCAAGTGTGCCACTCCAAAAGGATTTAGAAAATGATGAAAATCCTTGGAAGGATTAAAACCTGAAATTTACTTTCTTCATATATATATATATATTTAATTTTTCAATAACGGAGCCAAAAGACAATTTCTAAGTTTTGTCAATACAAGAAGTATCGTAGTGAGCCAAGAAGGCTCAATGAATGCCCCAAGCTCAAGGCCAAAGGCTTGGTGGGGGCAAAACTACGGGTACCGACGATTGACATGAAACGAGTGAGATGGATCGATAGGATTAGGGTTGAGCATGAGCACAAATATGTTTGTGGTCACGTACTTTGATTTTGATGGCTCTTGTTAGGGACGTATCTCAGAATTCAACAAAATTTGATCAGAACCATACTCGCCCAAGATATTCATGTGTTTATTTACTCAATCGGTCGTTCGCTTCTATATTTGAATTCTGATTTTTTCCTTGTATGGAGACAAATAAACTTTGGATACGGGTCGTCTCGAGTTAGAAGGATTTGAATTGGCTAAATTTACCCCTTAAGATTACGATAGATCTCAGTTCTAGAAATTTAATTTTGTGAGCATTTAAGTGATGATTGATATTGATAAAGAGGTTTTATGTGACAATAGCATGAATATCTAATCTCTCAGCCCTGCATTGAAAAGAAATGTTAATATTTTTTTTGGTCGAAAAAGAAATTTTAATTTAAAAGGCAACAATATTGCAGGGAAAATTACAAATTAGCCAGTTATTTTTTTTTGGTGCCGTTTAATTTCAAAACTTATACTTGACATTTAATAAGAAAATCCTACACTTTGGACTAAAGTTTGCATCCTTTATTTTCTGTAATATCTTATACCCCAACTTGCATGGACTGTAGGCTTTTTCGAAAGGTCCGGTTTAATGTATATATTTTAAATAATGGGCAGATTCGAGATGTGGAATATAATTCAGAAAAGAAAAAGTTAGAATGGTTTGTGTCATTTTCTTTAATGTTATTATCTCGATGCACCAATTATTGATCTTTACATTAAAATCATCGATGATTGACAGATGATGAATAGCACAAAAGGAATGAGGCCCATTTGTTTAATCCCGTGATGGCGTGCACCGACACTTGGAAATAGCCATACAATCACAATGCATGTCACAACCTGCCCATTCTCTGTTTGTATTGGCAAGGCCAAAAGATATAGCTCCAAATCCTATTCCGAACGCAACCATTAATGAAACCAACAGTATAATGTGATGTCAAATTTAAGTCTAATCCTCGAATGCGACACGTCTATTAATTACCGTGTTGCATCTTTAAAATCTTGGGCACAATCCTTTATTACATGAACTAAATGGTACGACGCATGTGTAACACTTTTAAAGGATGAACTCTCTTGAATAAGCATGTGAAAATATGTGTGAAAGCATATTAACGTGTCTAGATGTACCTGAACGGGTAGCACTTTCTCACATATACAACTTGTTTAGTTCTACGTATCAAAGAATTACAAACGGGCCGAAACATCGACCTATGAAGATTATGTTTACTACTTAAGTCTAAACAAGTCAACCTGTTCATGGAATAAACATGGTTAAGCTCAATTCGAACACGCTTAGCGAGATGTTTCCTAATAGAGTCAATGTTGAATTTGCCAGCCCTACATATGCGTGGGCGATTAGTTAAGCGCTTAGTTTGGATGCAGTCGGACAAAGCTCATACTTGGATCATGAAATGTCCCATGTAGAATAATTTTTATGGCCTTACCATTGAGTTAGACATCTTGTGGCTTGACACTTGTTTGATAGACGTGGATGGTATAATTTGCGAGTATCAATGAGGATTAAATAGAAAGATTCAAATACCCATAATTGAAAAATAAAAGAAAAAGCAATGTGAGGTGTTGTGACAAAATGCGTCTCACTATATAATCCAAAGGTTTCGGCTTTTCATGGTTAACTCCTCTCTCTTGACTTTTAGGGTGCGTGCATTTCACTTTAAATTTCACAACAAAAGAAAATATTTTTCACGAAAATCATTTAAAAAAATTGTTAGATTTCCTTTGTTTGACGGTTTATGAAAAGAGTATCCTTCTTATTAGAAGGGAAAGTCATTTTCCCCATCTAAGCTCGATGTTTTTAGTCCTTAGAAAATTTTCAATAGATACATTAGTTTTTCATCATTTTTTTTTGGGTGAAAGTTTTTCATCATTTGAACACTGGAAAGTCGGAAAATAATTTTTCGGAAACTGTTTTCCTGCAAAAAAACTGATCCTTAGTAATGTTATAAATTAATTAATAAGAGAAAGAGAACTTTCTAGATATAAACCTTTTTTCTAAGGGAGAAAAACCTATATGCCACACCCAAGAAACAACAATGAAAAAATATAATTGATACGTCGAGAGAAATCGCATGTACGTAAGAGTCATTGAAACTCTAACTACGGTAATATGCGATACTATAACACCTCCTCTATATACAAATCACATAAAGAACAACGCTTGGAATTGACGAGCGAGGAGTCCCACACGCGTATGTAAACTTTTCGTCATAAATAAAGCCGTGACTCATGGCACGTGAACCAGAAAAGTCCACTACCCAGAAGATACTTAGCCTTTATTAAGCCAAAACACAGAGAAATCAACCAAGCAAAAGTACCATGGAACAACTTCCATCTCCACCAAGTGGAAAGTTGGGAAAAGTATGGGGTGGAAAGCCAGGGGAGGTCCATCGTCAATTTATCAAAGTGAAGAAAAGTGTCATCACATTGCCTTTTTGACAATGGTTATTGCATGCAGTGTATATATATAAGATAATGCCTAAATTCATAACATATTGAGCCGACCACACATTTTTGTTCTTTGGCAAAATAATCAATACTATACGAGGCCCACACCCTGATTCTTGATAAAAATGTCTTAAAAAAACACGAACATAATGTGCTTTTCCTTCGATTGATGCCGTCCACGAAGGAGTGAATTTGCCAAAAGATAGGCTAGAGCAATTTCCCTGGCTTTTTGCGCTCCAAAGTTGGCTGTCGGACGATGGGTCTTGGTCTCGAGGGTTTGATTGATGGCGATCCTAATGATAATGGAGAAAAAGATTGGAGACCCCACCGCTCCGGCAGGGGGAAACAGTCCTTAAATGATCCCTGTACATGTGAACTCAATGTGTCCGAATCGTTAATGTTGGTGAGTCTCACGTATTGCCGATGTGATCTAAGGGTTGGGATATACTGAACTTATATACACCGGGAGAATTATAAAAAAAGTCATAAACTTATTAATCTAGTCCTAAACTTTTTTTTTGGCCAATCGAGTCATAAACTTTTTACATTTATGTCAATTCAGTCCATCCAGCCAATTTCGACTGAAAATCGCTAATACGAATGCTAACTGTCCTACGTGACGCAGCTAGTGCTAACATTGACATTTGAAAATAATATTTTAATAGTTTTTCAAAATTTTTTATTTTTCATTTATTTTTCTTCTCTTCTTCCTCTGGCCGGTCATCTGGCTTCGACAACTAGCCAGAGACGAGGGTTGGCAAGATTGATCTCACCGGCTATTGGCGAGGACAAGTCTTGCCCACCGTTGGCAAGGCTCGACCTCACCCATCCACTGGCCAACCACTGGCAAGGGCGAGCCCCACCCTACAGCAGGGCAAGGCCTCCCTTACCTAGCAACGGCGAGGTTGCCCTTGCCAGTGGTCAATCAGGTTGACCATTAGTTGGTCGTCGAGGTCCGAAACCGACTAGAGAAAGAAAAGAAAAGAAATAAAAAATTTAAATACTATTAAAATATTATTTAAAAATATCCACGTCAATACCAGCGCGACGTCAATGCCAGTGATTTATAGTCAATTTTGGCCGGATGGACTGAATTGGCACAAAGGTTAAACGTTTTTGACTTAATTGACCAAAAAAAGGTTTACGATTAAATTGACATAATTACACTAGGTTTAGAACTTTTTTGGTAATTTCGTCACATACACCCGGTGTACTCAAAATGTCTGTAAAGGAGGATGTGGCCGTGATTGGTGTACCAATTACGGTAATTCAGATGGCCCTTGATTGAATAATTAACCGTGGTTCCCTTTGACAATGTATATTATTGTCATTGGTGGGTGGATGGATGAGTAAGAGCCCATTGGCATTCTCTTTTAATAATTGCCAAAAACCAGGCGTCCACCGTTGCATATACCAGCATAATCCGCATACCCTTGCTTTTTCCCAACACCATTAACTTGAAAAATTAGTTAAAATACCAATTCCACAGGGAAAGTGACTTGTTCTCTTCTTTTGTTAAAAAAAGTTTCACTTTCCCTTTTTTTCGGGGCCATTGCATGTGCAAGATGTATAGAAAAACACATTTGTTTTGGAGAAATACAAAGAACCGCCGTCTAGTATTACCTCAGATTTTCGATCAGAGGATTTAGGGTTTTGTAGAAATTATGAATCTTGCAGCAACATAAGGGATGACCCCATGGATTCCTTTTAGCCCGCTATTTGCATTTCTTCTGCTGGTGTGTGCGATACAACTATGGTGATATTGACTTGTGTTTTCATGCATGCATTTGCCTGAAAACATAGAAAGCCTAACAAGAAAGGTCAAACATAAACAATGGAGAAAATGTCACTGAGAGAGAGAGAGAGAGAGAGAGAGAGAGAGAGAGAGAGAGAGAGAGAGAGTCTTTTGGTAGCGAGTGCAATACAACTATGGTGATATTTGACTTATGTTTTCACGCATGTATTTGCATGAAAACAAACAAAGCATGACGAGAAAGGTCAAAGATATACAATAGAGGGGTCCAGAGAGGGAGAGAGAGATTATGTAACTCTCTCGTGCCATATAGATACGGCTGCATCAGTAGAGTCACGGGCTCCAACTTCTCTCATTCCACAACAAAATGACACGTTTTTGGCATCTTTGTGCCGAATCAAATTGACTTGTCAACCGCTACGCTTGGTGGTACCAAGCCATTCCGCAGGCGAATCTTGAATAGTACCCTTGAATTAGGGCTTGACATGAGCATGAAATAGTGCTCTGAGGACACACCCATGTTATGAAACTTTCTCAGCTGGGCATGTGTTGCATAATTTGGATCGACTGTTGAGCCATGATGGTCTCAATCTAAACGTAGAATAGATTACATTCCGGGCCTCGAGTCTTTTCATGACGAATGTTCACTTCGCTAGGTAGATGGGCCATGTATGCAGGCGCGGCTACTGATTATCATTCTTGACTTGTGCCTTCACATATGGTGGTCATCAGAGGCCAGTCAAACTAAATCATTGGAAAAATATCATTAACAAAACGTACTGACCCTCTTCTCATCATTGCATTGTACATATAGCATATGAGAGAGAGAGAGAGAGAGATTTTTGCACTCTATTAGATTCTTTTTGAGTTCGAAAAATTGTATGTGATTGAGCATATAGGCTTAAATTATTAGACTTGAGTCCTTGCAAACCTAATCGAGTTGTTGATATTCGATAGTGAAATTGTAAGACAAATATAGCCACGTAATTTTCAAAAAAAAAAATTGTCACTTCAAGTTTAAATTGAGATGACGCTATAAGCTTTCCTTTTAATGTGCGAGTTGAACCTAACCAGGTTAAGGTGTCCTCTTGACTTTATGGATGTGTCAAGGGAAACAAGCTTGAGCTTGAAAAATTGATCTTAATTGGGCTCATGCAGATACCAAACTTTAACTATGAAAGTTGAGTAGAGTTATAGTAATAGAATGTGCCCCCTCGACTCGGTTCAATTAGACTATAAGAGTCACCTTAGTAGTAATTTTGTAATTTGGGGAAATAGCAATCTTGTTGATAATCAACCTTTGAGTTGATTTACATTTCCATAACTCTAATATGTTTCATAACATATACTGCCAACTTTTAATGCCTATATGAATTGAAATCTTTCTAGAGTTTGCACCGAGAGTTGGTAGACGTGGGTCATTCTCTAAAAGATTTTTCCTTCGCATCTACCATATATAATTAAATGTCGGAACTAAGAAAGTGTGCCGCAGTGCTCTTAATGCAGCACTTCACTTTTCTCTGTGGTTGCCACATGGCATGACATGTGGCGCAGTGCTGCCACGCGGCGCACATTCGACCAGTGATTTTTCAGCCTTAATAATTCGTCAGATGCTAGTTTTTATTTTTATTGGACTTAAATTTCAGAAATAAATAAAGATAAATTAAATGAAGATTTTTTTTTTTTTGGTAAGGTTAATTAAATGAAGATTTTATCTCTTATTGACTTGTAAATTCGAAAAAAAGAGAGAATAATCTCAAAAAATTGATAAAGAGCGACTACATCAAGAGTATACCTCTTATTAAATTTATATTTAAAAAGGATAAACCAGAAAAAAGCATTTTAAACTATGCTATTCACTCACATATTTTCAATTTAGTCTCTTACATATATTGGTATATAGCGAAAACTTTGACTCAAATATAAGATTATGCATAATTACATCAATGGCCACTAATTCTTATTTGTAAGCATAATTATTCTATCGAATTAAGTTATGTATTCATGATAGAAAGTTTAAGTTTGAACGAAGAAATTGGTCAGTTAGATGAGTTATATCACATTAGAAGTTAAAAATTGCAATATGCAAGTATTTTAACATTTCTAATTTACTTCTGTCAATCACTAATTATGCATACTTAATTAAAGTATTTTAGCATCGAGGATTTAAACAAATAAGTGACAAATGTTGAATCATGCGTTTATCCAGGTCATCATGAGGGGTAAGAAACATTAATGAGCTTATTTTTTTTTCCAAATCTAAAATGTTCTTTCATCTTTACTTTCAATAGAGTAATTACACATTTGCATACTATAACATTTATCTACTAACTTATTGCAATTGCTATAAGTAATCAGGGTCAAGCATATAGATAAATAGGTTGGTAGATTCACACCCAAATCATTCAATATCGAGCCTTGTTGATCTGGGCCGGGCCTAAAAAGAGACCCGACATTGCCAAGCCCAACTTCCTGAAATTTCTTCCAATAATTTAGGCCTAGTCAAAGAACCTTCCTTTTGACCAAAAAAAAAAAGAAAGAAAAGAGCCTCCTTATTCTGACCCAAAAAAAAAAACCTCCTTATGGGTCAATGGTCAAAGCACCAAGAGACACTTAATTTCATGTTTTAACCCATTAAAGCTTGTGACAAAATAAATAAATTAAAGAAAAAAAATCCAACCTAACCTAGATCTTACCGACCCGTCAACCAAAGAACAATGTCAAGAAACAAAAAGAGACAGCTGAAAATAAGGTTTCTCATGAACAGGTCCGTGATCCCAAGTTGTTCCTTTTCCTATCTTCTCTGTCCTCTTTCTAATCTGCGCCCATATGCTTAGATGTCCGTGGACACAGTCAAACCACGTGAAAAGATGACAAGAAGGAGGGAACAAGAGAGGAGAGGGTTATCATTTCAATCGAAGGAGGGAGAGACGGGCTGGAATATAGTGCGTCAAACTCAGTCGACATCGATAGTTGAAATTGGTCAATTTGCGACGGTGTAAAACGATGAAACCTCTTCTGTCTGATAATAAACAAGGCACGATTTCCCAATCTAAGACGACTTTTATCTACTTGTACCTTTCAAAGTGCCTAATGAATCTCGATCGGTCGTGACAGTCTCCCAGTCTCATGATAATTACCAAAGCTACATTTGATTCAGGATGTGCTTTCCAAACTCCTAGTGAATTTGCAATATCCCACGAGCCATGTGAAGCTCTCTTGGACTTTGTCTCAACGCCCCTTGCATTCTCTCAACATCTTAGAGTTTGGGCTTTGTTGCTTAATGAGATGGGCTTCTTAGTTTGATCATGGGCTTTCTAGTCCACTGGCAGAGAGGCACTTCAACAGCCCATAATAAAACCTCGTACGAATTTGTTTGGCCACGAGGGTGCGCATGGAATCCTTTCTGAAATAGAAATTCCGTTCTATTCTAGAATGGATTCCGAAATAGAAATGCGTTTGTTAAAAAAATTTCGAAATGCACTCTGGAGCAATTTTCACATTCTGGAATAAAAATGCATTTGTTAAAAATACTTGATTCTATAATGCATTCTTGATTCTATAATGTATTTTTGATTTTAAAATGAGTTTTTGGCAAGAAAAAGAGAAGCTACTTTTTATAGCTTATCTTTTCCAGAATGTATTCTCTCTATTTTCTCATTATTTTTTTTTCAAAAAATGCATAAAAATTGAAAAATTCCAGAAAAATTCATAAAAATTTCCGGAAAATAAAAAAAGTCAAGATTTCGGGAAAATATGAAATTTGGTGAATTTTTTTTTAAATATAAAAAAATAAAAATTTCAAAATTTCACAAAATAACTTAGAATACTTTTGCATACCTACTTTGAGTAAAATTTAATTTTTTTGAGGTGCCCAAAAAAATAAAAAAATAAAAAATAAAAAATTTCACAGAATGGCTTAGAAAACCTTTGCGTACCTACTTTAAGTGAAATTTAACTATTTTGAGGTGCTAAAAAAAAATCAAAAATTTCAAAATTTCACAGAATGATTTAGAATACCTTTGCATACCTACTTTGAGTAAAATTTAATTTTATTGAGGTGCCAAAAAAAATAAAAAAAATCAAAAGTTTCAAAACTTCACAAAATGGCTTAGAATACCTTTGGCCACTCACTTTGAGTAAAATTTAATTTTTTTGAGGTGCCCAAAAAATAAAAAAAAAATCAAAAATTTCAAAACTTCACAAAATGACTTAAAATACCTTTGGCCACCCACTTTAAATGAAATTTAATTTTTTTGAGGTGCCCAAAAAAATAAAAAAAATCACAAATTTCAAAACTTTAAAAAATGTCTTAGAATACCTTTGGGCACCCACTTTGAGTGAAATTTTTTTTTTTTTAGGTGCCCAAAAAAAAAAAAAAAATAGAATTCTGTTCCAAAAATCAATTTCTGGAGTAGAATTAGTCATGTTTTACCAAACAGATTTCTCCTCCAAAAATCAATTTCTGGCAAGAATTTTAGAAATCAATTTTTGGCAAAAATTTGATTTCTGGAACAGAATGGTTACCATTCGCACCCTAAGTAGCCCTACTTGCTTGTGTGACGTCAGAGATGCAAGAACTGGAGTTGCAAAGCGATGTGAGAAATTGTAAGTTATCATTCGAGAATTGAATAACAACGATCTACCACATGTGGTTAAAGAGTGGGCAATCTGTCAATGGAAAGTAGTTTTGTTCAATGGTCCATGGATAGTAAGTTTAAATGATAAAAGTCAAACCCAAAATCTTTGATTAGTAATTAAATGTTTGATTTAGGTATGACAGATCTTGTATTCAAATAGCGATTCACTGCTTTATAGATGAAGTCTTACTTATGTAGATAGATGGATAGTTTTCACAAGTATTGGTGTGGATTAGTTGAATCAAAGGTTCGGATATCCCATATTGTAAAAAATAAATGACATTACTAACCCTAAATCATCAATAGCGAAGACATAATTCGAGGTAGAATTTAGATATTTAACCTTAATAGATATTGTGCTTGCCACCACCCTTATTCAAGTCCAATGGCTGGTCACTTGGGTCCGGACGTTGGCGCTTCCAATAAAGTCCTCATGGAACTAGGTTTGGATGCTCGGATGGTCAATGACACAATGGGGATTGAAGTGAATTTTGAAAGATAACTTTAAAAATAATTTAAAGTGAAGAACGTAGTTTTCAAAATTATTTTCTCATGATGCTAAAAATTTATTCAAAGAAAGATTCACACGATCCAAATAGAGGTGTGTAAGAAGAACTGTTCAGATCAGGACCACATTGGTCAGTTCTAGGCAATTCCCATAATGGAATAGGTGATTTTCGGTCTAGTTCCTGATTTCATAGGTGAAATTGTTCACCTGAATTATCCGGATTGGACTGATCTATATTTTTAATTTCTTACAAATTTGTTAAAACTAAGTCCTAATCCCTTCACATTGTTCACAACACAAAGTCATGAATAAACGTATTAAGGCGAAATAGAGGTCCTCGTCCTCGATGGAGAGACTCTCTTGCTCGACGGTCGCTTGCGGCTTGCCTCCTCCTTGCTTGACTGTTGCCACCCTCTCGCGATCTCACTCTTGCTGAACTCTCGTGGTCTCACTCTCTTGATCGGCTCTTGCCTCCCTCTTTTGCTCTATTTTTGATCGATTGTCATCGCAATCGCATCTCATTGAGATAAATATTCAGTTATCTTTTTTGCTGTTCTTTTGTACACCATGTTGCGTCTAGATCTCATCTTTGAATCATACTAAGCGTGTTCATTAAAATGCCTGAATGAACTACATGTACAAATCCGGGAAGTAATCTTACGCTATTGTCATGTGATGTGTCCTACTCTGTTTGTTTTGCGGCGAATTTGCAGTTTGGCCGCTCTTTGTTGCTGCTACCTATAGTGTCTATGTTCGAGATCGTTTTACAAATTTCGGTCATTTCACCTTTAAAACGTTGTTTCAGCCTTTGACACTCATGTGTTATGTTCAATTCAACGGTTAAAATGTCAGTTAAAATGATGTTTTGGCCTTCGAGATTCTTAAAATGTTGTTTCACCGGTTCCGCGGTCCACTCGGGAATCGGACCGGATCCGAAAATCGGTTCGACCGGACAGACGGCCAGCAAAGTTCGCCGTCCGCGCTATAAGCTCTGAAGCAGAGACCAAAACCAGTTTGGGGATGGAGAGAGGGTGATGGTGATGGAGGCGCTGAACATGAAGGTGCTCACCTTATCGTCGCTGCCCCTGAAGCACCTCCTCCGCTTCGCCGCTTCCCCTCGCCGCACCGGCCCCAACCTCTTCTTCGTCCGCTCCTCCTCCTCCTCTGCTTCGCCCCCCTCTTCCGCCGCCGCCGCCTCCGGCCGCGGCCGCCGGTCGCCGTCCTCGTCCTCTTCCACCTCCGACAGAGAAGCCGTTCGCGCGATTCGCTTGAAAAAGGTCAATCTTTTTTTTTTTTTTTTTATGTGTCCGGCTCGTCGGCTTGGTGTTCTTGCGTTCGAATTGAGCTTGAGATGAATTTTGGAAGGAGATTTGTCAGTTCACATTGTGGCAGGGGATGAAGGAGCGTATCTAGGGTTTTGTTGAGAGTTAGAGCTGGTTTCAATCACCAAATTTTTATTTGTTTAGAGTTTGATTATTTTGACTTCTCGTAGCATTCTCTTCCTGGGAATGCCATCGGAAATCATCATGAATTGCAGGGAAAAAATGTGAAGAGCTCAACGTCTTAAATTCTGCTTTCTGTTACCAGTTTGATTTGGAATGCAGCAAACAAAAAGTTGGAATCTTTCAGTGCCTTGAGTCGTTCATCCTTTTTCGACGATCTTTGAGTACTTGTAGACCCAAAGAAACAATCTAAAGCTGGGGCAACTTTCATATTCAGTACATTGATGGTGTGTCGGTTCTATAGGTGGAGGAATTGAGGGAGAAAGGTCTCGAGCCCTATGCCTATAACTGGGATAGGACTCATTCAGCTAATCAGCTGCAAGACATATATAAGCATTTAGCTAACGGCGAAGAGTCGGACGGGGAGAAGGATCGAGTGTCCATAGCTGGGAGAATCACCGCTCGCCGAGCATTTGGGAAGCTTGCCTTTTTGACCCTCCGAGACGATTCTGGAACAATTCAGGTTTGCTCTTGTTCTGACTCGATGTTGTCTACTATTTCCTTAGCTACCAGCGCATCGAGTTTGATTCTGGGGCAGGTATAATCTGGTACCTGACCCGCCCAAATCCTAATGGGACATCAACGAGATCCAAGTTTTGGGTAGTGGGACTGGTCTAGGGTCAACTGTCAGAAATCCTATAGGGTTTGGAATGTATATGGGATTTTATAGTCGGGAAACCAGATATTTGAGACCGATATGTTTTAATTACTAAAATGGCCTTATTCCTTTATAGTGTTGAGGTTATTTGGCAAATGTACATCATTGTTCTAATCCTACTGGAGTTTGGGACGTTTTTGAGATTTACTAAATGCTTAAGGTTACTTATATAATTTTGTAAACCCCTAAAGAAATTAATTATGATATAACATTTTCAGTAACAAACACCATTACACGCCTAATTTCTCATTATAAGATTGTTGCATTTTAGATTTTTGTGATTATGGGTCTTGAAGTTTTTCAATCTTATATATGTTTTTCTATACTGTAGTTTTTCTAACTGGACAATGCATAAGTTTTAGATTAAATATTGCGTTTGCAAATTTGACATGGTTTGTTATGTTTTTAGTGTGGGATATATGTCACCAGAATAATAACATTGCTGGTTGTGGGTCTTTGGTGGGAATCTGACAACTTTAATGAGGCGGGTTTGGGATCTTATATCCAAAATCGTAGCAATGTTTGGGAAATGACGAAAAGTTTGTGGGACGGATTTTAGTTGAGAAATGTTTAGCCGCTCATTCCAGAGGTTCATGAACATCGTCATTAAGAACTTTTAGTGTCAGAAGATGCATGATGCAATCATTGTTTTCATTTTTTTTTTTGAATTGTTGCTCTGAACTTTTTACGTACAATAGATGCACTTGCTTCCATCTGCTGACTGGACAATAATTGGAAGTTTCGAGGTGCACTGAAATTCATGTCGCACTTATTTAGGATGAAATAAACTGCTTCGTAGTTAAGATCACCCTTTACTGATTTAATATTCCTTTGTGCTATATTTCTTTTCTTCTTTTGTTTTTCTACCGAAACTTATAAGATCAGTCTTCTTTACTTTGCACTGTTTACAATTACTCGTCTCATACTTAGATGACCCTAAACTTTGTTGGACTATGCTGGTTAGTATTTGTATCACCTTCTATAGTAGAAATGAAAGGCAGCTACTTTTACTACCATGGCTATACTTGTTCAATATAGTGGCTAGATAACTGATTGAAAGTACCAACCATTTGTCTTAGCTTTACTGCGAGAAGGAGAGGCTGTTAGATGATCAGTTTGAGCGATTGAAGACCCTTGTAGATATTGGTGACATAGTGGGTGCAAATGGAACTATAAAGCGGACAGAGAAAGGTATATAATGATTCCTCTTCTTTACATTTAGTTGATGTACATAAGCCATAGTAGATCAACATAAGCTGCATTTCCCTTTTTTTTTTGTGGGTTAGGTAAATCTGTGGTTCTAATTCTTCTCTGATGTATTGTAATGAGGTCTAGCTACTGAATTCGCTTATTCATGATTTACACTTCAGGGGAGCTTTCCGTGTGTGTCAACTCTTTCGCAATTCTTACCAAATCGTTACTCCCGCTTCCTGATAAATATCATGGATTAACAGATGTGGATAAGCGCTATCGCCAAAGGTAAAATGCTTTCCTGCTTATTTGTACTGTTTTTATTACAGGATAGATTATTTAGCTCCCCCTTCATTATAGTATGCTGCTATTAGCAGCTTCAGCTAATAAGAGCTCAAATAATCTAACAAAATCTTTTAGTTCCACTTGCTGCCTGCTTGTGAATGCCACATCCCATCTACATCTTCGGTTCAGTGAAACTGCATCAGAACAATTGATTTCTTTTCCCCGTACAACTGAAAAAGAAATGCAAAGAAATCTTTAAAAATTCATTCCGGCACCACTAATCATTCTAAACTGAAATGGCATCATCATTGCTTATTATAAATTCGACTCGACATGACAATGGAAGAATCCCTGCCTCCTCTATCCATGTCCATACATATTTTCTATAAATTCAGTTAGCTTGGCCATCTGTTTACCCTAAAGTCTTGAGTTCACCAATTTTGGTACTAAACCAGAGGCAGTTATAGATGCTATAACAAAACTTCATGAGAAAATAGCTTGAGAAATCTTTGAATTGCCTCTTTAAACAAAAAGGTCTTTATATCTCAGAGGAAGTATTGTATCATAGGTCTGCTGTCTGCCGTCTTCCACTTATTACTGTATGACTGGAAAACAATATCTATTTTTGAGCTTAGAACTTTTGTGAATATGTAGGAAATAGTCATCACTACGGATGGTTGTAGGAAGAACAATAAGCAAAAGCAGGCTTTGCCAAAGTGAGAATGACTTGGTTGATTATAGGTGGCATGATGGATGTTCTGTTTACTCGACCTGTCTCTGCTTTATCTATCTCTGTTCAGGTATGTGGATATGATTGCAAACCCAGAAGTGGCTGACATTTTTCGTAAAAGAGCGAAGGTAAAATTTCATGTCTCTTCACAGCTAAAGAAATATTCAAGTCTCATTGCACGGCATTGCTATTCAACTTCTCTACTTATGGGAAAACTTCATATGGGTTTGATGGGAATTATAACTATGTTGAAGTATACTAATCAGGTGTCCAAAAAAAAGTACTAATCAAGGGGTTGAAATTGGAAATGATTAACTATTTCATGCTTTGCTACATTTCTTTCAATCTTCATGGTACCGTTCAATTTTTTCCTTGTGAATTTATGTTTCTAATGAAACCGCCCAGAGCTCGTGGTTTTTTACAATATATCCATTTATTTTTTTTTTGTGATGATTATGATTGAAATAAGAGAGTTAAACTAGACCCTTTCTCTGCTCTCTAAGGTATGGCTATGTGGAAGTGCAGAGATTAATCACATTAAATGTGTTAAAGGCTTTACTTCGAAGAAGTTAAAGCAAATGTATTATTTTCATTTCGAAGAAGCTGAAGCTCATTAGTTCTATCATCTGCCTTGTAAACTTGTATGTAATATTAGGAGTCCTTTTATGTCTATTTCCATGGCAAAGGAGGTAAGCTGAGAGTCTCCTTTTTGACGTGGTTGTCTTGCCTGCTTGTGTAGATTGTATCGGAGATCCGAAAGACAGTTGAATCTGCGGGTTTTGTTGAAGTTGAGACGCCTGTCTTACAGGTTTGTTTGTTCCTTTGTGACATGTAATTCTATCGGATTTTGGTACTTGTGGCTTTAATAGTTGGTTGTGTTCTTCTTTTTGTTGGTTTTGTGTGTATGTGTCATTTGCTTTCCTTGTTCTGATTTTTTATTTGGTTCGTGGGGGGGGGGGGAGGAGGAGGTTGCATTAGTTGGTAGGAAGCCATATTACTTGGGACTTGTCAAAATTCGGCATGTTCCTAATAATTTAACTACTCAAAATGTATAAGCTGAGGAATGACCGCATAAAGAATCTCCATCGGATCAGTCTATAAGACGCTATATCTTTCATGAACGAGTCAAAATGCTGAAAATTTTGGTCTAAAAGCCTTGAATTAGATTAGTTTTTCATTTATGGCACATCTGACTATTATCTTGAATCTTAGTTAATCATTTAATCATTTTAATAGATTTTCGTTTGAGATGAATAAATTCAAAACATCACCAGCCGATTGTAGGTATAATTTGAGTTTCAAAAGTTTTTTGTCTGTATGTTAAGGTCCTTTTCTCACGGTGAATACCTCTTGGCTGTAATGTGCAGAAAATTTCCTAATATCATGCCAAAGACAAAATCTTTGAAGAAAGGTTAAAATAGTATCAATTCTTCTTTTTCTTATATTTGGTTCATTATTTTTGGCCACTATATTTAATGCATAGGTGTCGCAGCATAGGTAGGATCTAACATATGGAGAAGCAATCCTAATTGAACTGATTATGTCACCCTTCTAAAAATTAGACCAGTTCTAACTAAGTCTTGCTGTGAAGGATTTGAAAATTGGATATCCAGATGCTGTAAGTTTTATTGCACATAGCATAATTATTTTGATGGTGTACCATTTTTCACTGCGAATCAACTCACGGAGCAATAGCTTGAGAAAGTCCTCGTACTGCCTAGTTAACGCATCTTTACACTGGAGCTAAATTAGGATTTGGTCTCTATATCTGCTCCACCCTTTGTAAAATGAAATGAGAGAGCAAGGAATATGTGTCTGCATCTGCTAGTTGACCAGCCTTCATTTACACTGCCATGCATCTTTGTTTTATTTATTTATTTATTTTTTGGGGGGGGGGGTTTGGTGGTCAGAGCATACATCTTTGTTTTTTTTTGGTTGGAACATGCATCTTTGTTTTCGCAAAGTGGTTTTTAATCGATTTTGTGGACTAGGGAGCAGCTGGTGGAGCGGAGGCCAGGCCATTTGTTACATACCATAATTCTCTTGGAAGGGATCTCTACTTGAGAATTGCAACTGAGCTCCATTTAAAAAGAATGCTGGTAAGTTACGTCTGCAAGTTGGGTTTCCTCTTGCTTTTTATTATGGATTTGGAAAGCTATTCTCTAATGTTAACTGTTAACTTCAGTAGGTGATGAAAGAATGCTTGAGTATCAATTTTACCTTTATTATCATATTGGCCATGGTTGGTTTCTGCTGCATGATGGAATTACTTGCCTGATTTTTCCTGTTTTATACATCTGTTTTTTTTTTTTCGAATTTCAATGTGAACCTGGCATTCTGATGCAGCCTATTGGTCTCTGATGAGGCAGGTAATCTTTTCTAACTGTTCGTCTGTCCTGTTTTCCAACTTATGCCTTTGGATGTATCAACATAGATTTTTATCTACTTAGATATTTATTTTCACTAGCCCTTTCTCAATTTCATTTTCTTTTTTGCTAAGCTACATTTATATATTTTTTCTTTCTTTGCACAAACTTTTTTATTTGAAGGTAGTATTGTGTAGTGCTCGATGTTTTGTGCCCTTAGTGACAATGAATGTGAAAATTTCTTGCAGGTTGGCGGATTTGAAAAGGTATATGAAATTGGTCGAATTTTTAGAAATGAAGGTATTTCAACTCGTCATAATCCAGAATTTACCACCATAGAGGTACTTTCTGATATGCCACTTTTTCTCGACTTATGAAGTCATCAATTTGAATGGTTACCAAGTGATGACTGTTAAAATCGTGCTTGTTATGTATATTTATTAAATATTGATAGTATTTATTTTAGCTTGATTCAGATGTATGAAGCATACTCCGACTATCAAAGCATGATGAACATGGCAGAGGAGATCATAACTCGTTGTGCTTTGGCAGTTCAAAATAAGCTTAAAATTGACTACCAGGTAAATCTGTTAACTGCTCACATGTTTCCCAGATTCTTTTGAGTCTGATCTCAGATGCTTGTCTGGCTCTTTCCTATCTTTGATCTGACAGTGCAAGAGTCTTCCATACAGGGGTCAGAGATAAATCTGGGAAGGCCTTGGAGGAGAGAAACCATGCACAATCTTGTCAAAGAAGCCACAAAAATTGATTTCAGTGATTTTGGAGATGATCTTAAAATGGCTAAAAGAGTTACTCTCACTACCTTAGGGGATGGCCTTGATAATAAAGATAAATTAGCCATTGGATCATGCCCATCCATTGGCCACCTTGTTAATGAGGTTATCCACAAATCTTTTTTCAGTAATATTTTTGCTCAGCACTTGTCACTGTCCATACCTGCGTGTGATTTAATTGACCATTTCCAACTATGGAGTGTTGGCATCCAAAGCCACAGACTCTGAAAAGTTTAGTTAGGCACTCATTTAGGGTTCTGGGAAATCTATCAGTTGGATCTTTTCATCTTTCATTTTCATGAAGAACTAATAGCTCCTTTATGATTCCATGTTTTGCAGATTTTTGAGGTGGTTGTTGAACCAAAGCTTCTGCAACCCACATTTGTCTTGGACTATCCTATCGAGATATCTCCCCTGGCCAAGCCTCATCGAAGGTATTAAAAATTATATCAAGAAGCAATTCCGTTCTATGCTAACTTTTCTTGAAGTATTTGTCTAAAAATATTTCTACCGATGGCATGTTTATTAGAAAACAACCAAATATTCTGTTGGAGGATTTTGAATTTTCCGGTCAAGTCTAGCTTTCGTTGATATCACCTGTCTGTGCCGAGCAATTCCCTGAAAACATCATGTGGACAGACGCTGAGTTTTATCCATGTTCGTTTGTTGAACTTCTATTTGTAATCTCTCATTTTATATCTCTCCATATTTAGGCATGCAGGCTTGACTGAGAGATTTGAGCTTTTCATTTGTGGTCGGGAACTTGCCAATGCATTTTCGGAATTAACAGATCCAATGGATCAGGTAAATTTTTTTGACTGAATTAGCTTAAATGTTTGTTTATATGCAAGGGAATGTTAGAAACAAAGTAATGTGCCCAGAGATGGATTACTGCAATCTAATAGTTGCTTCAGTCATTTGTTCATACTCTACTGCTAAAACAAGTCTTCCTGTTGTAGCACACTCGTGACTCTGCGGAGCACGGCATAAGGTCGTTCATTGATTTTTCATTGCACCTAAGCTTTGTTTGGGAAGAATGGTAGGGAGGAAGTGAGAGGTGGGAGGTGAAAATGGGTCAAAATTTAAAATTCTTGAGTAGACACCTTTTAAATTTTCTCCCACATTCTCTCCCATCCGACCATGCAACAATTTGTCCCAAGTAGACCAAGATTAACAGGAAGAGTTTTTCAAGCAACGCTTGCCAATGCTTTTCCTTTGATTAGGGAGTGAACTTGATTCTTCTTCTTTATTAGTTTTTTGTTTTTTCAAATTCTAGAGAGGACGCTTGGAAGAACAAGTGAGACAACATAATGAGAAGAAAGCAGCATCGCTCTTAAAAGGCGCTGCTACTGAAGAGAAAAATGAGGAGGATGATGAATCTTATGAAGTGACTCTTGATGATGACTTTCTAACAGCTTTAGAATATGGGATGCCTCCGGCTTCAGGAATGGTTAGTGTTTGCTTGACCCATGTGCTTGAATTATGCATAGTGTTATATGCCCAGAGATACTGCTGATTAGAAGTAATACCGTGAAATCAGCAACTGTGATGGGCTATTGAATATTGTGCTTGCCAACTAGTACATGTGCTATACCACGTCCTGGAGCAACTTTACACATGGATAAGAACATCAGTTTCCTTTGTTCTGCTTCAGGGCCTTGGGATCGACAGGCTTGTGATGCTCTTGACGGACTCCGCTAGCATAAGAGATGTGATAGCTTTTCCAGTCCTGAAGATTCAGCAATGAGGTGAACAGCGAGAGTGTCCATGTAGATTATATCTCCTGCAAATTTCAATGGGATGAAGGGCTGTTCAACTCATTCCCACAGTCTTGAAAGTTACTAATTCTGTGAATTACTGATTTATGGAGTGTCTCGCCCTTGAATCTCATTCAGTGAGTTGTTGTCGCGCGTGGAAAATTTTGGTAGTTCTTTGGAGATGTTTATATCTTGGAGTACCCATTTAGCACTCGGAAATCATTGCATTTTTTTGCACTATATGTATTAGAATGATGCGGTCATAGAGCCTGGAATTCGGCTGATTTAGGCATGTATTGGCCCTCTCGATTTTTATGTATTTCATCTTGAAGGCAGTACAATCTGTGAATCTCATCTTTATTGAATTGGAGTAATGTATTCTACTGAAGACTTGAGAGATGTTGGCATGCCTTGATCAGCTTACTTCCCATATCAGTCATGCAATATATGGTTTTTCCAATTAAATTCTTTTAAATTTTCGCAAATTTCCTGGTAAATTCTATCGATTTTTCACGAATACCCATTCCTTTGGCCTGTATGGAAACTTTTTCCACAGATGTTGCGGTTTACACAAATTACTTGGAGCACATGAAATCTGTTTAAGATAACTAATACACCTATGTAAAATTGTCTATCATTTTCCATTGTTCTAAACCATATGATTTTTTTTTCGTTTTCAAAATCGGGAGGAAAAATCATAAATAGAAATCATAATCGGGGCACGAATCTACTCACCCGTGTGCCCGTTGAGCCGTTAACAGCTGCAAGCATTCCTTTGTTAGCTGTCTGATCATATGTGTTTTCAGCCGTTTGGTCTAAAATTTGTCGACGTCAATTGCACACGGCAAGTTTGCCTTGCTTTTAGCTCCTGGCAGCACAGGTGAACAAGCCAGGACTTATGCCGGTATCTTTTTGGCCTTAGTCAATGTGACTCTCATCTGCACTGAAGTCAAAATGTTTCTCTCCACCTTATCATCATTTGACAAACATATTGTTTTGCCATTTCTTCCATTTCTTCTCCTATCTTTGCCTTCTGTGATGATGGTATTGCTGTGCTGCACCACTGCCAAATTCGCTAGCACCACACGCCTACTGCACCCGTGCACGCATGCGTGTCGAGTGCATGCATGTGGGTCATTCCTCGCATTCCCCACGCGAGAGCTTGTCGGGGAGAGAGAGAGAGAGAGAGAGAGAGAGAGAGAGAGAGAGTAGTTGTTTAAGATACGACAATGCTCGTGTATTGAAGATACAACAATGCTCGTGTATTGTTGTCACAGTTTGACTTTGGAGGGATTGTACTCTTCTTGTGCATGGATGCTGCAGATCGGCATGCTGTCATGACAGAGCAAGAAGAGCGAAAAGCAAAGGACAAGCGATTGACATTTGGTGCAATTTGAATATGGTAGCTCAAGAACCGGAGAGACGAATGTGGAAGATCTTGGTAATAGTTTATCTCTTATCGAATTTTGTATATACATTTCTTAAAAACATATCCGTGTATAATAAGATATTAAAAAGTAAAGATTAACCAATTGAAGATGTTCTATCCACATCAAGTACCCACTCGTCTCATGGACTATAGAAATGGATAACAATATAAATAGTTCTTGAACTTTAGTTAAGTGTGCAATATTATTCTTGAATTTTTAATTTGTGCAACATGATTCTTGAACTTTGGATTAATGTGTAATCTCGTCTTTGCACTTTTAATTTGTTCAATGTAAGGGTGAGCGGTTCAAGGTTCTTTACAAGTTCCTCCTAGAACATGGAATCTGCCTTCAAGTACAGGTTCCTTATTTTTTGAAACCTGAAACCTACTCGTCGGAAACTGAAACCTGAGACCTACCCTATCATAGGTTCCATGGTAGATTCCGGAGTCTAATAGGTTCTTTTTCTATTTATTTAATACAAAACGAAAATGAACGTAACAATACTGAACAAACTTGTCATTCACCAAAGAGAATACAAATAATTATTTTTCTTGACATTACGGTTCAAATAAATACAATTAAAATGAAAAGTTATTGTGTGAATCGATATTAGGGATGAACGGTTCCATGTTCCATACAGGTTCCACTTGAAACTTGCCCACGATATTAGGTTCGTCATTTTTTGGAACTTGGAATCTACCCTAGGGTCAATTCCATGATTTATCTAGGTTTCCACTTATATTATTAATTGAACAATTGCAGTAAATCATCACCTTTAATGACTGCCACTTGTTGCTATGATCTACTGACGACAGTTTATATTTAGACACACGAAGAATATGAAACATTAACAAGTTATAAATGAAAGCTTAGACTAGTGGTTCCAGATTATACACTCATTATCTAAAGCTATAAAATTCCGCAGGATTACGTGAAGATATAGACCAATAAAAAAATACAAAAAATTTATTTAGGTTTCACTTCAGGTTTCATCTACCTAAAATCTGAAATTTACCATCAAAACAGGTTCCCCAATGTCAATCGATAAGAGACTACGTGGTCCATATGCATTTACCTCCTTAAAATTATGGAAAATCTTGACCCGTTGAAAGTGCTTGAGCATGTGGATTAGTGTTGGATAGAGAATGTTGTTTAGCAGCATATGGAAGCTTCCATCACACTCCATTCCCTCGTTACCATCTATCTGCACTTCGCGGCATGCCATTCAAGGGAAAAGAGACAACTTTTCCAAAAAGATTCAAAGCCATAATGAAATGCGAGCACCGGTGATTGCTTTTGATAATGGCAAGCGTGTGTCTCATCATGACCCTCCCCATTTGATAGATTCTCTCCATCACGATGAACGGCTGCGATGAGACAGAGTTTGGTGATGACGGGGTTAGGGCAATGCTGCTAAAAATCCTAAATTATATTCATTGAGACACAAAAAAATCCAAACTTATACTTATGTGGTACATTTACTCTTTTTTAATAAGATCTATTAAAAATATGTCTATATGAATGCTAGAAAACAAACCGTGTTAATAAGGCACTCGCGTAATTTAAGTGAAATAATATTGATGTTGTTTTTATTGAAAAATCATTCAATAGAACTTCAATAAAGAGTAAATATGTCAGATAGGTACAATTTTAAAGTGAATGTTATAAGAAAAAGTTTGTGATAAATATGTTACAGGAGTATAATTTGAGATTTTTAATGTTACAAAAAAATTATGGGTAATATAATCTGAGGTCTTTTTTGTGGCTTTTTCACTGATATTTAATCAATGTTGGGTCGAGAGGTGGGGTCCATCGTACGGAAGATTGGCCTTTGTGCAAGACTCCAGTTAATGATACACAAAGTTAAACCGTGATCAAGGGACATTTAGGTGATCAATTTATGATAAGCATGTCAGCTATCAATACAACTTGACAGAAGGAATAGCACGTCGGGCTTTTCATAAGAGCAAGATTCGATAGTTTTTTATTTTGTTTGGTTAAGTATGTGTTGTTTTGGACCTCCGAACTTTACCTAATCATGCCGATAAGTCGTCTAACTTTCTAGATTTATCTAATGAAGTCCTGTTTTTGGAACCGTGATTAGCAACGTTGTCAAATGTTGACGTGGCATTGCTAACGTGGTGCAAAACGGCGGCCCTCACTGGAGCATCGTGGGGGGTTACATTTCGCCGGTGGTGTTGTTGTAGCTCGGGCTGTAGCGGCAGCCGCCTCTCGCCCCCTCATCGCTGCCCGCTCTTTTTTTTTTGTTTTTTTTTTAGGTTTACTGATGTGGGGTTTATTCGAGATTATATCATAAACAAATTTCTTCCGTGTCCCTTCAAGAGCCTGAACGCGTCGTCGATGGTGATTGACAAAATGGCCCGATTGCAAAAAAAAATTGAGAAAGTTAGAGTATTCGATTGCACCACAACGAAAACCTCATAAGACCAAATTGAACAAATCACGAGAATCACGGGACAAAAACTACACGTAACCTAATACTCATTCGTCTTTTTTCATGGTTTATAGTGATTCGAATTGACTGGCAATGCACGACTTTTATTTTGGCCGCCATATACGGAATTGGTAGGTAATCTATCTAAATACCAATGATCTTATAAATCAACACGTCCGCTTCCGTTGACCATAGTCTCATCGACTTATGATTGGCAAATTTCTACAGATGAAAGACACCTGCGGTGGGCGCATTCCAAGAAAAATCATTGGTTCTCAAATCTCGAATTTTTCAAAAGGAGATTAGACAAAGACACAGCATGCCAGCGTGAGCAATTCGTCGTGCAAATTACGTCACCCGGACCTATATCAAAGCCTCCAAGAAAGGCCAAAAACACAAGAGACAAGGGCAACTAGAATTGCGTAGCATCGTTTTCATCGCGAGGACCCGCGTCGCGGCTGTTCCTTCCTTTTCTCTTCAGATTCCAATCCATCCATCGGACCCAAATCTCTCTCTTTTTCTCTTTATTATCCCACTAAATATTCCTCGTTTTGCGGGGCGGGCTAGTGCCGACGGCGGGCGGGGCGGGATAGTACTAGTATTAGCGCCACCTAATGCCTCGTCGGGGCATCTTCCACCAAGCCATGAGTCCCCGCACCTTGTGCCCATCTCTATCAATCATGTTATATCTGCCGTAGTTCCTATAGAAAGTGCAGCGCTTTGCAAGAACTTAAAACTCGTCAATTGATTGTTGAGATCTCTAGTCTTGTCGTCGAAGAGTTACATGACCTAGACATTCCTTCGAAGGGATAACACAAATCTTTTCAATGAACATGGTCCAGCGGTGCTAAATGTGATCCGTTTGCTCGAGATGAAAATGATACGAGACGAAACATAAGTTAGAAAGAGATTGCGTTTAATTGACGTATGAAATCAAAGTAATCGATGCGGATTAGAAATAAAATAATGGCAAATAGACACGAGTTGCCACCAACCTATCCATCGAAAAAACCAAGATGGAACGAAGACAGAGATATTTTCATTCAAGGTGAAGTTAATGTTGGCCGCTTACCGAAAAGTCGGCAAATGAAAAGCGAAACGGAAGTACTGTGTGCGTGTGTCGAGGATGTTGGGCAATTAATGTTCTGTTTCTTCGATCTCGAATTCATTCAGTGCGCCTCGTCGGACGACTTGCCCCACTTCCGTGTGGCGCAAAAGCTTCGTCCTTCCACTCTTCCACCACCCCCTGTTTGCCCGTTTGATCTTTCTTCGACCTTCGCCCGGCCTGCGGAATTGTTCATGGCTCGACAGTAATGGGCTCGGAGGCTCTTCCCGGGTGCACGTCCAAGCTCCCCGACAAGGAATCTTGACAGTCTCGGGTTTCTCAGCTGGTGCTCTGGCGATTTCCTGCTGGATAGCCGCAAGAAAGAGGTCGAATTGGCTTCTGGGTCTTGATTGCTTCTCCCAAAGGCAAGGTCTTTATCTCCATCCATCGTCAAGAATTTGGAAAGCGAGGGGTGGTTCTTGCTTCGGTGCTGGCCTTTCTCGTGATGTCTCGATTTGGGTCTTTCTTGGGCGTCATCCTCTGCTGTGATTGACGTCTCTTTTCCCTCTGTGCCGATTCGGAGCGATGGGTGTGATCTGGGTCAGGTCTTAGCACATCATCCCAAAACACTTTTTGATGAGGTTTTTCGTTTGCAAGCTCCATTGCCCGCCTTTCGTGTGCTTCTGCAAGCCCTCTCCTCACATTTACGCTCCCGGACCGTTGAAATTGGAGGATGCCCCCCATGTCCCTCCACCGGAAGTCTCGGTCTCTGATGGCTCTGATCAGTTGTGTGGAGAGACCGCAGAGGTCGGAGATGATGCGGGTTTAGATGAGCAGAACGGAGAAACTGATAAAGTCATCATCAAGAGCTGCCTCAAGAAGAAGAAGGCAGGTTTGGAAGCACTCTGTGCTGAGAAGAAGCAAGTGCAATGGGTGGACTCGTTAGGGAAGGAGCTTGCTGAGGTCAAGGAGTTTGAATCTAGGTGGGTAAATTTTCTCTTTCTGCTGCCTCCTTGTTGATTAATGCCTTTAATCTTTTCGATTCCCTTGCCTTTTATGTTCCGTAGGGTTCTAGTCCTGACTATAGTCGGATGACATGGAATTGTATTGATTTTAGCTATGGTTTTGCTAATTTGGTAGTCAGTTTGGTCAAGTGGTTGAGGAAAATTTGGGTGAAAAGTGGATGAAATGGTGACATTGAGATATCCTGTTCCGCTTTAAGCTCTTTCCACGAGAATATGCAAAGCCACATAGGATCACGGCCTGTGGGACAGTAAAAGTTTCCATATTTAGGCTCTTCATTGGGCTCGAGTGTTTGGAGAGTTTGTTCTGAGAAGTCTCTGTCTCTGCCGAACCGTCCCACTGGTCTCAATATTGCTCTATCACCAGAAGATATCAAAACCTGTTTATCTGTGAATGCATATTGGGAGCTTCTGCTCTCATGTTTGAGTTCTTTTGAGAAGCTTGCAATGTCCTTGCTTTTTTAGTTGTCTTTGGCGAAGCAAGAGCTGCGAAGTGTGGTGATTTTGGATGCCAATGGGGTGGGTGTGCCTTTAATAATAATCTACTTGATGTTAGAAAGAAGAGGAATGAGAAAACTCCTTTTAGCTGTCTGATATAGGAGACGCAAAAATTGCGCATGATTGTGAGAATACTAAGGCCAAACAGAATTTGGACCTGATGCAAAACAGAGGCATGGTTAAGGATAAGAAAAACAGTTTAGGATAGCGTGATTATTACTTCTCTAAGTATCACTAGTTGTCTGCTGGAAATTGAATGGACTGTGCAGGTGTATAAGATGGTCGTCATCACGGTTGAAAAGGGATGTCTAGTGTGTTTTGCATCAGGAAACAGAGAAAGTAAATAGCGGAGAAAATCAGCTCTACTAATGGACTTAGAGCATCTGTTTTGTCAACTCCTTTGATTTTGGCTAAAACCTATGAACCTATGTGTAGATAAATTAGCTGATCATGCTATCACTGAAGGAGGTACTTTGGTCTAGTATACCTTAGGTTGGTTGATGCAAGCAAGATGGATGAATAACACATTGTCTCAATGCACAAGAGGAATGATTGACTTTCAGAAAATCGATGGGAGATCAATTTGGTTTTGTCTTCTAAATACTGTGTGCAAGAGTGCATGTTGATCGAAAACTTGAGTTGGATTTTGTATTAGATTGAGTTGTCTGTGCATGAATGAGCTGGCCATTTATTGTGGCTTCCTCCAGTTACATGTATGTTGGAGTGGGTTTGAAAAATATGGATCCATGTGCTACGAGTTTTTCTGATGACCCTTGAGTGAGAGGATAGAGAGAATTGGAGAACCACAAGTTGGTAGGCAAGCGCGAAAGCTCATCAACGGGACTGATGACATTTGTAGACTTGCTTGTAATTGTAGAGAAGTGCTTCAAGAAATAATTGACTATATTCCATGTATGCAATGCATGCATGCACACGGCTGTGTGTATATTCGTGTGTGTGCTCACGTGTTGAAGGGTTAATGTTGGATCTTGCAAATGGGTATTCCACTTATGGTTTGGTTTATAAGTTTGCCTGACTCTGCTCCTTTCTCTCTCCTTGTATTGACAGTGAAGTAGAAGAAGATTATGGAGGTAATGGACACAATCTCTGTGTCATTCTTTGAGACCTATTCTGTCTCCGGTGCTTGTATGAAGCAAGCATTCTGATGATAAGACGCTCATGGATCGTCGTTGTACGTCTCTTTTCAACTTTAGAAGAAGTTTCGTCTTTCTGGAGTTGGTATCTGGAGATTCGTTAGGTCTCTCTCTCTCTATGTATAGATATGGCTGCTCTGCTCTCAATGCAAGACTCATTCCATACGATTGCTATTCAAATAAAATGCGTCAAATATTCTTTTCTTCTTCTTCTTTTGTTCCCCAAGGTCTCTCTCTCTCTCTCTCTCTCTCTCTCTCTCTCAGAGTAGTTTTGAGAAGAAACTATTGACATACTGCACATCCAAATTCAGGCTCCCCTAATTATGCAAAATACTCCAATCATGTTCACATTAAATGTCATCCGTAACTGTTCAACCAATGGATTGTCATCATCAAAATATATTCCTAAGGTTGATTCACTTTCTAACATGACCATATCAAACCTGAAATAGAATTTTGAATTTAACTAAGGGTCTGTTTATTTAAAAGAAAACTGTTTTCGGTAAATTGTTTTCTGACAATCTAGTGTTTGGATGACGGAAAATGGATCTACGAAAACATTTTTTACGAATTGAAAACAATAAGCTTAGATGGGGGAAGATAGCTTCAGTCAGATTGGGTTACAAATTCAATTTGTAACTCAGTTTCACGTAAATGGAATTTGAGGAATTCAATCATACACAAAAGAAATCATTAAAGTTTTGTCTGTGAATAATTCAAATAAGGTGATTGATTTGGTGGTTTTTGCCTTATTTATAGGAATATGTTCGTCGACACAAGCAGAACTTTGGACTTTATGGTTGGGATTCAACTTTGCAAAACAATTTAGTTTTCATAAGATCATCATTGAGATTAACTCTTAAACCATTACTAATTTTGTTAGTCCAGATCTTATAATTGATAATGCTAGCCCTACTTTACTTAAAATATCAGAAGACTGCTGGGCTCTCGTTTTGAGTTTAAAGTGCAGGATAACTTTCGTGAAGGAAATAGCTCTGCTGACTGGCTTGCAAATCTTGGAATCGATAGACGCTTGGATACTAGTGTCTTTCAATTACTTCCTATTTCATGTAGATTTACAGCATTAAATTTTTATATTCAACTTTAGCCCCTTTTCGTACAGAAAAAAAGTTTTTACTCTGAAATCCAATGAAAATAGACAGAAAGGAAATAGCTAGCTGGACGGTAGTTCAACGCCGAACCTATCTACCAAGGTGGGCCACTGACCCAGAAATGTAAACTTGATGTCTCTGGGCCATCGCTCCGCGTGTCAAATAGTACATTGATAAGAAAAGATGCCGTGCAAGGTACGAGGACCATTACGCTTTCCCTTAGGAATTTTCTGATATTTGACTGGATCTACAAACATGTCAAGCTTGAAAACTGAACAGAGCAAAATTGTTAATGCCCAAAACAAGTAGGTTAATGCGTATCCCACAGACGAGGCTTTTGTAGTGGACTGGGAGAGTTCATTTGGCTTTGCCCTTTGCTCAATTCTCGCCTAAGTACTGATGGGCATTGCTGATGTGAACTGATGCTGCAGCCAACCTCAGAAAAATCAGTCCAAAGAAAGCACATGGTCTTCCTTGGAAAAGTCTCCTTGGATTGAGAATTTCTCAGGTCCTCACGTCTCCAATCGCATCATGTAAGCCACCACTTGGTAGCTTCACTTGTCATCAAGACAAATGGTGATGCTTCAGTATTGCATTCTTTTAGCTTTCGTATTCTCCTTTGTCCTCTTCCTTTACTCGATCAAGAAACTTGTCAAGTTGAGGGTGCGCGCGAATCCTAGTCTCCCTCCAGGAAGCCTAGGATGGCCAATCATTGGCAAGACTCTGGATTTCCTCCTAGTGGGACGACTAGGAGAGCCCAAACGGTTCATCAGGGAGAGGATGGAGAGGCACGATGCGAGGGTCTTCAAGATGTCCCTGCATGGGGAGCCGATGGCCGTCTTCTGTGGGACTGCGGGGCACAAGTTCTTGTTCGGCAACGAGAACAAAGCCGTCAAGGTCTGGTGGCCGAGCACTGTGCAGAAGCTGTTCCGGTCAAGCCTGGTCAACGCTGCAGGTGAGGATGCCAAGTCCCTGAAGAGGATGCTCATAAACTTTTTCCATCCTGAGGCGCTCAAGAGGTACATTGAGAGGATGGACATGATCACCCGGCACCACCTTGACACGCACTGGGAAGGAAGAGAAGAAGTGCGACTCTATCCGATGCTTAAGGTCTACACTTTCGAATTGGCCTGTCGCATCTTCACCAGCACCGATGACCCTACACGAGTTTCAACCCTGGCCGCCCTATTTGATGTTTTCATAAATGGAGTTGTGAATTTTCCTGTAAGTTTCCCTGGAACGGCATTCTACTGTTCAACCAGGGCCGCCAGTTGAATCCGGGAAGAGATTCGATCGATTGCTAGGGAGAGAAAATTAGCTCTATGGGAAAAAAAGGCGATGCCTGACCAAGATCTTTTGTCCTTCTTGCTCACTTCTGCCAACGCTAATGGACGGTTCTTGAGTGAGATGGAGATCATTGACAACATATTCCTAATACTATTCGCTGGGCACGACACCACAAGATCCGCCATCACATTGCTCGTGAAGTATCTGAGTGATTATCCTGAAGTCTACGAAAAGATTTGCAAAGGTTATGAGCTTTAAAACACATCTGCAAGGCCTTTTTTTTTGTTGAAATTACAATTATTCGGAACATTTTAACCTGTTGTAAGCGTTGTTAAGCACTGAGTCTTCGGTCCTTTCATGTTTAAGCAGAGCATGAAGATATTGCCAAATCGAAAGAATCGGGGCGGTTGCAGTGGGAGGATGTGCAGAAGATGAGGTACTCGATTGTGGTCGTGGAAGTTTTGAGGCTGATGCCACCAGTGACCGGTGCATTCCGAGAGGCCCTGGTCAATTTCACATATGCTGGTTATACCATTCCTAAAGGATGGAAGGTACTCTTGCAATCATCCTCCCGTAACTTTGTCAGAGCTTAGAAGAATGGTTTTGAAGAGAACTGAACTACATGAATTTTTCCGATGATCAGGCTGATCAACTCTATGAGATCAAACGAGCATAAAAACTTTGATTTAGAAATTACGTGACTGCAGTTTAACTGACTGGTGCATCTTTCACTGCGTGTGCTAGCTCTATTGGACTACCGGTTTGACACATAAAGATCCAGTACTTTACCCGAATCCTGAAAAGTTTGATGTGTCGAGATTCGAAGGATCAGGATTGAACCCTTTCTCGTATGGTGAAAAGTTTGGAGGGGGGCCAAGGATGTGCTTGGGGCATGAATTTGCCAGGATTCATATGGTGACAAGATTCAAGTGGAATTTGGCGATCCCGGATGAAGCAATTGGCTATGACCCCATGCTTTCGCCACAACAGGGGCTTCCACTCCGTCTTCTACCACATAGACTGTGAAACAGATGCTAAGTCTTTCGTCTTCAACTGCTAGTGAGCCTCTAGTCCAGTTACCGACCTCCGAGCTGAATTATCTGAATTTTGAAGAGGCAGGTCGTCTTCTTGGGCATATAAGCTCGAATATGTAAATCAATACGGGTCAATATCACACTGACCAATGCAATACTATAATTTCTATCTGGAAACTGTGCTCTTTACACTTTCCCTGTAAGGTATGTGCAGAGTTATGATCTCCTAATGTAGGAGTTCTAGTAAGTCAGAGAAGGTTAAATATTTTTGCTCTTTCATTATATTTGGTGGGAAGGATCAAACTACATATGTTTTCTCTGCCGTATGTAGAGCTTTATTTTCTTCAAATTGATCGTTTTACTACCCTCACCGCCGTTATTGGTCTTCACTTAGAGCCCGCTCCTCCTTATGGTGAATTATCCCTTAAAATTACTCAACAACACTTGGACTCGACCTTGAGCAGGTGACCGAGTAGTTGACACAACAGCAATGAACTATAATGACCACTGTTTCTGATGTTGCTGTTAGGTGAACATAATGTGTTACGGATCTTTCATGTCAGAAAGAATATTGTCTGATTTGCGGTAAGTTGGCAGGTCTCACAATGTAGTCCATAAATATCTAATGCATTCCACCGTTCACCTCAGTAAACGCCATGCCTGAGGCTTCCTTCCAAACCATATCACCCTCTCCATGATAAACTCACACGTGCAAGCTGATCATGCGCGCATAAGCTGCAAGGGATCCAAATAATGTGCAACCTGAATTGCACGTATTATCATGCAAAAGAAGGTTGTCTGCAAAGTGAATACAACTTGTCTCGTGTTTTTGTCCTTACTACTGAGAGAGAGAGAGAGAGAGAGAGAGAGAGAGATGAATAGAATAATCGTTTCCTCTTCAATTTCTCACTGATATACTTTACATCCACCAGAACTTCACATTTTGGGGAAAGGAAAAAAATAGGTAACTACCAGAAAGATTTCCACTCAGGGCGTTTCCAAGTCCAAGATCAAAGTGATGCGCATAATGAGAATGAATAAATTTTCCTGAAGTTCTGTCAGTATAAGCAGTTGCTTCTCCGATCCTTGTCTTAGGCCTTGCCTCTGTAGAGAACCAAGGTTCTTCAATTGCACAGCCAATTTTCAGCACTATTTTTTGTTGAAGCCAAATAAAGATTTGATGGCGTCGATGGCGTTCTCATTGATAAAGGATTCGTCAAACCTTTTCAGAAGAGGATCAAATTCCTTGGACTTCCTTACATTTTCCAAATCAGGATCCGTTCGAATTCTCTGCATCAACAAGCAAAAACATGAGAAACGCAAGCTCAGCTAACTACGACACTTATCATTCGATTCATTACCTTAAAGTCTTCGAACCCTGCTTCTAAAGCATCTTCCAGGGCAGAAAGTCCAGCTTGTACCTGTTTGTGACCATTAAAAAAATTGGATCTGTAGCTGCTAGGAAAATAAAACAACATAGCCTAAACCAGAAAAGCAGTTGTGGTTAAATAAAAAACCAGAAGCTACCTGATCAAGCTTAGAATAACAACAAGCGACATTGTAACTTGCAACAGATGCTTCATTAGCATCAGGTTTCGATCCCAATACAGACTCAAATTTCTCCAATGCTTCCTCATATTTGCCATTCCTACATCGATTGACCCAGGAAAGAGAGAATTAATAACATAAACAAGGGCAATTCTCTGCTCAGCGGCAGCTACAGGATCCATAGAAACAAATCAGCAACAGAAAACTTGCGCAACGATACTCATGAATCTAAGAGCAGCATAGCCAGAAATTTCGATGGAGTTTGATATTATAGTCCCTCAGTGACGCACTTGCAACTGTATGAAAGATTCTATTTCCAGCACATACAAATACGGTCCACCCATCGATGACATAGTAACAAATGCAACTAAATTAAAAAATATTAAACCGTAAAAAAATAAACAAAGAAATGACACTACCTGTAGAGCAGCAGCCCTTCACGGAGCTCCGTCTCTCTTCTCTGTTTCTGTTCTTTTTTCCTCATGTAATTTTGCATCTGCAACAGCCAAAATTTTTTGGAAATGCCGGTCTTTTAAATTTATAAAAACCAATACTATTCGCATAAGGGTAAGTGCTATATAAAATTCAATAGGGGAAGATTAAACAGAACACCCTCTTGTACTTACTTGGATTTCCCTCACTCTGTTACTTATTACCCCGGAGTTCCTCTCTGCTCTAATGATCTCTTTCTCTGTTAGCTCACCAGTTTCCTCCAGTTTACCTGAGAAGTACACAATTTGTGCAGTTCAAGCCACAGTAAAATGGCATCAAACTTTTTTCTTGCATAATGGTGTAGAAATCAATAAGCACTAGATAGATTGAAAGGTTCAATAAAGAAGGAACGAACCGTATCTTTTCTGCATCCTCATTAGCAATGGGCCAATCCTTTGACGGATAGTATACATTGTCCTTCCATATTCAGCTGCAGGCCATATCTCTGTCCCAAACACTGCACTGCATACAACTACTAGACTTGTGTCATTGTCTCAATGTGCACTCTTAACAAAATTTTCCAGGATGACAATAGCAGGAGAAACCATAGATACTGGAAAAGAAGTAAATAAGGAACTTGGAAGCTGCATAATGTAACACTTCATGGACTGATGTCCAGTATCTCTAGTTCCATTGTAAATTTACTCGAGAATTGTTTATCTGAACTGCCAATTTGACCATTAATAATCAACCTCTATTAGCAAGTCGGAAGCATAAATCAACTAATTTGCAGTTCCTTACTATCACTCACAAGTCACCAACAAACTCAATATGAAGCAAGACTATCAGGTCAGCCGTCCAGGCTATTCATTGAGTTATTTCCTTAAAGTTGCAGGGGCTCAGGTCGCGCATCATTTAAGCTTCTTACTTTGAGCTGTCTCAAACATGAGCTACTTAACTTAGCGCCATCTTCCATTAATCTGCCAACCAAGCTATTGTACAACACTTATAGTCTAACACAGTCACAAGCTAAGGCACTATCAACCATCGTAAGACCCAATTGTCATTTACCAATCGGTGCGCTCGATTGATATTCTTTTTGATTGGCCACATTATGTAAATACTTGTGCTGCCTAGCACTTGCAAATTAGCAATGAGCTAAACAGCAAATTGCGGCTATACATTGAATTGCTGCATCCAATGTATACGAAACTGGAAAAGATGGTCCCTTTCTCCTCATTTCTTGCGCAAACATTAAACTATCACAAAATAAAACAGACCTAAAAAAGATAAAGAAAAAGGAAGAAGAAATTTGCAAAGGAAACCTGGTGGCGAGTACTTTATCCCCCACAGCGAACATGCCGCTCTTGTCAGCAGATCCACCGAGCGCAATTGCGTCAATGTAAGTCCCACCATCTCTTCCTTTCACAAACTTCAACCCATATGGCTGCACTATCTCCACCTCATACTCCTCATACTTCTCTTCCCCTCCCCCGTCGGCTGCTTCCGACGACGTCTGCGACTCGGTTTCAGATGCTTTCACCACCAAAGTGGACGCTTTTACCAAGTGGGTCTCCGAGAAATGACCAGATAGGCTCAGGAGAGAGCCGTTTTTGGATAACGAATGCTTGGCGTGGAAGAGCACGAACTGGGCCGGCTTGTTCTGAGCGGTTCTTGGTAATGGCGGTGAAGAACAGAGAGAAGATGCATAGCTTCTCTGAGCTATGTACATGATCCTCGACCTTGCTCTAGCTCTCCTCCGTTAGAGATCAGAGTCAAGAGAGAGAAAGGAAGTCTGGATTGGCTGAAGAATGGGAGGGAGAGAGGGAGAGAGAGAGAGAAGAAAGGAGAGGCTTTTTGGATTGCAAGAGCGCTCGGACTAGTGGCTGCAAACGGTCGGGCGTTAGTGTAGTTTTTCGCTTCGCTCGGAAACCGCCACGTGTCCGCTTGTGGATGGCGGCCGATGTGGAGTGTCGGAATATGAAGCATCAGATACTCCCCAGATCCTGTGAGGACACGTGGCTGGTAATGCAGCGTATCTTTGTCTCTATCCTTCTTGTGTCGAGTGATTTTGAGGTCTGAGTTGGGTTGGCGCTCTAATTTCATTTACTTAGCAATTCCATTTTTCTCTTTATATTTTTAACATTACTCTTCATAATTTATCCTTTAGCAATCGCATTATTTTTAGAAACAATTCTTGATGCTGCTCACATTTGCGTTTGATCCAGCTTGCAAAACTACAATTAGTCAACCACATGAACCAAATGAAATACTGGTAAATACTTTCGGCCTACCTTGCTACCTATTAATCGTTTTAAACCATTTCCCACTCAATAACACACGGGACAAAACCTCTTAGTAACAACATTATATAAGTATAAGGGATTATCTCGTGTGAAATTCCTCTTTTGTTAAAATTAGCCAAAAACGCCATATTCAGGCTCCATTTGTTTAACAAACAATAAGTTTTAGAAAAAAGTTTTTCCGGATTTTCTGGCATCTGGTTCGCAGTAAATAAACTAGTTAAGGAAAACATTTTCAGACAAAACACATTTAAAAGTGGAGAAAAATTTCCCTCCTCTTCTTTCGCTTAGCATGTTCTCCTTCATGCACTGCACTCCTTCACCTTCCTCTTCTTGCCGGTACACTCCTCGTCTCTCTTCGACTCTAGAGTTGCTCCTTTGCCTCTCCACCTTCGGACTTCCTCGTCCTGTTTGCCTATGTTATTCTCATGTCTCTCTGGCTCCGGAGTTCGTCCTCTTCCTCCGTCTCTTCTCCTCCGGTGTTCCTCCTTCTCCCTCTCCTTGTTGCTCCGCCTCCAGAGTTTGATTGCCCACAGGCGAGGGACAAGTTATCTGGTGATCCGACGAGGTCGAGCTTGCCCTTGCCATCCTTGGCCGAGGCTCCGACGCTTTTCCTCACCAAGACTTACCAGCTCGTCGACGATCCAGCAGTGGACGATTTGACTTCGTGGAATGAGGATGGGATGACGTTCTTCATGTGGCGGCTAGCAGAATTCGCTAAGGATTTGCTCCCCGACTATTTCAAGCACAACAATTTTTCCAGCTTTGTTCGTTAGCTAGACACTTAAGTAAGTTTGCGATTGCGAATCCCAAAATGCGAATTTGCTTGGTTTAGGATTCGATTTCTGCAAAATCTTCTTCGTGTTGATGATTGTAATCGATTGGCCTCTAGGGATTCTGAAAGGTGGTGTTGGATTGGTGAGAGCTCGCCAATGATTGCTTCCGGAAATTCGAGAAGGCCCCTTGCTAGATCTGGCGAGGCTTGGGCGAGCTTGTCCCTTGTTTGTGGTCAGTCGTCATGGCTAGCAAGATTTTTTGGTTAATTTCAGGTCTTAGTTAAACACCGGAAAATATGATCATTTTTCAAGAAAATGACTTTCGAAAAAATATTTTAAAGAAATGTCATATTTTTCGCAAAAAAAAAAACGAAGCCTTAGCCGCAAAGAGAAAGAGACAGGTGAGAGGCATTGTTCAATTGGTTACACGGATCTTTGGTCAAAATCGAGATTTTTAAATATAGCCAATATAAATGGTCATTCTAACCTATCATAGGCATTGGACATATCCACCTTTAGCCCTAGATACCCCTTCCCTTTCCTTAGGTTTTTCATGCGCTGCACCACCTCGTGTGCTAGAATAGAAATTTCTGTCGGTATGCCTTCCAAGGTACAAAAGCCTGTTTGCTGTGGAGAAGCTAGACTTTCCAGCAAAGGTCTCAAGCGATTAGCAAGGATCTTGGCGATCAATTTATAGGTTGCATTACATAGACCAATCGCATTACCTTTCCAAACCCTGGGTGAACTCTACTTTTTGTTCAAGTGAATGCATACCTAACACCGGTTAAAATAATACTGTTGTCTCCATTCGATGACTCTTGTTCGATGAGGGGTATTCGAGCGCGACACTGCCTGGTTTGACGGTAAAAATGGGCAATTATACACAAAGCATCCAAACATTTTTACCAGTTCGTGATCAGTTAGAATTTGACGACTCAAATTCGTTGCTACTGTACTCCCACCTCTATAAGACTCGTAAGCCTCAGGGTGACACTGATAAGATAACGATCGACATGGCAAGTGAGAGAGGATGAACCCCAGCAAGACTAGGATTCTTGGTTTTCCAGTAAGAAGATCACGGTCTCACGAAGACTTGGCCCATGGAAAAAGAAAGAAAGATCTTTTCCCGCTCTCACGTAGTGAATCTGATGCGATATTTTATGAATATCTGTCAAACTCATATCCAAAGCGGAGAGGATTAAGTTTGACTCTGCAATGTCTGTCACTCAAATGGTACAATTATTTAATTCCTATGTATGTAAGTAACATCGAACCTAATAAAGTCCTTCAAAGGCTTCATCTCTGGCCTCAAGTTATCCGGGATATAAAATTTTTAAAGGGTATTCTCTCTCTGTAGAGAAGAGAAGATAAATATACGAGGGGCATTTGAAACACAGGACGTGCGGACACTAGCATGTTATGATAAGAAACACATTTGTGAAGCTCGCCGTTCTTGTAAATCAAACAGACAAACCATGGAGGTCCCTGTGGGAGTCAAGAATCCTCTTCCACTCTTCGTTTTTGCATATGCCGTGGTGTTGGATCCGTTCCGACATCACGCCTATGGACTTCACAATGGCTAGTGGTTCTTGAAATATAGCAAACCCTCGGATAATGTGCATACTCCCCTTTCTTGCTCGACCTGAATCTAAATGGCCCCAAGCCAAACTCTCTCGGGTTGCTCTTATGAAGACGAACCTACTATATTTGGTACTTACTCGGTGTCCTTTGGCATCGTCAAACCGCGGTATTTGGAACGGTTGCTCAAAGGGTGTTATTAGACACGAGAAGGCATTTCATGAAATTGTTACACCGTAGTTACACCTGGTGTAACAAGCCAATAAAAAGTGAGTGATTCCAGACCAAGTCAAGCCGTGCAACCAACACAAAAGAAGAAAAAGAAAAACTTTTCCGCCAGACACCCATTGTTAGAGAAAGAAAAGGAAAGAAAATGAAACAAGCCTTAAAATCAAGATATAATTAGGCCAGGAGGGCTGACATTACCATAGATAAACCATTAAATAGCAAGGCATACAGTACAGGTCCATAAAAAGGAGATGTACATCAAGATAGATAACCAGAGAATGACCCCCGAGCACAATGTTAGCATAAACTGAGAACCGCTCTCTTTCTCTACACCTTTACAGCTCCGTTTATTTCTATGCAACAGCAAAAATTGCCGATCTTGGCATATGCAGAAACTATCACGCAAGATTCTCTCTGCAGTGTAGGTCATGCAAAACTTCCAACTAGCTCAACAACAAGCAAAGCATCAAAATAACCAGAATGAACTTCTTTTGTTCATGCGATTTATTTGAGATTGCCCTCATATCTGGACTTCGGGATCTCGAAGCTTTCCTTCGCATGCTTTTGCAATATATTATAATTACACTCTTAAGTGATCAAAGCCTTAGCGGCACCAACCCCACGATGAAGACAGAGGCTGCAGAGGAGTCCAAGACTCTTTTCTCTGGTGAAGGGAATTCAATGATTAGTTATGTACCATCCCATTGAACCACACAAGAAATAAATTCTGCATGTAAAGTATGATATAGAAGAGATTTGAAGATTGTGTTGAGAAACTCATGAGACTATAGTACACCTTGTACACCGCATCACAGGACAAAACAATATGATTATACCTATAGATACAGCTTCTTTAGACGGTTGCTTGATGAGAGAACTTTCTTTCCATATGGACTGGTTCGCAGCACGGGAATATGGGGTCTTATTGCCTCCACCAGTGCATCTTCAAGATCTCCCTGATCAAAGAAAAGTACAAGTGAGCCTCAGCGTCTTAAAAGTGCAGTTATTTTTTTCATGAACCAGATAGATACCATGTCTTAATCTTTTGTCTGCTAACGGCAAATGACAGATGTTGTGCTTCATGCAACAAGACCAACTCTTGAAGATAGAAATGGCAGCAACTAAATATGATTTACTTGCTGCAACTAGTAAAGCCACGACACTTTGGCAAATAAAATACATAGCCAAGCTCTCATGAAGGATCGAGTCAATTGCCTACCATAATAATCCTAGCCAAAGGTACTGTTCAGCATTTCAAGTTCAATCACATTGACTATAATTTGATTGAGCTCAGGTAAAAAAAAAGCATGCTAAAAGTTTCTTCTCTAAAGAGAATAAGCATGTGGCTAATACAACTGTAATTTTTCAAATGAGAGAGAGAGAGAGAGAGAGAGAGAGAGAGCCAAAAGAAATACAGCATAAAGTTTGCAGAACCCAAAACAGAACTTCTACCATCTATAGGCTTTTCAAAATGCATATTACTACCACATGCGGAAATGCCCTTCTGTGTATCCACTTTCATTACGGATTGGGTAACTTAAACTATACTCCCCAGTTATCAGTTCATTCGCACCGCTCGTCCTTGGCTTTCTAATACTTCCAGTTTATTTGAAACCTAGTTCTGCTGATCGCATCTCCCATGACCACTCCTACAAAATTTACTTGACATCAACCTTTCAAAACCCCCTACTCCCCAAGGGGGATCAATTATCCAGCAATTAAGTGAAAGAAAAGTCACAGAACCGAAGAAAAAGAGGGTCAAGACTCATATATATGGAGTGACCCATAGGAATAAAACAGCTCCTGAACCACCAGAACAGTTGTTATCTCCACACCGTGACAGATACTCAGGACAATGGTAGTCATTTACACCTGGAAAAGTAAATGAGTCCTTGGAACAACAAAATACTGGGAAAAGATGCTTCTAGTAAGTCCCATGTGACACCATAATTTCATGCTTCTGCCAGGACTTGGTGCCCTAGCTGACATTGAAGTTTTTATACTTTTTGACCTTGAGAAGATTATCCAAAGTGCACCGACATACCAAATCACAGACTTTATGATAGTGTAAAAGTACAACTACACCTAAATCTCACTTCATACTAAAGAAATACATTAAAAAATTGCAGAAAATCCTCACACATGAATTTGAAAGTTATAACCGACCTCTGAGATGCTCAATGCAGCTTGGATGACATAATTGCCATAAGCATCTTGCATGATTTGATCTAACCTAGGATCATCAATAAGCTCCTGGATTACACGTCTACCTTCCCCAATAGAATGTTTCAGACACTTCTCGACAACATTACTGCTATATTTTTGCATCGATAAGTCCCCATATCTGCCTTCCAACTGATCAATAATTTTTACTACCTGGGAGACTTGAAGCTCAAAGATGTATTGCACAACATAGTTCCTGCAGTGTCAAACAAATATTCGAAGCTCAATCTAACTATGTACATGCCATCATGAACTGCAAGTGGTATAGGCAAGAAAAACATGTAGCAGTCCTGGTGATAATTTCTTATGAAACATGATTAAGTCGTCAGCAGAGAAAGCACTGAACTTAAGTTTTGTTAGAGGAAACTTACGCTCAAGTAGGGTTGTACAATCTACAGCACACCGATGATAAAAGACCCATTGTGCAGCCCCAGTTTTAAAAGCTTGCTAAGAAAGGGCTTGAGGATATTGAAACCTTTTAACATTAGAGTACTAGGACTTCAAACTAACAGATGCTACTATCGTTGGACCATGGAGATGCAGTTTTTACCAGAGAATGTTCTGTCTATATTCCAATAAACCTAGAATCAATTTGCCGCATCTAGGGCCATGCTTAATTCTTTTAAGTAATAGATACCATGCTGGTAACTTTTTTCTTATGAGATGAATTACACTCAAACAAAGTGAATAAACACACAACACATACTTTTTCACTAAATCTTACAGGCAGCTTGACATATAAAAGGAAAAAGAATCAAGCTAAGCAAGATAAGACAAACAAATACCCAAATTGATCCTGGGAAAGGATTAGTGAATTTGAAACTATTTCAGAGATCAGATGTTTCCTATGCTCCCCGACAGAATGACTAAGGCATTTCTGAAGCACACAGCAGCCATGGCGATCCGTTGCTAGTTCAACGCAATTAGCAGCTGCAGCTTCAAAAAGGAACTGCAGCAGAAAGTTGTCAAATCACTCCAATCTCATTTTAACAAAAATAACTACAACCCAATATGCAGAAAAATGATACATGATGTCCTATTATGCAGAAATGTTGGCTTATATTTTCCTGCTGGACCTATTAAAATCTAATAAAGAGCAGTGGAAGATAAATTGTCAAACAAACTGGACGTGAATCTCTCCAAAGGCTTCTCATGAAAGCACTCAGATTAAAGCAAAAAATGTAATTCTCTCAGAAATCTAGTGAAACCAATCTCAAAAGATAATATACCATAAGTCAGAGCAACACAACAAGGACCACAGGAGCTGAGATGTACTTAATAACTTGTGTCAAACGAAGAACGATAAAAAAGGAAGTTTCCTGATATTGTTATCAACTAAAAACATATATTAAACTGACGCGAATTTAGTCCTTCCAAATTAACTATAACAGAAGGCAAAATCAAGAGAAGACAATACACTCTTAAACATCATCTGGTTTTACTCCTGAACTAAGTGTGAGAAATTCATAGTTTCTGTATATACCCCAGATTTGTAATGTACAGATGATGATATTCCATTTATAGAGAGATTCCAATCACCTTACTCGGGAGTATTACTAATATCCTGTGTTTGAATTATGCATGAGTTAAAAAAGTGATCATGGATGAGGAACATCTTCACAGGAGTAAACTACAAAACCAATCCCCAACTATTGTTTCGCACCTGAGTGTAAGCAGGCATCAAAAACTGCAAGCAGCGCTGGGCAACATGATTGCCGTTCATGTTTTTCATCAGTGTCACTATACATGGCTTCAGAGAATTAACCACAATTGAAATATGCTCTGGAGTTCTGAGGGTCTCGATGACTTTTTGAACAGCTCGGGTCCTGTCACAAGAAGAGAACAAGCCAGAGTTAACTTAAATTGATGCAGGGGGAATCAGCAGAAAAAGGTTGATCAATCATATACACGTCTATTTGTATTTACTTGCAACAGAGAGAGAGAGAGAGAGAGAGAGAGAGAGAGAGAGAGAGAGAGAGCACCCGTGCATATCACATGAGATGCGAACTAGATCCCCTGGTTTCCTAGTGATCTCTTGAAGCATCCGTGTTCGCTGATCTTCACGACAAACTTCCAAAAGCTTCTGCACTAAGTAATTCCCGAAAGGATCTGTCATTAGCTCAACTATGCAGTCAATGACCTCAAGAAAGATCTTGTCAACAGCCTCCCGGGGCCCCTCTGTTATCTTCTTCTGTAATAAGCGGCAACCATGTTGGTCCCTAGCCATGAGAGGAATTCTACCTCTAACTTCATCCACAGTTTTAGTCTTCTGATATAGCAACCTAGGGTCACAACTTTTAAAATATGTTGCGTCGCTAGATAACAACCATGAGTGAGAATCATCTGCCATAAAGCATCTGGCAGTCGGATTCCATAGGCAGCAGTGGTGTAGCCCATTTAAGGTGTGACTTCCATTTTCAGTAAAATGGTTAAGTGCTTCATTTCCTGAACCAAACTTCAAAATTCTTGGTGAATTCAAGTCGTGCGGTCTAGTTAGATTCTTTCTGGCAGAACTCCCTTGCAATTTTCTGTCCAAAACTTGCATATTGCGAACATCTGCAGGGGAAAGCCCGAAATTTGCTTGCTTCAGGCACCTTGCATTCACATAATTGTTCAAGAATTTTCCTTGCTCAAATTGTCCAAATTGGTGAGATCCTGACACCTGGTTGTGCTGCATCCTTTGATTTTCATGCAGTATCCCGTTCACATAATTTGCACTCACTTGGACCGGAAGTCCATCTTCCAACTGACAGTGACCATTCTGCTGGACATGAAGGTTTTGCTTCCACATTAAGTGAGAGTTTTCCTCCTCTGTGTTCCTCCAAAGAATTGGGCACTCATTCCTATGTTGTCTATGAAAGTAAGGAAGTGGGGATAGTGCACTGATGCATTGCTTCTGGTTAGAGCTTACGGGAAATTCTACAGCAGGAACATGTAGATTGTGCAGCAAATGGACCCCATTAGTTGCTGCCGTTGATGAAGCATTGGAGTTACCAACCGACTGAAAACCACTAACTTGCCACTTTTTTAGACCTTGAGCATCAAATTTACTCAAATCCAGACACCCTTGGCCAATTTTGGTCCCAGAGAAGTCATCAAAACCAGAGGGAGCACTAATTCTTGTCTGAAAAGGATAGACAGCGTTCCATTGTGAATGTGCAGCTAGATTATGAATCTTTAAGTTGTTGCAATATTGGCTTTCCAATAAAAAGGCATTACTATGCATAGGCATGCCATTAGCTGAAGGAATACACACAGCTTCCCCAGCCAAACCATTCTCCAAATTCAAATCTGCAAATGCAAAAGCAACAGATTGTTCATCAGGCAGTCTTATTTCATTCACTTGAGGGTTCTTGTCAACTTGATCAGCTGATGCTTTTCTCCCAGGCAAACCGCCATTGTCTGGAAAATTCTCACTGTGAGGCCCTTTGCTAGACTCAACCAAGATAGGAGACATCGAATCGCCCAAAGACACCCTTTCAAGTCCAGTATCCTCAGGCTGTCGAAATCCAGAAGTACCATTGGGTATTTCACAGAGAAGCTTCTCAAAATCATCAATATCTAGTCCCTTTCTGTTTCCTGTCATTTGCTGAATAGCCAAAATCCTCTCTGGCAAACAGGGACAATCTCCACTGCCAAATGCACTCCTCAATAAGAACCTTCCACCAAACAAAAGAATGAGGTTAATAAACCATTCATATCCCAAAATTCAGCTAAATTGTCAATGATTGGCTAGACCAAACATTCATCAGCAACCCATAAATGCAAAGAGACTTGTCAGACATCTGTGCAGATCACTAGCGACATTCACGGAATCGGAGGATCAGAAATACGTCCCGAGCAATGTAAAGAAAGTGGTCAGCATTGACAATACGATTGAATAACGGAATCCACTATTCTAAACCTTCCCATTTGGATGATATCATTCTCCGGTGTGGTCATGAAATCCAGAAACAAGAATACAATCCGAGGTCCCTTACACGGAATTGATCTCTTTGGAACGGTTGTCCTCGCATTAAACCGACAGATGACCAGAACTCGCATTAGCCTGGTCACCCATAGCGTTTAGTGACGAAATGCACCTCAAAAAGCACAATGAACCAGACCACAGTAAAGAAAGCCAAGACTAATATGAAAAATTCAAAGCCATTTGGATCATCAGGGGACCTTGTGTCCTCGTTTTTCACGTCTAGTACACAAAACTATCTAAACAAGACTACTCATCTAACCTGATCAGACATTACGCGAAAAGGGTCAATTTCGCCAAAACCCAGAAAAGAATCTCCATGATCGGATGAGAGGACAACGATCCTCGCAATGCACAAGACAACGGGAGACGAAGAACAGGGTACGAAGGCCAAGCGAACGGCCAAAAAGACGCACGAACAACAACAATGCAGAGACAGGGGAAACAACTCCCGCCGATTGCGAGACGCACCGAGGTTCGATCACCCCCCACGTACCGGTCACGGGAAACGGGCAGACGTAGGAGACGATTCCATCTAAAATTCCATCACAAGAAAACCAAGAGAGTCGAGCTCCAACACACACACGAGCGAAGCCCGGGAGTCTCAGTGATAAAAGCAAGAACGGGGGGAGAACAAAAAGATGGGTTCTCTTGGTTTCTCGAGTAAAATTAAAGGGGGAATGCGAAAGGAGTGAGGAGCGTTGTTGGTGGAGGTGCGGCGTGAAGCAGAAGGCCGAGGTGTATCAATGACTGCTGAAAAGAGCGAGAGAGAGAGAGAGAAAGAAGAGGTATTGCTGGTCAGATAATCAAGGGAAAAAAAATCAGAGAAACTACCACAACAACACACCAACCAGAAAGGAGAAATTTTTGTCAAGAACTAAGGAAGCCCATCATCAGCATCATCCATCACTCATCATCCCCACCCCATTCCTCCCTCATGCATGGGCTTGAGAATGGCATGTGTGCTTGTCATCATCATGCCCCTCTCTCCCTCTCTCTCCCTCCCTCTCTTCCACCCTTCTTTGTTGGAACCGGTGGGTTCTTGGGTTTTGGAAGCTTTCTTGTGAAGGCCTTATTATACTGTCCTCCCTCCTTTGCCTTTCCACTTAGAATATATGGAGGTGGGGGATAGTGATGTTGAGGTCCTGCTTCTATTCCTTATGCGTATCTCTTCCTAACTTTAAAAATATTTTGGACATGCTTCCTTAAGTGTATATAGTTTCCAATGTTCCCCCCAACCCCCTCAAAGATGTTGCAAACGTATTGACGCGATGCAGCGAGCCGGTTCTCACGTGTTCCCCTCCTCCCTCCGGCTACGTTTCTACCCTTATGTAGAGAGACGTGAAACCAGATGCATGAGCAAATAGCCGGTTAAGGTTCGAGGAACTTTACATTCGTCCGTATCGAAATCTGTCTATGGTATTTGCCTCAATGTGGTGCGGGCCGCATTTCGTTCTTCAAGCAATTTGTGTTGCGTGTTCTTCGTACCTAAACTTTAGCCGACTATCACGTAGCCGCTCCGCTTCTTTGTAGATGTGCTTAATCTGAAGCCCATCGTCTGCTGCGATCGCAACTTTGCAAAAATCGAATGCGGCGGCAAACCATCGGTGTTGTTGTTCTGGAATTTTAGCCACCTAGGCGAATCGTGCGATAAGAAATGCCGCTTCGGACCGGCGGTCCTGATTTACGACATCGGAGACTCGCTCGAAGGCCAGCTTGGGACTTGATAATGCACAATTTCATTCTTCCTTCTCTTTTTTTCTTTTTCCACGGTGAGATTACGATCCAATTAATTCCAAATAAGACATTTCTTCTCACGCGACTCTAAGGTCCGAGATTGGTAAGCACATCTTTTGTTTCATCGTTATTGTTTGACCTAGCCTCTCTACTATACATGAAATTAGGAACGACCATAAATGGTAGCCGGTGCAATTTCCCTTTTTCGATCTTAGAAACTTCAAATCCATGACAATCTTCGTCCCCATGATGTCCGACTAATCTCTTGGGTCGATTCAGTTGCATAGTATTTTGGCTATTAACGGTGAAAATTCAGGGGTTCAAGTTTGCCCCCGATAGATGAAATTCACTTAAATAACATTTTTGAGTCAATTTTAATTTTCCCCACAATTTCACTCCAGAAAATCTCCTTATTAATCAAGTAATTTAAAGAACTTTAATTTTGTCTAATGCACAACGAAGGTGTAAATTGTATTTTGGACTTTAGCTATTTGTTAGTATCGTCCACTCGTCACTAATGTTTCTCCGATTGCCTTTATTAACGAGCTCGATTTGATGATTACTTGAGATCGATTTGCCTAATTCCATGTGGAGCTTGAGCTACTCAAATATGTTGTCGAGTTGAACTCAAACTCGTCTATACTCAGCTTGATAACCTCTTGAACCTAATCGAGTTTCTTTTTTTTGTTTAAATTTTTTTTGAAAACATTTAACCGTCGCAAGAGGAGACAAAAAGATCGTCAAAATTCCATAGCATTCGAGCTTATAATGCTCGAGCTCGAATTCGAGCTTACTATACTCGTTTACAAGTTAACTGTAATTAAGCCCCATCAACTGAAGGTCGAATATCTTGATTTTGTGGTAAAGTCGAGCTCCGGCGCAATAATTAATACTCGATGAAAGTCAAGTAAAGTTTCCAGCATGGAGTATGCTAGGTCCAATAGAGTATGAGCTTGGCAGTGCATTGACCCCGTCTCGGCTCGATTAAACCTTAGCTGCAGGTTAAGGTCAATGAAAAATGTTTTCATTATTGACAATAATATATATCTAAATATATCCGTGGAAGATGGAAATATTTTTCATGTATTCATTTTTGGAAGAGATACAAGCAATCATTTTTAAGAAAATATTTTCTAAATTATTCATTTTCTACAAAACAAAAACTCCCTTAATATCCCCCTGTAATATGACCAACCTTGCCCATGATTTCCACCTTTTATGCCTCCATCTCTGCCGGACTTATTTCAACGTTATAATTCTTTTTTCAGGTATATAATAATATCTCGTTACATCGGTCATAAAATCAGGTGTCGGATTTTTTGTCACGATATTTCACGTAAATTCCAAAAAGAAAAAAAGAAAATCTGGGAGTGCGACGGTCTGATTGGGACTTGCATGTAAAGAAATGTCTAGTGCTAAATTTAATTTCAATCAGGCATAATTTCTTGAAGTATAGCATTAACTATTAAGGAGTCTTTGTCATCTTTATTTTAATAGTGGCCTGACGTGAATTCAATGGATCTCCCCATCACCCATCCCCATACAGCACAGGTACAGATGCACGCATTAGCGTGGTGACCAGTATAAAAAAAAAAAAAACATTACGATCCTTAAAACATGAGAAGTGATTAGGACAAAAAAATTTCTCACTAAATTTTGTTCTGCTTTGTTTTATCTCTAATTCTAGGGAAAATTTCTCCGGCAGTTATAAACCTATCGTACGGATGTTGACCTAGTCCTAAACTTTGCCAATTTTGCCAATTGGATCGTAAATCTTTATGTGAAATTCTTATGCGGTCCTTCAAGTTAATTTTTGCCGGACATCACTGACATGGTGGTCCGGCCGTCACCGGCCATTCTACATGGCACATTGCCATGTCGATGATTTCTAGCGAAAATTGACCGGAAGGATTATTGAAAATTTTGTACAAAAATTTAGGATTAAATTGACAAGATTGGAAAGTTTAAAACTGAATTGCCATCCGTACAATAGGTTTAAGATTGATTGGACAATTTCTCCCTAATTCTATCTCAAGATTTTGTGCTAATGTATTTTGACAACTCTGAATTAACTGGCTTGAGGTATATCCATTTTGACACATCCCATCCTTGCGATTTTGTCATTTGGGGTATAGATTGGTAATTTCCTAGGAGGTCAACATCCTAGTAATGTTCTCACATGTACATGCTTAATATTAGAGTTCCAATGCTAAACAATGTCATCACGTCAAAAAATGTTTCTTATGAGTTAATTCCAATGCTCCATATATATAAAATAAAATAAAATAAACATTTTTCCAAGTTAGTATGCATTTCAGTTGATTCTTGCCCCATTTACCATCATAGAAGCCTACCAAGAGACACTCTCTGTAAGGGCCATCTCACCTAGTAGATCACACCTTGCCCTCATTGGATCGAGTCATTACAGGCTCACTAGCTTATGTCTGGTTTGTCCCCAAACAACAGACTTTTTTTTGGATGTATTGAGGGTTACTCCTCTTATACTATATTGTAACACCCTTAAACTAACTTACTTAAGGTATTATTTGTATTGGCTAGAAAGATCGTCAGAAGATTTATAACTAAATTGACAAAATTAAAAATTTTAGAATAATAACTTTAGGACATTTTGAACAACTATCCCAAAAGTGAAGTTCCATAAATGAAAATGGAAAAGGAAAGTCAATCTTATTTTCCGATGGAAGATCGAACTAATGATTAATTTATTTCATGTGAATTTTTACTAAAATACATCCAAAATGATTGCTTGGTGAAAAATTAAGTTGGAGTTAGGTGAAGCAATGATAGAGCAGACTGCGGTGGACATACATTAAATAAATGATCTAAATTCACAACAAGTATAAATCGAAAGGTTAACAAGAAAAATTTTAACAATTTGGTATATGTGAGGGAGAACTAAGCCAGCTTGGAAAATCCAATTAAGGTCTTTCTAATGGCTAATTATGGACTCGAAGAAAAGGAGCTTATCTTAGGGTCCACGTAAATAATGTTACTAGAGGGTTGATTTTGAATTTAGGTTAATTGTTCTTTTGTTAATGGGTCTCTTTTGTAACATAAGTTTCTGTCACTCTAATTGCAATTTCTTAGTATTTCCCATAATATTGAATTTGTAAACGATGCGCGTGACATGGTTATCCTAACAAGTCAAATCTTTCTATATCTCGATGACAAGTCAATCCCACAACAGCTACTGTATCATGGTCCTAAGTGGAGTTTTTACTAGTAAGATGATCAAACTCCTTTTCGCTTTTCTTTTTTTTACTTTTGTATCGATCGAGTGATATCTTGAGGCTATTGTTATGCGCTAGGGAAAACCCACATTTATGATCTATTCAATCGCACCGACCATTGATGACAACATTAGAGATGTACTAAAAACTTTAACTGCTAGAAGAATGCATGGTTAAATATTTATATGTTCTAGTACTGCTCCTCATGTATAAGTTGTTGGACTTTGGTTGAAAATTAAAACACGAAAATATATAATAAGAGACGTAAATTGGGGTTTAAAAAGATCGAAATTGGGGAGTTTCTGCTCTGATTTCTTGTACTAATTTTGTTGAACCACAATCAAACCCACTAAACGTATGAAATACTTAAAAAGTACGTAAACTATTTAGATACTCCCATAGAAAAATTTTACAAGAAATTAATCTCCAAGAATGAATTCATTATATCGTTCCCAACTTTTAACAAGAAGGTCCAAAATTAATGTAATGTTAAAGCTTGAGACGGCGAGGGATCTGGGGATGGTAGGTTAATCATGAACCATAGATTGCATTGAATCACTTTTCACCACCACCATTTTCTTAGAAAAAGGCTAAATGAATATGGGTTAATAGTACGAAAAATATCAAACTGATATATCTGTGATAAATTTATCATAAAATAATTTTTTAAGCGTCAAAAACCCAAAACTGGTAGGTACATTTGTAACAAATTTACCCTCTATCATAAAAAATTATAAACTGATACATCTGTGATAAACAGAGAGTAAAATCCCAAACTGATGCACCCATCATGTTATTCAATTAAGTAATTTGACATCAAAATTTCACGGAAACTAACGGATAGTAAATTTGTCACAGATAAATCAGTTTGAGGTTTTTGGTGGTAAAAAAATTAGTCACATGTGTATTAACTTGGGGTCTTTCATGATATTAACCCAATAAATAACCTTCTTTCCAAAATTAAACCATGCCTTTTTCTTCTCATTTTGCTAAATGGATTGGTGAGTTCATTTTCAGTTTTTTTAAGTCATAATTTTAATTTATGAAATTTTCTACCAAAACCTAAATACTGTTCGAACTTCAAAATGTGCGTACTATATATTAATGTTAGCACATTTTGAAATGTTTTATAGATATCTCGTGCTCAGTTAAAATTAAATTGGGTAAAATGCAAAATTTGAAAAAAAAAAGGTTAAAAAAATAAAAATCTATTAAATCGATTTTCTTTTTCATTTATGAATATTTCCGTGGGGAGTTTGAAACCTTGCCTTTGAAGTTTTCTGTCGAAGGTACTGACAAAAGCACCTCTTCGAGAGCATGAGACCATTTCGTCATCATTGTCAGTTCTGGACATGGGAAGATTTGTCTTTCTTTTTCCCTGAATTTTGTGGTCACTTCAAATATTTTGTTTTTCCTCCGGATCAACAGACGATAGTTAATTTTCAAATGTATCACTCGGTAAGTTTTCGCTATTCCAATTTGTAATTCTCAAATGTATTTATTGAACAGTAAATTTTGTTCTTTAAACAAGTGCAAAAAATGCATTTTCTAAATAGAATAAAAAAATAGAAGATGAACCCGAACAAAAAAAAAACAAAAAGCAAATAGAAGATGAAAAATGGTATTCAGATGAACACTCGTGAGGGCTTTTAGTATTTTCCCCACTTTTTTTGGAGATGGTGCAGTGGCCTGATTCGTTTTATAAATAAATGCAAAAAATGCATTTTTTTGAAGAAAAATAGAAGATGAAAAGTGGTATTCTGATAAACAATCGTTAGGGTATTTAGAAATTTTCCTTTTTCTGGAGATATATGATGATATATTCAGTTCATGCAAATGCGATGAATTAATATGTCCCCTGATTAACTCATTTAGCTTATCTCTCTCGGCATTAGTTGGAATCGAGTGGTGATAAAAGGCCATGAGCATCCAATACTAGGAGTGAGATGAGGTTAGTGATAACCAGCTAATTGCACTAAAGCCTACACAGGATCACCGCCAATTATTCTAAATTTGAACCAAAATGGAAGGAAGAAAGCATGTAAAGTTATGTGGCCAAAATCCAAGTTCTTTTCTTATTGGCACATGTTTGCTTATGGGTCGGGGTCACGACGATCAAATCTCGGTTCCATGGTTTTGGATAATCAGGGATATCCAAATCTTGACTCGACTAATTCCACCGGGGCATGCAACATGTTATATGTACAATTATTGACCCGTGTAATAAGAACTTAGGGTTTCCGGAAAAATGGTTTTTCAAGCATGCTTTCAAAGCATTGGTCTAGGGTTGAAATCTTTGCACTCCTTAATCTTATCCTATATGTTACTTTCGTTATTCTGTTTGTTTTCCTACTTCCCGATCTCTCATTGACCTGATTATGTTCACATCCTATTTTGCGCGTGTAAGGGATCGGCTTACACACGAGAGATGTTAAGAAATATATTGTACAGTCCAATTGATGGGATGCTTCCTAGCAATCAAAAGCTTTTGGGGGAAAGAAAAAAAGATGGTCTTATCTAACCTGTTTTTCGTTTTGCCTTTTAATGTTGCTTGTCAACTGAACCATTCATCCAACGACAAGTATTCAGCATGGCAACACATTGCTAGGTTTTTTTTTTTAAACATATTGAAAAGAAGAGTAGCTGATCACCAATGGAATCACACAGAACGTCAACAAGCAAGAACAGAGAGGGATTCCTTTAATCCAAATTATCCATATTGGCTGCAGCATCTTCACAAGTTGATCAGGACGTAAAAGAGGACGACTTAGAAAACTTTTAAGCGTGATTAGTCCAAGCAGGGCCCGCACCAAGACATGCGACAAGGATGACCCGTGCCCCTCCTTTCCTCGTGCCAGCCTCGTAGAAGGGAGCGAGGTCTTTGACCATTGCACGCTGAGCTTGTCTTAGGGTTTCAAATAGCAGTAAAAGGACTGGATGATATTGAGAGAAACAGGAAAACTCGAATTAAAAGTGCGACGGGACGCCCAAGTCTTACATCGGATCGGTGAGATCTTGTGACTCCCCGACCAAAACAGCCGACGTCTAGGACGGTTTTGGCCTAAACAGTCAAGCGTTACTCTTATTATTTAGTGCACGATCTGATCCATTCCCGCCTATTCGCTTCCTTAAAATCTGCTAGGAGTTGAACCTTATCCGAGTCCTCTCACCCTGCAGTCACTCTCCCGTTCTTGTCGGATCGGCCTGGACCAAGCCGTCCTCGAATCACACATTTATTAAAGAGAGTCATGTTTGATACCAACGATCTGTAACGATTTAACCTATTTTACACGGGTCAAGTTCCGAGAAAAAGTATTCAAAATAACAAACGAAATGATAAACATGACAAGACCTTAGTCATTCAATGTGGACTTGGCGTGTCATAAGCGGACGGAGATCATTTTCGCTAGTCGTATTATATACCGATATGTTAGGATGCACATATGTTAGGACAAGGTGAAAAAGCGCAATGACAAAGACCCTCGTCTTGCTCAATGAAAATCCTTAATTTGAGTCGTAGTAATGCCACTACTTTTGGATGGATACTGCATTGTGCGTAAGAAGTTCCATATTTTAGAAACTTTGTAATACTTTCATTTGTTTCATTTGTCGTTGGATAAATTACTACACAAATTCGAACGAAGAAATTAGATACAGTGATTGCAACGTCCTTTCCATATTGCCCGAATGTTCTCAAAAAGCTAACGTAATCAAGTTCCATTTTGATTTCACTTCTATTTTTGGTTGCCACCGACCAGTAAATTGACTAATGTGAACTTGAATTCCGTTACAACTCAAGAGTTAATGGTTCTGCGGGAACGCATCAAGTGCTAAACAGCTAACATATATGAGTATGTGTTCTGTCATATCCGATGGAAAAAACAATTTAATTTCTACATGTGATAATGAAGCGTAGTCCTGCGTTCATATGAAACATGGTCAGGAGTTCATATGAAACGCGGTTGTTCCAAAATAAGTGTCAAATGCATGCATTCTTCACACCGACCTCCGACACATTCTTTGCACTGGTGGTGGCTGGAGCGTCCTCCATTTACAAGTGGATATTTGAACTCATTTAGGCACACATGCCCTCTAGTCAGACGTTTCAGGTTGCTCTTTCTTTCTTCTGAATGACACAAGAAGGTGAGGAACATCACTAGGACCGTTAGAGATACCTAAATTCAACATCAAAGTGTTATCAGGTTACATAATGCAGACTTTGATCCTTCTGTTTCTGCTACTGTTGCAGCGCATTTTGACTAGTGGTTTTTGTAGGAAATTAGTTTCCGGGAAGCATGTTATCTCTCATGCAATTATACTGGTGAGTATGTCATAGGATTTCTGTGTATGAATTTCCAAATTTGTAATCCCGTGACTACCTTTTTGAGGTTTGAGTTGGTTCATTGAAGGTCACCAGCTTAATTTCTTCTTTCGTTTGTATTTCTAACTGTGTATGTAGCTTGTGTTCTTAGAAAGGATGCCTGTCGACATAAGAAGCCGCAAAAAGGAAAAAACAAACGAGATTATATTTTAACTAAGGAAAGTTATACAAGACAAGGGAAAGCATTATTTTACACATATATGTTCTGCCAAAGGTGGGCAGGAAGTCTTAGAAAGGGCTGGTGTTTTGTAGCTGAAGAGAGAAATCTTCCATGCATTATATCATTTTTCACGGGTGCCAGGACATAGAGGAGCGGAAGAGGGCAAAAGATAAGAGGCAAACTCAAGTTCCATATCAGGAGATAGCAGCAGAAAACCTAAACATACCTGGGATACAGCAAAAAAGAACCTAAAGGACGATCTGAGATGAAGAGGTGAATTTGGTTTTATATAGAATACCACCTCTTGCAACAAAACTAGATGAACCTTCATTTGAGATTTTAATCTCCAGAACGCCTGTAATCAGAAGGCGGGTTGTCTCCAAACACTTGATTGATTAAGTTATATTGGTTGGCGTCCGTGCTGGATGCACCGGATTGTGATGAACCGGACTGATCTTGCAAGGAGGAGCTGTGATTGTGAACCCCTTCGTACACAACTCGTAAATCTCCTGGCTCGGTCTCTGACCATTCAGCTCTCTTCTTCGCATTGCATCCGGCCCTTTGGCACTTGAAGTAGCTCCTAATCAAATGAAAACCAATGGTAAAATATTACAATTGTTTTCCTACACCTCCCACAAATACTCACTCAACTTAAAAAACCTCAACTTCATTCATCCAGAGAACATCAGCTTCCTCAATGATGTGCTTTTGAGAGGCTGGTTTTTAAGAGTAAAGATCAAGTTTTCATGAATTATTGACAAGTAATTGGTTATTACCTAAATTTGCCAATGTTCTTGATGAATTTTTGGCCATATTTCCTCCATTCATAACCATCTTGAGGTAATTCCAATCTGTTACCGGTGTCTCGGTCCATGTCTTTCCTGGCCAATTTACTTCTACTCAGCTGTCCCTATGAATGAACAAATATAAAAGAGAGAGGATCGCGCATTAATACCTGCTTCTTTGTCTAACTTGAAGTACCTACACTCATAAAAATCACACATCTTTGATCCATTCAAATGCATTTGAGAGAGAGAGAGAGAGAGAGAGAGAGAGAGAGAGAGAGAGAGAGAGAGAGGCATTTTCTCCGATATTGGTATTTAAGACACCAATTAAGTGGACAAGTTAACGGGCAAGCTGAAGTAGACCTACCCAGAAAAGAGGTACCAAATGGGTTGAATCTTGATTACATTTTCAAGAAAGAACTGTCTTTCTTGATGTTTAGGGCTTGAGATGGGGCAAAAATAAAAGAAAGAAAGAACTGAGCGGGCAGTGAAATAGAGCCACTACCAAGCTGGTCTGGATCTATGAATCTGTGAACACTTCCAAAAAGAAAGAGATCTGAGAGAAGAGAAACAGTTTGTATAGACACAGATCTGTTCATAAAAGGCATAGACTTAATTTGCATCATATAAAACACACCTCTTTTCTAGGTTTTCTTGCAACAGTAGCTGCAGAAAAAAAGAACCCAGATGCAAGAATCTTACACACAAGTGGAGAGAATTTAGTCCACTCCGAGAAGTAAATGCCATCCAAGGGGTATAAATACCGCAAGTTTCGCCAAGATCAATAAAGTAAACACCATCTCAATCAAAGTAACATCTGAGAAGCATCAGGACATCCAATCTGGGAGGGCTTTGGCTTGGGTTCTGAGAAAATACATGGCAAGGGTGAGGAAAGTGCATGAAAGCAACGCCCGCACGCACTCACCTCTTATTTTCCACATATCCTTAATGGTCTTACATCATTCTCCTCAGCTCCCAATTTTCCAAAGGAAGACAAACAGAAGCTCGGTGGGAAGAAGTGAGGAAAGAGAAACAAAGGGTATCGTGATATTGGTACATACATGGTGGCTGCTGCTGCTCTGAGTAGGGAAGCTTCTCTGATGATATCTTCTGTTCCCCAAAAGGCCAAAAACCCACTTGAGTTCTTAACAAGTGGGAGAAAACCTGAAAGTGAAGTGAGAGAGAAAGACCAAAAATAAGTGAGAGAAAGACCGGACCACGCCAGCCAACCATCGCCGTGATGGATAGTACATGTCCAAGTTCACTTTATTATAGTTTCAATGTATAGTGTGTTTATATACTAACACATGAAAACTCGAGAGAATTCTTAATGAACGGTTGAGAACTAATAATTTGCGATCAGGCGGCTTTTCGATTGCTAACGAACAATTTCTAATGAGATGATTTTCCATTCTTGAAGATGGGTACCTTGAAGATAGTACAAACCACCCTTGCCCCACCCCCCTTCACTTTCGTCTCTCTCAATATCCGACACTAGTCGTATTTCTTACCCGGACAATATTGGAATAGAAAGCAACGTCACAAAAAGAAATGAATTCGTCTAATCAAGTTATAAAATAATATTTCATGACATCATTTTCGGAAAATAATTTTTATACCTTTAGCATCATTCTTCTTGCTATCGGCTAGACCATTCTTTTAGACAAATTAGAGCGGAAATTGAACCCATCCCAATAAAAGAAAAAAAGGGTCTTGTTAACAAGTACATAATTAAAGTGCACCTTAGAGCATTTTTGACAATTGAAAAAGAACACATCTCAAGATGGCTACATATTTTCGAATCATTTATGATGTTATCGCATAGAGTAACACCATGAGTGCAAAGAATGTTTCACATAAAATTGTCATCCGTCCTTAAAATTTGAAAATTACGATCACACATTTGATCTTTCTAATCAAGTGTCTTAACTTCCAAGAAGGGCGCGGAATGGGTCGCATCATAATATTCAAAATCTATTATTAAAACGAACCTTGACTTGGATGGTGGTAAACCCTTCTTTCTTCGGCGTGCCCGTTGCTTTTGCTTTACTGAATATTAATAAACATATAAAACGTTCTGGAAAACTCATATTATTGGCTGGGACTGGGAGGGTCAACTTCTAACAGTTGAATGAGTGGTGAGGTGAGGGAGCGAATAACATTATATCCTCCCGAGCTTGGGCCACTAAAGTTGGTGCACGTGTTACGGCCTTAAATTTCCAGGAAATTTTGTGTGCTGCCGCCGCCGCCGCCATCCCCACGAGAAAATTCAGAAACTCAAAAGGAAAAAAAAAGTTGACATAATATTAAATTCAATAATTTGATATATATATATATATATATTCAAACTTACGTGCCGATATTTAAGTGCTATGCAAAGACTTTATCTTAGATTTCATTTAGACCACGGGATTCATACGACAGAAAGCAAATAGAGGATAGAAAAAGATATAGGAAAAATTAGAGGGACAAGATGTACAGATACCGACACGTTAAAATAATGATCGTATTCATAAAGCCTGTCGTCACTGTAATATAAATGGACAAGCCGTGAAGGCTCTTGTCGAATCTTCGGCTCTCTTTCTTTAATAAGGTTAATTCTTAACCGAGCACTAATGATTCAAGGAGAACCCTTGATGAAGGGCGCGGAAATTCATAGAAGCTTCGAATTTTGGTAACAAAATAAAAATGCACAACTCTCAAGATTCAAATAACGTTAAAATAAAATTGAAATGTGTCTCAAAGACGAGAGGGAAGACCCCAAATAAATAAAAAAAAAAAGGAAGGACAAGAAAATGTCAAAGAGAAGGTGCAAGAAAAACCGGGAAAAATTGGACCAGATGCAGCTCAAGCGGACAGCTGGGTGCGACGCAATCACGGTGACGTCACTCCCCCGCGAATTCTTTCCTCGGTTTCTTGTCGCGACTTGCCCGGACAGACGTCCTCGCTGACGTCACGGCTGCGCGGGGGGGGGGGGTGTGGCGGGGTCAGGCTGGCGCGGGCCGGGCGGAGAGCCACAGACAATGACGTCACGGCTCAAAATGCGGGTCCGTACCGATGGATGGGGCTGGGGGATAAAATTTGTCGTCGCCAGGTTTCGTCAAAAACGTGTACAAAAGAACAGGGTCCCACGCACGCACGTGCCCAAAGAAGTTCCATGTCGGATCCGGCACGCACGCCCACCGGATTCGATAGGTTTCGTCGCGGGATCCCCACTGCGAGACCCTGCCCCGTCGTTCCCGACGGGATCCGATCCCCGTACGTGCATCGTTCGGGTATCTCGATCGGTTGCTAAAAGGGCGGGGCGGGCAGGGATGACTGCCTCCGATCTGGAGGGCTTCCGCCTCATGGAGATGATCGGGTCGAGGCAACGGGGAGTGGCGCCGGTGCGGGGGGATTCGAGCCTGTGGGCGAAACCGTGTAGTAAACATGCTCTAGGCAAGGAGGGTTAACCGGCGTCCGGCCTCTCTCTACAGGAAAAGATCGGACTAAGGTGATACTTGTCGGCCTTTGGTCCCAAGTAATTTTGCTGCTAGCCGCTCGTCGCCGGAGGTGACTCGAGCTGTGGAAAGACATCTTTGTCACTTGAGTCACCAATAGCGACAAATTGGGGCATGTCGTGCTCGATTGTCGAAACGACAAAACTGGCTTTCATCTTAGGTTCCGTTTGTTGCCGAAAAATAAACGATTCAAAAAATATTTTCCTAAAAACGGTCGCTTGTATTGCTTACAAAAATAAATGAACGAATAATATTTTTTTATCATTCACGAAAATATTTAAGCATAAATTATTATTGATAATGAATATATTTCTCATTGATTAATTATTTCAAGCGATACAAACGAATATTTTTGGAAAAATATTTTTTATGAAACAAACGAATCCTTAGATGTTAAAGGCGATAGATGATGATTTGTCACACCTTGGGCACCACAAGTGACAATTGAAACAATCGTCGCCCTAGGAATCCAAATGCAACAAAATTAGCTCGTATCGGGAAAAGATGAGGAAATTTATTTTGTTGCCTTAGGTTGATTTTTTTGGCAAAAATAAGGTCCAAACGCGACAAAAACGTTATCGCAATTCGTGCTTTTTTATTGTGGTTTTAGACTAATTTTTGTGACAAGTTACCGCGGCAAATTCTTAATTTTTGTTGCCTTAGGCTCTAATTTATATCTACTTATAAATTGAAGTTTGATTGCAGTGGAGTTTCATAGCGTAATCAGTTAATAAAAACATTGACACAACAATAAGTTCATAAGATAAAACACGCATAATAAGTTTAATTACACTTATCATCGAATGTGTATTTTTAAATGGTTAACTAATGCAAAGAAAGATTGATCAATAAAAATTCTTTAAAAAAACACGTTGATTTGGGTTAATCATTTCCTTCTTATGGGTTAAGGACATCATTTCCTTTTATTTTTTTCCAAAAATATTTTCATTAACCGATTTTTTTTTCCATTAATTAACTCTAAAAAAATATACATAACGTATAACCAATTTTTGTAATGCCTTTGAAAGAAAACCCGCCAGAACTAGTGGATAGATTAAATTACACTCCTAGCGATGCAACAGACGTTTAGGCTGCGAATAATAACTATTCCGTTGTTTTGTTTTTCTATTTTTCTGTTGCTAAAATAGGTTTGGAACAGAAATTCGTTCGGTAACGCAATTTCATTTTTCTATTTTTGGAACAAATTTTGATTTTGGAAATAAGTTTGGAATAGAAATGAGAAGTAAAAATTTTCTACTTTTTTTATTTCTTGAACAGAAATGAGAAATAAAAATTTTTCTTATCGCTCGTCCTCGCTATTAGTCAGTCATCCATCCGCCGCCCGCCGCCCACTTGCCGTCCATCGCCTCCCCCCTCCCACAGCCACCTGTCGTCCGCCTCCTCTTGCTGTCTGCCGGCTGCCGTCTCCTGCCCGCCGTTCCACCCACCTCTTGCCACCAGTCGCTGTCTGCCGCCCGCCTGCCGTCCACTCGCTGACTGCCCAGGAAAGAGAAATTTTGTGCTGTTATTAAATAATTCTTGTTTCAGGAATATAAATTTTGTGTTGTTATCGGATGCGTATTTTTCTCAAAAACTCATCCATGGAATAGAAATAGGAACATCTATTTCTGGCCAGAAATTAATTTATGAAATAGAATGATTATCGTTCGCATCCTTACTTTACCGAGTTTCAAGATAACCGGTGGTTGGTGAGGGACTACGACTACAACTACAAGTTCTCTCATTTAAGAGATTATGACTGGTCCAGAAGAAGCAACAAATTGGGGGTATATTGGGACCATTGCTACAAGTTTCCAGAATCCAATGGGATCTTTGTAAATTTGATCATTATGAATGCTGTTTTCTAAATTCCGTAGATCCATTCTTTTCTTTTATTTTTTTTTTCCTCCTGCTCTATAGGAATTTCCTCGCTCATTTGCTCGATCATTGATGCGAGTGCCGGCAGGAATGGGATAAACATTTGAAACGACAATGGCAAGGAGATTCGTCAAACAGGAGAGGACCCATTCTTCCGGGAAATTGAATGTCGTTCGTCTTGCCTTCCTCTATAGTCGTCTTCCCCCGGCGTCTAATGTCCTCTAACGGTTAATCTATACAATGAGTGGCGCACGGCAACCGGCGCTCTAATCTCTTGCCTTTCGCAACATACAAAAAGAATCAGCAATGTTATCGGTGAGAACCTGCACTATGCCTCTCCGGGTCGATCCTGCCCATGCTCCGTCGCGCAAATAAATAGGGTCTTTTTTTTTTTTTTTTTGTTATTGAAGCATTTTCCCTTTTTATTTGACTCTTTTTCTCAAAATATCTTATTTAGTTCTATTAAAGTGGCTATACATATATATATCAAATCTTAACAAATTTTTTTCGTCTAATATGTTTGTTGATATTTATTATAGTCGATTTAGTTTTACCCGATGTCCATATTTTACACTTATTTATGGCATACAAGGGCAAAAGAGAGATTTCTTTCAAGAAAATGAGATGAAAGTATACTCTTACCTCGGAGACATCATGTGTATTGCACATGCTAATAGAAAAAAAAAAAACATAACAGAGGATTGACGGTTATAACAAAATAAAATTTTAAGGGGATATTGCTTAACAGTTGAAAAGTTTGGGTAAACGTGTACTACCCTCATATATAATTCAAGGAGGTCCGGTGTAATTTCTCCTGCATATATTTTCAATATGTTAATTTATTAAAGAGCTTATGTGACATCACATGTAGATTTTTACCCGTTTCTAGATAGTCCTTTAAAAGAATCAAATTTTTATTTATTTCGAAGATGTGGGGAGGATAGGCATAAATTTGCTTTACCGCATCATCCAGCATGTTTTAAAACTCGAGGTCAAGTTCTTTTCTAACAAAGGGAGAATGATGTCGTGTACTTCAAGATTTTATTTACATGCTTTTTTAATTAAGTTTTAGGATTTCAGAATTCGATATTTAATTTCCTTAGTTTGCTAGGGTTTGTACTCTAGAGATTCACTGTATATTTATTGCAAAAATAGTATAGTCTATGCTTTTGCGTTAATGAAAAATTGAGAGTTTCCCTTCTGTTTGCTTCATGCATGTTCCTTTCGGGCGTGCATGCTAGGAGTTGCAACTCATTTCGTTCAGTTTTAACCGCTTCACACATAAGATCTGTTTTGAACCCGATGACCCACACAAATTTATTCAGGCTTGAAATGCGAGTATTCTATATCGGAGAGCTCGATGAACTACCCAAAATTTATACGCGATCCGTGCTTAAGAGGGGACATGGATTGCCGGGGCAAGACTATCATGGCGGCAACAGTGCGAGGTTTACCAGAGACGATGGCGGTAACTTATGGATGTTAATTAGCCTTTTGAGTTAGTCCTACGACTTGTATAACGTGGCAAGCGTTATACATTATGCTTCTCCAATTATAAATGCATAAAAAAGATGTTCTCCAACGATCATCAACTTTTGTCATGCCTACCTTCTCAATGCAGTTCCAATCCATTGCCATGCCCTCCTAATCACAGTAGGACCACTTTTCTTGTTACATACAGTGGGTGAAGAAGCTCAACCTCTTCAGATATGATGAGACCCAATCGATTTGGAGCGAGTCGTCACCGGGTAGCAGCGAGGAGTGCATCTTCTATCGATACCGAATGCTCGTTTCATCTGTCTTTCTTCTTGGAGTGAAGTGAATAGATCATGTTCTAGGACTAAGAGTATGCAACACAATCAATCCTAGACATTATGGCCATGCATTTTGGAATGAGACACCGAAGCCACGGCATCTTTATTTGTAATGGCGACACGAACTTCAGCAGGACTTTTCAGGTCTCTCGATCCTTACAGCAATCAGTTTCTTCAAGATTGATTGTGAAGTTCTTAATAGTATTTATGGAGCAATGCGCATCAAACCTTCAAGAAACTCCACAAGCTCTACCTTCTGGTTGTTACAGTTATTTCCACCCAAAACAATTTGTTATCTATTTCACAGATTATGTTTGAGAAGTACCCGTGCAGAGTCATGAACCACACATTGTGCAATCTGGACTGTCAAAAGCCATGAGATCCACATCAGACCAGAGTGACAATGGGATTCGCGGCATTGGACAGTGCAGGGATCGCACGCTTGCAACGCCCTCATACTACCGGGAGCGAAGTGCTGAGAAATAAGTGGAAGATGAAATCTAGACCTCAGCTTCTACTTCAAAATCAAACCCCAGTTCATCTCAAGAGCTCGAAGTAATTTGGAATGTTCATCTTGCAGAAGAATAAAAACTATGATGGCAGAAGAACCCCATAAGTAATGAATTCATTATCTAAGCTCACATTCAAGAAGCCAAATGCGATATGGAATGAAAATTTGTATCAAGCAAGCCAATCGTGTGCATACATTTACGGTCAGATCGATATTTACGTGCTCAGTACGGTACATCAGTTCAATTGAGAAGTGTCGTGAGTATGCCTCCGCACTAAAAAAAGCACACCCTGCTCTCCTTCCTTTAGATACACAGCAGAAAGCTATCTAAATGTAAAGAAAAAATCTCCTTTTTTTCTGTTGCAGATGGAAATCACTGAAAATGGAAAAGAACCCAAGAAAATTGACAGACTGAATGCAATTCTATTGTATATCTTCCTTTCGTTTTGTATCAGCATCGGGAACTTCGTTACTAATCACAGTCACAGTTGTCTCCGTTGAAACCTCATCAGTTACCAGAAGAGGCTCCAAGGAATCTACTATGTCTCTCATAAGAGGCCTAGCTTTGGGGTTCCGGTTCAAGCAATGGAAGGAGAGCATCGCCGCTTTGTGCACTCCTTTGTTGGGATAATCACCATCCAGCCTCGGGTCCACGAGGTTGAGTATCTTCTTCTTCTCTTTGAGCAAAGGAAGCGCCCAATCCGTGAGGTTTTGCTCCCGTGCAGGCCTAGATTTATCTAACGATTTTCTCCCTGTAAGAAGTTCTAGAAGGACTACACCAAAGCTGTATACGTCACTCCGAGGAGTCAAATGCCCTGCACAGAGATGGATTCTTGTAATGAAAACACAATGCATAAAGAGATGACTCATTACAAGAGAGCAGACAGAAACTCAGTCTTGCTGTTCATTAGAAAAAGCTCTTTTAGGGAAAAAAATTTGTTCAGAGTGCTAGTACAGACACAAACAAGATTACATCACGAGTTAAAAGTGAAGTTTATAGAATTGTGACCTGTCATTATATATTCCGGCGCAGCATATCCATATGTTCCCATTATGCGAGTGGAAACATGTGATTTGTCTCCAACAGGTCCGTCTTTTGCAAGACCGAAGTCAGAGAGCTTGGCATTGTACTCCTGTTTGGTTAAACTAGAATTGTGAGCTAAAGACACCCAAATGCCAAGAGGAAACAACTATTTCAGTGTCTACTGAACTACCATTTTTCTAGTCCAATACAGGGATCCGCAATTTTGACTTTTAACCATGACCCATACATTTAGTAATTCACTCGACAAAATGGTACAGCCAGAGGATAAAATTTGAGCTTTTACATGTGATTTGGTGATTTTGTAGTCAGTGAATGGGCATGCTTTATGCTATTGAACTACCTTAGAAGATTACAAATTCCACTGTCAGCAAAATTATGTCCATGCGTGGATCACGGCATTGTTGTTTGCTCTCTATCACAAACTTCAACACATGTTACTGAATCCTGTAAAATTCGTTCCTCCGGTCAAAGTAGAAAAATTATAGAGCATTTGATCCACAGACCTGATCTAAGAGAATATTAGACGTCTTGAAATCACGGTAGATGACGGGCTTCTCAGCTTCATGGAGGAAAGCAAGACCTTTGGCAGCACCATATGCAATTTTCATTCTGATAGACCATGGCAGAGGGAGCAATACTCCTAACAAAAACAGAAAACAAGAAAATCAGAGAGTGCACATATATTGGACTTCAAAGAACAACAATCGATGTCTCAACAACAATTACTGAGAACAAAGTTTTTCAGATGAACAAGCCAGAGTCTGATACTGGGGATACAGAGCAAAAATCATCAGGGGGGAGAATAACTGAAAAGGATATGTGCCCTCCTTTGGCATACAAGGCATTAATTTGAAGGGTTTCCTTTGGACAAGAGCAACAGTGAAAGAAAGATGTATATTATCCCACTAGATACTGTGGCTTTTCAAGGATACCGATTATCAGAGGGTAATTGACACATTCTTTTTGTTACTTCTTCCCAAGGAACTTACATTACAATCATTATTTACCCTGAACTGACTTCTTAAGTTTCAGAAGTTGAACCTGTCCTAGTTAATTAGAAGGAGAAAGATTGATCATCAGGGTGAATCTTGAAGCTTCATAAGAGAGAGCTAACAGTAAATGAGGCATGAATAAGATTGAGGAACAAACTAAAACCTCTTTTTTCTAGTGCATCTAACATATTTCTTCCTTATCCTAAATAACTTCCCCGTGTTCTTCTTCCTAAGAGGGAGCTAACAAAATGAGGCAATAATAACATTGAGCAACTAACGAAATCGTCATATTCGAGTGCATCTGAAACATTTCTTCGTAAAATCAATTCTCCGTGTTCTTTTTTGTCATTGGTAGGAAAATTGTAAGGGACTACTTACTCGAAAATAAGTTATGTTCCACGCTACCCCGAGCCATGTACTCATATATCAACACTCGATGTTCATCTTCGCAGCAGTACCCGATCAATTTCACCAAATTCGGATGAGAAAGCTGCCCCAGAAATATGACTTCTGCCTAAAATCCAGAAAAGTATTATTCAAACCAACTTGAAAAATCAGGATACACTTTCATATCCATCGAAAAGAGGTCACAGCAATTTAAAAACAATCACTTCATAATTAAGCTAGGGAAAGGGCAAAATTTCTCACCAGCCACTCACGGTGGCCTTGATAACTGTTATCGCCGTCATGAACCTTAACAGCAACTTGGAGAGGCTCCAGTCCCTCCCGCAAATCCTCCAAGATAAACCCTTTGTACACGCTTCCAAATCCACCGCCACCCAACACCCGATCTTGCCTGAAATTTGCAGTGATGATCCTCAGCTCGCTATAGGTGAATGCAATCAGCGGATTGGCAGCTGCATCACGGCGCAGATCTTCCACTTCCTCAGGGTTTGACGGTAATTTACATTCATCCCCTTTATGTTCCGTGGATGGGCTCTCGTTCTTGGGGGATTCTGAAAATAGAAAGGCAAAAGCCTAACACAGTAAGCCAATACCCTGCCCTGACAACGAGAAGGAATACCAACATTTCCAAACAACTATGTGCCATATTAATCTGGATAGAACAAGGTAAAAATGGACAGTAAAGGATCTTAAAAATCGAATCCAATATGTTTTGAATGGTAAGGGATCCTAAATTAATATTATGGAGGGAAATAACAGCAAAAATGACATGCACGGGACAAGGCTTGAAAGCCTCATATGCATGCATCAAAATGAAAGAAGGTGCAAAACCAACCTTCCATCTTTATACAAGCACAAATCTCACAAGGAACATCAAATTACCATATTCTAAAATGGGCAAAGAAAATAGAAAGAAAAGGTAGATTCTGTCAGGCAATGCGTAGGCTAAAAATAGTGTATCCTTTGGGTCAAGAAAAACAAGATTCTATGAAGCTCTAAGAAGATTCACATAGAGTTCGAAAAGGGTATATCTAGCACAACACCAATTCTGATTCCAAAAGGGCCGCCAACTTTCTGAAGGATGATGGCAAAAAATATGAGAAATTTTAACAAATCTCACGTTACTTGATAAACTAAGAAATAAATAACTAAAAATGGGAAAAGAAAGGGCTAACAGGACAGCCAGCAAAGAGAAAAACTGCAATTAAGAATGAAAAACTTAGTACCCGAAATTTAAAAAATAAATGAGGCAGGATTAAAAAAGGGACAAACAGAGTAATATACCCACTAGCATCAAAATTTGTTCTTAGTCCACCTGATCTTTCATCAAAGGCGCTTCCATAATCAAACATTAACACAACCCATTTGCTGCTAAAGATTCACTTCACCATAGAGAGAGAGAGAGAGAGAGAGAGAGAGAGATTTGAAGACCAACCTGACTTAGCATTGGAGGAGACTCTGTAAATCGAAGGCTTCCATCTACACAAGCAATTCCCCATCACACCAAGACCCAAAAACAGCCCAGACCCCAACTCCTTTTTCACCGGCTGCCCATCATAAAAAAACCGAAGCTTTTCTCGTTCACTCCCACGTCAAAAACCTCAGCACCGCCACAGCCACAGGAACGCCAGACAAATTAGAAAGACGCAACCTTTTTCCTTTTGTGGGATTGTGGGGAATGAAAGGAAGAGCTGGGTGCTAGTGTTGGTGGGAGAGAGAGAGAGAGAGAGGAGGGGGGAGATATTCTGGGTGGCAATGATGTTGGTTTAAGTGAGTGTTGAGGTGGGTGCCATGGCGGAAATGGACCCACGCACACCAGCCAGCAGCCACCAGCAGCGGCGGCAGTTTCCTTTTCTATTCCGAATTTTTCTTGTCCGTTTCTGGTTCGAGAGGCTGTTCATGTGTTCTTCATTCTTTGGTTCCGTGGGCTGTCGAGATGAGTGCGCTTAGAGGGCGCGTTTCAATTCCGGAGCCGGCCGGCCAATCCCTTTCATCACTATCCACAAAATTCCCTTTGCGTTTGGTCGACCGAATTTCTAAACAAAATAGGATTGAATACGAGAGAATAATAAATTCTTGAATTTCTTCATATCCTATTCATTGTTTGGTGGACTACGAATTTAAAGTCGGATATGATAATTTTTAATTTTTGCTATTCATGGATTCGGAAGAGTTAGTGAAGAAAAAAAAGTTGAAATTTTTTTTTAGTAAAAGCGCACAAGGTGTGGAGATGAAGATGAAGATGACGACGAGTGAAGTGTAGCGTTTTTAAAAAAATAGGTATTAGAAATCCTATCCGGATCTATCCTACCCTCTTAAATTTTTTTATCCTGGCTATATTCGATTTATATCTGACCTTATCTTATCATGGACCATCACCAAACACAGAATAGAATAAAACATATCATATATTGACTTTTATCCGATCGACCAAATGCAGCCTTTGTGTTTTCCATTGTTGGTGTGGCCGTGTGATAGTGCATTTGTTCAGAGATATAAAATTATTAATATCACGAAGAATTTTAAATTAATACGATCGTAAAAAATTTATTTCAAATTAATTTTTTGATCATTAAAAACCTCAAAATAGTACACCTATGATAAATTTATCACAAATTAATTTTTTAACCATAAAAAATCTAAATCGGTACAGTTGTGATAAATTTACCTTTCGTTAATTTCCATTAAATTGAATTAATACCACAAAAAATCACAAACTCGTACACCGGTGACAAATAGACTGATATACTCGTTGATTGTCACGTGTCATTGGGTTCAATAATTTGATGGTAAAATTTGAAAAAAAACTAATGAAAGGTAAATTTATTATAAGTATACTGATTTTAGGTTTTTTGTAGTCAAAAAATTAGTTTAAGATAAATTTATTATATATGTACTAGCTTGAAATTTTTTACATTGTTAACCCTATTTCCAACACTTCAAATGCCCAAAAACATGGAGTCGAACTACCATTAAGTCTTCCAGACCTGTTTGCTTGTATTCTTGTTAATGTTAAATGAACGACTTCTTTTCTTATTCGGTCAAAATTTAAAATATTATTTAAAATTGAAAAAATATGAAGGAGTTAAAAGTGAAATCACACGTGAAGATTCGCATTTTGTAAAAGTTTTAAGTGATTTGACTTGAAAAAAGTGCGTTCATCGCAAAAATTAGATTAAAGAAAATAGTAAAGGAAATAAAAATCTATCCAGACACACTTCTAGTCGATGCAATTAAATTTTTATATTACCATCTTTACTTTTATTGATCGCACGTGACATCGATAGCGTGGCACAAAATTCATGTGTTTTCTTTTGTTTGGCGCAAATTAGGCACCACATCGAGCATCGTCTGCTCTGCGGGCAAAGCTTGCAGTGCTTAACCTTACATGTCGCACCTGCAATACGACCCCATCGCATAGACCAAGCAAGATGAAAACTACAACGGCATAGAATACTTGATATATGATGATATTACAAAAAGGGGAAAACACCACTAAAAATTTCAAATTATGATTATGAGGATAGTTTTGCAATTAGTAGAGTGTTTTTGTTTTGCGAAAAATGAATGATTCGGAAAATATTTTCCTAAAAAATGATCGTTTATATCCCTTAAAATAATTAGTTAATAAAAAGTATTTTCATTATTGATAATAATGAATGTCTAAATATTTTCGTAAACGATAAAAGTATTTTTTTGGTTATTCGTTTTTGTAATCGATATAAGAGATCATCTTTAGAAAGATGTTTTCCGAATCATTTATTTTTCGCGATACAAATGAAGCCTATATAAATAAATATTTTCTATTCCTCGGCATCAAAATTTATGCTTGTCCCTTCCCATGTTCCCACCCCAGCATTTGCAGCCACCATTACCCCACCCCTACTTCTTTATTAATGGGTAAGTTCACCATGTTATGGGAAGAGTCTTGCCATGTTGGTGAGTACACAAATTGTTAATTATGCTTCCACAGTTGCTGCTATTCATGGTACGCAGTGGCTCGTTTTCAATAGTCCTGTAAGCCCAGAAATAATTAATTAGATTTACACGTTCAACTTTATTGTGTCCTCTGTTTCTTCTGTCTTTTCGTGCCGGTATCGCGTCCTATATATGCTTGAACGAGAAGGAAACGTCGGACCAAAGAAGATGCACCTGGCCTACATGCTATTATGCGCAAGCCCTTTAACCCAACGTCCATGATTTTGTTCGTCCTCGACACATGATATTCGTCATAGGTACGATGGAGGGCTGGCAATTCCTATCATATCGTCATAGTCACGTTGTCGTCAAAGCGATTTATTTTATCGAAAATAACAAAAGCTGAGTTTGATTCGTATTGGTTCAAGTTAATAGTGTCGTGTTCGAATTTGTCTCGATATGTTTCAATTGTATTGAAATCGAATCGTCGTTGTCGTCTCTAAATAATGACATCGATAGTACATGCTACGGGCGCTCTCGTGTGGTTAGCATGGACCAACCGATCTAAATCGGGGAATTCTTTGTCAAATGTTTCCAACAAAGCTAGAGTTCTATGCTATACTTATTAATACCATAATCCTAGATCTTTCGATAAAGAGAGAAGCTACAAGAACCGTGACGAAATGGGTTTCGCTTCGTGTCATCAGAGGAATGACGCTTTGCCACTTTTGAGCTGTGAAAGTTAACACGAGGGTTGACTATGAACTGGGGTACAGGTGGCTGGTTTTATCGATTTTCATCATGCACAAGTCAAGGTATTACGTTTTAGGCTTCACATGACAATAAATTTGTACCCGAAAATGGATTCTACTTAAAAATAATTTTTTTTATTCTGTACTCAGAAATAATTTCTAAGTATTTGAAAGTATTTGGTAACTACCCAAAATTTTTATTCTTAGAATAGAAAAGGAACATAAATGTGTTTGGTAACTACACAAAATTTCAATTTATTAATAATATTTTAAAATTTTTAATATTTCTTTCTTTTTTTTTCTTCCTTTCCCTCCTCTTCCTTGGCCAAGGCTGGTGAGAGCATCGCAGCCCTCGCTGCCAACCTCACCATCGCCACCCAGGCAACAGACCTGGGTGGCGACGACGAGGCTAGCCTCGCCTTGGCTAGGTGAGGCCTCGCTGTTGCGGTCGTGAATTGCCCTCGCCGGCCCTAGCCTGCGGCCAGTCGCCGGCAGGTGGCGGGCGGTAGGCCAAAGAACAACAACAAACAAAAAAATGAAGAAAATTAATAATAATCAGAAATGAAAAAATTATTCTAGAATCAAGAAGTTACTTTTTTTTTACTTCTTGACTCTGTTCCAAAACTGATTCTGAGAATAATTTTTTGCAAAATTGTGCCCGGGCACAAAAAATTTTAACAAATAGATTTCTACTCCTAAACTGATTATGAGAATAAAAAAATAGAAATTTTTACTATTTGGCAAGTTGCTAAATAGGCTCTTACTTTGTACGTGTTCTTCTTATTCACCTTCCAGGTTTCGGGAAGAATCAGCATGTTTGTCACCACAACGTCAAGCTCGACGATGTTCCTATCCTTAAAAGATTCAAACCATGTCGTCAGATAATTTTTTTGTAATACTTGAAACCCTAGTTTTGCACTTATTTATCAGCCGGCAGCATACAGTTTTACAACGAGAAGTTTATGATGCCGAACTGTGGCAATCTTGAAGATGAAGTGAATTTGTAGATATCTTTTTATATTAGGTTGATGGCACTACCCAAAAGAGAGGGATATACCCAGATGAAAAGGCTAAGGTGGAGCTGTGTCCCACCTTCCATGATCTTGACTTGAATTATATCGATCTTCTTATCTTTCTGTGATTGTGGTTTTTAAGGTTTCAACTTTTCTGGAGAGCTCAGGAAACTATTGGCATTGGTCAGATCATATGGGGTGGACAGGGGAGTGCAGATGAATGTGAATGGGGGAGTGTGACCTACTACTGATCTGGGTGGTGGTGGTGGTGGTGGTGGTGGTGGTGGTGGTAGTGGTGGGGTCTCTGTCTTATCATCCGTGGAAGCTCTCTCTCTGTCTCTCTCTTTCTAGCGCTGGAAGTGGAGTAGAAAGACCTGGAGGAGGAGGTGGACCAGGAGCAGCGACAGTGATGGAAGAACCAAAAAGCATCACTATGAGCCCCACTTAGGGTTTGGCATGCGCCTGATCTCTCTCTCTCTCACACAGCTACGTCCTCAACGTTACAAGAATCGAAAAGCCATACCCCGCTCAATTTCACAAGTCCTAGAAACGCTAAGTGGTGTTCAAAGTAGTCTGACATAAATGGTCATCGAATTTTGATCTAATATGTAACGTGATCCATGAACTTTTAATTTATTCAATACGATTCATAAACTTTAGCCTAACATGTAGCTTCATCCACAAATTTTTTAAATTATTCAATGTAGTCCCTAAACTTTTGATGCATATTTAATTTAGTCCTCGAACTATATGAAAAAGTTTAATATCATCCTTCAAAGTACCGCAACCAATATGGTCAGTAACGACCAAACAAAATTTGGTGCTAGAAGCAGTTCTAGCGACCAAATCGAGAGGGCTTGTATCATCTGGTTGCCAGAGCTGGTCTTTGACCACAAAAATTAGCCCTCTAGATTTTGGTCACAGCTAGAATTCAGCTTCAAATCTCCAATCCCAACCCTAATTTCACTCTCTCTCCCTCTCCGTCTCTTCCGTCCTAATTTAATGACCGTGTCTACGGTGACCTTGGGTCGCGTCGCCATTCATGGCCCTGTTCTCAGCCGCCGCCCGTGGCCATACGGTGAAGACTCCAGTCTCTTTTTTTTAATTTTGTCGAATTTTTTTACATTATTTGTGCTGTACATGTTCATTTTTAGGTTTCAATGGTTCGCCTTAGTTGGTCAATTATATCATCTGGAGGTACGTTTTTTCATATAATTTTTCTGTGACTACTTTCTAACTGGTATGGAAGTTGATACTCAGCACGTCTGATGTCGACATTTGATCTGACGAGCATATTTAATGTTTATACTACATTACAAAGTTACAGCCGTTAAGTTATTGCATGCTTGCAAAATCACTGCATTTAAAACCATAGATTTCCCATTTGAGAATAGTTTGTAAAACTTGTGCTGGTCATGTTTCTTCTTAAATAAATACAACCTCGATTGAAAGTTTGGGGATCATAAAATTTGCATCGAAGCGCACAATACTTTCATTTTGGAAAATTTTTACGATTGCATAAATTCCTTTTCTTCTTTGGGCATCTACCGGAGGGAAATTAACCAAAAAGTCATGAACCTATTATACAGCGGCCGATTTAGTCCTAAAATTTTTCATTTGACCAATTCATTCATGAATTTTTGCGCGGAATTTCAACGTACGGTGCATATCATCATCGACGGACACATCAGACCCCTCAAAAAATCAGATTTGACCTGGCTCAACAACCGGGACTAACCAGAATCGGTGTGGACCATTTATACATCAAAGATGGTATGGACGCCTTAAGAGCTGAATCGTAGGACTGCTTCAAGCTATAAGTAGGCAATCTATCTATCAACTCCATTTGACTTGCTCCTTTTTGAAAAACACGTAGGTGTCAATTTGCACCAAAAAAAAAATGTTGAACTCGCGACCCCCTTAGGTGAGAGAATACTAGCGCCCTCGCCATCTCATGTAATTAAGTTAATTAAAATTATATATAATATTTATATTCAGCCGGCCACTTTTGAACCGGTCGAACGGCATACCGCCAAGTGATCCGGTATGATCTCCGACCCGGTTTGAAATACATTGGATTGGTATGGAAGAAAAAGGGCAAATGCCTGATTTGATTTCAATCCAGGTCACAAATTATACCGGATCAGTAAAGATGAGGCCTGTCACTTTCGGTTTTAATTTTTGTCGAGATGAAAAGAACAACACTCTGTCTTCTCAGCCGTTGCTTCTTCTTATTTTTTTTAATTTTACTCCGATAATCTTTTTTTTTTTGGTAAGGTTACTCCGATAATCTTTTTAATTTGTAGAAACCAAAAATACTTGATTGAAAATGAGCGAGAATATTGCCTAAACCCAGTGGGAAATAGGGACCCTCGCACGTGAGAAAATAGGGCGCTCGTCATTTCGGTTGCGTATAAATATGTAATTAAGCTGCCTAAAGATATAATATTTAAAATGAACCGGCCAATGTAACCTGTCCAACCGATCGAATCGATTGAGCCACATACTGCCGAGTAATCCGGTCTGGTCTCCTATGCGGTTTTAAAAACATTCGATTGATTTGGAAGAAAAGAGCAAAAGTTTGATTTGGTTTTCTTCCTACAAGCCATACCAAATCAACATCAGTGGTCCTCTTAATTTAACTTTAGATGTCGAGTTGGGCCTCGGATGAGGCAATTGGGGCCGAATAGTGTTAAAAAAAAACCGTTGGATTTTCTTCGTCTTTCCATTGTAACGTTTATTTTTTTGTCCACCGTTCAAACCTACCTGATTGGAAACCAAATTAGCCAAATTCCGTTAATTTGAATTAATGGAAGGATAATTTAGGGACCAGATTCCACATTTACCGAAAGTTTATGGACCATATTAAACAAAATAAAAGTTCGGGAACAATATTATACATTTGGATGTGAGGGGCTGAGCCGGTTGGGGAGTGTAATGATGTGTTGGAATGTGAGATTTAATGAGTGCTTTGGGGGTGTGAACCGAATTGGATAAAAAATGATCCGAGAAAGGATTCAATTTAATGTGAATCCGATACTTTGTTGATTAAATTCTCGATGTCGGGTTCGAGGTCCTAAGAATATAACATCCCTAGTTGCTAAGTGCGGAAGAAACGCAGTGAGAAACATGAATGCCATGTTGATGTAATGTCGACGTTTTCAATTAAGGGTCAAATTCTGTCGTTATCAAGGATTTCGATACCTAACCTTCATGAAATGTGTGAATGATCCCTAATTCTCGGCGAAGGGTTCGGGATCCCAAATTTACGGTGCCTCCCAGTTGCCAAAAGTAGAGGAATGCAGTAAGATGAATAGAGGGGAATAGTTCTTTCTTGATGACTCTTGGTTATAATTATGTTAAATTGTAAATTTCACTTTTTAGCTAGCTAGAGCTTTTCCACTAAAATATTCAATTAATTAAGGTTGGCTTCATCAATATTACCAATCCGTTTATCCTTTCGAAGGAGGATGCAAGGTAGTAGAACTATATGATACACAACAACACAGCATTAGCCCAAGAGCTAGAAGAACACATAATACTAGATTGTGGGGACATATGACAAAGACACAAAGCTTTTCCAAATCAAACTTTGCATGGTTCTCTACGTACCATTGTTATCTCGAAAAGAAAAACTAGACGAAATTTATCGGATCGCTTGCTGAAGTTGAGAATGTTTTTAGTTCCATCTCAGTTTCGTCGTTGTTAGCTGGCACATCCGTTGGGTAAGTAAGTGGCTTTGGAGGCATTGGAAGATTACCAATATCTCTTTCAAGCATTTCTAGGACTTTTCTCATTGAAGGCCGATGGTCAGGGATTAACTGTATACACCAAAGCGCAATTATTGTCATCTTTTTTATCACATTCCTTTCCTCTTCTACTACTTCTTCCATTTTAACACCTTTTCTTTCATTAACTTGGTCATACACCCATTGCGGAAAATAAATTTGGCTTGAGCATTCCGCATGTTCATCTAAATTTCTCCTTCTACCTGCCATTTCCAGGAGCAACATCCCAAAGCTATAGACGTCCGCTTTATAAGAAACACCACCGATGTTCTTGTAGAACAACTCAGGCACCATATATCCTATGGTCCCTCTTGCAGCAGTCAATGAGACTATGCTATGATCAATGGGATAAAGTTTTGCGAGTCCAAAGTCAGAAACTTTTGGAGTGAAATTCTCATCTAAAAGAATATTGTGAGGCTTGATATCAAAGTGTAATATTTGCAAGTCACACCCCCGATGTAAGTATTCAATCCCCCTTGCCACCCCAAAAGCAATTTCATATATTTTCCAGTAATCAAGAAACTTATCACCTTCCTCGGTGAAAATGTGCTTATCCAAAGATCCATTTGACATGAGATCATACACGAGAGCTTGTTTTGAGCCTTCAAAGCAAAAACCGATGAGTTTCACTACATTAACATGGTGAATTCTTCCTATACTAGCCACTTCACTGATAAAATCTTGGTTGTGGGTGTTGGACTGCTTTAAAATTTTGATGGCCACTTCATTGCCACTTCTGAGCGTTCCTCTGTATACGGAACCGTACCCTCCTTCACCTAATTTGGACTGCTTTAAAATTTTTAGTGATCTTCTTAATATTCGAGTAAGAGTACCTTATGGGCGAAAAGTTGTTATGAGCTTGCAAAAATTCTACGATATTCTTGTCCATTGCTAAGCGCCTTCTTCTGTACTTGTAGATAAGAAATATCGCAACAAATGGCATCCCGATTACGAATTTTGCTACACAAAAATACACTGAGGAAAATATTGATAGGTTAGAATGAGTTATTTTCTTTAATTATATTAAGAACAAATCATTGCGGCTTACCTAGTAGTAGCATAAAACCTCCAATTGTCCAAATTACAATATCATTTAGGACACCTGCGAAAGGGACAAATGATGTGAAAGGAATTGAAGGAAAAAAATTTGGGAAACAAAACTGACGAAACAGAGTAGTAGCAAGCCGCTTTGTAAAAGTTCAATTTTGTCCAAAAGAATGAGAAGTGGGATGCGTGCATTCGCAAATAAATGGAAATAATAAGCCTCATTTCACGTGGATGATAGGCAACACAAGAAACGCCCTTTCCTTTGTTAGGAGTCAACAAATACAGAGGAACAGTGATGTTCATATTTAATAAATCATTTGTTCCTCCTATAGATAGATGAATACAATTTGTAAGTAATTTGTTAACAAATGTCTCTTACATCATTAGTTAACTAACCAATTAAGAAAAAACGAAAATCTAAACTTTTAGTTTTTTGCGAGTCTTGCAACTCCTACAATTTGGTTTTAATAAGTAACGTGAGACTCCTAAAACCTTTCATGTACACAAATGTTGACTTATACTAACATGTGTATTCTGTCATAAGTTTCTTGGATTCTGAATATTTTGGAGAAGAAAGTGGCAAGTCAAAGAGTGTACTTTCATGCAAAGTTGCTGTAAAATTTCACTGCCAACCGATGCTTACCGCCGTAGTAGTACTTGGATCCGCAAGCCTGACCTGTGTAGATGCTGTAGACATCAAAGAAGCAAAAGAAAGTTCTCTTCGCCGCAAATACGTTGAAGCGGATAACAAATCCATCGGCCATGATTTTATGGATTAGCTCGTAGCTGGAGCTGCCATTAATCTCCGTCGGCCATGGCACCCACGTCCAGCTGCTAATGGTGCAAAAGTCCCTAACATCCGATGCTTTCGGACGGATCAGAGCATACGAGTTCCAATTCGATGATGTGTTGGATGAAGACGACCCCAGGATGCAGGGAACGGTAGAGATGTAGAATGGAGAACTAACCGGCTTTGAGCAATTCACAATTACCAATGTAGTGACATACAGATAGTGTGGGTTGTAAGGATAGCGGGCATTCCTGAATTTGTACCGGACCGATGACTGACGGGGGAGAGACGAGCAATTGTCCTTTTGCAGCCCGTCATCGACCAATCTAATTTCACGAGCTGAGTAATCGATGGATTGCAAATAGTATCGGCCATCGTGGAAGTATAAGACGGTGCGATTATCTTCGCAAGCCAGCTCTATCGTCGAGTCACCGCATCCCTCTGAGCCACTCGATCGAAATGGATAGCTTATATTGTGAATGTTACCGCAGGATCCAGCGACGCACTGCCGATTGCTCGGCTCGGCGCTGCTGGTCATCGCTCACAAAAGAACAAGAATGAGCAGCAGCGCTTAACAGGCGTTCATGGAGCTGACAGCATCAATCATGTCTGGTTCTGTCATTGGGCAAAAACAAACAATGGGGAGGAATTGCTTGGCGTGAGCGCGGAGGAGGCAGGATAGATAAAGACTGAGAAAAGATCGAATCATCTGCGAAACAAATTCATGCAGGTCAAGAAGTTGAAGAGGTGGACAAGGCTGAAGTTTCATTATTAAGTGGAGTGTCGGGCACGATACGGTGGTCAAAACCTAATCGAGAATCGGGAAGAATTGCTTGGCGTGAGCGTGGAGGAGGCAGGATAGATAAAGACTGAGAAAAGATCGGATCATCTGCGAAACAAATTCATGCAGGTCAAGAAGTTGAAGAGGTGGACAAGGCTGAAGTTTCATTATTAAGTGGAGTGTCGGGCACGATACGGTGGTCAAAACCTAATTGAGAATCGGGAAGAATTGCTTGGCGTGAGCGTGGAGGAGGCAGGATAGATAAAGACTGAGAAAAGATCGGATCATCTGCGAAACAAATTCATGCAGGTCAAGAAGTTGAAGAGGTGGACAAGGCTGAAGTTTCATTATTAAGTGGAGTTTCGGGCACAATACGATGGTCAAAACCTAATTGAGAATCGGGAAGAATTGCTTGGCGTGAGCGTGGAGGAGGCAGGATAGATAAAATCGGATCATCTGTGAAACAAATTCATGCAGGTCAAGAAGTTGAAGAGGTGGACAAGGCTGAAGTTTCATTATTAAGTGGAGTGTCGGGCACGATACGGTGGTCAAAACCTAATCGAGAATCGGGAAGAATTGCTTGGCGTGAGCGTGGAGGAGGCAGGATAGATAAAGACTGAGAAAAGATCGGATCATCTGCGAAACAAATTCATGCAGGTCAAGAAGTTGAAGAGGTGGACAAGGCTGAAGTTTCATTATTAAGTGGAGTGTCGGGCACGACACGATGGTCAAAACCTAATTGAGAATCGGGAAGATTTGCTTGGCGTGAGCGTGGAGGAGGCAGGATAGATAAAGACTGAGAAAAGATCGGATCATCTGCGAAACAAATTCATGCAGGTCAAGAAGTTGAAGAGGTGGACAAGGCTGAAGTTTCATTATTAAGTGGAGTGTCGGGCACGATACGGTGGTCAAAACCTAATTGAGAATCGGGAAGATTTGCTTGGCGTGAGTGTGGAGGAGGTAGGATAGATAAATGGATTAATACTACGAAAAATTTCAAACTGACACATCTGTAATGAATTTATCCCAAACTCGTACACTTATGAAAAATTTACCATCCATTATTTTTTGTTAAATTTTACTTACAAATTGCTGTGTTGGATGACACGTGGCAATAGACAGGTGTACCAGTCTGGGGTTTTATGCTCCATTTGTCATAGGTGTACTAGTTTATGATTTTTCATGGTATTAATCCAATTTAACGGAAACTAACGAAGGGTAAATTTATCATAAATGCACTAGTTTGGGGTTTTTCGGTGTTTAAAATATTAGTTTTTGATAAATTTATCACAGATGCACCAATTTGAGGTTTTTGGTGATATTAATCCAAATTTTTTAAAACATTCACCCAAGTGTCGAAAATCTGATGTGGCATGGTACCTATGGTAAACGTTTTTAAAAAATACAGTACTCAAGTGATTGATTGAAAAGTTATATGACACTTAAGATATTGAAAAAAAAGTTATGACATTCAAGTAATCGAAAGATAAAGTTTGGCCCTCAAGTGAGCATTTTATAAGAGTTATGATATTTTTGGTGTACTTTTCCCATATAAATAGATATAGATTAGTGTAACTGTAGAATTTGTACTAAACTAAATTTTGAGCATTGATAATGGCGAGTTCCACGTGGATCTCATGAAATTTAATAATTTAGATTAATTTTAGTACATAATGTTAGGATATTCAACGATGCACCAATTTTAGAAAAGAAGAAGAAGAAGAAGCAGCTGTTGGTTTTGCAGGGGGCTGCGCTTGGGTTTGGCCTCTCAATCAACAATCAATTCTTTGGTTCTAGCTAGGGGCATCAGGATTGAACCGGAAAATCGAATTGAAAATTAAATCGAAAACCGAATTGAGCCAAAATTTTGTGTATTTTCGATTCATTTTGGATAATGCAAAAAAAAAAACTACAATTCTTTTGGCCTGTTCGGATTTTAATGGTCCGATTTGGTTCATCTGGTTACGAAGGTCTTATTTGGCTCTAGCCTCATATTCAAATTAAAAGGACTTGGTTCTTTCAATTTGGAAATGTAAATTATTGATGAACTTGTCTGATCGTATTATTGAGCCGTACTATTCATTCTTTCCTTCGAAGATTATAAATCAGAGTTTTGTAAATTCTTTAAATTTGAAGTATACTCATAAACCCGTTTTTTCCCCACTTTTGCACAATTGATTTTTTTCTGTAGTCCTTTCTTGTTATGCTTGGTGTTTGGAGGACGTATTTTTTGGTTTGTCCAAGGTAAATTCTAACTAATCCAATAAAGTCACGTTTAGACGAAATTTCTTCCTTACTTTCTATAAGAGTTTCCACGCAATTGGCCATCGAACACGCGATAATATATACAAATGAGACTGTCGTCCTCAGCTCCAGTTTGGCTCACCGAACTTTAATTTACTTGTAACTAATAATACACTTTAATCGAAAATTAACCAATTTCCTTTAGAATTATCGATAGGGCCTGACAAATGGTGCTCAAGGTCCCCTTAGGTTTGACTTAAAGTTCAAAATAAAAAATTTCAAAAATTTCCTACAAAAGAAAGAGAAGCTAAAAAACACGAATTACATAGGGGCGAACCCTTTTTTGTGGTAAAGGGCGGTGTGACGTGAAGAGGTAGATGAGGGTCTTATAGCCGTGACATCCTAAATTTTCTTTCTATTTATTATATTAGTTGTTGTTGTATTATATGGAGATATGATTTCATATCAAAATTTAAGTAAAGCACCATCGACATGTCGAAGCACCAGAATTGGTCAAACTCGACGCTAGATCTAGACAAGCGTCATTGCTCGATGGAGAGAGAGAGAGAGAGAGATTGGGGCGTCAGTGGTGTCAATCGAGGGAGTGGCAGCATCCGTCGTGAAAAAGGATGTTGATTGGCAATATGGTGGGGAGAGAGAGAAATGATACGGTAGAAGAAAAGGCATTTCACGTGATTGTCACATCATCTGGTAGTGACACGTGGTGTGATTAACCAATGAAAAATGAGTCTCTCCAATATCTATGTGCCAATTAAGTTGACATGTGTATTATACGGGCAATAGTGTGACGGGTACATAAAATAAATTTTCATAGTAGAGTGGTAGTTACTAATAAATTATATATTTAATAGAATGGTAGTTTGAACATTGCGACAAATGTCAAAAACTTAAAACCGAAACGCATATTCAATGTAGATACAGAGTTTGAGAGGATTTTGAAATTTTCTCTCATACGATGAAAACAAATATTAGCTCAAAAACAATCTTCATGTTCTATCCCGATTCCACTTTATATCCTCTATTTTCTAAGCTATGAATCCATGATTTTCTGTTGTCACTTTGGTAGCTTTGTTGTAAAATGAATGGGAGAAGGAAACTTCTTGGATGACAACCCATTGATTGATCAATACAATAGGGAAGTTTGCAAGAATCAAGGTGTACTTTGCAATTGGTCTGAGGAATACTCCTACATTTGATGAATTTTTCTAGTATGACTTAGAAGAAGACGGACAAGAGTCATTTGGCTATTTCGGAGATTAGCATCTACCTGTCGTTGTCTTCCCGCGACCAATGTTGAAAGTTAAAGATTGTTGAACAATAAAATATTTTCGAGACGCAAAGTTCTTCTTATCTGCCCTTCCATCGCAATTGCAAGAAGTTTCCATGGTCATTCGAGTTAGACATGGTCACGGACTGGTTTCGACCCGGAACCAGCCCGGGTCAAACCAGAGATTTGCCCATTGATCGAGCCGCGGTTCGGAACCAGCTCGTGGCCTACAGGTCCAGTTCCGGTTCCAACAATTTTGGAACCTGCTCGGAACCGTCAGTTCCAGGCCTGATTCCAAAAAAAAAATGTACATTTTAATTACATTTTATATTGAATAATTAATTATTTCATAATTTTATAATTCATTATTTTTTATTTCATGATTTATTTTTTTAATTTTTATTATCGACCGGTTTCGAATCGGACCGGAACTAGAACTGGCCCGGAACTGCTGGTTCCGATTCATACATAGCCATGAACCGGAACCGCCGGCTCTGAATCGGAACCGGCCGATTCCGAACCATGGCCATGTCTAATTTGAGTGTTGGTTGAATTTTGGAAGAAACATGTGAAACAGTGGGAAATAGTGAATTAGCTCGGCGAGATTACAACTGATAGTAATGATCTAATGATGGTGTTGCGCAAGTACATCCATAAACTAAAGTTGCCTTCCTACGTAATTCTGTTTTTTCAATTAAAATTTATGGTACAGTTGTTGTGCTTAACCAATTTTCAAAAGGCAATTATCGATTCTTAACTGTGGCAGGACGTAACTTTTTAAGTTTCCATATGGAACCTAGCTGGAAAATATAACAAGGACCAAGACTTAATAAAAGACCAAGACAAATAATCAGTGACTAGTGAGGCAGACTAATAAATTCTTCTTTTGTCAGCCAAATTAGACTTATTAGTCGTCCCCGGCCTAGATTGATATAAAATGAAAGTTCAACAAAATCCAATCATGATCGACCAGCGAAAAAATAAACCCCATGTATGGCTCTTTAGAATTCATTAAGAGAATAGTTTAGTTAGCTCCAATAACTCTTCCTAAACTGTTATTGAATAGTCAAAGTCAATGGTTGTCAACCGATAGAACATTTACAGCACGCAAATGTTTGATCATTCTCCTTGTTTGCCCTTTTGTCCCAATTTCATGGCTATTTAGAAATTTCATATGCAATTTTTTTCCTCGACATTAGTCATTCATTTTTCAAACCTTTTATGATGATGGACCGTATCAAACAAAGAAGCCTAGTTGCAATGAATTAGCAATTCTTGATGAGGTGTTTTCAACCTTACCCAAGTGTGCCTGTTTGTGTGAAAAAAAAATTATGCAAATTAGTCTCCTGCACTTTCATGCGTTTACTAAAAATGATTAGTCAATAGAAAACCATTTACAGTAAAAAAAAATTGTATGCTTAAAGTGAGGAAAATAAATTTCCTAATCCAAAAAGGAAAAACATTTTCCTTGAAAAATGATTTCTGCCAAGAACATTTTCCTTTAACATGAAATTTTATTCCAAATAAACACATAAACAAGTACATCAAACCATTTTAATAATGGACCGTAAGCCGCGTTCTAATTTTTTTGCATATCTTTTGATAATGAATCAGAATTTTGTGAACAATTTCGTAAACTGCATGCCATTTTTTATTCGATTTTTTTTTCTTTGTTTTTCTAGCAACTGAGGATGAAACTTATTTCTCTCTCCTTACCAAAAAAAAAAAAACTTATTTCTCTGTTTTCAATTTCGACCACCAAATGCGATTACCTAACAATACAGCAGAAAGGCGAAGATCATGTTGTCTCATTTTCACACGTACAACAACCAAAGATATTTACTGATACATGAATAAGCACATCAATTAAGAGGGAGGTGAATTGGTTGTTCTTGGGAAAAAGAATTCGTGAAGGTCACGTAGAATGCGCTGCCGTAAAAATCATAGCTAAATTGTCACAATATATTTTTAATGGCCTAGAAATAGAATCAACAATTCTAAGCCCTGAAATGAAACTCTTCAACCATACACCAAGCGAGGTAGCCTTAAAACAAGAAACGAACTCAGCCTCCATAATGGAAGTAGCAGTCAAAATCTGCTTCGTACTCCTCCATGACACGGCTCCACCAGCTAACATAAAAATATATCCTGATGTTGATTTTAGAGAATCAACGCAACCAGCATAATCCGCATTCGAATAACCAACTACTTCCAAGTTGTCAGTCCGTCTATACATAAGCATGTAGCATTTAGTACCTTGAAGGTATCTCATCACTTTCTTTGCAGCTTTCCAATAGTCTATCCTTGGATTATTCTAATATCTTTCCAACATTCCCACAGTAAAAGCGATGTCAGGTCGAGTGCAAACCTGAGCATACATCAAGCTTCCAACAGCAGAAGGATGTGGGATGTTCTTTATTTGTTCCATTTCTAGATCGTTTTTCGAGCACTGGTTCAAATTGAGCCTATCACCCTTTACAATGGGTGCTATAATTGGTGAACAATCTTTCATCCGAAATCTCTCCGAGACCTTATTGATATAGGTTTCTTGAGATAGTCCTAAAACTCCTCGAGTTCTATTTTTATGAATCTTAATGCCAATAACATAAGATGCCTCACCCATATCCTTCATATCAAAACTCTTAGAGAGGAATTGTTTCACCTCGTGCAACAACCCCTTATCATTGGTTGCAAGTAGAATATCATCCACATATAGCACAAGAAAATAAATTTTGCTCCCACTAACTTTCTGGTATATGCATTGATCCATGATATTCTCTACAAAACGGAACGAAGAGATGACATCATGGAACCTTAAATACCATTGACGGGATGCTTGTTTCAAGCTATATATAGATTTCTTAAGCTTGCATACCAATTGCTCACCTTTGCTAAAGGAGAATTCTTCAGATTATTTCATGTAAACCTCCTCCTCTAGTTCTCCATTGAGAAACGTCATTTTCACATCCATTTGATGTAATTCCATATCAAAATGGGCAACCAAGGCCAAAACAATATGAAGAGAATCTTTCTTAGATACAGAAAAAAAAGTCTCAGTGTAATCGATTCCTTCTTTTTGAGTGAATCTTTTGGCAACGAGTCTAGCTTTATATCTCTTAATGTTGTTCAATGAGTCCTTCTTAGTTTTGAAGACCCATTTACAACCAATGGCTTTTGCACCATTAGGCAACTCGACCAAATCCCAAACTTTATTTGATGCCATAGAACTCATTTCATCCTTCATGGCATTGTACCACAAATTTGATTCATCACTACTCATGGCTTGTGAAAATATTTCAGGATCATTCTCAGCTCCAATATTATAGTCAGACTCTTGTAGATACACAATATAATCACCAGGAATTGCTGATTTCCTCATTCTAGTAGATTTTCTTAATGTTGTATCAATATTCTCCTAAGGAGCTTGTTGTTCAATTGGTTGTTCAATAGTTTCTGGTAATTGCTGAATAACTCGATCTACTGGATGAATATCAGCAAGTTGTGAAACTTCAATAGTTGGTTGTTCAATATCCGACTGAACTGAAGGGGCATTATGAACAACAACCAACCTAATATTTGAAGTGGAAGGTTGAATATCTGAAAGATCTCTCTCAGGAATAATGTCCTTCAATCGATCACTCCCACTATTCAAGTCACTTTCAAGAAACTTAGCATTTCTTGATTTCACAATTCTAGTAGTATGAGATGGACAATAAAACTTGTATCCCTTGGATTTTTCGGCATATCCAATGAAATACCCACTTACAGTTATTGGGTATAACTTCTTTTATTGTGGATTATAGACTCTTACTTCAGACGAGCATCCCCAAATGCGTACATGTCGCAAACTTAGTTTCCAACCTTTGAATAACTCAAAAGGCATCCTTGGGACAGCCTTGGTTGGAACTCGATTTAATATGTATACTGCCGTCTTAAGAGCTTCAATCCACAAGGACTTAGGAAGTCTAGAACTACTAAGCATACTCCGTACCATGTCCAATAAAATTCGGTTTCTTCTTTCTGCTACACCATTTTGGTCCGAAAAACCTGGCATAATGTATTGGGCAACTATCCCATTCTTTTGAAGAAACTTTGCAAACGGACCGGGTGCTTGTCCATCTTCAGTGTATCTACCATAAAATTTTCCACCTCTATATGATCTCACGATCTTAATTTATTTGCCGCATTGTTTCTCTACTTCTGCGTTAAAAACCTTAAAGGCATCTAACACTTCATGCTTATTAAGAAGCAAGTAGAGATACATGTAACGTGAGTAATCATCAAAGAAGGAGATGAAGTATTTCTGAACATACGAGTCCATATCAGGACTACAAATGTCCATATGTATGATCTCTAATATGTTTGTACTCCTCCTGGCACCTTTCTTTGTCTTGTTGGTTTGTTTTCCCTTTATGCAATCCACGCAAATATCATAATCAGTAAAATCCAAAGTACTGAGTACTCCATCATTTACTAATCGCTTAATTCTATCTATGGAGATATATCCCAATCTCCGGTGCCACAACATAAAGGAATCTTCATTCACAACATATCGTTTTATACCAGCATTATCATGAACATGCATCGCATTATATAGGCATTATCTTGTAAATTAATTCAAAAAAAACCATCAGACAAAATACCACTCCCAACAATTTCGGATTTAAATAATAAACTGAAGTTTGAATCTCAAAAATTAAAAGAATAACCCAAAGGTACAAGTCTGGAAACTGAAATTAAGTTTCTAGAGAAACTTGGAACGTAAAAGGTCTTTTCCAAATTCAAAACAAAGCCACTATTGAGTACTAATCTACATGTCCCAATAGTTTCTACATGCGAACGCATCTTGTTTCCCGAATAGATGTTTTGTTCACTTCCCACTGGCTTCCTGTAATTTTGAAAACCCTGCAAGGAATTCAAAATATGGATTGTAGAACCAGAATCAATCCACCAAGTGTTGTGACTCACATCAGCCATATTAGATTCATAACAAGCATAAGAGGTTGGATTACCTTTCTTCTTAAGCCAAGCCTTAAATTTGACGCAATCCTTCTTCATATGCCCCTTCTTTCTACAGAAGAAATATTTGGATTCCTTCTTAATGTCAGCTTGGGGAGGTATTTTACCTTTCCCTTTCTGCTTGCCGTGACCCTTATTCCTTTCTTGTGTTGCCAAATGAGCACTTTCTCCCAATTCCATAATCAACCTCTCTTCCTCTTGAACACACATGGTCATAAGTTTATTAATTGATCATCTATTCTTATGTGTGTTGTAAGAGATCTTGAAAGGTGCATACTGTTGTGGGAGAGTGTTCAGAATGTAGTACACAAGAAATGATTCAGATATCTCAACCTCAAGGTTTTTCAGCTGAGCTGCAATGTCCCTCATCTTCATGATATGCTCACCCACACCTCTAATACTTGTGAGCTTTAGAGATGAAAACTTCATTATCAGGATCATAGCATGTGCCTTTTCTGAAGTCTCAAATTGCGCATCAATAGCCTTCAATAAAGCCTTAGCATTGCTATGCTAAGCGACTGAATCACGGATACTTGGAGATATTTTAGTCATTATAAATATCATACTAAGGCGGTTGGACCGCTCCCACTGTTCATAAAGGGCTATCTCAGCTGCAGTGCTCGTGTCAGTAGGAGCAGGTGGTTCGTCTTTCTTTATTGCATAGTCAATGTCCATGCACCCCAATTGAAGAAGAATTAACTTCTTCCAAACTTTATAGTTTTCACCATTCAGTATGGGAACATCACTCTTAAATTCAGAGAAATTCACAGGTTGCAAAACTGCATATCAAATAATCATGCTTATGTCACAAAATTTGAGGCAAAAAAACAACATATATCATGTTCTACCAATGTAAAACATGTCACAAATATGAATCACATAACATAAAAACTGCTTGTGGGCGAAGTTTCTAATTTAAATAGATTCATAAATACTTCATGAAGAAACTATCATATTATATCCCTTTCTTAATCCCTGTGAGTAAATTAAGAAAATAATATGATATTTCCACCTAATTAATCAAATTAATATAATGAAAATTCCTATGGGATAAAATTCATTATATTAATAAGATTAATTACAATCAATGTCCATTTCCAAATGTGATCTGGAGGCTCTTAATATATAATTTAATTAATTAAAGATGTTGTGGCTATTCTCTAATTAATTAAAATATATGGATCACTGGACAATTAATTTCATGCATAAAATATTCACAAATAATGCATGAAGGGCAAAACAATAAATTTAATTCGGCAAGGGGCAGATGGTAAAAACGGGTAAAAAACAGGGGCAGAAGTGTAAAACCCGAAGGGAGGCCGGTTCCAAGGTGTGTGAGCGGCACGCACCTGCCCTATGCGCGGGCGCGTGGCATGCACGCGCCTTCTTTACCGCGCGGATGCATGTGGCGCACGCGCCTGCAACTATCGTGCGCGTGGTTCCCACGTGCCAGCGGTTTCCGCGCGTGGGGCCACACGCCTTCTTTCTCAGCGCGATCAGACCATTTTTCCCGACATTCTTCGCCGTTCCGTCGCGCCTTTGACCGAATGGTTCTCCTCCGGTAGCCCATCTCGCACCAAAATAATTTATGGGTTTCGGAGACCACATCGGCGCGACCACATGGACCCAAAATTTGGCCAAACCAACCAAGAAATTGGCTCGAATCAAGCAAAATTCCGTCAAAACGCACAAACCCTAACCCACAACTTCCGCCGCTCAAACAGCCTCCGGCAATGACCGATATGCCAGATTAACTTAGGGCTATTCTTCTCTATGGCGGTGCGACCGTGCCGGTCCGAAGTCGAGCGATGGGTCGTCAAAATTTGGCTGGAATCGGCGATTTCCTCTTAGCCCCCAAAAAACTCGAATTACTGTTCATCTCAAAAGCTCTGAAAAATGCACCCAAAATCTAATAAAAACAAGGCAGAGACACTAAACATGCTTTGATACCAAATGTAAGACTAAAACTGAAGAATGTTAATTATGCATAAAAGAACATATTTAAGCACAATTAGAATCAAATGCGGAAAACATGATCGAAAATAAACTGACCTTCAGCCATTGTTTAATTTTACGTTCGTCAGAAATTCACGGTAATTCGATGTCAATTCGGCAGCGATTACGGGCGCACTCTACTAACCCAATCCCCCCGCGTACTGATGGTGTATCACCAAATGAGAGGGTTTGTGTTAGACCTTGTGTTAGCCCTTATGGAATGAACGTTCATTTTATAAACTGCTTCCCATTAAGACGGTTACCGAAGAGGGCGGCTATCACCGAAGGGGTACAAAACGTGAAAAAACCGCATGTGGATAACCGTCACTCAAAAGAGAAAATGCGGGTCAAACCCAATGGATAAGTTTTATTTCAAAAATTATATCCCTAAATGTGGGACCACATTGTTAATATAACAAATGCAACTAAGCAAAGCAAGATGGTGGAAGACTGTGACTTGCTTTCCCTCGCCTTGCGCCGTGAAGTAGGTTAGCTAACAACCATGATTTGAAAGTTGTGTGCTCTCCAGATAGTTACTCAATCAGAATCGATTTAAATAAGAATATTCATTGCCTCCTCCCATTGCCTTCTTTCAAAAAAATTTATTGTAAAATTTGAGGCAAGCGAGTCGCAAATTTAAAATTTGGAAATATATTAAGCTATTCATGAAGGCATTTTGAAAATTAGGCTGTTTTACAGCTTAATTCCTAAACTCAAATTGGTTTCACTACAATCATCTTATTTTGAGTGGAATGTTAAATACATTTAATTTGATTTTGTGTAATCGATATGTTTCACAATTTATCAAATCTCGCAAATATTTGGAATACCGTCCGTGTTTTTTATATAGTGTCATTATGTCTAAATTTGTGATATCCTATCTTCCGTGTTCTATATAAAAGATTGTTATTGCTTGTACTATGCAATTTATGATATAAGAAAAGCACTAAATTTATTTATTTATTTATTTTTTTTTGGTAAGGTACTAAATTTATTTGTCTCTTGTTAACACAAAATGATTATCTGTGCAACCAAGTCCCCGACCCTTACTTGACAAAAGACCGCATGAATCACTTAGTAAACAAACAAAACGAGTTGAGGTATTAAGAGGGCACTAATTTAGATTATTAGTGCAATCAAGTCCTCGACCCTAAATTCTTTGGTTCGTAAGAAGTGAGACAAACTCCCGTGTCCCACTTGGCTCCTCTTCGGCCTTAATAAACTCGCGGCGACCCCCGAATAGGATATAATTTTGGTTTAAAATCAAATCATAATTTCTCAACATTGCACCAGGTAAGAGTATGAGAGCACTTCAAATATAAGGATCTTTCACTCCCGCTCGACATTAGCTCTCAATCCGCTCGCCCCCTAATCCCCCCTTGAGGGGAGGGTCGCAACATCATATACTTATTTTTTTCCCTGTATTACCCCACGCCACTCCTATGGTAAATCGCATCACTTTTTTCTTCCTGGTAATTTTCGCTTTGCTATAAATAATCAACCCATAATTTAAATGAGATTATAATGGGAAAAAAGATAAAGAGAAAACAGAAAGAGAAGCTTGCCTCAAACTGGCCTAATCCTTCGGAATGGAGCAGAAACAGATGAACGATTACAAGCCACCTCACCTCATTGACTCAGTTCAAAAACGAATGAATTCATTTCTATCGCAGAATTTGAATGATCTGAAAAATATTTTCCTCACAGTGAATGAAAAAAAAATATTTTCATCGTCCACGAAAATATTTAGACATAAATTATTATTAATAATGAAAAAAATTCACTGATTAATTATTTCAAATTATACAAGCGACCTTTTTTAAAAAAATATTTTTCAAATCATTTATATTCGTGAAATGGGTTGATCATATTTTTAAGTTCTCTTTGTGTGACCATGGCTCTCCTTGCACACCACCACCCCTCTAAGGGCCTCATGCCCTCTCAACTCCCCCCCCCCCCACAAAGATCTCCAAGGCGGCGGAGTAAGTGATCCAAGTCAAGTTAATCATCATGAGGATCGTGATCCAGGGATTGTGCATTGCCGCTAGTAGAGTTGGCGACTGTGAAGAGCGCGATCAATTTCCAAACACCGGCGATTGTGCTGATCCAGGTGTGCTTCGTGGCGGCCGCCGCCGCTCTTTATCGAAGCACAAAGAAGGAGACAGTGAGTAATTGGCCTCAATCTTCCTATAAATGATGACCGTTGTGGTGGTGGTGGTGGTTGTTTCTTGGTTTCTTCCGTGCTTACGTTACAGCAAAGAGAGACTCCCAAACTGGGTCCGGGAGTGGTTTGGGCAGGTCCAAGCCCATAGAACCCAAGTGGGCTTTGCTTTTTCGTACACGCACATCAATACATTTTTCCAATTTTTGTCCAGTGGCGGACAAGCCCGGTCCGTCAAATATAGATTTTTTTTTTTTTATCGAGCCGTCAAATATGGATTTAAAAGTGTGTCGATAATCCATTTGGACAGCTCTATCAGTAGCAAGAGCCGAACTGCTCGTTTTCCTACAAGGGGCTTGCCGGTGGACGCCAAACGAAACGACATTAAACTTCGTCACACGATCAGAGAGTGAGTTTTTCAACGAAGCGGAGCAACACACCCCAGGAAATTAAAGTGGTTTCCACGGAGCATTGATGACCAGTACACGATCGGAAGATGAAAAGGGAAGGAAAGGAAGAACAAACGGGGTCGCTTCTAGTAAAGTTGTCCATGTCAAATCACCAGCCTGCCATGTCAGGTAACCCACGCTGATTAGATCACTAAATTTAGTGATATAAGAAAAGCACTAAATTTGCTTGTACTAAATTTATGATATAAGAAAAGCACTAAATTTATGATATAATTTCGAGAGACAATTGATCGGGAGCAATATCTGGGAATTCAGCGCAAAAGTTTTGTTTAGGACCACATATTCGTACAATAGGTTTCGGTAATGAATCGATGATTTTCCCTTGATTAGTCGAAATCAAGCTAAAAAAAAATTATTAGGTTCCAACAATGACACGTGTTTTTCTTTCGCCACAATTTTCTGACGTGTACTCAGATAGCCTCCCCCTTGAAAATCATACGATCAAGAGGGAGCGTGCAAGTAACCCGCTACTAGCTACTTCATAGAAAAAAAGATGGACTTGTTTTCCCAACTTGCCCTTACATACCGATACGGTCAAAAAAATATACGTATACAAATGCGATAACTCGAGAATTATCGAATTTCTCCAGTCCCAACGGTGGTGTTACACTTTAATCTCTCTCTTTTTTCCCTTACAAAAGTTTGCGGTGGATTATTTTATTATTCTAAAAATGCAACATGTTTCGTATTAACAAAATGGTTAATACCATGAAAAATTTTAAACCGGTATACTCGTGACGAATTTACCCCAAAATGATTTTTTGACAACAAAAAACCTCGAACCGATATACTTGCGACAAATATAACATTTGTCAAATTGAATTAATACCACGAAAAATCATAAACTAATAGATATGTGATAAACAGAGAGGTAAAACTCTAAACTGGTATACCCATCAACTGTCACGTATCATCCACCTCAGCAATTTGACGGTAAAATTTAACAGAAACTAATGGTAAATTTATCGCAAATGTACCGGTTTGAATTTTTTATGGTATTAACCGTTAATAAAAACTCTATTGTGTGTGCCGAAATGAAAGGTTGCTCTCGTATGTTGGGACGGTAATATATATTGGTCGGAAGGCATTTTCATATTCGAACTAAAGGCGTACGCTAAGGCCTATTGGTTCCATGACAAGTAATTCTCCAGTGGATTCTTATGTTAAGGCATCTGATTCTCCGTTTTTCAATTGCGTGAATCGTGAAAGATTTAATCCTTTTGAAAAAGAACTCTTATCACTGGCGGTGATAGCAATAGGCGACTGGCGATGGCGGCAACTTGTGGCCAACAGTGGTGGCAGCAGCCTGCAAACAACGGCAGCGGCAACCATCAGCTGCGACCATCGGTGGCGGCGACAAAGTGATTGAATTGGGTTTTGGATAGTTTAATGATATTAACTTTTTGAGCGATTCCTATTCCATGAGGAACCCAATTCTACGTTTTGATTACCCTCCAAACACGAAAATTATAGGATTCGGAATCCCATCTCTCGAAGAACCCAATTGCGCAGTGACCCCGACGAGGCATGCCGGTGATTGGTGTCGATGCATGCACATGTGCGCGCGCAACATAAAAACCGTGAGTACCGTCAAAGTAGATGGATTAGCAAAGGGATAATCATACAAATAACCCTTAAATTTTAACTCGATATGCAATGCGGTCTCTAAATTTTTAATTTATTCAATATAATCGCTAAATTTTAGCTTAATGTTTAATGTGGTCCATGAACTTTTATTTTATTCAGTGTGGTCCCTGGACTTTTGATACATATTCAATGTAATTTCTGAACTATATTAAAATATTCAATGTAATTCTTCCACTAATTCAAGTTCAACGACTACATTAAACATTTTCATATAGTTCAAGAACTATATTGAACATATACCAAAAGTTTAAGGACAATATTGAACAAATTAAAAGTTCAGGGATCATATTACGCATTGAATTAAAATTCATGGATCACATTGAATAAATTAACAGTTTAAGAACTATATTGCACATGGAGCCAAAGTTTAAGGACTGTTTGTGTTGTTTTCCTAATTGCGAAAAAGGTTGGAAGATCATTTTCACATTCTTCTTCAGTGTTCGCGAGTTCAAACTCCCTTGTTGTAGCGATTCCTGAGCACCAAATGCTTACAGTATGATCGCTGATGAGGGTGATGTATCGCCAGGGCTATGATGACCAACTCGTCCCTTATGGGGGAGTCTTTTCTCGTGAAACTCCCTTTGGAGCGAGAAATATTCAGTAATTTCAAAGCGCCACGTCAATTGCTAACGTGGCGTGCGCTCATTTTCCCTTATTCAATTAGAGCTTGGCACATGGACGTTGACTTAAAATTAAAAAAAGCTAACACGAATGTAATTTTTTTCTCTCTTCCTGCCTTCATTGCTACTATTTACATGTGGTCGAAGTCATGGCGACCACAGGAAGACGGAGCCGACCAAACGAGCCACCATCTCAGTCGTTGAAGCTTGTAGTCGTCGACCATCCATGGTTGAGCCGCCACGAATCTCCATCTGCGGTCATTCTGCGTCCTGCCTTTTGTCGTTGCTTGCAGTCAAGCTCATCATCGGTAGATCAGGAGGTTCATGGTCAAGCCACGCCTCCCCCATCGCCATGACTCGCAAACAGAGCCAACCTCTTCGTCATTGCTTGCGGCTTATCATAGGTAGATAGGGAGTTCCATGGTCGAGCCACCCCTTCGTCGTCGCTCGCGACCACATTCCCCCGTCACCAAATCTAGACCCATGGCCATATTCCTCAACCTCCCTCGAGTACTTCCTCCTCAGCTTCTCGGGTGGCGGAGGGATCAGATCTACAAGCATCACCGGCCAGATCCTGTGTGGCGACTTGGGCGGTGCTGACAGCCAAGCTCGATTCTCAGATAGCCGGACGTACGCGGAAACCAAGGCAAAGAGAAGCTAGAGAGAGAAAGAAAACCCGTATTCTTATTATTTTTTAGTCCCATGAGAAAAGGTAGACGAACAAAACTTACGAAGAGATCCCTCCTTCGTGTCGGAGAGTGCCTTCTCCTATTTCCCTTTTAAGCCTTTTACAAGTCCCGTTTAGGACCAACTCTAATTAGATGTAGACATAAAAAAAAAAAAAAAAGAATATGCACAACACGTCAGTAGCAAACTGACATAGACATGGTCACGGGCAGGTTTCGGCCCGGAGCTGGCCCGGTCAAACCCGAGCCCATGGTTTGGACCCGGAACCGGGCCATGGCTTACAGGCCAAATTCCGGTTCCAATTCCAAAAATAAAAAATAAAAAAACTGAAAGCCTACAGCAGGGCCTGCATGTCTGCACGCCCCACTGCAGCCTACAAGCCCGTTGCTAGGATAGCCTTTCCAGGCTGCCTTGGCAACAGACAAAAATAAAATAATTATTATAATAATAAAAAGATAACCGTTGCAATTTGCAATGGCTATTTAGCCTTTTTTTTTCCTAAATTTTCTTCTCATTTTTTTCTTATAAATTCTCTTAAATTCTCTCAATACTCTTAATTTTCTCAAATTCTCTTCTCTCAAATTTTTTCAATAATCTAAATTCTCTAAAATTCTCTCAATTTTCTCAATCCGTGCAATTTTCTCTTAATTCTTCCAATCAATCCGCTCAATTCTTTCAATTCACTCGAAAAATAGCAAGTGAAAGTCAAGTGCCAACTGGCAAAAGTAAGAATATCATGACGAAATCTCATCATTCTTTTGATCCTCGTGATTATGCAGATTTTCAAAATAATGAAATCAACATTTTTCCCGATGTGGTGCGTGTTCTGACACAAGAAAATCTTCATCCTCATGCCGAAATGTCTACAACAAAGGAGGCGGAGTGAGAACTTACATTTGACATTTGGGACCATTTCATGAAAAAGGAAAGATTTGATATTGGTCAAAAAATGTATGAAAGATTTGATATTGATCAAAAAATGTATGATATAATTTGTAAACATTGCGGGACAATATATAAATATACAGGTGAACAAAGATATAGAACATTCAAACGACATCTTAGAAGCAAGTATCCAACCCAAGTAAAAATCAATATCAGGCAACAATAAATTTTCGGATATGTCAATCCTAACACTTCTCCTTTATTTCGTTTTAATTAAAAAACTTATAAAGAAGAATTAGGTAAATTTGTTTCTATTGAGCATTTATCATTTAATTTTGGAGAAAGATTTGGTTTTAATCAATTTGTAAAAAAAGCATGTGCTCCACAAGCAAACCGTGTTCCTAAAAATTTACTTAAACGAGTAATTAAAGATCTTTACAAAAATGGAAAAAAAGATTCACAAAACTTTTTTATGCAATTTAATGGATGTGTGCATATATGTAGTGATATTTAGAGTGATCATTGGCAAATTTATTCTAACATGGGCATAACATGTCATTGGATAGATGACAATTGAAATATTCAAAAAGAGTCATTGCATTTAGAGTTTTCGATAGTAAATATACGGCAAATAATATTTATAGAATAATTAGGCAAATTTTAGAAGAATGGTGTTTGCTTAACAAAATTTTTTTAATTGGTTTTGATAATGCCGCGGCAAATACCGCTTCGATTGCCGATTTAGAAAATTTTTGTCAACTTACTTTTGGCGGAAAATTTTTTCACGTTAAATGTGCTTGTCATGTTTTAAATTTATATGTACAAGATGATTTGAAAACTCTTGATATTTTTCTTAAACCAATAAAAACGGTGATTTAATTTTTATGGAAACATCCAAAAAAATGAAGTAATGGAGTAGATTTTGTAAAGCAAATGGAAAAAGGCCAAGAAGATTTCCAAGAGATATTCCAACTCGTTGGAATTTCACTTTTCACTTGCTTAGTAATTCTTTTACATATAAAGATTTATTATGTGCATTCATTTTTAATAATATACCTCAGATTAATTTATACCCGCAATAGTGGGATATTTGCAAAAAAAATTTAGATATTTTAAAGGTTTTTAATTATGCACAACTTATACTTTGTCCGGTATTTATTATCCTACTACACATTTATTTTTAGTAAAGTGTATTGATATTGTCGAAGTTTTTGAGGAATATGAAAATGATGTTGAATTACAAAATAATATAGTAACAATGAGAATGAAGTGGCTACATTATTATAGAGAAATTCTCATTATTTATTTAGTTACTTGTGTTTTTTATCCACATTGCAAATTAGATAGTTTAGGTGATTATTTGCATATGTATTATCAATGTTTACATTATAATACGGTAAATGTTACAACCATACTAAGGGAGATTAAAAACGTAGTAATAGAATTATATAATGAATTTTATACTAAATATAATTTAGGTGATATTAGATCTTCTCAATCTACCGAAATACAAAGTGAGAATACAGGTAAAATTAGTAGAGAGTACCAACTTTTATTACATAGACAAAAAAAGCAAATGGAGTAATATGAAATATTTCTGAATTAGAGATGTATCTAGCCGTTTCCTTTGAGTTTAGTACAGATTTTTTAATTTTGGATTGGTGGAAGAGGCATGCAAGCCAATACCCAATCCTTTCTCTTTTTGCAAAACAAATTTTTGCAACCCATTGCTCCACAGTTGCGGTCAAACAAGTATTTAGTACTTGAGATAATATTTTGGACGAACAACGTTCAAGATTAATTCCAGAATCAGTAGAGGCACAAGCTTGTGTCGATGATTGGACGAAAGTTCAATACCAACAGCAAGAAAAAAATCAGAATAATTAATCTGAATTCTTTAACAACGGAGATACCACCACTACCGATACCGGTACCAGAACGGGTAGTGACGACTGAGGGTAAAAAAACTGTTGGAGGTGGCAAATATTTTGGGGACTTTTGTTTCTCATATTGGGCAGGCCCACGTGAGTTTAGGGAAACCGAAATATAATTCGACGACATATGACCCATGCGCACGAAATGCGAGAGTTCGGGGGCAGCGCCCCCAAAATGGTGGTCCCGCTGACCGGTCAATAGGCAGGGCTTTCACTCATCGGTGAGCGGATGGCTACCCCGCTCGCCGGTGAGCGGACAGCTGCCCCGCTCGCCGGTAAGTGGGCGGCGGTTCGGGGGCAATGCCCCCGAAACAACAACGGATTTGAGCTTGTGTTTAAGTTGACTCATTTGTTGTGGGATCAAAGGGATTTCGGATAAGCTTAGGTTTTTGGGTCATTTTAGGACATATATATTATGCTCCTTTTTTTATAGATCATTATAGCGAATTGTAAGACTTTTAATGATAATCTATTAAGTTCAAGCCCTTTCTTTTTTTATTTTTTTTTCTAAATTTGATTATAATTTACATTTTGATTATAATTTATATTGAATAATTTATTATTTTATTATTTCATAATTTATTTTTTTTTATTTTATAATTTATTTTTATAATTTTTAAATTATGAACCGAAACTGGCCGGTTCCAAAGCGTGACTACCGGAGAATATGTTAGGGGGTAAGTTGAGCAAAAGATAGGCCACCTGAACCTGCCAGCAATTCCATGTTTCGTTTTCTCCATTTCCCCTAACCTCAAAAACGGTGATTAGACGTGCTGACTCGCTGACTCTATCCTCCTCCTTCCCAAGCTCGGCTCAGCTCAGCTCTGGAGCTCAAGCTCTGCACCCGCGCTTCGTTGGCGAAATCGCACCGTAGCTCCCCACCCGCGGCGACAATGGCGACTCCCACCGCGCAGCGATTCGGCCGGCGGCTCGCCTCCTCGGCTCCTCGCCGCCTGCTGTCGTCTTCCGCCGCCGGCGAGGGCGCGGTCCAGCGGAGCCAGAGCCAGAGCCAGAGCCAGAGCCCGTCGCTGAACCTCTGCTCCGCCATCAACCAGGCTCTCCACATCGCCCTCGACTCCGACCCTCGGTGACGATCTACTTCCCTCTCTCCGCGCTTCTGACGGGTTTCGTTGGTGTTTGCTTTCCTCTTTAATCAGTTTGATCGTTCCTGCGATGGAGTTGAGTCCCTTGCGGAGACTGAGCGAGACAAAGGGAAAGAAGTAAGGAGAAAAAGGAGAGAAAGATGTTCGTTTGTGCAAGGCCTTGACCGGGGTCTCTTCTCTGGTCCATGCATGATGATGTCGCTCGGTCAAATGATGGCCTTTTTTTTTTTTTTTTGTTTCTTTCCCCCCGCTGTGAAGTGGTCGCACTTCCGCAGTAGGTCATCAGTCAGCTCCGGAAAAGAAATTTGTGCAAAATTATATGATCTCTCCGTCCCGTGGGCAGCATCAGGATTTGGGCGTTCGGTTTAAATATGATTTCATGCGGTGCAGTCAAATTTCGGATGTGAAATAGTTCATGGGTTATGTCTCTGTTGTTAGTATATGTCCATGACACTTGCGTGCTTTGTATGTAATTGGTCCGGACAAAGTCGAGTTAACTGCGGCTTTGTTGATATCCGGGTGTTGTTGAAGTGAAGCTCGCGATTCTTAATTCACTTCCAAGGATACTCTTGGTGTTTGATGGTGAAACTCATCGTTCGCATTGTTTTCCTCTTCAGTTCTTATGTATTTGGAGAGGATGTGAGCTTCGGCGGGGTCTTCCGTTGTACAGTGGGATTAGCTGATCGATTTGGTAAAGGAAGGGTTTTTAATACCCCTCTGTGTGAGCAGGTATTCTTTGTTCTAGTGCTGTCCATGAATTATTGATTATCCTGACTTCTCAGAAGGGAAAAAGAAGTTGTCCCACGATTCTTGGAAGAAAAGAGTCGCATCCTTAATTGCCTGGTTGATAATGTTTGACTGTTTTCCACAAAAAAAGGTGTCTGCTTTTGGTGATCAATGCCAAAGTGTGACGTTTCTTGTCATTCTTTGTCTATCACTCTCTCTTGATCTCCTTTTCAAATGAGAAATACTTCACAAATAATGTCTAGTTTGTGACTTCTTTATTTTGTACGACCGAGCATTAGCAAATCATGATTTTCTTATGACTTTTCTAACATTGTAAACAAATGCATAAGCTTTTATTCTGAAACAATTCTCATGCAGGGACTTGTTGGATTTGGTATTGGTCTAGCAGCAATGGTCAGTAATTTTTTTTTTTTTTCTCTTATGCGATTCGGGAGTTTTGTAGATGAAGATCTCTCATTGGATTTTTTATGTTTATACCGCATTTAGGGAAATAGGGCTATCGCGGAAATTCAGTTCGCAGATTACATTTATCCTGCTTTCGATCAGGTATGCATTCCATCTTGCAAATACTGTATTGCCACATGTTTAGATTTAAGTAACAGAAACTCTTGTTTATGTAGATTGTTAATGAAGCTGCTAAGTTCAGATATCGTAGTGGGAATCAGTTTAACTGTGGAGGTATACTCATTATCAGTCGGTATTTGATGGTCAAATTAGATTTTCTTTTGCCAGTTGTCGCTGATGAGATTTAATGTGATACTCTTAGGCTTAACAATAAGAGCACCTTATGGAGCAGTAGGACATGGGGGGCATTATCATTCACAATCCCCAGAAGCATTCTTCTGTCATGTCCCTGGTATCAAAGTATGGCTTTCGTTCCCAAAATCTGGATTGCTCCTTTCAGATTCATTTTTCTCTAGCGAATTCTTCCATATCTTCTGGGAGTCTGAAGGAAAAGACATCTATTTTATGAGTATTGACCATTACATGAACATATACATACCATTTCATTGTTTGGCCTCTCGGAGTTTCTGCTGAATGATTGTATGTGAGGTAGAAAAGGACAGGACAAACCTGAAAAGTGTAGTCTGTTTCCCCGGCTCAAAATTTTTTTTGCATGAGCCAGTCTAGTTCAGGAGACTGATTAATTAAATGAAGTGCAACCTATCGACATGCTTGTCTAATATTTACAACTTGAGCAAATCTTAAGTTCTTAAAAAGCACCAATGTTCTACTTTGGAATCTCACCAAGAGAGCATCTTTTGACTTCAACGGTTCAGGAATTTGGTGTTTGTGATGATTTCTTTGTTAAGTGCATCGAAATCGTGGACGTGATTGGGTTTTAAAGATCAGAATTGATCAAATTTGCATCACTTGAGAACAGATCAGTGGTTAGTTAAATTGTCTGTGGTATAGCCATGAAATTTACTCGAGATGTTCACTGAAATTCAGAGATCTTTTTTTCCCTCAATGAAACTGATATTATTTCATTACTCAATTATATTGTGGTTTAGAAACTGCAACGCCTTTATTAAAGATTCTTTTTATAGGTGGTCATCCCTCGAAGCCCAAGTCAAGCCAAAGGACTATTACTCTCGTGCATACGTGATCCAAATCCTATCGTCTTTTTTGAACCAAAGGTATTCAGTCTTTCAATCTAAGCTCGATGACTAATGATAACTTTGTCCAACTTTAAGATTTTATATTTCGGTGGATTCCAGTGCCTGTATCGTTTGGCTGTCGAAGAGGTTCCTGAACACGATTACATGTTGCCATTGTCGGAGGCAGAGGTACCCTTCTTTTAGCTCACGCAGTTAAAGACTTAAGATTCTAACAAAGTTCCAATGTCGTAGGTGATTCGTGAAGGCACTGACATAACATTGGTTGGATGGGGAGCTCAGCTTTCCGTCATGGAAGAAGCCTGCCTTGATGCAGAAAACGTAAGCCTACTTCCAGCTTATTTTCCTTATGATCTACCTTCCTGCTGCCGTGGGCCATCTCAAAGTGTGGGAAGTCTGGACTTGAATATAATTTTTTTTCTGTTCAGCATTCATAATTATGATTCTGACTCCATTATTCCAACATCTCATCTCTTGGAGTTTTCTGGAAAGATGAATGGCATCACGATTCTAAATGTATAATGTTTATCATGATGAGTGCAGATAGCTATGATGCCATTAGATTTTCTACAGCTTGTGCAGCACTTGTGATGTATAATGTACGTGTCATCTACAAATTAATGTCGTCAATCCCCTATGTGTCCAGACACGATACTGCCACAAAATTTAATCGCTAAAGGGCCTTGAGATGGTTTGCTTGTTTGAAGTCATCTAATGTCCTCAAACTCTCATTATCAAGAAACTTTGCAGGATGGGATCTCTTGTGAACTGATAGATCTTAAAACTCTAATACCCTGGGATAAGGAGACAGTGGAGGCATCTGTCAGGAAAACTGGAAGACTTCTGGTACATTCTGCTTTCCCTCTGATAACATGAGATTATTGAAGTAATTCAGATCCCTATTTGCAGATTAGTCACGAAGCTCCTGTAACTGGAGGTTTTGGTGCTGAAATCTCTGCTTCAATTGTTGAAAGATGCTTCTTAAGAGTAAGCGTGAAGACATTCATCTTTATCCCATTCTCTTTTATATGGCAATTCTGGTTCAAGGATTCTCTTTCTTCTTATGCGCAATATAAGAAATCTTCTAATCCGTAAAAGCGGTATTTGTTTTGCAGCTAGAAGCCCCAGTTGCCAGAATCTGTGGTCTGGACACACCCTTTCCCCTTGTTTTCGAACCCTTCTATTTACCCAACAAAAATAAGGTGATCAGTTTTTGTCTTGTTGCTTTGCCTTCACATAAGAAGAATGAAGAATTTGCTGATTTTGTGACCTTTTGTTCTGGATGCAGATACTGGATGCCATAAAATCAACTGTAAATTACTAATGGGTACTTGACTCTCATTGTTCACTCCAGTCCTATGCCTTGATATGATGTGCATAACAAATTGAGACTGGCAAAATTGTAGAAACCAGCCGTTCGATACTTCATGCCTGAAAGATTTGACTGTATCAACCCCTGCTGTATGTAAAATTGTCCATGAATGATTTTTGGGGGTAGTCCATGGGTGGAATAAAGAGTTTGTCTTTCCTTGCCTTGGCTTTAACCCTATTCAACTCTTGTTAATGTATCTGTAGATTCGGTATGTAGCAGTAGCTTTTGCTCAAATAAAAATAAAATGAAAGGTTTTCGCACTTGAAGTTCCGCCTAGTATGTACATATGTATGTACTCGGTATCTATCACACACAGGTTGTCATATGTACTCGGTATCTATCGCACTTGAAATGATAATGAACCTTTATGCTTAGTGCGACAAAGGCATCGGCGTGCTTCAATGTGCCCATCGAGCCATTTCCTTCTCTTCCTTTGGGACAGTAATATCGTCATCGCCCCAGAATGGACGAGGATTATCATAAGATTATGTCAGAAAAGGCCTGTAAGAAACCAACTTCAGTGCTCTTGAACTAAATTGAAGCAATGAGAAGAAAATCCTGACGATTGCTAACCAAGTGAAGGAACTTGCTCAAGTGCAAATCCGGGCTAGCAAAGTTTTCAGGCAATTACATCTATATATAAAGATTTGTACACAAAGTGTGTAGCTTCCAAGTTCGAACTAAATCTCACTCCACGGTCTGCCAGTACCGAAAAACATGCTCTATTTCTAACCGCGGCGGAGATTCCGACAATATTGTGACTGGTGGAGAAAAGCACGAGTGGGACAAGGTACAGTATGTATCGATGACGAGGCTAACATGATATATTTGTCGGATCATATTACTAGGTGTTATATATATTACAATTGTTTCTCCGTAATTTAATCCGTAAGGAAACAAACACCGAAAATGGATCTTCGGCTTTTAATTGAAGAACGGGTTCTGTGGTGATTTGACAGGAAATATCCAAACGATCATAAAAATCAACGTGGAATTGTACAAACCTAAACCAAACCGGAGTTTGACTCGACGGAAAAGTTTAGGAGGTACTATCGAAACAAACTTCAACAGAATTTGACCTGAGGACGAAGCTTGAAAGAGCGGCGGTACTACGCCGGGATTTGACTCGATGACGAAGCACCAAGGATGAAGATTCATATCGGAGGACGACTCGGCGACGTGAATCTGAGCATTATAATTACTCCTAAAGAATTAAAGCTTATAAATTGCAGGAAAATAATGGCCTTGGTCAAATGTAAAGGTACGAGTGCAGGAAATGTAAAGATAAAAGAAAGAGAAACTGATAAAGAACGTGAGTTCTGTTGTTGATTCGGGAGGGTTGTTACAATATACAAACTTGGGATATTTATAATTCCGTACAAGCGTTTACAACTTTTAAATTTTAAATAAAAAGTAACTTCCTAACGGTGGTTATTATCTTTTTATTTTCTAGGCACTCTCCATGTTCAAATAACCACCCTCATTCATAAGCAGTTTTGTTATTGCTCATCCACTATCGGTAAGTTGCGAACTATCTGTGAGTTACCGACGCCAAAGCTCCCGATGCCTATTTCCATGATTTTTTTTCACTTTTTGGTGTAAACAACAATCAACCCCACGCGTCATTGTCGCGTTGTCTTAGCACCAAATAAAATACTGCCAAGGACAAGCAAGGTGAGATTAGGATTGGCTTGAGACCGCTACATTCAGAACTATGACGAAATCTTTTTTCACCTATGTTTATCCGCTTCGGCCTTTAATGTAGAACAGCTGGCAAATGCTTATATGAAAACACCGAGCATCACAGGAGCAGGCGGTCCCGCCCACGCATCAAATGATGAACAGTTAACTTCAAACAATTATGGACCGCCCATGCATTAAATGACCAACGGTTAACTTCAAGCAATTATAATTTTTTATCCGAGAGGAGTTATGACGCGTACATTATATCAAATTCATACGTTTTCCTTAATTTCCGTACCTTCAAAGATTTGGGACACGTTCTGCAGATTTTCGAAACGCCTTTTGAAAACTTTCCCTTTCATCAAAATTTATTTCTTGATTCTGTTATTTAATTTTAATTATTTTAATTATTTGATTGTTCCCTAAAAGGGAACCTCCCTGTAACTAGACACCCAAGACATTACGAACGATACCCTTTTCTTCCAAGCATAACTTCCTCTACTCAATCTTACTTCAATAAACAAAGCTTTTCTATTCCAACCCATGATGATGCCTACTTCCCGCACTTAGCGTTTCACATATTCGACGCATTTCTTTCTCTTGAAATCGTAATCTTTGCCTTCCCAAGGACCTAAGAAGCACTTCAATTGCTCGATACAGCCACGTTACTCGGTCAAGATCAAATTTGAACGATAATGCAAATCATCCTTATACCAACCACTGAGATTTGAGAGCCATCGTCACCCATAATGTTTCTTAAAATGAAAACACACTCGTAAAATACCAAGAATAGGAAAAGAAGACAGCCAGAGAGAGCAAACTCACTTTGCTGTCCTTTTAAGCAGCAAGGGTCCAGAAAGTCAACTCTGACACCATTAATTTTTTTTAGTATTTCTCATCGGTGACTTTAAGAGGAAGGAAGCTGTAATTTTGCACACCGGATGCAAGCAAACAAAACAATACTATTTTCTTTCAAAGATACTTGCACATAACAACTTAGTCTTTCTTGCTCTCCCTTAATTTATCTTCAAATTGGCAAGGGCCTTGAGCGCGATATCCTTCCATTATTTACAACTCAACCCAGTCTCTGCCCTCGATGCCAAGCTTTTCCACCCCCACGACTGCTCGAATTATGTCAATCTGATCTCGACCTCAGATATCTGTCACCAAATAAAAATCAACAGGGCTCAGATGCTAGAAACATAGACTACGCAAGCGATAGAACATAAGCTTAGTGTATCTTCCTCTATGTCACACTCCTTTGCTGGATACTTCTGACATGTCCTCAGGTTTAAACACAATTGAAGATCCATAACAAGTACGAGCAACGAGAAAGGAACTTCAAAAATCAATTGATAAGGGGATATCACATGCTACAATTTGGAGCCAGAAACAGACTACTTGATTGATATTTACCAAAATTGCCACGTCCTATACAAAGAGAGAAAAGAAGAAACATTGTTTAATACAACCACTGCAAAATCTGAAACTTGACTAATCATAAATTGAAGATCTTCAATACCCTATATACAGACATGTGTCTGTTCATATGCATCCGTCGCTTCCATATGTATATGTGCATGTATGTTCATACCAAAGTTATGTCATTATGCACGATCGCATGCATGTGCTCTTTTATTCAGATATCACAGGCTTATGTTTGCAACTGCTGCAAATATAGCTGCAAACATAGGCAAGGCTATGGGGCAAACTTCATCTACTAGCAGATAAAGTTAGGACATGCACATGACACATGACCCTTTAGTTATGCCAAAAGCCACGCATTTGCAGAGCCAATGAAAATTGAAACGAAGAACAAAGAATGCTGCAGCGTCAAAAGAATAAGAGCTGTACCATTGCTGGATTTTCCTGAACTCAGTGAGCACAGGGTATATGTTCTCAAAGGCAGTGTATGTCTCATCTCGCACCTGGATAATCAAATAGCATGAGCGAGGGCTAACATGACTCCATAAATACCCGCAGAACCAAATGCATGAGTACAAGCTAGATAATCACCTTTGCCCCAGTGAGGACAATTTTTCCTGACACAAAGATTAGCAGCACGATTTTTGGCTGTTTCATCCGATATATCAAGCCAGGGAACAGCTCTGGTTCATACTGCCACAAAATACAAACAAAAAGACACATCAACCAACAGTTCCAAGAAATGACTCGAGACGAATTGCAGATTATCTTCCGGTAACAATGACTTTAAAATAGAAAATCCAGTAATACTGAGGCCAAAAAAGAGCAGAGGGCTCCTGCCATCATAAGAGGTAAGATGTGCAGCTACAACTTACACTTGAGAAGGCACCATGTGAATATGCAAGACCTTCAAGCCTGATAGGGAATTTCACATCACAAGAACCCACAATATTTTGAATTTTGAAATCCTGGCAAAGACAAGCACCGTAAAGTAACTCAGCAACTACAAGCAGTCAACCACAATATTCTGTAACCGAAAGAGAAAGAGACAAATGTACCTTAAATTTAGCCGGGAATCCAAGTTTCTGAATGATTCGAGCATACTGGCAGGAAGAAAAAAAGTTAGCCTTCAAATGATCATTGTCTCAAATTGCATTATTGTTTCATTCCAAATCAAGATGCAAGTTGCAGCCTCGACTGAACTTATCGTTTCATGAAGATTTGCTTAATTTTCTCTTATTCGTGTACTAATGAAGATTGCTTGTGACATATCCAAAGACTAACTGCTTCTTATGACACCATCACATCTAATTTTCCATTCCCATTAATTTACAGCTACAAAGATATGACAGTTCCATAGAAAACCAATTAATTGTGAACCTAGACTTTGTATGATGGTGCTATTTGTCGTTGGCCATACACCATTCCACTTATCAAGTTACCTTTCGTGCTGCTAACTTTGATTGTTGTTCACTCTTGGCTCCAGTACAAACCTGAAAAGCATAGTGCACTCAGTAAGCAAAGATAACAACCCTAAAGAGAAGCAATAAGTAGACCTGAAACCATGCTCAAAATGGCAAGGAGTACATACACGCATCTTTCAATCGAGATGACGACCATTAAATGTTGATACAAAGCTTCTCATGATTATGAGACGGATTGTTGGCCTCGTAATTATGTGCCACTTTGCATTTCTGTGTTTTCTAATGATTATGAAAATGTAAAGACTGCTAGCCATAGAGCAAGGTAGTAACTATATGTATACAACTATATGTAGTCGGTGCCGGAAGGACGAAGAGATGAATAGAGGTGATTGCTTGCTTTCTTTCAATCAGAGATATACTCGAAATTAATGACTAAATAAGTTCTAAAGAAAATAACTCAGGCATAGGGGATAGATTTCTATGAATTCACAAATGACACAGAGAGAAATTTCAGAGGCCAACAGAAAAATATTAGGAGTCTGATCTAACATGACTTACCATCTTCCCTGAAGCAAATATCAATGCTGTTGTTTTTGGCTCCCTTATTCTCATAATTACAGCAGCAAAACGCTGCAAAAGATATACATTTGGAAACATTAATCCATAGAAGTACAAGAAAGTATATTAGTGTGTAACCAAAAAAATTAACAATACTAGATCTTAAGGAATTAGGTCAAAAACAATTAACAAAGGGAATAATGCCTCAGGCAAATACCTTAGGATTATACTCAGCATTTCGAGCTTGCAAAGCAATGGCCTTGAGATCCAATTTGCAGTCCAAATTCACTGTTGAGACTATGTTCCTGGATAAGAAACACAGCACTAATTATTCTCTTTGTAATACGTGTATTAAAAATAGGAGGTGTTTTGATTGCTTTCATAGAACAAAGTAAAGCATCCAAATTGTCAAGGGAAAGGGAGATTATAGTTTCCCAGGCAAGACAAACCACCCACTCGTTGTCGTGAGATATTGCATGTCCCCATGTTTATGCCGAACAAATGGGCAAACAATGCAAAAAGAATAATATAAGGCCACACAAGACCTTCCATGAACATTATACTCTGCAAAAGCAAGAATTAGACATATATCTACTTTTTCAAAAGAATAGATCTTAGAGCCACTCACACATACAGATGCATTACTAGCTTAAAACCATGACAGCACCAACCAAACTAATACTCATGCATACAAGTGTGCACATATTTGGTGAATTTACTTAACCAGTAAAGTGGCCTCCCTATAGTGCAAGAGACAATTTACAGGTCATTCTTCAGTTGTCGTTAGTTACCAGCAATCATGTTTTCCTATGTCCTCTAACTTAGTGTAGCCCTTGCATAAAGAACGTATGACACAACTTTGAAAGATCCGCGGAAGGGCAAATTAAAGTTTGGGAAATGGAGCTGCTCCATTTATCTATCTAAATACTCTAGGGCACAAAAAAAGCATTTATGTACCCAGTTTGTAACCGAGAAAACTTTCGTGAAGCTGCTTCGGCTTCCAAAGAGCTACATCAGGTTCAACAGAATGTACGGTGAGCATTCAAAAGCACAAAAAACCATAGGTGGAAGATCTGCACTAGTTCAAAATTTAGTTCTCAAGAACTAACCAAGGGTATTTTGCAGCTCCGATTTTTCAACTTTTATAGGTTTCTTTCGACTCGATCATTCTCGAAACACCAAACCCACTTGAAAGAAATTACACTTTTATCCTTGAAAATTAATTTTATGAGGTAAATCAAACAGTTAAGCTCATTCACTTCCTTGATCATACTATTCACATCAAACCATCACTTGCCAATCCATACAAGACAACGATGCAGCAACACCAACAGCCACAGCGACGTCGACCGGGCTCTCAGTAAACCAGAGAACGACAAATCACAGGCGCGAAATCGCAAGACTCACTGAAGAGTAGGAACGATTCCAGAAGGATGCTTGGACAGATCAACCGGTTGGCTTCCCTCCAAGCCCTGATCCGCCATGACTCGTCCCCTCCAAAATCTCCACACACAAATCCAACACGGAAACCCCTGTCCACCTACAGAGTTTTCACGAAGGCATAACAAGATTAAGCCAACCCTCACGCCACAACATGTCCAGAACAAACCAAAAAAAAACCCCTAATTATCTCTCTCTCAGATCCTACAACAAGGAAGAAGCTAATCCATATTTTTACTCCAAAAAAGCACAAACAAGATCGACCCATCTCTCTTTTCTGAGCCCTAATCACATCTGTCAGTTTCAATTACTTCGGCCAGTTCACAAATTCTTAAAGAACCCAGGTTTTCATTAACGACCCACTTCTTTTCCAAAGATCTGAAGCTGAAATTAAACTGACCCAGATCCGGAAACCGGAAAAGATCGGACCTTTCCTTCGAAACCCGGGGTTTGACCGTTGGGATCGGCTCAGGGGGGACAGATCTGAGCGGAATCCAAGGGGGAGAACCGGCGGGTGGAGCGCCAAAAGTTCGAAAAGGCGAGTCTTTTATAGGTTTATGGACGAGGGATTTGTATTGGGAGGCCTTAAAAATGAGAGAGAGATGAGAGGAGGGAGGGAGAGGAGAGGAGGAGAGGAGACAGGAGGAGAGGAGGGAGAGAGTGATTTGTGAGGGAAGTGGGAGGACGCTGTGGTGGTCTGCTGCTTATTGGAGGCGACGGCAGGTTGCGTAGGTTCTTCGGACAAGCTCCTCCGCTCTTTATATTCGTCTCCCCAAAGTGCCCTCGCGGACCGGCCCCGGGACGGCGGGCTCCGAGGGGCGTTTTGGGAAATGCGGTGCGGGGAACGCTGGGGTTACGGGGCAGCGCTGCGCGACCGTCCAGTGGCTGCTCGCCACGTCAGGGTGAAAACGCGTCCCGTCGTTTTGGTTGGGTCCTGTACGAAACGGCGATGTCGACTTTTTCTTTTTCAATTTTCTTTCTTGTTTTTTTTCTTTTCCTAAATGTTGGGGAATTAAAGGGACTTTCTCTGGATTTATTGGCCCTTTTTTTCATATATTTTTTTGTTTGGTTAAAGCCTACTTTTTTATAATAATTGACTCAATTACCATTCAAAATTCGACCAAAAAAAATTACGATCCAATTCAATATTCTAATCAACATTGCCCTATCTGTCAGTAAAGTTAATCTCATCATCTCTCTCTTTTAGTAACATATTTGTGCTAAACTTTCTGAATAAAAATCATTCTTTTGTATTAGTAAAAATAGAAAAGGGCCTTCATCTTTTTAAATAAAACTATGTTTCGAAGGTTGGAAAAGATTTTTCCTTTTGGCGATCACGAAATCATCAATTTGTTAAAGATGCAATGCTGTTAATTTGACTTGTCAGAAAATCGTTCGTTTAGTTCTTTTTGTTTAAGTTTTAAGTGATTTCGGTGGAAGTCCATTTAAGTTTCTATATACGAAAAACTTTGACAATAAGGTTCGTGAGCGATACCGATAGTACTCAATAAAAGAAAGTTTAGCTTAATCTTTCTCTTTCTTTTTCTCACTGTTTTGTCTAGTCCTTATGTTTAACTATCGGAAAAAGACAAAATAGCTGAAAATCTCAAATCGGGTTTCTAACTGAATAAACGGTCGGATTTTGTTTTTGATATTTCGAAGGAAAAAATTGAATCTGTCTTCTCAATCCAGGTTAAGGAAACGTTAAAAAGGGAAAATATTGAATTAAATGCGAAATAGGAAAGTATCAATTCATAGATCATTAATTTACCTAAATCCATATATTAGTAAGGGTTAATATCACGAAAAATTCAAATTAATACATTTATGATAATTTTACTCAAAATTAATTTTTTGATCACAAAAAATTCTAAACTGATATACTAATGACAAATTTATATTTGTTAGTTTCTATCAAATTTGCCGTCAAATTACTATGTTAAATGACACGTGACAGTTTACAAGTGTACTAATATGGAGTTTTATCCTCCGTTTGTTACAGGTGTACTGTTTTGTGATTTTGATATTAATTCAATTTAACGAAAACTAACACGGGATAAATTTGTTGTAAGTGTACCGGTTTAGGGTTTTTAGTGGTCAAAAAATTAGTTTGAGATAAGTTTGTCACGATTGCAATAATTTGAGGTTTTTAGAGATCAAAAAATTTGTTTTTGGTATATTTACCACATAAGTATCGGTTTGAGTTTTTCGCGATATTAACCCCGTTAGTAATGGGTGCTTACTAAGGTCAAGACTAATTTGGTCAGTTGACATGCGTTTTTCGACTTTATTGCGCATTATTATATTATGAGACGAGAAAAGGACTAAATTCATTTCCCTTTCGACCACCAAAAAAATTCATTTCCATAGGTTTTGTTGAAAATGCAGATATTCCACGTAACATGACGTCACTTTGACTCGCACGTCCGCGCCAAAAACGACGTCGTTTCTGGTGCGAGAGCCTTCCTCCTACTGCTCTCTGTCTCTGCGTGCAGTGAATTCCCAAGATCACAGTCGAGACATCATGAAGAATTACTGCTTCTGGGTTTCGACTTTTTGACCACTTCCCTCCAGACATGAACTTCTTGCCAATCATCTCCATCTCCATCGTCATCGCATTGGTTCTGCTGTCCGGCGGATCATCCTCGACTTCACCACCCAATGATCCACTTCTTGGGATTGCTCCTGGAGGTTCAAGCTCATCGCTTTCTTGTGGTGTCTTGTTTGTGAAATTTGTTATCGGACAAAGCTCGCTAGAGTGTGCGGGGTTGTGGGGTTGTTGGGTTTTGACTTTTTGAGGTTGTGGTTGGATGATTGATGAGAATCTGCGTGATACCCAGATGTGAAATATTACAGTTCATCGCACGGGATCAAATGTAAGGATGGAACGAAGAAATTTACCAGAGCCCAGCTCAATGACGATTTCTGCGACTGCCCCGATGGCACGGATGAGCCAGGTCCTTTTCGAGCCATCTTTGAGTAATTAGTTTGCTATATCGTCCTTGCTATTGGCTGGTCTTGCATTTTGCATTGTGTTTAGATGGATGAGGGGATGCAACGGAAGGGAAATAAGGACGGAGATTATGAATAGGATGAACAATGGCAATAATAGAATAAACATTTCTTTTTTAGGCCATAGACCTTCCCCCGGGCGCAAAACTGGGAGGACACAGAAGTAAATTCATGAATCACTGTCGCCCTTCTTTTCATTGATGTCCGTCTTGTACAATGATGAGATGCGTATGAAGAACTCCCGGTTTTCTTCTTTGCCAAACAAAGCAGACAAATTGTTACCTTAAGCAATTTTACCAGATCTTATAAACTGGCGGGTATATTATTAGGACTTATTCTTTTCCTTCGTAATTGTCATGAACAATCAGTTTTGCTTTATAGATCAGCAAAAACTAAGGATTGCTTTGTTTGATATAAATACTTTTGAAGAGCAACGATGCGTATTAAGTTTATATGGGACTTTCATGAACTGGGATTGTTGAGTGACGCTCTCTATTGATATCTTAGTAATGATGGTTCATCAAGAAGCTTAGCCAGACTCATGTCAGTTCAGTTGTATTGTGCTTGTCACAAACCATGAATTTTTCTTTTGTGAGGCTTTTTTTTCGCTAAAATTTTCTTTTGTGAGGCTTGTAGTATGAATTAGCCATCCTGGTTTTAGATAATCTATGAAATAAATTACTTATCCAAAAAAGACTGTCACTTCTCCGAGGCTTTATTTCTTCTTTTAAAACATAGTATGTGTGCAAGCACCTAGTAATGTCCATATCTGGACTCGCTTTGATGTTAGACTATTCTAAATGGCACTGTTACTTTTACCAGGCTTTGTTTCTTTCTTTAGAACATCGCATGTATGTCTGCAAATTCCTTGTAGTGTCCACCACTATAGCTATGTACTCTTCTGATTGTAACTTCACTTTCTCTGACTCGATAATGCAGGAACATCAGCATGCCCAAATGGAAAATTTTATTGTCAGAATGCAGGACATGTTCCCATCATTATATTTTCTTCAAGAGTAAATGACGGTATTTGTGGTAAGTAGTTCATCAGAACTTTTTCTTCATGGTCTTGGCTGTTCCAAGCATTTATTTTCCTGTGTTGTTGTGGACCTCGTTCTCCCTTCTGACCATCCGTACACAACACATGCATGTAAGTTCATGTAAGGCCATCAAACCAGATCCTGCTGCATTTGAAACGGCCAACAAGGTTGCAATTCCTTCTTAGACAGGGAAATATTAGCTATGACATCATGTATGGCCAAGGCCAGAAGTTCTCTTTACAGATTTTAATTGCGTCAATGCCAAGGATATCTCTAATCTTCACTGCAATGAGATGTTCCATGCTTTAGTGTCATGAGGCGCTGATTAATCATATTTTGTGCAACAACATATTTATTTTACCTGCTTTAGCAACTTCCTGTCCTGGATCGTCTTCCTCACCAAACAAACATAATCGCTAAAAGTTTACTTTGGATACTATTTAATGAACCCCAGTACCATGAAGACAAGTGAACAAGGGTAAATTTCTAGTGATAACAGATTTGAGACTACTTGTTAGGAACTCTCCAACTTTTGAGGACAAGGACACTAATTGTGAGATATGCATATGGGAAATGAATAGAAACTTTTTTTTCGGCTTTACATCTTAAGGATCGTTTGAAAGGCTAGACAAGAGCGGCTTTTTCAATGGAGAACAGTTTGCTTACTCAGTCCGGTTCAATCCAGTGAAAAGAAAGTGGTCAAAACTAGGTGAGATGGAGAAGTGGTTGAGTTGGGATTGATTTTTTCCTTAACACTCATCAATGAACAGGGTTTCTGAGAATACAAGAAAAATTGCAGGAAAGGGGAAAGGTTGGAGAGAAACCAAAAGGTGTCTATTTAAATAAAATCTACATGCTAATTGTTATATGCATTGAACTGCAGAGTGATCAATTGTAAGTAAAATGGATGATGAATGTGTAGATTAAGTAACATCATAACATTGTGATAAGACACTAGTTAATGCTTAGACTAATTTTCCCTTTTCATCGTTTAGGATTTTTGTCTATTGGACAATTACTAAATGCTAAGGTCTTATAAAAAATTTACATGCTGACATCATCTGACCTCGATAGGTTGACAGAATTACTAAATCGTTCTGGTTCTTGTAACACTGATTTTAGCATCTGCTGGACAAAGGGGTAACTAGCAGGTGGTCATTCTTTTCTCCTCCCTCTTTGTGTTTCCTCCTAATGTATGTTCTTTGCCTGCTCCATGATATTCAGACTGCTGCGATGGGAGTGATGAATACAACAATAAAGTGAAGTGCCTGAATACATGTCGGGAAGCTGGAAAAGCAGCAGGAGAAGAGTTGAAGAAAAAAATTGCTGTGTACCAGAAGGGCGTTACCATACATAAACAGGAAATGGAACTGGCAAAAGTAGCTCTTGCAAAAGACAAGGAAGAATTGTCAAAACTGAAAATTGAGGAGAAAGTACTGAAAGTGCAGTTTGAACAGCTTAAAGGTTTGATTTTTCCTAATTTGGTGGTATCTTGGCAAAATAACTTGAATTTAGTCATCGTGATCTCATTAAATCTGAGTTCGCCCTTAAAACATAGTTGCTGGCTACGGCTCATATATTTCATTTGTTGATGCTGCATTTGTTGATGCGGCATCTATTGCTGAAGTTTCAGTGATAGCAGCATAATATGGTCTATGGAATTGGGAAAACTAAAACTCTGATGATGATGATGAACTCATTATTGAGATTCTACTTGATATAGCTTGCAACTAGGTACTAACTGTTTGATAATTTTACTAAACGACAAAGCATTTCCTGAATGAGTGTGGATGTTGTGCTTATTAGACATTGATGTGCCAGATGTTTTCCAGCCTTGTAGGTAAATGAATGAAAGATTGGGAATCGTCTGGTTTAACTCAATAAAGAAATTACTTCATCCTTCTAAACGAGTGTCTAGTGGTGTTATGATGTTTGGAAAACTAGGCTATGTTTGGGAAAATCAGGAAAATGGAGGGGAAAGGTGGAAAGTTGGCAGAATTTTGAAAATTCTGTGAGAGAGAAATAGGGGGGGAAATTCTAATTTTGTGATACTTTCTCTCCAAATTCCGTCCCCTTGGTGCCCCAAAATAGCCTTAGTGTCATGGTCACTATTTGCTATTTCTGTTTTTCTACACGCGCTTGGACTACCCTTCTTCCATGTTTGGGCACTTTATGATGCTTAGGTTAAGATTTCCTTTACATGCGTTCTTTTTTGTGTCACTTTCAATTGTTTTTGTCCTGCTTCATCTCTCAATATAGAGCGCAAAGAACACATAGAGAAAGCAGAGCAGAAAGAGCGCATGAGGAAAGAAAAAGAAGAGAGAGAAAAAGGAGAAGCTGAGGTGAAAGCTGGTATCAATCAAGAGAGAATTGAAAAGGGTCTAGGAGGTGAAAGGGATACGTCAACTACAGAGAGTACGCATGATGAAAGGATTGGACTTGTGGATGATTATCCATCCGACCAGGTTCAATAGAATTTCTCTATCCTGTTAACTTTTTGGCGAGTTGTAGGTCAATGGGTTGTAGAAAATTGTTGTTTCTTAATTTTTGAATGTGTTTTCGTGGGATCTATATTGCTTGCTGCATGTTTTGTAGTGTGCGGAACATGATCTGCATGGACAATGTCTTAAATTATTATTTTTTTGGTCAAAATAAAATTACCTACGGATTGCTTGAATAATGTTTTGTTTGCATCATAGCTATTGTGCCTCTGCACATGCATGTTGATTCGATACCTTTCTTTTCCTTTTCAGTTTTAATAGTAGGGCATGCTTACAAAGTTTTGGAATGCATATTAGTATGTTAACTTCCTATGCGATAAATTTTCTCCCAGTTCTTTACAAGTGTGCACTTTCGATAGGATTTGGAAGAAGATTTGGCAGCAGAACATGATCATCTATCAACTGGAGTCCAAGATAAGGGAATTACTGTAAGTCGTCAAAAGTTTAACCAGGCAATATAGGCAATTGATTTTCTGTAGTCAATGTAATTCCAACAGTTTGGACATTTGTTGTTCTGTATAGCATGCTGTGGAAAAGAAAGATGAGTCGGTAACACTGGCGAGCGAGGAAGAGTCAATCGTTTCATCTGAACCTATTGTTGACGCTGAAAGCAAGGTGGCTAATGGCTATATAACTGCAGAAGTACTTTTTCTCAACTCCTTTGGTTTTATTGCTTTAATGTGAGTGCAAAGCCTTAGATTTCTCTGGTAAAATCTGGTGCAATCATAAGTACGTATTATGTCATAGATGCTATTCGCTTACCACTAATACTGCCTATGCAATTCTGTGATGTGCATGAAATTTTTTGCTCTTGTACCAAACTTTGATTTCAGTTAATCATTGCAGAGAACGTTATGGCTTGGCGGAAGTGAATGTCTGACAGAAAATCATGTCGGCCATAGAAATTACAGTCATCCTCACCACCTTCATTAATGGACTCCTCTTGTCTCATCTGTTTTGTGTAATATGATCCCATTCAATGTTTTGGGTATCTCTGCTTTCTTCCGATGATCTTCCTTGCAATGAATTGGTCGAGCCTGCTGCTTTTCTGCCATTGGCAGTGTATGAAACATAACTCGCATGTCATGGAAAATCCTGTTAGGTATAACGTAACATGAAGAAATATATTCTGATCATAATTTTGAGGCAATAGTTCTAATAGAAAATGCAACTATTCTTCAAAATTTGGCAAGAGCAATTTTATTTCTCTATTTAATATCCATCAAGAAGATATCATGGTTTTGAGAATGAATATCTTTACTTGAGGTGTTTGCATGACTGCATGTTACTTTTCTTCCTCTTGCCCCATGCACATTTTTTTATTTTTATGGAGTTTCTGAAGTTCTTGTGGTCTTGAATTTGAAATGATCTCAGATATCTCACTTGAACCGGCTTTTCCAAAACTTGTGAATGATTCTTTTATTACTTATAGGGAGATGACGCATCTGAGAATGCCGAGGAACTGTCAAAGGAAGAGTTGGGTCAACTTGTTGCTTCTCGTTGGACAGGGGAGAAGACAGAGAAGGAAAGTGGGGAAGACTTTGCAAGAGATAATAATCATAAGGAACAAAGTAGCGAGAGCCGAAAAAACATGCGTGATGGTATTGATGATATGTATGCGTTAGATACTGCTGACAGAGAAAAGAATGAGTATGATAACGTGGAAGATGGGTTTGATGAAGATTCTGCGGTGAAGGATCATTATGATTTCAGTTCTCATTACAAAGATGAATCAGATAGTGACTCAGACGATGATTTAGACTTCGAAGGTTCGCTTTTACGGCTTCCTGTGAATTTGAATATCCTTTTCTTAAAGATCACTGGAATTTTAGTAACCTGATGTGTCATGTTGCATGGAATAATATCAACTTATAGATCTAGCAATCCAGAAGTTCTTTTCTTGGGTAGAGAAGATGAAGAAAATGTGGCGGGGAATTCTTCGAGCTATCAATATATTCCAGACTCCTGTTGACATATCTGGTTGGTGATAACATTAGAGTTTGACTTCTAATCTTAATTTTGAATGGCACAGAATCACGTTGTTTGTTTATTCTTTTTTCTTCAGAGGCTGCTCAGGTACGCAAAGAATATGATGAATTGAGTACCAGATTATCTAAGATCCAGTCAAGAATATCAAGCTTGTCACAAAAGCTGAAACAGGATTTCGGTGAGAAGATACATCTATACTTGTGAGAGTATCTTGGACAATGGTGCTCTTGTGAACTAAAACTCAGAATTAAATGGTACAGGCCCAGAAAAGGAGTTCTACTCATACTATGATCGCTGTTTTGAGAGCAAACAGAATAAGTTACTACTTCTCTTTTCTGGGATGTTCTTTCCGATTGTCACGTTTTTCAAATTGAGTCAAGGACCAATTTGCAAAGGTCAAGCTTTCTCAGCAGTCAGTGTCCTAATTTCTCTTCTCTTGATCTAGGTATGTTTACAAATTGTGCCCCTTTAAAGAAGCTTCCCAGCATGAAGGGCACTCTACAACTCGCTTGGGGTATGCTTTTTATGTTATTTGTTATGAAATTTTCATCTATCCAATTGCTATTCTCATGTTAGGAGAGTTGCTAGTTTATCTGTGTGTGTTGTGCTGAGAATCACTTTCCTTACATCATCTTTATAGAGGCACCGATTTTCTTCTTAAGCTTGATAGAGAGATTGCCGAGAAATCTTAATTGATGATTGGTTTAAGGAATACATCTTAAACTCTTAGTCTACTCAATTACCAGTGGATCAAACATAGGTTAGCTTTGTTTCTAATGCAAATGAACCTGTTGTCTATCTACAAGTAGCTAGCAAATTGCTCTAATAAAGCTTGGCAGTACTGATTTTTTCCATCATGAATTCAACTGACAAAGCCTTAGGCCTTAATTGCAAATAGAAGAAATCTCAGGGCTAATTCGTCTTGGCAGATGCCAAAATGGCCCACTCGTATGAATTAACACTATTCATGTAGTACCTATATTTTTTTGTCCCTGAGATATTTAGGAAAAATTTACTTTGCCATGATAAGATGACCGAACCAGACTGTAGATGTACAATTTTGTAGGCATTTGAATTGTAAATTATGGTAATCTTCTTCTAAATGAGACATAATGTTGGCTCAAATGAATTGAACCATTCCTTATTCATATCTGTCATCTTTAGAGGGAAAATGTTTGGTCCCTTGAAGTCCATGCAATTTGTCTGTGGTCTCTTAGACTGTTAGAATTACCATGAAGATATTCTTTAATTCTTCTCAGCTGATTGATGTTGCACATGTTCAAACCCTGCATCTCGGATATTAATTTTATCATCCTAGTTTTTCTTTTTCGCCAGTCACAATCTCCATTGCACTATACTCCCTCTGGATTTTTTATTCATAACACTGTATGATGGTTATCATGTGCGGTTACTAGGAAGTGGGACAAATTTGACAACAGTTACAGAGTCATGATCTTCTCATCTGGCGACAAGTGCTGGAATGGTCCAGACAGAAGTATGAAGGTACTTTATTTGATGCTTTAGAGTTTAGTTTGTCATAGACATGGTTGAGAGTTTTTTTTCCCCCTAAGACATAATTTATTTGGTACCAATGTCAACTTCTCAGCTTTGCGATTCTCTTAGAAGGATAAGCCATTGCACACTGTGCTAAATTAAGGGATCGAATAGCTTGTATATTGGCTGTTTTGCAAGGCTTGCTTGATTTCCTTAATTTTGAGATGAGGCCAATTTCGATTGATCATCACGTGTCAAGAAATGCCAGCCTCTAAGTGGGATAGGTGGTGGTACGTATTGCTGTTATGATGTCTGCTATTGCACGTTTACAGGTGAAGCTGAGATGTGGGTTGAAAAATGAGGTTACTGATGTAGATGAACCAAGTCGTTGCGAGTAAGGATTTCTTCCCCTATTACTGCCTGTGTGTAATTTTTTCTCTTTCTTGTGTAAAATCTGGTTCTCTGTGACAGATATGAAGCACTGCTATCCACTCCAGCTCTTTGTAAAGAAGATAAACTGAAGGTACTTATTCCATCATGTCTCCACTGTTTCAAAATCTCCTCTTAATTCACGCAGTTTCTTATGGATGCCTAAATTGTTCCGCTAACGTGCTACAGGAACTTCAAGATAAGCTAGACACGATGAGCAGAGAACTGATGGACGGCCATGACGAACTATAATAGATGGACGGAATCAATGAGTTGGAGATTCCTTTCGAATGCTGACTTATTGAGCTTGTACCATCCACTTTGTTCATAAGAGGCTTACACATAACATTTCTCAAGTAAAGGAGTGACTTGCGCAGCCTTTTTCAGTTGAGCTTCGGCATGGTTACTAGGCTGGAAACTTTAGCATTCTTGGGAACACGTTGATTACCGGAGCTGTCAAATGAATAAATGGCAGGATCAGGACAGGAAGCATTCGACATGACCGCGGCGTGAGAAGGATTTTCATGTTACTGACATGTCGTAGCACCTTATTGTATTTAATTTTTTTTAAATCGCTGTAATGCCGATAGTTTTGTGTTTGCCCAGAACATGGTTTTTCCTTTGACTGTGTACAGCTCTCTTATATATCGATATCAGACTTTTCAGATGCCGAACAGCGGTTAACTAGTTTGAATGTTAGATCGTGCAGAAGGCGTAATTGGTAATTCACAGCAGATGAAAATGGCGACGACTTTTGCTATAGGCTATCCATGAACTGGTTATTCTTTTTTAACACCCGTCAGTCTAAACTTTTACCAGGTCACGACAGTCCTCTCATCTCTCCGTGCAACCGAGCAATTACCGAGTCGAGCATGACGGTGGTCGTCGCACCTTAACCAATTCAGTAGTTCCTCGCAAAACCATCGACCTGCCAACTGTATTGTGGGCTACAGAACGGCTAGAAACGCTGGAACTGCACGCGGGGCGAGCAGTTTTCTTGACAAACTCCAATACATCATGCGCGAAAAAGGTCAACTGATGGTGGGTTTCTTTTTTCCCGGCCGTTCGAGAGTGGACAATACGTTGATAAGGACAAGAGAGAGAGAGCCAGAGATCAGAATACCAAGTGGCAATAATAATACTAAGAACAACATTAATTTCTCCAGCTAAGAATTGGAGACGCCACCTTCCTTAGCGCCGAGCGCATTCATGGCGATGCCAAAGTGATTTAAGCCATCACGGTCCAGCCTATGAATCACGTTGAAAAGAGAGGAAGAAGAAAATGATGAATGGACGACAGGACCGATCAAGAATTGCAGAATATACAGCAAGTTCAGGTCGAGGAGAGGACCAACCCATCACAATCTCCAAAAGCAAAAATTAGAGTGCTGAATTTCAAATGATTGTGGGTTTTTTCTGCTGGTCGACACAAACATAACAAAATAGAGAGTAAAAGCAAAAAAGAAAAATCGAAACATAAGCCTTATCATGATTCGCCCTTTGCTAGCTCAAATTATAAAAACTTGCGTCACGGGGGCATTTGCCCCTACAACCCCCGCTCGCTCATCTAGGAAGATCCCATGCTTTTTTGTCGATGGGGAGTATGAATCACACCCCAACAATAGACGCTAATCAGCCAAGACTCAAGTCCATCGTCATTTGGGATCTAGAGTATCAACGACTGTGATTAACTGGATCTGCCGAATTTGTGTCGGCCCACGTGGGATCCACAACATTAACAACTGTGGTCTGCTGGATTAGCTAAACTCGGGTCTGGCCGGAGAAGGAATTCCGTTGGCCGGGCATGCTCGTGGCCACGCATGTTGTGCCACTGCCTATCATGCTTCCACAGTGGACACTAACACATTTTTTTATGTTCTAACTTAGGTATGTGACTTTTCATGTTGTCATGTATTCGCAAGCCCACATATATTCTATCTCCTGGCTTTTTGTAGTCCATGATATCATTCTGTAAAAATAACGTGAACGACTATTCGTGTACAGCATGCGCGGAAAAAATGGAAAATGATTTTATTTCCTATAACCAGGATTAGGTATTCTGAGTACTTTCTCATGTGTTGATAGAGTCATCGTACATCATTTCACGTAATTTATGCAACAGGTGCACAGGACAACGATAGAAATCTAAGGATCTTATCAATCAGTGCCTACTAAAAACAGTAATAACGCATATCAAACGTGATTTAGAAATTGGGTAATGACGCATTTCGAAAAAGTCACATACTTTAAATAAAAGTTATTATATTTCCAAAACGTAATTAATGGTCCTTAATAATTGCCTCAAGGGCACTTTTTAACTATTTTCCTTCCAATGCTTTTTGACTCGGTGTGCTTACATCTCGAGTGAATCGGAAACGATATTCAAGTGATTCATATCCAATGATAAAAAGTTAGTAATCTTTACTGCTTGACACCAAAATTTTGATCATTGAACTTTGATTTTTATTCATTATATATACTCCGACTCAATGTTGATTTGCTTTTCATCGATGAACTTTAACAGATTTATAATCCTTTTTTTGAAGAATTACGATTTGATTGCTCACGTTGCTATATAGCATGACGTGGATATGAGGGATTGCACCATATTATAATAGGGCTAATATCCAAAAAAATCTCAAACTTTAACCTTTATCTCAATTATATCCTAAATTTTTTTTGTCTCATAAAAAACCATAAACCTTTACTTTTGTCCCAAATCTACCACCTAATACGCAAAAAAACCCTAAATTTTAGCCTTTGTCCCAATTATATCCTAATTTTTTTTTGTCTCATAAAAAACCCCAAACTTTTACTTTTGTCTCAAATCTATCACCATTAAATTTTCTATCCAATATTACCGTTAATAATTATTTTAATATTATTTTTTCGTTTTTTTTTTTTTTTCCCTTTACCTTCAACCTCTAGCCGGCGAGGTCGAGTCTCGCCGGCATCGGGCGAGGTTAGCCTCACCTACCTCTGGCGAGGTTCGTCCTCGCCAGTCGCTAGCAAGGCTCGGCCTTGCCCAACGCTGGCAAGGGCTCAATCCCGCCGGCCTCGTCCTCATCGGCTTCAGCGAGGTCGAGCCTCGCTGCTAGCTGGCGGGACCAAGCCTCACCATCTATGGCGAGGACAAACCTTGCCAGGGGTGGGCGAGGCTCGACTTTGCTAGCATTGGGCGAGGTCAGCCTCGCCAGCCTCTAGTGAGGTTCGTCCTCACCGTGGCTGGCAAGGGCTCGGCCCCACAGGCCTCGTCCTCGCCAACTGTGGCGAGGACGAGGCCTTCGGGGGCTCGCCCTCGCCAGATCTGGCGAGGGCTCAGCCCCGCTGGCCGCTGGCGAGGCTCGACCTCGCTGGCGTTGGGCGAGGCCAAGCCATGATGAGGACAAACCTCGCCAGGGGGGGCGAGGCCAACCTTGCCCAACACCAGCAAGGTCGAGCCTAGCCAATCGCCGGACCAGCAACCAGCCAGAGGTTGAAGGTGAATGGAAAAAAAAATAGAAAAGGAAAAAGAAAAAAAATAAAAATAAAAATTCGAAAAAATAATATTAAAATAATTATTAACGGTAATATTGGATGGAAAATTTAACGTTGGTAGATTTGGGACAAAAGTAAAAGTTTGGGGTATTTTATGAGATAAAAAAAAGTTTACGATATAATTGGGACAAAGGCTAAAGTTTGGGGTTTTTTTGGGTATTAAGTGGTAGATTTGGGACAAAAGTAAAAGTTTGGGGTTTTTTATGAGATAAAAAAAAAGTTTACGATATAATTGGGACAAATGCTAAAGTTTGAGGTTTTTTTGGGTATTAGGTTGTAGATTTGGGACAAAAGTAAAAGTTTGGGGTTTTTTATGAGATAAAAAAAAGTTTAGAATATAATTGGGACAAAAGTTAAAGTTTGGACCTTACCAAAAAAAAAAGTTAAAGTTTGGGATTTTTTTGAGCATTAACCCTATTATAATAGGGTCAAAATGCGGACCCATACTCCCATAAATTGAGTGTACATGAGCCCAATAAATTTGGCGGTTGAATGACATGAGACTCACATGAGACCATGCAATTTAACACCGAGACTTGCTGGCTCTTATGCTCCTTTATATTTGCACTTCTCAGAGGGGTGAACACCGATCCAGGGTAAACCTCGATACCGAAGTGTACTGATCCTACCCAACCAATTTTAGTCCGATTTCAGGTCTCAACAAGATAAGTTTCACCTTTCAAATTGGAACCTACTAATTGTAGTATGTTTACCCATAACTTGCACACTTACTTGCGCAAAGAAAATTCTTGCACTTTCAAGATGATGTTTATACGTCTTACAATACCGAAAGTCGCAATCACTTCCTTGGCTAAATGATGTGCTTTGTAGCTTTTGGCAGCATTTAAGGCTGCACATGATAATCATTCTCTGCCTAGGAACAAATTTTGCTCAAAAATGATTTTTTTTTATTTCGTGCCCGGAAACAATTTCTAAGCATTTGAAAGTATTTAGTAACTACTCAAAATTTCTATTTTTAGAATAAAAAAATAACAAAAATGCATTTGGTAATTAAACGAAATTTATTTTTATTAATAATATGTTGAATTTTTTAATATTCCTTTATTTTTTTTCCTTTTTTTTCCCTTCATTTCCTTGATCATGGCCGGTCGTCGGCGCCGGCGACCGGCCACGGGCCAAGGCCAGTGAGAGCATTGCGGCCCTCGCCACCAACCTCACCATCGCCAGATTTGGACAACGTTGAGCCTCGCCATCGTGGCCGTGAGTCGCCCTCGCCGGCCATTGGTGAGGGATGTGACACCTTCGCTGGCTCTGGCGTGCGGCCAATGGCCGGTCATGGCAACCTATGGCCAACGGTAGGTGGTGGCAGGTAGGGAAGAAAAAGAAAAACAAATCAAGAAAAAAGAAGAAAACCAAGAAGAACCAAGAAGAAAATCAAGAAGAATTAAAAATGGAAAAATTATTCCAAAATCAAGAAATTATTTTTTTTTATTTCTTGATTATGTTCCAAAACTGATTTTGAGAATAATTTTTTTCAAAATTGTGTCCGGGCACAAAAAAATTAACAAACGGATTTCTATTCTCAAACTGATTTTGAGAATAAAAAGACAAAAATTTTCACTGTTTGACAAGTTGTCAAACAAGCCCTAAGTTGTACCCAACTAGGTGAATGCAAGCACATCGGGCAAACTTTTAGAGGACATGCATTATTTGATCTCCACCTCCTTCAAAAAATTCAATTTTTTAAAGCTATCGATGAGCTCTCAGCCCTCCACATTAACATAGCTAAAGGCACCTTATATTTTTCGTCTTGCTTGAGTTGTTGCTTCTTGCGAATGAGGACATATGCCGTTGCCTCAACTTTCATTTCGCCCGACCAAGCGATGAGTTGAACACCTCCCAATTGCTTTCTATTTCCATCTGTTTCGCACCACACTGCTCGTCGTCATGTCGTTCCACTATTTTGTTGCAACCGCTATCTGCCACGATTCTAAATTAGGGGATGTTTTACTAGAATTCATCCTTTCAAGCAAAAAAAAAAATAGAAAAAAAAATCATTTCTGTTTAGAAACAGTTTTTAGACACAGAATAATTGTCATGCTCAGCTTAAATAGGCTCGGTTCCAGGGCCTACAGGGTAGAGGTTCCAGCCGCTCGCCCTTAGAATCAATTCCAATTTTATTTTCATAATTTAAAAATTAAAAAAAAGGAGAAATAAACAAAGAAAAGAAAATCTCCTAATTAGTAATTTCCCAATTGGATTGTCGGTCAAGAAAAGTGTCCCGCCTTACGGTCCGAATCCTGTGACCCGTCGACTGTAGCGTGAATTCAACAAAGCACCTCCGGTTTTCTCTTTTCTGTCCGAAAACTACCGCTATATAAAACCCCGCACCCTTCTCCTCATCTCCACTGTCAGGTCAAAACCCAGCGTTGCTCTCTCTCTCTCTCTCTCTCTGCTCTTCACGTTCTCTCTCTGCCTCCTCCTCTTCTCTCTCTTCTTTCTGATCGGAAAGCGGCCGTCCGAGGGGGCGGAGATGGACCAGGTCAACGGCTCCGTCGTCGTCGCCGCCGGGGGTGGTGGAGGGGGAGGTGCGGGGGCCGTGATGAGGCCGAAGACGAAGATCGTGTGCACCCTGGGGCCCGCGTCCAGGTCCGTGCCCATGCTCGAGAAGCTGCTGCGGGCCGGCATGAACGTCGCCCGCTTCAACTTCTCCCACGGCTCCCACGAGTACCACCAGGAGACCCTCGACAACCTCCGCCAGGCCATGGACATCACCGGCATCCTCTGCGCCGTCATGCTCGATACCAAGGTAAGCCCCCATCCCCCGCCCCCGGGGCTCCCGTGTCTCGCGTGCTTTGGATTTCGATTTCCTTATTTTGTGAACTGCGGGAGGAGGCTGTTTTTGGACGGTAAGTAGCGGTTGCGGATGGATGTGTCGACTTTGATATGCATCTGGGTTTGGATTAGATGGGTCGAAGACCGCTGGAATATGCATGATTCGGTGTGTTGTGTTGACTGGTTGTGTTGTGTTGTGTTGTATTGTGCTGTTCTGTGCTGTGCTGTGGTGATTGTCATGTTCCGGCAGCTTCTTTGTGCGCTGGTTTTTACTGGCCAAGATTCAAGTTGAAATCTGATCTGAAAATGTGTGCGTACAGTTACAGTTGGAAAATCTCGATGACGGCTGCTGTACTGATAGCATCTTTGAGCGTAGGTTTGCAATCTGAGCTGCTCCGCAAGTTGCTAGTTATTTTATTTCTTCTACTTTTTCTCGACTACAGCTTTTTTGACTAGCACCATGTGCCTCGAGGTGATAAGTCGCAACTGTTGAAGAGAAGAAAGTCGTTCTCTTTGTTTCTGTCTTAACAGAGTGTTCCTTTTAGAGGTGGAAAATCTTTGAATTGCATCAATAAATGCTTTGGAAAGAAATTAATTAGGAGCCATTCGAGGTGAAAATCTCGTTACTGCAATATTTGATGATCTATTATTTACATTTTACACTCTTGTGCTGTTAGTAATTCAATTTCGATCCACTTACTCTTTCATAAGGTAAATGAAGCAAGCAAGCTCTTCCACAGACCAGAGTAGTGCTTGTCTTGTCTGCTCGTGTGGCTGATTACAAAAGTTTCCTGATGATTCATCTGACGTGTGTGGTGTCCACTCACTCACACACAGAATAAATGAAATTTTTTTGGGGAGAGAGAGAGAGAGAGAGAGAGAGAGAGAGATCTCCCTTTTTGCTAGTGCTGCTGACATAGATCTTAATTGGTGTAGAACAAGTATCATATGTGAGCCAAACAAAATGTCATGCCAATGGGCAGATAGGCTTTTCCTCGCTCAAAGTACAAGTGACCTAGATGTTATTTAGCCATGAAACTGACAGTTGAACTGTTAGAAGTCGAGCAAAACTTACTTTCATATGCTTTAGAAGAAATTGTTAGTTGTAAGAATGGAATTTACTTGGTGTAACAGTTGAATGACACAGGATTAACATCTGTGTTTTTCACAGGAGTAAAACTGAACTGGTGATGTTTGAAAATAGGAAAATGCATCTTGCTGGGATTCATAGATGCACTTTCTTCAGGATGCTGCTACTTGTGCGATATACAGTCTTGTTGAAATCTGTTTTTAGCTGGAATTTTGAGGTCGACCACAGCAAACTAATCTCTCTTGTATCCTCTATTTATGTCCAATCAGAGGCCAAAGATACATGTTACTTTCAGTAAGCTATTCATTTCGATGTGTTCCACTGTATCTTGTTTAAAGCTCCACCAACAATCCCATTGTGAAGATTATCCGAAATCCTCCTTTCTGTCGGCTTCTATTGACATGAGATGTTGTCATGTTTATCTCTTCCATTAGGATATCCTTTGCGTTTGCTAATGTCGCTCCTATCATTTAAATGCATAGCCCTCAGTTAAGACAAACACGAATGGAATTCTGATTGCTAACGATCAATGCTGCAGGGGCCAGAGATTCGAACTGGATTTCTGAAGGATGCTAAGCCCGTACAATTGAAGCAGGGCCATGAGATCACGATATCTACTGACTATGGCATAAAGGGGGATGGGAATATGATTTGCATGAGCTACAAAAAGTTGGCCGAGGATCTAAAGCCCGGAAGTGTCATTCTTTGTGCGGATGGGACAATCTCATTTACTGTATTATCCTGTGACAAAAAACAGGGTTTAGTTCATTGTCGCTGTGAGAACTCCGCAGTTCTTGGCGAGAGAAAGAATGTGAATCTTCCTGGTGTTGTCGTGGACCTTCCAACATTGACCGAGAAAGACAAAGAAGATATTATGCAGTGGGGTGTTCCCAATAAGATTGACATGATTGCTCTTTCCTTCGTCAGGAAAGGTTCAGACCTTGTGGAGGTACGGAAGTTGCTTGGGAAGCATGCGAAGAGCATTCTTCTTATGTCAAAGGTATGATGAATCTTTTCCTTAATCTGGGCCAATGACTTCTGTTGTCAAAGCTGCTGCTAACATGCATTTATCAGGAAGCAATTTATAAAGTTGTCTTCTCTTATAGAAACTAACGAGTGACAACTAGGAAAATAGTTACTTATTCGGGCTAGAGAAATGCATTTCTGAATATTTGGATTCTTTCAATTGTATTAGTACGGCATTATAGGTCTTCCTTGGGTTTGGGGTATCCTAGCAGCCAATGAGTTGCAACTTATAAGATTAGTCAAGATTTCTATTCTAAATGTTGGTTGGTCCTTTTTTGTGAGTGACATTTGGTAGGTCGAGAATCAAGAAGGTGTTGCAAATTTCGATGACATTCTTGCAAATTCTGATGCATTTATGGTGGCTCGTGGTGACCTTGGAATGGAAATCCCAATTGAGAAGATATTCCTTGCACAGAAAGTGATGATCTACAAGTGCAACATTCAAGGTAAACCAGTGGTCACAGCCACACAGATGCTTGAATCCATGGTAAAATCACCCCGGCCGACGAGAGCGGAAGCTACTGATGTTGCTAATGCCGTCCTTGATGGAAGCGACTGTGTAATGCTAAGTGGTGAAACGGCTGCAGGAGCTTATCCAGAGCTTGCAGTTCGCACCATGGCAAAAATTTGCCTAGAAGCAGAGAGCACTCTTAACTATGGAGATGTTTTTAAACGAATAATGGAACACTCACCAGTTCCCATGAGCCCATTGGAGAGCCTGGCTTCTTCTGCTGTTAGAACGGCCAACTCTGCTAAAGCAGCTCTTATACTGGTTCTTACTAGAGGAGGAAGCACTGCAAAACTGGTGGCTAAGTACAGGCCAGGCATCCCCATATTGTCAGTTGTTGTCCCTGAGATCACAACAGATTCATTCGACTGGTTGTGCAGCGACGAGGCCCCAGCAAGGCACAGCCTTATATTCAGGGGGTTGGTGCCTGTTTTATGTGCAGGATCTTCCAGGGCTTCTTCTGCAGAGACTACAGAAGAAGCCATTGATTTTGCACTTCAGCTCGCCAAGGCTAAAGGACTGTGCAGAAATGGAGATTCCGTGGTGGCTCTACATCGCGTTGGAAATGCTTCCGTGATCAAGATCTTGATTGTGAAATAATGGGAGGTATGGTGATGTTCGATTTTGCATTTGTCTTGCAATTTTTGAGAGAGGATTTTTACTCTGGTATATCTAGAGATACGAGTCTATACTGCCTTGTGTAATTCCTAATTGAGATTATCATAATCTCAAAATGTTATGGTGAAACACACACAGATGCACAGACTTGTGAATGAATTATTTGGAGACTTTCTGCTATGCTTCAGGTGGGGTCCATCTGTTTGGTTAAGAACATGGGATCCTATTATTTATCAACTGTTCTCTTTTGATATTACTAAGATTCCATTAAGTGCCAGTTCACTTTGGTGCTCGTGTTAATGTTTCTTATGCTTTATTGTGCTGCGATATATTATGGCTATGCCTGTAGTGTTTGGGGTGTCGGGGGAGTGTAGCATAGTGTTCTTAGCCATCTATGCCGATGTTCATCTCAAATTATGTAATTTTAATGAAATTAAGTTTTCACCTAAGTAGTAGGTTGATTTTTTGGAAGTGAAGATGAATTCTATTGAATTGATTTGGTATCTAGATTGCAAAAAAAAAAAAAAAAGTTAAAATGATGAGAAAACTTGAAAGGGGAACCGCAGAATCTCCTTTAATCGCCTGCGTGTGTAAGAGAAAAAAAATTAGACTGAGCTTTTACTACTGATCCGCCCGTTTTGAAACAGAAGAAAAAGAACGATCTCTGGCTTTTTAATTGTTCAAATCGCAGGTGAATTTGCCGGAAAGCCTGGCACCGGTCTTACATCTCAAGTTTGTCAATGCGATTTTCATCGTCGCATGAAATTGAATTTATATCTCACCTAAAAAACTTTGCAACGATCGACCAATCGAGCGGACCTAGAGAGGGACAGGCGATTCATGTCGCTGCGGTCCAGGATCTGCATCAACGCCTCGGTCGGACCGGGCGTGGTCCTTCCCAAAATAATTTAAAATGGCAACCAGCGATGCATGATGGGTTACGTTTGGTGATGTAGCCTCCATGTCCACATCAATTTTGATTACCTCCATGAAGAAACGACGATGGAGGGCAGTTTGACATCGTCAACTTCTGATTGTCGTGCACGGCAAGCCCAAAAAAGAAGAAAACGATTCGTGGATCACATGAAGATTCGACGCCTTCTCTTCTGTGGAAGTACATGGGAAAGAGTCGGATACCACATGGGGAGCAGTTTCTGAAAACGTTCGCCTTTGTTGTGGTTTTCTGGTCCACCTCAGATGATGTAGCCCCACTCCTAACCTCAAACCAATTCAAAGTTCAAACAAGCATAACATCCAAACCCCCATGAACACTGCCAAGCATTCCCTGCGAAAGCGTGCTGATAATCGCGTTGGTCGTGCAAGGAGCACTGAAAGTGTCGAGAATCAGCTGAAACCGGCATTAACCTCGCCTTGAAGTGATCGAACTAGAATATGCTTTTCTTCATGGACATAGCCACTTTCATGCGAGCGCTCCTCCGACTACTGCGCTTCGCATGAGCAGGCCTAGACAGGATGTGTACAAATGTTTATTTTCCAGAAGAGACGCCGTCGTGCTACCTGGCCCCTTCTCAAGTCGCGCCTCAATGAAAAGCCTCAATGTGAGAAATGCGCACTCACGTTGAATGGCTCCTCCGCATCTTATGTGGACTCTAGACCCTAGATTACTTCAGCTTGACCTTAGGCCAAATGCGAGTACTCCAATGGTTACAATTGAAGCCAAGCCTCGATGGACTCATCGCAAACTCTTTCCCTACTCGGGGGGAAACTCGGATTATCAAAAACCTGTCTGGACCAATGCCTCCACAAGCAGAAGGTCAGGCTCATTGGTAAAATGTCTTACTGTATTTGGGTCACAGTTTCATAGCAAGGGGATTTCATGCACGAACTGGTCAAAAATTACAAGCAGGATCTCTGGCCAAATTCCCTGTTATACCACAGTTCACGCTTCGACCTAGTAAGTAAAGCTTTGGAACAGTTGCAAGCGAAAGAGACACATTGCGGCGAAAAGATCCTGCTTTTGCACATATCTTGTCTGCAACAGAAATCAGAAATTGACCACCTTAAATGTGTTGCATGCATCTTGCTATGCCCGCTATTCTTCTCCTCTTTTAGCTTCTGTTACAACAATCAGATCTTGTCTGCAACAGAAAATAGAATTGGCCTACCTTAAATGTGTTAGAAGCATCTTGTTATACCTGCTATGCTCATTGCCTTTGCCTTCAGTGAGATCAAAGGGACATTAACCTGTTTTTTAACCTCCATCTCCGACATAGGGTCCCTCTTCTCTCCCTTGTTGGAGCACTGGAAGCGGCCACCCCACATGTCAGAATCACTTCAACGAGCTTTTCTTGTCTTATGATCAGTGGCCTGTGCCAGGTTCTCTGCGAGCACCCCAACTTCCCCAACATAGTTTCGATTTCCACCATTGGAGAGGTTAAAAAGGACCCGCTTGAAGCATCATATATTTGAAAACGAAAAAGGGTAGCAGATCGACAGCAATGCCAATCACAGTCGCGGTAGCTGTTTTATCATCACACGAGGATGTGCAAATCCTCCTCGTTTCTGTTTTAAAAAGCACAAAAGAAAATACAAATTTCCAACAAATGGGAAGAAAAAATAGTAATATCTTCTTGGAAAATTCCACATAAGCAAGTACGATACTATGTACAGGCGGAATGCAAGATCACCGCAGCAACAAGCCAAGGAAGAAATACCAGGACTAGCAAGAATTGCTCTCAATTCTCACCAGTTTAAAATGAAGCACCTTCACGTTCGTTTGATGATGAACCCGACGGCGAGGAAGTAGAATTTCCTCCCCCAGAATGCGATCCAGAGTTGGAAGAAAACAAACCACTGAAAGGCCACGGGAATGAAAACCTCCTGCCATTTTCATTTCTGTGGTTCCCTTCTCCTTCTTCAACACTACCCCGAGCACTCTCACTCTCCCTCTCACCTGTGTCATTTCCGTTCCTGGACCCATCAGCATCAGTCTTTGATTCATCAATAGGCAACTGAAAACGGCAAACCGGGCAAGAACTATGGAGCTCAAGCCAAGGCAAGATACAGCCACTATGAAACTTATGCTTACATGGCATCTCTTTAGCTTCTGCTCCAATCTGGAGATCATCCAAGCATACTGAACACTGAACATTCTCCGCCACCTTCACGGTTGGCATAGCTTCAATGGCCTCCTTTCTGGCGGGTGGCGTACCATGTCCATTGGGATCATTTTCCGCCAAATGTTGCAACAGCAAATCCAAACCAGGGCCAACAAAATAATCGCCCAGCGAGCCAATTAGGTTTGAGTTCTGGTTCGAATAATCTGACGAACCCCGAAGGACTATAGTTTGATTGAATGGATTTATCAAGATGACACGCTCTCTTTCCCTATGCCCATCCCTATCTCCATCTCTGTCCCTAGCAGTACCTCCATTTTCTGATTCAGATGCAATTCCAGCTCTAGCGTCTCGCAACAATCGCAAGATAGTGGCTGAGCTTCTCCTCCTCCTACGAATTATGGATTCAATTTCCCGATCGAACTCAGCATCGACTCCATGATACGACTCGCCCTCCTCGGTATCATCATCTTCATCTTCAAATCCCAAGCGTCTGAACCTACGTCTTCGACGGTTATTGCCCATCATGCCAAGCAAAATCGGTGCCCAAAGAGAGAGCGCACGGTCTGAACCAGATTCGCCATCAGAGTCCCGTGTATCCCTCGTGGTGGAGCTCATCTCTTCAATAAAACCGCTTTCGCAGTACGGGCACTTGATCTCTGCTTCCAGAATGGGATTCACCATTCGAGAGCACACGTGGCACCAATATCTTGCTCCCATTGCTTCCTCCATCTTGTCTTTCCCTCTTCCCCCTTCAGTTCTGTCATGCCCAAAGCAGTGAAATCAACAGCCATCATAGGCTAATAGGTAGACCGAGACAATATGCAGCCCAAGTCTACACTCAACAGCAGGGGCTCCACGTTGTGCGAAACCATAACAGATCTAGCTCATAAACAATCAATTTGTGACATCCGAACATCAAAATGTCCTCTGAACATGCACGGACAAGGGGGAAAAAAACACTCCAAGATCTGATAAATACTGAAATCATTCGGCGACCCAACCGATTAACTTCCGAGGTCCAATTGGGTCCACCTTCAACTTTGTAGCTCGAAATAAACGGGGAAAAAAATCAAGAAGTTCACAGGTACAGCAGGGGGCCCAAAAATCATCCTTCAACTGGAGAGAAGGGTTAATCTCTCAAACTTGTTCCTCAACAAAACACGTTGGACCAAAGTCAACGTCTTGCGTGCAATCTACTTTACCCACCTAACCCAACCCCCCCCCCCACAAAAAAAAAAAAAAAAGAAAAAGTTTCTGCTTTCAATTTGAAAAGAAAAAAAAAAAATAAAGCAAGATGCACATCGTGAAGCTCACCAAAGTTCAGAAGGATCCCAAACAACACCAAACCCAGCTTCGAACTAAGCTGCCAAATATTCGCACATCGCCTCGAAAATGGAAAAAAAGGAAGAACAACCGCGCTCCGTCACGGCGGAGAAAAAACAAGAGGACAAAATCCCAGAATGAACCCAGAAACGCAAGGATCTGGGGGGGGGGGGGGGAGCAAAAAAGGGGAAAACCGCAAGCGGGGCGCAGGGCTCCACCCAAAACGCATCGCCACCGCACAAATCCAGACGCGCCCGACACCGCGAACGGATCAAGGAGGGAGAGGAGGAGGCGGCAGAGCCCCCCCCGCGACACCCACGCGCTCGTTCGATCCAACACCCGGACGAGGACCCAGATGGGAAGGGAAGATCAGAGAACCGCTCCAGAGAGAAAGATCGAGGAAGGCAGCGAGAGGAGGGGAGAGGAAGAGAGAGAGAGAGAAGAGGGTACCGACCCGACAAGACCGCCGCAGCTTCCGGACGCGTCGCCGATGTCGCCGCCGTCTTCTTCCGGGGACCCGGAACAGGGGGGACTTCCCGGGAGTGAAAAGAAGAGAGGGAGAGACGGATAGAGAGAGAGAGAGGAGAACGCAGAGAAGGAAAGGCGAATGCAAAATGGGCTTTGAAGATTCTTGGCAATAAAGGACAAACCAACCGCGTCTCTCTCTCTCTCTCTCTCTCTCTCTCTCTCTCTCTCTCCTCCTTTCCTACGCCTGTCCTTTTCTCCTCTCTCTCCTTCTCTCTCTCGCTTTTTCTTCTTCCCCATTTTTTTTCGAATTAATTTTTTAATTATAAATTTTTTTTAAATTAGCATATCTACGACGAATATATTCCGAACTAATTTTTTGATCATAAAAAATCCCGGATTTATATATTTGTGGTAAATTTACCTTTTGTTGGTTTCCATTAAATTGGATTAAATACCCAAAAAAAATCGCAAATTCATACATCTGTGACAAACGGAGGGTAAAATCCAAAACCGGTACATCTGTTAACTGCCACGTGACATTTAACAAAGCAATTTTGACAGCAGAATTTAACGAAAACTAATAAGGGTAAATTTATCACAAGTGTATTAATTTGCTTTTATGTTCAAAAAATTAATTTAAAATATATTTGTCATGGGCGTTTGGGGTTTTTCGTGGTATCAACCCTAAATAATTCTCATTTCTTGGTTACCGAATTTGCCCCCAAAAAAAAATAATGGCCCTTTTTTTTTTTTTGATCAAGCCATTTCGGTTTGTCCAAGGTAAGTGATCATTGGGTGGGCTTGGGCCGAACCAAATCGAACATTACGGTCGAGGCCTATGCTTTTGCCTGAGCCAACCCAACTCGAATTCTTTTATAATATATAATCTTCGGTTGGGTCGGATTTTGCTATTAAGGCTCCGCTCGTTTGGCGGAAAATATTGTGTTTTTGAAAAATGTTTTTCCGGAAGTCATTTTTCTGGAAAATATTTTTCTAGAATATAATTTTCCGGTGTTCGGCAACCAATATGAAAAAGTTTCGGAAAATATTTTTTGCCGGCGGCGGCGGTAGCGGCGGCGACCGACGGCAGCGGCCGGCAACTGGTGACGGTGGTCGGCGACGACCGACGACCGACGAGTGGAGGCCTCGACCGACGAGCGGCGACTAGCGGCCGGCGACCAGCGGTGGCCGATGACCGGCGGCGGCGGCTGGCGACCATAGGGGGGAAAGAGAAGTTTGGAAAATGGTTTCCGTTTTTCAGAAGCGGAAATCATTTTCCTCAAAAACAATAAAGGATTTGGGGATGGAGAAGGAAAAAGTTTCCCCACGGAAAACATTTTCCGTCCCCGAACACCGGAAAACGCGAAAAATGTTTTCCGGAAAATTTTCTTTTCCTGAAACAAACGGAGCTTAAGTATCCTTATCTAAACTCAATCTTGAAAGTCTTTTCGGCCCTTATGGCTCAACCTAGCCTAGGATGGGCCGCTACGTCCATGATCTAATTTGTTTTTCAATCAAGTCTTTAAATCTGCTTGATTGTTCTGATTAAGTCTCTCCGACTTCAAATTCAGTTATTTAAAGTTTGACATGTTTGTCGGAGCAAATGAGAGTTTGATGATGCGGATAGCTTAATTTTCGGTTGTTTCGTGTTGGGGCACGTCATTGCTTGATGTCCGATTGTGGTTTTTCATTCCGTATAGTCGATATTCTAAGATGAGAAAAAGCTTCTTCTCGCATAGGGCCTCGTCAGCTTCGATGAACATGCAGTTCTAAATAACCGAAATTTAAAGTTGGTGGAACTCGGCTTGAATAGCTGCACGAGTTTAAGGACTTAATTCGGCAATTTAAAAGTTGATGGACCCGATGCAAAAAGATCCGTGAATTTAGGAGATAGAAATAACAATTTAGCTTGCTCCGTTCGACACTCGATTGATCTAGTTCTGTCAAATTAGCTTATGCATACTACACATTGTTGCATAATGTTTGGTCCAATGTGGCACGTGCTATATAAGGTTAATAGATTTGAAGCCCCGCTGTTACCTATCTTATAGACTGTTGACAGATGAGCACAATTTTTCCATCCAAGAAATGTTCAAAGTGTTGTCATTGTTCAAGGCTGTCACCTCTTCTTTCTTAAGTAAGATTTCAAAGAACGCCTTCGCATATATCATTTCTTAAAATATTAAAAGAAAAAAAACGAAACCTATAAAATGATTCATTTTGATGATTCGTACCATAATGTAGCATTTACTATTCTTTTCTTTTCATTTATCTGCCAATGTCTGTAAAAAAAAGAAAAGCTCGAATATGACATTCCCACTAAAAGGTTAAGCACGAGTCTTTAAATAACAAAGAGAGGTAAGATCGAATTTCATCTATCCAGATTTAAAATTCATAATCCGTGACAATTTATTTATACAGCGCTACGGTTTATCGGTAAAAAATATAGCTTTTCTTAAATCCGTCGCCGATATAAAAGATAAATTATATCCGCCTTTAAAATGATTGATCCCGAAACAAATCAGTCAAAAAAATCGATTTCAAATACACACGTCGCTCATCCCAACTCTTGTTTTATACCGGCGACGGCAGACCTATCAATAATTCTTACAAAAGTGTTAATTTGACCGCAAAAAAAAATTTGGAGTCAAGGTCTTCATTTCTTGTGTTTTTTTTTTTTTTTTTGTAAATTATTTCTTTATGGAAAATGATTTAAAACGGTCTTCTCTGCTTTACTTGACTGAGCTATAGGACCGTCGCGCTTGCAAACGCAAGTTCGCCGTCGTCGTCTCCGTCCCCTCGCCGTTCCCCACACCCAACCGCCGTCGCCGCCGCCATGGAAGACCGCCGCCACCACCACCACCGCCCTCACCGGATCTCCGTCCCGCCCCGCGCCGCCGCGGCCGCCTCGAGGCCGCCCTATCCCGCCTTTTCCTTCCCCCCATCGACCCCGACCCCGACGCCGTCGAAGTCGCGCGGCTTCTCCCTCCTCACCCCCTCCTCCGCCCGGCTCTCCGGCGGCGGCGGCGGCGGCGGCGGCAGCAGATCTTCGCTCTCCTTCCTCTTCCTCCTCCTCTTCTCCCTCCGATCCCTCTACGGCCTCCTCCCCTTCCTCCGCTCCTCCCCGCCTTCCTTCTCCCTCTTCCCCTTCTCCTTCCTCGTCTCGCTCCTCTCCTTCCTCCTCTCCCTGTCCTTCTCCCTCGTCTCCCCTCCCTCGCCGCCCTCCAAATCCCCCCTCCAGCCGAAGCTCCAGAGCCGGCGGCCCCTCCTCGTCCTGGCCTCCCTCTCCCCCTCGCAGAACAGGGCCCTCGCCGCGAAATCGGTCCTCCTGGCCGTCGTGTTCCTCCTCCGGTTCCAGGCCCTCAGGTACTGCAGCGCCGCGGCGATGATCCTCGCCGAATTGTCCGGCAACGTCGCCGCGCGGTTCCTCGCCGAGGGGAAGATTAGGGATTCCGGCTATCTGGGTAAGAATCGATCCTCTAGGGTTCGTGGGTTTATTGCATTGTTTCTGGGATTATTTCTTTTGGCTCTGAGTTGGGACCGGAACATGTGTTTCCCCTTTTCCGGATCATCGTCTTCTGTCGGTAATTGGAGGTTCTCGGTATTGCCTAGAGAGAATTGTTTGAGGATATGGCCGATGCTGTTGCCGTTCTTGTCCGGGTTTTTGGGGTGTTACGAGCGCGTGTCGATGAATCGCGGAGTGCTTCAGGAGCTGGGGCAGAAACGGGTTAGGTTGATTTCGCTGCTCTATACATCTGTTGTGCTCTTTGTTCCTGCTGTTGTTGGCATTCTTGTGTTTGAGCACGAAGGAGATAGTATTTCGGTTACTAGTTTAGGTTGGCCTCTAGCTAATACTGTTGTTTTTGGAGTGCTGTTGAGTGAGAATTGCAGTGATGAGAAGTTTGTGAGCTCTAAAGATTTTCGGAGGGAATTTTTGGTTACGTTCGCTTGCACGGTGGTTTTGGAGTTGTTCTACTTCCCTGAGCTCTCGCTCTGGGGATTATTGCTTTGTGGGATACTTCTTTATGTTGCCGTTGCGGAGCTGGATCCTGTTTACTTGAGTTACGCTGAGTTGGGTTTGGAATCGTCGGAGCCATTTACTACCTCGATCATAAGGCCTATCCGTCACATTTTGAGCGAGAGGAAGTCTCGCAAGATTGCGCTTTTCCTCTTGATCAACACCGGGTACATGGTTGTCGAGTTCGTAGTTGGGTTCATGAGCAACAGTCTTGGCTTGATATCAGATGCATGCCACATGTTGTTTGACTGTGCTGCTTTGGCTATTGGCCTTTATGCTTCATATATATCACGCTTACCTGCGAATGGGCAGTTCAATTATGGTCGTGGGAGATTTGAGGTTCTCTCTGGGTATGTCAATGCAGTTTTTCTGGTGTTGGTTGGAGCACTTATTGTGTTAGAGTCTTTTGAAAGAATTTTGGACCCGCAGGAGATCTCGACCAATAGTTTGTTAACTGTGTCCATTGGCGGGCTTCTTGTCAATGTGGTTGGGTTGATATTCTTCCATGAAGAGCATCATCATGCACATGGTGGATCCTGCTCTCACTCGAATTCTCCCTCCGGTTCCCATTCCCATTTCCATTCCCATTCCCATTCCCAACACCAACATGACCACGACTGCCACAGTGAGGATCAGAAATGTATTTCTGTCAACCATGATTGCCATGAAAAATCTTGCTCTGATCATCATAACCAGCATCGTCACCATCATTCTGATCACCACAACAATGACAATGCTAAAAGTGCTTATCCTACTTCAGGGAGCTCTAGTTGTCATGGTCATGACCATGCTGACATTCATAGTGAAGGTTCTCATGGGTGTGATCATGCTCATCACGATGACCATGCTCATGCTCATGCTCATGACCATGACCATCATCATCATGATCTGGTCTCCGCACATCATTACTCCACTGAAGGTCATGCAGACGGACGTCTGCCTACTCAGACAGCAGCTCCACACTCCCATGGGCATTGTTCGTCCATTAGTCACATCCACCAGAGAAATCTACCATCAAGTGAAGGGGAAGCTAAAAAACACAGTCACCATCACATTGACCACAACATGGAAGGGATATTCTTGCACGTTCTAGCAGATACAATGGGAAGTGTTGGAGTCGTTGTGTCAACTCTTTTGATAAAGTACAAGGGATGGCTGGTTGCAGATCCTGCCAGCTCTATATTTATTTCCATTTTAATTGTGTCCTCAGTCATCCCGTTGCTCAGGAACTCGGCAGAGATTTTGCTCCAAAGGGTGCCTAGGGCTCACGAACAGGATCTATTTAATGCTCTAAACAATGTAACAAAGATAAAGCAGGTGAGAGGCATTCCACATTTCCATGCATGGAGCTTTACAAACACAGAGGTAGTGGGAACAATCCATCTTCATGTCGAGACAGAAGCTGACAAGGCTTCCACAAAAGCACAAGTTTCCCGCATGCTGCATGATGTGGGGATTAATGATCTTAAGCTGCAGGTGGAGTGTGTCAATCATACTTAATGGTGATCTTGCACTAATGCTGAGTTTCATCATTTTCGGGATTGCTCGAAGAAAAGAGAAACCCCCCCTGTATGAGGACTGATTCAAATTGCTGACTAAAAATGTCAATGAAGCTCCAGATACAGTGCTGTCGCTGCTGTTCTGGGTTTCATCTGTGTTACTCCGTGTGGTTCTCAAAAATTCATAATGAATGAGAAGATGCAAGACATCCACAATCAACTGCTGGAATGCTCGTCATTTTTCTGGTAAGATTGCATGGCAAAGGCTGCCGTTACCTCAATGTCATCACGGTTCCTTTTTTGGATTATTGGTCCATAGAAATTGGATTGCTTTGATGTAAATAACTAGCTTAGTACCCGTGCAATGTGCATGTGCGGGAACTCCATTTCTCTCAGCAATATAAAGTCCAAAGAATTTTCTGTCCTGGTTTTGTTTATGTAGTAGCTGTAACTTGTGATTGAACAAAGGAGCTGCGGATCAGCACTTGGTTGATTTAATGCCGAATCTTAAAAGGTTTTGGATAACTTTAGATTTTGGAATCGAAGAAACTTGTGTTAAGCTTAGATTGTAGTATGAAGTGTACTTTCAATATTGCGATTTGGGTCAATTGTGGGTAATGCTAGAGAACAGGGAACGTGCATTGGAGTTACAGGCCACCTAGAACTTTCAGCTGGATGTATGGGCTGCTTTTGTCCGTCTCGTGAAGCGACTTGACTAGGATATGATTGTATTGAATGACAAATTAGAGAGACATGACAGAGATGATGGAAACCCTTTTCTCTTTGTGCAATCTGGTGTTTGGAACTTTGGTTTTTTTCTCCCTTTTCAAATTGAGGACCTCAATTTTCAAGAATTGCCTTCACGCGGTCCTCGTGGCGCATTTTTTTATTGTGACTTGAAATGGTAGGTCATTTCTTTTTGCCAATTAGCTGAAAACCTGGTTTTTTTTTCCCTTGTTCCTCCTAAACTTTTTCTTCCTTCCTCTGCACTGCCGTTGCGACTGCTCGTGTTGACCTGTTGTGGCTTGCCGCCGTCACCGTTATAGTCACCGCCCTAGTGTGTGGTCGGCCGAGGCAATGCGGGTCCTCTCATTGTGGCGGTCATGCTCAATCGAACTGTGGCAATTAGTATTAGAATTTCTATTGCACTGGCCTATTCTAATTGTGTGTGTGTACCGTATTGCATCGGGACAAAGCTATGAATTTTGTTAATTTTATCACATTTTGTGACTTAGAAGACCAAACTAATGGAGTCTTTCTTGCAGCAGCTGGCGTTTGAAGTCGTTTTCCGCATAGGAAAAGAGCTTCTAATCTGTGGATGGAGACATAACATTAGTGACTTCGTTTAAAAATATCCCGAAACACTTGTTTAACAATTAAAAGTAGAAAAATATTTTTATTTTAATGAATTGATTGTCTACATTAGACGAATACTTAGATTTTTAAAAATCGAATATCCCCTCGTTAAACACGTTTAGAAAGTGTCTTGGAGCGGTAATAACATGATCTAGAGGAGCTCGAGCTCGAGCAGTAGGGCATTCTCGAGGACAGAAGACTGACGACCTTTGCCTCCACCAGCATTCATAAATAATACAAACACAGCTAAATTCAAAATATGTGGAAGGTTTTGAGCATCCCACACATCAAGAGCTGTTCCACCGGAGTAAAAAACCCAACATTAAACTGATTTTTCGTCACGAACCTCGACAATTCATTTATCTTTTGCGAAACAAACTTACCCTTTAAATACACCGTGTCAAATTATTGAAACCCTGTCTTAATTTAGTCATAGTTAACAATACCAACCGATGTAGACCTATTACAGCGAATTTTTTTGGCTTTATCTTGAACCATTGAGAAACGAGCACAAGATAAAGCAATCGAGGGCAGATACCTGTCCGGATCTGCGTCCCCACGAATCGAGTCCATCGCGACCCACTAATCGCGTGGGTCCCACGAGATTAACGACTATTTCCTGTCCACGACCGCGCAAGCCCCGCCGAGTCCTGACAAGACCTCGCAGTCGAGGCAGGATTTTGGTTCAAAGATGATGCGTGGTGGTAGATATAGCACACGAGATTCGATCAGGCAACAAGAGCTTGACTTGCGGATAGATGGTAGAGTCACGTGACTTTGACTGGTGGGACGAGGTTGATGTCAATGCCCTTCGCTCCATTGGTGAAAGGGGAAAAGGAACAGCTCACATCTGCTGCGTGGCCTTCACCTCATGTCAAAGTCGAGAAAAGCAAACGAGAAAGCAAAAGGTCCCGCTCCCAAACGCTATTTTGCCAGGTCTTTCCTCAGCACAGGGTCGTTCCCCTGTCGTCCTTCTCAAACTAGGGACTCAGAAAATGAGAAGTGGAAGGTAGCATCAAACCTAAAACCACGTAAAGGAGGGGCATATGTTCAGGCATCACTAGGTGGGATATTCTCTGGACACAAAACAATGTACAGGGAAATTTCGAAGGTAAAACATTGTAACGAGCGATCATCACACTTTAAGATTCGATTACGACAAACCGTCGTGATTCCGTAAATCACTTTCCCCGAAATATGACTCATGATATTGTATGTAAAAGGCATTGCGAAAATGCTCCAGCTAGAACGCACCTGAGCAGCTGTAGTCATGGTTACACAAATACTCTGATGACATCGGCAAAACATAGCTTGAGAGAGATAGATGAAGGGCGCTCAACGTGCCAAGCAAACATCCGTTCTTACACTCTTAAGACATCAGCAAAACATAAATTGAGATCAGAACTGGACAAATAGACCATTTACCCAACAAAGGACCGCATCTATGCCACAGGTAATGCTATTGTCTTTAAAAAGAGAAAGACGAGAAATCCATGCATCATCTGTACATAATCATGGCCATGCACGAACAATTCCGACCGCCGCCAAGAGAAGCCTGGCATGATATCCTATGCAAGTGGCATTCAAATGTAGCTAAACCAAACATTTTTCCATTGAAGTTCCCTCTCAAAAGTTAATGAATACAATATCATTCAATTAGTCAATTCCAATTTCCACATGAGCCGTGAGTATGATCCTTCTAATTTACACTCAGCATCCTCTTCATGCAAAAAGAATGGCAAAAATAGGAAAATGTACAAAGCCATCCCAATATAACTCAACCCGCAAAGTTGAATGATGAAATCTCAGAATATATGGATGCAGTAGATAGAAAAACATATTTCTCATATGTCCTTTACCTATACACTCCGAGGCTTATTTGCAATCTCATGCTGAGATAGGGTTCTTGAACTATTAACCTGCAAAGACACATTAAAATTACAGAGGACAAAAGGAGAATCTTGTACCATAGTCCTAAAACTGGGCTCATCTTCCAACAAATTCACGAAACACCAAAAAATTTTCTAGCAGTTTTTTGCCTTTACAAATATATGTCCATCTGTCGGAGAAGCCGGGAATATCAGTATTTAAAGTGGCATGGACAACTAACAAAATAAATGTTCATATGTTCATGCTGCTTAGAGACTCTCTCTCTCTCTCTCTCTCTCGAAAGTCTCATGGACAACTAACAAAATATATGTTCATGTGTTCAAGCTGCTTAGATACTCTCTCTCTCTCTCTCTCTCTCTCTCTCTCTCTCTCTCACGTATTGTCGGAGATGGGTTGGCTGTCCTTAACTCATATAGCTTGTTTATGCAATTTAAAGAGGTCCCAAGTAAAGGAGACTGGTTTCAGAGTAGGTAGGTTCCAGACCAAGAACCTAGAACCTATCTTGTCAGACTGGGAACCGAACAAGCAGTTCCAAGGTCAACTCAGAACCGGGCCTGATCTTAAGTATTACTACTATAATTTTAGGAAAACATATCTCCAACAATATTTATCTTTTTTTTCAAACAAAGAACAAAAACAAAAGTTGAAAACCAATTTAAAACCTGTTCAACCTGAGAACCGATGTTCACAGTATAAAACCGGCAACCTAATGGGTCAAGGCAAGCTCCTCAATTTTTTATGTAGAATCTACCAGGTCCCCTGTGAACTGGCCTAACTGGTCGGGTAAGGCTGGTTTGGTTTGGTTCTCGGATTGAATCGGCCTAGTCACTCACACCTAGTCTTGAGCACGACATGTTTCATGAGATAAACTAAACATCAATCTTGCAAGTTCCCTGCCTCACCTTTTTTTTCAATCGGTTCATCAAGTGAACAAGTACTGTATTTATAAAGAGTTAAATTCTCCACAAATCAATCCTTGAGTATAATCGCAAGAAGTAAAAGGAAATATTGAGATTGCTACATACATCTGCGTCCCGAAGGGACCTCCCAACGGATGTCTTCAGTTCAGAAGCTTCTGCGGCAGATAAAGACTCATCATCACCAGTGCCACTTTGGTTAACCTACAATTGAAACATGCAAGATAGATGGTGTCAGAACTCATAAATTGTACCACGTCATGAAGAACTCCACAGCTTCTGAGAACCTGAGCCCAAGGATAATGCTTAAACGCTCTAATCAATATACTCTCAACTCAAAGAAATGTCAGATTAAAACACATAGTCAGATCAAGGAAACAAAACATTCTGCACAATCAGCTTTGCAGCTCAACCACTCCAGAGCAGATTTTGATCCCAGGAAAGCACATGTTTAGGGGAAATGCAGAGAAGATAAAGAATGGGTTTTTGCACGCCATGTAGAGAGAGCCTTCACTAGTTCCTAATCAAGCAAGTCGTGACAGATGTCCAGATTTTCCATGAATGAAATGAGATGTATAAACAAAAATAAACCACCACATTATGAGGAGACATCCATTATACACTAACTAAATATTCACTAAAGGTCCATTGAAGCAAAAGTGATAAATTAATTTGGCTCACTTCAAGATATATGGAGAAGTGTATAAAACAAAAATAGATATACTGAAGGTTTAGTAGGCACTTGCGCTGAACCATGCATCATTGATTTGGCTGCAAGGCAAAGGTTTTAAAGCAGGGACTTGTCAAGAATTTCCTAGAGCTCTTGAAAAGCTCATGATTGATCACAAGCATTGCTACAGCTTCTAATGAAGAATAACACAGCTTGTAATCAAAACAGTTAAACAGTTAACCCTACTTAATGCTTCCACTATGAAGGTGCTACCATGGAGACAAGGAAGCAACTTATGACAGTATGAGATCAACCATGTCATAAAGTTACTATACAAGGAAAATGGACATTTTACTGGTCAACATTAACAACTATGATAGCACTTACTACGCAAAATGGAAAAGTTGCTGGTGATGCACTGCTATGGTTGATGAAGGAGGCACTCCCTAAGATCATATCTGGTCTAGAAAATGGCTCCAACTATATTATCCAAAACTTGCTCCATAATGATTTTTGTACTCCCATTTACAAAAAACCTCACTTACTTAAGACAGTATTTGACCCAAATATCCTTCTATAGTCCAGATGCTTTCAATGTCACTTCACATTTCCAAATCCAATGTATCAAAATGTTAACTGATATTATAGTTTCAATAACCAATTTCTGCTGCATAATGTCCTCATCATATCAAAGTAGTCCTCCAATTGTTACATTATCAGTCAAGAACATATATAACATACATATACTCTATTCAGCAGAATGAATCACACTTTCCTGGCAGTAAATATTATCTGTGGGGGAAAAGATCCAAAAATAAGCAAACAATGGTGTATGGACAGAAATCAGGTAAAACAGCATGAAACATTTGAAAAACCGTGCAACCAATTTAGATGACAATCCCTATAACTTGGAAGCATCTTTAGTGGGGAAAAAGAGCGAGCCAAATACAATTAATATAATAATAGGTGAAAAAACTATACCCTACTTAAGCGTCTGTCTTGGACATCTTCAAAAAGTGATGAATAATAAGTGGGGTCATATATTGAGCCCCCTAGTATCTCATCAGGATCTGGGCCTTGTCTAACTGCAGCAGGAGTCACCGGACTTAAAAAGCTAGTTCTTGAATCGGTATCTACCTCATGGGGATATGCACCGTCTATACGTGAAACCCCTAACCTGTATATCTGAATCCATAAAAACGAGGATGACAGCCTCACAGAAAACCCAAATATTTGCATAGCCAGCGCGAGTTTCACTGAAAAGATGAAAAATACTCCATAGTCATCAGAAGAAATGTTCCTGCATTAACATAAAATACTCCAAGATTATACATAAAGGAAGTGCCAGAAGAGAAAGACTGTTCCCTGGAGTAACCTATTCACTACAGTAGGTCATGATTATTTCACAGGGAAAATATATTTTATGCCCTAAAATATTCTTAAAATTTCAATTTGACATCTATAAATACTTTCTCATTTCAATATCACCTTCAACTGTTTGGATAAATTATTAAAAAACCAAAGCATATAAATTCAGTTCAATATCTACAAGACAGACTTAAATTAATTTTCCTAACAATATTGTTGTTAAGAAAAGTACTCACCAGGAAATATGACCTTTGAGTCACATTTCATTTCCAAGCAACTCTTGGTAAAGTAATCAACTCAAAGGAACTTGGATAACTGTGGAATCATTGACTCAGAACTATTTTGAGGCTACTTCAGAATGAGGGGTTGGTGGAAAAATAGAATGACAGCATATTAGATTCCACAATCATAATCCTTGGACAGTTTTTATTACTGATGTTGGAGACTGGGATTTGATCAACAATTTATATTAGGTATATAGTAAGTATTCTTGTTGTCAGTAGTGATAGGCTTCCTTTTTCAATTATGTTTCCTGTTCAGGTTTATTATTTTGTTTAGATTAAGTTAAGGAAGACTATTGAATTATAGCAAGTCATTCTTTGAATAGTGTGATGCAATTTCTCTCTTCAAGCTTGATACTTAAGAAGCCTTAGTTGCATGGTTAGGAAACTTTAAGTGTAAAGCAAAAAGAAAAAGGGATAAGTGCACTCGAAGTCTTAAAACTTGTCACGAAAGTACAATTGAGTCCTAAATCTTTCAAAAAGTGCAATTAAGTTCTAAAACTTGTTAAGTTGGTATCCTCAAGTCCTTCCATTAACTCTATCCCAATTGACAAACAGAAAATGCAAACAAGTTTTAGGACTTGAATGGACCATCTTGACAAGTTTTATGACTTAATTGTACTTTTTGAAAGTTTTAGGAATCAATTACACTTTTGTGACAAGTTTTAGGACTTGATTGCACTTTAAAAGTTTTAGGACTCAATTGCACTTTTGTAAAAAGTTTTAGGATTTCCGGTGCACTCATCCCAAAGAAAAAATGTGCTCGTTTTTTAATATTATTCATCGAGAGTTCTCCTTCACATTCTCTGTCCCGGCTTACTAAGTTGGGACTTGTCCTATATCAGGTTTTGGAATCAAAGCAAATGTTTCTACCGTTGACTTATGATTTTCTCCAAAAATGGTGAGTGACGCTAAATCGAACTCTAGGCTAACTAAGTTGCACTATGACTTCGGCAAATTGAAATCAAAATTTGAAGTTTTTCGCGAGGTTCATGGCAATATAAAGCAAGCTTTTACAAAGAGGGCTTTTCAAGGAGAAGAGAGATCAGTGTCCATCCACTCTTCACGTTTGGCTGGTGGAGAAGTTCAATTTCACACTTATAGCTTGTGGGGAATGATAGAAATAGTCTTTTGTTCTTAATATTTGTATATGGGCGGCTTACCTATGAAGTCATTTTGTATAGGGGTGGTACCTCCTTGGTAACCTTTTTCTACAAAAATTTTGCTTATCCTCCGAAAGATTTATAGATGAATAAATAAAGCAAGTTTTGGTGCACTAATAAACAAAGTTCATGAAATTTTTTAGCAACTAAACACAATACCCAATGCCCGTGGATTGTAAATAGTTAAAACCACAAATAACCAAGCCTCTCTAGCATGGGATACAGAGTTTTCACGGTCTTCAAGAGTTAGAAGAATCTTTGCTAGAGGGTGAGGAACTAGAATCACATGACATGAACGTCAAAGAAACAGGCAAGGAAGAAAGCTTCGATGTCCATGCTTCTAGCGTGGAGAATTAGGCCATTTGGTATACCAAAATTCAGTGAAGACGCATGATAAATCTCCTTTTCCTATTCTCATTAGGATGTTAAGTTTCCTTTTCCAATACCTATTCTGACTTTGAATAGGATTGCTGTTTACCTTCCTTGTAAATAGAGCGAATGGAGAGCACCGAATCCTAGCAAGTTTCGTTTTAATTGTGATGCCATAATTCTCTTAAGTACGAGGCCCAAGAAGCCTAGGTGTGATGCTTAGAAAGCTATAGATTGAGAGTTCCCTTACAACTTGCGCTCATTACTTGTGGGACCCATGGTCCTGCATCAACCTCCCTTCCCATTTGTTAGACTGACTAAATCTCACAAAGCATTTATGGCATGCCAAAGATTGACGATCCAATGTCTATATTGATATTTCTACTTCAGTAAGATCTGCAGCTGAGCTTTGCATCGAATGGTGGGAAAGGTCCCAATCAATCATCATATACGCAAAAGTCTGTAATCTGTGAACTAATAACGAGGATGATGGGTTCGTGGGACTTAATTTCCGCTGGGAAAAAATCACTCCAAGAATGGACAGTGAAGTGAACAAGAATTATACCTTTCACATCTTATTAATTTTCTACAAGTGGGTCAACTGCTTCAACATCAATGACCAGGCATGACATAAACGCAAAGCACCAGTTCAACATAATTGAAGTACTTGGGAGGACTATTGGGCAGACAACGTACCATATCTCATAGGTGAAGAGAATGAACCAGGAGATATCGAGCAGAATTGCGCAGAAGAGAAGGACGGCATAGGTTCGACCCAGCTTCTGGCTGCTACTCTCGATAGCCACCAGAGCAAACAGAGCAATGGCCAAGTTGATGAGCAGAATCCCGTTGTATATCGCGCCCAGCGATCCCACCAATGCGCAACCAATCTAAACTCCATAGAACATCACGAATTCCAAACAAACAATCAACACCCACCAAAAATCGTAACCCGAAAACGAGGAAAAAACCTAGCTTTGAGCCCGGGAACACAGAGAATCCCGAGAGAGAGAGAGTTTTAAGAGAAAAGAGGAGCTCACTTGGATGTAAATGAGGACGACGGCCAAGGACTGGAGGCCGTCGTAATCGCGAAGGAAGCGCCGGATGCGGTCTCCCAGCGACCAACAAGGCATCATACGCCCGCGAGGACCGGCCGAATCTCGCCTACGTCGATCTGGCCATGCGTGAACCGCGCGCGACTGCACATGAACAGAAGTGGGCGGCGCCGCGGCCGGAGGAGGAGGAGGAGGAGGAGGAGGTGCCCGAAGTGCGAGGAGCTGTTGCTTCTGCAATGGCGAGAGATATGCAGCAACTGAAAGCGGGAGCTCTGGTATTTCGGGGAAGAAGGAAGGAGAAAAACTGGTTGGGCTTTACAGTGTCCGAGGTTGCGCTTCCGTTTCTGATGACGGAATCTCATTCCAGCGCCCACGTGCAGCGCACGTGCGTGGTATCTCCTCAGTGTTGTCTCCTCTCCTATTTGTCACGGAATCGGATTGGTGATGGTTTGTTCTTTTTTCATGAATATAAGTTAAAGTTTGACAGTAACTAGCGAGAGTTACTCTCTTGTCAACTCTCTCTATGTTCCCCGGTTCAAATCACATCGGAAGCACTTCGACGGTGAAATCTTGAGCGGATCGGGCCGATGCGAAGGAGGGTGCTCTTGGTAAGGACACGAGCGAGCTCCCGATTCAGCCGGGTTATTACTTTACGTTCTTTTTAAAGCAGCATGGCCAGTGGTTTAGTCCTGATTCAGCAGCAGGCTGTGATGAATTTTCTTCAGGCTTCAAAGTAGCTGAAGAAGGTGGATGCCACAGCTAGCTACAGCGCTTGTTCCCAAGGTTGGAAGAAGCCTCGAGGATGACTCGACTTATGCCCCTTTTCTCGCTGTAGCATACTATGCAAGTGAATCGCCAAGGCGTTGGCTACTTGATAGAAGAAGTTTCTGCCTGATTTTATTGGCTACAAGGAGGCTGCATTTGTTGAAGGTAGAAGGGGTTTCTGACAAACATACTCTTGGCTCATGGATTTGTCAAGAACCATCTGGGATTTCCCCTCGAGCAATGACCAAATATCATGAAAGCATTTCGATTCAGTGAGGTGGGATTTCCTTTTTGCTGTGCTATATATGTTGTTCAAATGCCTCGGCAGTTTACTCGATGTGTTAAAACTTGTTATCTCTGGAGCTTATTTCTCTATTTGTTTGAATGGAGGTCGTTGAAGGTTTCGTTAAAGGAGAGATCTGAGTGTGCTCTGAGTAACTGAGGGTCCTTACGTTATATAAAAATGCGATGGTGATTGGAATGCATTCTGGGGAGGTGCTCGGCAAAAGTTTCTTGAAACTAAAGCCTCTAGGCTAGCCCATTGCCTCGACCCTGTTGGATATTGTAAATGTTGGGCCTGAGTGAGCCAGATCAATGAGATTGGCTTTCAAGATGAACAAAACCAATTACCTTTAAGGCTGTTTGGCAACTTGTCAAATAGTAAAAATTTCTGTTCTTTTATTTCCAGAATCAGTTTGAGAGTAGAAATCAATTTGTTAAATTTTTTGTGCCTGGGTGCAATATTGCAAAAAATTGTTCCCAAAATCAATTTTGGAACATAATTAAAAAGTAAAAAAAAGTAGCTTCTTGATTTTGAAATAATTTTTTCATTTTTGATTCTTCTCCATTTTCTTCTTTTTTTTGATTTGTTGTTATTCTTCGGCCTGCCGCCCGCCACTCGCCGGCCATCGACCATAGGCCGCCGACAACTGTCCATAGGCTAGGGCCGGCGAGGGCGGCTCATGGTCGTGACGGTGAGGTCTCTCCTAGCTAAGGTGAGATTGGCCTCACTGTCGCCACCCAGGTTCGTCGCCTAGGTGGCGACGGAGAGATCAACGGCGAAGGCCGCGACGCCCTCGTTTGCCCTAGCTTTTGGCCGATTGCTGGCACTAGCAACCGGCCTTGGCCAAGGAAGCGAAGGGAAAGAAAGAAAAAAAAAGGAAAAAAGAAAGAAATATTAAAAATTTCAAAATATTTTTAAAATATTATTAATAAAATGAAATTTTGTGTAGTTACTAAATGCATTTCTGTTCTTTTTCTATTCTAAGAATATAAATTTTGAGCAGTTACTAAACACCTTCAAACGCTTAGAAATTGTTTCTGGGCACAAAATAAAAAAGAATTATTTTTTAGCAGAATCTGTTCTCGAGCACAGAATTATTGCCATGTGCAACTTTAGTACCTCACCGGGGCTCTCCCTTCTCCTCTCAAGACAAGTTCGTTTATGTTAGGGGTGAACGGTTCCCGATCCGGTCCGATCTAACCTAAGAACCGAGAACTAGACCGGGAGGATCGGTTCCAAGTTTCTATGATCGGAGACCAAACCGGCTAGTCTTGAGACTACAGTCTGGTCTGGTTCGGTCTGATCCTGTTCCAATGGGACTAATATTAAATATTATTTGTGAACCGTGAACCGATTATTCTACTCTTTCATTTGTAATTCCAATTTGATCTTATAAGACCATGGAAAAAATTAGAAAAATATGTATAATATATGAAAAAATTGAACAATTGGTTCTAATGGAACCAATATTAAATATTTTTCATATATAATTTATGAAAAAAGTAGAAAAATATTTGTATTTATCGGTCCGGTCCGATCTGGTCCGGTTCCTACTCTAGAACCGAGAATTGGACAGCTCGAAAACCGGTTTCACTTTTAGGAATCGAGAACCGGATTGATATTCTCGAGAACTAAATCAAATTGGTTGGTCCGATCTTAATTTGGGTGGTCCATCTTGCTTATCTCTAGTTCATGTCCCTTGCGCAAAAGCCACGACATACCTTCTATGGACATTTCGTCTACACGATCTTTTTGGGCTCTATTTTCAGCTCAATTCCATATTAATATTCCCAAGTAAAGTGCTACATGAAAACCATTCTCGTTCTGTCCAGAATTGGTTTTTTGTTTCCAGAATCAATTTTGAACCAAAAACCCGTTTGGTAACGTAATTTCATTTTTCTATTTCCGGGATAAGTTTGCTTCCAAAACTGATTCTGAAACCAGAAATGAGAACAAAAAAAAAGTTTGTATTTCATTTCTGGAACAAAAGTGAGAACCATTTCTGAGGAATTCATTTTCTTCAACACACATATTCATATGGAAGTCACAATCTTTGGAGTGAGAAAAAAAAGCAAAAAATCAAAAATTTCAAAATTTAACAGAATGGTTTAGAATTTGTGGCTACCCACTTTCAGTGAAAATTAAATTTTTTTAGGTGCCGAAAAAATAAAAATAAAAATAAAAAAATAAAAAAATTTCACAAAATGGCTTAAAAAACCTATGGCCACCCACTTTAAGCAAAATTTAATTTTTTTAGATGCCAAAAAAAATAAAAAATAATCAAAAAATCTAAAATTTAAAAACTTCACAATATGTTTTAGAATACCTGTGGCCACCCAATTTGAGTGAAATTTTATTTTTTTAGGTGCCGAAAAAAAATAAAAAAAAGCAAAAAATAAAAAATTTCAAAACTTCACAGAATGGCTTAAAGTACTTGTGGCCATCCACTTTAATTAAAATTTAAATTTTTTTAGGTGCCGAAAAAAATTTAAAAAAATAAAAAATTTCAAAATTTCACAGAATAGCTTAAAATACCCGTGGCCACCCACTTTGAATGAAATTTAATTTTTTTTAGGTGCAAAAAAATAAAAATAAGCAAAAAAGTAAAAATTTTAAAACTTTACAGAATGGCATAAAATACCTGTGGCCACCCACTTTGAGCAAAATTTTATTTTTTTAGGCGCCGAAAAAGATAAAAAAATAAAAAAATAAAAAATTTTAAAACTTCACAAAATGGTTTAGAATACCTGTGGTCATCCACTTTGAGTGAATTTAAATTTTTTTAGGTGCCTAAAAAATAAAAAAATAAAAAATAAAAAACTTCACAAAATTGCTTAGAATACTTGTGACCACCCACTTTGAATGAAATTTAATTTTTTTTAGGTGTCGAAAGAAAAAAGAAAAAAAGAAAAATTTTCAAAACTTCACAGAATGACTAAAATACTTGTGGCCACCCACTTTAAGCAAAAATTTATTTTTTTTAGGTGCCGAAAAAAAAAGCAAAAAATCAAAAATTTTAAAACTTCACAGAGTGGCTTAGAATACATGTGGCCATCCACTTTGAGTGAAATTTAATTTTCTTTAGGAACCAAAAAAAATAAAAAAAAATAAAAAATACCATTTGGGCATCTAAAAAAAATTAAATTTTACTCAAAGTGGGTGGCTAGAGGTATTCTAAGTCATTCTATAAAATTTTGAAATTTTTAATTGTTTATGTTTTTTTTCACCTAAAAAAATTTAAATTTCACTCAAAGTGGATGGCCACATGTATTCTAAGTCATTTTGTGAAGTTTTGAAATTTTTGATTTTTTATGTTTTTTTTGCACCTAAAAAATTTAAATTTCGCTCAAAGTGGATGGCCACATGTATTCTAAGTCATTTTGTGGAGTTTTGAATTTTTGATTTTTTATGTTTTTTTTGCACCTAAAAAAATTAAATTTCGCTCAAAATAGATGGCCACATGTATTCTAAGTCATTCTGTAAAGTTTTGAAATTTTTGATTTTTTTCTTTTTTTCACCTCCAAAAATTAAAATTTCACTCAAAATGGGTGCCCATAGGTATTCTAAATCATTTTGTGAAGTTTTAAAATTTTTGAGTTTTTGAATTTTTTTGGGCACCTTAAAAAATTTAAATTTCATTCAAAGTGGGTGACCACATGTATTCTAAACTATTTTATGAAGTTTTGAAATTTTTGATTTTTTGATTTTTTTTGGCATCTAAAAAAATTTAAATTTCACTAAAAGTGGGTGGCCACAGGTATTCTAAGCAATTCTGTGAAGTTTTGAAATTTTTGATTTCTTGATTTTTTTTGAAAAAATTCAACAAATTTCCCATTTTCCCAAAATCTGAACTTTTTTTATTTTCTCGACATTTTGATGATTTTTTCTGGAATTTTTCAATTTTTTGGGATTTTCTGAATTCTTTTAAAGATTTTTATGAATTTTTTGGATTTTTTTATTATTTTTATTCCATTTCTAAAAAAATGGATTTCTATTCCTGGAAATAGAATTTTCTGTTGTTTATTAAACGGGTTTTTGTTTCAAGAAATAGAAATTTTGTGCTGTTACAGAAACCAGAAATAGAAAAATCTATTTCTGGTTCAGGAACCCATTCCGAAACAGAATGGTTATCATTCGCTACCTAAATGTCCAAAGAACAGATCTTTCAGTTCCATGAGGGTGACCGCAAAAGTCACCGAATGGTAAGTCTTTTCCTTCGGTTTGTCCTATTTAATAAAATAAAATAAAAAATGTGTGGGAGGACGTTGCAAATGTGTGGGACGAACACGACTTCTTCTAACACTAGAAAACCACTCGGAGACACCGGGACCAAAGCATGTCGTGAAAGAAGCACAATGGGCCGGTGTGGCTTCAACCGTGTCTCCGGATACAATTGAATGTAATTATTATGAATGCTAAGGGACCTAAAACATTTATCTATTGTTTTTTTTTTGTAAGGAAACATTTATCTATTGTTTATGCCACATACTTATGATATGCCTTAAGTCCCACTCAAAAAAATCATTCCTACTTTAAACTCAAATCACACGTTAATGGATAAATGACATAAATGGTTCATGAACTTTAGCTCATTGTGCAATATGATCAATGAATTTAAGATTTGTTCAATGTAATCCTTAAACTTTAATTCAATGTACAATATTATCTCTAAAATTTTAATTTATTCAATGTAATTTCTTAATTTTTGGTAATATTCAATTTAGTCGTTCAACTGTATGTTGTCCCTAAATTTGAATTAATGGAATGACTACATTTAATATTTTCATACAGTCCATGAATATAAATTGAACATATACAAAAAATCCATTGACCATATTAAACAAATTATAATTTTAGCAAAAAAAAATATTTAATAAATTATAAGTTCGGAGACGATATCGCACATTGAGTTAAAGTTTATAAATCACGTTGAATAAACTGATTGGAAATTTTGAGAATCTTATTAATTTTAAATTATCTAGAATTTTTATTATTCTTGACGCTCTATTTGTTTCGCGAAAAAATAAATAATTTGAAAAATATTTTCCTAAAGATGATAATTTGTATATCTTGAAATAAACAATCATTGATAAATATTTTCATGTTCGATAATAATTTAAACATAAATATTTTTATATACGATGAAAATAATTTGTAATGTATTTATTACTGTAAGCTTTATAAGCAAATTTTAAAAAAAATATTTTCAAATCCTTATTTTTCGCGAAAAAATTGTCGGAAAATTTCATAATGGTCCGGCCTCGAGGTTCTCCCTTTCCTGAAGAGGAGCGAAAGCGGTGGGAAAGGCCAGAGACGACGACGCGCCGCTACAGGAAGAGGGAAGGAGGCGATCAATGGCGGAAACATCTCCACCGCCGCCCGCGGCGGAGCCGGCGGCTTCGAAGCAAAACGGGAAGTCGATCGCCGACATCGCGGAGGATGTCCAGCGGACGGTGTTGGATTCCAGGGACTCCGCCATCCAAACCGCTCGTTCTCTCCACCAGAACTCTTCCACCCATCTTCGCTCCCTCCAGGTCCCTTCTTTTCTTTTCATTCATCTCCTCCGTCTATTCCATTTTGGTGCTAGGAATCGATCTCCCGATCTGGGTCCTGCCATTCTTTGATTTTTTAGAAGTTTCTGGCGGCGAGGTCATAATCCGTTCGTGTCTCGATGAATTGGGTTTGTGGCAAAGTCGACACTTGGGCACTGTTAGTTTGTAAAAATTCGATCTTTTTAAAGTGATGTTTGCGATTTGGTTGTGTGTTTTGAGTGATTAGTGGGAGTGTGGTGAAGAGTTCATGATTCGTCCTGGAGGAATGATTGGTTCATGCTGTCGCTTTTTTTTTTTTTTTTTATGTTCTTGATTTTGAAGCTGCTCGCGGTTAATACTTTTTAATTCTTTTCAGGAGTTTCTGACAAACATGAAATCTCAGTATCATGCATATGAAGATGCTTTCGTCAATAGAGTCAAAGGTAAATATACGTTTTACTTTGGGATATTTGGCATTGGATGCATTATGAGACATGCCTACGATTTGAGCTTTATTTATTTGCTTCAATGACATGGCTTCAAAATGCCGTGTGAACTGTGTTGATTGGATATGTGTTGATCTTAGAACTTCACGGTTTGAAGGACTTGGGAGTTCTGACCACAAATTCAACTTGGGATTTTGTTTCTGATGTGATGAAATTGCACAACTGAGGAGTAATCTGAAAATGATCTGTCTAGGATATGTTAATGAGAGGCCATAAGATAAGTGAGCAGCATGAGCAAATCTTAATATAGGAGCCAGTCATTGGCTTAGTCTTATTGATTCTCATGATACACTGTCTTCTTTTAACAGATGAAGTCACGAGTGCAAGGGAACATCCCGGAACAGCTGTCGGGGTTTCTGTTGCAGCTGCCCTCCTCCTCTTGCGGGGTATGAGCACTTGTCATTTGTGCAATAATTTCATAGATTTTGTTACGCATGATATTCTTCCACCAGTCATTTTCAAGGAGCTGTCAGATGCTACATCCTTTTATCACTAGCCGTGTCAGATTTTTCACCTAGCAATACGATCTATGTTTGTATAACCAAGGTTCTGTTTAATCACAAATAGTGATTACTCGGACATAAGATAAGGAGGGAACCAATTAGCCATCATTTAGGTTAGCATGTGCAAAATTGAACGGTTGTCTTGGACCATGGTTTTGGCTGACTGCGTAAAACGATGTCATTTCAAGAATTGTCATGTGTTGAGCTTCAGAAACAAGGTAAATAAATAATCTAAGCATGATTTGTGAAACTCTACTCGTTTCCTTTGAAGTCTTGATAGTGAGGACGGTGGCACTCTATCATCATTGGCATGTGAAGAGGATGTGGGTTTGATTGTTACCCCCTCCCCTTTAGAAAAGAGAGGTTTTTGACACGTGGAGATTTCTAGTTAGGATGCAACTTTTTTGAGTTTTCTATTTCAAAAGGACAGGAAATAATTTGAAATGCTACTATGTAATCCATTCTTTCTGACTTCTCCATCCTCTGTCCTTGTACATCTCTGCATCTCATTGAAGCCTGAATGTTATTTGAAAATGCTGAGGAACTCATCAGTAGATTGCTGCCAGGGGTTGAAGATCCTTTTCCTCTTTATCACATTTGAGGAGGAGACAGGCGCTTTTTTTCTTTCACTTTATCGGCACACTGTACTAGCCACCAGGACTTAGAGACTACTGCACATTTGTTGGCTCTAAATGCTTATTGTTGTTGGCATCACTTTGTAGCAAACTGATTCTTTGAAAGTGTTCCCTCTGTGCAGGTCCTAGAAGGTTTCTAATTCGTCAGACATTTGGTCGACTTCAGAGTGAGGAGGTTGCTTGCTTGATTGCTCCTAGAGAGGCTTATTGTAATACATGATGCCGATCGATACATTTGATGCATAAGTTGCCATGAAAGCTGCTTTTGGTGCAGATGGATAACTTTTAAGACATTTTTAATCTCTCACTCTCATTTCTGCTGCTGCACCATTATGCAGGCACAATTTGTTCGAGCTGAGAAAAACGTGAAAGATCTTATTCTTTCTGTTGATTTGATGAAGAAGGAAAGTAGGAAGCTGTTAGAAAGGGCAGCTCTAGCAGAAACAGATATGAAACGTGGCCTTACTGACCTAAAGTAGGATCATTACCATTGTCTCGTTGTTAATATCGCCTAACCTTTCACTCTATTTTTCTTCTGAGTCTATTGTTGTTGAAATAACTGCAGAAATTCAGGAAATCAAATCCAACATCTTGCTAAATCAATTTACAAGGTTGAATCGCAAGCAGGAGGTATGCATGCTCTGTTAGATCTTTCGGCAGTTTTTTGTTCTTGTAATGGTTTAGTTGGTCAATTCCATTTTGGATTTTCTTTTCGGTTGCTATGACCATCCTGAGTAAGATCTTTATTTAGTTAGTTGGAAAAATCATATCTGTATATAGGATGTTTAACTTGTTTGGTTGAGTTCTCAATTGCAAAACTTCGTGGAAGAACATAAGTCAAGACTTATGGAACCATCGCTTATTCATTGAAAATTAGTCATCATAACCACCTTCTCATTCCGTGCATTGATAGAAATTGCAATAGTGATTATAACCCCTCTCTCTCAATTAAGAGGGAGAGGAATCGAAATTGTGTACCCATTTAATTTGCCTACATCTTTGGACAGTTCTAATGGATGACCTACGTGAAATTCCTGGTCGGGAGGCACTCAAACTTCGGGCTGAGGCATGTCCACTTTAATTTTTTTTGTGCCTCTTCTTGTTTTCTCTACTTTGTGGGAAGTTTCATTGTCTACTCTCCCTCTCCTTTTCAGGTTGCTTCATTGGCTTCAAATTTGAAGCAAAAAAGAGTTGCAACAGAGAAACGGATACTAAAGATATCTGAACTAGGTGTCGCTGTTTGATTGTAGAGGAGCGTGATGAGCATTGGTAAAGCATATCGACAGGGAATGAAAATTCGCGTACCTGCCTTCTTTTCAACTATTTGTAAGAGCAGACCAGTGAACGAGTTTTTCAAAGCTCGGTTTTGGTATCCAATATGTTCTCCTCTTCAATTTTTTTATACCTAAACTCTTACATCGATGCCTGAAAGACAACTGATTACGCAAGGATGAACTACTCTTTGTGATGGACTGATGCTGAAGTTAGCTTGCCGCCTGTGGTCATCATTGAGTCAATGGATTGTATGGAGGATCATCTGAAGCTTAGCCTAAAGCCCACGGTTTACTCATGACTTTGCATAAAACTGGCTGATTGGTCTTTGTCATCCCCCGTTAGCTATGGTCGATATGACCAACAATATGTTTCTATGTTTATTTTCCGTTCTTTGAATATTTAAATGTTAATTTATACGATTATGATTCAAATCATATAACTTGATTCAATTCACTTACAAAATGATTAAACACGACGGCGTGAACCGGTAGTTAATAAGAATGGTCCGATTCAGTTACGAGTCACAATTCGATTCATTGCTTAGTGAATAAGCTGATTTGTCAAAAAGTTCAATTGAGGGTAAAATAGATTCATAAGCAATCTACCAATGTACCAAAGCCTCGAAACCTAATTTGGGTTTCAAACCTAATTTGGATCCAAACCCAAGTAGGATTTGATCAGTTACTAGGTTGAACAACCAGAACATGGCACGACTCATATTGGATGCTTGAAATCTTCGAACATAGTATCAACAGTTTACTGGTCATCCTTGTACGAAATCAGTCATGAACTCCCTCCTGTAATTAGCCATCCATATAAATTTTCCTGTTCTTGCAGCAATATACAATCTCGTCTACTGTAGAGCAACTATTAGCAAGTCGTTACTCAATCTCCTTGATTATTCAATGAAATTCTCGTTGCAATTTTTGAAAAAGAAAAAGGAAAAACAGGGCATCATATATATAGTTGAGAACCCATGACATGGAGGGTTGTAAAAGAAGAGAAACTTCGTTGCCTTGGGTAACATTAAGTTTGCAGTCTTTAACCGATAAATATACCAGCCAGAACAATCCCTATAAAACTATGTTTCCGCTATACAGGAAAAATCGCAAGTGAAAGCGCGCTCACAACAAGTGCAAGCCACAGCCAAAAGATATGCAGACCATCATGCTGTCATATTATGGTACATGAGAACTAGTCTGGTGGCGCCAGGATTAAAAGAAGGTACTGCCACTAGATAATTAGTTGACATTGCTAACCTATGTAATTACGTCAATCTGAAGTTCCCGTGAGCTCTGCTGAAACTATTTTCTCATCTGTGTGAAAAGCTCAGGTGGTTTTGCATTTCCACCACCACCAAAAGCAGAGAAGGCACCTGCACCTTGTTGGCTGCCAAACGCCCCAAAACCAGCTCCTGCACAATACAACGTATTATGTTGAGGAGACAGTATACCCAACCCAATGCAAGGAGAGAGAGAGAGAGAGAGAGAGAGAGAGAGAGAGAGAGAGTCCCTCACCAATTGAAAATCCTCCCCCAGGAGCAGCTGCTGCAAATCCGGTACCAGATGAAGCAGCCACAGCAAATCCTCCAAATCCACCACCAGCTGAGGCTGCACCACCTAATCCACCACCGCCTGAACCCATACCACCAAAAACACCGCCAGAAGATGCTAAAGCAGCAAACCCACCTCCAGTAGAACCAACCCCTGCAAATCCACCTGCAGTGGCGGAGGAAGAAAAACCACCAGTTGAACTAGCAGCAGCAAAACCCCCACCAACACTGCTAGAAGATGCAAAGCCAGCACCTCCAAAACCAGAGCCAATCTGTCTTGACTGTCCAAAAGTCCCAAGAACTGATCCAAGAGCGGGTTGACCACGTCCAATCTGTGATGGCTGACCAAATCCACTCTGAGTGGGAACTTGAGCATTTGTTGGAGTACCAAAGGCTCCAGAGAATGCACTTGCATTTGGTGGTTGTGATGGCTGTGAAGACTGTGGAGACTGGAAATTGAAAGAAGCAGGGCGAAACAGCTCTCCACTAGGTGCTGCCATAGCAAATGGATAGCTTGTTGGGGTTGTTGCTGCGCTACCAAAAGAAACACCAAACGGGCTTCCCTTGGGTGCGGTCGAATTGGGAGTAGATCCAAGGCCAAATGCATTGAGACTTCCCAGACCAAGATCAGGTTTTTCATTAATCTCAGGAGCCACTTCCTCCATCTCATCCTCCTGTGTAGCTGTGACATCCAGACTTTCAGTCTTTTGAATTGTGTTAGTCAAAGAAGTTGAAAATGGAGTTGGAAATGAAAACTTTCCCGCAGATGGCTGCTCTGAAGGAGCATTCGGCATTTCAGTTGATTGAGGACTACCTATCTGGTTACTAACACCCTGAACTCCAGATATTGGTCCGGAAGAAACTTCTATTTTCACAGCAGATCCACCAGTAAAACTCTCAGTTGGAACAGGTGGGGGTTCTGAAGGAGCACTAAAACTGACTTTGGGCAAATCCTGTTGTACCTCTTGCTTTTGATTTTCCAACCTTAATTCCAGGGGTAGTGAGGAAGCGAGCGAAGGCACTGAACTTTTAGAAGCCTGGGTAGAAGAAGATGTGGTGGAGGGAGAGGTAGAAGGGGGAGGAGGAGAAGTGACTGAGAATGATGATGTTGATGATGAGAAGTTTAATGGAAGTGCCTTATTAACATCGGTTGTTGCTCTGCTAGTGAGCCAAGATCCACCAGATGACACCTCAGATAATGAATTCCCTTTGATTGAAGGAACATTAGACAGTGTAGAAGGCTGAATGGAAGATGAATTGGCCAGTGACTCTAATGGAGATGACATTGATTTAAATGGTGTTGAAAATGGTAGTGATCCACCGGGAAAGCTTTTGCCTATTACCAGATGTTCATCTGGAACCTTTTCAGGATGAGAATTGGCCAGAGGAGCACTAGGGTTGGCAGCCAGCAGTGGGTCCTCACTTCTTCGGGATCCAAAGAGTGAGCTTTCAATTATTTGGGACCCATGCTTCACGTTTCCACTTGTCGGCTCTGCAAGAACAGTCTCTTTAGTACTCAAACTAAAAGTCTCACTAGATTTTTCAATAGTCTGCATGGGTGATTTTATGGAGATAGCTGGCATCTGATATATATCTGTGTCTCCTACCACTGTGGGCTTGATATGATAACCGAAAACTGATTTTGACTTATCAAGAATAGTCTCACCAGTATACTTTTCTGCAGCAAGATTGTTTATACCGCTACTCATACTCCTTGGTTTGGCTTGTCCATCAATAAGTGATGCTTGGGATGCAGACAAGGAGTAACTAAAGGTACTGCTTTTTTGTGCCACTGGAACCATTGATCCTGAAGTTCCATCAACCTGTCTGAAAGGACTAGATGGGCTCTTAGATGCCTTTTCCCCAGAAATCTCAAACATGGCTGCAGAACATGTGTTATTGAGAGTAGATTAAACAGCCATTCCTCAGATTACTGAACTTACCAAAAGAAGAAAAACTATTGAATCATCACTCACCATTAACTCTCGTTTGACGTGTGTAGGTAGATGGCGTAGTGTGATTTGACTTAGCAACTGCTGATCTCTCTGAAGAGCTAAAATATGGCTCATCCATCAACAAAGACGACTTTGTGCTATACTTCTGGTATTCTCGTGAGAGAATCCTTTTAACTGTTGTCTTTGAAGGCTCGTAACTTGCCCAGTTCTGTATCAACAAAATAATAGCCAAAGATTTTTAGGGCACCATTTAAACACATGTGCCACGAGAAAAACAAGGGTCAGTTGATCTTCCGGTTCAGAGACTAGACATGAGGATCCATCTAAATGCTTTACTTTGTATCTAAAAGTCAACAATTCTGCACCATTGACTAGTCTCCTTAAGAGGACATGACTCTCTTTGCCCAAATTCTTCAAGGAACAACTGGTATAATTATGTCCATGCAATTGCATTACTTCCGATATCCCTTTCCCAATCACCATTTATTCAGCTTGGCATGCTTAAATCCATTTCACCAGCGCACTATGCACTTCTGTTTTCTGAACTATAGAGTACTCAACGGACTTGTTACTCTGCACTCTCCAGAATGTATGAATGTATGGTTTTGTGATATTTCAACAGTTTCAGATGAAAGGTCCATGTTCCTCAGTATTTAAACGAACAAAAATTGCTGCATGTTCATTTTCCACTTCATATGCATTTTCTTAGTTCTAACCTAATTCCGCATCAAACAGGAGACAAGACTATACCGCACGACATGACATAATTAGGAAGAAGCGTTTTGGCAGACAGCTAAGTAACTGCAGCAAGTCTCTGCTGCCGGCTGTAAGAGTACACAAGACACCACTTGAGTTAACTGGTCAGCCACTCAATCAACTTAGAGCATTACATGAAAGAGGCATTTCTTCCAGTGAGCATCAAATAAAAGTCATCTTCTAAACCATCGTATCAACAAAAGTGAAAAATTGACTTAACAAGACAATCACCTGATCCAGAGAGTCTCTCCGTCTCCGGGCAGTTTCCGGTTCACAAGGCTTCAGGGCACTAGTCTGGTTTCTTCTAGAATGGTTTTTTGTAACAATGGTATTTGAAAGCATGATCTTTTTATCTCCAGGACTTTCAGAAACTTTCGTCACATCAGGGGAGCAGAAAGAGGCATCATAGGAAATTCCAATTTCATCAAACAATTCCTTTTTAATGTTCTGCTTGACTGAAGGTGACTCAATACTCAACACTGACATTTGTCTTGAGAGACAGTCAGAAAGTTGCTCGGCAGCCATTATTTGAGATGTCATCGTGTTATATAAACTTTTTAAGGATTGAATCGATCTGCAAAATGGTTGAATTAATGTTGCATATTACAGTATAAGCCATGTATCATGCATCAAGTTTCTTCAAATGTGTAAAGCATGCCATAGAGCAAATATGATAAGCAGAGAGCACTGGTAAAATTGTTCCATCACAACCAAGGCTGAGACAAAGACTAAACATAATGGAAACAGACAAACTTTGCCTAATGTGGCAAGGCTGCCTATATTTAATTATGCAAAATCTAGCAGTGGAATAGTCTCAGGCAGTTTGAGCAATTTTTTGGGATTGCAAAGAAACTATAAGATGAGATTGCAATTCTAATAGGATGGCAGTAATGGCATCAAAAGGAGAAAGGCGATATGCTAAACTCAAACTCAAGATATAATCAAACCTGGCAGGCTCGTATCTATTTTGGAGAGCTCTTCGACCTCCATGAGCTTCACTTATGTCACCAAATTTGTTAAGTTCCAGAGAATTGAAGTGCCTTTCTAATTTAATCAGCTCATTAGTCAGATCCTGGAATATAACACGTAATCAGTATAATTCATCCAAACAGAAGTATATACATTAACAACATACATAAGAGATCCTAACCTGGTTTAGTTTCAAAATATGTTGCTGCTTCATCTCCAGTTCCGTACTCAACTTCTGCCGATTCCAAAGTTCCCAATATTGATCATCCTTGGCTTGTTTAACAATTCCTTCCACGTACATTTTCCTTGCCAAAACTGAAAGCCACGTGAAAAATGGCCGATAAGCTTACCTTATTTAGACAATCCAGTGAAAAGCAGAAGCAGAACTTCACTAAATGAAGGGCGAAAAGTTGTTCAACCCAAAAAAAAGGGTTAAATGTTGAACGTATTCCATCAGTTAAACAGAGTATAAATGGCTAAAAACACAATTAGGCTACAAAGATCAGTAGGAAGATAGTTAATTAACTCTGCACTTGTGATGAAATTTACTTTATTTACCAGCATATCGTTTCTACACAAGAAATTGGTTGAATAAAATTGGCAAAAACAGTAACTCGCCTACAGCCTTAATATGATATATAGATGCTTCCAAATGAATTACATACATTCATCCAATTATAGAAAATCTTGAAACTGAAAGTACCTTGTACAGTGTTGTCAAGCAGGCTTTGAACTTCTTCAAGTCGTTCCTCCACTATACTCTACAATGTCCAAATCACTAAAACTAAGTAATATACAAGTGCAAGTTGATGGAACCAAAGATATAACGTACATAAATTACTATATAAGAGGAGCAAAACAACAAAATTATCAGACGTACATAATTTACTATAAAAGAGGAGCAAAACAACAAGATTATCAGAAACAGCCACATCTACAGTAAAAGGGAGAAATTAGGAAGAACTAAAAAAACATATTAAAGCTCTGTACAAAATAATTGTAGATTACAACCATCTGAAGCTATGATGAGACAGATATGGAAAACAAAAAAAGCAATTTAAGCGCTAATAGAAAAACGAGAAGTGACCTCAGTACATGTGCATCGACCATATCATGACAGAAAGGAACTCAGAGTCCTTGTTTCTTATATTGATAAAGGACGCAAAAAAATTACCAAGCTTCCAGCAATCAGAAAAACTTCATCTGAAGAGTGACATAGCATAGATGCATAAGAACATAAGCTGAATTATACTAGAGTACTGAAGGGACGCGACATAGAACTTTGAATAAAAGACAACCCTTACAAAAAATTCCAAGACAGGAAGCACTTTGAGCTACAAGAGAAACTGCAAGTGAACACAAACGAAATACATGAGGCCTAGACATATACCTTCCACATCATGTATTGGCTAGAAAGATTCCCGATTCTGTCTTCTATCTCTTCAACTGGACCTTTCAATGAGATGGTACATGCATCCTTAAAGCCACCCTTCCGCACTATAGAGTCCAAAAGTGTGTCCAGTTCATTGACCATCTCCTTGATCTGGAAATTCAATGAAAGTTAGTCCTTAATAAACAAGAAACCATCTAAATCCAGAACAATCCCTTTCCTGCACCACACCATGAAGACTAAAATCCCAAAGTCATAAGTATATGAAGTACCAATAAAAACAAAGAATCTTAAGGTATTCAAGTGACAAATCAACTATGAGTAGAATAAAATTATGTCAAATCATGACAGAGATGGCAAGCGAATTTATATTCACCATATTTAACAATCAATCCCATGATAAGCACTGTTGGTTAAGATAAGAAGATGCACAAAATGTACAAACTTTGCATAACCAAGGTTCAGTACGTAATGGGTAAGAGGTTATGTCATCACAAAAGAATCTCACATTGCCAGATTGTTTTGATGTGATTGGATCCTTCTTAGACAACCCAGTCTTGGGCAGACTTTTTATGTTATCCATGGAGGGATACAAATGATGGCTAGATGGTAAACCCGAAGCAGAGCTTTCCTGCAGCAACTGCAAGCTACGAATAGAAGGCAATGGCTCGATAATCCCGAACTCCTTTGAAGCTCTCTGTCCTCCACCTTTGATTGGAACACCAGATAGGTTGACTGAAGTAGCTGGGGCAGCACCTTCTTTGGGTATGGGATTTCCAAAAGGAGTACTTGGAACATTGGAAGAAGCTACACCAAAGGCAGGTTGAAACTTATTGCCTTCAAATTGATTTGAAGTGAATGCAGAACTTGATTCAAAGCTCTTTGAAGATGTGCCTTTCCCACTCAGCCATGTCTGAGATGGAGAGATCTGAAAACCATGTGAAGCTGTTTCAGCTGCTACTCTCTGACCAGCCTGAACATCATTTTGCATCACTTGAGCAGTGGTACCGGAATTAACTCTAAATTTTTCCACAAATGAAGGACTAGATCCAACCCCTACAATCTGTTTAGAATCTTCTTTGTTCTCTGTGATGTTCTGTATTTCCTTAGGCAGTGGAAGCTTCGATGTTGATTGGTCAAGAAATGGCCTTGGAAAGAGAGACTGAGTGGAAACTGCGCCAACTAAATGCTTTTCATCCAGAGCCTTCTCCATTAGATTAGATCCTTGTAGATGTGCAAATGAATTTAGATTCCATTTTCCGGTTATAGCTTCTTTCCTCTCTGTTTGATTAGTTATTTGTCTGGCTGTTGCAGACTCAGAAGACTTTGTGTCAGCTTTAACAGCAATCTCACGATCTTTTGGTAAGTTGTATCCTATTGTGTTGATGTCCTGAATTTGATGACCTGTAGAAACCTGCTGTGAAATCTCCTCTCCCAAACCAGAGGAAACAGTGGAACTGACTTCTTCTTGGGCTTCAACTCCAGAAATGTTCTCTTCCCCGTCAGCTGGCCAGCCAGCGTCAGGAAAATCAGTTTGTTCTGCAACACTACAAAGAAATAACACATCAGGCACAGTAGCAGAAGTGAGCTGAAGAGGCCTACCATGCTGACAACAGATTTAATAAGGTAAAACACAATCAACAAAGCAACTAGGAGAGGGCAAAGGAGAATACCAGGCAACATTGAACATAATGAGCTTTCCTTCAAGAGAAAGACAAAAAAGGGTGCAAAATGGCGAAAGGTCCCTTTGTTCCTCAACTCCAAGTTGAATTTTGACTTTCTCATGCATGGATACTTTGTCAATGCAAAGCCCCAGGATTGAATTGTCGTCACCATTTTCTGACCATAATGGAATTTTTAAATCTCCTCAGTACAGATTGGTACTTACAGCAAATAAGGAAATTAATATGCATGAAGAGAAACCAAAAAGCAACAGGAGACTGTCATCTGCATGATGAATGTACCACTGCCCCATCTTTTTGTTTATGCTTAACTTACAATACACTATGCTGCACCAACAGCTCTACCATAGAGCTACCTAGGAAAACAATAGATCCAATCATCTCATAGGAATCCTCCGCTAACGCCATTCACTCCAAGTCTGATCAACAAGAATATAAACCACATACTTGAAACAGTAGACATTGCAAAAGTGCAAGAATATGTAGTTTTCTTGTCCTCATGAAAACATTAGCACTTTCAGAACCCTGATAAGGAGCAATGGACAGAGTTCGTATCTAATCTTCCCGAAAAATGAATGTAAACATAGATTAACTAACAAACAATGTATAAAATGAAAATGATTAAAAAATTTTGCGAGTCTATATATAAGTTCATCTACAACCTTATGTACCTTGAAGCTCAATTCTTGGAAGCCAGTTATCTCGATCAATATCAACAACTACTGCTTCATTCATCTCCTCACCAAGTGACCAACTGAACAGGATAATGTGCTGGTCCACATTTTTTCGGTTAGCTGCAATTGCAAGCTTGCTGAAATGAGAAGAAGAAAAGAGGTTAGCCTTTATCTGCTATGCAATATCGTTTCTGTGGATACTGCAGCAGGAAAAAATGCAGTAGCTGATCTCTGACGGTATTTTCAAAAGTCAAATATCTATATATATAAGTAGGAAAAAAGAGGAAATCTGTCAGTTTAACTTTCTCATGAGATCAATGTGCTATTAGAACCAAAGCAAGAAGTTCAAATTTGTAAACACGCAAGTAACTCAAGTTAATTTGCCAGTTGGGTTATTTCCATGATGGAAGACCAAATTTTAACAAGTATCAACATAAGATAATTAGACCAAAATCAGGGCTTTGCACCTGACGCAAGTGATAAAAAATCACGTATTAAATGGCCACGAGTCGAAAGAAAAACAAATTGAAATATTCTAAAATTATGACTCTCTCAAACGAGATATGATAAGGGGTGAAAGCAATAGTCTCAATGACAAATAAAAGAAATAAAATATGGAGAGAAAGTAAAAATTAGGATATTACCGTTTTTCCAAATAGTTAAAGAACAGATGCGGCCCACATCCTGCGGGAATACCATCCATAATTCCAGGGAAAACATCACAAAAGGACTGCAGTATCGCCTCAGAAGAAGCCTACAGAAATGAATATTACCAAAATGACTAATTAAATCATCATATTGTAAATTTAAATTTTTGAACATAGTCCTAAGGACGTCATTCAACCGGAACAGCATCCCCACATTCAAATATGTTGCTATACATATAGCAAATGGCAAGCCACCATTTGCATGTCATCATATGAAAATGGAAAACTATCGAGGCATAGGAATATGCCCTCTCCTTCACATCCTAGTTGCGACATCTAGCAGCCATGGACTCGTTTAGATATTTGTAGAAACTTTGTATAGCCACGACAGCAAGTACACCAAAAAGTTCTCTTTTGTCACCAATGACATTTTCAGACAGTACAATTTTGATTCAAACATAAATGTTAAGACTGGCACAAGAGAAAAAATAACTATGTCACAGGATTCCACACGAAACAATTTAATTACAAGAGGAATTTGGAAACCATCACAGCAAGAATTTACAATACAAGACAATGTGGTAATTAAGGGACCATGGCAGATCAGTGCGACCGGATCTAGTAAGTAGAGACTAAAACTACTTCAATTCAAAGCCAATTACCATAAAATCATATTGAAATCAAGTTCAGAAAAGTCACTTGTTAATTGTTCTTTGAGTACACAAGAGTATACAATTTAACTTTTCTAATTACTAAAGGAGGTTGCTCATGAACCTCTCGAGCTGCTTAATGATGAACATGATGATGATGATGATGATAACAGTGACAGTGACAGTGATAATATTTGCCAAATATTTTTGAAGATTAAACAATTGATAGTGAAAATTGCGTCGAGGATTGTTTCACCCACATTAAAAAAATTGCCATCTCTGGTCCTGATTACTTGCAAAAGATAACTTTCCTCCATGCCGTCTGACGTAAGTTGAAAGCACCCTAGAACGATGCAATCGGGACGAACCCACTTGAGAGAATCCACTGTTCACAAATTCACCCACATTAAAAACCTTAAAGACCAAAGTTATTCCTTAGAAAGAATTCAAGTCTGAGCAGTATCCATACATGAAAATAAACAACCCTTGCACGTGCAAATATGGAGCAAACTTTTTCTCAAGGACCATAGTATTTATCCAAAATTTGATCTCAGTGAAAGATACAGCATAAATGATCATCTTCCAACTAACCTCTACTCAGGCTTATAGGAAGGTATGCCTTCAGATAACAAATTATAAGCAAATTGCCAGACAAAACATCTAAATTTGAACATCAGAGTCAATTTACCCTTCACACTAAATTCGTCAGACTCTCCTGTCCATGGTTGGAGTGACAATGCAATGTGGAACCTCTCATTTAATTTGGATGAAAGAATACTTAGGCTGTCATTCCTTGCCACAGCAATATAATCTTCTTTTGCACTGCAGTCAACTAAAAGGAGAAGGGCGTAAACAGAGAATGAAGAATAAGAAGAATGACTATGCTAATTTTTTATGTTCATTTTAAGGCATTACCATCCAAACAAATAATTAATACACCATAAAGCAGCATTAAAGAAGTAAACAGAAATAACTTTACCAAACTAGACAAAACATGATGTTTAAGGTACTCCATAAGCATACTTTGTGAAAGCCAGAGCAGAGTTCGTTCCAGAGCTCATTGTAATAAGAATGGGTAATAGAATGATGAAAGTTTGTATGTTTGATCCGATTATGGAACTTTCAGCAAGAGAATTTCTTGGATCAGATGACCATCAAGATTTGAATGATCTACCAGAACCCCACAATGTAATGAAGACAGCATGCTAAGAGAAAGCTAAGCGCAAGGCTCACGTCAATTCGTAGTATGAATAGTTTACTTCATCCTCTGAAATCCTAATAATCAGCACTAGATAAGTTGGTCTCTCATATCCAAAGATAGCAATATGAATAGTTTAGTTCATCCTCTGAAATCCTAATAATCAGCACTAGATAAGTTGGTCTCTCATATCCAAAGATAGCAAATGACACATTGAAATAGAGTCCATGTTCTTGAGCATGAATTGAAACTAAAATAAAACGAGAACCACAAATCAAGCAGCATTATTGCGCAACAAATAAGTAATACGACGTAAAGTAGCATTGCAGAAAGTAATTAGAAAGAAAGCTACCAAACTAGACAATAATCAATGGTTAATGTACTTTACAAGGATACTTTGTGAAACACAGAGCGAGATTCAAGAGCTCATCACAGTGTATGCAAATACACTGATCAACAACACACTATGTTTGATCCAATTATGGAACTTTTAGCGGCAGAATTTGTTGGATCGTGTAGCCATCACAGGTGAATGCTCTCCATAAACAAAGAATATAAATGAAGACAGCATGCTAACTTAAAAGAAAGACTGAACGCAAGCTTCACCACAACTCTATAAGTAAGAAAAGCTATTCAATGGTACTTTCAAGTCAAGGCTCAACAGATCCAACAGCATTGGTAGCAAGTATAATTAATTTATCCTTCAAAATCATATAATCAGCAACAGCTAAGTTGGTCTCTCAAACCCAATGGGAGAAAGGACACAGTGAAATAGAGTCCACTTTCTTGAGCATGAATTGATATTAAACAAAAACCCTAGAAATCAAACCAAATCACAATGCAAACAAACAACAATAAGTAATACAACAGAAAGCAGCATCGCAGACGCTAAACAGAAAGGGCTTCACCAAACTAGACAAAAAATGATGGTTAAGGTACTCTACAAGAAGAAAGCCACAGGAAGATTCACTCCAGAGGTCATTGTAGTGTTTACTGCAACCTTTGTTTTTTTTCGTTTTTTTTTCTTTCTTTCCTTGGACATTTCTGATGTACTTGAATCTTCGGCAACTTCTGTGTTGTGCTCCTCTATTCGGCTTTGGACATGTTTCTAAAACTCTGTAGTCTTTTGATGTTTTTCTTTTGTTCTTCCTTCTTTCTTTCCATGTACAATTCTAATGTACTTGAAGACATTATCTACGAAAAACGATCCACTGCATTTGATCCACTCATGGAACTTTCAGCACCCAACTTTCTTGGATCAGATAGCCATCCCGATTAAACAATCTCCCGTAAGCACACAATACAAATGAAGACAGCATGCTAATTTAATAGAGCAAGACAAGTGTAATCTTCAAGTCCACTCTATCAGCCACATAAGAAAAGCTATATTCGGTGGAACTTTCAAACTTTCATCAATGCTCTATGGATGCACCAGCTTTTATATTATGTATAGTTCAGTCTATCCTCCCAAATACAAATAATCAGCAGTATATATGTGAGTCTCTCAAACTCAAGGGGAGAAAAGAACATATTGAAACAGAGTCCATGTTCTCAAGCATGAATTGATACCACAACAAAGAAGCAGCATGGAAATAAAGGGTGACAAGCAACGAAAGTCTCTACAGAACAAACTTGTTTTAAACTACCACTCATAATAAGCAGAGCCTAAGTGAAGAAGTTTTTGATTTTTAAAGCATACCGGCATCGACATTATCCATAAAACGCTCTAAATGTCCACGAATGCTCCCAAGATACAGGTTCCCGCGACTTGTCAGAAGAATGTATGAATTTTGTCTCTTCTTTAGCCACTTCATGTCCTTTACAGAACTTCCATCATCTAATGAGCAGGAAAAAAATGGTAGTTGCTCCTGCACGATTGAAGAGCTCAATTAGAAGCAAACCCTTGTCAAAAAGCGTATATGTATTACTCCTTTATGAAAGGAGAACAAGAGTCAAAGACAACATAATTTCATCAAATATAATTTGAAATGCAGAATTTTAAGAAATGCACATGATGTTAACGGATAAAAGGAAGCTTTCTCTTTCCAACCCCATGTCAAAGTGTTTCAATTTCTCGGTTTTAAGTCGACCTAGCAAATAATTTGCACGCAAAACCTATGGAGAATATAGGTAAATAAGGGATAAAAATGCAAATTGCAAGCAATCACCGCCTATTTTAAAATATGGTTTGGATTTTTGTACATGTGCAGCGCATCAGATGCACAAAGCTGACAATTGTCAATGTAAGCACAACCTAATAAATCAGATTTATTAACGAAACATTAGTCTTTGTCCCACAAAACGAGGCTCCAGCTAGACCAGGATAATAAAACTCAACTAAGCATCCACATCTATAGGACTGTAGCTGATTACTAAGGGAGGATACCGTCCACCAACTTCATTTTGGCTCATGATTCTGTCTTTATTATGGATAACTTGAACCCTATAATCATTTGCAGATATAAAACGAAAAAGAATGTAACTAGAGATATCTCAATTCCCAAAAGCCAAAAGAGCATATACAGGAAAATGTCCAAAACGCAGGGCCAGCTATACCTATTCCTAATCCGAACCGAATGTAACAGCATAGGCATCGGTCAGCGTCTAGCAAGAATTCTCAATGAACATGCCCAGAAAAGAATCACAACATGACGAGAAAAGGTCGACTTCTTTTCAAGGATCTCCACATGTAGGGAGTGTAATTGGAAAAGGAATTCCGGCCCCAAAGTTTCAGCCATTTTCTCATATAAACATATAGCGTGATCTAACGAAAGGGAACTCTGAGTCTGAACTAACCTTATTGAGAAGCGAATCAACCGAGAAGAAGTAAACAGTCCCCCCAACAGTAGCCGCAAGCGTCGAAGAATCAGGAGAAAGCGAGAGCAAGCCAACCGCCCCCACGGGTACGTCCACGACGCTCAGTTCCAACACGGAAGAATCACTCCCCTTCTCCTTAATCCTCTTCGCCGACTCCATCACATCCCCGGTCCTCGCAACGCAAAACCCTACAGACCGGAGCACGATTAGCGCCAAATCGCACCGCCACAGGCTACCAATCGGACGAACGTATCGACGTCTACAAACTCACCGGACGAGTGGGCCACGAAGACGAGCTGGAACCGCTCGGAGACGGCGAGCGGCCGGGACGGTAGGCGGCCGGGGCCGTACGGCCTGGAATCGCCGTCGCCGCCGCCACCCCCCGGGGGCACGACCGGCACCGGCTCGCCGATCCGGTCGAAGAAGAAATCGGAGATCTCCACGTGCTCCCCTTCGGCCTCGCCCTTCAGCTCGATCGTCGCGGCCATGGCCGGAGCTGGAGTTTCCGGCCGCGAGAGAGAGGGGGAGGAGAAGGAACAGCCGAGCTCCGATCGGCGGTAATCGGCGGTGATGACGAAGACGGTGCCGGTGGAAGTGCGTGAGGTTTTTTGGGCGGGAAGAGAGAGAGAGAGAGACAATGAGGGAGATGTTTCGTGTCCTAGAGAAGGCTACCGAGTCGCGACTTACCAAAGGATGAAACGACTATAGAATATAAACATTAAATTCAAAAGCATGGTATAAAAAAACTTACATAGCCGCAAATGTCGTACTATCTTCGACATGCATATAAACAATTGGAGCATTTGTCTACTGACTGACGTGGGTAAAAACTTTGAATTGTTTTATTGCGTCGGAATAAAAGGAAATTATTTCCTTAAATACATACGGATTATGATGAAGTAGTCGATAATGAAGAGAGGGGAGAGGGATGAGAGGAGCGAAGAACCATTGTATATTTGTTTCGCTACTTTTTCTTATGAGGAAAGAACCAAAGTCTTTGCTTGCAATGAGAGGAGGAGCCCAAATTGATTTGGTCCGACCCGACCCGACTCTAAGAGTTGCAAACCGTTAACATCCGTGTATTCGTTGAACAACACATGATTAAAATCACACGAATTTAAAGTTTATTAACGGGTAAATGACACAAATAATCATCGAACTTTGAATCAATGTGTAATGTGATCTTTTAAACTTTTGATTTATTCGATGTGATCCATGAACATTAACTCAATATGTAATGTGACCTCTGAACTTTTAATTTGTTCAATGTTATCCTTGAACTTTTGATATATATTTAATTTAGCCTCCGAACTATATGAGAATGTCCAATGTAATCATTCCATTAAATGTTCAATGTAATCATTTCATTAATTCAAATTTATGGACTACATTAAAAGTTTTCATATAATTCAGAGATCACATAGAACTGCGGGCTTGATAAAAAGTGGAACTGACTTCTTCTTGGGCTTCAACTCCAGTGTCAGGAAAATCAGTTTGTTCTGCAACACTACAAAGAAATAACGCATCAGGCACTGTAGCAGAAGTGAGCTGAAGAGGCCTACCATGCTGACAACAGATTTAATAAGGTAAAACACAATCAACAAAGCAACTAGGAGAGGGCAAAGGAGAATACCAGGCAACATTGAACATAATGAGCTTTCCTTCAAGAGAAAGACAATAAAGGACGCAAACTGGCGAAAGGTCCCTTTGTTCCTCAACTCCAAGTTGAATTCCGACTTTCTCACGCATAAATACTTTGCCAATGCAAAGCCCCAGGATTGAATTGTCGTCACCATTTTCTGACCATAATGGAATTTTTAAATCTCCTCAGTACAGATTGGTACTTACAGCAAATAAGAAAATATGCATGAAGAGAAACCAAAAAGTAACAGGAGACTGTCATCTGCATGATGAATGTACCACTGCCCATCTTTTTGTTTACGCTTAACTTACAATACACTATGCTGCACCAACAGCACTACCGTAAAGCTACCTAGGAAAACGATAGATCCAATCATCTCATAGGAATCCTCCGCTAACGCCATTCACTTCGAGTCTGATCAACAAGAATATAAACCACATACTGGAAACAGTGGACATGGCAAAAGTGCAAGAATATGTAGTTATCTTGTCCTCGTGAAAACATTAGTACTTTCAGAACCCTGATGAGGAGGAATGGACAGAATACGTATCTAATCTTCCTGAAAAATGAATGTAAACATAGATTATCTAACAAACAATGTATTAAATGAAAATGATTAAAAAAATTTGCAACTCTATATATAAGTTCATCTACAACCTCATGTACCTTGAAGCTCAATTCTTGGACGCCAGTTATCTCGATCAATATCAACAACTACTGCTTCATTCATCTCCTCACCAAGTGACCAACTGAACAGGATAATGTGCTGGTCCACATTTTTTCGGTTAGCTGCAATTGCAACCTTGCTGAAACGAGAAGAAGTAAAGAGGTTAGCCTTTATCTGCTATGCAATGTCGTTTCCGTGGATATTGCAGCAGGAAAAAATGCAGTAGCTAATCTCTGATGGTATTTTCAAAAGTCAAATATCTATATAAGTAGGAAAAAAGAGGAAATCTGTCAGTTTAACTTTCTCATGAGATCAATGTGCTGTTAGAACTGTTACTAAGCTGATTAGAGAACCCGTAGAAAAATAACGAGAGAAAAGAAGGAAGAGAGAAGAAAAAGAGAGGAGAAGAAGAGAGAAAGAAAGGGATTGTAAAATCCAAGAAAGGAGCTCTTGATTTCTGTGCGTAACAGAAACCCTACACCTATCACGATATATTTATATTAAATATGAATTGTATATGACCATACTGCCCTTATATATGTAAAAAGGAATAAAACCTACAAAATAAAAATAATTCTACTCTAACAAGAACCAAAGCAAGAAGTTCAAATTTGTGAACAGGCATGCAACTCGTGTTAATTTGCCAATTGGGTTATTTCCATGATGGAAGACCAAATTTTAACAAGTATCAACATAAGATAATTAGACCAAAATCAGGGCTTTGCACCTGACGCAAGTGATAAAAAAATCACCAATTAAATGGCCACGAGTCAAAAGAAAAACAAATTGAAATATTCTAAAATTATGACTCTCTCAAACGAGATATGATAAGGGGTGCAAGCAATAGTCTCAATGACAAATAAAATAAATAAAATACGGAGAGAAAGTAAAAATTAGGAAATTACCGTTGTTCCAAATAGTTAAAGAACAGATGCGGCCCACATCCTGCAGGAATAATATCATCCACAATTCCAGGGAAAACATCACAAAAGGACTGCAGTATCGCCTCAGAAGAAGCCTACAGAAATAAATATTACCAAATGACTAATTAAATCATCATATTGTAAATTTAAATTTTTGAACATAGTCCTAAGGACGTCATTCAACAGGAACAGCATCCCCACATTCAAATATGTTGCTATACATATAACAAATGGCAAGCCACCATTTGCATGTCATCCTATGAAAATGGAAAACTATCGAGGCATAGGAATATGCCCTCTCCTTCACATCCTAGTTGCGACATCTAGCAGCCATGGACTCGTTTAGATATTTGTAGAAGCTTTGTATAGCCACGACAGCAAGTGCACCAAAAAAGTTCTCTTTTGTCACCAATGACATTTTCAGACAGTACAATTTTGATTAGAACATAAATGTTAAGACTGGCACAAGAGAAAAAATAACTATGTCACAGGATTCCACACGAAACAATTTAATTACAAGAGGAATTTGGAAACCATCACAGCAAGAATTTACAATACAAGACAATGTGGTAATTAAGGGACCATGGCAGATCAGTGCGACCGGATCTAGTAAGTAGAGACTAAAACTACTTCAATTCAAAGCCAATTACCATAAAATCATATTGAAATCAAGTTCAGAAAAGTCACTTGTTAATTGTTCTTTGAGTACACAAGAGTATACAAATTAACTTTTCTAGTTACTAAAGGAGATTGCTCATGAACCTCTCTAGCTGCTTAATGATGATGATGATGATGATAACAATGATAGTGATAATATTTGCCAAATATTTTTGAAGATCAAACAATTGATAGTAAAAATTGTGTCAAGGAATGTTTCACCCACGTTAAAAAAGTTGCCGTCTCTGGTCCTGATTACTTGTGAAAGATAACTTTCCTCCATGCCATCTGAAGTAAGTTGAAAGCACCCTAGAACGATGCAATCGGGACAAACCCACTTGAGAGAATCCACTGTTCACAAATTCACCCACATTAAAAACCTTAAAGACCAAAGTTATTCCTTAGAAAGAATTCAAGTCTGAGCAGAATCCATACATGAAAATAAACAACCCTTGCACGTGCAAATATGGAGCAAACTTTATCTGAAGGACCCCAATATTTATCCAAAATTTAATCTCAGTGAAAGATACAGCATAAATGATCATCTTCCAACTAACCTCTACTCAGGGTTATAGGAAGGTATGCCTTCAGATAACAAATTATAAGCAAATTGCCAGAAAAAAACATCTAAATTTGAACATCAGAGTCAATTTACCTTTCACACTAAATTCGTCAGACTCTCTTGTCCGTGGTTGGCGTGACAATGCAATGTGGAACTTCTCATTTAAGTTGGATGAAAGAATACTCAGGCTGTCATTCCTTGACACAGCAATATAATCTTCTTTTGCACTGCAGTCAACTAAAAGGAGAAGGGCGTAAACAGAGAATGAAGAATAACAAGAACGACCATGCTAATTTTTTATGTTCATTTTAAGGCATTACCGTCCAAACAAATAATTAATACACCATAAAGCAGCATTAAAGAAGTAAACAGAAATAACTTTACCAAACTAGGCAAAACATGATGTTTAAGATACTCTATAAGCATACTTTGTGAAAGCCAGAGCAGAGTTCGCTCCAGAGCTCATTGTAATATGAATGGGTAATAGAATGACGAAAGTTTGTATGTTTGATCCGATTATGGAACTTTCAGCAAGAGAATTTCTTGGATCAGATGACCATCAAGATTTGAATGATCTACCAGAACCCCACAATGTAATGAAGACAGCATGCTAAGAGAAAGCTAAGTGCAAGCTTCACGTCAATTCGTAGTATGTATAGTTTAGTTCATCCTCTGAAATCCTAATAATCAGCACTAGATAAGTTGGTCTCTCATATCCAAAGATAGCAAATGACACATTGAAATGGAGTCCATGTTCTTGAGCATGAATTGAAACTAAAATAAAACGAGAACCACAAATCAAGCAGCATTATTGCGCAACAAATAAGTAATACGACGTAAAGTAGCATTGCAGAAAGTAATTAGAAAGAAAGCTACCAAACTAGACAATAATCAATGGTTAATGTACTTCACAAGGATACTTTGTGAAACACAGAGCGAGATTCAAGAGCTCATCACAGTGTATGCAAATACACTGATCAACAACACACTATGTTTGATCCAATTATGGAACTTTTAGCGGCAGAATTTGTTGGATCGTGTAGCCATCACAGGTGAATGCTCTCCATAAACAAAGAATATAAATGAAGACAGCATGCTAACTTAAAAGAAAGACTGAACGCAAGCTTCACCACAACTCTATAAGTAAGAAAAGCTATTCAATGGTACTTTCAAGTCAAGGCTCAACAGATGCAACAGCATTGGTAGCAAGTATAATTAATTTATCCTTCAAAATCATATAATCAGCAACAGCTAAGTTGGTCTCTCAAACCCAATGGGAGAAAGGACACAGTGAAATAGAGTCCACTTTCTTGAGCATGAATTGATATTAAACAAAAACCCTAGAAATCAAACCAAATCACAATGCAAACAAACAACAATAAGTAATACAACAGAAAGCAGCATCGCAGACACTAAACAGAAAGGGCTTCACCAAACTAGACAAAAAATGATGGTTAAGGTACTCTACAAGAAGAAAGCCACAGGAAGATTCACTCCAGAGGTCATAGTAGTGTTTACTGCAACCTTGGTTATTTTTGTTTTTTTTTTCTTTCTTTCCTTGGACATTTCTGATGTACTTGAATCTTCGGCTACTTCTGTGTTGTGCTCCTCTATTCGGCTTTGGACATGTTTCTAAAACTCTACAGTCTTTTGATGTTTTTTTTTGTTCTTCCTTCTTTCTTTCCATGTACATGTCTAATGTACTTGAAGACATTATCTACGAAAAACGATCCACTGCATTGGATCCACTCATGGAACTTTCAGCACCCAACTTTCTTGGATCAGATAGCCATCCCGATTAAACAATCTCCCGTAAGCACACAATACAAATGAAGACAGCATGCTAATTTAATAGAGCAAGACAAGTGTAATCTTCACGTCAACTCTATCAGCCACATAAGAAAAGCTATATTCGGTGGAACTTTCAAACTTTCATCAATGCTCTATGGATGCACCAGCTTTTATATTATGTATAGTTCAGTCTATCCTCCTAAATACAAATAATCAGCAGTATATATGTTAGTCTCTCAAACTCAAGGGGAGAAAAGAACATATTGAAACAGAGTCCATGTTCTCGAGCATGAATTGATACCGCAACAGAGAAGCAGCGTGGAAATCAAGGGTGACTAGCAACGAGAGTCTCTACAGAACAAACTTGTTTTAAACTACCACTCATAATAAGCAGAGCCTAAGTGAAGAAGTTTTTGATTTTTAAAGCATACCAGCATCGACATTATCCATAAAACGCTCTAAATGTCCACGAATGCTCCCAAGATACAGGTTCCTGCGACTTGTCAGAAGAATGTATGAATTTTGTCTCTTCTTTAGCCACTTCATGTCCTTTACAGAACTTCCTTCATCTAATGAGCAGGAAAAAAAAGGTTCTTCCTTCTGCACAATTGAAGGGCTCAACTAGAAGCAAACCCTTGTCAAAAAGCGTATATGTATTACGCCTTGATGAAAGAAGAACAAGAGTCAAAGACAACATAATTTCATCAAATATAATTTGAAATGCAGAATTTTAAGGACTGCACATGATGATAATGGATAAAAGGAGGCTTTCTCTTTCCAACCCCATGTCAAAGTGTTTCAATTTCTTGGTTTTAAGTCGACCTAGCAAATAATTTGCATGCAAAACCTATGGAGAATGAAGATAAATAGGGGATAAAAATGCAAATTGCAAGCAATCACCGCCTATTTTAAAATATGGTTTGGATTTTTGTACATGTGCAGTGCATCAGATGCACAAAGCTGACAATTGTCAATGTAAGTACAACCTAATAAATCAGATTTATTAACGAGACATTAGTCTATGTCCCACAAAACGAGGCTCCAGCTAGACCAGGATAATAAAACTCAACTATGAATCCACGTCTATAGGACTGTAGCTCATTACTAAGGGAGGATACCGTCCACCAACTTCATTTTGGCTCATGATTCTGTCTTTATTATGGATAACTTGAACCCTATAATCATTTGCAGATATAAAACGAAAAAGAAGGTAACTAGAGATATCTTAATTCCCAAAAGCCAAAAGAGCATATACAGGAAAATGTCGAAAACGCAGGGCCAGCTATACCTATTCCTAATCCGAACCGAATGCAACAACATAGGCGTCGGTCAGCGTCTAAGAGGAATTCTCAATGAACATGCCCAGAAAAGAATCACAACGTGACGAGAAAAAAGTCGACTTTTTTTCAAGGATCTTCACATGTAGGGAGTGTAATTGGAAAAGGAATTCCGGCCACAAAGTTTCAGCCATTTTCTCATATAAACATATAGCGTGACCTAACGAAAGGGAACTCTGAGTCTGAACTAACCTTATTGAGAAGCGAACCAACCCGGAAGAAGTAAACAGTCCGCCCAACAGAAGCCGCAAGCGTCGAAGAATCAGGAGAAAGCGAGAGCAAGCCAACCGCCCCCACGGGTACGTCCACGAAGCTCAGTTGCCACACGGAACGACCTCTCCCCCCCTCCTGGATCCTCTTCGCCGACTCCATCACTTCCCAAGTCGCCACAACGCAAAACCCTACAGACCAGAGCACGATTAGCACCGAATCGCACCGCCACAGGCTACCAATCGGACGAACGTATCGAGATTTACAAACTCACCAGAGGAGTGGGCCACGTAGACGAGCGGGGACAGCCCGTCTACGGCGATCGGCCGGGGCCGTGCGGCCCGGCATCGCCGCCGCCCGCCAGGAGCTCGACCGGCACCGGGTGGCAGATCCGGGCGAAGAAGAAATCGGAGGTCGCCACGCCCTTCCCTCCGCCCTCGTCCTTCAGCTCGATCGTCGCGGCCATGGCAGGAGCTGGAGTTTCCGGCCGAGAGATAGAGGGGAGGGGAAGGAGCGGCCGAGCTCCGATCGACGGTAATCGGCGGTGATGACGAAGACGGTGCCAGTGGAAGTGCGCGAGGCTCATTGTGTTACTGCGTTGGAATGCACCAAAAGCCTTTTCTTGTGATCCTTTGAAGTTTATTAACAGGTAAATGACATAAATATTCAACGAACTTTGGTTTGACGTGGAATATAATCCTTTGAATTTTTAATTTATTCAATGTAATCCTTGAACTTTAACTCAATATGTAATGTGATTTCTGAACTTTTAATCTGTTCATTGTCACCATTGAACTTTTAGTATATGTTCAATTTAATCTCCGAATTTTAGGAGAATGTTCGATATAGTCATTGCATTAATTCAAGTTTATGGACTATATTAAACATTTTCATATAGTTCAGACCAAATGTTGAGAGATCACCTCAAACAAATAAAAAGTACAAGGATCACATTTCATATTAAACTAAAATTCATGAATTAGTTGTGTCATTATCCTTTTATTATAATAGAGCATGTCAGTAAATAAAATGCATTAATGCTATCAACAGTGGTTACACGTAATCTCACGTATACAAACATACACAATTGGGTTGAATCCTAAAATCGAGCCACGGTTGGCACACACACACACTGGCGCATCGGCATCCGTAACAATTGTACCAATCGGAATAATCTTCTGGATGTAATTATTGCTGTTTTGCCAAAATCATTCTTAATTCATGTCGAGTCCACCCAAATCAGCAGCCGAAAAAGGGAAATTCATCCTTTATTTAACTAGAAAAATTTAAATTTGTCACAAAAATGACAGCCTCTTTATTTCCCTCGTTGAAAATAAATCAAGCACTGGCTTCAAAACTCACATTTAAATCAATTCAAATCGATTAAGAAAAATCCCCTTTCCTTTTGTTTATCTTGATTTCTGGAAAAATAAATCCGATAATGTCAACACTCGCTTCATCTGACTAACTAGAAAACATCCACGGTCTGACATTCATAAATATTTAGCAATTAGAATAATCTTTCTAAGGTAATTATGGTATTTCTTTTTTGCCAAATCAGCAATCCAAAAGGGTAACATTCATCCTTTCTTTGATAAGAAAAGTCCATATTTTGTCACTAAATGACAGCCTTTTTATTTCCCCCGTTGAAAAATCGAGCATTGGCTTCAAAATCGGCATATAAATCAATTTAAAAAAGGGTTAGTACCATAAAAAAAACTCTTAAATTGATATATCCGTGACAAATTTATCTTAAACTAATTTTTTGATAATAAAAAACCCCAAATTGATACATTTGTAACATATTTATCCTTCACTAGTTTTCGTTCAATCAGATTAATACAAAAAAAAATCATAAACTGGCATATCTGTAATAACTAAAGGGTAAAACCTCAAACTGGTATACCCATCAACTATCACGTGTCATCCAACTTAACAATTTGACGGTAAAATTTAACGTAAATTAATGAAGGGTTTGTCACAAGTGTACCAATTTAGGATTTTTCATTGTTTTAACCCTTTTAAGAAAGAAAAATACCATTTTTAGTTCAACTTGATCTCTATAAATGAAAACCCTTTGCTTAATAGGACACTCATGAAGAAAATCCGATAATGTAAAACCCAAAATTAGTACACTCGTCAAGTGTTATGTATCATCCAACTTAACAATTAAATGATAAAATTTAACGTGAATTAATAGAGGGTTTGTCAGAAGTGCACCAATTTAAAGTTTTTCATAATGTTGACCCTTTTAAAAAAGAAAAAGACCTGCTTCGCCGGTTCAGCTTGATCTTTGGAAAACGATAACCCCTTGCCTAATAGGACACTCACTAAGAAAATCCGATAATGTTGAAACTCACTCAACCCGACTAACTTAATAATATCAAACAGCAACTTTTCTGTCTAAGTATATTTTAGGAAATATTTCAGATGGGCTCCTATTCGCCTTAGGAAAGTGCAAATTCTATCTGGCCTGGCTAGTAACATGTTATATATAATGCTACAGAAGCTGTGAACAGAGAAACAGTCGGACATGGAGAGCAGTCGAAGCCATAGTGACGAAGCCAAAGAAGTCCTTCAAGCATCGCTGTTTCTTTCCGTATTGAAGCACACCGGCGATCGTGTCTCCGAGGGCGACGAACCCGCGAGATCCGAGGACGTTCCAGAGAGCAGTTCGGGCGCGCTGCTTCGCCAGCTGCGCAGATCCAACCCTTCCATTGTCCGGCGCGTGAACGCGCTGATCGACTCTATCGGGCGATGCCGGGGTCCGTTCGAGAAGCGGTTGAAGTCGAGCGACCTCAGAGAACAGCAGAACCGGCTCCTCCTGTGGAAGGACCACGTCCGGGAGTTCATACTCCCGTTGCTCGAGGAGGACGACGATCCCGCACGGGGCGTGGAGGTGACGGCGTTTAATACGGAGGGAAAGACGTTTCCTCTGCGGTTCAAAATTTGGTGCGACAAGGTATACGTCCTCATGGGCAATTGGAAGGCGTTCGTCGAAGAAAATCAATTGGAAGACGCGGATGTACTCAAGATATGGGCGTTTCGCGACGTTCGGACCGGACGTTTGTGCTTCCTGATCTCTAGGACGCCGAACGCGCCCGGACAGAACCGGACGGAGGAGGGGGCTCGAAGAGAGGGACGGAAGCGCATCGAGTCGAACCCCCGGAAGGCGCTTTTATCCGGCTAGGTAGGACGATGGGTTCTTGCCGGCTTCGTCGCATTCGTCTTCAGCAGCTTCCGTTCCGGCTTCGTCGAGTTTTGGCGCCTATTACAGTCTTTTTTGTGGATATCTAACTGTAAATTCATTGTCTCCGTTGTGAATATTTCTTAGGACCATTTATCAACTGTTCTTACACTTTCATCTGTTAAACAAAAGATTTAAATTTAGGATCTCGTGAAACCGCTATCAACTGATTTTTACTCCAGGATGATTGCTGAATATTCGATTTGTGTTTACATGTTCCTCACCTCACGATCAGTCCATCGCAGTCATAGTTGATCCAAGATTGGGCTTGACAGAGCCGGCGACACTCGACATGATCCGTTTGCATGACCTGAACGAGGGATGTAAAACACGAACTACGGAGAGAAAATCCGAACACGACATGTCACATCTTACTTCGTTCGTTGTCACGAACCAACATGAATCAACGCATCTTCGTCGTAATTCAGTTATTTTCACACGGAATGAAAATTAAGAAAGGCAAAATTATGAATCCATTGATGACATTATAGATGAGTTTCCATGGATATGACGACAGGCCAGTGGACATCGTTGTCCGTACAATCCACACTTTGTCCAGGTTATATCTGCATGAGGAAGGGTGACCAGCGGATACGTCTCGAATTTAAATTCGTGAAGAAACCCAGATCCAAATGGATTCCCTAATTTGAGTAAGTTTCCTCTTTTGAATGATTTTCTAGTTTGAGGAGCTTTTCTACAACACTGGTATGGTTTTGTTTCGCTCATAATTTAGGCTGAGAAATACTCGAGCGATTTAGCAATTGCAAGTCCGAGCTCTCCAAATTCATAGTGGATTTCTCAGCGGAAATCTCTTCTTTTGGTGATTTCTTTTCTTGTGTTAGACTTGAGTTGCAAGATGGTCACGCATAATTTGGACTTTGGTTATTTCGGCTAGGCAAAGGTTTAAACTCTAGATCCATATAATGAAAGATTTTGCATGACCACTGTCAATTGTTCAAAAGGCTAAAATTATTAAAAGAACTCGTGATTTTATATTTAAATATTCTATCCGGTGTCTACCATTATTCAGCGTACCATGTTAATTGACAAAAACATGCATTATATTTGTGATTTTTTCTAGTCTAATTAGTTGATGCTTGATGGGGCCACTCCTCATCGATCAATCAGAACATTCTTTTTAATGTATTATTGTTTTTTTTATATTGCCAAATCGGCAGTCCAAAGGTAACATTCATCCTTTCTTTGATTAGATAAGTCTAAATCCTGTCTCTAAAATACGGCCATTTATTTTCCTTGTTGAAAAATCGAGCATTGGCTTCAAAATCGACATATAAATCGATTCGAGTAATTCAAAAGAAAAAAAAAAATCCCCTTTCGGGCTGGTTTAGCTTGATTTCTGGAAACCGATAACCCTTTGCTTAATAGGACACTCACAAAGAAATTCCGATAATTTCAGGACTCACTCGATCTGACTTACTGGAGTATACCTTATTGATTACGCAACGGATAACATCAAGCAGCATGAAGTAAAAATATTCCAATCCGAGTATTATTTTAGGAACTCCTATTCAATTTAGAAAAAGGGCAAGATCAATTGGGCAAAATCTAAGTATAAATATGTTACATAGATCGCCTCGGAAGCTACGAATAGAGAAATGATTGACTTGACATGGAGAGAAGTCAAAACCAAAGCAAAGAAGTGCTTCAAGCATCACTGTTTCTTTCCATATTGAAGCACACCGGCGATCAGGTACCTAAGGGCGAGCGGAGGACATTCGGGCAAGTAGTTCGCGCGCGCCGCCCCTAGGCCTGCGAGCCGTGCGATCCGGACCCTCAGCTTGTCCCCCGCGTGATCGCGTTGATTGTCTCTATCAGGCAATGTCGGGGGTCGTTTGAGAAGTGGGTGACGGCAAGCGACATCGCAGGCCAGCAGAACCAGCTCATGCTGGTGAAGGAGCACATCCGGGAGCTTGTGCACCCGTTGCTCAGGATCGGCGACGATCCCAACACAGGCATAGAGGTGAAGACGTTCAATACGAAGGGGAAGACGTATCCTATGCTGTTCAAGCTTTGGTGCAGTAAGGTATATGAAAGACATAATGGGTGGACCGCCCAAGATGGGCCAAGCTCGGCTCATGAGCCACAAGGGCCCACGAGGTGGTTAGTTGTCTATCACTATAAATAGAAGGTGCCCCTTGAATAAAGATGATGTCATTTTCATAAAAAAACGCACTTCTTCGAAAAATAATGTATTCTCTGATTCGGAACGAAAACGAGAATGTGACGATCGAAGAACTCTCGAAGCGCAAAGCAACATTTACTCTGTGACAATACCAAGTATGTTCGTTGTACGATTTGCCTGTACGATCGGTGATACATGTTGATGATTCTCGGGTACGTTTTCCGCATTAATCGAATTCGTTTCGAATATGTCGAACGGGAATTGAGTTTTCCCCACATTGATATCAGAGCCCGTTTACTTGTTTCCCGATCATGCATGTGTATGGTCTCTAATATTGAAGTGTATTCTGCCTGTTTTTCGTTTCGGCCTCGTTTTTTTGTTCGTTTTTTTCGCGTTGCCGAACTGTTCATACGTGTTTCGACTTTTGTTTTTCGTCAAATCTTGAATTTTATTGCATAAACAGAAAGTACTCGTCGAGACGAGCAAAATGATGAGCAGTGCGTCGCCAGAGGAGACCGCGTGCGCCCTCACACACCAGCAAGGGCCTCGGGCATGACGGCGCGTGAGGCCCATGCGCGGCTGTGCCAAACAACGCGTCAGTTGCCGCCAACCGCCGACGATGACATCAGCGTGACGTCATTGAGCGCGGTCTGTTGACCCGTTTGACTCGACCCAATTACTGTTTTGACCCGACGCGTTGATCGTTGACCCAACCCGGTTACTGTTTGACCTGACCCGTTGACCCGACCCGGTTGACCATCCGACTCGATTGACCCGACTAGAGATCTGACCCGTTGACCCGATTCGTTTGACCGTTGATCGACCCGGTTGACCGTTGACCGGTCGGACTAGTCAAATCAGTCGAACCGGTTCAGTTCAAACCAAGTAGAATGACCAATTGCGGTCTTTCGGCCCGTTCGAGCTCATTTGAACTCTGATTTGGGCGTTCTTGGTATCGACATGCTCATATCAGAATGCTCTACATTATGGTATATTTATATGACATGTTTACTGCACTTCTGAATGTGAAAATGCACGATAAACCCTATGTACACGTACTTAGGGGTATATTTTTTTGGCATTTTCTTTAGTATTTCTCTATATATATATTTTTAAAATATAAGTGCTAAGCCATATGTATATAAATAAGCATTCCTTATCTTGATGTATCATGGATTATAAGTAATCCCTTTGTTCTGCATTCGTTGCAGGAACAATGGTACATTTGAGACGCACTTCGATAATCCTAAGAACAGCGGCTCAAAAGGAAAGGCTTGAAAAATTAAGAATCAAACTAGCCCTTTATAGATGGGATGCTCGAGATGATATGACGGAACACATCATCAAGGTCAACAAAATGATTTAAGATATCATTTGAAACGGCTTTGTAATACCGGAATATGTAATGGTCGGAGCCCTAAAATGCACTATTCCTAAGGAGTTGGGAAAAATGTTTGATAAGGTTAAAGAAATCTTAAAGGGTCCAAGCTATAAGATACTTATGGAGAATTTTCTGCAAGAATACATAAGGGTCGAGGCAAGGAGAATATCAACCCTTGCATTGAATGGGTCTCGGCGCAAACCATAGCCCGAATCTAAGGGTTTTCCGAAAGGCTCCATTTTTGTTTTAAAGAAAATAGAATTTTCTAAAACTTTTTATGAGTCCTTTCCTGTATATGTGTTGGATTGGTACACTTGATTTTGTTCTTTTAGGATTTGGAATCAATTATGTACATGTTTTTAGTTGATATTACATGTTCTTACATATTTGTGAATATGTTATGAAATATATGACTATGAATTTTTTGTGCTTTCTCATTTTATATTGCCATATTATATGTTATGTCATATGTGGAAAAGTTCTTAAAAATTTGTATAACTTTTTGAAGAATTAATTTCGTTACATAAATGATCATGTTAATGATAATTTCAAATTAAAATTTTTAGACGATGATTAGGAACATAGTGAACTTTCGACTCTAAGATCTTTTTGGTAAAACTATTCATTAATATGATTAATTTATGTAATCATGATGTTGATGAAGCGTTTAAATAGGCTTTAATAATTCGTGTGTATTTGTCTGAAATGTTCAGATACAATGGCTTTAGCAACTAAGAACATAGTGGCTGAACTTAATAAGAGAAAAAAATTGAATTGCGACAATTATGAGATTTGGAGTCTCAAGATTTAATATGTGCTAGAAGAGTAAGAGACACTCGAAGCTCTTAACCAGATTATGGAAGAACCTGAAGGTGGGACAACTGCCCAACACAAGAGGGACAAAGATGCCTTCGCTGTTTGGAAGAGATAGAACTCTCTTGCTCGCATTACGTTGCTGAGCAGCATGGATAATGACATCATACGAGAGTTTGGACGTTTACAAAATGCCAAAGACATGTGGGCTACACTGGCATCAAGATTTGGTCGAACTTCTGTGACCAAACTGAGACAACTCACTATCCGTTTTGACTCATACAAGATGTTCCATGGAAAGACCATGAAACAACATTTACGGCAGATGTCGAATATGATTAGTGAGCCAAATGATGCCGGCTACATACTCACTGATGAACAGCAGGTGCAGGTAGTAATCCGCTCCTTGCCTCAAAGTTGGAAGCACATGAAGATCCATTTGACCCACAATGAGGGCATCAAGACCTTCGAGGATGCTATGTGGCATCTTGAACTGGAAGAGAATCGCCACATGGCGGCTAAGCCAGAAACTAATATTTACTTTGCTGGTTCTAGCTCGCATAGAATTTCGGGCTCCAAGAGGAAGCACCCTACTGGGTCAAAGAAGTGGAAAGGCAAGGGAGCAAGTCCTTCAGGGAAGAAGCCGAGGCACAACCAACAAAAGAAAGGAAAATGTCCTTTCAAGAAGAACATTTCAAGAGTGAAATGTTATAATTGTGGCAAGAAGGGTCACTTTGCTTGTGACTATAGTAAGCCAAAGAAGGTAGAAACCCTTAGCATTATTGAAAATGCTACTTATGTGTCTAGTTCAGTATTTCTAATTGAATATAATCCTTTGTGGACTGTAGACTCGGGAGCCACAGACCATGTAACGAAAGACAAAGAAGCTTTCGTAGAGTTCCGACGAGTTCCACAAGGAACAAAGTGGATATACATGGGGAACAATTCAAGAGTAAAGGTTAGAGGCATTAGCACCTGTCAATTACTTATGTGTGGTGGATGCACATTGTTTCTTCAAGATGTGCTATTTGCTCCAGAGATTCATCAGAACTTAGTTTCGGTGTTGGTTTTAGTAAGACTTGGTTTTAATGTAAACTTCCATAACAATGGTGTAAACTTGTCTTTAGAAACAAGTTATTATGGTTTCGGATATTTTTTAGATGGTTTCATTGTATTGGATGTTAACTATTGTAAAGTCAATATTAATTATTCCTTATTTACATCATATGATTCTTATGAGAATAATGTGAACATGTGGCATGCTAGACTTGGTCATATTGGTCAACAAAGAATGAATCAATTAGTTAAAGATGGCTTAATGGGCAATATTAAAAGGGTTGATTTGCCTATATGTGAGTATTGCCTAGAAGGAAAGATAACACATAAACCATTTAGAAAAGAAACAAGAGCTGAATTTCTTTTGCAATTAATCCATACTGACATCTGTGGTTTAATGAATATAAAAGCAAGGCACGAGTCTATTTATTTCATCACATTCATTGATGATCATACTTGATTCGGACATGTTGATTTGATTTCTCATAAGTCCGAGACTTTAAATTACTTTAAAAGATTTATAAGCATGGTGGAAAATCAATTAGACAAGAAAATAAAAGCATTAAGATCCGATCGAGGTCGAGAATATCTGTCTGATTAGTTCAGAAATTTATGTGATGAAATGGGAATAGAAAGACAACTGACTATTCCACATACTCCTCAACAAAATGGTGTTGCGAAAAGAAGAAACAGAATTTTAATGGAAATGGTTAGGTCAATGATGGCACAAGCTAACTTGCCTATTATTTTTTGGGGTGATACTTTGTTGACTGCTGCTTACATACTTAACCGTGTGTGCCTTCTAAATCAGTTGTTTCTACTCCATATGAGTTATGGACAGGCAGAAAGCCTTATTTAAGCTTTCTAAAACCTTGGGGTTGTGCTGCCTATACTCGTGAGTCTTCTCCCAAGTACGGAAAATTAGGCCCAAGAGGCAAAAAGAGTATTTTTATAAGATACTTAGAGCACTCAAAATGATATGTATTCATAGGTGAACAAGAAAGCGGAAGTATAACTGAATTTGAATCACGGGATGTCACATTCTTAGAGAATGAATTTCCTAAAAAGGGCGAAGTAGGTGGAGATTACTCACTATACGAATCTGTGGATCGCGATAGTGAAGTTAGTGGGAGTATTGTGATAAATGGAAAGTTGAATGTAACCCAATCTCAACTGCAACCACCTAAAGAGATAACACCACCATTATTTAATTCGAGTGAGAGCGAAATGAAACATGGTGAATCATCAGGAGTACAACATTCCATACGATAGTCAAGTCGTAATAAGATTCCCCGTCGATGTTTTGACATTGAAGGAGAAACTTTCATGATTGCCCCACAAGATGAAGATGAGTCGAAGAATGCGAATGATGCTCTAAAGTACCCTGATAAGGAAAAATGGATACTTACAATGGAAGAAGAAATGGAGTCATTAAGATCAAATCAAGTTTGAGAATTGGTTGATCTTCCAAAAGGACGCAAAGCCATTGGGAACAAGTGGGTTCTCAAAATAAAGCGTAAGGTTGATGGCTTAATAGAGAGGTATAAAGCTCATCTAATGGCGAAAGGATATAATCAACAGAAAGGAATTGACTTTGAAGAAACTTTTTCTCCTGTGGTTAGATTTACCTCTATTCATCTTATTTTGGCAATAGTAGCTAGTATGGATCTGGAATTACATCAAATGGATGTAAAGACTGCATTTCTCAATGGAGAATTAGAGGAAGAAATTTATATGGAATAACCTGTTGGTTTTATTACAAAAGGCCAAGAGCACAAAGTGTGTCGACTATTGAAGTCAATATATGACCTTAAGCAGTTTTCAAGACAATGGTATATACGTTTTCACAATGCCATAATAGCATATGATTTTGTTATGATTAGTGAAGACAATTGTGTATATATCAAAAGATTCAAAGATCAATTTGTGATCTTATCATTATATGTTGATGATATACTAATTGCCGAAAGCAGTATGGAGTTTGTTAAAATAGTCAAGAATTGGTTATCTTCCAATTTCGAAATGAAAGATATGTGTGAAGCTGCATACATTCTTGGAGTTAAGATTTTAAAAGATCGATTAAAGAAATCCCTATCCTTTTCACAAGAAACGTATGTGAATAAAATCCTTGAACGATTTCGTATACAAGACTGTAAACCAATAGATACTCCTATTGCAAAGGGCGAATCATTAAGCGATAGAATGTGTCCTAAGACTTCACAAGAAAAGGAGCAAATGGAACATGTTCCATATGCTAGTGCTGTCGGAAGCTTGATGTACGCTATGATGTATACAAGACCTGATATTTGTTATGTAGTTGGAATGGTAAGTAGATACCAATCCAATCCAGGTCAAGCACATTGAATTGCCGTCAAAAAAATCCTGAGATATCTAAAGGGAAGTGCCGACTATGCGCTGACTTATCAAGGAAGTGATCTACACCTTGAAGGCTATACTGATGCAGACTGGGGAGGAGATTTAAAAGAAAGGAAATCCACTTCTAGATACGTGTTCGTACTGAATAATGGCGCCATATCTTGGAGCAGTAAGAAATAACAGTGCGTAGCCTTATCTACAATGGAAGCCGAGTTCGTGGCTCTATCAGCAGCGGCACAAGAAGCTGTTTAGCTTGGAAGATTTTTGGATCACTTAGGTGTTTCTGAGAATGCTGTAAACCAAGTATTGGTCTATTGTGATAGCCAAGCAGCAATAGTGTACACTAAGGATCCCAAGTACCATGGAAAGACCAAACATATAGATATCAAATATAACTATGTAAAAGACATAGTTGCACAAAAGGAAGTGAACGTGAAGTACATATCTACACAAAGGATGATAGCAGATCGTATGACGAAGCCGATTCCTAAAGAAGTTTTCCATGTTCATGTGAGATCTCTAGGACTGTGTAGAATATGATGTACTGAATATTGTAATTTTCTATGATTGTTCACTATTAATGAAGTTTATTATTATCAAAGCCTATAAGTTTGTATGATGTTTGTGAATGTCGATGTTGAGTACATTACATTGAAAATGTATGTCAGATAAATGAGAGATTAGCCCACTTACACGGGTAATCGCCTCTACTCATTGTGTGATGAATAGAGATGAGACAGTTTTAAACTTGTTATCTAGGTGATAATTGAGAACTCAAGCTTGAAGTATAGACGTCGCCTTAACAGAATGTTAAGATGAGAATATATATAGATTATTATATCCGAAAGTGAAATAACCCACATTTTTCACTTTACCTGTCTTTACATGCTAGATGGAAGTTCTGATAGACGCTTATGAGTAGAGTAGATTTATAAACTTAAGTTAAACATTGAATATATCTAAACTATTATCTATACGGTATTGAGAGTAAAGACATACGCTATATGGGAAAAGGAGAGAATACCGTAATACGTGTTGCATATTACGTATGCATGGGACGACCGATAAGAAGTAACAAAAATTATGATATCAATTTTTAAGTCGTGTGAGACTTTTAAGGAAAATAGTTTTTTCTCAATTAAAGTGCCATCACGACTCTTACTTATTTTCAAAATTTCTATTCAGTGTTTGCTATCTTAGGATGTTATCAATGATCATGATAATTCAGTCTAACGGAACATTTCTAAAAAAGCGAGTTGAATCGAAATTGAGAGGTTTAAGGAAAGAGGAAGATCAATTTAATATATGATGTCACATTCTATATTTGTATTCACAGGTCGACCAATGATGATTTTGAGTAAATCATAATTGTGAATACAATATACGAGATACTAAAAGAGATCAAGAGAGATAAAATGTGACTGATTGATCTAGGGAACTACATATTAATTCTACTCTGCATAATGCCCAATTTGAGCTGTTATATATTCCTAACAGATTTATAATAACGAGCTCTCGTAGTATGCTGGTCGCACGGATTATTTGTCAATATGAACTTTGCAAGGAAGAGAGTTGTGCATAACCCATCGTGGATGAGTGGGAGATGAAAGACATAATGGGTGGACCGCCCAAGATGGGCCAAGCCCGGCCCGTGAGCCACAAGGGCCCATGAGGTGGTTAATTGTTTATCACTATAAATAGAAAGCACCCCTTGAATACAGATGATGTCATTTTCATAAGAAAACGCACTTCTTCGAAAAATAACGTATTCTCTGATTTTTCTTCGGAACGAAAACGAGAACGTGACGATCGAAGAACTCTTGAAACGCAAAGCGACATTTAATCTATGACAATACCAGGTATGTTCGTTGTGTGATATGCCTGTACGATCGGTGATACATGTTGATGATTCTCGGGCACGTTTTCTGCATTGATCGAATTCGTTTCGAATAGGTTTTGAATATGTCAAACGGGAATTGAGTTTTCCTCACAGTATATGTTCTCGCGAGTGATTGGAAGGTGTTCGTTAGAGAAAATCAATTGGGGGTCTCGGATGTCCTGATGATATGGGCGTTCAGCGATGTTCGAACCCGAGGATTGCGCTTCGCGATCGCTCGGAGGACGGCGAAAGATCTCGAGCAGGGCTGGATGGAGAAGGGACTCGAGGCGAAGGACAGAAGCGCGGCAAGTTGAAGCCCCAGGAGTCGACTTTTTATTCGGCTGGGTAGGATGATTGGTTTTTGCCGGCTTCGTCGCATTACGTCTTCGGTAGCTTCCGTTCCGATTTGGTCAGGTTTCGGCGGCTATCTAGTGCGTACATCATGCTCAACTGTTATCTAACAAAAATTTTATAAGAACACCGCCAATTGTTTTGTAAATTTAAGTTTGTTAGATGAATGCGTGATTTTAGTATTTAGATGTTCTAACGCCTTCTCTCGATGCATAAACTGGACTTTTGCCTTAAGACTAAGCGTGGAAATATTAACTAATGAAGCATGTCCAATACCATGTAAAATTTGGTATAATCATTAATTACCAACTATTTTAAAACTTAAACTTTTAGATAATGGCGTAATTTAAAATTTGAGATATTCTAACATTCGTGTCGTGACATTGATTACCTGATTTATATCATAAAGCAAAGAAGATCTATTCCCAGATCATTGTTGAACGTTGGATGCGTGTTCACAATATACTTAATTTAAGCACTGAATTCTAAAAAGGGCATGCCTTTTTCGTTAAGTACTTAATTTTATCGTGGAAAATAAGTGGCATATCAGGCAGTTACTTGTGTGCGATCTATCGATCGGAGATGTAGTTGATCTTTTCATAGAGTTGGCAATGCTAGATAGCGATCCATTTGCACGGCTTATACGAGGGAGGTAAAACACGAAATTACAAAGAAAAAATCCGAATATGACGCGACACGACGTGCCCCGCCTAACTTTGTGTTTCGACATGAATCGACACAAAAATAGCACGTTTTCATCGTAATTCAATTACTCCTCATGCAGAATCGAAATAAGATGTTTTGGGCCGATATGAATTGATACGCTAGCATGGATCGCGGGGCCTAGGTTTTGGCTACACGACACTTGAATCGCTGGATTTCTTTGGCAAAGCAAAATTTTGATGTGTGTGACTTTGCTTGTTGGCTCTTGGGTAAGAGTTTTTTCTTCGTTCTAAAAGTTATGCTTATGTGAAGATAGTGCTTTGAAGGATACGATTGAATGCTTATTCTTCATGGACTAATTCAATCAAGCATTCAAGCTCATAGAATGATATGACCTAAGAGTTCCTTTTTTAACTTATAAGTGGAGCGAGCACGAGGATGGGTGATAGGAGGAATTGTTAAGAATTTGTCTCAAGTTTATGGACTAATTCAATTGAGTATTCAAGCTTAAAGAATGATCGAGAGTTCCTTCTTTACTTATGAGTGAGGGGCGAGCACGAGGAAGGGTGACCGGCAAAAATCGGTATAAAATATGTCTCCAGCTTGATTCCGTAGAGAAAACCTGATTCAAATAGCTTTTTGAGTAGGTTGCCTAAAGGGCGAGAGCACCAGTCCGGTCCAACCAGGGAACCGGACCCAACCAGTTCTGGGCGGTTCTCTGTTCCGAACTTTCGGAACCGGCAATGACCGGTCCTCTTCCCGGTTGCTCGCGCGGAAACGGACCAACCGGACCGTAAAGCAAAAGCTGCATTGCAATCAAAGATGTCACGTGCGTCTGCAATCGGAGCGTCTCAGCCCCGAAGATACACCGAATATATTAATAGATCTTCACCGCGTTGATCAAGACGATCACGTGGATTTCTCGTTCGAACCGCCGGACTCAAAAACAGCAGCAAAGATTTCGGAACTTTTAACATTAAACTGCAAGCACCCAACGACGAAATTACAAAGGACACGTAGTTTACAAAGTGTTTCGGGTACTCCATCAGCTTGATTAGCTGTGTACAAAAGGGTCTGTCACTGCTCAAACTCAGTGCCTCCCTGAGCTTCCAAAACAACAGCAAAAGAAAAAGAAAAGCCAGCTGCTAAAAGAGTCTTCCACAGCCCCTTTCATACTGAGAAGGGAAGCCTCGAATTACATTGGACAGTGCATTTTCCAGGGCGGGTGACCATTCCTCATTCACCTCAGCCAAAATGATTCTTTCTGTATAACAAGTGAAGTTATAAAAAGAGGCCTCCTACGATGTGTAGATCACCTCCATTGCACGACACGTCACAGACACGACACAATAGGACGCCACAGTCACGCCCGTTTGAATAGAGAGCATGAGCGAGGGGAACCGACTTTGCGGCTGCTCCTAGAGAGGCCCACCCGTAGGGACTAGGAACACCACATGACCAACCACATATATAATGTCACATGTTATGTTTAGTAGCCTACGTTTGACTGAAGGAAATTAAAATTAGGCCCTTCATTGGGGTTAAAAGGGTGTAGTTTTCGTTAGCGTTTTGGTTTTTCCGGGGGGAGGGGGGTCGGGTTTAGACTTGGGACCCGCTGAATGTCTGGCCGAAGGACCAATTGGGTGGGGCTGCCTCGTTGGAGATCGAGGTGCGGCCGTCGCTGGTGGTGACCTTGAAGGAGAGGGCCTGGCCGTTGAGGTACGAGTTGCTCTGCCAGTTCTGGCCCCAATTCCTAGACATGGTTTGCCAGTCGGTGTTGGAGCCTTTGATCGACACCGCGACCACGTCCCCGGCACCGCCGACGTTGGTTATCAGGACAAGGTTGAAGTAAGAGTGGCCGTTGATGGTGAATCTGATCCCACCCGTCCTCACACAAGACACCCTGGATGAGCACATAACATCGTTAGTGTGCTTGTTGACGTCAATTAGTATTTTCTAACATAACTGAAAGTGCCATGATCTAACAAAAGCAGACACTAGGCTTATTCAACTGTGTGCTCACCTTCGGTACTGAACAGGAACTATTCCGGCTTTGTACTGAGCAATCTGTTGGAAGACCGGCTGGGCGAGGTCGAAGTGCTCCAGAGGGGGATTGCACCATCCTCCATTGTCATTAGGGAGGGCAAGGTTAGGAGGGCAGAAATTGGTGGCGGTGATGATGATGGAACCAGGCAAGCACCACTGGTTGTCATTCACACACTGGATCTCATAGCATGCTCCGCAGCTCTGCCCATTGTTGAACAGGGCAGTGCTCAGGGCAGCTGTGTTTGTGCCATATCCTTGGCTAATTAGATTCCCATACCCACATGCCCCACCTGAAACAGATCCAAAGAACTTGTTAACTCAGAAACCAGAAAAAAAAAATGTTGTAGAACATGTAATTTGTCTGTCTATCGCACTCTGAGAAAACATGTAAGCGTGGATATTACTGTTTCTAGATTTGTGATTCGCGGGGTCCAAGGGGGACGAGACTAGGCGATGATTTCTCACGAACCCGCCAGGGGATAAATATGTGAGTGACAGGAAAGTAAGTGCAGAATTTATGGGAATATGCAAGAGAGGGGATTGCCGTTTTATGTCACTACTAACTCACCCATTGTTCCAGAAGCATCACCGCCTCCATAGAAAGTGGCATGGGCACTGGTCCATGCACTCCCATCACTTTGGACTGTCTTCAGCAATGCGAGGAAGGCCACAATGGTGAATCCAAGAGAACCCATTTTTGGCTTGCAGCGAGAAGTTTCAGCCCAAGATATGAGAGAGAGAGAGAGAGAGAGAGAGAGAGAGCAGCTTGGAACTTTAGGTGAAAGGCCAGGGAGAGAAGTGTGGAGGAAGAGGGACAAGTCGATTGTTTATATAGAACTGGAAGGGGATGGGAAGTGGTGGGGAATAAAATAAAGGGATGGAAATATGGAGGAACAGTATCTAAACTACTAACAGAAACAGAAAAAAACTGCAAAAAAATTAACACAAGTGTTTGTGGACATGGAGTGGAGAGGACTCCAATTTTTCTACTTTCTTTTTTTGGGAATTCCCCATATTCTGCCGAGATTTGTGATCCCTCTGAGTGGACTTTTTGGCCTTTTGAGTTCGTGAGGACCAAGGCACATTGGGAAGAGCCCATTGGTTCAGTTGAAGACCGGTCAGAGAGGTGGCAATTTGGGTGAGAAGGAATTGAATTTGATTCCAGGGGTGGTGTTAAAGATACCCCCAAGTGCACTTAATTGGAGCTTGTACTTGCTCAACTTGCCCAAAATCACCTTAATTGCATGAGCATAATCTCTGTTTCCACTAGGCTTGATGGCTTCAGCAGTTGCACTGGGGAATTGCAATGCATTGGAAACAATGGGAGGATTAAAAGGTGCGTGATGGACTTAGATGGACTTGCGCTTTTTATTGTTGGTGTATTATGCCTTAATATCTTATGCTTTTTATTGTTGGCGTATTATGCCTTAATACCTTTGAATGTATAGGATAGCTAAGAGCAATCTTAGGCTAATGAAAAGGAAATGAGAAAAGAAAGATATGGACTGGTAAGCGAGCTAATATACTATACGTTTTGCGGGATTGTCAACGAACATAAATGGATAGGCTTTATGTGGTGCATGGAAACTCTTTTAGCAGTTACGTTATGTGAAATCTATAGCCACAACATTTATGAGAACACAAATACACCTAGATCATATTGACTTTAGTCGATCTAAGATAGCTTCTCTCGGATATCGCTATGACATGTGCTACAATAGAAAAGTTATAAAATAGCCCTAGTGGGGGAATAGGTTGCAGATGAATGTGGGCATACATTGAAGTGGCTAAAAGGCTTCTTCATGGAGAAAATGGCATTCAATTGCGAGCAAGTAAACAGTTGGTGGGGGCAGTTAGCCAGCCCTTGAGCTGAAACCCAAATAGCCTCAACTTATTGCAGTCCCAAACCAAATTTATAAAGGTTCTCGAGGTCTGGCCTTTTCCAGAGCGTGCTTCGTTAGCTTCCATAGGCCGGCCGTCAATAATCAATATGATCATAATGAATTCATGTAGCCAACAAGCCCGTACTATTCAACGTCAGTGAATAATTGAGAGGTTGGGAAGGCATTGGGCTATTCAAGTTCAACCGAAAGGGGGATAAAGATAAAAGAAAAGCAAGGATTTTGTCAGCCATTGAGTTGCCAGATTCTTCCTCCTCCTCCTTTTCGCGTGGAACGGTGACGGTTGATAGTTAAAGGCACTCCAACTGAAATCCATGTCAACAGATGCTGGAAAACGTATTGAAAGAAACATCAGCATAGCAAAGTATGAGGAATCCACTAAAGTTTCAGTGGATGAGGGACTCTTTTTGGTCGCTTATATTCTTAGATAGATGCCCTGACTCAACAAAATGAGAGGCAGCATTTGCAACATTGCAGAGTCCAAGCTTTATATTCACTTTAAAGCAAAACCAGGGTCATATGCCACCTCTTGTCTTCCTCTGGCCAAAAGGAAAAGAAAAGCAAGAAGAAGGGAAAAAACCAAGCAATGAAAAGTAATAGTTTGAGACGTAAGCCGCAATCAGCTGCACGGCTTGGACCTCATTAATTGGCAGTATGAACAAAAGGGTTATCTAATCTTCTGATAATTTTTCCTGGGTTGGATATTATTTTATGTGATTTGGAGTTCTTGAGATTCTTCGGTTTATGAGTAAAGAAAAAAGTAGTATCACATGGCTCCATCTAGGCACATGGGGTTGCTGTTGGGTGATGAAGAAGGCTCACCCTTTTTTTAATCTGACCTTTCATCATCATCAGTTTTCTGGGAATTTGTAAAGAAAGGTTATAATGAATTCTTGCCATTTTCCCATTGGAAATGCAACTTCCGTTCAGCGTAGTGAGCCTCTGACTTTTTTTCCTTTGGGCACCAAAGTTAAAGAAATGAGCAAGAAACTTACTGCCTCAAATTCAGGATCTTTTCTGGCCAAACAAAAAAAAAATTTTAGGATCTTTTGAAATTAGGTTAAATAAAGGTGGCCTGCATGTGGCAAACCAACCCAGCTTAAGATAAGCTGAACTGCTCTCTCTCTCTCTCTCTCACTTGCTTTGCTTCTGGTTCATTTGTCTAAGAGGAGTTGAACCTTTTCAGTCATCTCTTTTTGGCCGCCTTAGCTGTTTCTGCATGATGGGTGCGAGTTGCTGTCCTTGCTTCACCCTGGATAATATTCCTATACTCACTCAAGCTTTACAGCAAATTCAAGGCTCCGGCGTGCGATGATACACCCATGCATACGTTCAAATGTCGCGGATCGTGAGCGTGCACGCGCGCGAGAGGAGCGCTTTTCTTATTAAGCTCTTCAATCTAATGATTATTACTCAAAAGATTGTACATGACTCGTCCATGGACCATGCCTTGTCTGAAGAATTGGCATCCTGAGGGCCCTTTGTACTGTCGTCAAGTAGTCAGCTTCCTGTTTCTTTTAATTAGTTTATCATCGTAGACTCATAAATAGTTGGAGAGAAAGACCGTGGTGCGACTCACCCAACATGAAAGTACCATAGTAATGGAATTGATCGGAAACGTACAATTGAGTTCTAAAACTTATCATGAAAGTGCAATTAAGTCCTAAAACTTATCATGAAAGTGCAATTGAGTACTAACTTTAAAAAAATGCAATCAAATCCTAAAACTTGTCATGAAAATGCAATCGAATTCTAAAACTTTCAAAAAATGAATCCACGGAAGGACTTGATTGGATCAATTTGATAAGTTTTAGGACTCGATTGCACTTTTTGAAAGTTTAAGGATTAAATTGTACTTTCGTGACAAATTTTAGGACTTCCGATATATATACTTATCCGTATAAAATAAAATGGTGGCCGTATCTAACCCGGATGCCAGCAAAGCAGGAAAGGAAAAATCATGCAGTGGCTTGAGCAAAAAGTTGTATGATCGTAGGAGTAATTTACGTGCTTAGAAATTGAAATGGCATCACTTTTTATAGCTTTGCCGGGCAACTTCAACTCTAATTGTTCCCAGAATGCGTGAGGACCTTTAACGGGGGTGAACCCAGACCCGACCCTGAACAGTCGAGACCTCGTGGCCTCTCTCCTTAATCTAATTCATCAGTCAATCCGAACAACTCAAGATACTCCTGACCAAGATTCCTCGGTGGAGTCCCACGCCTTACGGCACCCGTTCGCCACTCTGTTCCTAACTCTTCCCACCTCTCGGGGCGAGACGAGCGTTTGTTTATTCTTTTCCAAAAAGGAGCACGGTCGAACGAGCAGTATTAGTGACACCTGGTTTAATTTCCACTTGATGTAAAGCCCCCCGACCATGGGAATAGTGAATTGGGTAACGACATTCGAGATCAGCTAAAAGGCGAAAGGCCTCGCCTGTATCTACGGGAGCTACTACGCTTGCATCCTCACTCATCCTCCTTACGTGAGGATCCAAACGAGACCTTAGAGTCTTGACATGACCAAAACGAATGGGTATTCTGTGAATTCGAAATGAATTCGTAAATAGGTATAACTAAATACAATGGAAGGATGAGTCTTATATCTATTTATTCATTGTTGCTCTTATTTGACGAAAGGTTGCGTCTCTTCAAAAGGACGTGCCTCTTTGGCCATTTATACAGGAGTCTGGGTATTCTAAAGGCATGGTTGTTGATTTGCCTTCATTGCATTTCGTTCTCTTTGTGTAAGTTCAAATCCTTCTTCTCTTGGGACGCAAGCTAGGATAGGAATATTAGGGTTGGAGGAGTATTGGATTTTGAGGACAAAATTCTAAATCAGACAATTGCATTTTGGATCACGATGGCGATGACCGGACGCCACGTTAGCAATTTCTGGTAGCAATTGGCCGGAAGGGCTATGTTAAAGTTTCGCACGAAGATTTAGAACTATGTTAGCAAAATTGGAAAGTTTAAGACCGAATGGCATTCGTACGATAGATTTAGGACCGACTGGGTTCTTATCCTCTCTAAAGTTAAATAGTTATATGCTCAATTTTCACGGGGTCGTGGCTCATGGCTCCTAAATCGGTCGAATTTTACAGTTTGTGCGGTGCCGTTTCTCCTAATAAAAAGCATTTATTCGCTTCTACGAATATCTAACTATTGATAACTTAAATGATCAAACATCATTAGCGGTGCCCCAATCGCGTGTTGACTAAGATGTCACATGGAGCTCATTAGGATCTTGTCATGTGTTTCCAAAGAGAATCTTCATTAACACTAATCACAAGATCTCCCCTTGATTTTTCTTCTTTTCTTTCTTTAATAAACTATAGTCATCGCACTGGAGATATGATGAAATCATGAACATGTCGCAAAATTTGGACCAAAATCACTACAATTTTTTTCGAAATCGAAAGCTTGATAGGGCAATGAGGTCAACACGAAACTTCAAGAATGTCACAGCCATCTTCCTTAAATCTAATGCAATGCAACCACTTAAATGACATTGGAACATTAGAAAAGGGACATGCGAGATCATCGAAGAACAAGCAGATGTGGTTTATCTGTACGCAATGGTACGACATCGACTCTGCTCAAACCTCCCTCAGATCACATGAAAAGTTTCTCGGACGTTTGCTCATGGGGAAAAGCGATCGATTCACATGATCCTCGATCACTTTCATTTAATTTATTGCAACAAGCCTCCACTTGCTTGGATTCTTTTCTATGTTTCTCTTTGTTTCTATTCTAATAGGATAGTGTGTGAATCGTAGCTGGTGGGCAACGTTCCTTGACCAAAACCCTAATCATGAAGATGTATATGTCAACAAGCACATTAGCCATCGTGTTGGTGCATCTAATTTTATAAGGAGAAGAAGGTAGGGAGGTGCTATGGAAAACAAGCAAAAGAAGGGTATTGATATTGTTTGATAAGTTAACTAGGAAGTCATTCATATGTTCTCGTCGGAAATGCTACCTCCCCGATAGAATAATGATCCTCTCTTGCTAAGAAGAAACCTTATTCAGCCCGATCATGGGGTTCGACTAGCCATCAAAATTATGATGAACTCTACACACAAAGCCGACCAAAGAAAGCCGACCAAATCCTATATCTCATGTGGACCATATGAATAAAAACTTATTTGGATCAAGCTAGGTCTACATGGGTCGAATCCGCCATGTCTGGTGATTGTGTAGGCGCCACATTGAGGATAGACATCATTGATGGCCAATAATCATATTAGATTCATGAATCTGGATTCAAGCAAGACAATCTCGTCCATATGAGCTTGGAGCGGTGGCAACAAGAGAGACAAAAGGTTCCGTTGACCATGTAGAGCAAGTATGCTGTGAGTGACAAAAAAAAAATTCTCTTATGAACTCCAACACCCTTTTGAACTTCTTGTTTGGTTAAAATTTTCCATACACTAGTTGAGATATAAATTTGGGCAATAACCTTCTGTTAAGTTAACCAATGAAACCCTAATAATTAAATAAGTTTTTCTTTTTTTTGGTCGAAATGGTTAATTAGTTCGCATAGACATTTTGTGCCCAAAATGAAACAAAGCTCTAGGAGTATAATTCAAAAATCACATATAGACATTTTTCCTAGTAACCAAGGATATGAATCATCCTTGAGGCCTAAAGTGAGAATGTGAACTTACCCCTTTGTTCATCTCATGCATGAGATGAACAATGAAAGCTGTTAATTCAAGCTTACCATTTCACAACTTCTTTTCAACCAAAAACGTCCAAAAAACTCTCTTCATATACAAAATGATACAAGGATGCCGCATTGCGTTGCCTAACTACGACCTATCTCGTATGAAGAGACTTCTTGACTGCTAGCATCTTGGTAGGGCTGTGGCGATGGAATGGCCTTGCATCGTAGGTAATGCAAAGTAGTTATGGCGACGCTCAGAGAGAACCGTCAGCATTGATCTTCCCATCCCCACCATTTTACCAAGAACAAAATACAATGCGACCAGAAGATGTCACGTCCTTTTCTTTGTAAGGTAAGATGCTTCACGAAGCCGGCACATGGTCGTTACATAAACTAGACTAGTGTCCATATACAACGTCGAAGTTGGAGGATTTTTGTCTATGGCGATTCGACCTTGTCGACTTTTGAGGCGTGGAGAATATTTCGTAATCATTGTCGGTCGTTCTTATGAGTAATGAAAGAAGGAAGAGCCGGTCTTTTGTCGTGATATTAGGTATATATTATGAAGAGAGAGAGCGAGTCATGGGCTTCCCAATAATTGTCGTAGGTTCGCACATTGGTGTACTCATTCTCTCCAAGTGATTCTCCTTCTATTTGGTCCTTCCAAGCACCTCAACGTTCTCATGCCCCCCTCGCCTGTTCGATATCTTATTCTCCAATTGCAAATCAACGAAGCCTTGCACTAACACGGACGTCTTATCGCTAACATCATCTGCATATGAACTTATAAATGTAGAGGATATTAAGTCTCCACAATGAAATACACGTATTGGTTCACACAGGACATTCTGTCCTCTTTAAAATACATGGGAGTATTTCCGAAATTTCAAGGCCACGCGACCTCGGATTGGAGGTCACGCGAGCTCAAAAGCGGGGTTGTGCCGCTATCTCAGACCAGAGACGGACCTTGGCGGGTGGTGGTGCGACCTCGGAATTGTGATGGTGGTTGTCGCTTTGGTTGCAGGTGGTTGAGGTGCGGCTCGCTTTGGGTCCTATGTATTTGCTTATTGTTTCAATCCATTTGTCATTTCCTTATTGACTATGGATTTTTAATGTTAATTAAGACTTCGTTTATTTCGCGAAAAATGAGTGATTTGAAAAATATTTTTCTAAAAATAATCATTTGTATCGCTTACAAAAATGAACGAACAAATAATATTTTTATCTTTCACAAAAATATTTAGACATAAGTTGTTATTGACAATAAAAACATTTTTCATTGACTAATTATTTCAAACGATACAAACAACCATTTTTAGGAAAATGTTTTTCAAATCATGCATTTTTTACAAAACAAACGAGGTGTAAAAAAAAAGGGTTTTATGAGTATAAATACTTACTTTTCGAAAACCAATGGCTTGAACTACTAATAACTTGCGAGAGAGCTTTCTGTGAAATTTACCTCTTAGCTATTCTTGCGCCTGCACATCATGTTTACGGATTGTCTAATTTGGGGTAGTCTTGTTTCCACGATGCCATTAACTCGGACGTGATATAATATTTAAATATTAAATTATGCATTCATTGAATAGTTTAAGCTTTTAAAATAATGGGTATTCGTCTCACAAAATTTCGTATGGTACAAAGCGGGAGCACCTAAGTTCGAAGCTTTCCACGCTCCTATTTGTCTCACTAATGAAGTATTTCCAAGCCCGGTACTAGTAAACAAAAGCATCAGACTAAACGTGAAGGGAAGTGATAGAATATTGAAATATTAAATCATACATTTCTCTCATAGCTTAAACTTTTAGAACAGTTGACAATTATCTCACAAAACCTTACATGGTATTAGATTAGGAGATCATGAGTTCAAATCTTATTCTCCCTTTAACACCAACAGTAGATGGGAATCGAACTGTCTTGCGATGTTCTAAACCCAACTCACATGCCGCTTTGATCGGTGAACAACTGAAGCCTTGGGAACCATTTCACCCCCAAATTGTGATGAGTGGACATCGAGGTGCCAAACGACTCCGTCGATAAGAGCTCTTGGGTGTCATCAACCTGCTTTCCCCGGCGTACATTTGATTGGTTGAGCGAGAGCCCTTCCACACGGGACTCCTGGATCACTATGGCCGGCTTTCATCTCTGTTTGACTAATTGGTCTCATAATCAGCCAGGCTTGTACCAAGGACATGAATCATCCTTGAGGCCTAAAGTGGGAATGTGAACTTACCTCTCTGTTCATCTCATGCATGAGATGAACAAAGAAAGATGTGAATTCAAGCATACCGTGTCACAACTTCTTTTCAAGCAAAAACATCCAAAAGCTTTCTTCATATACAAAACGACACAAGCACGTTGCATTGCCTAACAACGACTTATCTCGTGTTAAGAGACTTCCTGACTATTAGCATCTTGATAGGGCCGCGGCGACGGGATCACCAACCTTGAATCTTCAGATTGTAGGTGGTATAAAGTAATTATGGCTCAATGCAAACGTCCTGCGATGGGAGTGAAACTTTTATGACGACACTAAGAAGGAATCGTTAGCATTGATCGTCCATGCCCACCATATCACCAATGAAAAAAACAATCCAATGCGAACGGGAAGATGTCACGTCCTTTTCTTTGTAAGGTAAGATGCTTCCCAAAGCCGGCACATGCTCGTTACATAAACTAGACTCGTGTCCATATTCAACGTTGAAGTCGGAGGATTTTTGTTAGTGGCGATTAGACCTTGTCGACTCTCAGGCGTGGAGAATATCTCTTGATCATTGTTAGTTCTTACGAGCAATGACTTCAAGAGCCGGTCTTTTGTCGTGATATTAGCTATATATTATGAAGAGAGGGAGAGAGAGTCATGGGCTTCGCAATAATTGTCGTAGGTTCGCACATTGATGTACCGAGGGGCTATTTAGTAACCAGTCAAATAATACCCGATTCTATTCTTTTGTTCTCTTAAACAAAAAAAAAAAACACATAAATCTATTTGATAAATATTTTGCTCCCAAGCACAAATTTTTACTGAACAGAATCAAGAATCAAAGGGAAAAAGAATCAGAAATGGAAAATAATTTCTTCTTCTTCTTCTTCTTCTTCTTATTCTTGGTTGGTCTTCTTCTTTTTTCTAGCTTGTGGCTGGTCACCAGCCACTGACGACCGACCACGGGCTAGGGCCAGCGATGGCGGTATGGTCCTCACCAGATTTGGCTAGGGCGACGGCAAGGGTCACCCTCGCCAGATCTGACGAGGTTGGCTCTCACCCAAGCCGTGAGCCGCCCTCACTGGCCTTGGCCTATGGCCCGTCGCCGGCACTGGCGACCTAACCATGGGCCAAGGAAGGGGAAGGAAAAAAATAGCAAAAAAAAAAGAAGAAAGAAATATTACAAGATTCAAAATATTATTAATAAAAAGAAATTTTGTGCAGTTACCAAATGCATTTCCGCTCTTTTTCTATTCCAAAAATAGAAATTTTGGGCGGTTACCGAACGCCTTCAAATGCTCAGAAATTATTTCCGGGAATGAAATAAAAAAGAAAATTATTACCGAGCAAAAACTATTTTCAAAAACAAAATTATTTCCAAACGCATCCTCATTCTTTCCGGGTAGTTCTCCTTCCATTTGGTCCTTCCAAGCACCTCAACGTTCGCGCGTCCCCCCTCGCTTGCTCGATCCCTTATTCTCCCAGTGCAAATTAGGGAAGCCCGGCACCATCACGGGCGTCCCACCGTTGACATCATCTGCATATGAACTTGTTTATGTCGAGGACATTTAGTCTCCACGCTGAAATATACATATTAGCTCACACAAGAATATTTTGTCCTCTTCAAAATACATGGGGAGTATTTCTGAAATTTCAAGGTCATGCGACCTCGGATTGGTGCGAGCTCGAAAGCACGGTTGCGCCTCTATCTCGGACCGGAGACGGACCTTGGCGGGTGGTGGCGCGACCTTGAAATTAGTGATTCGCTTTGGTTGTAGGTGGTTGAGGTGCGGCTCACTTTGGGCCCTCTGTATTTGCTTATTCTATCGGTCCGTTTGTCATTTCCTTATTGACCTCGGATTTTTACCGTTAATTAGGGGCTCTGTTGATTTCGCGAAAAATGAGTGATTTGAAAAATATTTTTATAAAAATGATTACTTATAACGCTCGCAAAAATGAATGAAAAAAATAATATTTTCATCTTTTACGAAAATATGTAGACATAAAATTATTGTCGATATTTCACCTCTTCTTTCCTTACCAAAAAAAAAAAAAATTATTGTCGATAACAAAAATATTTTCCGTTGACTAATTATTTCAAGCGATACAAACAATCATTTTTAGGAAAATATTTTTCAAATCATTAATATTCCGCAAAAGAAACGGAGTCTAAAATTTAAAATAAAAGGGGTTTCATGAGTATAAATACTTACTTAATTTTCGAAAACCAATAGCTTTAACAACTAATAATAACTTGTGAGAGAGTTTTCTTTGAAATTTACCTATGGCTATTCTTGCGCCTGCGGATCATGCTTACGGATTGTCCCAATTTGGGGTACTTTTGTTTCCATGATGCCATTAACTTGGACGTAAACCATGTCTTCACTTTAACAGTTTAGGTTTTTAGAATAATTGATAGTAATCTCATAATATTTCACATGATATCAAAGTAGAAGATTCTGAGTTCAAAGATTTTCGGGCCCTCGTGTCCGCTAGTAATGGTTAAGGATTTTGGGCCCACGTGCTTAGGCCACAATGGTTGCTTATTACCACCAGCAACTGGGATATGAGAAATGATATAGGATCACGAACACGTTCGAATTGTTTGTGCCGGTTCAGTTGTAATTGGGTGGATTGGTTTGGCCAAATTGTGACCGGTTTAAGCTGAAATGGCATAGGATCACGCACCGGACCGGGAGTCAGGCGGGTATTTGATCGAACCGGTCCATATAGTCTGCGCTGATTCAGTTGAAATCGGGTGGACTGGTTTGGCCAAGTTGCGGCCGGTTTTGGCTACAAACGGCATAGGATCACGAAACCGGACCGGGAGTCGAGCCGGTACTTGATCGAACCGGTTGGATTGCTGGGCTTTGGTAGGCCTATGGGTGTAAAGCCTATTAGATATAGTATAATGATAAATTCACTAGAGAGAAATGACACATAATGCAAATATTGCACGGAAATTGCTGATAGAAAGGGCGGGCAAACTGTCTAATTACTTTGCTTTCTTACAAATCCTATGTCACATTACACAGAACTAAAATTACATGGAAACTCCTCGTGCCAAACTTGCAGCTAAAGTTAACACACGATTGAACAGTCCTGTCATGTATCGCACCAATTCATTCTAATAGATCAAATCAATCCTATTTCAGAATAACTATAACATTCATATCATACCTCGCAAAAACAATCCCTTGCATACTTTTCGCATCGCGATTCGCTACGAGTCTATCTGACATGCAGACATTTTCTTAACTATAACGTCTCATCGGCCAATCCGTGGCGGAAGCGCCACCGCGAACATCCAGCGGCTCCACCGCGATCGGCTTCATCACGCAATACCCGGGCACCTTAGAGCATGAGCCACCTCTCATCCTCCTGCAAATTTCATCACAATCGTGCTTCAGGTCCGTGTCTGCTCTCCTTCTCGCTTGCTCCTTCCTCATGAAGCTCAACTTCTCTTTACTCGCTTTCCTTCTCACTGGCACTGGCATGGCCTCTAGGCCCATCAGCTTGGCCACCACCCCTGGCTTGCACCAGATCACCCTCTCTCCTGCCAGGATTGGCGGCAAGAGGCTCGGTCTATCGTACTTGGCTTCGTTCCGGGACCTGTCACGCGGCCCGCCTCTGAGGTCCCGGTCGCAGCACACCGATCTCCTGGCCGTCGATTTCCTCTCAGGGCACTCCGAGTTCCGGAACGAGGACCGGTACATGGCGTCCTTCCCATCGAGGGAGAATCGCGGGTATTGGTTCAGCGCATTCCTGGCACACTGCAAGATGTCGGAGTTGTTCACGCAGGACATCCTCCTCTGCGGCGCACCAAAACCGCTGCCCTCATAGTAAGTGTCCAGCTTCGCCCTCCGGGCGATCTCTTCCTCCACCTCCAGCTGCAGTATCATCTCCTCCAGCGTGTGCCCGTTCGGAGACGACTGTCCGCCGATCAGGCTCGGGGAACCGATGACCAAGGGCTCCTCCTTGATGGCGGCAGCGGCATGGTCGGTCCCGCCTTGGCTGAGGATCGAGGTGGAGGTGTCGCCGTGGCAGAAGGTCCCCACGCCTTTCTTCATCTTGGCGCCGAAGTAGTTCTTGAGGAGGAAGAAGGAGAGGTCCTTCATTGACCAAGAGGCATTGGAAGGGTTTTTGAGTTCTTGGAGACGGGAGGAAAGTTGGGTTTGAAGTAGACAGGAGCTCGGAGTGTGTCTTTGGCTTGATGATGATGACGTTCACGGAGCTCAGGAATTGTGTGAATTAGAGCGGTGTGGGAGGTTCATGTCATTCACATGACACGATGACAAGGAGAGGAGTCACAAGTTGTTTCACTTTACATTTAGGGAAAGAAGAGGGGGTCTTATCTCATTAGGTCAGTGTGGGTTGAGGTGGCTTTAAAGACTCCGTGAGCTGAATTTGGTGGAGTGCTCCGAAACATTTTACTCTGAATTTAAAGTTCTACGCCCTTTTTACGGTGGACCTGCATCAAACAGTGATGGCATTGCATGCCTTCTTGGATCATGGTTCACTGAATGGTCGTCGGTAAGTGCTTGCTATACACATTGAGTGCGATTAATTAGCACGGCAAAGAGGCTTCGCTCGCGAAAAAGGAGAAATGCCCAGATGAGCCGAACGATGCCGGGAAATTAGAACGGACCGGAAAAACCGGAACTTTCTGCTCCATGATGCAGATGAAGCACAGATTTGAGTCCATGCAAAATTGAAGCGCAGGGAATATGGGTTGTGACGCGGAGGAGGAAACATGACGAGGTCGCTGGACTATGATCATGCGTAGGTCAATACTGTTCTTGGACAAGATAACATGTCCGCATCTGACTTCCTAAGTTCCTAGTGCATGCAAAGTAAACTAGTTGGCAAACGTGTTTTCCAAAAAGTACATATGAACATCTATATTTGGTTGCCTCTGAAAGTCTTAGCATGCTGCACTATGCCGATACACAAAAGTGTCACGGTCCAGACTCGTGCCGCTGTTGAAACCGTGCTGCGCGCATTGTCGTCACATGCGAGTTAGTGGGCGAACATGGGTCAGGCGGGCCGGGCCGGGCCGGGCCTCAAGAGATTAAATGTCTGAGATTTTCAGGCCCAGCCAGATCCATAATGACCCTGGACCGAACTCCAGAATTTTATCTTTTAGGATAAAAAAGTCGGGTTAGTTATTGTTTTTCTGACCTTACTACAACCTTTAAATTTATAAATTGCATACGGATAAATCAATCCGAGCACCTCAATTTCAATAGGGCAAAAATTTTGATCCGAATGGAGTTACGGAAGGCGCGAGTAGAACATTCAAAACTCATTTGTAGCCGGATGCCCTACGGCTAAAGGTCGAGGCCATATTCGGCCTCAAAAATCATTTTTTTTTACATGTTTTTTTGGTCGCTTTTTCGCGATATGTGCCTTACCGCGACGACTTTTTCTCGTTCATTTGATTTTCAATTATATATGTAAATTGTTCATGACTTTATTAGCGATTCTCAAGAATAATTATTTCACATCTATTATATTTTTTTCTTTTATGTCTCGTACTTTTCAATAAATTATACTTGTTTTTTTATTATTTCGGGCTGGTCCAAACCATTGCTGGCCCAAAGATCTCGAGGCCTGAGGTCCAAACCCGCCAGAACACAAAGGAATTAACGAGGTCCAAAATCCCGGGTGGGCCTATTTGGGCCCAGAAAAATTTAATCTAAGCCGGCGGGTCGGGCCGGGTTTTCAAGCTCCGGGTCCGTTTTTGCTCAGCCCTTTGAATGTTACGAGTAAGATGGAAAAAAAAAAAAAAAGAAGAGCTTGTTAGAGGTTCTTTTAGCATAAAGCATAACAAAAAAAATTCAATTTTATTCATTCTACCTAGATGGTAACAAAAAAAAAAGAGTTAATACCACGAGAAGCCTTAAACCAATACATCTGTGACAATTTTACTTCAAATTAATTTTTTAATCACCAAAAAACACAAAACTTGTACATCTGTAATAATTTTACCCTATGTTAGTTTCTATTAAATTTTACTGTTAAAGTTCTAAGTTTAATGACACATGGCAGTTGGCGGATGTACCAATTTAAGGTTTTACAGGTATACCGGTTTGTGATTTTACGTAGTATTAATCCAATTTAACGGATGGTAAGTTTGGGATTTTTTATGGTCAAAAAATTAGTTTAAGGTAAAATCGTCATATCTATACCAGTTTGAGGTTTTTTGTGGTCAAAAAATTAACTTGGGTTAAGTTTGTCATCGGTGCACCCATTTAAGGTTTTTTGTAATATTAATCCAAAAAAGAGAGATTTTATTCGATTCTTGTACAATTAATTTGCGATTACGAATTAATAAATTTCAATGGAGATACGATTACACATAAAAAGAGCATTCAAAAATTTCTACCAATTAAGAAAAAGAACATAATATTCTCATAGAGTTAAGGCGTTATCCATGCAGACTCTCAGGATTTCTGCCGATCGAGAGGTAAAAATCGATACTGAACTTTTGACGAATGAATATGTCGTTCACAAAAAGAATCTTCGAATGTGGCCGTCAGGGACATTGGATTGGTTGGATTTTTCAGGAGAGGAAAATGAATTAGGAGCAGATGAGTTGATACGGTATTGGTTTGGGATTTTCTTTTTGTAAACACAGGTATGGTACTAAGTTTGGTTAAATATATTACGAGATATTAGTTTGGGATTTTTTGGTACTATTAATTTCAAAAAATATTTTGTGAGAGGGCGGCCCCGAGGAATTATACCGAATATATTTTTTTTCTTTTACCGCAGTTTCTGCATAATTCCATTTTTTTTAGCCTTGTCCCAAGTAAAAGAGAAGCAACCTCGCCAAAAGGATCGCGGAATAAAAAGCGCAATAAACAAAAAAAAAAAAAACAAAAAGAGAAAATTGCATCTGCAGGCTCCAAGCACCAGCTCCTCCAATCCACCGGAAGGATTCGTGTGCAGATAATTGCGCTGCGCTCGTTCGCTTCTTCAGTGGCGACCGATTCCCCGATCCCCCGATCGCCGGCGATTCCGCATCGTTTCTCGCTTCTGCCGCCGGTAATCTCTCCTCCGTTCATCTTCCGATTCCACAGTTCCTTCGATTCGATTCGATTCGATTGGACACGATTCGGAAGTGGTCGCGTCGAATCGCCTTCGTCCGGCGGCGTCGCTCGCATCCTTGTGGACTCTCGCGTCGGTCGCGGATTGATCTTCCAGTTGGCTCCATGATTTCGCTTTTCGTTCGCGTCGAGTTCATCCGTTTGCGGGAAGGATTTTTTTGTTGATTCGCGCGTTTTTGCTTGTTGCTTTCGATTAGAACCGGGCCTCGATCGATCGGCACGTCAATCGAAGTTTCTCTTAGGTTTTCTCTGAGGCGTGAGGAGGATGAAGGAAGCTTTGGCGGTGGCGCTGATGCTGTTGGCGTCGCTGATTCCTTCGGCATCATCCTCGTCGCCTGCCACCGGCCCTGCTTTTCTCTGGTCCAGACACTACGAACAGTGAGTTTTTCGGGTCTTCTCATGCCTTGGCACGCCAATCGAATTCAGACAGTGATCTTTGCTTATGTATGGGAAACAGCTTATGTGACCTTGTGCCTGCAATTTCGGTTCTAACCTATCAGGTTTCGTGCTCGGGTTTCTATTTTGTTGATGTGTTTATAGGATTTTAAGAATGAAAGCTTCGTAGGAAATAGTTCTGAAGACTTAGTTTGAGTAGTTTATGCTGCACCTTCATATGAATGTTTTCATCAGTTAACTGCCGGGATATTCGTTTCCAGGTGAATTTTCTTACTAGATCCGTGCAAATCATGCCATCGCTAGCGAGAAACCAGCTGTTAACGATATTGTTGGGGACCTTGTTCTCTTAATATAAATCTGAAATCAGAAGATGACTCCACAGTTTGGACTGCTCTTCCATCGTGCAACTACACTGTAGATAGATTGATACTCACTTGATAATGCTTTGTCAATCCTTCTTCAAACAGTGTTTCTTTTTTGTGGCAAATATACATTTGAATACAATATTGTTAATGGACGTATCCCAAGAGGATGTATCTTAACCATGTCCACAATTGGCGCAAAATCAAAATACTGTATGTAGATGCTACTTTATACTGCAATTTAGAAAGAATTGCTTCGGTCAGATCTTGTCCTTTTTTTTTTTTTAATAATCTCTAGCTAGTCAATTATCCCTTTGTGCTTTGTTTGTGTCAAAGTGCTTGCAATTGTCTTCTAAGTTACTTGTTTGTGCTTCACCGGTAGATTTCTTTGTTTCCTCCTTTGATAGCGTGTGTGTGTACTTGACATTCTATCGAGATTTTTATCTTTGGACAAGACTTTATGTGCAAGGCCTTTTCATTCTCTGAGATACTCTTTAGTTTGTTGATAAACAAAAATAGCCATGGTATTAATTATCAGAGTAGAATCTATTTCCATTGCCTATGAGCATCCAGATATTGTCTGATAAATTTTTATTCAAAAAGGATCATTTTCACCTCCTTTCGATTCCTCCATCTTATTTTAAGACATTTGAAGCATTTATTATAGGGAACACGTAGACGATGATAATGACATATATTAAGTGAAAAACTGCCCATTGCATGTAATATTTGCTGCATAATCTTGTGGCACAAATAACATGAGCATTTAGGTTTTCCTTGTGAAGATGATACACAGTTAGAAATTAATAAGTACTCTCGTCCCTCTTCTCTTTAGAGTACTTTCCCTTGCCAACTGTTCTTGAGGTAGTTGTGGTTGTGGAAATAAGAGGAAGACAGACGTATTGATGTAATGCACGCACTCTTTGAGCATTTTAGATTTTATTAGTGATGATGTTTGGATGCTCCTCAAGTGATTGACACATCACGAAATTTTTTTCCAATTTTTTCACCTGGGGAGATTTGACATATTTCTCATTATTTTAATACTTCTCGTGCCTTGTTGTCTTGCTTCCTTTCTATGGGTCAGTTCTGGATGCCCAGATATCTTACGGATGTCTATGAATGTTACAGGCATTCCACTGATGGAATCAAGGAACTTGTAAATTATCAGACCATATCTCCTAAGGATCTGGCCAAGTCAATTCTTTCAAAGGCCGGGTGGTCGGACTTCTTGGTACTTGATTCCTGTACTGTGATTCTCAGACTGATGATGCAATAATAGTAGCTTATTTTTTATTTCTTCTCAGAATTAAAGAAAGAAGTCCCTTACCAAAAAAAAAAAGTAGAAAGAAGTCTATTGTTAGATGCTGGTTTACTTATTGCTTTGTACTTTTCTGTTCCAATGTAGTGCTTGGGAAAGAAAAGTCAGCAGCCTGTGGATGTCGCTCTGGTTTTTCTTGGTAGAGAGGTTAGAGTTCTCGAACTTATTATGGTTTGACTTATCATTTAGAATAGTGGAATTCCTTTTCCTTAGCATGCATTTAAACTTTGGTTTTTTGCATATGATGCATATACTTTTCCCTCCATCGGGCATTTGGTACATAGAAGCAAATGCTTAATAATGGTTTGACATGTCATTGATTTTACGATGCCCTGCAAACCTCTTAATGTTGACTTTGTGTTGCTCATTTTTTGTTATGTTACATTTATTTTCCAATAGGTGCAATCTTTGGATATCTCTGCTAACAGCCATGCGGATCCAGCTCTAGTAGACTTGCTTAAGGTAAAGAAGGCCTACTTTGTAAAATGGATATTGTGGCTGGAAATCGATCAGACTTTGAATGATTCAATTGTCCAATTAATCCATAGCTCAAACCTTAACAGGTGTCTTTCACAAGGTCTAATTTTTCAATGGCGTTTCCCTATGTTGCTGCCATTGAGGAGGAGACAGTGGAAACTTCGTTGATATCTGGTTTTACCGAAACTTGTGGACAAGATTTAGAAACCAGTAGCATTGCTCTTCTGGGATCATGCTCCTTAAAGGGGGACAATTACCATAAACTTTCTGACCTGGAATCACTCAATGTAAGCTGAACAATCATTCAAGCTTGTAGTTGCAGATTCCATGACTCCTACAAATTACTTATGTTTCTATTCATAACGATGAATAGGATTATCTAGCCTCCAGAAAGGAAAAGAGACCTGAGGGGAAGGCAGATCTTGTTATGTTTTGCCATGAAGCACCTGGCCTTTCACCTGAATCTGATGTACTGCCTTCAGAAAGTATGGGTTTTAAGTTTTCAAAAGTAAAACTTTCTAATAAAGATCATTGTAATAATATTAGTTCTTCAATCGACTTCTCCATACTGTACTTATTTCCCTGAAGAATGCTTACAAGTAATTTTTATGAGCTTTGCAGGTGAAATTTTCTCTGAACTTCTTCTATCCATGGAGCAGTCCGGGCAGAAATTCGCTTCTCTCTATGTTTCACGTCCTTATAGTAATCCTTCTCTTCGGGAACTAGAAAGGTTTCTTGCTGAGGGCAGTGCTGGAGATGCGTTGACCAATTCAAAATGTGATGGAGTTTGCCAGATCAAATCATCACTCCTAGAAGGAGTTTTAGTTGTAAGTTCTTGCAGGTTTTCCTTGATGTGCTTACACCTTTGTCTTTGAACGTCGCTTTATTCCTTTTGGAAGTTTCATGCACTGTTGCATCTTTATAGTGCCCGTCGCATGAGAGATGTATTGTTTTAGGCTCCGCTGCTGCTGTACCTATCACATATAGCAATGATTACCATGATGTGATAACCCCCTGCCTATTTCTGTTGAATTCTATTTTGGCTTTTCATTTTTTGCTAGAATTGGAGTCTGTCCATCCTGCATGATGAGCAACTCCAATGCTATCATATGCATGTGTGTCCCCTTAATTGAGGTTCAAATGCATTGTCGAAGTTGAAACAGTGCAGCTAAAAGTAGGACACTTATGATGTGTCTGGCACCTAAACAGCAGCATCTAAAAAGTGCACGACACATTCATATATCAACAATCGCATCAATGCATGTAAACTTAATTTTTTGTTTATGTTTAGTAGAGAACCTCAGCCTCGTAACTCTTAATCTCTTTTAATCTCTTTTAAAGTATCGCATCCTTATACCAGTGCTTCTCTGATGCTTCAGGGGCTTGTGTTGCTTGTAATCTTAATATCCGGCCTCAGTTGCATGATGGGCATTCAAACTCCAACAAGATTCGAGGCGCCTCAAGAGTCATGAGTTCTCGGTTTCAGTAATTTGTCTTGGCACTGTGACCGCTGGATGTTTAATGAAAGGTGCTCGCTAGTTAATGTATTTGTAATAGCCTGTCCATCTGCTTATATTCGTTACATGGTCCGTTCTTGTATCTGGCATTTTAATGTAGTTTGGTCGCTTTTAACCCTTCGGATGACTTAATTTCTGTCCCAGGAATGATAAATGAGTATTTGAGGGCCTGTAGATGAAAGAACTATTTCAACTTGTCTGGATTGATTTTTACTTTTTGCATTGATCTAAATTTTCACAACCCACACACTTTGTATTTTCTATATCCAAAGCTCCCGAAACTTTTACAATTCTCACGTATCAACACTTTTTCGCATAACAATATTTTCATAACTTTGTGCAATGTTATAAATTGGACTGGAAGTACAACAATACTTTCTGTTTTTGCTTTAGGTTTAAAAATACTTTAAGCTATCTTGGATAAGCTGGGTACCTTCAACATTTTTCTTGCTGAAAAAATAAATCCGGTGTAACGAAATATGGTAAGTAACTTATGTTTGTGAGCCATATGGGGACTATCTCTTTTCGTGTGTACTACGCACCATTTTATTGTCTCAAAAGCCCGTTCGCAGCACAGGCTTCTTAGCCAGTTCATAAGTACGAGTCCTGCAAAAGTGAATGCTGAAGAGTGAAGATATAATGGGAGACTAGCTTCACCATGCGATGGCCAACAAACCGAACGATCTTAGGTTTTGACTGGACTCTGCTGTTTCGGACATGGAAGAGTGCCGCAAAGCCAAGCCAGATTGAAGTTAGTTTGCTCCACCAGCTCCTCAAGTGCTGTTCCTTACACCCCCTTACCGGTTTGGCCGATATGAATCTCCATAGAGATGTCCCTCTTTCCGAATGTTACCCGATGTGCCTGAAACGATAATCAAATGAAAAGGTGAGCCGGGATAGAGATTTACAGGGAACAGACAACCATGATACAAATAAGACACCACCAACAGCTGAACATTATGAATTTCCACAAATTACTACCCCGTGGAGTGGATGCAGCGAGAATAGTAGAACTCCAACGGCAGCCTCCACTTATCGAGCTTGAGCATAGTTATCAGAAGTGAATACGGATTTCCAGGCTTAGGACCGTCAATTTATCGGCACCTTTACGAGTTTGAGGCAGCAAATCATGTAAACTCATCTGGACTTCCATCCGCCCTCATTTGTCCGTTTATTGCGTGCAGTACTTCGTTAATCACATCCACCGGATGGTTTGACCAGTCTTCCGCTGCAAATTCATGAACCTGGTTGTTCAGTTCTATGGAACTCTTACCGGGCATCTTCTCAGTGCCGATGGTCCTCATCGCCTTCCTTATCGACCCGGATTCGTTCCACCTTCCCAGACCGGCATATATGTTAGACAGAAGCGAAAAATTACCGCTGTTCTCAGGCTCCAAGCGCATCAACTCCTGCAGAGCCCGTTCTCCAAGATCAGGATCGCCATAAATATTAGAAGCAGCAAGAAGCGATCCCCATATAGCGGCATTCGCTTCAAAAGGCATGCTCTTGACTAGCTGCTCCGCCTCGTGTAAATAACCACCCCGTCCAAGTAAATCGACCATGCAGCCATACTGCTCGATCTTTGGGTCGATTCCGTACCTTGAGGGCATCGCGGTAAAGAACCCTCGACCCAGCTTGGTCATTCCACTGTGGCTACAGGCAGAGAGGACCGCCGTGAAAGTGATCTCATTGGGCTTGATTTTGGCCCGTTCCATCCTCGAGAACATTTCGAGGGCTTCTCTTCCCATGCCGTGGATGGCCATCCCCGCGATCATGGTCGTCCAACTCACTACACTCCTCCTCTCCGTCATGCCTTCAAAGACTTGGATAGCCTTCCCGATGTCGCCCGATTTCGTGAACGTGTCTATAAGTGCATTGTTAAGCTGCACGGTTCGATTTAACCCGTGCCTGTCAATGTAGCTATCGATCCATTCCCCCAGGGCACGCGCGCCAAGCTGCGCGCAAGCGCACAGCACCGCCAACATCGAAACTTCATCCGGCTCTATGCCCTCCAGCAACATCCTCTTAAAGGCTGCAACCGCCTCCCTCGGCCTACTCCACTGACCATATCCTCCGATAACAGCAGTCCAAGAAATCAAATCCCTCTCGGGCATTCGCTCGAACAACTCCCGGGCACTCTCCAAACAGCCAGCCTTGGCATAACCAACGATCATCGCATTCCACGGCGCGGCACACCCGGTATTCAACGCATCAAACACCTTCCGCGCATCGGAAACATACCCGCACGAGCCGTACGTCCGGACAAGGGCCGTGGCCACGTGAGCATCCGACTCCAACCCGATTCCTATGCTCTGGCCATGAATCTGTCTCCCTACTTCGATCGCGGACAACCGAACCGCAGCTCTCAAAGCGAAAGGGAAAGAGTAAGAGTCGGGCCGCAGGCCCGAAGCCCGAATCCCGCCGAACAGACGGACGGCCATCTCGGCGGAACCGGCGTCGGGGAGGGCCCTGATCACGCTGTTGTAGAGGCGCAGATCGGGGTCGGCTTTGCGGGCGAAGACGGCCATAGCGTAGTCGGAGAGACCCAGGGAGAAGCACCGGCCGATGAAGTGGCGGAGGAGGAAGTTGTCCCCGTCGAGGCCCCTCGGGACCATGAACCCATGGGTCCGGCGGAGGCGCCTCAGGTCGCCGCACCGGCGTAGCAAGGAGAGGAGCGACGGAGGTTCCGGCGAGGGGGCGGGCGGGGACGGCGGCGATCTCGGGAGGAAGGGCCGGAGCATCTCCGCTGTTCGCCGTACGTGTTTTTGCGGAAACGAGTGTTTTTAAATATGTTTTGTTAAAATTAATCAATTGTTTGATTTGAAATAATTAGTTTTAAAAAATACTTTCATTATCAAGTTTCAGCATTTTTATAAATATTATTTATTTATTTTTATAAACGATATAAACGATTAATTTTAAAAAATATATTTTTTAATAATTTGCTATTTGCGAAAGAAATGAAAGCTGATTGTCGATTACAAAATATTAGTTTTTTCAAGAATTTGTTCGGTTGTTTAGCTCTTTTTGATTCAAATTGGTTTAGTTAAGACTTTGTTGGGTGGCGTCGATTGACTCCCACTCAGGACACAAGGGAACCACGTTGCCACACTGACCCCACCCACGATCCACTTCCGAGTCAAGCGACTCGATCCTCGAGGCTAGACAAAGATCCCAACAAGAGGAGTTACCTTGAATCACGTCGATGAATTTCATATTCTTCGTATTTTTTTTTTTACATAAAAATATCATGTTAAATGACGCGGATGATTATGACGAGGCATACATGACCAATGACATAGCCAAGTTGGATTTTCATGATCCATAAACCATACGATATTATTTCTAGCAAGAAGCTCATATTTGAACAGTTCTTGAATTTTTGCAAATATAAGTTGCACATCTCACTCATCACTTGCTTACTTCTAGATATATATATTTTTTTTATTGCAAAATACCATTCCGATATATCTTTAAGCAAAGCCCCGTTTTCGAAAAAAATCAAATCGCTATTTCTTACGAATCCATCCTTCACATCTCTTTTAAGATCCGGGTTTTTAATTGATTTCGAGTGCTTTGAACGAGAGAGGAGCACCTATAATCTAAAGATAAGTATTCTCTTTAAGGGGAATAAAAAAGTTAACATTTTCGTAGGTTTGGGACCCAGGACGATTGACATTGTCAAGTGGTCTCCAAGGGATAAATTATGCAGTCCATATTCTCATGATTGTACATGAATTTTCTCGTAATTATGCAAATTTTTGGAATGTCCCCCTCTTTTCTTCTCTAATTACAGTCCCCCATCTTACCCCGGAGCCTCTGGGCGACTGCCACGTGTCGCCGCGCCGTATGTTGTTTTTAACCGCCTTTTCGGCGGTCTCCTGTAACTCTCCTCGGACAGTAACCGAAGAAGACGACGAAGACGACGAAGGCAACGACGGCGATGGCGTTTCCGCCCTTGACGGGTCGTTAAGTTGATCGCCGGATTTCAGGTCCCCTTCCGGCTCCGGCCGCCGGAATCGCGGCGTCGGGATCGCCTTCCGATCCCGTCCGAGCGTCGTTCATGGGTCCCCCATCAACGGAGGCGGGCAGATCGGTTAAAATTTGTCGAGCAATGCATGCGGCTCAGACCATGGCGATGGCGGGTGGGATGATGGGGGAGAGGAGGTGAAAGTCCGAAGCCGGACCGGAACCCACCAGCTCAGCGAGTGAGCGGCGGCGGCGGCGGCGGCGACTTTAGTCGCGTTTCGGTGGGAATTGGATAATAACTCATTCGGATAGAGGAGAGAGAGAGAGAGAGAGGGGGAGAGGGGAGAGGAGAGGAGAGAGGAGAGAGAGTGTGCGTGTGTAAAATAAAAGCACTGATTTTTAAAGTTAAAATATAAGACGGAGCGGGCGTTCACACCCGGCCATGGGACTTGGTCGCCTATCTTCTTCTTCCTCGCCATCATGTTCCCCAATTCCCGTCCGGAACCCTAATTAGCAACAGGGGCTGCGGCGTTTCGGTGGCAGCTGCGTCCTCCGCCTTGGCCCTGCGGCTCTGCTGGGCTCGGCGATTTCGTTACGAGCCGCCACGACGAGACGGGTCGGCAGGAAATCCGGAATCTTGCTCGATTTCGCTTGCGGGTTCGTTCCCGAAGGTGGGAAATTCTTGGGGGCGGGGTGTGTTTGTAGGAGGTGGGTCTTTTTGTGGGGGTGGGGAGGGAGGTAGATGGAGGGGAATTCAGGTGGTGGAGGAGGAGGTGTTGGGGGTGGTGTTGGTGTTGGTGTTGGAGGAGGAGGGAACGACGTGGAATTGATGTGCAAGACGCTGCAGGTGGAGCACAAGCTCTTCTACTTCGATCTGAAGGAGAACCCTCGCGGCCGCTACCTCAAGATATCCGAGAAGACGTCTGCCACCCGGTCCACCATCATCGTGCCCTTCTCCGGCATCTCCTGGTTCCTGGATCTCTTCAATTACTACGTCAATACCGGCGACCAGGAGGCTTCGAGCAAGGAATTGCAGCTCGACACCAAGGCATTGTTTTTTAGCTGGGGGCCATTCTGTTTCTTGTGTTCTGTCATTGTTGGGGTTTGCATTGCTTGAATTGCTTGTTGTTGGTTGCAGGTGTTCTACTTCGATGTTGGCGAGAATCGGCGGGGGCGGTTTTTGAAGGTAATTCTGCGCTTAGGTCTTCATTCGTTTGGGTTTTTGCTGCTGATTGTACTTGTGGTTTTTTAATTTTCCTGTCATTTTGATCCGTGGCTTTATCTCCTCTGCTTATTGGTTCTAATATGACTTCGTGTATAGCCTATAGTTCTGGTATTGCCTTGACCTGGCAATTCATTTTCTTTTGACATAATTAGTTGAAGTATGAACTTTTAAAAGGTCATCCACAGTCCGAGTTCCTTGCCACTGTCGTTAAGCACTTTCGATCTTACGGTAAATTGTGCCTTGTGCATACTGCATTCTTAAATTTTGACGAGTGGGGGTTGCGTTCAGTGATGGGGCATGTTGCTCCAGAGTGAACCTTAATCTGCACCGAATGTTTTGTACCTTTTAAATGCTTTTGATTGGCGGTGTTTTCAAAACATTATGGTTTTTTTAAAGTAATAATACAACAATGCTAAATAGGTTTTCCAAATGCAGGATCTTTTTTAGTTTGTTCCTCTAGGAAGAGCAAGTTTCTTTTCCTTTTGATAGTTAACATCTTGCAGGCTTAGTAGTTGGCGCGAATTTGAAGTTTTTGTCTGGTTCCCGTTATTGTTGGATTATACTTATGAACAGTCTAACTACATGGAATGGCAGGGGACCTCTTACAAATATGGAAGTTTGTTATCTAGGTCTAGAGAAGAGTAGAACTATATAATTTGATAAAATGAAAGAGTTCCTGATTGAATGACTCAATGAATAATAGACATGGACCTGCAATGTAGTGTTCCTCTCTATATTCACACACTAAATTCATGCCAAAACTCTTAATAAGGTGCATGAAATCCTGACAGTTTTTCGTGCTCTGACTAGTATTGTTTGACCTGCATTGTCACATAATGAATTTAGCCCTCCTGGATTCATATTTGCAAATCTACATAAATGCTGCTTGGCTGAAAAATTCTGCAACCTCAGCCGTTGCAAGTCTTGTCCCGATATGTCCAGCTTGCAGCTAAGAATGTAATCCTGAACCATTATCTAATTAGAATGCATCTGAAATGTCTCAATGAAGAGACCAGTAGGATGATTAGAAAGGTAGACTAAGGCTCCGTTCGTTTCAGGAAAAATATTTTTCCGGAAAACATTTTCCGTGTATTCCGGTGCTCGGGAGCGGAAAATGTTTTCCGTGGGAAAACATTTTCCTTCCCAACCCCCAAATCCTTCATTGTTTTGAGGAAAATGATTTCCGCTTCTGAAAAGCGGAAATCATTTTCCGCCAAACTCCTCCTTTCCCCCTCCGGTCGCCGGCCGCTGCCGGTCGCTGGCGGTGGCCCACCGCTCGTCGGTCGCCGTCACTAGCGGTGGCCCGCCGCCGCTGGCCACAGTCGCCAGCCGCTGGTTGCTGGCTGTGGTCGCCGGCCACCGCTCATCGGTCGCCGGCCGCCGCTTGTCCATTGCCGTGGCCAGCAGCCGGCCGCTGCCGGTCACCGGTCGCCGGTCGCCGCCGCCGCCGGCCATGGTCGCTGGCCGTCGGCTGCTGCTTGTCGGTCGCCACCCGCTACTCGTCCGCCGCTGCGGCCGGTCGCTGGTCGCCGCCGCCGCCGCCGGCAAAAAATATTTTCCTAAACTTTTTCATATTGATTGCCGAACACCGGAAAATTATGTTTCGGGAAAACATTTTCCAGGAAAATCACTTTCGGAAAATTATTGTCCAAAAACACAATATTTTCCGTGAAATGAACGGAGCCTAAAAGATTCTTTCCAGAAACTGAAAAACTTTGTTGGGAAGGAGGATGATTCCATCAAGATTTAATGCTAGCTGTTATCAATTTTTTATAACAATTCAAAAAGACGTGAGACTACATTTAAAGTGAACATTTACCAGTCAAATGATATTGTTTGCTTTTTCAATAGGTAAAAAGAAATTGTAAATAAGATTTCTTGCTATGAACTTGTTCTTTTCCCCTGACCTAACTAAGTGAGATTTGCACATTAAAAGTTTAGTCTCTTTTATAAGTTTGCATGCAAAGACATGGATCATAATCAGTTTTAATCATCATCTGGAATTTGCAAGCTTCTGCTACATAGCACAACCTTATCACCTAGATGTTTAGGATTAAGGAAAACTATTTTAATGCAGCTATACTTCCTATTATGTGAGATGCTGTTGCAAGTTTATTTTGGAGGTTATTTTCTCATCCAGGAGTAGTTGGTCCATGAGTTGTGTGGTAGGGTAGTGTCTTCATGTATCAGGCAGCTAGGAATGCAATTTTGCTTTTATGATCATTCCTACTGGCACAACTGTTTTTCTTGCTGAAAGGATGAACTATGGTTTCCAGAGGCATGGTCACAGCAGTATGGAATGGAAAGTAGGATAAGGAATTTTGGTCATCTAAAATGCAGTAAGATAGGGGCAGCCTTCCATGGATGAATTAGTTGGAATAAGAGACATCGCTAGATTTTTTTTGACAACCAGATATGCCCTATATGCTGGAATCTTTGGGGAAAGGGTCATATTCTATGGGAATTGAGAAGCTCCTCTTTGAGGATATTTGGAGACCTAGCGTTGAAGTATCAGCAACATATCATCATGAAAGTCAGGCAATTGCTTTTCTTTGAAAATAGCATGATCGTTGATATTAGTTGTTCAGATATCTTATATTATATAAAATTGAATGAGTATTTCAGATCTCAAATGGTTGGGGAATTAGTAAACACTGTGTCTGTTGTCTGCATGCGAGATAGAGAAAGCATAAGGAAGAGGACTTAACTAGTTGGTAACAATTGGATGCCACATGTTTGCAATGGATGGAACTTTTTAACTAGTCTTCTTAGTTGATTGGGAAGGATTATGAGTCATCCTGCTAAAGGTTGTGGTGAAATGCAGATGAAATGAGAAGATTGGTTGCTTCAAGTATTCAGGCATGTTAAGATTCATTATGATTTTCTTTCAGGTGTTAGTACTAGCAATCCTGTGCCAGCAGCCAATGCTTGAAGTATTGATTTGACTGATTTAGTGATAAATGATTTTGGTTTTGTCTGTCTAGTTATTCGTCCTTTTTGGACTTCCATGTTGCAGATCAAAGATGTTCTTTGGTTTATCAAGATCTCTCTCTATTCTGTTTCTTTTGCCACAAATTTTATTACTCTTCAGGATGATGTTCAAGTTTTCCTTTTGCGCCATAAGGCATGGCTGCCGCTTGTATGAATTCTGTAAAGTTTTGTAGAAATATTGCCAATTGTTCTAAAAGTTTAAACTGTTAAGATAAAGATGCGGTTTAATAGTTAGATATTCTAATACTCCCGCTCACACGTAGGCTGGAATTTGGCCTAATATTAAAACGTGGAAATACATACTATGAGAGGTGATTAGGAACTTGAAAATATTTGAACTCTTGACTCCTGCTCTGATACCATTTAAAATTTTATGGGATCACTGCCGATTGTTCTAAAAGGTTAAGCTGTCGGATGAAGGTGTAATTTAATATTTGAATACTCTAACAAATTCATTTTTCTTTTGTCGGAGCTTGCATCAAGAAGGAAATAACTTATATATAATTTTATGCAGGTGTCTGAAGCTTCAGTCAGTAGAAACCGGAGCACTATCATTGTACCAGCAGGTAGCACCCACGATGAAGGTTGGGCAGCTTTTAGAAATATCTTGGCCGAGATTAATGAAGCATCAACGCTTTTCATACTTCCCAACCAGGTATAGTATGACTTGTCATAGCTATGAATTCTTAATGACCGGCCCGTGCTCTGTTTTAAGAAAAAAATGTTGAATTCCTCTTATGCTTGTAGATATTCCATGTTCTTTTTCCCTATTCAATTGCATTGTGCTTTTCTTTCCTTGTCTCGAGGGATCTCACTTTTTCTTTTTGGGGATGCTCCCTTGGCCTTCCTGATCATGTGCTCTGAAGCAGCAAAGTTCTGAGCCTACGGGAAGTCTTGTCGGGTTTTCAGATGATGTGGGTGCAGGCTTCATATCTGGTCATAGTGGCCAATCTGCCCCGGCTTCTTCTGATTTGAATGTGGACAGATCGGCGGAATTGCCAGCAGCAGATGAAATTGGTAACATGGGAGTATCTAAGGTAATTAGAGTTGACCAGAAGAAGTTTTTCTTTGATCTGGGGAGCAACAACAGAGGTCATTTCCTGAGGATATCTGAGGTATGCTAAAACTATTTGTGATGTTTGTCATCAAGGACTTAGTGATGTTAAACTTACAAAGTGAGTGTTGGGATGGTATGTGTATGCAGGTTGCAGGTTCCGACAGGTCTTCCATCATTCTCCCACTTGCAGGTTTGAAGCAGTTCCACGAAATATTAGGTCACTTTGTGGAAATTACAAAGGACCAACTTGAGGGGATGACGGGTGCAATTGTGCGAACAGTGGACCCCCTGCAAAGATGAATGTTAAATATGCAGGGTTGGGCAAAGAGTGAAATCATGCTGCCAGGGGATGTCCTCAAGCTGCAAATAAGTGCTTTTCTAGGGTGTGCTGATGATTCTCTTTTTTTTTCTTTCTTTTTTTTAATTTTCTCGATTCTGTCATGAAGAATGAGAATAATCTGATTTATGTGTTTGATCAACAATAAATTGGGGGGGGTGGATAGCAGAAATAACAAGATGGAAGTGTGATTGTGTGGGACAGAGAATTCATTAATAATATTCGTTGCATGTGTTTTACTCTTCTTCTGTAATCATCTCCATTATCAATCTTTCAAGATCCGGCATGAGGGCATTAAAAAGTGAGATTTGTAGTTCATTTATTGGGCCGATGCATTCATGCCCAGAATATGTCCTTTGCATTCACGTTAGGTTAATTGATTGCAATACCTCCTTCCATGAATGGCAGGAGTGAACTTGTCACGGTATTCCATATGTTGCCCTTTACAGGCACCGAGGGAAATGTCTATCCTATTGATCCTATTGATATCACTGACCGCAGAAGTGGATAGACAAATCTTATTGCTCGTGGTTGTACTCTCTTTCGATCTCCTGTTCTTTTGGGTGGCCGTAGTATGACTCCTGCTGCAACTAATGCTTCTCCTCTAATCATTACGAGACAGGTTTTATTTCAGATGAGAAGCTTCAATGTTCCGATCCAAAGCTCCCCAGGAGTGAGGTAGCCAAGTAGCAGTTGGTGTGAAAAAGTAATATCTAGTCACTCCAGGTGTTTCTTATGTTAATATATAGCATGAGTCTCGCTCATCCCTCGGAGGCTGGATGCGAAAATTGCAGGGGAGTCTCTGGTGCAAGCAGGACTCAGTCTGGAAGGCAGCCTCTAACCAAGGCAAGGTTTTCCTTGGTTATTATCCCTTTCCATTGCTGCGTCCTCATTTAATTCCACAATTCATATGGCCGACTTGAGTGTACAGAAGGATGTTGCTGTTGCCGTCCAGAGACCATGAAAATGAACCAACGATCTAGGACAAAAGACGAGGTATCCAATGAATTCGACCCAAAGAGCTAATACATGCCGTCATTGCGGTCACTGGTGCTTGTGGGCCACTGAGTAGTGCAGGGAACTTAGTCACTGGGAGCTAATAATACATGCATTTGGATGATAATGGATTGACTCTTAGAATGTCGTGGTCTTTGACCAACTTTGGTAGCCAGAGATTTGTCACACTCAAAATGTCTTCCACCGTCGACCATGACATGGCTGCTTGCGGATATGGACGATTCCTCTGTTCTGCATCCATCCTTGTTGCAGGACATCTTTTAGCTCGTATAGCATTCAAACCTATAAAGCACCGTTTTGTGTTAGCCAGGAGTCGTGCATTTTTCGAGCACGAACTGCCGCACAAACATGCACTGTTACAGTTGTCTTAATCTTGATGGAAACTCAATTTAATTACGGTTTCTGAATTAAAGAGTTTAGAATGCTAAGTTTTGGGCTTCCAGGGCACTTTGATTGCATCCATCATAGTAACCAAGGCAGTAACCAGGTTACAGTTCAGACGAGAGGCATATTGCACGTCGTTTTGACCAATTAGGACTGGAAACAGAACGCGACATAAGAGGATTACTTACGTGACCTCCCACAAGATAAAAGGTCGATCGCCATTCTCACAAACGCAAAAAAGAGTTGGGACAAGGTTGGGACCTACCTTGCTATTGCCATGTTTGGTTTAAGGCACCAAGGAATAATTAATTGTCTACTGGCTAGCCCGTCATCGCAGCCCCACCACGTGCGAGTGGTAGAGCCCAAGACCGGCGATACACTTATGCTCAAGCCCATCCTTTGCAAACAATCAAGTTTTCTAAGATCGAGCATAGACTATAGAATCAAACTTGTGACCATCGACTTCCGAATCAAGTCTTGGACCACCCCACCAACTTGTAATAGTACTGAAAATGATCTCGCAGCTGACTGTACCAGGTCTAAAAAAGAATGAAGAGTTGGCCACAAACTTTTGTCTCAAAAGCGAAGAGGGATATGTTAACGTCAAGTTTCATGTGCATTCATAGCATCCGAAAATAAAAGCTGAAAGAAAATAGCCAGCATCACGATCTCTCTCTCTCTCTCTCTCATGTGGGGGCCGCAAGACTAGATGCGAAAGACCCATCACAGGAACAAGGAAAAAGATGTGAAGAAAGCAGTGGGATTACATTCAAAATGAGTCACAGTTCCCAGCAAATGCTGATAGAAACTGCTCATAAGGTTTTGACAATGCCAGCGGAATGATAGAGAGGTACATGGAGCCCGTTGAAAAAATACCATATCCTGTAACTGTGGAGTTTACCAGGCAGGATGTTGAGAGAGCGAGAGAGGGAGGGCGCCGTGCGCTTGTGCGCCAATAGTTCCCATGAATCTTACGAATGTACCACTGCCACACCAAACAATAGGTGGGGTCAACTCTCTCCTGTAAAGATCCTTTTTACCGGGAAATTGGCCCTAGTACTTTTTTGTTGAATAGTTTCCACTTTGTCGAAAATTGGTGTCTCGTTTTATCTTGCTGGAAATGATTGGAGCTAGCATGTTTCCTCTCTCTGCTCTAATATGCAGAGCAAGTGGACTGTGTGTACAATATGCATGTCCCGGCACTTTCTACTGGGCTTAATGATCTGGAAAGACTGTAGAATGTGTCAGCAGCTGATCACCGGGCCATTTGATTCTTGCCCGAATTCGTTGATGTTTTGCTCTCCACTCACTGCTATGGAATGTGACAACTCTTACTTCTTAAGAAGGGACTCAGGACCACCTCTCTCTCTCTCTCTCTCTCTCTCTCTCTCTCTCTCTCTCAGTTAAGTCCCTTTCAAGCACAAAAGTTTTCTCTTGCCCAGCTTTTCATAAAAAATCTTCACGGAACTGCAAGTGAAACAGTCCTTTGCTGCTTTAGGCAATGTAGCATTGAAAGCTTCGGAAATCATGATATCAGGCATGTCGTGAAGAAATATTGAAATCACTTTGATGCATAGTCTTCAGTTTTCACATTATATGTTTGTTGCTAAAGGTGCAATGTCCCTGTCGTATAGTCAAGAATTAACAGCTAGGACATACTGCTGTAAACATTTTCATGATAACTTTTGAGCCCTTCATTCATTCATTGCAAATGAATATCCATTTTAAGGTGGGTACTTCCTGAAATGATGGTGATAGTTGGTTGAAGGTAATTGAATTTTCATTGTTGTGGAATCCAAGGCTTTCTTTACAGCATCGTATGAGTTTTCATAATCGGAAGTAACAAGTATTTAGCACATCATTCCATGCAACTGTATAGAGTCGAACCCTTTTAAGAAGTACCTAAGATGAAATTTTGCTTTATAGTATATACTCGACATATATTGAATATGATTCCTAAACTTCTTTCTTTCTGAGTTTTGGTTTTTCCCTTTTACTATGATAGTAAAGTACTGTCAGCATGGCCTAAATGACAAATGATCAAATAGGCACTCACACACAAGCAATATACATGGGACTTTATCTGTATGAAGAGCAATCCCGGCTAATCGAAAGGGATCAACATCCAAATTTTTACTGTGACCTATGAGTTATGAATGAGAAGCCACTTGCACAAACACTTTGCACTGCCATGGCATTCAACACCATGTTGATTGAGAGGAAAGCATAAATATCTACATCCTATCTTCATTTTTCTTTTTATTTTCGTGTACCAGTAAGATCTGGTCAGTTCCATAGAAGGAAACTCTTCTTCCCTAGTGTTTTACCACTTAGCTGGACTTCTCTGTTGGTACAGAAAATTCCTAAAACTACTGATGCTCAGAGAAATGTGCTGGTATGAGTTGTATCTGCCCCAGATATAAATGGGCATATTGCTGTCTTGGCATCTTTTTTTCCCGACTGTTTCCAAATTGTTCCAACAAGAAGAAAGTAAATGTGCCGGGACACAGAGCTAATTAACAGCTCACCATTTGTGAAAGTTCTTGGTGCACATGAATATTGAAGGTAGAAGAAGGCCGGTGTGGACAGACAACCATAGTAGCCAGGACAGACAACCATAGTAGCCAAGACAGAGATCTCATTATTGAGCAAAACACAGAAATGCCTTCGATCCGTTTTACTGATTCTTGAGTAAGCAGAATCTATAATGCTTGAATGGGGAGACTCCGAATTCTCGTAGGTCCGCCGATTAAGTAATTTGAAAAATCAAGAGAGTTGTAAGTAGAATACTGGTTTCAATACTTTATTGATCAGAAAATACGATATATATATATACACATCAAAATCCCAAAGACTACATCAAAATCCCAAAGACCATTATACCCTTTAACACTCCCCCTCAAGCTAGAGTATGGATATCAAGCATGCCTAGCTTGTTACAGATATACTCAATCCTACTTCCTCCCAGAGATTTGGTAAAAATATCAGCTAGTTGTTCACCGGTCCTAACATGACTAGTAGAAATAACTCTAGCTTGAAGTTTTTCACGGACAAAGTGGCAATCAACTTCGATATGCTTGATACGCTCATGGAAAACTGGATTTGAGGCAATATGGACAGCTGCTCGATTATCACACCACAACTCCATTGGCTCAGGGTCTTCATATCCAAGTTCAACTAATAATTGACGCATCCAAACTAGCTCACAGGTAGCTTGAGCCATAGCTCTGTATTCTGATTCTGCACTTGATCTAGCCACAACACTTTGCTTCTTACTCTTCCAAGATACTAGGTTTCCTCCTACAAAGGTACAATACCCTGATGTAGACCTCCTATCTATAGGAGATCCTGCCCAATCAGCATCTGAGAAGGCTTCCACCCTTCTGTGACCATGATTCTGATAAATGAGACCACGACCGGGAGCTTTCTTCAAGTATCTCAAAATTTTGATTACAGCAGCCCAATGTGAGGTACGGGGAGAAGACATAAACTGACTCACAACACTCACCGGAAAAGAAATATTAGGTCGAGTAATAGTAAGATAATTTAGTTTTCCAACAAGTCTTCGATACCTCTGTGGATCATCCAATAGCTCACCATCTTCTGCTGTCAATTTAGAGCCCACTTCCATTGGTGTATCCAGTGGTTTAGCACCTAGCATACCTGTCTCTGTAAGCAAATCCAGAACATATTTTCGTTGTGAGATATAAATACCTTTCTTTGCCCGTGCTACTTCAATACCGAGAAAATATCTAAGAAGACCCAAATCCTTTGTATAAAATTGCTGTTGCAAATACCTTTTCAACTCTTTAATCCCTGTAGGATCATCTCCAGTTATGACAATATCATCCACATAAATTACAAGGAATATCCGACCAGCTCCAGAAACTCGATAAAACATAGAATAATTTCCAGTACATCTACACAACCCAAACTGGAGTACCGCCTCAGTAAACTTCCCAAACCAGGCTCTGGGAGACTGTTTCAAACCATATAAAGATTTGTTTAAGCGACAAACATGACTAGACTCCCTCTGATCAACAAACCCTGGTGGTTGCTCTATATATACCTCTTCCTGTAAATCTCCATGAAGAAAAGCATTCTTTACATCGAGCTGAAATAGAGGCCAACAAGCAGAAGCAGCCAAAGAAAACAAAAGACGAACAGAGGTCATCTTAGCTACTGGAGAAAAAGTATCACCATAATCAACCCCATAAGTCTGTGCATACCCTTTAGCAACCAGTCTAGCTTTGAGACGAGCAAGAGAACCATCAGGGTTAACTTTAACAGTATATACCCATTTACATCCAATGGCTGTTTTTCCTGCAGGCAAAGGAACAAGATCCCAAGTCTGATTTTGGTCCAATGCCTGCAATTCCTCTTCCATAGCTGCCCTCCAGCCTGGACTAGATAATGCTTCAGCAACAGTTTTAGGAATAAGATGATCATCAATGGTCATTAGACTAGCTCGGCAAGAAGCAGATAAACCAGAATATGAAACAAACTGGGCAATAGGGTGTTTGATACAACTACGAACTCCTTTGCGATGAGCAATAGGAATATCAAGATCAATATGTGACTGACTTACCTCAGGTTGAGAAGACGAAGTAGATGAGATAGGCTGAGGTACATCTGTAGGGGGCTCCACATGTTGACGAGGACGTCTACTATAAACATACTGGACAGGTGGAGGAATAACTGGAGAGTCCGAAGTGTGTGATGATTTCATAATAACATACGTTAAGGAATCATCATCCACTGTAGGAGTCTCCATTGAATTATCAAAATAGACAGTAGACTCGAAAAAGGAAACATCTGCAGTAGTGAAGTACTTATGCAAAGAAGAACAATAACAACGGTAACCTTTCTGTGTACGAGAATACCCAACAAAAATGCATTTAAGAGATCGAGGATCAAGTTTGGATAGTCCTAGACGATGATCACGAATATAACAAACGCAACCAAATATACGAGGTGGCAAATGAAACAAAGGGTCAGAAGGGAAAAGAAGAGAGTGAGGAATGGCACCCTTAAGAACAGACGATGGCATGCGATTGATAAGATAACATGCTGTTATAACAGCATCAGCCCAAAATGATTTATCTACCTTCATTTCAAACATCAAACAACGAGTAATTTCTAACAAGTGACGGTTCTTTCTTTCGGCTACACCGTTTTGTTGTGGTGTATCCGAACAAGAAGATTGATGAAGAATGCCCCGTTGTGACATGAATTCAGAGAATGTTCTAGAAAAATACTCTTTGGCATTATCACTTCTAAGAATGCAGACAGAAGCAGAAAATTGAGTATGTACTTCATTAACAAAAGCACAAAAAATAGAGAATAATTCATAATGATTTTTCATTAGATATAGCCAAGTGGCTCTTGAATAGTCATCTACAAAAGTCACGAAGTACTTGAAACCCAACTTTGAAGTAGTAGGACATGGACCCCAAACATCAAAATGAACTAAAGAAAACGGCCGAGAAGCCTGTTTATTGACTCTTGGACTATAACTAATACGATGAAATTTTCCAAACTGACACGACTCACACTCAAAACTAGATAAAGAATGAAACCGAGAACCAAGTTTCTTCATACTTGCTAAAGAGGGATGTCCTAAGCGACAGTGAACTTGATGTGGAGAAACTGCTGAACAAGCGACACTGGTAGCATTATCAAACACATATAGTCCCCCTGACATATGTCCTTTACCAATCGTCTTCTTCGTCTTCAAATCCTGAAAAACACAGGAATCGGGATAGAAGGTTATAGAACAATTATATTCTTTGGTAAGATGACCAACAGACATAAGGTTAAATGGAAAATTTGGGAGGTACATGACAGAGGATAAAGATATGGAGGATGTCAGTGGTACTGTGCCTATCCCTTTTACTGTGGAGAGAGAGCCATCAGCTAATGTAACACTAGACGATGACTCATGAAAGATAGAAAAGATACCTGAAGATCCAGTCATATGATCGGTAGCACCTGAATCAATGACCCAGGGTCGAGAGGTAGATGAAAGACATGCTGTTGCATTACCTGTCTGAGCAGAAGTAGCTGTGGAAGAAGAAATTGGCTGAGAAATCTGGAACTGATTGTACCTAGCAAGTTCCTCTTCTGACATTCTAATCAATGTTCCTCCTTCAGAAGACTGTGAAGAAATACCCAACTCTACTGCATTGGCTACATTAGCAACAACCGAATGAGGGGGCTTTCCATGAAGCTTATAGCAAAAACGCTGAATGTGTCCAGGCATACCATAATAATGACATGTTCGTGCAGGTCCGGTATTACTCCCTTTGTCACTAGAGATGCTACCGTATGACTGTGATTGGCTTCTATTGAATCCACGGCCACTACCACCACTATTAAGGCTACGGCCACTACGACCACTACCACGTCCTTGACCACCACCTCGATTTCCTTAGATTGCCAAGGCAGAACTATCACCTGTGGGGAATATATCCTTAGATGACTCACGTGAAATCCTTAAGACCCTAGAAAAGGTCTCCGTTAGTGAAGGCACAGTATTTCCTCCAAGAATTTGTGAACGAACTGCATCGAACTCTGGTCCAAGTGCTCCCAAAAATCCCATAACAGCCAATTGTTCTCATTGCTCCTGCATCGTCTTAACATCAGAGGTAATTGGCAAAAGATGATTAAACTCCTCATACATTTGTTTAAAATCAGCAAAGAATTGAGTAAGAGACCGATTCTTCTTGTCAGCTCTAAAGAAATCTTGGGAAACTTCATAGATCCTTGAGAGATTATTTTCCCCAGAATAAAGGACATTCAAGTAATCCCACAAATCCTTAACAGTAGTGGCATGTGTAACTAAGGCAGCCACGTGAGATTCCATAGAATTCCACATTTGCCCAAGAATTCTGGCATCCATGGTATCCCATTTAGTATCAGCAGCAGTTCGTGCACCTGTCAAATGGTGATTTTGCTCTCTTCCAGTCAATACTATCACTACAATTCTCTTCCAATGCTGAAAGTTGGTGATCCCAACTAATTTTTCCTCAGTTAAACGATTAGAAGATGTAGATATGACTTCAGTCAATACTCCTTTGTTCTTATCTGCCATACTCACTCACACTAAACCAGGAACAAAACTCCACAATCTATCACAACAACTTCAAAAAGATCGACCAAACCTGAATCAATCAACACATCAGTTCAGCACATCAATAGTTATACGCAATAGTACTCAACCCCCCTCTCTCAATTTACATGTATAGCACCACACATAATCAGCCAATTAGCCAATCCAACATCACATCCAATCATCCAAACCAACATAGACAGCAATAATCTCCCTTCCCTCAAGCATATCAGCAACCAAGTCAAACTTTAGAACACATTCACCTCCTTCTTCTTCTTCTTCTTCGATTCCACTTCAATCAGCAATCGGCAGCCATCAAAAGGGGCCGCTCCTCACTTAGTGACGTCAGAAGATGTCGAAGTGGGTCGCCTGGCCTGGAAACCTTCGATCGACGCCTGGAGGACTTAAATCGGCACCGGGAATGGGGTCGCCGGGCCTGGACGACCTCAGGTCTGGCTCGTCGGTGCTTCGCCGGGCCTGGATGACCCCAGGTTTGCCTCACCAACGCTTCGCCGGGCCTAGACAATCTCACATCTGGGTCGCCGGCGCTTCGCCGAGCCTGGACGACCTCAGATCTGGGTCGTCGGTGCTTCGCCGGGACACTGGGATGAGGTCGTTGGCCTTGTATGAGGTTGCCGGTCTTGGGTCCTACGGTGTATGAGGTCGCCGACTTTGGGTTCTACGGTGGTTGATGGTGGACGACGGTAATTTTAGGTTTTAGGCTCTGATACCATGTAAGTAGAATACTGGTTTCAATACTTTATTGATCAGAAAATACGATATATATATATTCACATCAAAATCCCAAAGACTACATCAAAATCCCAAAGACCATTATACCCTTTAACAAGAGTGATGCCATATCCAAAGGTTTTAGGCCAAAACATAACCTGTTCATCAGATACATAACTTGTTCTACACACAAAAAATGATCATCGGCGAGAAGTCTTTGTCTTATGTTGACATTACCGATACCCTCTCCCGGTCTCTCAAAATCCTTTACTTGAAGCAATTACATCGAATCACCATTGTGAAGTTCGGGAGTGAACATGATTATGTACTGTTAGATAAGAGGAACATGAGAAGAATGGATCACGAGATTCTGATTGGCTCTCATGATTCCTATGCAATCTTCTTGTGAATGTTTGGCAATACAAACGAGGGAACCAAAAAGCCAATCTTTAAACTGTACGAAATTAGTACCTGAAGAGAATCCGACCAATCATTTTACGTGACATAAAGTATTTGCAGCTTTCTACATACATTCCCCCTTCCGATGGTTCTTTACGCCAGTAGAAACTTAGATGATCTTGACATCGCGTGTAGTTCTTGATGCGATCTTTTCATGTTTTGCCATTGAATAGAGTTCTGTGGAATCTCTGGAGCTGACTAATTGTATTTTGATAATCCTTTGTCTGGGACATCGTAGTAGATAGACAAATCAAAAACTGGTTGTCCAGCCGCCTAATTTATTCTTTCAATCTATTCTCTGCTATGTCAAATCGATTATAGATCAAGAAAGGAGGGGGGCTTAGATACGTTTCCACGAGAATTGATATGATTATTCATGTAAAATATCGTGATTTGTCATGTCAAACATGCGAAATATAAGATAATTTTAAGTGCTCTACAAGCACAGCGCACCCATCTACCCCGCCCGACCCCGAGTCAGTCACTATCGGGTGATCAAGCGGTTATAAATTTCTTATTTCTCTCGAAATAATAATAATATCTGACCATACATGTAGAGATACCATGGTATAATGGGAGGCTTACAAATACCCCCTTCTTGTATAGAATGACTCTAAAGCAATAGTTTCAGCCACGAGAGTGGGTGAGAGAGAAAGAGAGAGAGTCTTGTATTGCCTTCCTGAGAGAGTCTTCAGGTGTCTTTCATCTTGCTGAGGTAGAAACAATGGAATCACCACCGATCAGTTCGACGATGGTATCATCAGCATCAGCCAAGGATGTCACGTCAGAGCCCAACGGTAATGCAAAAGAGTGGAACAGCCAGCGCTGGATGTGGGGAGGGCCGATAAGCCTCCACAGAGTCCTGTGCATGCAAGGCGGCGACGACGATGGGAGCTATGCCAAGAACTCGGACGCGCCCGCGTCTGCAATCACCCTGTCCAAGCCCTTGCTCTTGAATGCTATTCAGTCCATGAAGCTCTTCGTCACATCCAAGCACGACGATTCGTTGAGGATAGCCGATCTAGGCTGTGCCACGGGGTACAACACGTTGGCCACGGTCAACATGGTCGTGGAGGGCCTGAGGAAGAGGTACGCGGAGGAGCTGGGGTTCGAGCCCGAGTTCGAGGCCTTCTTCTCCGACCTCCCGTCAAACGATTTCAACTACCTGTTCAGGACGTTGAGTGGGGTGGTTTCCGCCAATTGTACTAGAGAGAGAAGCAGGCACCACTACTTCGCAGCCGGCGTGCCCGGGTCGTTCTATCACCGCCTCTTCCCGAGGGCAAAGCTTCATGTGGCCGTGAGCTTGAGCGCCTTGCAGTGGCTCTCTCAGGTGATGATATTTCTGCACTCTTACCTACTTTGCGCACGCGCTCTCTCTCTTTGACGGGTAATTTTCCATTCATTGGCATGGTATAGGGCGTTTAAATCATCAATCTGATTCGACCATCTGAAGTCCTCATAATCCTCCAAGCATTTGTATCCTTCCAGTGGCCTGGAAAATCCGTTCAGTGCGTCTCGTTAAGTTGCCTCAGCTCATCCATTACAGTTAGGACTATAGTCTATCGCTACCGACGTAGAAATTTAGATTGAGGAGCAAAATCAAAAGAAAGTAGCTGCAATACCCTAGCCTCGGACGAAACATGATTAACTTCACATGAAATTTCATAGATTAAAGTACATATACAAAAAGCATATGTCGGCTAAACATTGAAGCGAATATCGAGTGGCCAAGGAGATCGACGGCCCTCGCCAGCCTCCAAGCTTTGGTCGGGAAAATCACGTGTAACTCTGAGCAAAAATAACAACTTTCACGTTTCTTCTCCTCCTTGCTTTCTTTTTCGAGGGCTGTGATCCTTCCAGGACTGATCCCCTCGTTGTAATAACGTACATTTTATCGTATCCCCTGTACGAAATACCGTAACACACAGACATTTAGAAAAAAGGGTTCATGTTTAAAGATGGGTGGGATTAATGGAAACCTAACGGCATCACTTCTGGTGAGTATCTGACAATTTGTAGAAGCCCCCCGTTTTTTTTTTCAAGTTTGCAGGAACATATCTCATGAACTCAGTCTCTCTTTAGGCAGATACCGGAAGAAGTCGCGAACAAGAGCTCGCCGGCGTGGAACAAGGGAAGAGCATGGATCGATGGGGCCAAGGACGAGGTGGTGGAGGCCTACGCGAGGCGGTCTGAGGAGGACCTGGACGACTTCTTGCGATGCCGGAAGGAGGAGATCGCGGAAGGCGGGATACTGTTCGTGCTGATGGGAGGGCGGCCGAGCTCTCAGCAGCCCTGCAACCAGCTGGGCGATCCGGACTCGAGGGACAAGCACCCCTTCACCACCTCCATGGACCAAGCTTGGCAGGACCTCCTGGATGAGGTATGTTCCACACGTACGTACCTGCAATTTACTAGTTGTGGCATATACGTCGTCGTCATCGTGATGCTGTGCGCACGATCCATACGCGGCCTTATCTCTTGCCGTTTCACGTCGAACTTAAAGACATTCGTACGTGCATCATCACCGTGTCTTCTGCCGTAACTGCAATGCGATATCCCTCCTCGCTTTCTCCAACTTCGTAACCGGCATGACATAAGAACAATTACACTTTCCTTTGCTATTTTTAGGAGTCCCTCTAATCTCTGTATGCTATGCATCGTCAACCGCACAACGTTTTCGTTTGTTATTCTAGGTTTTTCTTTCGTGGGGTGCATGGATATATGACTAGATATGTGCTGCGAAATGGCTTCAACTTTTTTTTTCTTTCAAAAATTGGAGTATTGTTTAATGTGAAGTATCCGAAATCTTTCAAAATGTAAAGATAATTGCGATAGCATTGATATAGGATTCTTCATGATTTTTAATTACTACATCAAAAAATCGATACGTTTTTCTTTTATTTTGAAAAATCAAAACAAACGGGCTTTCGGAAGGCAAAAGGAAGGAATTGTACAAGAATTTCGAAAACAATAGTATATAGAAACTAAAAATTACACTGAGCATCCAGTAGCCCGGGCGAGGCGGCGCTTGCCAGCCTCGCCTATTGGCTCCATCATCGGTGGCTACCCAAGCATTATGGATTGATATTCGAGTCTCACCTGTAAGGTAAACAAACATTGTGATGTATCGCCATCTTATACCCGGCCATCATTGAGATAATTATCCAAAAATAACTAAACCTATTGTGCGGTCGTCAATTCTGTCGTAATTTTTCAATTTGGCCAATTGAGTCCAAAACCTTTTGATAATTTTTCAATATAGTCATTCCAGCCAATTGTCTGGAAATCGCTAACGTGGTGTTCTAGTCAGCACCGGCCAAGGCATCGTGGCCCTTGCCTCTGGCCGGCGACCGGTGGAAGGAAATAAAAAAAAAAAAAAAAAAGAAAACAAAGAAAGGAAAGAAAAGAAACCTGGAAAAAAAAAACTAAATTCAGAATTTAAAAAAATTACAAAAAATTGCCTCATTAGCCATGGCTAGTGTTGACTAGATTGTTATGTTAGTGATTTCCAATCAAAATTGTTCGGAAAGACTTTAATGAAAAATCGTCAAAAGGTTTGAGATTACATTGGTCAAATTAAAAAGTCTAGGATTAAATTAGCGGCCATCCAATAGGTTTAAGACTTTTTGGACAATTTTCCCGTCATCATAGATAGTTAACCTATATGAGTTTTCATATGTTCTCGAATTGTTTTAGTAAAAATTTGGCAATTTCGTTTGAAAAAAAGGGCTTGATAGATGAAGAGACAAGAGACGGGTTCAACATCCCGGCGTACATGAGGAGCACGGAGGAAGTCGAGAGGGCAATGGCCAAGTGCGGCGGGTTTGAGATCCAGAGGATGGAGTACCGGAGGATCCGAGAGCACTCCGAGGAGAAGCAAGAGGAGTGTGCCCGAGACCCGGCCTCGTACGGCCGGTCCAAGGCCAACATGGTCAGGGCCACCCTCGGGCCCATTGTCGAGGCCCACCTTGGCCGGCCCCTCGCCTGCGAGCTCTTCGACCGTTTCCAAAGGCGGGTCGCCGCCGATCTCGGCCTCCTTTCAAAGACCTGCTTCTACGGGGTCATTGTGGTGTGTGCTATCCGGAAATGAGAAGACGGTCGAGCTTGGGTTTACACGGGTCACGAACCGTGTAATCTTCATTTTTCAAGAGAGGGACTATAATGCCAGAATTCGAGAAAAAGAAATGGAAAATAAATCTTCTCTTTTCTTTTTTTTTTAAATTTTTGGAGGGATGCAAATGTCATTCGATTGCTCTTTTTAGCTTCTATTCTATGCAACATTATATCCTTGGATGAATCGACTGTCTTTTTTCGTTAGAAATAAAATATTCATTTCAAAACAGAACATTACAAATTAGATACAGTATTTACATTAGAACGATAAGTAAAAGAAGATTCTACCAATACAATATTTTCAACTCTAGACGGGAAATTATAAGTCTTGGAGATGCAAAACACTGTTAAAAAGTCGAGGGTGGATTACGGTATATTATCGTACATGGAAATTGAAATAGCTAGGAAATAAATTGGATTCTTAGTAATCATGAAAAACCATGAATTATGCTTATTTTATCAAAATAAGGCAAACTCTTGAATCTATCATTGCAAGGTAAGAGCTACTTGTTTTGTATCGAAAATAGCACAGCTATTCATGCTAAGAAACCAGTTTTCTTGCCTTTGAGGTCCTTTTTTTTTTTTTAAGGATATATTCACTAGAAATCCTAAAACTTGTCAGGAAAGTACAATTGAGTCCTAAAATTTGCAAAAAGTGCAATCAAATCGTAAAACTTATCAAATTGGTTCAATTGAGTTCTAAAGTTAACACCATCTAATTTGATTAACGAATAAGGCTAATGTGGCAATGATGTGACTTATTATTATTATTATTTTAATATTAATTTTTATTTAAATTATATTTTAAAAAATAAGCCAAATTTAAAATAAATAAATAAAAAGTGGAGGAGGAGGAGGATAGGCGGGGATCGCTCCTCCCTTTTTTTTGTAAATTTTTTTTATTTTTTATTTTATTTTTTTATATTTAATTTAAATAAAATTAGTATTAAAAATCAAATTTAGGCCAAAACGATGTCTTTTTAGCCACATAGGAGAGAGAAAATATTAAAATAAGTCATGTCAGCGTTATGCTAGCATTTTTCGTTAGTAAATTTGACGGTGTTAATTTTAATACTCATTTGAATCAATTTGACAAGTTTTAGAACTTAATTGTATTTTTTACAAGTTTTAGGACTCAATTGCACTTTCGTAACAAGTTTTAAAACTTCTAGTAAACATATCCATTTTTTTATATTACAAGAAGGGGAAAAAATTACACAAATGGTGCTAAACCTATTGTGTATATGCTAATTCGATTATAAACTCTTCAATTATGCCCATTTAGTCCTAAACCTTGATGCGAATTACCAACATAGTCCTTCTGGTCAATTGTTATTGAAAATCGCTGGCATAGTAGTCTAGTCATCGTCGAACGTCTTACGTGACATGCTACCTCATCAGTAATTTATAGGAAAAATCGAGCGGAAGGACTAAATTAAAATTTTGTGCAATGATTTAGGATTAAATTGAAAAAATTGAAAAGTTTAGAACTGAATTGGTATATATGCAGCACGTTGTTTAGGATAAAAATACCCCTATAAGTTTAAAGAAAGTAACAACATTTTGATTTCTTGAAAAACAGGAAGATATATAACAACCCATCGACTTTCTTGGTCATATTCTTGAGTTAAAAACATTTGATTCCCCCCTCATGCATCTTGTCACTTCCCAATTATGATCAAATTAATGTAGAAATTCCAAAAAATGATTAAAAAGACCTGCTCATTAATATTTTTAAATCACCAAGAAAAGAATCATTCCTAATAGATTGTGGTATCAATTGAGAAAAATGATCTTTAGCGCTTTTTCTTGGAAAATGTACCGCAAAAGTCCTAAATATATTACATTGATACCAAATTTAGTTTTAAACCTTTTTACATTGGTCCGGCCAATTTGGAAAGAAAATCGCTGATATGGTGCTCGCCATCCGATGTGGACATTTTAAATAATATTTTAATATTGTTTTCTTTTTTCTTTCGTTTTTTCCGTTCATTTTGGCCAGTGAGGGTCGTCGGCGACCCTTGCCCAAGGCCTTGGAGGCCCCGCTAGTCTAGGCGAGCAGCCCTTGCCCAAATCTAGTGAAGGCCAGCAATGAGAACTTGCTAGCCCTCCCCGGCCAAAATGAAGGAAAAAAAGAAAGAAAAAAGAAAAAAGTAATATAAAATAAAAATAAAAGAACAAAAGAAATTATTTCAATATCATTTGAAAATATTTGCGTTAGCGCCGGTTGTACCACGTAGAACGGTCGGCATCCACGTCAGCAATATCAAGCCTCAATTGGCCAGATGGACCAAATCAATACCGATGTGAAAAGATTTAAAAGACTAAATTAGTTCAATTGGAATGTTTATGACCGAATTAATATCGGTGCAATCGGCTTAAGACTTTTTTTGGTACTTTTCCCCATTTCTCTTCTATTTTGTCGGAGAATCTCCAGCCTCCGATATTAGTTCGAACATCTAGAATTTAACAAGTTTAAGAGTAGATTTGCTTCTGAGAAAATAATTCTCAAATTTTTCTCAATCTTAGGATCAGTTCTTCCAACTAGGGGTGTCAACAAAACCCGGGCTAACCCGGCCCGGACCGCCTCGGCCCGACTCGACCCTAAAATTTGGGGTATTTTGGGGTCGGGTCTCAATTTGACCCTAAAACTTGTGGTATCATTAAGGTTGGGGTATAATCGGGCCCACCCATTGACACTCTGGGCCGGCCCATTAACTCTCCCTTTCTTAGTCTCTCTCCCCATTCTCTCTCCCCTCTCCACGCGCATAGCACTGCAGGACGAAAAAACCCTAGGTCTAACATCGTCGTCGTTGTCCTCTTCGTCGCCCTCGCTCTCCGAATCGTGCTCGTCCTAGAACACCCAGCGGGACTTCGTCGAGTGCATGGACCCCATGCCAACCATTGCCTCTCCCCTCTCCAATTCGCCGTCCTCCGCCATACACTGATCAGGTGGGAGAAGAAGTTTGAAGCTAAGTACCCTATCGTCGGTCGCGTCATCTCTATTTCCCTCTGCGTGTGTGGATATTGATGGCTTCGATTGGATTGCTAGGGCTTGTAGCGCGAGCTTTGCTTGTTTGTTGGGTCTTCGGTAATTTGTTTTGTGCACAAGGGTTTGTTTTCAAATCTAGTGATTTGAGTCGGTGCATCGATGGGGGATTTTGATGGGATATTGGTTTTTTTTTGGTTTGTCGTAACAAGAGGAGCTGCAGAGAACGAATCTGGAGCTGGAGTCGTATAAGGAGAAGATATAGGAGAATCAAGAGAAGATTAAGCTCAACAAGCAACTCCCTTACCTGGTCGGCAACATTGTGGAGGTAACTTTTCGGAATTGGTTCGACTGTAAAACGGGTCTAATTGAAGGGCTCTTGTTGTGCTCGTGATTTGGGGATTGTCCCTGACAAATCTCTGTTGAAAATTCGGGGTGTGGCAAGTTACGTCTCGCATGATGTCTTTGTAATTTGGGCTGACTGAGGTCTTTTCTCCGAGATTTTATGGCTGTAGTGTGTTTTCTTGGCTGATGAGTGATGATAATGTGTTCCTTGTATAATATGCTAGCTGTCTCCCTTCTTGCTTTGAGTTATTATCTAATTGGAATTTTTTGTGCTTAAAGATTCTTGGCTGATGGTGCCAATATTGATCTGGACTCGCAAAGGAAGGGCAAGTGTGTCGTCCTGAAGACATTGACACGGCAGGTATGGCTTTTGGGAAGAACACAAAGCCTTGTTGGGTTCACTTGCAGCACTAGTTATTTTAATGGGGTCGATGATGCTACGTGCAATTTTCCTTAGCAATTTTCTGGAGTCTGACCCTGCCTTTGGAACCACTCACCCGGGGCTGGAAACATACGTGCCTGGACCTTGCTGCTACCGCTATATTCGACATCCTTCACCTGAAGGCCTTGCTGAGGTTTGTTTTGGATGCGCCCACTCTTGATCATGCTATGTCTCTTCCAAGTACTTTTACAACCAATTGACATATCGTTATGGGTAAGAAACTAAAGTGATTGGTTTTAGGTGATGTATTTGCAATATGATTGCTCTCATTCTCATATGGGAATTTCTACTTTGGAGTAGTTCTTATTTCTTTTGTATGGTGCATTATGTTTGACCATTTGATGTGACATTCTGGTTTCTACATTCTTTCAAAGTTAGTCTTCCACGTTGTAACAATGTTGAGGACTACATTTCTGATTATAGTAATACTTTCCAGGTTCTAAGTGTCATAGATAGAAGGATTGCTAAATGTCTGAGATAAGTGCTTCTAGTGTCACACAAAGAAGGACGAGATCTTCGGTATGGGAACACTTTAAACATATTCCTGATGAAGAAAAGGCTGAATGTATATACTGTAGGGCCTGTATTGGTTGTGCTAGTGGTCAAGGGACCAGTTCGATGCATCGTCATTTAGCTAGATGTAAGGAATTCCCATATGCAAACGTCGAGAAAAGGCAAAAAAGTGACTCGGGTCCTTGGAAATTTGACCAAAATGATAGTGGAAAAGAATTAGCGATCATGTTTATTCTTGATGAATTGCCTTTCAAGTTGGTAGAGCATGAGGGATTTCGGCGATTTGTGAATAAAATCCAGCCAAATTTCTTAATCCCGTCGCGCAACACTTTGAGGCGCAAATGTTATGATTTATACACGGATGAAAGAAGTAAGCTGAAGAAATATTTCTTGGAGACATCTCCAAGAGTGTGTCTAACAACAGACACATGGACTTCTTGTCAAAATTTGAGCTATATGTGTCTCACTGCTCATTTTGTTGATGCCGATTGGAAGTTGCATAAGAAAATATTAAATTTTTGTCAAATCCCGGGTCATTCTGCCGAGATAATAGGAAAAGCGGTTGAGAAATGCTTGATTGATTGGGGGATTCAAAGCATTTTTTCTATCACTGTGGATAATGCTAGCTCAAATGACTTGGGAATTCAATATTTAAAGAAGAGACTTAACTCTCGGAATTCTTTGGTATTGAGAGGTGAGTTGCTCCACATGAGGTGTTGTGCTCATATATTGAGTTTGATTGTGAGAGAGGGGTTGAAAGACATAAATGATTCGATTGTTAGAATACGTTCGGCCGTGCGTTATGTGAGGTCTTCTCCTGCAAGGTTGAGACGGTTTAAAAGTTGTATTGAGCTAGAGAAAATTGAGTCCAAGAGTCTTGTATGTTTGGATGTCGAGACTCGTTGGAACTCAACATATATAATGTTGGAAGCAGCTTTGAAGTTCCAAACAGCTTTTAGCTCATTGGAATTTCAAGATAGCAAATTTGTTGAAGAGCTTTCCAAAATGAAAGGATTGCTCACTAGTGATGATTGGGAGTATGCCCGTCACTTTCTTCCTTTTCTGAAGTTATTCTTTGATACGACTTTAAAAGTTTCGGGTTCTTCTTATGTCACTAGTAATGATATGGCAAAGGATGTGTATGGGATTTATATCATGATTGACAGGTGTTGTGAAAATGAGGACTCGACTTTACAGGAAATGGCTAAGAGAATGAAGATCAAATTCAACAAGTATTTTGGCAATGTGAACAACATCAATCTTACTCTGTTCATTGCTTGCATACTTGATCCGCGGCATAAGTGGGAATATGTGAAGTGGATGATTAATCATGTTTATGAAAGCAAGCAAGCGGAAATTTTACAAGGTAAAGTAATAACATCTCTGACGTCTTTACTCGAGCAATACCGCACTGGTGTATGCCCCCAAAGCAACTTGAGGCTAAAAAGCACAAGGATGATTAACGTGTCAAAGTCTCCGGTGGTTGGTGCTGATATTATGACTGCAATGTATCTTAGTGAAATCGGACAACAATATTTGGAAGAAAAATCTGAATTGGACAAGTATTTGGAGGAAGGATGTGAACGTTATAGCATTGAATTTGATATCTTAAGTTGGTGGAAAATAAATTCTTCAAGATATCCTGTCCTTTCTTCCATTGCTCGAGATATTTTGGCCGTGCCCGTCTCAACTGTAGCATCAGAGGCTGCATTTAGCACAGGAGGTCGTGTGCTTGATGTGTTTCGTAGCTCTTTAACCCCAAACATGGTGGAAGCTCTTATATGTGCTCAAGATTGGTTACGATCTGCGCCACTTTCACGTTCGATTGAAGAGGACTTAGAAGAACTCGAAATCTTTGAGTCAGGTGAAAAAATATGGTTGTAGAATATTAATATCCTTCTATGTTTCAATGGATACGTTAATTCTTTTTTTCATTGTGAATTTAATGCAGAGTTGCCAACTACAACCATGGAGCCAAACTCAATATCAATTTCTCTAGATGATTGATGAAGTTGGAGATTTCTATTTTAGGTAACTTGTTAGTTTTTACTCGAGACTCTAAATAACTTGGGGCCTATTTTTTTTTTATTCCTTGGCCACATTTCTGTGTTTGATAGTTGAGAAATGCATTTAGACACCATACAAATTTTTGGGCTTCTCGGAGTTCAGCAACCGCATAACTTTTAAGCACAGTAAATACAGCGTATCATTTGTCTTGCTCTCATGATCTATTTAAAGCCAAAATTTCAGGTTCTTGTGCTCTGAGTCACGATTTCAATTCTCTCCTATTAAGTGACATGACTGCCATTCGTTATGGTTGTTCTGACTTTGTATGTTTGTGCCTTCTGTGCTTGCAAAGGTTCTGCTGACCAAAATCACGCCATTGAAGGAGAAAGTGGAAATCATTGGAGGAGATGCGATGGAAGAGTAATCATCACTAGCGGTTGGAGAGGGTTGAGCTTTTCATTGGCTCTATTGCAGCTCCAATGCTTCATAAACGGGCGTGAGATGGATGCATATAAATTCGAGTAGATGCTAGCCTTCAATTCAGAAACTGGAGCGACTGATTTGCTTGTTCATCCTTTGCACACTTATGTTTTGTGTAGCTCCACCTTAGTGTATATACTTGAGAGGAAGTTACTCTTGAATGTCCTTGTTATGCTATGAGCGTATATACTCGACAGGAGCTAAAAAGTCTTGGTGAGCCGTTCACCAAATTGATCAACCATTTATGCAAATTTTGTAATGTAAGTTGCCTTCATTGTGCTTATCGTTCACGTTGCAGGTCTCAAGCAAAGCGATTTTTGGGGAAACAACCAATCTAATTGTGCCGCGCCCAAAAAAAAAAAAAAAAAAAAAACCCGAAACCCGACCCGACCCGGCCCGGCCCGGCCCAGGCCTTAGGGTCTACGGTGAACAGGGTCTTGGATGGGTTTGGGCGGGTCAAGCATGACCCTGGAGGTTTCGGGTCAGGTCGGATATCAAGAAAGCCCGACCCGATCCGGCCCATTGACACTCCTACTTCCAACCCTTTGGAGTAACTTTCTATCTCTATGGTTCCCTACTCGTTCCATAGTGTAAATGCAGACAGTTTGGATTAGGACAACCAGTCATCAAAAGCCTGTATTATGAGCGCTCTCAATTCTTCGACCTAATGTCAAGGTCCTGTAATACTAGATTACAACTATCTCTTCTTCAAGAAGACATAAGATAGTGCAATTTACAGACATATACCTTCATAAACTCGGCTTTCCTCTTCAGACAAGCATTTCCGTCGCCAGTAAAAGGAAATTCTTTTGTGCTTTTGGATTGCCTCTACCTTACTCCTCTCGAGGTTACAAATTAGGATTCCTCACTTGCAACCTGTTGTGAACACGCACATTCAAGGTATACAGGACAGCAAAATTACGTTTTCCTACGTTCATTTCACTTGTCAACTAACCTTTGCCATCTCGAGAAAAAAGATACTTCATGTCATATACTAACGTCATGAGTGTCATATCAGTCAATCCATCAGAAGATTGGCCAGGGGCTTGCTTTACATGTCGGGGTGGACTCTCTTGGGCCTTCCTTGCCGCAAGATGGCTGATCCTGGACTGCAGCAATCTTCTTCCTGGCTCTAAAGATATCAGTCCTGGAATCCAAGCTCTGACCTCTGTCCTAGAACTTGGTGAGTAGATCCACAACTCTCTCCCATCCCCTCTAATGCGTTTTGGTCTTCGAAACTCGAATAACCACCGAGCACGGTGACGAAAGTTCCTCGATCACCGAGTGAGCAAATAATTGCTTTGGTTATACCTATTAGAGCAGCATTAAAAAACTCAACTTCAGTCACCTTGTGCTGCATTTCTTGGTTTTTTGTTTTGTTTGATTTGGTTCTACAGATGCCGTCCCATTGGTATCATCGATGGCGGCTAGCCAAGCATAACGAATCCATATTTTGGTCTTTCAACAGTAACAAACACGGTGGTTAATCACCATCTTGTACTCGACAATCATCTTATAGTCAACACATGCATTTTTCATCTTTTCTCAAATTGTTTCAGCAAATAGTTTGCAGTTTTAGTGAAAAAGGGCTTGCTACACGAAGAGAGAAGAGATGACTTCAACATCCTGGCGTAGGAACATGGAGGAAGTGAAGAATCGGAGGATCAAAGAGCACTTTGAGGAGAAGCAAGAGGAGTGACTTGAGACCCGCCTTCCCACAGCGGTCCAAGGCCAACCTCACCAGGGAACACACTCGGGTGCGTCGTCAAGGCGCACCTCTGACCGTTCCCCTCCCACGAGCTCTTCAGCTGTTTCCAGAGACGGGTCTCCTCCGATCTGAGCCTCCGCACGATAACTTCCTTCGATGGGTTCATTGTGGTTTGTGCCATCCGGATATGAAAATGATCGGGCTTGATCTACAGGATTTCTAGACCAGCTTAATATTCATTTTTCGAGAGAGACTATGAGGCCAACATATCCATAAAAAATCTAATATTCAATCAAAATGTGATAATATAATAGGACCATGGATGTGTGGAAAATGAAAAATACATATCTCATTATTTTTTTTTCTGTATTCATGAGGAAGAGAATCAATTTTAAATGCTTAATTAATTTGAATTTGATATAAGAAAGCATAATTTCCAGAAAGGTAGTTGAAGAGCGGCATAGTAGTTAAGCACGACACAATTCAGACAAATTTCCAGGTTCCTAGAATATTCAAAATGATAGGTACGTGGGGCTATTTCTCTAATTTGGAGTCGGAATCAATCGATTCACTGTCATGTCATAGATTCTATGTTCAGACATATCATGCCCAATTTTGTGACCATACATTAAATTAGATTAGATTACAGACCGATTAAAGAATGAGATTGACACCCGGCAGAACAGAAGAGAACGAAGTCAAGATGAAACAGAGATCAGAAAATTGTATTAGAGTTCACAAATGCTCAGTAAATCTCGAAAAGTGGCTCGACACATTCACTCTCTCTACTGCCACCACTTTTGTTTCTAGTTAAGAGATTCTCGTGACAAAGCAAACACTTTAGATGGTGTAAGGAGCGGGCAACGGCAAGCTGGTGACAGAACCGCAGAGCGGGGCGTTGTCGGGGAGGTTGTACTCGTCCCTGAGGGATCGCTCCGGTGAGAGGACGCTGATGTACATCTCCTGGCCCAGGTACCGCCTCTCCAGCAGCTCCGACCTCAAGTTCCACATGCCCGCATTGTCGAACGTCAACATGATTGCCGCCCAGGACTTGGGGAACACCTGGATCGTGTGCCTGCTCACGGCGTCGAGGAGGTTGTAGTTCTTCCTCTTCTCGGGGGTCCACCTACCCGGCTCAATGCTGAAGTTACACGAGAAAGGAAATGAACGTGAGTTGAGTTGTTCAATCAACATTTGAGTCGTCCTATACTTTTAGTGTGAGACGCGGTTGTCATTGCACGACAATAGGCATAAGCGAAAGAGTACTCACGCGACGGCGAAGAATGAGTAGCCATCGAGGTGCCACGACTGGACACTCTTCTCGTGGTTCTCCAAGATGATCTCAACGAAGGTCCGGAAAGTGATGTTCGCCACATTTGGCTCCAAGGTCACCAACTTAGGTCCTTGCTCCGGTGGGCTGTCAGGGATCACGTTGTACTTGAAGACCTTGCTGGCGGCTCCAAAGTACTCGGCGAGCTTGAGTGGGGTCGCGGGATTGATGTGCGAAACGCCATTGATGGCATAGCGGAGCTTGCCACCAACTCTGGAGGCCGAGTTCACAAGCTTGATGGTGCGGGTGATGTTGATCTGGCCGTAGTGGTAGGATCCTTGAGGGTTAGGCCTGGCGGCGCTGGCGGTCAAATTCCATCGGAAGGATCGGAACTGATTGAGCGACCACGCCCAGCCCTCAGGAGCCTTGGGGAGGACAGGGGAGGCAGGTCCCTTGCCATTGGTGTAGCGGATGATGCGGGTAGCAGTGCTCACTTGCTTGCTGAACCGGGTAGAGGCGACCGCGTAGTAGTCGCGGGGCTCCTGGTCGGCAGTCACGAGCACGGCGAAGCACTGCCCGACGTGGACATCAAGGGAATCGTATGTGTTCTGGAGGGTGTGCGATCCCTCCATCTCGACCAGCTGCATCGGGTGCCCTTGGATCCTGAAGTTGAGGGCGTCCTTCATACCGACGTTGCAGATCCGGTACTTGTAGGTCTTCCCTGGCTTCATGGTGAAGAGGGGCTCATTGCCGCCGGGGCCTTTCCCGGACTTGCCATTGATGACAACACCATCGGGCCTCGCGATGGTCCGGCCGCTGTCCAGCAAGGCCTTGAGCTGGGTGTGGGACTTGGAGTACCAGTCGCCAATGAGGACAGTGTAGTCGTCCTCAGGGTCGGCATAGGGGACAGGGATGAGCAGGCGGCTGTTCACACGGAGGCCTCCGAACCCACCAGCTGCCCGGTGCGTGGAGGTGGTGGGGTAGTAGAAGTAGCTCCCAATCTGATCCTTCACCTGGAAGTGGTAGGTGTAGTTCTTTCCTGGAAGGATAGGGCAATTGGTCCCCAGCACTCCATCTTGCCAGGAGTTCTTCCTGTGCTGGACACCGTTCCTGCGTCAATAAACTAATAACCCCGTTAAGTCCCGTCGAAAGGTTCGGATACTCAAGAACAATAAAAGCAACGAAAAAAAAAAAAGAGAGAAGGCGAGCAGCGACCATGTCAACAGGAATGGCTCGTCGAGGTGGTTGAAGACATTGACGACGATGTTGTTGTTGGAGGTGGAGTTGATGTTGGGGCCCGGGAACTGGCCGTTGATGAGGATGCCCCGCTGGGGGACGCCGAGGGGCGAGATGGTGCCGTACGTGACGTTCCATGTGAAGAAGAAATAGGGATCCTCGGCCCTCGCCACGGTGGCTCCGGCCAGGAGGCACAATAGCGACACTAGCGTCACCCTATTCATCCTCTCACCCCCCCTCTGATTTGTCACCCAACCTTACACGAAAGAGTACTATGGATATATATTTTTTTTGCTCTCGTCTTCGGAAGAAGAACGATTTCCTCTTCTTCTGCCTCGTCGTGCTCCTAACCCATCCCCTTTTATAACGCCGATGCCTAATTGCGTCTAGGCTTCTTCACCGTTCGTCCCACGACAATCTCTCCACGCCTCCCGTTGTGTTTCTCTCTCTCTCTCTCTCTCTCTGTCCTCTTGAATTGCGCTTGGCTGGTTTGGTTGTTCTAGTTCCACTCTCTAAAATTAGCACCATCGGGTCATATTGCAGATCTCTGGAGAAGATACAACCATGATCAGGCCAGCTTCATTGTCATTGCTTGTAAAACATGTACCGGAGTAAACCGAGCTTTGCGACGGACAAGACGAGCTTGATCGATATTACATACCCTCGATCATGTCGGATTGTGGAATTGGCTGCGAATTGTGGGGTTTGAATTTGATGATACCCGAATGAAGATGAAAATATAGCCAGTTTCGATTTCACATGATGAGAAGATCAAGTTGAACTTCATGGATGGAATGAAATAGTGAAAGAAACTATGGGTGAGAGTCCAATTGGTAAGCTGGCTTGATTATGTTAAGCTGGCTTTTTGTAAATTTGTTGCCATTTCCAATCAAAATAGATTCAATTTGTTGCTATTGTAATATACATATATTATTTCAAATTTTCTTCTTAGAACGTGACGATATACGCGCCTGCTTTTCATTTTTCAAGTGCATTGGGTCAAAAGACATACCGGTGAAACGAAAAACAAATAGACTCTAAACTTTGATCCAATGGGCAATGTCATTCTCAAACTTTCAATTTGTGCAATGTAGTCAATAAATTTTGGTCTAATATATAATGTCATTCCTAGACTTTTAACTATTGGTAAATATTTAATATAATCACAAAATTATATGAAAATGTTTAAAAGTTTATGAATAACATTGAACATTGGACCAAAATTCAGAGATCACGTTAAAAATAGTAAAAGTTCAGGGACGACATTTCACAGTAAATCAAAGTTCAATGACCATCCGTGTCACTTTCTCATCGCACAATAATGACCCCATTGTAGTATATTTAGTCTCGCTTATCAAGAAGTGGTATTCTTATTCTAGGACTGAATTCTTCCAACATAGGCCACCAATTCTATAATTGACATTCTGTTTTGATTAGGAGAAAATAAATGATGAATAATTAGAAGTTCATCATAAGGCGCAATCAATTTCTTTTCTATTCTTTTCGTTTTTTTACTTTAGGCACCATATTTTAAGGAATTCAAAAAAAAAAAAAAAAAGGAACCTCATGGGAGAGGGAGAGGGAGAGGGAGAGGGAGGGGCCCTCGGTATCAGGAAAATTACAAGGAAAACAGATGGTGGAAATTAGTGCACAAGGCAGAGAGGGAAAGGCTAGAGAATTTGACGGACCTTCAACGGTTGACATTGTCAACGCCTTGGTGTTGATCTCATATATAAGCGAGGTTTGAATGGCTGGAGGCACAAAACTTGGATGGTAAAACCAAGAGAAGTGTCATCTTCTTCCTGATAACCAAGATAGAACAGATTTATAGATAGGTAGTTCCATGGAAACTCGAAGGCCGGAAGAGAAAACCAAGCCCCCGAAAGGAAAACTGAGAGACGATCGCGACACGGGCCTGTGGATCCCGATACTGTTCTTGTGCCTCTCTACCTGGGCCATGGTGGCTCGAGGCGAGGATCCTTACTTGTTCTTCACATGGAACGTCACCTACGGCACGGTCTCGCCCCTGGGGGTCCCCCAACAGGCCATCCTCATCAACGGCCAGTTTCCAGGGCCGAACATCAACTCCACCACCAACAACAACATCGTCGTCAACGTCTTCAATAACCTCGATGAGCCGTTCCTGATCACCTGGTAATTGAACTAACTTATGCCGACCATCGATGCGCTTGTTTGCCCCAACCCCTTTCACTGTTTCTTTTCTTGATGAACAATGCAATTGCTCAAGTATTATATGTGTACCATCACGTCCCATTAAGATTTTCTTTAAAGTGAAAAATTAATAACGCTCGTTATTACCCCTTTTTGGCCCTAGGAACGGAGTGCAACAAAGAAAGAACTCCTGGCAAGATGGAGTGCTTGGGACTAACTGTCCAATTCCTCCGGGAAAGAACTACACCTACCATTTCCAAGTGAAGGATCAAATTGGAAGCTACTTCTACTACCCGAGCACTGCAGTGCACCGCGCTGCCGGCGGCTTCGGCGGCCTTCGCATAAACAGCCGGTTGCTCATCCCTGTCCCGTATGCCGATCCCGAGGACGATTACACAGTCCTGATCGGTGACTGGTACACCGAGTCGCACACCCAACTCAAGAGCTTCTTGGACAGAGGCCGAGCGCTCGGCCGACCTGATGGGGTCCTCATCAACGGGAAATCGAACAAGAGCCGAGGAAAAGATGAGCCCCTCTTCACAATGAAACCCGGCAAGACCTACAAGTACCGGATATGCAACATTGGCCTCAAGAACTCGCTCAACTTCAGGATTCAAGACCACCCGATGAAGCTCGTCGAGATGGAAGGATCTCACACGGTCCAGAACACCTATGAGTCGCTCGACGTCCACCTCGGGCAGTGCTTCGGGGTCTTGGTTACGGCTGATAAAGAGCCTAAGGACTACTTGATGGTTGCTTCAACCCGCTTCACCAAGACCGTGCTCACCACTACCGCCATCATCAGCTATACAAATGGCAAGGGACCAGCGTCACCCGAGATCCCGGAAGCTCCAGTCGGATGGGCATGGTCGCTCAATCAGTTCAGATCCTTCCGATGGAACCTGACCACCAGCGCCGCCAGGCCCAACCCTCAGGGATCCTACCACTACGGCCAGATCAACATCACCCGCACCATCAAGCTTGTCAACTCGGCCTCTAAGGTCAATGACAAGGTCCGCTATGCCATCAATGGCGTCTCCCACACCGAGCCTGAGACCCCACTCAAGCTCGCGGAGTACTACAACGTGGCCGACAAGGTTTTCAAGTACGATGTGATCCAGGACGATCTGCCCGCCACAGTCGGTGACAAGGTCATGGTGGAGCCGAACGTGGGGAACGTCACATATCGCACTTTCGTTGAGATCATCCTGGAGAATCGCGAGAACTCCATCCAGTCATGGCACCTCGACGGCTATTCCTTCTTCGCGGTCGCGTAAGTCAACCACAAATCTTCCTTATTTTCCCTAGAAACACAGTGATCAAATACGTTATTGTCTCAATCCAACGTTGTTTTCTCACGAAATCTAACCGTGCGAAATCCAATGCGGTTGCTTCAGGGTCGAGCCGGGGAGGTGGACGCCGGACAAGAGGAAGAACTACAACCTCCTCGACGCGGTGAGCAGGCACACGGTCCAGGTGTTCCCGAAGTCGTGGGCCGCGATCATGCTGACGTTCGACAACCCCGGGATGTGGAACTTGAGGTCGGCGTTGCTCGAGAGGCGGTACCTGGGACAGCACATGTACATCAGCGTCCTGTCCCCGCAACGTTCCCTGAGGGACGAGTACAACATTCCCGACAATGCATTGCTCTGCGGGATCGTCAAGGGCATGCCCAAGCCTCCACCTTACTCCATATAGAGAAGCTCTGAGGATTTTTTGTTTTTTTTTTTTTTGGTTTTTTTTCTTCTTTTCTAATTGTTATGGCAATGCAAGATGGGACTGAGAAAGATATGAGAATTGTTTGAAAAGGAGAGGAATCTTCTTGTGGAAGAGATGGTGAGAGAAATCATTTTTGTTCTATGCAATATACTTAGCAAATGATTATAGATTCGGGGCATGAGGTCCTCTGGACACGCACGTTTGATTTGTCTGGTGATTTCGTTCCGAAAATTGTTTGGTTATCGTTCGCGGTCGATTTCATGAAAACTAATTACTGCTCTATCAAAATTTTTTTCCCCTAACGTTCTGTGAATAATTAGTTATTGGTGACCTCCATTAAAATTAAGTCCGCAAGAGAAAATATTAGGTATGGAAGCGATGCCACGTCAGATTTGCAATAGTCCATTGAATGGATGACACGTGTCATCCTTGAGGCCCGCCATAAGAAATTTTGAAAGTTTCTCTCCCCTCTCTCACATGATAAAACCTTGCCCTAGCTGTGAGGGTTGAGCCCTCGCTGAATTCGGCAAAAGCGACCCTTGTTAGTGGCCGGTCGCCAGCCATGGCTGAACACCGGCCACAGCCCAAAGGGAAAGAAAGAAAAAGAAAAGAAGAGATAAAAAAGGGGAAAGAAGAAGAGAAACGAGAGGTGCAGAAGAAAGGAGAGAGATAAGGGGAGAGACGCTTTCAAAATTTCTCACGGTGGGTCTCAAGAATGACATGTGTCATCTTTTCAATGGATTATTGCAAATTTGACAGGTACCTTCTTTAGTTTCTTAATTTTATTGTTCAACGTTGTCTATGTATTTTTAATATAAGGAAAATATAAAAAGGCCTGTCCTCAATTTTTAATTCATAATCACTTTGCATCATCTGCAACTTGAATTTTAACTCTAGGTACCACTTTTCACTTAACATTTTTTAATTGTTCTGTCTATACTTATAAATTTGTCATTTTCTTTTGAAATAAGTGCATTGAAAATACTAAAACTTATCACGAAAATTTGATTGAATTCTAAAACTTTCAAAAAGTGCAATTAAATTCTAAAACTTATCTCAAAAGTGTAATTGAGTCCTAAAACTTTTAAAAAGTGCAATCAAGTCCTAAAACTTATCAAATTGATCAAATTAAATCCTTCCATTAATTGCATTTTTTGAAAATTTCAAGACTCGATTACACTTTCATAACAAGTTTTATAACTTAATTGTACTTTTTAAAAGTTTTACGATTCGATTACACTTTCGTAACAAGTTTTAAGATTTGATTGCACTTTTCAAAAATTTGAGATTCAATTGTATTTTCGTGATAAGTTTTAAAACTTCCACTACACTTATCTATTTTTCTTTTAAAAATGCCCCCATCTGGGCCTTGGATTCCTCCACCCACAAAAAAAATCCCCAAATTACTCTAGCCCAAACCCTCGCTCAGCCACCACACGCCTCTACCGTCATCGTGTCGGTCTCTGATCTCTCGTGCCATTGGGCCGCTGTCTTCGAGCCATACTTTAGGCATGTAAATGATCTTGACATGTTAACATCGTTAATTCACCAATAATATGACTATTTAAAGTAGATTTTAGAGAAATATTGCACCTCATAGTTGAATTTTATAATCAATTCGTGTTATTTGGTGAGAGATCACAAAAAGTATTAGACTTATTTCTGTAAATATGAAACAAAGTAATCCTGGTGTGTGGGCATATGAATGATTGAGATAACGACACAAATGATTCCCAAACGTTAATTCAATGTGCAATATGATTTATGAACTTTTAATTTATTTAATACGGTCCCTAAATTTTAGTCCAATGCGCAATACGATATATAAATTTTTAATTTGTTAAATGTGGTCTATAAACTATTGATACATATTCAACATAATCAACGGATAACATATTAAAAGTTCACAGATCAGATTATATATTTGATCAAAATTCGAAAACTATATGCATCATTATCCCTAATTGATTCTTGACATGTTACATCGTTAATTCCCCACAGAAAAAGACATAAGTTAGTTCAAAGTTGAAGTACCTTTACCCAAGTGTAACACAACAAGGGTTTTACATGTATATAATTTTGTCCATTCCAAAAGAATAAGTGTTTTTTTCGTAAGTTCAGCAATTGTGCGAAAGACGAAAGTTTATTTGAAATCACATATATACGTGTATTTTATATAAAAGTATAAGTATTTTACTAACAGAGTTAAATACAATGATTAAAACCTTAGCCTAGCTATGAGGGTTGAGCTCTCGCCGAATTCGGTAAAAGCGACCCTTGCCTCAGCCATGGTCGACTATCGGCCATAGGCCAAAGGAAAAGAAAGAAAAGGAAAAAGAAAGAGAAAGAAACGGGGAAGAAGAAGAGAAACGAGAGGTGCATAAGAGAGGAGAGAGATAAAGGGAAGATACACTTTCAAAATTTCTGATAGTGGGTCCCAAGAATGACACGTGTCATCCATTCAATGGACTATTACAAATCTGACGAGTACCTTCATTAATTTCTTAATTTTAATGTTCAATGTTGTCTATATATTTATAATATAAGGAAAATATAAAAAAAACTCATCCTCAATTTTTAATCTATAGTCACTTTGCATCATCTGCTTGCAAAAATTCATATCCGCACCTTGAATTTTAACTCTAGATACCACTTTTCACATAACGTTTTTTAATTATCGTGTCTATACTTATAAATTTGTCATTTTCTTTTGAAATAAGTGCATTGTAAGTCCTAAAACTTGTTACGAAAGTGTAATTGAATTCTAAAATTTTCATAAAGTGCAATTAAATTTTAAAACTTGTCGAAAAAGTACAATATTGATTCCTAAAACTTTCTAATAGTGCAATCAAATCCTAAAATTTGTCAAATTGATCCAATTAAGTCCTTCCATTTATTGCATTTTTTTGAAAATTTTAGGATTCGATTACACTTTCATAACAAGTTTTATAATCCGATTGCATTTTTTGAAAGTTTTATAACTTGATTGTACTTTCGTAACAAGTTTTAGAATTTGATTGCACATTTTAAAAATTTTAGATTTAATTGTATTTTCGTGATAAGTTTTAAAACTTCCACTGTACTTATGCCTTTTCTTTTAAAAATGGCCCCATCCGAGCCCTGGCTTCCTCCACCCATAAAAAAATGGGTTAATGCCACCAAAAACCTTAAACTGATACATGTGTGATAAATTTACCCTGAACTTTTTTTTTACTATAAATAACCCCAAACTGGTACACTTGTGATAATTTTACCCCAAACTTTTTTTTTTACCACTAAAAACTCCAAACTAGTACATCTATGACAATTTTACTCTAAACTGGTAAACCCGTGACAAATTTACCCTAAACTATTTTTTTTAACCACAAAAAACTTCAAATTGGTACACATGTGACAATTTTGCCCTGAATTAATAATTTTTTAATATTATTTTTTATTTTTTCGATTTTTTATTTTTTATTTTTATTTTCTTTTTTTTTTCTTCATCTTCAACTTCTAGCCGGTTGCCAGGTCGGCGATCGGCCAAAGGCAGAAGTCGGCGGAGCGGGTGAGGGCGGCCCTCGCCGATGTCAAGCAAGGGTGGCCCTCACTGACGTCGGGTGAGGGTCACTCTAGCCCGATGCCGGCAAGGGTGGCCCTCGCCAGCAGCCAGTGGGGCCGACCTCGCCGGCCAGAGGTTGAAGATGAACAAAAAAAAAAACAAAAAAAATAAAAAAAAATTCAAAAAAATAATATTAAAATTTTAGTTCATGGTAAAATTGTCGTATGTGTACCAGTTTGGGGTTTTTTGTGATATGTTCAGGGTAAAATTATCACAAGTGTACCAATTTAGGGTTTTTTAGGATATGTTAGGGGTAAAATTGTCACATGTATACTAGTTTTGGGTTTTTGGTAATAAAAAAAAAAGTTTATGGTAAAATTGTCACACGTGTACCAGTTTGGGATTTTTAGTGATATTAACTCTAAAAAAATCTCCAAATTACCCTAGCTCAAACCCTCGCTCAGCCACCACACACCTCTACCATCATCATGCCGGTCTTTGATCTCTCGTGCCATTGGGCCACTATCTCTGAGCCATACTTTAGGCATGTAAATGATCTTGACATGTTACATCGTTAATTCACCAATAATAGGATTATTTAAAGTAGATTTTAGAGAAACATCGTACCGGATAGGGGAATTTGGTGAGAAACATCAATTCGTGTTATTTGGTGAGAGATCACAAAACGCATTGGACTTATTTCTATAAATATGAAACAAAGTAATCCTAGTGTGTGGGCATATAAATAATTGAGATAATGACATAAATGGTTCCCGAATTTTGATTCAATATACAATATGATCTATAAATTTTTGATTTATTTAATGTAATCCCTGAATTTTAGTCCAATGCGCAATGCGCAATATGTTCAACATAATCGAAATACAACATATTAAAAGTTCATAGATCAGATTGCACATTTGATCAAAATTCGAAAACCATTTGCGTCATTATCCCTAATTGATTATTGACATGTTACATCGTCAATTCCCCAAAGAAAAAGACATAAATTAGTTCAAAGTTGATGTACTTTTACCCGAGTATAACACAACAAGGGCTTTACATGTATATAATTCGGTCCATTCTGAAAGAACAAGTATTTTTTTCGTAAGTTCAGCAATTGTGCGAAAGACGAAAGTTTATTTGAAATCACATGCATACGTGTATTTTATATAAAAGTACAAGTATTTTACTAACAGAGTTAAATACAACGATTAATTTACCAGCAACTTATTCTATAATGATTAAATAATTTGATGAATAGACCTTCGCTTAGAATGCTATCACTTTGTAATCTAAAATAATCATTTATATCGTTTAAAATAATTAGCTAATAAAAATATTTTAATTATCGATAATAATTTATATCTAAACATTTTTGTGGACGATGAAAATATTTTCGTTCATTCATTTTTTTTAAAATTGTTTGTAAGAAAATGTTATTCAAGAATTGATTACACTGCTTAAATAAATGAAGATTTAATTGCAAAAAGAAAATAAAGGATAAGAACAAATAGCAACGAGCAAAAGTACGCTGAGGCTGCGCATAGCAGCCATTTTATGCACAGAAATAGATTATGCTTATAAATGATTTTTTTTTATTATCTGCCAGAAAATAATTTTTAAGTATTTGAAGGCGTTTGGTAATTTTCCAAAATTTCTATTCTTGAAATAGAAAAAGAACAGAAATGTGTTTGGTAATTACACAAAATTTTCATTTTAATAATAATATTTTGAATATTTTAAATTTATTTTTTCTTTCTTTCCCTTCTCTTCCTTAGCCAAGGTTGGCGAGGGCATCGCGGCTCTCGCCGCCAGCCTCGCCTTGGTTGGGCGAGGCTCGACCTCACCCAGATCTGGCGAGGCCGACCTCACCGTCGCCAACCCAGGCGACGGCAAGGCTACACAAAATTTCATTTTATTAATAATATTTTAACAATATTTTGAATTTTTTAATATTTCTTTCTTTTTTTTTTTGTCTTTTCTTTCCCTTCTCTTCCTTGGCCAAGGCCAGTTGCTGGCTTCCCTTCTCTTCCTTGGCCAAGGCTAGTCGCCGGCACCGGCGACCGGCCATAGGCTAGGGTCGGCAAGGGCGTTGTGGCCCTCACCGTTAGCCTTACCAGTCGCGACGGCGAGGTCGGCCTTACCAAATTTGGGCGAGGTTGAGCCTCATTGTCGCGGCCGTGAGCTGCCCTCGCCCAAGCGGCAAGGCCGGCAACGCCCTCACCGGCCCTGGCCCACGGTCGGTCGCCGACGACAAGTGGCAGGCGAGTGGTGGGCGGTAGGCCGAAGAACAACAACAAACCAAAAAAAAGAGGAAAATGAAGAAGAATCAAAAATGGAAAAATTGTTCCAAAATCAAGAAGCTACTTTTTTTTGTTTCTTAATTCTATTCCAAAGCTGATTCTAGGATCAATTTTTTGAAAAATTGTGCCCAGGCACAAAAAATTTAACAAATGGATTTCTACTCCCAAACTGATTCTGGGAACAAAAGAACAGAAATTTTTATTATTTGGCAAGTTGCCAAACAAGCCCTTAACCAGTCGATCAACCCTCCACAAAAACAAAGGTAATAACAACACAAATAGTCTCTCAACTTTGGCCCGATGTGTAATATAGTTCTTGAACTCTAGCATAATATATAATATGATCCCTGAAATTTTAATTTATTTGATGTGGTGTCTGAACTTTTAATACATGTTTAAATTAGTCCCTATGCTATATGAAAATATTCAATGTTTTTTCTTGAATTTAAATTAATAAAAGGACAACATTGAATGTTTTCATATAATTAAAGGACCAGTTTGAACATGTACCAAAAGTTCGAAGACCATATTGAACAAATTAAAAGTTTAAAGATCATATTATACATTGAGCTAAAGTTTAAGGGTCACATTGAACAAATTAAAATTTCATGAACTATATTACTCATTATGGACCGTTTGTGTTATTTTCCCCAAAATAAAGAGACAGAAACGTCGCCGTTTCCATGTTCCGTGCCTCCAAAGAACTTACTTCCCACTCGATTAGCTCGTCCTTCTCTCCTCTTTTTGATTTTTCTTGAAACCATTTGCTCGCTCTTGCGCTCTCCCACAGTTTCCAGCGTCCGAAAAGCGGGAAGACTGCGAAGAAATCGGACACGAGCCACTCGTCCCAGGTTCCTAACCGCGATTCTGCCCTCGTTTGATTCGTGCCCGGTCGAATTACGTGTGAATGTCGGATGTGGAATGGACTGCGGATGTGCTGTATGAGCTGCGAGAGAAGTTGCTGTGTGATTTGAACGCCTTGGTTGTTTCTTGAGTGCCATGTGTGATGATGATTCAAGTGGGTTTTAGTTCTCTTCATTGCTGGCCTGTGAAACGTAGCAGCTCGTGGGCTCCTGAATTTTGCCGTAGTTTTTTTTTTTTCTTTTCTTTGGTGGGACTTGGAGGGTGTTTGGTAGGGATGAGTCAATATGCTAGCCTATGAAAGATCAGAGAAGGTCGCAGCATGATTGTTGTTTATGGATGTTGGATTGATTTTGTTTGAATATGGCTGGTGTTATTCTGGATTGAAAATCTGGGGAAGCTACCGTTCTTCGTAGACTTTAATGCCATTGTCATTTGGTGCATTGGAGATCGAGTTGTCTCCGTTTGTTCCTCGAGTTTTAGTTTGCAAGTAGTTATTTTGTCCTAAACTTCCAGTTCTGATTTCTTTTCAAGTGAGAAGTCGTCCTACCCTTGTCGCATTGCTGGTTTTTTAACTTCATAGATGACCATATTTGTCCAAATTCATCACTTTGGTGCTCAGATCGTGCTTTTCGTAGCTAACAAATGTTTTGTGGTGCAAATTCTCAGATATCTGGCCAAAATGCCTCTCTGGCTTTGCCTCATTCTCAAAGTCGTTCCTCTTTAAGTTGCAAAACTCTGCCCTATACCTCACCCTCAGCTTGTTCCACTCTCCTGCAGCTGCAGAGTGAAGAATTGCATGATAAGCATGCCCTCAAACCCAAAATGGTGGGCTTTGATGAATGCGTATATGAAATTGAAATTGAGTCCCATGAGGAGGGCTCCATTGCCTAAAAAAAACTCATAGAGTGTTTAAATGTCAAACCAATGAGTATTAGTTTCCAAGGGTATAAATGAAGCTTATGGGGGCAATGGGCATTCACACTTCTTAGGGAATTTTTTTGGCTCAATTTCAGAGAGGGTTTTATGTTTCAAGATTATGATTTAGGGCAGAATTTCCTCCTTGGAAATTGAAACAAGTTGTCCATCCTCACAAAGATACTCATTTTTGGCCATGTCATAAACTTTCATATCTTCCATCTGAAGATTTAACCTTTTGAGGCCTAAACTGTATGAGAAGTTGGCACTATTTCAAGTAATTTCTGGGGGTAAAAAGAATTTTATGATTATCATCCGTACATAGAAGCTTTCTTTTTCTCGAACTTTGTTTGCTCTCTGCTGATGTTTCCCATATCAATTCCTTTGAAGGGTGAGAATGACATCAAAGAGGAATCTTGACAATTTTATAGTTGGCACCGTGCCAACGGTGATGTATGTTCCAGACTTCATCACTGATAGCGAAGAAACGCAGCTGCTAGATAAAGTATGATTCAGTGTCTTACATGGTTGTTCTATCCTATTGCTCTCATGTCTAATGATTTCATCTGTAATGCTGAATACTGAGTACCTGTGTAGGTATACAACTCTCCAGTATCAAAGTGGAAATCTTTGAAGAACAGGAGGCTGCAGAATTGGGGTTAGTATATCCACCATATCTGTGTGCGCGCACGTCAGTGCGTGTGGTTTTTTCATTCTAATAATGATGTTCTATGAGTCCTTACATCGATCATAACTTCATTTATGATGGTTCCTGACAGGGGGCATCGTCCATGAAAAGGGTCTTCTTCCCCAAGAATGTAAGTCGAGAACAATCGAATTATCTTTTTAAAATCCAGCCCATTCAGAATTCAACTATCATAATGCATGGTTTTGATTTTTTCTTTTTCTTCTTTTAGGGTGACAAGCATAGATCTTGGGTTTGTTTGCTCATAGCTTACCTTAAGTACTGCCTCCATTTTCAAGAGAACAAGAATATGATGACACTTATTTTTATGGCCATATCATGCTTTCACATCATAAGCGTTATAATGATGGAATTTTTGTTCTTGCTGCATTTTAGTGTGTTTTGAGCTTGAGAGAGTAGATCCATACTCGCTAAAACTGTTTGCAAATTGTCCGCAAGTTTGGATTTAAATTTTGTAAGGAAATTGCCTAGGTAATGGGAGTAGTTTGGTCCTTCTCATAGCTGGCATAAAAAAAAAACCAGCACCAAATAGTACTAGAGGTAGAATAAATAGATATAGTTGATTTTGAAATTTCTAAAGTGTTTCGGTAAGAGCAGCAGCTTCAGCATTGTTGTTGATGGACTGGTGGTCATCATGCAATTATTTTGAGACATCGATGGGAAAAGAGAAAAAAACTAAATAGTTGAAAACCTCAAATCAAATGCAGGGAAACTGCTGGTAAAGTAGGGTTGATGCTTTGCTCGGCCCTAGTTGATTGTTGGTTGCTGCTTTTACATAGGCTGTATCGTTGCTTTGTTCACCATTGTGACTGAGCACTCTCTCTCTCTCTCTCTCTCTCTCAGTGCCTCCATGGTTGAAGAAGGTTACTGAAAACGTATCTGAAGAATCAGGGTTGTTTCCTTCAGCAATTAATCATGTCCTCATCAATGAATATCTTCCCGACCAAGGCATAATGGTTTGTCCTGAATTCCATGTTCTTTTCTGTCAATGACGTAGAATCACTGTGTCACTTAGAAGATACTGAAATGTTCTATTGGTAGAGCTTCAACAATTTTTACTTTCCCTACTGGGATCCATGACACTGCATAATGTTAGAATGAGCTATATGTCTGTTTTATTTATTAGCGACTTGCAGCTGCAAATTGGATTTAGTTATTATCACCATTCATTTGGATCACGCAGCCACACCAAGATGGGCCTGCTTATTATCCAGTTGTAGCAATTCTGTCTCTTGGATCAGCTGTGATAATGGACTTTGTTCCTCATCCCAGTTTGAGGTCATCCCCTAATATATCTGGCGGTGATTGTGAGGATGATGAGCTTAATGAGGCTTTTGACTCCGGGACCAACAAATGGTTGAATAACCATCATCCCTTTTCTATTGTGTTGATGCCTTGCAGTTTATTGATATTTAAGGATGACGCATACTCCAGTGAGTGCCTAATTGATACAGTTCTTCTTGCGTGTTTAATTTTCTCTTCTAGCTTCCTTACTGAAAAATCTGAGCGTCTAATTGCATTGCAGGTTATCTACATGGCATAAGAGATAGTTCAATACATCGGTATGATGTGGTAAGATTATTAGCTTGGGCATATTACTTAACCACAGATATGGCATTTAGCAACGGATTTTACCTTTTAAATGTCTGATAAGAAAACGTCGAAAGTATCATCTTATATCTGTCCTAATTCAGCAGCAAAATGGTACATGCCGGTTAGTCTTATGATTTCCTTTTTCTGTGTCCAGGCCGTGAATGAAGCCGAAACTGTGGGGCCTCAGCCGCCGTCGGTTTCGGAAGAAGGAGATGAAGCTGTGAGAAGCGGGGATGGCAAATGTATTCATAGGACTGGCACTAGAATATCATTGACATGTCGACTAGTGTTGAAAGTTCACCATAAGCTATTCAAGTTTTAGACATCCTCGCTCCACATGTACTCTCTGTCTCTCTCTGTCTCTCTGTCTCTGTCTCTGTCTCTCTCTCTTTGTCCAAACTTAAAAATATGGTTTTCATAGTTCAGAAGCCTCTGTTTAGGTTTTCATAGATCAGAGGCCTCTGTTTGAACATAAATTTTGACATTGCAGTGAAGTTCGTCGATGAATTAAGAGAGAAAAAGGTCTTGAATCACAGATGTGTTTCTGGTGTATCTACCTTCACCTGGACGTCCCATGAAGGAGGCAGTGGCCTTCCGTCTGTGGAAGGAATTCTAACCATGAATAGGCTGGGCCTTTCAAAATCAAAGTGCTGCAGACTTTTAACAGTAGAAAAACCATGTCCCCCATGTCTGTTTCTGGTTTCCAGTTCATCTTTTTTGACCGCCCAAGGGTCGATACTGTGAAACGGCTCCCGCCTCGTCCCTGATTGAGATACTTAAAATTTGTAAATTGCTCACTGAAGCATTTTTAAAATTGAAATAAGTAGTACGTTACAAGATAATATCGAGCGAAAAGTGATGATTATTTAAATTTATGTACAAAAAATTCATTTCTATTCTGTAGATGATATGTATACCATTTTCTATTATGCATAAGGTAAGCAGCTGTTATATCTTATCATCTTCAATTCTTCATTTTTCGAATTTATTTATTGTTAGCTGTAAGTTTTTGTTTAATAATTATTAGTAGAAGAATTTTGTAGTTCAAGAAAGTTTGAATGGATTCACCCCAAATGTTCCCTTTTTATTTATAAATATTTTTCCTTTAGTTACGAGGACTTAGATTAATTTGAATGTGCCTCGTTCCATTCTATTTCATTTTCATTCAAATTTGGGTTTTCTGTAGTTATCTTTATAAGACTATAAATAAAAAGCAAATTAAGTATACGGCAAGTACGAAAAATAAGATTCAATTACAAATGGAGGATAAAAAGCTTAGTAAATAAGAAAATGAAAGTGTAAAGTGAAAACAAGAAAAATAAAGATAAGAATACGAGGAACTTAATATGATGAATACTTGTTAAGTTCTCATTTCTCTCGACATGTAATATACTCTTTTTCCTCGTTAGTTAAACGTTGTTCTAGATTTATTTACATGCGAGCTATTGATTCGCCATAGATCTTCACTTAAAAATAACATTTTTCAGGATAGGAATTGATTTTGGGATCCATCGGTTCTTGAGTTGAAAATACAAAGGTATTCATAGAGCCGGACGAATCGAACTGTGAGAAAATAATGATAATTAATCTCACAAAAAAAATCCTGTACAGTTTTCTTCTCGATAGACATTAATTACGCTCAAATTTTTTTCGTCTCATCAGTACTTTCAAACTTGTGCCATATTGACCAACAATTCCTTCAGCTAGACTCCGTCGTACTGCCTATTAAAGAATCCGGCATGAAAGTATTCTTGGACAGCGTCGGGGCAAACGCTCTAATGCCCGAAGTGGCAATGAACGCACGTAGTCACGCCGACCGCGCAAGCTGCCACATCGGATTTTCGAACAGTTGTATGGATAGAAGGTATTTTTCGATCATAGATTGCGAGTTTGAAATACGGGTGAGATTTAGAATAATGGCGTTCATGAAAAAGGTTTAAGATTTCTTTGCGGGATTTTTCTGGGAAAAGCGATGGAGCTAAAAAAAAAATTGCTGACTTCCTTCGGGAGCCCTCGGGGTCCTTGTCGTGAAGGTCGGAACTTTAGAAAGAGTCAAGAAGAACCTGCGACAACCCATCCAACGTTATCCGAAGCGGGTCTTTCTTCGGTGGTCGAGCGAGCCGGAGCCGGCGGCGCCACTCCTCGTGCACGTACAATGCGAGGCCTGTGGGCGACGAAGTGGCGGTCGCTGGGAAGAAAGACCCTCCGCTCATCGTCTTCTTCCTCTTCGCCTTCGCTGTCTTCGAACTTGAAGCTGCTTGGCCCGAACCTCCCCGACGTTTGGATGATGCCCCGCCCCCCAAGCTCCGCCAGCGCCTTCCGTTCCCAGTCTTCAGGTATCGTCCTCCGGCGACCGTTCCACCGCCGCCACCCTTTTTCCCACCTGGTGTGATGGGCCTGAAATTGCTCGCGGGCATGTGGAATGCGTGTTGCTCGAGTCCATTGGGGTCGCTTCGAGGGTTGACGTGAATGGCCGCCGCACGTTGCGTCTGGTTTTCCCGTTGTTCGGGACCTGTTCTCCATGTCTCGTTCGGCAGTATGCTGATTGACTTGAAGCGGTTTTTGGGTTCAGGTGTTAATGGCTTTTTACGTCCTAGTTTTTTATCGTGAGGTGTCGCTGTCGTCATCGTCGTGATTCAATTCATTAGCCATCCTATGAAGTATAATGGTGAATCCAGTGCCAACTATAAGTTTTGAATAATGTCCCTGCGAAAATTTCGGGTCTTTCTTTTTGGTATTAGAAAAATGTTGGGTTCTTCTTGAGTGAAGCTGAGACACAACTTTCCTCGGTAACTTTTGTAACTTCTGCATTTACAACTTGTTGAGGATAAAACTGATCTGTACAAATGTAGGAAAAACAGAAGCCAAAGCAGGCGTAGGACTACTTTCGAAAATCATCTTTTTACTATGCTTTCGTGTGCATCGACTTATGAAGGACCGCAAAATGCTTCATTGGATCTGATGGACTTTTTCATAACAGTAGTCGCTCTCCAAAAGCACTAAAGATTTCACTGAGATGATTGGGAATGCTTTCTATAGAGCCCTTTTGAGAATTAGGAATTCCATACGATCCAAATTGTAAGGTTGATTATTCTACCTGTAGAGTTTTGGTAGCTTGTCTTGTAGCTCAATATAAGGTGCTTGAGCGGGACTACTTCTCTTGCTTCTTTTCTTGCTTCACGTACCTTGTGTATAGCACACTAACCCGTTTTAAATTTTTATGTAAGGCAGCTAATGGGCACACTGCTAATGTAATAAATGGCAAGTCCATTGCAAGAGCTATTAGATCAGGAATAGCCAATGAAATTTGCAGAATGAAGGAAACCATTGTAAAATCCCCGGGATTGGCTATTGTGTTGGTTGGTGGAAGAAGGGATTCACGAACTTTTATTCGTGTCAAGTTGAAGGCTTGTGAAGAAGTTGGGATAACGACCTATGTAGAGGAGTTACCTGAAGAATGTACAGAAGATGAAGTTCTGGGTGTTGTTTCCAGATTAAATAACAACCCATCAGTTAATGGTATTATTGTGCAACTCCCTTTACCACAAGTAATTTCTACAGCTAGACTTATGCTTCGCTCGTCTTTCTCTTTTGAATCTCTTGGGTAATCTGTATCAAATCAGTCTGCTAAGTTCATAGTTGTCAATGGAACATTTGCATGTTCCGACACATTCTGTAGAGTAATTGAGTGGTATAACCTGTACATAATTGTTTTCCAATACCATACCTTTTAATCTTCCGGTGTGGAGGATGATGCAATGACTAGAGCTCCTTATAAACTTGAAAAATTTCAATAACATAAATTTTATTCATTTTACACATCTTGTAAGGAAATATTAACCATTATGCCACCTCAATGTGATGTTTGCCCAGCATGTGGATGAGGAGAGAATCATCAATTTCGTGAGCCCAGAGAAAGACGTGGATGGTTTCCATCCCCTCAATATGGGGAATCTTGCCATTAAAGGAAGGGAGCCACTTTTTATTCCTTGTGCTCCTAAGAGTTGTATTGAGTTGTTGTTGAGGTCTGGTGTGGAAATCATGGGAAAGAGAGCTGTGGTAGTCGGGAGAAGCAAGATTGTTGGGTTACCCATTTCTTTGCTATTGCAGGTAAGCATGCCTTTTTCCGCATTTTTCTGGTTGTTTAAGATGCTCTCGATATCACCCGCTTCTAATATATTCCTCTGGTAGAGGCACCATGCAACAGTCAGCACAGTAAATTCTTTCACCAAAAATCCAGAACAGATTACAAGTGAAGCCGACATTGTGATTGCTGATGTGGGAAAACCCAATTTAATCCGTGGCAGTTGGCTAAAACCGGGAGCTGTTGTAGTGGATATGGGGACCACTCAAGTTCAGGTAGAAATACTGAAAGCTCAGTGCTGATGGCATTCTCAAACTGTGTGGCCTCACTCGAATGCAAATTTGCATTGCATTGTGCATTGACCTTTATAAATAAGATATAGGTTATAGGATGCCGCGGTTTCTATCTTTTCTGTTGAAAAAATTGGAAAATGGGGGGCAGGTCTCTCTTTATGAGGGAAAATTAAAAAATTACACTAAGCTTTCTCTTGGTTGGCACTCACAACCTTTACCCTACACTTTGTGTCATAAGGTGTCGTGAGCTTAGAGTTTCTACCTAGAAGTTTAACACCATTCGAAAAAGTATGGAAACCGGTGCAAAGATGAGCTCTTTTTGAAACCTGAAGATATATCGTGTGGGGTCTTGAAATTAGAGGGTGCAAAGTGTAGGATTTGAAGTTAGGGGCTGCCGAGGTGTAACTAGGGAAAATTTGAGGTTGGTTTTTGTCTTTTTACTTTTTATTGCTTTAGGCATTCCTGTCCCTGTGATCTACTCAATGTATATATGCAGATATACTGCACTATGCTCAGGGAAGGGATGTTTGATGGGGAAGGCTTCAAAAAAAGTGGTTCTTTCAGAAAAGAAATGTCGAGTGAACAATCAGGGATTGAGAAAGGGCAAAGCCTTAGAAGATGAAAAGTCTACTCGCGGGATTTTCTTATGAAAGCTTTGATTCATGGTCACTAAAATTAGCAAATAGATCTAGAACTGTAAGGTCCTCACTCTGACAGAGGTGAGCTTCAACTCACAGTTAGGATTGATGTATAAATGCTCATTAATGCCGATAATCTCATGTAAGTAGCTGCTGTGGTATAAGTGGTCAGTTAACAGGTGGTTTTCTAAGAACTAATGATAGTTCCTCAGTCCCACTGAAAGAACTAGCCCCTCTGCTCCGTTTCCACTTTGAGCAATCTACTGTAATGGAAGCTTTACGTGTTACTTTTTGGTTTGACTTTGAATTAAGAGCTCGTAATGTCCAGGATCCTGGCGTCAATCAAGGTTTCCGCATCACAGGAGACGTATGCTATGAAGAAGCAATCAAAATTGTGTCAGCCATTACTCCTGTGCCCGGTGGCGTGGGACCAGTGACAATCTCTATGCTTCTGTCCAATACTCTTGACTCTGCTAAGCGTGCATTCGGATTCATATGAGAGCTGAGGTTGGTCCCCCAGTATAGTTTTTGTATAGGCAAAGGCGTTTCATTTTTCCTCGCCAATCTCTACTTGTCAATGACAATCTTTGCAAAATCCATAGTTTTCTTCTCTCTAAAGTTCAATATTTCGCCAATTAGAGTCTGGTATGTCGAATCACTTAATCCGGCACTTTCGTATAATGGCAATATAAAGAAAAGAGATGAGTATGCCTTTTGTCGCAATTTTAAGATGTAAAATGAGTTTGCTTCTTCTGTCAGTAGAGTCTCTGAATTGCTCAAAATGAGTAATGCTACTTATACTAAAATCGGTTTACAAATTGGTATACCGAGTGATGTGACAGACTTTTAGTGGATCTTGAACATGGCGCACTTGTTTAGACACCCATCTTCTATATCATTCTTTTCAAGCCAGAACTCGCAATCTGTTATGTCGATTTGTATGACAATTTTCGGGCCAGACTTTGTAAATGACGTTACCAAACGCGGCCTACAGTTTTCGTGGTTCTTCACCATTGAATCCCTGTTCTTGATTTCTCGTGGGGATGAATCATATATATCCGCTTCTCCACATCATAGCAATGGCTAAGATTCTGAAGATGCAGGTCAGGCTGCGAGCCTCTTCGTTGAGAACTCTGGAACGAGACCCAATTTGAATTATACGTTGGACATTTGAATTCCTCCTTCCGAACCTACCTGATCATTGGCCTATGGCAATGTCCCTTGCCCTTCATCAACTTGAGCCAAACTAAGGTCATCCATTCGACTACACCGACTTGCCTGATGCCGCATAGAAGGAGTTGGCGCCCAACTTCCGCGGAAATAATCTCGTGACAGAAACATGCAAGATGCTGAGTAACATGTTTCCCTATTCTAACCGACGACATTTTCTCCCCTTTCTCGATCTACCGTCTCCGGTGGGGCGACGGTAACTTCCGGTGGCAAATCCGGTCGAATCCTGACTTTCAATCAGTGAAAGTACTCGGTTTCCCAAGGGGCATATTTAGTATCATCATTAGGTCTCTAACGTAAAAAAGTTGGGCCCATAAAAGTTAGGGGGTAGATGAGATTTCAGAGTTTGTAGCCATGGCAGAAACTTGAAAGGAAGAGAGACCTGCAATGCCCTTGTGAGCTCTAATGCCCCTAGGGGGACAATTTTCTTTACCGAGCAGAAATTAAGTAGGTGGAGAATATCGACTTTACTTTTACTTTCTCTTACTAAATTCATAATTCAAGTTGTCGATTGAAGATTAATTGGTCTTAAAAAAGTTCATTACCTCCGTTTTAGTACGTACAAATTGTATGATATCGTAAAACTTTCGGGGAGTTACGAAATTCAATTTGACACCGTTCTCGCAAACATAGAATTTGTTGCATTCTCCACAAAAAAAAAAAAAATGCTCTGCCTGAGCGCCACCTAAGCATATATTTACTCATTACGAGGCATCTATTATGATCTCTTCGCCTTAATAACTCACTTTCTATCATCATAAGTGATAAGTGTATTGAATGAGCAAAAACTTGTTAAAGTGCACATTTACCCAAAAAATTGTTCGAGTTATAAAAAGATTTTAAGCCCATATACTCGTAACAAATCTAACAAAATCTTAGGGCAAAATTATGAATTTTAACACATTTTCGAAGGAGCTCTTATGGCAAAATAGCATGTTTTTGCCACTTTGCCAATCTCAGTTCATTCTTCAAATTGGACTTTTCAGAACGACGTCATTTAGGAGACTCGTTTATGTTCAACTTTCGCGTTGAATCCACGTCATGATACGAGTTGTTTCTCGCGTGTGTTTCCACGTTGATAAATAACAGGATATTGGACGGAAGATAAGGAAAGGTAAATTCATAGCGAATGTACTAATTTCGCGATTTCTTGCGACTCGCATATAAGTTTGATTTGAGATTTTTGTGATATTAATCCAATACGAAAACAGTAATATTATATATATTAAATCGATAAAAATGTGGGAAATTTTTGTTACATTATCCAATTAAAATTGTTTCACAAACTTTGATGGCAAATTTTTTTTTCATAATGTTGTAAAATACTATGCCTAGAACGTTCCCGGACATCTCTTCGACCGGACCGAACTGACTCGTTCACGCCTTTTCCTTCTTCTTCTTTCCCTTCTTCTTCTTCTTCTTCTTCTTCGTCCAGAATCTGCAGGCCCTTCGAATCGACCACCCGATCCTTCTTTGCGACCGACCGACCGCGGAGGAAGAAGCGGCAATGGCTCTGAACCCTCAGCTGTTCCCGAACGGCATGCCCGTTCCCTTCGTCAACGAGATGTTCGTCCTGGCCAGAGACGGCGTCGAGTTCGAGGTCGACAAGATTCCCGGGTAATTATTAATTTGTCCGACGTCTTCGGCTTCTGTTGTTGCGAGATCGAACGGAGCTCTTCGCCTGAGAACTGCTTTTGTTGGTTCGAAACCCTTTTGACCCATGAGGCTAAAAGGAATGGCTTTGAGGGGTTTTGTGTTTTGTCTTGCGTGTTTTAAGCTTGGCGGATCGGTTGGGCGTGGATTGGGAAGCGTCTTGATGATGCTGTAGCCGGAAAAGAGATGCCTTTTGTTTCTGGGTGTAGTGGAATTCGCCTTGCTGGAGAAAATTTTCGCGGGTTTAATTAATGTTGGGTAACGTGGTGGGATTGGGAGGTGGTTATGACAAATTGTGTCTTTAGGTCTTGCGAATTGTGTTGGAGGCTAGGATTTCAGTCGAGACTTCGGCTCTGGTTGTTGCGAATGATTCCTGATCTTTTGAGAACAGGTTGGTTAATCTAAGTAAGAACATATTTTTTGGATGTGGAAGTTTGTAATGATAGAATTAGGATTAAGGACTGAACGCATTTGAAGAAGCGCAAATCGACGAGGAGGGATTCTCAGTGCATCTGCAAGTTGCAAGATTGGCATGATCTGTGCATGGTCTGCAGGGTTTATTGTTGACTTTGGCATATATGAAAGTTTTCATGGGAAACCAACAGTCAGATTGTATCACGGGTCTGCTTTATTTTTATATCAATCTAAGTTGGGTTGATGATATTGCCAGCGTGATTGTCAATTGTCATCAACCGAAAACTGTTGTCATTTGCGTGTTTAAGATTGTGTTATTGTTAAAAGAAACAAAAAGTTTGTTCTTAGCTATTGACGGTTCTTTTAGACATTGTGTAAGACAGATGAATGAATTTTCTTTTGGATCCATTGTCATTAGATCCCAAGGGGGTCGTGTGAAAGCAAGAGGAACTATCTACTTGTCAAACATACGGATGGTATTTGTTGCAAGCAAGCCTGGTGGGAGTTTCACCGCCTTCGACATACCCCTGGTCTGTAATCTAACTGTTATTTGCTTTTTATATGTATTAGCATGGATATTTGCTCGTGCCATTTTGTATATTGATTTATTGGTGGAAGATCTTGAGCTCACATGAACTTCTGGTTTTACATCTGCTTTGTGTAATCTCCACATGGGTACTGTCCATGTGAAGATAGGGCTTTTGGTCGAATTTTTTTTAAGCAGAAAAAGTTGGGCATTTTGGTACAGAATTTGTTTTGTGACTATTGTGTCTTGAAGCTAAGCTTGTTTTTTACCTCCAAGATGGTGTATTCATTTGTTTCCACCTAGCAGTATTTAAAGATGCAAGTAAACATGTGGAAGGTCACTATTGTTTTACTGTTTTGGGGGTTTAGTTACTATACTTTTGCATTTATCATTTCTTACCGAGAAAATGTCAAATTAAATGATATACTAAAAGCTATTTCCATAGGAAAATATGTCAAGCGGCTCCTAGAGAATATTCCAAATCAATGCAATAGTTTCATTCCTTTTAGGGCAGCAAAGTTCATTAGATCCATCTCACCAGACTTGTTCCATCCTATATTATCCAGCCGGTCTTGTATGGCATTTGTACTTGGATGCAGGTAGGCTCTCCGTTAGCCATTACTCTGGCCATGATAGTTTGGTAGCTATTACATTTTTGGTTGAAACTTCTGCGTATATATGTTGTTATTCTGTTGATGATTATGTTGCCATTCTCGGGATAAACATCGGAGAAATTGGTTCGAACTATCTCATGTACTTTGTTGTGAGAGTTCAAGTTACTTGGTTGATGGGAATTAGGAATTCACTTATGGTGGAAAAATTTTAAGTTACTTGATTGATGGGAATTAGGAATTCACTTATGGTGGAAAATGTTGGTTGTATTCTGTATTTGCTTGTAACTGTTTTCTGTGGTTTGGTGTAGGCATAGACTTGACACCGAAAACATTGGCTAACTAGAATCCTGATTCAATTGAAATTTTCGGTTCTTAAGAAGAGTTCTGATGACTAAAACAAAACTAATAAGTACGTACTCATACGAGCTATTCATGTTTCATGTACGAAATGATCTTTTTCAGTGAAAAATAGATTTTCGTCCGATGGCCTAGTAAAACATACAAATGATAAAATTTGATGTAATTGCAAACAAAGAGTGAACAGCTCCTACTGTAGATGGGAATCGGCTCAGGGGCTGGACTTTGTGAAGGATTTTATTGGTTGTTTGTTGAAATTTCTCTATCTATGACCCAAAAGTAAAACAAGGAAAATGAGTCGCTGGATGATTAATTGGTACAGGGTGAAACAATGGCCTATGTATTTGTTGATATCTCAATTAACAATAAATAGTTTTGTACCTGTGTATCCAAATCTCATGCTAAAAAAAGGCTAGACTACGTCCGTTTTCTCTTTCATTTTCCTGGTTGAGGACTGCTTTGTCATTTGTTTCCTTTCATTAAATGATTGTTAGATTTTCCTATGATTTTCAAGTCAAAGTGGGGTTTCTGGTGGACATTATGACTTTTCTGCATTATCTGCGTAACTTAAGATTATTCATCTTACCACTGTCTTGGCTTCACTCTGCAGCTATATGTTCATGGTGAGAAGTTCAATCAACCAATATTTTTCTGCAACAACATATCTGGCTTTGTGGAGCCTGTAAGTATACAATTTGTGATGCATCATTATTCACTATGAATTTGGACACTCATCTTTTTCATAATGACCCCAGGTGGTACCAGATGACCAGCACAGGGCACTTTACTCCACTCATACTTTCAAGATATTGTTCAAGGAGGGCGGATGTGGGACCTTTGTGCCATTGTTTTTCAATTTGATATCCTCTGTGAGGCAATACAATCAGCATGTGAACTCTGAAAGTGCGCCGCATGTGGATCCTTTACAAGCAGCAGAAACTCCAGTTGATGAGATGATGAGACATGCGTAAGTGCTAGTACTCTCCTCTTTAGAAAAAAATTTAAGAGCAAGAGAGAGAGAATCTGGGAAGACCTGTTATATTGAGTGACTAAGGGACTATGGGATATGTAGAGCCAATTGCAATTGCAAAAAAGATATGGGTCCATGTCTTTTAATGTGGTCCGATAGGCTTATCATTGGCTCAGTATGTTAGCATATGACGGAATTCTTTATTTTTTGAACGAAGCTGAACTGAGGGATGAAGTACTAACTGTCTGCTGTTGATTTTGCAGATATGTGGATCCCAATGACCCCACGAAGATCTTCTTACAGCAGCCTACTCCAGAGTCACAACTGAGGCGCCGTGCATACCATCCTCGGCCTGCTGAAAACTCTATATAATTGGAGTTTGATGTTGCCAGTACAAAATATCACTTGTGTTCTGTTTTCGGTTTCTACTTAATTACTGAAAACTGTATCATACCATGTTGGTGGTGATACTTATAATAAGAAGCATGTGTAAAGTTTGAATATACCCCCTTACTGGACTAGCTTCTCTTTTAGGTGTTCATCCCCTTTTTCCGTACCGATACCAAAATCCTTTTTTCCGAAGTCTCCAGTACCTCACTTTTGGAATGTTCAAGTCAATTTCACGTGTTCTTATGGATTTCTTCCTGAGTGGAAGTTTGAAAGAATTACGAAGGCTGGCTTGCCTATAGCTAATGAGAAGTGAACTATGGCTTGCCTATAGCTAATGAGAAGTGAACTATGGCGGTTGTGGACAAAAGATTCATTTACCACTTGAGATGTTGGTTAACAATATAGACTAAATGAAACTATAAATTTCGTCAGCTTACCCATTGGGTCATGGAAAGATCCAACAAAGGGACAGAACTAATCCTTCTGTTATTGCCAAGACGAGTCATAATGGGCGTTATGTCATGTTCTTGCTCGGAAGCAAGGACAAGCTGTCCTTAGATACTGCTCTAGTTTGCCTAGCAGTTATGAGAACACCCAGAAAAATGTACTGCCTAACCTTTGGAGGCTTGCCAGCAGGCATGTGGTCATGCTTGTAAAGGGAAAGGGGGGGAGGGGCCGGAGGTGGAGGCGAGAGTATTAGGTCCAGGGTTCGATCCACGTGAGCATCGCCACACACATGAATATAGAAGGAAGGAGTGAGATCTCAAAGAAAAACCCTTTGGAGGCTCGAGTTGAAGGTGACACACACACACATGAATATAGAAGGAAGGAGTGAGATCTCAAAGAAAAACCCTTTGGAGGCTCGAGTTGAAGGTGACGGTGGACTGCTGTAATTGAAATGCGCCTAGGAGGAGAGTGAATGGCTTGCAAAACTTGGTTTCAGGGTTCTGCCTAGAGGGCGCAAACTGCAGTTAAAGAGTACATAATCACATCTTTTTTCTGGCTTAATCGCCTAAAAGAATCCCTTGGTCTTAAAGGGAAATTTTCGGAATTTGGAATATTGTGACTGCCACTATCAATTCATTTAAACTTGGTTTTCATACGTTGAATTATATTTTATGTATGGAAATGATCCGCGATTTTAAAAGAGAATGTTTCGGAAAGAATTGAAATGCATAACCTTAAACTTTGAAGGATTTACGGAGTGATTAAGTGATTGGTTTGAGTGCGGCTAAAGTCACGGGACGAGCAATTATTTTTTCTCGAAACAAATACTCTTCGTATTTCGATACCAAGAAAATAAGAATAAGAGGGTTCGGTATATCTTTTATCATTGCTATTGTAAATCATGACTACGAACAGTTGCAAATGCAGAAATCGATCCCGGCCAAACCAAGAACCCCCTCGAATGATCATACTACGCTTAAAACTCAAAAACCATTACATATGCAACAGGACAGATCGTCGGATATGACCCCGATCAACCCAACTTTCTAAGTCGGCAACAAGCAAAGTAGAGCCGCTATTCACAAAAGTACGAGCGCGATCAACGCCACAAACACGAAAAAGAAAGCACCCTTTGGAAAGAAACGTCAGGGTTTGGCGTGCCGAGGAGTCGTGGCGACTCCCGTTACATCGGAGAAGGCGAAGGGCTTCAGCGCGAAGGGCGCGACATTAGTGTCGACCCCATCGCCGAGATAGTCCGAGACGTCGGGCTCGTCCTTGGAATCCTGGAAACTGGCCTCGAACCCGTCGTCCGGCAGCTTCCGATTCGGCCCGCCCCTTCGAGTGCTCGCCCGGTGATTTCTTCGGACCTGCGGTGCCTGCCGGCGGGGATGACATCAGGGATGATAGCACCACCACCCATTGCTGAAAACGGAACGAGAAGATCAGGAGGAACAGAGAAGCTGGTGACGACCAGACCAAAGTGCGAGTCAAGTGACTGGAAGAAGGATTTCAGACTTTATCCTCTGTAACAACGTCGGTAAAGTGAAAAATACCGCCGACAGCCCACTGATAAGGAGACCATAGTTTTCTATGAAATCATAAGTTTAAGTGAAGTCGTAAGTGAGTTTCCGAAAAGCTCATGACACCAGCTGAGAATAAATGACACGAATGATTTTTGAACTTTAGTCCAACTTATAATATCGTCTATAAACTTTTAATTTGTTCAATATGATTCTTGAGTTATCGGTGAATATTCAATGTAGTCATTCCGTTTGCTCAAATGACCTATCGGATGATATTTGATGATGTGTATAATTATATGTCGAGTTGGAATTTTTTTTTTTTAAATGATGAATCCGTCTACATCAAAAAAGGGGAAAAAAATTAAGCCGTTGACATATACACATGTCTATGTGCAACTGTTTTTTTGGTCCACCATTCAAACTTCACGAATTGGTACTCACATCAAGTCAACAGATTATGTTAACTTTAATTAACAGAAGGACGACATTGAACATTTTTTATATAATTTAAGGACTAGATTGAACACGAACTAATAGTTCATGGATCTTGTTGAATAAATTAAAAATTCACGGATAGCATTGTACGTTAGACCAAAGTTGATGAATCATTTGTGTCATTTTCCTACGCAACTAAAGGTTGATTACTCCTCTCCGCCTTTTCATAAAGAAAAAAAAGAAGAAAATACAAACGAAGGCTAATCATTAATTCTCAAAACATGACAATAACTTTTTTGTTTTGTGTTTTGTCTTGCGCGTTTAAGCTTGATGGATCGGTTGGGCGTGGATTGGAAAGCGTCTTGATGATGCTTTAGCCGGAAAAGAGATGCCTTTTGTTTCGGGGTGTAGTGAAATTCGCCTTGCTGGAGAAAATTTTCGCCGGTTGAATGTTGGGTAACTTGGCGGGATTGGGAGGTGGTTGTGATAAATTGTCTTCAGGTATTGCGAATTGTGTTAGAGGCGAGGATCTCAGTCGAGACTTCTGCTCTGGCTTTTGCGAATGATTCCTAATCTTTCGAGAACAGATTGGTTAATCTTAGTAAGAACATGTTTTTTGAGTGTGGAAGTTTGTAACGATAGAATTAGGATTAAGGACTGGGGCGCATTTGAAGAAGCACAAATCGATGAGGAGGGATTCTCAGTGCATCTGCAAGTTGCAAGATTGGCATGAACTGTGCATGGTCTACAGGGTTTATTGATGACTTTGGCATATATGAAGGTTTTCATGGGAAATCAACAGGTAGATTGTATCGGGGGTTTGCTTTATTTTTATATCAATCTAAGATGGGTCGATGATATTGCCTGCGCGATTGTCAATTGTCATCAACCGAAAACTGTTGTCATTTGCGTGTTTAAGATTGTGTTATTGTTAAAAGAAACAAAAAGTTTGCTCTTAGCTATTGAAGGTTCTTTTAGACATTGTGTAAGACAGATGAATGAATGTTCTTTTGGATCCATTGTCATTAGATCCCAAGGGGGTCGTGTGAAAGCAAGAGGAACAATCTACTTGTCAAACATACGGATGGTATTTGATGCAAGCAAGCCTGGTGGGAGTTTCACCGCCTTCGACATACCCCTGGTCTGTAATCTAACTGTCATTTGCTTTTTATATGTATTAGCATGGATATTTGCTCGTGCCATTTTGTATATTGATTTATTGGTGGAATATTTCGAGCTAGCATGAACTTCTGGTTTTGTATCTGCTTTGTGTAATTTCCACATGGGTACTGTCCATGTGAAGATAGGGCTTTTGGTCTAATTTTCTTAAGCAAAAAAAGTTGGGCGTTTTGGCACAGAATTTGTTTGTGACTATCGTGTCTTGAAGCTAAGCTTGTTTTTTTACCTCCAAGATGGTGTATTCAATTGTTTCCACCTAGCGGTATTTAAAAATGCAAGTAAACATGCGGAAGGTCACTATTGTTTTACTGTTTTGGGGGTTTAGTTACTATACTTTCGCATTTATCATTTCTTAACTGAGGAAATGTCAAGATATTGAAAGCTATTTCCGTAGGAAAATATGTCAAGCGGCTCTTAGAGAATATTCCGAATCAATACAATAGTTTCATTCTTTTTAGGGCTGCAAAGTTCATTAGATCCATCTTACCAGACTTGTTCCGTCCCATGTTATTTAGCCGGTCTCTGTATGGCATTTGTACTTGGATACAGATAGATGGCTCTCCCTTAGCCAGTACTCTGGCCACGAATTAGTTTGGTAGCTATTACATTTTTGGTCGAAACTTCTGCATATATATGTTATCCTGTTGATGATTATGCCGACATTCTCGGGATAAACATTGGAGAAATTGGTTCCAACTATCTCGTGTACTTTGTTGTGAGAGTTCAAGTTACTTGGTTGATGGGAATGAGGAATTCACTTATGGTGGAAAAATGTTGGCTGTATTCTGTATTTGCTTGAAACTGTTTTCTGTGGTTTGGTGTAGGTGTAGACTTGACACAGAAAACATCGGCTAACTAGAAACCTGATTCAATTGAATTTTTTTTTTTCTTAAGAAGAGTTCTGATGACCAAAACAAAACGAGTAAGCATGTACTCATACGAGGCATTCATGTTTCATGTACGAAATGATCTTTTTCGGTGAAAAATAGATTTTCGTTTGATGGCCTAGTAAAAACATACAAATGATAAATAAATATGATTATAATTGCAAATAAAGAGTGAACAGCTCCTGCGGTGGATGGGAATGGGCTCAGAGGCTGGACTTTGTGAAGTATTTTATATTGTTGTTTGTTGAAATTTCGCTATCTACAACCCAAAAGCAAAACAAGGAAAATGAATCTCTGGATGATTAATTGGTATAGGGTGAAACAATGGCCTATGTATTTGTTGACATCCTCAATTAACAACAAATAGTTTCGTATCTGTGTATCGAAATTTCGTGCTAAAAAAGGGCTAGACTAAGTTCTTTCTCTTTCATTTTCCTGGTTGAGGACGGCTTTGTCATTTGTTACCTTTAATTTAATGATCGTTAGATGTTCCTGTGATTTTCAAGTCAAAGTGGGGTTTCTGGTGGACATTATGACTTTTCTGCATTATCTGCGTTAACTTAGTATTATTCATCTGACCACTGTCATTGCTTCACTCTGCAGCTATATGTACATGGTGAGAAGTTCAATCAACCAATATTTTTCTGCAACAACATATCTGGCTTTGTGGAGCCTGTAAGTATACAATTTGTGATGCATCATTATTCACTACGAATCTGGACACTCGTCTCTTTCATAATGACCCCAGGTGGTACCAGAAGACCGGCACATGGCACTTTTACTCCACTCATACTTTTAAGATATTGTTCAAGAAGGGTGGATGTGGGACCTTTGTGCCGTTGTTTTTCAACTTGACATCCTCTGTGAGGCAATACAATCAGCATGTGAACTCCGAAAGTGCGCCGCGTGTGGATCCTTTACAAGCAGCAGAAACTCCGGTCGATGAGATGATGAGACATGCGTAAGTGCTAGTACTCTCCACTATAGAAAAAAAAACAGCTTAGGAGCAAGAGAGAGAGAACCCTAGCAGGCTCATTATATTGAATGACTAAGGGATACGTAGTGCCAATTGCAATTGCAAAAAAGATGCTGGTCCATATCTTCTAACGCGGTCCGATACGCTTGTGAATGGCTCAGTATGTCAGCATATGACGGGAATTCTTTATAATTTGAATGAAGCTGAACTGAGGGATGAAGTACTAACCATCCGCTGTTGATTTTGCAGATATGTTGATCCCATTGACCCTACCAAGATCTTCTTACGGCAGCCCACTCCAGAGTCACAGCTGAGGCGCCGTGCATACCATCCTCGGCCTGCTGAAAACTCTATATGATTGGAGTCTGATGTTTACGGTACAAAAGATCACTTGTGTTCTGCTTTCGGTTTCTACTCAATTACTGAAAACTGTATCATACTATGCCGGCGGTGATACTTATAATAAGAAGCATGTGTAAAGTTTGAACATACCGCCTGTTGGACTAGCTTCTCTTTTAGGTGTACATCCCTTTTTTAACGTGTCGAAACCAAAATCCTTTTTTCGAATTGTTCCAGTACCTCGCCTTTGGAATGGTCGAGTCAATTTCGCTGTGTTCTTACGGAGTTCTTCCGGTGTGGAAGTTTGAAAGAATTGCAAAGACCGGCTTGCCAGCCTCTAGCTAATGAGAAGTGGAACTATGGAGGTTGTAGACAAAAGATTCGTCTGCTACTACGTGAGATGTTGGTTAACCCTATAGACAAAATGAAACTATCAATTTCATCAGCTTATCCATTGGGTCGTGGGCAGATTTGAAAGAAGGGACAGAAACAAATCCTTCTGCTATTGCCAAAACGAGCGATGATGGGCGTTGTGTCGTGTTTTTGCTCGGAAGCAAGGACGAGCTGTGATCGACATGCGCCTTGGGGGGTTCAGAGCACACGATTCCATGCTTTTCCCTGGCATAATCGCCTAAAAGAATCCCTTGGTCTTGAGAAGATTTTTCGAACTCGGAGAAATTGTGACTGCCAATATTAAATTCACTTGCACAATTCATCTAAACTTGGCTTTCAGACTAAAAGAGAATGTTTTAGAAAGAACAGAAATACATAATTGGGAAAAATTATCCCCAAAGACCTAAACCTGTTAAGTTTTTGCTGATTCAGTCATAACCAATTAAGTCCCAAAGACCTAAACCTATTAAGTTTTTGCTGATTCAGTCATAACCAATTAAGTCCTAAACTTTTGCACTTCTTGTCAATTGAGTTTAGAGGCCGGCGAGGCTTGCCCTCGCTAGTGGCCGGCAGGGAAGAGGCTTTGTCCGACAAGGTTGGTTCGTCGGCCCTCGCCTCTAGCCGGCCGCTGAGGCCTGGCGACCACTTGGTGGAGGAAGAACGGGAGGCAAAAATTAGCCGAAGAGACTCAATTGGCACGAACAATTTCTGGTTAATTTTAGTCGGATGAACTCAATTGGTACCGAGTGAAAAAGGATCAAGACCTATTTTGTGAAAAACCGGGGGACGTGAAATATATCGAACTGGAAAATTGCTTTAATTGTGTATAATTTGGGAAAGAAAAAAACGGCGCATAAAGGATACGGGTTGAGCTGGGGCCCGACGACGATAACGTGGGTGGGGGGGTTGTGAGGGGGACAGCATTGTTGACCAACGGTCTCGCGTTTGACCAATCGGACGGTGGCTCGTGATCGGATCACGAGGAGCGGGAGCGAGATAGACAGTCCCAAAAGAGTAGTAGTCAAAGAAACCAAAAGTCATCCACGCTTCGCTGTAAAAAACTACAACGCAGGATAAGACCCAAAAAAAAAATAAAAAATACAACGCAGGCAACAGGACAGATCGTCGCCGGAAGTGACCGGCGATATGAAACCCCCAATTTTTATTGTTTACGTCGGCAACCGGCGAAGCAGAGCCCGCCATTCGCGAACAAGGAGCACGATCAACACCAGAAACACGAAGATGAGAGCCCCCCCCCCCCCCCTCCTTTGGAAAGAAACCTAGAGTTTGGAGCGGCGACAGGAGCCGCGGCTGCTGGCGGCTACATCGCCGTCACGGCGCCGTGTCTTGGAAGCAGCAGCAGAGCAGACGGCGCAGGCTCTAGCGACCGATTCGATACCATCGCGGCGTCGAGGCTTGCGAGCGGCAGCAGAGAAAGCGAAGGGCTTGGCATCGGCGTCCGCCCCATCGTCGAAATCATCCTCGACGTCGTCGCCGGGCTCGTCCTCGTCGAAGCCATGGAAATCGGCGGCGACGCCGACAGCTCCCGGTTGCTTCAGGTCGGGCCACAGGTAATCCGCAGTTAACCTGCGGGACCTGGGGCGGGGGAAGAAATCGGCGATGATAGCGCCACCGCACATGGCTGAAACGGAGGGAGAAAGGACAGGAGAAACAGAGGAGCCGGCGACGATCAGGCCAAAATGCTAGTCAAGTCACTGGAAGGATTGCAGAGTTTCATCCTTATATAAAAACACGTCGGCAAAAGTAAAAATATAAAATATAAAACAATACCGCAGATCGCCCACCGGCACGGAGACCCCGGTTTTCTATGAAATTAAAAGTTTAAGTTACGTGTGGTAATCGGCTTATAACGCCGACACAAAATACGTGGCACAAATGGTCACTCAATTTTAACTCGACGCGCAGTCTCGTCCTAAATTTTTAATTTGTTCGATGTGATCCATAAATTATTAATAAATATTCAATGTATTTCTTCCGATTGCCCAAATGACAAATCGGAGCTTCGTTTGATTACGTTTATTGTATGTTAAGAGCGCTTTTTTTTTTTGAGAAAAAATGATGACTCGACACATCCATCTTTTTATCCATCTACTCTAAAAATATTGGCCGTTGACGCGTCCATTGTTATTTGATGATGTATCCATCCTCATTTAAAAAAAATATGTTACTTGGATGATCCACGTGTTAACACTTTGTTGTTATTGTCCACTATTCACACTTAACGGATTGGGAGACACATCAGAAATTTTGTTAACTCAATGACAACAATTAACATTTTCATATAATTTAAGGACTAAAATTCAATATATAAACAATAATTCATGATTTACGTTAAATAAATTAAAAATGCATAACGATATTGCACACATTACACCATAGATTGGGGATTATTTGTATCGTTTCCTGCCAACTAAAGGTTAGATTACTCCTCTCCACCTTTCTATAAAAAAAAATTACAAACTAGGCTAATCACTATATTGGCAAATTGTCAAAAGATCTATGACTCACTTTGTACAACCGAAACATTTAGGATTGAATTAACACAAATTCAATAGATTTTCAATTTTTTTTATACTTTTCCCCAAAAAATAGGCGGTATCCACTAACGTACGTGCACGGTTGAGAAGATCGCTTTTTTTTTTCTTTTTTTTTTTTCATATTTTCACTGACGCGATCAGCTTTTAGATAAAATCGTAAGCAAATGCATGGACTCGAAAAGGAGCGGGCGAGGCAAGTGAAAATTGGTCAGAACAATACCTTCCCAATCCTTCCCTGAAGTTTTTTTAGCAGTTCTATATAGGTCAACTGAAACTGGCTATGCTCATCCTTGTGAAATGAACAATTTAATCAACAAATCAATCTTCGACTCGGTGTATCGCAATCCAAAGCAACGTTCATATGCCTACAAGGAGCGACATCGCTCGTTTATTTGCATTGGCACCACCCTTCTTCTCTGTCAAGTAAACAGGGTAGATCCACACGTGATCTTTGACGTCTATACTTCATGATATAAATACAAACCAAGACCAAATCGAGCACATGCTTTGCAGAAAGCCATTTCCTCCGCCGCAGCAACTGGATCTGCATCGTGACCATCAGCAGGTGATTCCGTCCCAGTCGCCTCCCGATGCGCCTGTTAAAGTAGGGTCAGTTACAGTTGTGGATGGATGACAGAAATATTCTCTACCAATTCAGTTTACAACAGAACTAGTAATTTGAAAATTTGCCATGGCATATATGATGATTCTCTCGTCCACCCGATACTTTGCTGTATGCATATGGTGGTTTTCCCAACATCCAGGACCTTATGAAATCATGCCATTTGAAATCACTGGTGCCCTGCCGATATGGATGACATAACACACAAGAAAAGGTGAAAGACCTCAAGCTGATTCAGTTTTCTGATTTGGGCACCTAGATAACGAGAACGAGTATTAAAACCCAGGAACACCGCCAAAGCTCCCTTTAGGCTGATTCACAAGAAACTACGGCACCTTTGGATACTGCTCATCCTTTTTGACCAAACAAATGCATCTTTAGACTTCATGTTGTCTCAAGACGTCTGGAGACTTCATTGTGGTGACAGCATCACTAGGCTTAATTTGGTTTGAGCATATTGGACTGCAGACTAAAAGAATCAAGAACATTGTAGAATTGCAACTTTTGCTCAAATGTGCATAATATTTTTTTATTCTTTCTTTTTGTTGCTAAAATTAACATCCGTCAGTTGTAAACCTTTAGTTGTCCTTCCTGTAATAAAAGGCGCAGCACTTCTTGGAGTCTTTGACCTAGAAGACTTCTATTTCCATTGTTTGATTATGAATGAAGAGCAACTAAGTTCTTCTCTCCCATCTTTGATGTTCAATGCCATAATTACAGTAACCAGCAAAAAAGCTACTAAATTTCCTCTTTCCATTCCACTCCCTTCCACAGTTTGCATTATACCTACTGTTCATAACAATGCGTCCAAAATTTCTCTCCTTAGTCTCTACCTTATGCCAATTATGAACCACTGATAAGCATGATGTAATGATCAGATTTTCTAATATACCGAATGCCTCCATATGTGGTATTTATCACATATACCTCCAGTAAAACATATTCAAATCAGTCATGAAAGGGTTAATATAACCAGAGAACCACAAATATTTGTCAAGCACTTCTCCTCTCTATTAGACACATTGATTTCTACTATTTATGAGACACAGTAGTTGAAGTTGCTCAAGTATTCACTACATCCACATTTCATTATAAACCAATCCTAAAACGCAGTAGGCAGTGATATCAGGTCAAAGGTTAAGTAATCCAAGCACAAGAAGGTTTTGCTAAATCCAATTATACTGCAATTTGATTTTTCTTAGATTACGATAGTAAATTCCATGACTGGAAATGAACAAGAGTATGGAAACCCATATTAATTGAGGGAACAGCATATTTACGCTGCAAACTTGCACAACAGACAAATGGCAGGATATGCAAGTCACATGTGTGCATATTGTAAAGAAAGAGCCCCACCTCTCCATCCGATCCTCGTACTGTGACCCGATACACCACCGTTACACTTCCGTTGTCCAAGAATATAACATCACGTATTTCTCCGCACCATCCTGTGGAAACAAGTAGTGAGTATCTGAAGAGACGCACAGAAACTCATGTTTCCGTTACATGCAGGCATCAAATCAAGAGAATAGCTAGTGGCCAAAAGAAAATCAAGAGAATAGTCGACAAGGAGTGAGATGCAGTGCTGTAGAAGTATGCAATGAGAGATTAATTCAGACGTAGACCTCGTGCACATCCAAATAAAGTCTACAGATGGTTCCTAGCTGATTAGTGAACATGCTTGCTGAATAACTGTTCCAATGGTACCAAATACTTTCCTTACCAAAAAAAAAATACTTCCATAGATGAGATCAAATGTTTCCTAGATGATTTGAAAGTGCTAAACTGTACTGACCATAAAATTACTGGCAAGGCCCCTTTGAAGTCTTAACAGCGAAGAAACTAATAATATAGTTCGCAAGTAAAGTTGAGGATGCGATGTGGCTGATTCGCATTGATCAAAATGCAAGAGCTTCAACGCAGAGGATGGGATCATAGGCACAGATTATGATCATAAATCAGGAAGCAAGAAGCAATTTTTCAACGACCCAAGGGTTTTTAATGAAGCATCAACGTTTCTGTTGGATTGAACATGAGAGACCACAAGCAGAAACCAGAGAGCCCAAATTAACAAGCAAAGAGGTGATCAATCGCACAATGCAGGCTCATGCAACACCCATACAGTACAGAAAAGCAGAAATTCTCATCAATTGTCACAGAGAGTGAGGGAGAGCGCGCTGAGGAATCGAAGATACCAGGGGCATAGAAGCTCAACATCCGGTTCGCATGGTACCTGAGAGACAGAATCCAGAAACATCCGAAGGAAGCGAAATCAGACCAGATCAAACGTTGCATCATCAGATGTATAAGCACATTATGGACATGGCGAAGCAGCTCGATGCTAGACGAAGGACAGAAGTTACCAGGGGATGAAGTTGGAGGCCTGGTCGGGGTCGCGATCGGGATCGCTGTCGGGAGCATTTGGGAGCGACTTGATGATGTTGTCGGGGATCTTCTTGTTGAGGTCCCGGAGGATCTCGGCGAGAGGGCGGGTTATGCACGACGAGTAGGACGCCGACACCGACTTGTCCAGCGGCACCACGTAGTTGGAGCTCGGCACCGATCCTTTCTTCTTGCCGCCGCCGCCGCAGCCGCCGCCGTTGCAGTCCGTGGAGTTGGTGCTGCCGCCCGCGCGGACGGAGCCGCTGAGCCGGAGGCGGCCGGGGCCGGCCGGCCCACGCGGCCTCAGCTCGAGGACGGAGGCCTGCCTCGCGGAGTCGCCGTCGGCTCCGGGAGGCGGAGATGGCGAGCTCCTCGGGAGGAGAGCGGAGGAGGTGATCCGCAGTGCCATTGGAGCGGCGGCGGCGGCGATCGGTTCCGGCGAGACGCGACGGAGAGGAGGGTGGTTTTGAGGGGGGTGGTAGACCGAGCTCGGGGGTAAGTGTAGTCACGGTGACAGTTGGCACGGCTGCTTGCTTGCACCGGCTTCCTACCTAATCCGTCCTTGCGAGGAAATTTTCAATTGAGTCCCCCGAGTTGGAATTCTTTTCGCAAATGACCCGTGGTTTTTGGTTTTTGTCTCAATTGAACCCCTACACTCGACCGGCATACCTCAATTTGCCCTCCACGCTCGCCACCGGTGGGAAAAAGTGGCCGGCCGAGGTGAGATAGAGTGAGAAAGTGGAGGGAGGGGAGGACAGACAGCAGTAGCAAAAAGCACCGATGAAGATCCAACATCCCTTAGTCGAGCAAATTTGCCCAGCTATTGCTGCATTAGATAACACAGGCACTCGATTTGCTCTTGCATTAGCTCTAGTTCTAAATATTTGAGCACAACCAAATCCATATATGGCATTCAATCTAGCACTCGGAATAAGGCTAATTCCTTATGTTCACTCCTTTTTTGAGCACATGCTATTTGAGGTGGGGGAGGTCACCACCAGGGCAAGTTCATTAACTTAATAAGGAATGCGAGAGCTTTGACTTATGTTGGCACCCGCTGCTTGACCTCCCCCTCTGCTTCTCTCTCTTTCGCTTCTCTTTCTCTCTCTATATTTAGGTTAATGAATTTGGACAAAAATGCCCCCGGATTCGTCCATGTGAGCTGCACGTGCACCTCGGCCGCCCAATTTTCCCGCCGGCATTAGGCGTTAGGGGCTAATTGATATACATTGTAAAGTACAGGGTTTCATTTGAAACAAAGTCAAGTGCGGGGGTCTTTTTTTGAAAAGGAGGCCACTTTGGGGGGCTAATTGGAATTTCCCCCCTTTCGATTGTACACATTTCCCTTTTGTTTTCATTTCATTTATTAGGTCCATTGGTAGTATAAAAAATAACTTACACCCTCAGAGTTCAAATGATTGGCACGTGAAAGAATTATGTTACAAAATTAATTCTAAATATTTATGGCACCCATCTTACGCACTGACGATGTACATAATGCTAATCCTCTTTTGACGTGTTAATTCCACTTTTTAACTAAGATGAGCCATCCATACGAAGGGAAATTACAATATCGTCTTCAACTTGCTTCTCATATCAAAATAACCATATCCACATTTCAAACCCTACAATTATCTACTTTGATTGCATGATAATCAATTTCAGAGAGAATAGGCATATTTAAAGTGCGTTTACCAATGTACGTTTGCGCCAAGCCCAGGTCAAGTAACAAGTTTTATTTTCTTTGGTGATTTTACAAGAGGGGGTTGTGCTCAATCCATATCAAAAAAATGATGAGCACGACCCAATTAAACTAAAGAGAAATGTAAATTACATATAGAGAATACAAAACGTACCAACTACTTTCATATGTTTAGAATTCCTTGTCTATTACAATTCTAAAGTTGGTACTTTTAGTGAAAATAAAGCTAAACAAACAATAATAAAAAAAGCTGAACATCAGTTAATATTCAATATCGGACACAAATCAGTTTATATTCCATGCTTTATCCGCCCTTCCGATTGAAAATTCAAATATTCAAAAAAATATTCGAAATTCCAGTTAACAAATTTGGATTTCGAATCATCATTCGAAATGGAAAAAAAATCGATTTATTTGGATTATATTGTGACGATGCTATGCTATTGTTATTAATATATTATTAACGATTTCAAATATAATAATACATCTAAACTATGCAGGGCTAAAGGAAAAATGACACAAACAGTTACTGAATTTTGGTTAAATGTGCAATTTGATCCGTGAACTTTAAATTTATTCAATATAGTTCATGAACTTTAACCTAATGTCAAATGTGGTTCATGAACTTTAATTTGTTGAATGTGGTCTTTAGATTTTTAGTACATGTTCAATTTAGTCTCTGAACTATATGAAAATATTCAATATAGTCTCTAAATTCGAATTAATGAAATGGCTACATTAAACATTTTCATATAATTCATGGATTACATTGAGTATGTACTAAAAGTCTATGGAGTACATGGAACAAATTAAAAGTTCGGAGACTACATTAAATATTAGGTTAAAGTTTATAGATTATGTTGAATATAATAAAAAATTCATAAGTCAAATTATACGTTGGGTCAAAGTTTATAAATCATTTTTGTCATTATCCTAGGGCTAAAAGGTTTGCTTTGGGTCGAAAGTTCTTCCAAAAACGCCCGACCCGACCAGGAGAAAGCCCGATCCGCTCGCCCACGAAGACCGGCCCATGGGCCACAAACTATAGGTTAAAAACCCAAAGCGACAGGAAGCAAATCGGTGCTGGTCGTTCTCGTTCCCTCCCTCCGTTGCTGCTGCTGCTTCGAGCTTCAGCTTCGTCGAGCGCCTTCACTTCCTCCTTTCTTCTTCGCAGCAGTAGGAGAATTCGTGGGGGGAGGAGGAGGAGGAGGAGGAGGAGAAGTAGCTGCTGCTGCAAGTCGAGCTCGAGGAAGCCTCGCCGGGCAAAGCGAAGGATGGTGAGGCTGACCGCGGACCTGATCTGGAAGAGCCCTCACTTCTTCAACGCCATCAAGGAGCGGGAGCTCGACCTTCGAGGTACACTCCCGCGCGCTTGTTTCCCCCCTCACCAAAATGCCCTCCTCCCTTCCCCGGTGGCCTTGGTGAGTTTGGGAAGTGCTTGATGGTTCCAGTGACCGTGGTTTCGTTCGTGGTTTTGTGTGATTAGGTAACAAGATTGCGGTGATCGAGAACTTGGGGGCCACTGAGGTTCGTTCGTGCTTTTCTTGTAATTAGGGTTTTTTCTCTTGGGTGCTAAGAAGTTGCGTGAATTGCCCCCGGTTGGTAGCCCGGTTTTTTTTTGTGAGCCTTGTTAGAAATGGTTGAACGCAGTGAAGAGGCTGGCATCATTTTGTGCTGCGAAAAGGAGTTTTTTTTATGCGTATCTGATTGTGGGTTGTTGGGGTTTTGATGTTTTTTTGCTGATGTGAGTTGCAAGCGCGAGATATTGGGGGAATTTTTAGTGTTTCTCGAGTGGAGTTCTTGGTGAAGTCTGCACGTGATGCTCAGGAAAAGCATCTGGTAGAGCTCTTTTCTTGGGGTACTCCTGGCTTATGTTAACCCATTTTGCTTGATGTGTGGAATGGGCTAAGATAGGGCCGGGAGCACGTGGGATCCGCATGATATAACGGCTCGTGTGAAATGGGCTAACGTAGGCTGGGAGTGCCTAGTAGTTTCTCCTTCTGGTGTCTTATTTGAACTCAGCAATTGCAAGATGCACACCTTGATTACAATCTGGTGTATACGTAATGAAACTCTTTTGACACTCTGAGCATCTCATTGACTGTTGTTTGATGGAGCTTATGTGTTGTTTGTTTTGTCTAGTGGAGAGACACCTTTGATGGTATACTGCTTATTATCTGGTCAATCAATGTTCAGAGCCTGCCTACTCCTGTAGTTTACAGCTATGATTTTCTTTTGTAACATTTTTGGTTCCTAGAGCATTTCTACCTCCATCAAACGGATGTGAATTTTCTCGGGTCCATACAACGGAATTCTTGTCATCTCTCTCTCTCGCTCTCTCTCTCTCTGGGTGTGGTACAGTAAAACAAAGCCGTTAGTTTTCACTGTTTGCTATTTGTCATTGCATGGTTTCTCTCTTAGTTTTACATTACTAAGATGTTGATGCACGTTATCGAATAATGTATGTGGCATATCCTGCTCTTCCTATGCAATGCAGTTTCATGCTTTTACTTGGTGCAGGACCAATTTGACACTATTGATTTGTCCGACAATGAGATCGTTAAGCTGGAAAACTTCCCATACCTTAACCGGTTGGGTACTTTGCTTATAAATAACAATAGAATTACTCGCATCAACCCTAATATTGGAGGTAATAATGGCAATCAGACGACTGTCTTACATCTCTCTTGTTTAGCCAAAAGTTAACGCTACCTGTTGTTTTCCTTGTCAGAGTTCTTACCAAAGCTGCACACGCTGGTTCTTACAAACAACAGATTGGTCAACTTGGTTGAGATTGATCCTCTTACATCTCTTCCAAGGCTCCAATATCTTAGTTTGTTGGATAATAATGTCACAAAGAAACCCAATTATAGGTTGTATGTGATTCACAAACTAAAATCGCTTCGGGTGCTGGATTTCAGGAAAGTAAAAAGCAAGGTTTGTTGACCATTTGCAATTTGTGTTCTTTCCAGGCATGCCTTTTCTCTTCATGTTGTGCATAGTAGTTATAGACTGATTGCTTTACCTGCTAGAGTGAAGAAGCATTATCTGACGACGCTTCTATCCTCAGTCATTCTTGTCTTACATAGATTTAGCAAGCTGTTTGGATGGACTTTGGGGTGACTTTAAATTATCCAATAGGCTTCATTTCATGTTTCCTGGATAAATAATTTCTCTTAGAAAAAGTTCATATTCCAAAATAAACCTTATTATTTGTATGTTTTCTTGGTAGTTAATGGGGTACAGGTACTATGGAATCCTTCAAATGGAGTTCACTAAGTGGTCTGTTCATCTGTGAATAAGGTTAAAATCTACATGTTGAAATCTTATATGCAGGCAGTCATTCTAGTTGGACAAGTACTGCGAAAAAACAAAAGGGGAAGAACTCCTTTGATAGAGAATAAAAAAAAAGCAGGGTCCAGATCAAACATCTTAAATGCTCAAATTCACTGGAAAGATGCCAAAGAGGCCCTAAAAGAGGCCAAATCTCCCATGTTCATGGCATAATCATTAATTAAACTGATTTGGTATCCTCTTTCACACATAGCATCAATACAAAACAATCCTTCTACACTCCTAATTGTTTAGGATCCAAGTGCTAGAGTTCCTTGTTTAGGTTGTTGTAAGGAACCATTATGGTGAATATATATTTACTTCAATATCATTTTCTGTCTATACAGAGCAGGGAGAAATTTTATCCATGGTTCTGTGGCTTTTTGTTATTCATTCTTTCAACAGCATATCCATTAAATAAGTTTTTTTTCCTCTCCATGTTTACCTGTCCTTTTCTGGTTTGAATGTCTCTGTGCTCAATTTTTTTGACCAAAACATTCTGCTCAACTAATTGTGCTTTGATGGCCCAAAGTAATGGTTCTGTTAAGTAAAGTCTTAAGTCTTACTTACTGTATTTCTAGTTTCAGAAAGAATCTAAAACATAATTTGTTAATAATGTTCTGCATTATAGTTTAAGATCAGAAAAAATAATCTATTTTTATCTAATTGCTGAGTAACTTATCTTGCGTCCTCTTTCACTCATGACGTCAGGGCAAAATAGTCCTTCTGCCCTCCTTGCCCAATTGCCAGTGCCTTGTTTAAGTTGTTCACTGGAAATTATTGTGCTGAACTTTTGTTTACTTTAAAAGCATTTTGAGTCTATACATAGCAGAGAGAAACTTTTAGCTTTTCTTTGGTTGCTATTGTTCATTGGTCCAATACAACATCCATAAAATACATTATCCTTGTCTTCTTCTGGGTTTATCTATTGTTTTCTTGAGTTCGAATAACTCTGTGCTCCAAAGCAATGGTTTAGTCTACTTTTAGATATTAAATTATTTTAGTTTTTTGAATTACCTCGGAAGTCTTAGAGCCTGTTTGGTTTGATTTTTGCCTGTTGTTTTTTGCTTAATCTAGATCTTGCACCGCAGGCACTTTTTCTAAATCCAAAACTTCTGAAATTTTCAAGACACCCAAATGTTGACACGAAGGCGCAGATATAAGTTTACCATAATTTTCTGGAGTTTGAAGAATATTTTAGATTCATGAAAGCAGAAGAGTACATTTCACTTTTGCTTCAGTGTAAACAAACAGACCCTTCATTATTGCATTTCTATTCAATTGCATTGATCTGTACTTTTTTAGGGTTTGAATAACTCTTTGCTTCAAATAATTGGTTTCATATTTTACTTCTACTCATTTTGGTAGTCAAGTCTTGTTGTATTTCTAGTTTCAAAAAGAAAAAAATGGAGTTATCATTAATTTTCCTGGGTGATAGGAGAGATTAGAAGCAGAACAGCTATTTTCATCTAAAGAAGTCGAAGAGGAAGCTAAAAAGGAATCAACAAAGACGTTTTCACCAGGAGAGGCTCAAAAGGTTTTGGAACCCATTGAAGAACCACAGGCTCCCAAAGTTGTTGCCCCTACACCGGAGCAAATTATTGCTATAAAGGTATTGCCTTTGCTTCGCAATGAACTTTCAGGGTTTGTGCAATCTTTTCTTTTCCTTTTAAGATGAGTGATAGATGTCTCAATTGTGTTGAGTGCTTTAATTGGTTTTGTGCTTTGAAATTGTTTGTTGAGTACCTCTTTGAAAAAACTGGATCTAGGGTTAGATCTGTTTTGATGTGCTATCTTTCAGTTAGATTTGTTTTCTTCTTCTTTTGCAATGGTGATTGGCACTTTCCTGACTAGTAAATCAGAAGAATCTTCCAGACTTGGAAGGACGAGTTTTAATCCTAGCGCTGGTCCTTGAGCTATAAATTGGTCCCCAAGCTTGCGTACTGTTTTCTGATTCATCTTTCTAGTGCATATTTCAATCTCTCTTTGGGGACGAAGTGAATTTCTTTATTGACAAATTGATGTGTCCTGATTAACGCAACTGACAACTACAACTTACAAACTTTAAGTATTTCAATTGGAATTTTTTTCCACATTTAACCATTATGAATTCTATTAATCGATTACCCATTCTTCAAAAAGTGAAAGGGAGGCTACCCAAAAAGAAAAGGGAGTAAATTGCACTGGAGAGGCCTATTAAGAGTTGATGGCTTTAGGACCCAATTAGGAAAAGGGAAATCTACACAAAAGATATACTGCCTGCTTCCTCCTGAGTAATCTCAGTTGTGTTGTTACGGAGAGTTAAAACTTCAAGGAAAGAGTTGGAACTCTTTCTAGAGAACCCCCTGCGGTTTTAAGTAATAGAGCTGCTTCTCTTGATCATATGTTCAGAAGAGCTCATGATTGTCCATTTGCTACTATGTTGAATGCTAAATACAACTATACTGTGCTAATGCATTCATGTTAGATAATTAATTTGTTCAACCAAAATGGCTTCTGCTAAAGAAAACCATCTTCTTCTTTTATTAAGCTGGGGATCGTCCATAGTTTGATTTACGTTTGTACTTGCAGGCGGCCATAGTGAATTCACAGACTCTTGAAGAGGTTGCCAGACTTGAAAAGGTACTTAAGATTTTCCTTTATTAAACATGTACACTTTTCCATTATGTATCCCTTTGTTTTGTGTCTAATATAATGCAGCGCGTATTATTGGAATAAGCAGGCTCTGAAGTCGGGTCAGCTTCCAGCGGATCTGAAAATACCGGAGGTCGTTACTGGGTCTGGTAGTGTCAAGGAAAGAGATGAAGAAATGAGTTCTACTAATCAAGATGAAGCAGATGTTGAACAGAAGAATGTAGAGGAGCAAACAAACGATGAACCTGCGCCCATGGAACAGGTACTATTCAAATGTATTTATACGTGAATAGATGCCTGTATCTGAAATTCCTGTTGCTCTCTTCTGCTCTTTCCAGTGCTACAGCTCTTGGCAAAATTAAAACTTTTCAGCATTTATTATGACTTTCTCAATTTTAGTCATTTTCTTCCCATCAAATTTTGAATTTCTAATACTAGTACTGAAATCACATATATTGAAATGAACTAGTTATTGAGGCCCATTTACTAAACTGGAGCATCTAATGACTGGGTGCATAATAGTAGGCATAACAAGAGTTCATCAAGCTAAGTCAAGTCCATAATTTTGTATTTAAACTTAACTTTCATGGAATAAAAAGTCAATTCCCAACTAAATTTTGAGTCAATAATGAAAAGCTACACAAGTTTTGTGCTTGAGTTGATCTCAAAGTCGAACTCGAGGATCTAAAATACTGAAGATGTTCACTTTGTCATTCAGATAAGTATTTGGTCCCTGAGAGTTTCTAAAATACAAGGAATGTAAAAGCTAAAACCTGTTAAGTATATAGTTATGTAGAAGTATCTAAAATATAGAATACCAGCGAGACAATTAGGCTTGAACCACCTGTAGTCTGAAACAATTAATTAAACTTGACAATCATTAGTTCAAATATTTGCTCAGCATAGGGAGTTCAACAAATGTACTTGACAATAAAAATTGGATTATTATTAGGTCCACTGCCAGTGTAGAAAAATCTTTCCACAAATTATTTTTGGATGAATGACATGAGTTTTTGGAGTTAATTTTGACCGAAGTCTTCAACATTTCAACAATCCAACGTTGAATGTATAACTCATTGGTGGTGATGCTTCAGAGGGTCGATTGTCCCCAGTAAAGCATAAGCAGCATTAGCACTGCCCTTGTTGAGACATTTTGTTCATTCACTAGTTAGGCAATGGGTTCGAATCCTCTTTGTTGCAATTCTCTCTGCTTGTTCTTGCAAGTATTTTGGTTCGATCTCATAGTCATACTCTTTTGTTTGGGGTGTCGTGGAGCAGCGCAATCACTAAGTACGTCTTTATTTCATTCTCTGTCAGGAATAGGAGGTTCCAAGCGGTTGGTTTATCGGACAGTTCTTGGTCATCAGCCTTGGGATGGAAAGAGCCAGTAATCAGAAAGAGTACTGGATGTTGTGCATGTATAATTATGCCAGGGGCGAACATGTTTTCCCTTTTCATCTGTTGGTTAGACGTGAATCTAATTTGTACTTTAATATCTCTCATAGTTTGCCAGTAGGATGAATCCTCCCTGTCCTCTATTAGATATTCACCTCTATAGAGCCATTTTCTGGTAGATTAAGGAAATTTTAGATGAATATTTATTCGTGCGTGATAATTGCCTAAGATTTTGTTCGTGGAGAAGTATCATACTCATGGAAAGGAAGAGAGTGTCTTTTGTTTGATCTGTAGCAGATCTCTCACTCTCTCAAATTTGATGTCTTACTGATTGGACCTAATACTCTTAATCGCATTTCTCTCTTTGTTGTACAAAGTTAGTCCTGACACCGACGCCTCCTTAGTTCTATTCGTTTGTTCTAATTTAGGTAAATGAGGAGACAACAATGGCAATGCGATCATTGGGTTATGAAGATAAGTAGGTGCCAGCAGAATTGCCAATTTACTTAATTGGCTTCGCGTGGATACTGACCGATAAATTTCGGTGACCAGATCAGTTGCTTGTACGAGTTAGCAAATAGCTATAGCTTTACTACTTATGAGTGGAACTGAGTGAAATCTATTATTGTAGAGTGAATGGCAGTTGGGCGAGAGATAACAATTTAAGCTCTTTTATACTATGTCAACTTAATCACATATCGATAAACCGTGCGGCTTGCTTCTGCTTTTTGTCATTACCAAGGGTAACCTTTCTAGGCAGCTCGGAATGCTCGGGGGGTTCGAATCCCGGAAATCGAGGAACGTTGTATGATTAACGTGGCGCGATAAAACTGATCGAGAAACCCCACATCGTGTTTCCCGTCCAAGATGGAACAGCTACGGTCGGAAACCCACAGCGTGTTTCCCGTCCAAGATGGAATAACTACGGTCTTGTCCCTGAAATCGCCGCGAATCAAACAAGGGAATCGTTGTTTACAACGACATCTACAAGGTCTTCCCAATAAACAAAGGCACAAGTGGGAACCTGTCGCCTTGGAAAATGTCGGATATCGAAAATAAAGAAAGAAGAGTGGGGACGAGGACATTCCTTTCTTCCTTCCCGAGACATCAACAAGGACCGTTTTGCTTCGACACAGGAAAATGTAAACCCAAGTGACAGATAATATTGCAGTAGGCTAGAAACGTTTGGAGAAGATGGCGAATGATTTGTTTGGCAAGATCGCTCTGGAAGATGTTCCTGCTTTATCTTGTGTGTTTTCGGGACGAAATCTAGCAGTGGCGTTCGTGTTCGTTCTTGTCGGATTGATTTCCTTTGGAAATTATAACCTTTGCTCTTATCTTTGGATGTGGAGGCCGCGGAGAATTCGCTTCCTGCACGTCTTCGGCGGGAGGCTTCTGTGGGTTGGGATTGCCTTCACTCCTCGTCAGCTATGTTTGGTCCTGAACAGAATTTTCTGCCACTCTACTGACAACAGCCGCACGTCATCCGCCCCCGACAGTGTCGAGAACCATCCAGAGATGCTCGATAATGCCACGTCCAACCGTGTGCCAAGTAGGTAGTCCACTCAATTTGATAGAAGGAACTGCAAGAATTTTCGCCGTCATTGGAAATAGGGAGCACATTTTTTCTCATCCCTTATTGTAATGTCCCTGCGATATTTATCGGTCCTGGTCACAGCTTTTCCCTTCTACTGTGACTGTATAGCTCTATCCTGACGGTATCTGATTCAGGAAGTAATGGTGCAGATGCAGCCTTAGGCGAAACTGAGCTAAGGGAACTGATGTCTCACATAATGGAGTCTGATGGCGGTCCGCCATGGCAGCTGATGATGGAGAGACCAACTCCAACCCTGACATACAAAGCTTGGTACAGAGACCCACCGGTAAGGTTCATCATTTTCTTGTCTAATAATCTGATCAGCTTACATTGATGCTCATCCTTTCAATGTACTGTGTCAAACGACCATCTTCGAACCGACCGCCTACCTTGCCTTAAATTCTTGGGAAAAATTACATGTTCATGTAGATTTCTTCGACCTTCAACGTAATTCGGTACTGGGAAACTGTGCGATAGCAATTGCATTTGCAACCTCGGATGCATAGTCTCTGGGAAAATTGTCTGTAGCACCTAGATCACTCTTTCATGCAGATCGAAAACTGAGAAATTAGGAAGGTTTTCATGAAGCCGTTCCACTTCCACCCCCATTTTTTTTAAGGAGTGGTTCTGGTTGATAGTCTCGCACTGCCACTCCTGATGGTCTCCTTCGTTGTCCAAATTGTTATTGCTCATATTTCAGGTTGGCCCAACACAGTATCGCACAAGAACGGTTTTCACGGACATCTCGCCCGAGTTACTGAGGGACTTCTTTTGGGACGACGAATTCCGTCTCAAGTGGGATAAGATGCTAGTCTACTGCAGGACTTTACATGTCTGCCCGCAAACTGGAACCATGGTTGTTCACTGGATAAGAAAGGTACTGAATCATTGTACCAGTAAATGGAACGATTTCCCTGTAGGAGCTAACGTTCAGATTTGTGTGTGTAGTTACCACTGATCCGAACCGAGCGAGAGTACGTCATCATTCGTCGCATTTGGCAGTCTGAATCCAGCTACTACTGCGTAACAAAGGTAAAAGGCCTGCTTGATATCTCCACTGATTCAGCGTAGCTTCACTTCAGCATTTTCTTATTTGTCTCTCATGTCAAGGGAGTGTCACTGGACAAGTTCTAGAATGATTTCCCGAGAACTACCTTTGGTAGCGAGAATTATCGCGCTGTCCAGATGCAATGTAGTCGTAACTTTCGCCTGTAAAATCAAGGCAAGAAGGTCATTCTAGGTACTTTCGGATGGCGACCCAGTACTGTGCATCACATCTGTCGAATCTTTACCATTGATGCAGTTTGTCTGGAGATTAAAAGCGAGCTTTTATCAATACAGGGAATAACATATCCGTCTCTACCGAATCGCAGAAATACCCGAAGAGTAGAGCTCTATTATTCTAGTTGGTGCATAAATCCAGGTACTTCTTTCATCATTCGCGAACCACTGATATTCTCTCAAAGATCACACATGGGGAGGTTTTGATGTTGAGAATGTCTGTACCTCTTCCAGTAGAATCAGGGAACCAGCAGCAGTACCCCGCATCAGAGGTAATCTTCTTCCACTACGAGGACATCGGTGTACCAAAGGAGATAGTCAAGATGTGTGCCAGGGCGGGAATGTGGGGCCTCGTGAAGAAAATGGCTGCCGCAGCTCAGGCTTACAATCTCACTCGAGCCAGCAGTGCACCTCGATCATCTTACGCAGTCCTCGCGTGCATAACCACCGAATGCGGGCCGTTGAAGTTTCTGGCTCCTAATGTGGAAGTTCACAAGGACGAGAAATTGAAGGATACACGGAGAAAAGACGTGAATCCCTGGAAATGGTTGGTGGTGGGAGGAGTGTTAATAGCTTCCGGGCTGACTTTACGGGCCACTAGCAAGGTGGTGCTATTCCGGTTAGGAAGATGGATGACGCCGCTCGCAAGGGCGAAGGGGAATCAGCGAAAGCATTGAAGCAAGCACTCAAACAAGGATTCAACTTCGTCTTGTTTTGCACCTGGCGATGTGAAGATTGAGCTCTGGCTATTGCACCAGAACCAGATACCAGAAGCAACTGCGGGGACTAACGCATCTTTCAGATTTGAAGGATGGCAGAGCGCTATTGCTCTTCCCGGCGAGCACCAAAGTAACACAGAATAATACAGGTTACTGTTGATTCTTAGGTTTTCAAAAAGGCATAGAACAATCAGTAAAGAGATGAACTAGAGACATTGTAAAACATCGTTGCCAATCAGGAAATGGCGAGACAGAATTTCTTTTTCGACTGAAAATAACAATCTGTCTCACCATTTCATGCCGCCAGAGCTTGGGTGTAATCTGTTGCTAGGTTTTAGATCAAGAAAAATGTACCCAGTATAGCTTTTGCTTCGGCTTCTCCTAATCACACCAATATCATGGCATTCAGCGACATTAAATGTCACTTGTCGAGGACTACAATATAGTCTTCTCTAGGATCATCAGAGCCGCAAAAAGCTCAACCGCTCATTTGATTTATAAGTATTTCTAGCGAGATTATATGGTTAATCAGACGCATCCATTGAAGGCTTCAACAATTAGACGTATTAGTATCTAAAGAACCTACTCATGACTCGATGTGCTTTGTGCCACAGGCCCACAAGACACTGAATTGTATGTAGGCCGCTAAAATGAGAATCTAGAGCACCATATATGGATCACCAGATATCAAGTCTGTCCAATGTTCCTGTTGTGCCCTTGTACTCCGGACAATAAGCTTGGTATCCCAAAAATGTGAGATTTGCAAGTCAAGGTAATAGGACCACCTATGACTCCTCACCTTAGGAAGAACATTGATAGATGTGCATTCAAAACCTCAATAAAGCAAAATGCTGTCGCCTATAGCTGATGCTATTTGCCCATCAATCATACTTATGGAACCAAGATCGTTCATGTCTAGATGGTATCTATCTATAACAAAAACAATCAATGCAAAGCACACGATCAGATTATCAAACACATATACCAATACAATATTTTCAACCCAAATGCAAACAAACTAGTAATAGTAGCAACATGACATGAAAATCCACCACTCTAATGATAGTAGCTGCATAACATGAAAATCCATCACATATGGTCACGTAAGACCAGAACACCACCACAGTAGCAACAACTAGAAATTTTAATCAGTGGGACCACTCTTTAAAAGTTCATACTGGGTTGATAGAAAAGCTAATAGCTCATAGCGAAACAGAAGTAGAGAAATAAACAGACCATGTAAGGTCCACCCAGGCAGCAGCATCCGAATCAGTAAAGGTACTCCCTTACAGTCCAGACTTAAGCTTAATCCAATAGAGTGCATGCTTCTCCTTCCGATAGAAGGCAGCAGATTTGATATATTGCAATTTCCGCGCACTCTCCGAGCAATATGCCCCCACCTAGAACAAAAACATATCGTTAGCAGCCATTACACAGGAACTACCTAGAATGAAAAACGCCCGAAAAGAAAGTAAAGGCAAAGGATCCACAAACAGAGCAGAAGAGAGGTCCAATAAAAAATCTAGGGACAGGGAACCTTGGCTAGGGTTCGCATAAATCTTCTTTCGTGCAGCGCCCAAGCAGTAGCATATAGCGCGAGAGCTCGCGCACTGGTGCAGGCATTTCGCCCCATCCTCCTGCACCAGCCGTGGGGGAGAGTTTATTGATTGCTATTCAGAGTCGTCATAAAATTCACCATCATCAGAGAGCTCATCGAACGATCGGATATCAAGCTGGTAACGGAGGATGCCCCCAATCCCACCAAAACCTCTACAGAATTGGGATCCCTCTTGCGACTTGTTCGTGACAAACTCAAGCGTGCAACCAAATCGCTTATATTCGTTAGCAAACCACTCCAGGAGCGACATTTTCTCCTGAACCTCGAGCTCAGCCAGGTTGGCAGTATCCCTGAAGTTGTCCTGGTCAAGCTCCTGCTCTTTGTTCAAGTGCTTGATGATAATCTCACCAGTAGTGCTGCTTTTCAGTGTGAACCTATTGACATCCAGGTTCTCCCACACAATGAGAATTTCAACAGCACCCATCTCCAGAACTTTCAGCGTGTCATCCACACCGAAAACATATTTTCCAGTATCCTGGCTTATCTCCTCGAAGTATTTACCAATCAAGCGCTTTTCTTGAATGAACTTCACGTTGGCCAATATCTCTGAAGACAACTCGATGGCCTGGTTGAAACCATTCTCACCACCGTAAGAAACATCGACCACATTCAGTATCTTGGCCTGAAGACGAGGATCGAACATGTCAGATTGACTCAACTCAGTTTTGAAGTCTGCTGATCCAGCCAGTATAAGTCCTGAAACATTGGGCTGGCTACTTGATGGATTGATGAAAAACTGCGTGGCTAGCTCAGCCGTCTTCCTCACATAGTTGTGGCGCTTCTCCATTCGAAGACGAGCAAAACGAAGAGCTGACTGCCCACCTCTTCCATGCTTCTTCGGCAGGTCCACACTGAATTTGTGAAGCACCTCCCTCGTATTACCACTCAGAGTCCCAAAGAGAGTCCCATTACCATCCATAACAATGAAACCAAACTTATCATCGGATTCTAAGAGTTCATTCAGAGCTTCAGTATGGAACTTGTTGTCACACAGGTACAGAGATGCATTGATGGCCCTGAAAGGCTCAAAATCAATGGTCACCTTCTTCTCCTTTCCATCGTCAGTGACAATTGTGCCAGTGTACAGCACAAGCCCATTAGAAGGAACCTTGTTGTAAAGCTTGAGCCTCTGCTGAGCGGACGTGATCGCGCCGAGCACAGATTGTCGATTCACCCTGCTCTTGATGTTTGACGCAGTACCAAACTCATCGCCGAGCATTTTGGTAACTCGAGAGATTTGATCACGAGGAGGCATGATCAGAGAAATCATGCTTGTGCCATTGCCTCTTGCAGATTCCAAAGCCTTAATCAATTTCTTGATCTTCCATATCTCGATGTTCTTGTCAGTCTCATGACCATCAGCCATCCCTACGTTTAAAAGCTCACAGCAAAAGCAGCCAAGCGACCTGAAAATAACAATCCATTGACTCCATAAAACCAAGCACCACATCACTACAACCAGCACAATCATTCAGTAAAAACCAACAACATTTAATCGATCGATGCATTCAGTCAAGACTCTGAACCTACAACAGACATCTCCCAATCCGTCAACTCCTCCAATCGAGACGACCAAACAATCACAACCATCTTCCGATCAATCAATTAACACCCATAAACACGCCGTGAAGAAAACAGGCACCCAAAGGCTCAACAAGCACACTATTCCATGACAATTCAGTTGAAAGAACAACATATTCTAAACAAACAACCACTCGAATACCGACGACAAAACAAAAGGAGCATCATAACCACAACACAACAGACTCAAAATGCACGAATATTTCCCCATCTTTCTCGGCGGGTCGCGCCAAATCCACAGATCTCCACTACGGAAAAAGAGTCGATCAGGCGAAAGACCAGCTTTTTTCATCATGGGAAAAGAACTGTCGTCATCATCAGACACAAAAATATCATCCATCCACACAGAACACCAATGACCCCCAATTGACCATGAACCAAAACCCAAACAAAAACCCAGACAGACAACAAGATGGGCAATCCCGAAAATCACCGAACCAACAAAAACCGGGCTCACCGCCACCCTAATCAACATAAAAACAAAACAAGAACACGAACTCCAAGCATCCCACGAGCAAGAACTCAGGAACAACAAGATCAATCCCAAGAACGCAGAGAATCAACAGCACGGGAAAGGAAAACGACGGAGATGATAACCTGGGAGATACGTGAGGACGAGAGGTCGCGGGGCGATGATGGCACGAGGAGGAGGAGGAGGAGGGATGACGACGGGGGAATGTTTTCTCTCGAGCGTTCTGATTAGATTAATGGGACGAAGAAACGAAGCTGGCGTGTTTTTTATTTATAGCGGAAACCCTAACCCCGGTTCAACTAACCACGGTTAAGGCGCGTGCGCGCGCGCGCGAGCTGGACCGGCTTGTAAAGCAGGGTGGGTTGGTGGGGTACGAGGACGTAACGACGCGATAGAGGACCGCACAGAATCCTAGTACGACACGAGTCCGAAGCCCAAAAGCCCCCCCCCCCCAAAAAGAACTATAAAAAAAAAAAAAAACGAGAGGTCGGTCGAGTTCGATTCGAGTCGTGAATAGGGAGGCTCCGTGGAGCTTCGGTACGGTGATTAACTCGCCGAATCTTGCCCGCCTTGACGAGGGTGAGGTGTGTGTGCTTCGTTCCTAGCCTCCCTGTCTCAAGTAATCTCAATCCGCACTCCTCCATTCGTCTTCGATATCGATCGCCAAAGGCCATGGGGACCGGGATGTCCTGACCAACTTAGTAAGCTACTGATTGAACGTAACAAGAGCGCAATTTGTACACTAGGAATTGTAAATGTTTCCACAATGTGTTACTTAACCAGTGCCTCGTTAACGAAATTTTTCAAGCATTTAGTATTTCATATTAAGAGATATCGGAGCATTTCATATAGAAGGGGGACTTTATATTATAAACTTTAGGGTTCATATCACGAAAGATCCAAAACCGGTAGATTTATGACAGATTTATTCCGAACTAATTTTTTGATCACCAAAAACCCAAAACTAGTATACTTGTGACAAATTTGTCTTCTGTAAAATTAGATTAATGCCATGAAAAATCACAAATTAATAAATCTATGACAAATGGAGAACTAAAATTCCAAACTGGTACACCTGTTAATTATTACATGTCATATAACTCAGCAATTTAACGATAAAATTTAACGGAAACTTACGATAATTCGATGAAATCCATTTAATAATCTTTCTTTTGAGGCAAAATTTAAAATAATGGCCTGAAATACTCTCATTTTCTCAAATAAGGGTATATAATGAATCTTGTTTCAAATAAAGGCATAAAGTGACCATTTTAGTCTCAAATAAGAACCTGGCCTCACCGGTTAAAAGGGTATTTTCGTCTTTTATTTTTTTGAATTTTTTTCTTTCTTTTTTCCTTTTTTTTTCTTTTCCTTTTCCTTTTTTTGTTTTTTCTTCTCTTCCCTCTTCTGGCCATTAACAGGGCCGACGTGGGGCGAGGGCGGCCCTCGCCTTTGCTGGCGAGGGTAAACCTTTCTCTCATCGGATCTGGTGAGCGTCGCCCTCGCCCACTCAGCCCAAGTAAGGCGACCCTTACTCGACATCGATGAAGGCGGCCCTTGCCTAAGACCGACGGAGGTCGTTGGGCACGCACAGTGATGGTTGGGAGGGAAGAAGAAAAAATGAAAAAGAAAAGAGAAAAAGAAAAAGAAAGATAAAAAAAACAAAAAAAAAATATACTCATAATTTTTTTTGACTAAAATACCTCTTATTTGACGACGGAATAGTCACCTGGCTGAATGTCCTTATTTGAGACGTTTTAGTTACTTTAGACCTTTATTTGGGATAATATTCACTCCAAGTCCTTATTTGAGAAAATAATTACACTTCGGATCCCTTTTTAGAATTTTTCCCTCTTTTGATGATAACCAATTTGTTTCAAATCGAAATAATTTCTTTTTGGCCCCTCAAGTTAATTCAAATCATAATAGCGTGGCCCGCGAGGGGTCACTTTTGTGATTTCCCATTTTTCCTGGACTGGCGAAGGCAAAAAGGACAGGGAATTTCGCGGGCACTTGGCCCATCAGAAACCCTGGACCTTGCTCGAAGCTCTGTCAATGGCGGAAGAAGCAGCTCCGCTCCTGAGCCTCGCCGAGATCGGCGGCCGGGGGCGGGCGCTGGTGGCGGCCCGGCCGCTGCGCGGCGGCGAAATCGTCCTCCGGGACTCTCCGATCCTTCTCTACTCTGCTCTTCCCTTCACCAAACAACCGCCTCCTCCTCCTCCTCCTTCTTCTTCGACTCCTCGCTACTGCGACGGTTGCTTCAAAATCTTGCCTCAGCCCTCCCCGCCGCGCGACGTGGCGTGCCCTTCGTGCGGTCGCCACGCGTTCTGCGGCCCCGGCTGCCTCTCCGCCGCCGCCGCCACGTCGCACACCCCCTGGGCCTGTCTCGCGCTGTCCCGCCTGGTCGCTTGCCCCCTGCTCGACGGCCAGCCTCTCGAGCGCCACGTCCAGGCTCGGTTCCTGATCGCCGCTTTCAATCTCGCCGCCGTCTCCCCTTCCGATTTCCAGCTGTTGCTCTCTCTCCAGGGCCGGGAGGCTCACGGCGGCGGAGGCGGCGACACCGTCTCGGCGGCGCTGTTCCTGCATCCGCTGCTCGCCTCGGTTTGCCCTCCCCCTCCTCCGGCTTCGCCTTTTCCTCAGGGGTTTTCTGTTGAGATGATCGTCGCGTTGCTGTCGAGGGACAAGCTCAATGCTTTCGGTTTGATGGAGCCGGTTTCGTCGCGGGACGGCGGCGGCGAAGTGGATGGGGAGAGATCGGTGAGAGCTTACGGTATTTATCCGAGAGCTTCGTTCTTCAATCACGACTGCCTGCCAAATGCTTGTAGATTTGACTACGTGGACTCTGCTTCCGATGGTAGTACTGATATAATCGTGCGGATGATCCATGATGTTCCTCAAGGGAGAGAGATCTGCTTGAGTTATTTTCCGGTCGACTTGAATTATGCGAATAGGCAGAGAAGGTTGATGGAAGACTATGGGTTCGCCTGCGACTGCGATCGCTGCAAGGTCGAGGCCAATTGGTCCGATGAGGAGAATGAGCATGATGAGAGTGGCAAAGACGACGATGGCGACGGTGAAGGGATGGATGAGGACACCGATGAACAGATGAGCGGGTCGGAGGCGGGTATTGCGGAGGAGAAAGAGACTGACTTCCCCCATGCGTATTTCTTCCTTAGGTATATGTGCAACAGGAAGAACTGCGGCGGGACAATGGCTCCTTTGCCTCCCTCGGATGGTGCACCTTCCGATATAATGGAGTGTAATGTGTGCAGTCAGCTCAGGAATGCGGATGAAGAGGCGGAAGCCGATGGAGAAGAGGATACGGACGAGTGAGGTCCCCCATTTTTGATCTTGTATGAAGCTCTTCTACTCATAGACTCACTTCCATGTTTTTCTCTCTGATACATCCTTTAGCCTAGCTCTCCAGCCAAGTCAGCTGCGAGTTAATGCATAACACTAGCGGGACCTAGTTGGCTAACTTGTAGAACTTTGCTTCAAAATCCAATGTTCTTGTGGCGTAAGTTGTGGATTGCGGGTACTATTGAGTTTCTATTTTCACCCATTTTGAGGGAAAAAATTGAGTTTGTAATGCCGAATGCCATGTGCTCTGTGACTATGGTGGAGCTATTATTCTCCGGAGGTGAATTTTCTTTCTTTATTTACATTGAGGATAGTGTGTAACATCTGATAAATGAAGTGAGGGGAAGTTTTACCTTGAGTTCCTTCATGACATCAAGTATGCGTATTGATAGACTTGAATGTTCTATGAATCCTATAAGTTGACCAAGTTGCTCACATTTGTCAGATCTTCAGATTTTGCAGCTCTTTGGCATTAGAAAAGGTGGTTGAATCTGATGAAAATTAACTTGATCTGATATCGCGGCACATGATTTCCCAACCAAATGATGTTTGGGAGGTGAAAAAATTGCCATACGTGTTTTGATTCAACTGTGCAGCATGCACGATTTCTAACTGTCTTTATAAAGGATGCCTGTGGATCTTAAGGGACAGGTTTTTTCAGCGAGTCATCCTTGTCCTTGGGGCTATATGGCCTGGTTGTTTTTTAACTTGTGAGCTGGAGAATTTGCCATTTCTTCTTCGATCACCCGTTTGACAGCCAAAGACACTTCCAGCGTATGGTGCTAGTTTCTCTAATCGAAGCTCGATGGTCCTTGTTCCTTGTCCCTAATCTCACCCATCCTTGTCCTTCGTCCTCACAGAATTTGTTGAGCTCGTTGGAGTTGTATTTGATGCCTTAGTTGCTTCGTTGGATCTTGATTCCGGCCCACTTTGCTTCTCGGCGTGATTTTTGAATTTCTTGAAAATCGAGAAAGCTTCTGATCTTTCTCAAAGAAAGTAGACCCGAAGACGAAGAGAATAAAATACTTATATCGACTGGGTGTGGGGGTCCCCATTGGACCATATACATCCAGAATGAACTAAGTTTCAATGGTTCTTTATAGCGCTCCATGCGCTTCCAGATGCGAATGACTGCCTTTGTTATTTTCCAATGAGACAGCCTTCACAAACATCTAAAATGAAAGTCTCTCATCATATTTTTTTCTGATGGAAAATCTTTGGCTTAGAAAAAGTTGAATTGGCCAACTCTCCGGTGCCATAACCATGAATCATCAACTCGAGTTCTTTCGGTCAAAATCAACTTGAGCTTTCATAGCTATATTTTTGTCATATTTTCATCGAATTCGAAAGTTCTTATTCTCCAATTTAACAAAGGCAATAATTTGATTTTTGTACTTATTAGAGATAGTGCATGTATCTCCATTAAAATATAAAGAATAACCATCTTGTGTCATTTGGTCCACACTGAGTAAGTTTTGTGCTAGACTAGGGACTAGATATGCGTTATGATTAATATCTTTGGCCTTTAATTGTTTCAATTTTCCTTTCACATTGACTAATGCGCTGCTGCCCAATCTCGTTTGGGTTTTCGCAGATGTGTCAAATATTGTTGAACATAGTTCATCACAGTCATGTGATTACTGCACCACTATCAACATGTATAATTTTTTTCGACATTTGCCAGTTCGCTTGCGCTGAACATATTATCCGTATTTCCCTTTTCTTCAACATAATTAGCTCGATAATTTGTTTTCAACCAAATTTTTTTTTATACGTGGCTATATCTTTTACGTGAGGGCTATTGTGGTTGGTTTATCTAGAAACCAACAATCTTTTTCTAACTGATTTATTTTCTTGCAAATACTGCAGGGTAGATTTTTTTTTTCCTTCGAAGAGGTTTCTCCTTCGCTTTTATTTTTCCACGAGCTCCTTATACCCTCTTTAGATTTATGAGACCGCATGTTTATTTTAGGCTGAAAATCACTTTCAACTGAATCTTCATCTTGTAGCATTAGTCCTTTTTCAAACGCCTCTAGAGAGCCAATTAATTCACTCGCTAACATGGTTTTTAAACCCTTAGATTATTCTATAGAGGTGACAATAGGATTGTATTCTCTAATAAGTTTTGCAAATACTTTTTCGACTACCCCGATATCATCTCCATAAGCCCTCATTTGATTTACTCGTCCTTCTAATCTTCCACATTATTGTTTGAGAGTCTCATAATTGTTTATTTTAGCATTTTGAAGAGATTGAAATCTAATGGCACGGGCCTTTGTTGTGTCTTGGAACTCTTCTTTAGTATGTTGTTATATAATGTTACGAGTTTGAGTTGTATAAGAAACCCAATCTGATTGGAGGATGAAATTGGTTTGTTAAACTGATCTTGTTGGATTAAAGCCCAGCACACTTATCCTATTTGGATCAGAACTCATAGAGTGGGTTGTTGTAATCTTATCCAAGCCGGACATTAACTGGACTCCTTATGGCCAAACAAAAAATAGGAGTTTGTATGGATTAGGGGTTTGCAAAACAGACTGTCCAAATCAGGAATCACTTGGACCGGGCTGATCCGGTCAGTTTAGTCCGGTCCACGAGAGTATTGGTTTAGTTCATAGTTTCTAAAAGTGGAACCGGTGTCCGGACGGTCCGGTTTAAAAAAGAGCCAAACTGAACTGGACTTACCAGATCATATCAACTACATATACTTTTTTTATTGTTAATAAAATGAATTCTAAATTTCGAACTCTTGATCCCATGTTTATAAATAACTCTTCATTTCAATGTCCTGAGGGAAATTAATCAGCAAGGTTAAAAGTTTTAGTACAGTGCATTGACTGTTTCATATAATAGTAAGTGTAAGAAATTGAACAAATAAATACAATTAGTTGGTTGGCCTGATTTCATTGGACTAGAGTAGACCGGTGAAATCGGGAAGCAGACCGGATCAGGAACCAATCATCCCCGGCATGGACATGTTAGTGCTCGTCGGAAGAGAAAAGAGAGAAACGTGCATTTGCGTGGGGCTGTGCGTGCCGTTGACTTCTTCAAGCCTTAGAGTGGAGTTCTCTTTTCGTTGGTGGCACAGAGGAGATCTGAACATTGGGTGAAGTTTGTGCAGACATCAAATTGAGGCGTTTTCTTCGTGAAGACGCGTGCGTTTGGAGTTCTCCGTGTTTTGTTTATTGTGCAATTATGTGAAGCCAAACACTATGGATTTGAGTCCTTACCAAAAAAAAAAAAAACACTATGGATTTGAGTCTAATCCTGGACGGACAGGGAAACACTTGTACGTTCCGAACTCTGTAATTCTCAAATTGATTGGTGGATTATTTGCGGTTGGCTCTCCCCGTCAAATGGCTGCTAATGGTCGGGCTGAATCACGTAAATTTTTCCTTATTATTCTTTGTTTAATTTCTCTAGTGATTTTGTTCTCTTGCGTTATCTAGTTGCATGCACTCTTTGGCTTCTGCGTTATTTTAGAATAGTCTTTGCGGTCTTTGCTCCAATGGTTCGTGGAAATATTGTTTCCAAGAGTGCTTGTTGGATGACATACAGAGCCCTTGCAACTTTTTTGTAGTTGCTCCGTCGGAAGCTTGTACCTTCCTACGGAGCCACATATCCTTTCTCCATGATGTCCAAGAAATCTTGTGTCATAAAGAAAGTCGTCATTTTAATGCTCCAATAAATATAGTTATTTTCATCGAAAGTAGGAATGGTAGTGAGATAGAGTTTGGCCATTGTTTAGGGGTCGGGTATATATATATTTTAACAGGAGTCGGATATTTAGGTGGGTGATTATAGTAGTAGGTGGATAGGACTCACGCCTAACACCAACCGAATGAGGCTCTGATACCACCGTTAGCTTTTGGTGTTAATGTGCAAGTGCGTATGTCCGTGGAATTTACTCAGCAAAGGAACAAGGAAGGAGCTTTTGGAGCTGCTTGTATTATCAAAATGTTTGGTTCAAGGGATTTATGGAGCTGTAGTTGATCTGAACATGAATGAACGGGCATGGAGCATTGTTGTAGTCCTTCCTATTCGACTCTTCTGCTAAGAATCTCTGTCGGAAACAGAGAAATTTGCTTCATTTTAAACGTTGGACAGATTTTTAGCCATTAATTTTGACTCCCACCAACTTAGCTAGAGCCACAAACTTTAACTACTCACTACATATCTAGAAACTTGTAGAGTCTTGGCTTTTCTGGATAAATTGGCTACAACTTCTACAAAATTTAATCAAAAAGAAAATGTTGCAATGGAAGATTTCATTTGTGATGGCCCAAGCCAAGCGGAGGAGCGCGGGAAGGAGGGATGGCGGTGTGTCCACGCCACTATCCCGGGCGTGCGCAGGGAAGTGGAGTACCTCTCTTGTCCCACATCGTCTAGGGGGAAGTTCGGGCTAGATTATAAGGCATGGGGTTCTATATTTGTGTAACGCGTTTTAAAGCCATGATGGTTAGTGGATCCAAGGCGGACAATATTACACAATATAGACCCAGAGTGTTATAGGTGGTATAAAGCCGACTCTCGACTGCATGTGGGCCCACAACAAGGGCACTGTGCTCGTAAGGGGTGGAGAGTGTGATGGCCCAAGCCAAGCGGCGGAGCGCGGGGAGGAGGGATGACGGTGCGTCCGCACCACTACCCCAGACGTGCGTAGGGAAGTGGAGAACCTCTCTTGTCCCACATCGCCTAGGGAGAAGTTCCAAGCTCGCTTATAAGGGTTGGGATTCTATATCTGTGTAACGCATTTTAAAGCCATGAGGCTTAGTGGATCCAAAGCGGACAATATTATATAGTGTAGACTCGGGGTGTTACAAGTGGTATCAGAGCCAATTCTTGACTGTATGTGGGCCCACAGCAAGGGCGCTGTGCCCATAAGGGGTGGAGAGTGTGATGGCCCAAGCCAAACGGCGGAGCGCAGGGAGGAGGGATGGCATTGCGTCCGCGCCACTATCCCGAACGTGAGTAGAGAAGTTGAGTACCTCACTTGTCCCACATTGCCTAGGGGGAGTTTCAGGCTAGCTTATAAGGCTTGAGGTTCTATATTTGTGTAATGCATCCCACATTGACTAGGGAAAAGTTTCGGGCTAGCTTATAAGGCTTGAAGTTCTATATCTATTTAACTCGTTTTAAAGTCGTGAGGGTTAGTAGATCCAAAGCGGATAATATTACACAATGTAAACTCGGGGTATTACAGGTGGTATCAGAGCCGACTCCTGATCGCAAATAGGCCCACAGCGAGGGCGTTGTGTCCGTAAGGGGTAGAGAGTGTGATGACCCAAGCCAAGCGACGGAGCGCGGGGAGGAGGGATGGCGGTGTGTCCGCGCCACTACCCCGGACGTGCGCAGGAAAGTGGAGTATCTCTTTTATCCCACATCACTTAGGGGGAAGTTTCGGGCTAGCTTATAAGGTTTGGGGTTTTATATTTGTGTAATGCATTTTAAAGCCGTGAGGGTCAATGGGCTCAAAGCAGACAATATTACACAGTATAGATCCGGGATGTTACAAGTGATATCAGAGCCGACACACGCAGAACCGACTCCCGACTGCGTGTGGGCCCACAGTGAGAGCGTTGTGCCCATAAGCGGTAGAGAGTGTGATGGCCCAAGCCAAATGGCGAAGTGCGGGGAGGAGGATGGCCGTGTGTTCGTGCCACTACCTCGTATGTGCGCAGGGAAGTTGAGTACTTCTCTTGTCCCATATCACTTAGGGGAAAGTTCCGGGCTAGCTTATAAGGCTTGAGATTTTATATCTGTGTAATGCGTTTTAAAGCCGTGAAAGTCAGTAGATCCAAAGCGGACAATATTGCATAGTGTAGACCCGGAGTGTTACATCATTGGCCCAAAACTTTGTCATCTTTCAGACTACCTATCCAAATCGGAGAATGATGAAGAAGATTGAAACAAGAGAATCATCTGATAATGATATACATAAACAGCCAAATGTCCATCGTTCAAAACATTTAGAGAAGGAAATAAGCACGACTAAAAACAGGAGGACAATCAATTATTCATGACAACAATCAACAACCAATCATAAGATAATTATCGAGCATGATCAGCCATTAGAAGAAAAACCTAAAAATGGAAAAAAGAAATTATTATACGAAGTCAACGGGAGGGTTCAAATGTAGCTGAGCACCGCATATACAGTCTGAATTATGGTGAGGACGAAGAGGAAGATGGCGGCAATGAGAGACAATATAGACCAAGGACTCCCGAAGTAGTCTCGGTTGAGATTAGCCCTCCGCTTGTTACAGGGCGTCTCGCAGTAGTCACTGTTGTTCTTTTGCACGGCGTCAAGGCTGCTGTTGGATGCGAGCGGCACTCCCTCGCACAGAGAGTTGAATAGCTTGGCGACAGCCTTGTCGCTCGCGAGGGCATTCTGGATGATGCCTTGGGCGTGGAGCAGTGCGACATCCCGCTCACTGTTGATGATGTTGTCCATGAAGGTGACGCAGGCTGTGATCTCGTTCCCAGGCCCGATGTGCAAGCGCTCGAAAGTCATGAGGTCGAGGAACATGGATTCGGTGTCGTCCCCCACCTTGATAACGGGAAGCCACGGGACCCCTCTGGTGAAGGAGATGTCCTCGAGACTGCGGGTCCAGCTCGTCTTGAACTGGATCCCGGTCTCGTTGAGCTCGTTGGCCGACCGGATTATCTCCTGGGGGGCCCACCCGATTATCTCCTCAGCTTCCTGGATGGCCGACCCGATTATCTCCCTCCTGGCCAACGGGATTGTCTCCTCGTTCTCCTCGGTGGCCTGAAGCCGCACATTTTCCAGGACGTGCTGGACCTTCTTGGTCTTCATCATCAGCTGGCCCTTCCTGAAGACGTCCACGACATGCAGGCATTTGCCCATCCTTGGGATGCGCCTGCCAGAGCAGTACTTGAGGATGAGCATGTTGACGTATTCCTCGTCCTGTGATGTTGGAGTCAAGTCAGCGCATTGAATACAAGATTGTTGTCGTGTGCTACTTGCTCAAAACAGGATTGATTAATATCACGAAAATTTCAAAAATAATAATTAATCACAGAAAATTTAAAATTAGTATATGAAATAAACTTATTTTAAATTAGTTTTTTGATCATTAAAAATTAAAAACTGATACATTTGTGATAAATTTACCATCCATTAAATTAAGTTAATATCACGAAAAATCATAAATTGATACACATGTGATAAACGGAGAATAAAACCTCAAATTGGTACACTCGTTAATTGTCATGTGTCATTCAACTCAGATATTTGATCATAAAATTTAACGAAAAACTAATGAAAGGTAAAATTGTCATAGGTGTATCGGTTTAGAGTTTTTTTATAGTCAAAAAATTAGTTTTGGGTGAATTTATCACATAGATAATAATTTGAGATTTTTTATTGTATTAACCCAAAAGGAAAAAAGAAAGTCTCCCATAGAGGTGACTATCAGAAAAGAGTTTCTAAAGATTTACTTTCCTTACGGTGTGTACGTTATCATAAGTAAGGATTTATTAATCAACATAATATTCGGTATATCTCATATAATTAGTTAAGAAATATATGGTAGATTTTCCCTTTTCCTTTTCTGTTAATCAATGCCTTGTATAAAGTTTGTATTGTTGATAATTATAGTTGGGCAATTTGGGTTTATTTGATGAAGGAAAAATTAGAGACATACGTCTATGTTAATTTTTATCATATCACTCGACTTTCCTAGTTCATGTAGGAAGCGAAGGAGTAGCAGCAGTGGGAAACCACTGTACGAGATCTTCTATATCTCAAGAAAAACCAAGGACAAGAGATTTTGTTATTAGTCCCAACTTTATTTCACTTGACCGCCTTTTGTGATTCCGAGTGGGCTAGTTGCCCGACCACTCGACATTCAATCACTTGTTACTTTGTCATGCTTGGTGGTTGTCCCGTTCTTGGAGAACCAAGAAGCAAACCACAGTTTCTTAGTACTCTACTGAAGTTGAATATCGCACTATGCCAATTGCCACTAGTGAATTGATTTGGTCGCGCAGTTACTTGTGTTCCTCGTGGTATTGCAAGACAAACCAATGGATCTTTATTGCGATAACCAAGCCGCTTTACACATTGCAACAAAACCCGGTATTTCATGAACGAACAAAGCATATTGCGAATGACGGCCACTTTGTCCAAGAACATGTATAGTCGGTGGGCATTAGAACCAACCACGTACCCACTAGACTTTAACTGACGAACTTTTTTACCAAGGCATTGGGTCAAGATTGGTTCACATTTCTCATAAAAGCAAGTTGGGCATTCCTTTTTGTTTAAAATTTGATATATCAGTTATCATTAGTTTGGATTTATTAGCTAGCACAATATTTGATATATCTCTTATAATTAGTTAAGAGATATTTGGTAAATTTTCCCTTTTCCTTCAATGTCTTATAAATATATTTGTACTAACGATGAGCAATACAAGCAAAATTACGATTTCTCTCAGTAATAGATTTAATAATGAAATTGTCGATTGATCTCGAACCGTGCATCCAACATCTTTAGAGCATTAGATTTGATGGATTCCATGTGAGGTTCATGTGAGATCAGCAAGATGTACTGTTAGGTGAACATAGTATGGCGGTTTATGTGCATGCAATAACCTCTCTAACGACGGAACGAAATCTAAGAAACTAACCTTCTTGTAATCGCTCTCGATGGCGACCGGCTCATACAGCACTAGCATTGGCAGCTGATTCTCAAGAATCAGCATGTCCCGCGTTATGAACGGCCGTATGTATTTTTAGCCTGTCGATGCTGAAGGGGGGGTCGTTGGGCGCATAGCCATGCTTCTCCTCTATCGTGGTCCTCTTGATCTCGAGCATGAAGCAGCCGTCCATGATCATCAGCTCCAGGAACTGGCCACCTCCGCCGTCCTTCCATTTCAGGTCTAGCGTTGCGTAGCTCTCCTCGAGGTCCCGCGCCACCTTTCTCAGGGAGTAAAGGAAGCGCTTGAGGGTCTTCCCGGACCGCTCGAGGAAGTGGAGGAGCACGCGGTGCTTATGCTCCTCCATTTGGCGGAGGTGGACCTCGCCATAGTGGTAGGGGCCGAAAGAGACAACCTGCGGCTGGTACGCCTTGCAGTTGAGGTCGGTGATGAAGGCGGGGACCTTGTAGATGGACGGATTCTTCCAGTACAGTTGCCCGTTGGAGGGCATTCACTTGAGGATCTTGTCGACTTGGACGATCCACTTGGTCTCGTCCGGGTGCAGTGGGGGTGGCAAGGCTAACATGGTTCGGCAAGTTTCAGAGGTTCCACAAGGTGAGAGGAGTGGAGAATTCATGGAGAGAGAGAGAGAGAGAGAGAGAGAGAGAGAGAGAGAGAGAGAGAGAGAGAGAGAACCAGTTTGAGCATGTCCCGTGGAAACCGTAGGAAATGAATTGCGTGCCCGCGTAGCACGAGGTCTAGCGACCGAGTATGAGCCATTGAATGTGATGAATCTCACGAGTGTCTGCCTAAATTAAAAGGCTCGTTTGAATTGAGCACATGCATTTCCAATTGAGGCATGAACTTCGCATATTTCATATTTGATGCGACACTTGGTAATAATTTGTACACTACAAAAAAACATGTTTTTTCCGACGAAATTTCCAATAAAAAATTCTGAAAAATTCGTGGGTAATTCGTCGTCGGAAAATTTTCCAACAAAAAATTTTAATTTTCGTTGGAAATTTGCGATGAAAATTTTTTCGTTGGAAACTTCGTGGGTAAATTAGTGGCTAAATTCCTTGGAAAGTTCGTTGGAAAACTCGTGACAAAACTCATCGGTAATTATTCGTGGGTAAATTCGTGGATAAATTCTTTGGAAATTTCGTTGCAAATTTTGTCGCGAATTTTCCAACGAAAAATTTGGAAAAATTCGTTGGAAAACTAATTTCCAACGAAATTACCGACGAACAAAAATTCGTTGGTAATTCATCGTCGCAAATTTTTGCGACAAAATATTTAAATTTTCGTTGGTAATTTGTGATGAAATTTTTTCGTCGCAAAATTCGTTACAAAATTCATCGGAAAGTTCGTCGGAAAGTTCGTCGCTAATTATTCATTGCAAAAATCGTGGCAAAATTCGTCGGTAATTTTTTCTGATAAATTTCGTGGCAAAACGAATTTCCGACAAAAAAAATTTCGTCACTAATTCGGCGTCGGAAATTTTTTGCGACAAAAAATTTTAATTTTTCGTTGGTAATTTGCAACGAAAACATAGTCGTGGCAAAATTCGTGGGAAATTTCCCACGAATTTTACTACGAAATTCAAATTTTCGGCATAGGCGGATTTTTTCAATTTCGTGGCAAAATTCGTGAGAAATTTCCCACGAATTTTGCCACGAAATTGAAAAACTTGGTATTTTGCCACGAACAAAAAAATTCATTGGAAATTTTTTTTTCGCAAATTTTGGCGACGAAAATTTGAATTTTCATTGATAAATTTAAATTTTTGCCGGAATCGTGGCCGCGAGCCCCCCGCTAAAGAAGATCTTCACCGATTTTCCACGACAAAATCTCGGACTTTGTCCACGGTTACTCCAGAATTACTACATAGTACGTATGGATTCATAGTCATCATGGGAAACAAGAGTTGGCAAAAATGATTCAAAACACATCATTGAACAGAAGAACATGTTATTAATGAGAAGCACCAAATCCCACCAAGTCATGTTTATGGTCACACTACTAACCAAAACACCTGGAAAAACTCCCAAGAAACCACCCCCTCCAAAAAAAAAAAAACAAGAAAACTCTGTTGGAAATTTGGGATAAATTTATGAGTAAATGAATGAGAAATTGATTATCAAAGAACACTCTTGAGTTGGAAGTGAGAAGTGGAAAAACACTAGTCCCACATCGGAAAAGAAAGAAGGTTATGTAATACTTTATATACAGTTACAATTATTTGAAGTGGTAACTATTATAACATAAACTCTCTGCCTCACGCGCAGGCACAGAGGGGGTGCAAATCCGATGCTCCATAAGCTGAAACTTGGGCGCAAGCGCACATCCCGCGTACATGATTGTAGGACCGAAAGGTGGGTCTCGCGACGAGCCCAATTTTGCCTTCTGATTTAATTTTTCAACTCAAACAGTTACGAGTTTCATAACGTGCGGCAGCCGTTATTCTCATTCATATTAATTTTATAACGGCATATTTAATCATCCGTTATTCGTATTAACTTTATAACGGCAGATTTAATTGTCCATTATTCGTATTGATTTTATAACGGCAGATTTAATCGGTCGTTATTATCCCCGAATTGATCTCCCCTCTGTTCATTGTTTTTTTTTTGATCGAAATCATTCTTCCTCTGTTTTTATGCTCTTTGCATTTACACTGTTTTTAAAAGTGTTCATTTCAAGTTTTTTCAAGTTCTCCGGAAGTTTGGAAGTGCTGTGATCTCTTCTTTGTTGTTAACCGTTGTATCCTGGGAGACAAACATTTACCAAACCTCAATTGTGTGCTAGAGGGAACGAATCTGTTTTAAGGAAACTGTGTCAAACACAGGCCTCGGTATTCATTTGTATCGATTCCAACTTTGTTATTACAATTTAATTTCTTCATAATTCTATTTTGTTTCTAATATTTATGCTAATGCAAATTTGAATTTTCGTAACAATCTTAAAACAGATTCGTCGTTTTGCAATTCAAATGGCTACTGGAAACGAACTTGTGGATGTGGCTGCTGATAACATCGCCAAAGACTCTGCCAATGCCTCAGCTGTTCAACTGCCTGGTTCATCCTCTGTCCCTTCGGTGGTTTCTATCCACCATGGTGAGAAACCTGAAAAGTTCGACGGATCAAACTCTGAAAGGTGGCAGCAAAAGATGCTGTTCTATTTGACAACCTTGAATCTTGCGAGATTCTTGACTGAGGAAGCTCCTAAGTAATCCGATGGAGAAACGGATAAGCAAGCCTTCAACGCTGTTGAAGCTTGAAGCATTCTGACTTCCTGTGTAGGAACTATGTCCTGAATGGCTTACATGACTCATTGTACAATGTCTATAGTGTAAAAAAGACAGCAAAAGAGTTATGGGAAGCCTTGGACCGGAAATATAAAACAGAGGATGCCGGGGCAAAGAAATTTGTTGTCGGTCGATTCCTTGACTATAAAATGGTGGATTTTAAGACTGTGATCAGTCAAGTGCAAGAAATTCAAGTGATATTGCATGAAATTCAGGTTGAAGGAAGATCTTGAGTGAAACCTTCCAAGTGGCTGCTATTATTGAAAAACTACCTCCTGGGTGGAAGGATTTCAAGAACTATCTCAAGCATAAGCGAAAAAAAATGAACCTGGAAGAGCTGATTGTTAGACTTCGAATTGAAGAAGACAATAAAGGATTTGAACACAAATGGTTCAATCCTACTACAGTTAAGGCAAATGTTGTGGAGCTTAGGCAAGGCCACTAGAACAAGAAGATTGCCAAGCCAAAGTTGGGACCAAAAGGAGGAGTTTCCAAGAACAAGTTTCAAGGAAAATGCTTCAACTGTGGCAAGATGGGGTATAGATCTGTGGATTGCAAATTTCCGAAGAAGAAGAATTATGAGGCAAATATGGTGAATGGCATCGCACAAAACGTGTCAAACATAAACCTTTCTACAGTAATTTCTAAAGTAAACTTAGTTGGGTCCAATTCGAAGGAATGGTGGATTGACATTGGTGCCATGAGGCACATATGCTCTAATAAGGACATGTTCACAAATCTAGAACCAATTAATGGGGAAAAGGTTTTTATGGGAAACTCTACCTCTTCTGCTGTCGAAGGCCAAGGGAAGGTGTTGCTGAAGATGACCTCAAGAAAAGAGCTGACTCTAAACAATGTCCTATATGTGCCAGAAATCCGAAAGAACCTGGTTTCTGGATCTTTTTTGAATAAGCATGGATTTCGTATGGTGTTTGAGTCAGATAAAGTTATTTTGTCTAAATCCGGAATGTATGTGGGGAAGGGATATGTAACTGATGGGCTTTTTAAGCTCAATGTAATGACAATTATCAATAACGATAATAAGTCTTCCGTTTATTTGCTTGAGTCTTCCAATTTATGGCATGGTAGACTAGGACACGTTAATTATGATACATTGCGTAGATTAATTAACTTGAAACATATACCTTCATTTCAAATTGATTCAAAACATAAATGTCAAATTTGTGTTGAGGCAAAATTAATGAGATCATCATTTCAAACAATTGAAAAAAACACCGAACCCCTTGAATTAATTCATAGTGATGTTTGCGATTTGAAATTCGTACAAACGAGAGGTGGTAATAAATATTTTATTACCTTTATCGATGATAACACTAAATACTGCTATGTGTATTTGCTTAAAAGCAAAGATGAAGCCTTAGAGAAATTTATTCTCTATAAGAATGAAGTTGAAAGTCAACTTAATAAGAGAATTAAAAGATTGAGAAGTGATAGAGGTGGCGAATACGAATCACTAATTGGTGAATTCTGTGCACAACACGGAATTATACATGAAATAACTGCGCCTTGCTCTCCTCAATCGAATGGTGTTGTTGAACGTAAAAATCGCACATTGAAAGAAATGATGAACACGATATTACTAAATTCAGGTTTGCCTCAAAATATGTGAGGAGAAGCTATACTATGAAGCAATTACCTTTTAAATAAGGTATCTCGAAAGAAAGAGAATAAAACCTCTTATGAGTTATGGAAAGGTAGGAGACCATCCTACAAACACTTACGAGTGTGGGGGTATCTTGCGAAAGTAGTGGTTCCAACACCAAAGAAGACAGAGATAGGTCCTAAAATGGTGGACTGTATCTTTATAGGCTATGCACATAATAATAATGCATATCGATTTCTTGTGCATGAATCTAAAATTTTAGATATACACAAGAATACAATCATGGAATCTAGAAATGCATCATTCTTTGAAATTGTATTTCCTTGCAAATCCAATGATGGATCCAGTTCATCTAAACGAAAGAATGAAACTATGAATGAAGAAAGTCACGATTCGGCTCATGAAATTCATGACTCAGATCATGAACTAGAACCGAGACGTAGCAAAAGAGCAAGAGTGGAAAAATCTTTTGGAAATGATTTTCTAACTTATTTGTTAGAAAAGGAACCATTAAATTATGCAGAAGCTGTGAATTTTTCTGAGGGACCTCTATGGAAAGAAGTAATAAAAAGTGAAGTTGATTCTATTTTGCAGAATCATACTTGGGAGCTAGTGAATCTTCCTCCTAGTTGTAAGCCTTTAAAGTTCAAATGGATTTTTAAAAAGAAAATGAAAGCAGATGGCTCTGTTGATAAGTACAAAGCCAGACTTGTGATTAAAGGATACAAACAACAAGAAGGCTTGGATTACTTCGATACTTATTCTCCTGTGACAAGAATAACTTCCATTAGAATGATACTTGCAATTGCAGAATTGCAAAATCTCGAAGTACATCAAATGGATGTAAAAACAGCTTTCCTAAATGGTGATTTGGATGAAGAAATCTACATGGAACAATCTGAGGGTTTTATAGTTCCAGGACAAGAAAGGAAAGTCTGTAAATTGGTAAAATCATTGTATGGCCTAAAACAAGCACCAAAGCAGTGGCATAAAAAGTTCGATAATGCAATGATTACCAGTAGTTTTAAGATCAATGAATGTGATAAATGTGTCTACATTAAAGAGACAACAAATGGCTATGTCATTTTGTGTATTTACGTAGATGACATACTAATTGTTGGTAGTGATGATAAAATAATCAAATCTACCAAATATATGTTGAATTCAAGATTTGACATGAAAGATATGGGACTTACTGATATCATTTTAGGAATTAAAATCACTAGAACGTCAGAAGGTCTTATTTTGAACCAGTCACACTATGTGGACAAGATTCTTGAAAAATTCAACATGAATGATTCTGGTGTTGCTAGAACACCATTAGACAATAGTTTTCATCTGTCCAAGAATAGAGGAGAGGGTATTTCTCAAGTAGAGTACTCTAGAATTGTTGGAAGTCTAATGTACTTAATGAGTTGTACTAAACCAGACATTGCCTATACGGTTAGTAAATTGAGTAAATATATGAGCAATCCGAGTGTGGACCACTGGAAAGCAATAGTGAGAGTATTCAGGTACTTACGATATACTCGAAATTATTGCCTGTATTATACCAGATACCCAACTGTTCTGGAAGGATATAGTGATGCGAACTGGATATCTGATATAAAAGACTCAAAATCTACTAGTGGATATATATTTACACTAGCAGGAGCAGCCGTATCTTGGAAGTCCAATAAACAAACTGTTATAGCCAGATCCACAATGGAATCTGAATTTATAGCTTTAGATAAATGTGGTGAAGAGGCTGAATGGCTACACCATTTCTTAGAGGATATTCCAAAATGGCAAAAACTTGTGCCACCAATAAGTATACATTATGATAGTCAATCTGTAATTGGAAGAGCATAGAGTAATATGTATAATGGTAAGTCTAGACATATACATTGTAGACAAAATACCATTAGACAACTACTCTCAACAGGAATTATCTCAATTGACTACGTAAAGTCAAGGGATAATATTGCGGATCCGCTAACCAAAGGGTTAAACAGAGAGTTAGTTGAGAAATCGACAAGAGGAATGGGACTGAAGCCCATGAAAGAATAAGTTAGTATAAAGGAAACCCAACCTAGTTGACTGGAGATCCCAAGATCTAGGTTCAAAGGGACAACCTAATTATATAAACTTAGTGATGTCACTGTGGGGGTTATCCTTAAAACCATTCCTATATAAAATAACAGTGATATTGTGAAGGAAAGGATATCATTTTGCTTTAATGATTCTTAAGTGGAGTAAACAAATTACTTAAATTAAGTAATCACCTATGTGAGAGAGAAGTGGGGCTGCTTCAAAGGAGAATTATTTAAGGGCTAAATTCTTTAGAAATTCTTGCAGAACCAGGTTGATGTTCATGGCCAAAATAAACATAATCATGAGAACTGAACAAACGTTTAGATGATTCCTGTGTGAAGTGTATGATTCGTTTACATAAGAAAACTGGACAGTTCAAGGACATCATGTCTACTGGACAATTAGTAAAGTAAATATACTTTCACAAGGGAAGGTTCAAAGGGTAACACTTACCTATCCTATGCAGGTTTCAATTGTTGAACACTATCACAGAGTCAAAATTAAAACAATTTTCATTCATGTGGGGGATTGTTGGAATATGGGATAAATTTATGGGTAAATGAATGAGAAATTGATGCTTAAAGAGCACTTTTGAGTTGAGTTGGAAGTGAGAAATGGAAAAACATTAGTCCTACATCGGAAAATAAAGAAGGCTATGGAGTACTTTATATACAGTTACACTTATTTGAAGTGATAACTATTATAGTATAAACTCTCTGCCTCACGAGCAGGAGTAGGGGAGGTGCAAATCCAACGCCCGATAAGCTGAAACTTGGGTGCGAACGCACATCCCGTGTACACGATTGCATGACCGAAAGGTGAGTCTCGCGACGAGCCCAATTTTGCCTTCTGATTTAATTTTTCAACTCAAGCAGTTATGAGTTTCATAACGTGCGGCAGCCGTTGTTCTCATTTGTATTAATTTTATAACGGCAGATTTAATCATCCGTTATTCATATTAACTTTATAATGCCAGATTTAATTGTCCGTTATTCGTATTGATTTTATAACGGCAGATTTAATCGGTCGTTATTATCCCCGAATTGATCTCCCCTCTGTTCATTGGTTTTTTTTTTTATCGAAATCATTCTTCCTTTGTTTTTACGCTCTCTGCATTTGCACTGTTTTTGAAAGTGTTCATTTCAAGTTTGTTCAAGTTCGCCAGAAGTTTGGAAGTGCCGTGATCTCTTTTTCGTTGTTAACCGTTGTATCCTGGAAGACAGACGTTCACCAAACTTCAATCGTGTGCTAGAGGGAACGAATCTGTTTTAAGGAAACTGTGTCAAACACAGGTCTCGGTATTCATTTGTATAGATTCCAACTTTGTTATTGCAATTTCATTTCTTCATAATTCTGTTTTGTTTTTAATATTTATGCTAATGCCTATTTGAATTTTCGTAACAAACTCTACCTACTGGACTTCATGAAACTCCATGGGAACTTGGCACCACTCCCTCTGACTCTCTCACCAAACTCCTTCTCCCGCTTCCTCCTCTCGCCATCCTCCCCCTCCAACTAGTGCCTCTTCCTCTCGCCCTCCTCGACCATGCTCGACCCTTCCTTCTTGTTCGCGCTCCTTCGATCCTCCTTCATGGTGCAGATCGAGAACAGGTCCCGCGAGACTGAAAGTGGGGTCCGCAGCATGACGTAAGCCTTCTTGTAGTCGGGCTTGGCGACTAGCAGCCTGCCCTGCTTCTTCTTCTTGCCCTCCATGTTGAGGGTGCGGACCTCACCGACGTCGAAGCCGTAGAGGGACTCAAGCACGCGCTTGATCTCGATCTTGGTGGCGGAGGGGACGGTCTTGAGCGCAATCTCGGTGATGTTGGTGAAGGAGGCGGGCATGAGGAGCTTGATGGGCAGGTTCGCGAAGTGGACGACCCGCCGCCCCAACCTGCTCCCCATCCGTTCGTGGGTCGGTCTACGTTTGGCCAGGGCGGTTGACGGTGTCGGCGAGGGCGGACTCGGCCTGGCAGCAAGGGGCAGGGGAGGGGGAGAGCGTGTGGAGGAAGCACCGAGAGAGGAACTGGAGCGTCTCCTGATTCCACCTCATGGGGAAGCTGCAGCTCGGGCGAGGAGGAGCTCCAATGGCCGTTCGGGGGTCTGGTCATCGCCTAGGGTTTTAGGTGAGGTTTTTTCGAATGAGGAAGAAGCCATGGAGGAGGGTGCGCGATTGCAGAGCTCTTCCGGTAGCAGCTGCGTTGGGGGGGAGCGGAAGGAGGAAGAGGGGAAAAAGTTGGGCCTCTTTTTTTTTTTGCCTTTATTTATGTTTGTGGCTTTTTAAAATTTTGTGGCAAAAATTTCCAACGAATTTCGTTACGAATTTAAAAAAGACTCCCACATATGGCATTTTAAAATTTCGTGGCAAAATTCATTGGAAATTTCCAACTAATTTTGCAACGAATTTCTATTTTTGGCACAATAATATACTTATGTACTAATTTCGTTGTAAAATTCGTTGGAAATTTCCAACGAATTGAACAAACACCTTGTTATTTGGCCTAATAGAAATTCGTTGCAAAATTCGTTGGAAATTTCCAACGAATTTTGCAACGAATTTCAATTTTCGGTATATTAATATACTTATGTACTAATTTCGTTACAAAATTCATTAGAAAATTTGCAATGAATTTTGCAACGAACTTCAAACATGCAGAACAATAATGTGTTTTTTAAATTCGTTGCAAAATTCATTGGAATTTTGCAATGAATTTCAATTTTTGATACTTTAATATACTTATGTACTAATTTCGTTGCAAAATTCGTTGCAAAATTTGCAACGAATTTTGCAACGAACTTCAAATATGCATAACAATAATGTGTTTTTTTAATTCATTGCAAAATTCGTTGAAAATTTTCAACCAATTTTGCAACGAATTAAACAAACACCTTGTTTTTTGCCTTAATAGAAATTCGTTGCAAAATTCGTTGGAAATTTCCAACTAATTTTGCAACAAATTTCAATTTTCGGTATATTAATATACTTATGTACTAATTTCGTTGCAAAATTCGTTGGAAAATTTGTAATGAATTTTGCAATGAATTTCAAACATGCAGAATAATAATGTGTTTTTTGAATTCGTTGGAAATTTCCAATGAATTTTACAACGAATTGAACAAACACCTTGCAATTTGCCCTATTAGAAATTCGTTACAAAATTCGTTGGAAATTTTCAACGAATTTCTATTTTCAGTACATTAATATACTTATGTACTAATTTCGTTGCAAAATTCGTTGCAAATTTCCAACGAATTTTGCAATGAATTCAACAAACACATTGTCATTAAGCCTAATAGAAATTTGTTACAAAATTCGTTGGAAATTTCCAACGAATTTTGCAATGAATTTCAATTTTCGGTACTTTAACATACTTATGTACTAATTTCGTTGCAAAATTCGTTGCAAAATTTGCAACGAATTTTGCAACAAACTTCAAATATGCAGAACAATAATGTGTGTTTTTAATTCGTTACAAAATTCGTTGAAAATTTCCAACGAATTGAACAAACACCTTGTTATTCGGCCTAATAGAAATTTGTTGGAAATTTCCAACGAATTTTGCAATGAAATTCTAATAACCCGAACAAAAAGGTGTTTTTTCAATTCGTTGCAAAATTCGTGGGAAATTTCCCACAAATTTTCCAACGAAATTAGTACACAACAAAATTAATATGCCGAAAATAAAAATTCGTTGGAAATTTTCAACGAATTTTGCAACGAATTTCTATTTAATCCAAGCAATAAAGTGTTTTTTGAATTCATGGGGAAATTTCCCACGAATTTTGCGACGAAAAATTTTTCATCGCTAATTTTCGACAAATTTTACTTTTCGTTGGAAAAGTTGTCACAAATTTGCGACGAAAATTTTTTCGTCACAAATTTTCGTGACAAAAATCCAGTTTTTTTTGTAGCGGTACCTCGTATGTTTGGGATATGCCAAATTTCTTATTTGAGGTCTCAATTTTAGTACTCGACACCTTTCTTTTATACATATACATATACATATATTTGTGTATATATATCACCTATAGGGAAAAAAAAAAGAATTTCACAATGAGCAATGTTTGGGTGATATCTATGCGGGAAAATTATCCAAAAAGTCATAAACCTATCGTATGGTGGTCAATTAAGTCCTAAATCATTCAATTGTGCCAATTTCGTTTTAAATCTTTTGACGATTTGCCAATGTAGTCCTTCCAAACAATTATCCAAATAATATGTTTACGACAAAATTGACAAATTTTTAAAAGGTTTGGAACTAAATTGACAAATTGAAAGGTTTATGACTAAATTTGGCAAATTATCACAATGTTTACAACTAAATTGACGCAATTAAAAGGTTTAAGACTGAATTGGCTACCATACAAAAGATTTAGGACTTTTTGGACAATTATACCCATAGTTAACTCATGACAATCATATAACTTCTCATCAATTAACTTCATATGGCACGCAAGACATATCATAATCATCTTGTGTGAAATTTAAAAGTCAAATTAATTTAAACAAAAAAATATAATAGAACTCAAATCAAAGTCAAACTATAGAGGCAAAGTCAATTTTCTAAGTTAAACTAAATATTAGTGTTGGTTTTATTTTTTATTTCTTTAGTTTCAGATCATCTAAGTGTAATCGACTGTGAGTATCTATGAGCTCCAATTGAGAAGAATTTGGATACATCATAATAGCTTATGAGCTCTTTTAAAAGACGTCTCGAGTTTGAGCCATTGTATGAGACCCGACCTGAATTAGACGAGGTGTACCAAAATTCTTGACTGAATACCTACCTATTGGAGTCGTGCCATAGGAGTTCAACCAAGATCGGAGTTGTTACTTTACTTTATCTAAATCCAAGATTGATCAAAGAAGAGATTGACCTGAGGGCCGTACAAGTGACGCCACTATTGATTGGCCGTATAAAGAGAAGGGTTTAATTTTTTTTTATTGATTTTAAGCCATTTAAGGTTTGTTTGGTAACATTTATGTTTCTCTTAACATAAAAAGAACAGAAATCTGTTTATGTACATCAGTTAATTTTTCTATTACTCAGAATAAATCAGTGGCTAGGGAATGGATTTAGAATAGAAACAAGAAATAAACAAATCTACTTTTCTGTTCCCAAAAATAAAAAAAAGAAACAAAGTCATTTAGACAAACAAACTCAGCATAACCTAAATCCTAAACCCTAAATCATAGATCCTAGACCCTAAACTCTAATCCCTACCCCCTAAAGCTCTTTGTTGTAATATCCAAAGAATTACTTTGAACTTCCTCATATTGTGAGTTATGAATCAGTAGAACTCTCTACTGTCATATCTAGCCATCCATCTTTGACTAACTATTAGTTGGATTCTCTAAGGCCATCTCAGGATATCTTGATCAGTTAAGTCCTTACATAAGTCCAGTTTTATATAAATATGAATTGTCAAGTCTCCACTGATATTTTTATAATTAAATGAAAAAAATTGGGAATAGAAATTTTTACGATTATACCAAACGTTTTTCTGTTCTTTTTCTATTCTAGGAATAAAAGTTTTGTATAGTTACCAAATATATTTTTTTGCTTAGAAACTCGTCCACGAAATAGAAAAAAAAATTATTTCTAAATAAAAATTATTTTCGAAAATAGAAATATTACCATACTCACCCTTAAAAGAAATGGAAAGGTCTTCCATTTAAGCCGCAATAGAGGGATCTGAAAAGTGCTTGACCCTAGACTCGATAAAGTCACATAGTGGACTCCAGAAAAAATAAAAATGACTGACAGTGAAGAAAGAAAGGGAGATGCACAGCGAGTTTTATAGGCAATTGAGTTGTTTTATTTGTGCACACTATGGGCTCGGATGTGATCTAGGTATGAAAAACACTCAAGCTTATCATCAATTATTACTCTGTAATTCTCGAATTGATTAGTGGACTATTTATTATTGGCTCTCTCTGTGGTGTAGGTATCGATACTTGGATCGAATTACGTAAATATTTGATATTATTGTTCCTCATTTGGTGATTTCGTATTGATTTGATTGCAAGATTTGATTAGTTTTCGCATTAATTTTACAACAAGCTCTAATTGATTAGTACTTGGATATATTATAACTGCTATAATTAATCAACAGTAAACACAAAATTCTCATACAAGATGTTGACTTGATTCGAAAGCGAATTCCAACCAATCAAATTAATATGAGAAGAATGCTTGGGGGTGTCACTTTTTGTGCACCGGGTAAAGACAAAAAGCGTTTAGGTACGTCCCATGAAAATGTGGGAATCGAATTGCTTTCGCGCCATCCACATATTGAATTGAGTGCATTTAATGTGATTTTGGTATGGACTTCGCAATATTTTTACCCATGGGACAATCTAAACTTATTACTTGAGATTCGTTTTAGAACTCAATGCCCTTCTTCCGTATATATGTCTCATGTAGCGAAAAAAAAGTATTTCAAAAAGAGTGACTTTCCAATAATATATATGCTTAGTTAGCTCAGACAATTAGGTGATTTCTTATAAAATAACTTTAGGTGGCACACAAGATAAATTTTAATGATCTTCCACCGGCTTCATATGGAGAAAAATTGTTTCTAGCAAAAAGATATATTAAAACTCAAATCAAAATCAAACTGGTATGGTAAAGTCAATTTTATAAGTTATACTAAATATTCCGGTAGAAAATCACTGTCCAACGACGAAATCAAAATGCGCCACCTCCCTTTTAATTCCACAATCATCTAAACCGCCTAAGAAAAGTTGGATTTTTATCACCAATTCAGAACTAGAACAAGCAAAACCCCTAAAGGAAGAAACTCAAGATAACTCCTCTCTTCACTCCATAAGGGAAAATAGAATACAAATCCAATTAACAGTCGGGCGAGGCCAACACGAGGTTGCGGTGGCTGGTGGTGGGGGCTTCGTGGACATGGCTATTGACAAGGGTGTCAATGGATCAGGTCGGGTCGAGCTTTTATTATACCCGACCTAACCCGAATTATACAGGGTCATGCTTGACCCGACCTGAGACCTTGTTCGGCATGTACTCCAAGAATAGAGTCGGGTTGGGTCGGGTTTAGGGTTTTTTTTTTTTTTTAGCAGGGACCAATCTTTTCCATTTTCGAGCTCCATCCTGCCCTTAGTAACAGAAGCTAAAGCTCATACAAGCTTAAAAAATCAACATCATTGTTACCCAGAGCCATTTCTCTTCCTAAAATTTCTCACAATTGACACAACAAATTGGAAGATATAGCAACAAGAGCCAGTTGCTCACATAGCCACAATGAAACCATGAACGCAACGCTGATAATTGAGGCGTTACCTATCGGACATGATGGCAATGGACTTGAAGGCCTGGATGAGGTTGTGATCGGGGTTGGCGCCACGACCCTACCACTTACCGAGGGAGGAGCTGAGAAACTCGTTGGAGGAGCCGTTGGGCTTGGAGACGACGTTGGAGAGGCTGCCGTCGGTGAGGAGGGGGTTGTAGGGCCCATCGACGCGGACATGGTCATTTTCATTGGACTTGTTGTGAAGGTCTGCCACTCGGAGGTCTCGTTGATTGAGTGCGCTTCCAGCACCAGGTTGCACTCCGAACAGATCGTGTTTGTTGCTACTCCGGCGGAGAGGATCGACGGAAAGACGAAGCTCGCTAGGGAGGTGGGGCTCAGTAGTAGGGCCTTGACTTGGGCGGTCACGGTGAGCACCGTGAGGGTGAGGACGAAGGCCACCACGGCCATGTTCACAAACTTCACGGCTGCCATTGCCACGAACTTGAATTCGAGCTCTCACGTAGAGAGAGAAGAGAGTGAAGGGGAGAGAGAGAGGGGGAAGGGCTGTTTTGGATGATTTGTATTTGGTGCTAGGGTAAAAAAAGCCCAGCCTAGCCTGGCCCGGCCCTAACAAATACCCACACCTAAAATCCTTACTCAAAGAAGACCAAGACTTGATCCCAAAATACTCTAAAATTTCGGGTTAGAGTCGGGCCGGGTCGGCCTGGGCTTTTTTGACACCTCTACTATTGATAGTGCCAGTGATTGCAAGGAAGAAAGGAAGAAGAAAAAGAGGAGGAGAAATGTAAGGCGCAATAAAGAGAGACGAGATTGAAAGTGAGTTGGCACATGGCGATTAATGGATGGAGCGTGACTCACGTGAATATCCAACAGCATTCAATATATTCTAGTACCATATTAAGGATTCATGTCATTTCGAAAGGACTCGATAAGCCTGTCTACATTTGCTCTTCATTACCTTAACCACCCCAGCCAACTTTTATGGAATCTTAAATTGGGTTGGGCCACCTTTTGCTTCGTTACTAGATTTTTCCTTTCGACCTATTGTCTCCTTCCTATCTACTATTGAATTTGAGTGAAGAGGTTCGAGTCCAAATTCCAAAATTAATAGGGCATATTAGGAGATAACAAAGTATGACGGTTTATAAAATTTTGTCAAAGCAACTTTTTTTCCATTTTCTTATCTTCTTTTAATTTTCCTTTTTCCTTCTACAAATCTCTCTCTCTCTCTCTCTCTCTCTCTCTCTCTCTCTCTCTCTCTCTCTCTCTCTCCTTCCTTCCTTTTCCTCCATTATACTGCTTTATGTTCTTTCCCCTAACTTTTTATTCCCATTTATAAAAGGTCAAAGGATGTGCGGACTCCAAAGATAACATCATGCACAATTCGAAGTATAATAGAAGATCCAACTTAGAATGATATGTCTCTCATTCATATTTTACATTACAATGGCCTCTATTTATTATATCGACGAAATAGAGCTTATGAAAAACTTTCATTGAAATGAGAAAAACCGGCTTTTAAAGTTTCCCTATCTATTCGAACAGAAACTTCACACATCAAACATTATAAATTCAATTAATTTCATTCAGAACGATATTATTTTGCAGGCGACAATTAGATGGGATTAGCGAAAACGTTAGAATCGCCCCTGTAGGAAGGCTTTGGCGTGTTTCACCATTTGAGGAGTGGTTCACTTGCAATCACACGGGAGATGTCGTGCCCTTCTGTATCTGGCAGATTACGAAGTCCTTAATTCCAACCACCGAAAATTGACATGTGGGTCATTTCAATACCGAGCGCTTGAGGAGCTCTTGTCTACTAATTGTTATCATATAAAACGCTTCCATTTTCTTGGGGATTATGATAGCTGGATGATGTTCCCAATCATGACATTAGAGGTCCGTTTTGGGCTTAGAGGAGATGATAATCCCATAATTTTTTAAAGACGTTCACTGTGGAATTCCGACATGGCATGATGAAAGTTTTTTAAAAGTTTATGGCACTCTAGTGATCGATTAAAAGTTATAACAGTTGAGTGAACGTTATTTAGAAGTCATAGCATTCAAGTGATTGAAAAAATAAGTTATGATATTTAAGTGAGTGCTGTATGAAAGTTATGACGTTTGTGGTGTCCTTATTTCATAATGAGAAATCAAGTTGCGATAAGGCTTGGGAGAGCCCGTTACGAAGCGTAAGTGCCACCATGCAGTAGAGTTATACGCGCTTGCCGGTTTAATTCCTCGAGATTCACCTCGGGAGAATTGCAATAGAGAGTTTCCACAATTTTAGAAGGGCCAAAGAATTTCAAAATGGGTGAAATCTTTTATTCCTAAAGCGTTTCATGTGGCGTTTCAACATTGATATATGCCTCATTTGTATAGATCTAAGTTTAGATTTATTAAGATGTTGAGGGTAACACCGTACGTGATAGAGCATTCATGTCATTTCGATAGGAATGGACGAGCCTGCCCAAACACGCCTCTTGGTTACCTCCGCAACCCGAGCTAGCTTTTATTGATTCTTAGGGTTGGGCTGCTCCACTAGAATTACAAGTTAAACCCATCAAAAACTTTTAGGGCCATCAGTTGGTCCATTTTGATATTTTTCTTTTTTTCGTCTTCTTTATCTACAAAACACCAATTGCGCTAATTTAATCTTATTACTAACACAGTTTTTCAATTCCGCTCTTCAGAAATGCAAGTAAGTCCTCTAATATGCTTGATTTATACAAACAAACCTTTCAATCATCAGCATATAATGAGCTTTAAAGAAAAAACGGAATCTTTTCATTGAAATATACTTGTCCATGTAGATTTATTATCAAAATATTGTTATGTCATCATAAAAAACGTTTAAGATCTGATGACATATAAAAAAAATTATGAGAGAGAGAGAGCCTGTGACATCTGGAAATTCCCAGATCGATTAATAATAGATAGGAAAAGAAGACATAAATGTCATATGTGGAAATTTCTTGGTAATTTCGAAAAGTTGTAGTGTGCGGAACATTTAGATTACATTTTTTGTGACCGTGGTTTTCGGAAAGTGACTCCATTAAGATTAAATTACTAAAAATTTGTGCATAGGTTAAATATATAGAGTGACGAGAAAATACGTATTGCCGTAAGTAGCTTTTTGGAGCTGCTTGTATTATCAAAATGTTTGGTACAAGGGATTTATGGAGCTGTAGTTGATCTGAACATGAATGAACGAGCATGAAGCCTTTCTATAGTCCTTCCTAATCGACTCTTCTGCTAAGAATCCGTCACAAACAGATAAATTTGCTTCATTTTGCATGTCGGGCAGATTTTTAGCCGTTACTTCTAACTCGCACCAACTTAGCTAGAACAAACAAACTTTAACTCCTCACTATAGATCTAGAAAGTTGTTGAGTCTTGGCTTTTCTGGATAAATTGGCCACAACTTCAACAAAATTTAACCAAAAAGAAAAATGTTGCAATGGAAGATTTCATTTGCCTAAAACTCGACCATCCTTCAGACTACCTATCCAAATTGGACAAAAATGAAGAAGACTGGAACAAGACAATCATCATCTGACACCTTACCAAAAAAAAAAAGACATTCATCATCTGACAATGATATATAAATAGCCAAATGTCCATCGTTCAAAACATTTAGAGAGGGAAATAAGCGCGACTGAAAACAGGAGGAAAATCATTCATGACAACAATCAACAGATAATTATCGAACATCAGCTATTAGGAGAAAAACCCAAAAATGGAAAAGAGAAATTATCATATAGAGGCAACGCACTACAAAAAAATAAGGATTTAGCCATGGAAAATTAGTGACGAAAAAAAAATTGTGGCTAATTTACGACGAAAAATTTTTCATGGCTAATTTGCTACGGAATTTGCGACGAAAAATTTTCGGTGTCTAATTTACGACGAAAAATTTTCCGTGGCTAATTAGCAACGAAAAAAATTCATTGCTAATTTGTGACAACAAATTTTTCATGGGTAATTTGCAACAGAATTTGTCACGAAAAATTTTCTATGGCTAATTTGTGACAACAAATTTTTTGTGGCTAATTTACGACGAAAAACAAGAATTTAGCTACGGAAATAAATATAGTAAGAAAATGCTGCGATACTTAATTTTCGTGGCTAATTAGCCACGGAAGTTAATATAATAGGAAAATGCCGTGATACTTAATTTTCGTTGCTAAATTCGTGGCTAAATTAGCCACAAATTTAGATATAAAAATTAATATAGTCGAAAAATGTCGCGATACTTAATTTTCGTGATTAAATCCGTGACTATAAGCCACGAATCGCTAAATTTTTTTATTTGCGCTCCTCACCGTGGCTAAAATTTTTTATATACCCCCTCGCCCCGATTTTCTCTCTCTCTGTTCTCTCTCCCTCTCCCCACCCCCAAACCTCTCAATCCGCCCTGATCTCCAACCTCTGATTTGCTCGCGTCTCCGGCGAATTCGACGCCTCATCGTCGCAAATTCGCAGGTCCGATCCCGAATCCGGCGCTGCTTCTTGCGGTCTCCGGCGATGGCCACACACGTCTATGGTTTTCCCGGCTCCAAACCCGATCGATTCGGCGGCGCTTCCGACGATGGACGGCAACAATATTCCCCTCCCCCTCCTCGCATTGTTCTCGCCTCTCGCCGGTGGTTTCCGCCCCCTCGGAGCTCGGAATCAGTGGTTTTCCGGTTCGTTATCTCGAGTTTCTTCCAGCGGTTCGCCTGAATTCGGCGAGGTACGATCGAGATTCGCCGTGGCCAGCTCCAGCGATGGAGAGAACGGCGAGAACCGCCGGACGCGACCGGACCGCGACGAGCCCGGCGATCCGTCGTCGATCGACGCGTCCTCGGTGGAGTGCGGGCCGAGCTAGAGGGTTTCGAGGGGGGCAGCCGGGGAGATTGGGATGGCGGAGACGCTGACGGACGTCTTCGTCGGGGGAGGGGACGGAGATCTGTTGATGCAGCGGAGCGATCGGGAGGATAGGGTTCTGCAGGCGCTCGATATGCAAGTGGTTGGGGCCTGCCGCGCGGATGAGAGATTGAAGCCGTTGTTGAAGTCGAGTGGGTCGAGCAGCGCGGCCCAGGATCGGTTGTTGGCTTACCTCAGTCGGGTACTTATTGTTTCGATCCGGATAAAGTGTCTATCTGGCTCGTAGCGTTAGGACTATGTCTCCGTTTCATTCACATTTGATATCTCGAGTCCAAAGGGACAAAAGCAGAGTGGGCTGTTTCATGTCTCAGAATGAGATCATGATGTCTGTCTTCCCCATGTTCCAACAGCATATCGAGCCCCATCTTGTTCATGCACATGTAAGTGAATCTGGGATTATAAGGCCAAAATGTTTAATTTTAAGTGAATTTTTCCTAATTTGCTCTATCATTTAGATAATTTACCTTGGTGAAATATGAACTGTTAGATGCTCCTTTGTTCTAATTGTCTTCTTTGAGGGTTAACTTTGGTCTTGCATTGCAGCTAAAAATTCGGAATGACTTTGACCCGGTACTTTCTCCCGAGAGTTCACTGTTTCTTTTGAAGAGCAACAAACAAGTAATAGCACTACAATTGCTCTGTTGCATTGGTTCAAAACCTAGAGGTCTGTATACTTGTTATCTTTACAATGGTTGCTTATCTTAATACAATCTACCGCTTTTTTTAGCCATAAGATGCTAATGATTTAGTGGTACTATGGTGACACCTTTTTAGTTAATGATTGTTCTAGGATACTCATAATATGTATACTGACAACCAAATACTTGAAGTTGATAGTTTCATGAATTTTCTCCTTGATTTGCTTTAGCTAATATCTTGGTGATTCTTTGATAGTTTGAGGGTATGTTAAACCGAGTATCAATGAGACTGAATTTTGTGTCACGAGGATAGGATTGTTGCCAATGACATGCTTGGACAAGGGTGCTTGAAGTGGAGGAGTTAAAAGCTCGCATAGAGTCACTGCACACATGTGCGCGTGTGCAGAGAGAGAGAGAGAGAGAGAGAGAGAGAGAGAGAGAGACTTTTGATAAGTGTAGAAGAAGAGAGGAAGGTGTTTATTGTTGATAGTGATGGAACATCATTGAGTGTGTTATGGGAACTTTGGTGGCTGCATGAGGGTTCATACTCTTCTTCACTTGCAAAGTTTTAGCTTTTAACTGTGCAGGACTTACTTGTATACATACCAAATCCTTGGAGTTTTTCTCCATGTACTTTCATCGATGTAAATGCAATATTTCTGCAGAACAATCCTTGTAGATTTCCTGCACTAGATCACCCTCAATGCTCCCGGATTCTTCATCTCATGCTCACTAATGCCTGAATAAATATGAGATGCATCCTTTCCTAGATTTAAATGGTTGCCAATGTAGAGAGCATCAAGTGAATAGAGATCTTTGGACCATCGGCTAAAGTACACAAAACTATCATACTCTCTCCTAGAGTAGCCTAGACAGCTTATGAGCATTGAAGCGTGTGTACCATTGCGTAAGGGATGTTTCATTCCATATAACAAGTTTTTTCAGCGTGCGTGTATTATATTCCTTGCATGAAATTGCCCAGGCTGATGCATGTAAATATGCTCCTCCAGCTTTCGATGTGGCCAAGCAATTTTTCTGTCAAGCCGCTCTTACTCCGATTACTGTAATTTAACAATCTCAGAAGCACATGTTGAAAGCTGTTTTACATAATTGGAGAGAACATATCATTGAAATGAATTCCCTCTCACTAAGTGTTGCTACTAGCTACTAACCATCCTTTATAGTTGGATGCCTCTATACTGTGGATACCTTCCTTTTTTTTTTCTTGTATACCCACTTGCATCTTACAATCTTTTGACTGTCTATGGTCTCACTGGCCTTATGGCTGATTCCTACAAAAGAATTTCAACATTTTCATTTTATGGTTATTGTTCTCTATGCGGAATCAGGGCTTGAGATAGCCTCATCTCATGGCAATAGGATGGATCCTTAGGCTCGACATCCAAGTCATGGCTAAAGATATGCAACAACATCTGGAACCCATCGCTTTGCGAACTCATAATCTACCTCATCTTTTTCCTAGTATTCGAGTGTCATTATCCCAAACTCATCGATTGCTTGTTTTGAGCTGGGTGATCCCTCATATATGTGCATGCTATAGCTAGAGCTTAGTGAAGCCCCCGTGGCATGTGGACTCTAAATCCAGGTTGCCAATCTTAAGTTGTTTCCCCTTTTTCTGTTTTTATGAGGTTTTGACTTTACCATGAAGAGTTAAATTCATAATGTGAAACTGGGAGTATGTGTTCTCAAAGTTGTGATTGTAAGCTGTTCTTGTGATCTCCTCGATTGTTCTAGTGGTGATTCATTTCTATTCTCCCTGTGGATATTGCTTGTTGACTGAGTTGTGTGAATGCCTTAGACATTATTTTACCAGTTCTGCTTGCTGTGTCTAATGATTTAGACTTTATTAATAGGATCTGACAAATGGAAAAGATACTTTGGTACCTGTGTTCGATTTTCAGCACAAAAGATGTGTCGGTTCAAAGACAATTAAGAGTGCTTCCTCTGGTGTGCTATGCTTCTATAACTCGGGGGTTGACATGTTGCTTGGCACTGTTGCAGTGGGTTCATTTGTTCTTCAATTAATTGTTTTAGGTCATTGTCGATGGTACTTATGCTCTACATCCGAGGTTGCGGTCTTTGCTAGATATTCGGGTTGCTGTTGTAATTTCTTTTTCAAAAATTGCACGACTCATTTGATTCGTTCTTAAAAATAATTGTATGATCAGATTCGTCTCTTCTCTGGATCAGGTTGGTGGTGTCCATTTTAGCCTCCTTTCAAAGGTCCAATATGATATTGGAGACTCTCGTTCACTGGATTCTCTCATTGACAGCATCTTTCCATTGCTTAGGAGACACATTGAGCCAGATTTACACCATGCACAGGTTGGTCTTTCATGTTTGCCATTTTTAAGCTTGTTGTCCTTGCTTATTTTTTGGACTTCTATGCAGATTAGAATCAACAATAGCCTTGTTTCATCATTCAGGGAAGCAATCTACAAGATAAAATGCAGAAGCAATGTTCGTATTTTGCAATTTTCAAATTTAAATCTGGGAGAAATCATTAACCTTCACTAGGATAAGACTTTGACCTCATTCATGTTTATGTGCTTACTTTGTCTTTTTGTTTGAGTGTGTATTTTGGTCATATATTTCTTGCCATCTATTACAGTGGATCTCTAATGAGTGCTAGTTCTGCTCTAGCTTCTTCTCCCTGTACATTTTTTTAATTTGTGTACCCCACTACTCTGTCCCCCCCTCCCTGCTTCCCCTCCCCACCCCAACAGTAAAATTCATATAGCAAAAAGTTATCCTGTGTAAACCATGAAATGCAGGTATAAAAGAGTGAGGATAGTTAAAATCATGATGGAACCTGTCCTATGTTAGTCATCTCAGGGTACAAAAGTTCTGAGATGGTCACTGTTTTGGTGAACCTTTCGATGGGTGACCATACGAAGGGGCCTATTACTGATATGTCGGACAGTAATTTATTTTAATACAGGAATTGCAATATTAAAATAATACTCTGAAAAGACTAATTGAGTTTAGTGGGACTGATGCAGAGTTATGATCCAATGCTTATATGTAAACCCCATTGGGACTTGTGAGTACTTTTTTTTGTTTAACTAACAAAAAGAGGCAGTAATCTACTTCTTTGTTATTAATGACATATTTTATTGTTCGATACTTTAGTTGTTCTTGGGATTCTTTAAAATTTGTTTCATGGTGTATAATCAACAAACTTCTTCATCAATAGTGCTTCATCACAAGTAATTACTGTTACTTGTGATATGTATTTACATCATGATTACTTAAAATGCTGTGTTAAGAGTATGTCGTACTGAAAGTCATGATCCGTAGTAGTTTTTCAAGAAGTCATAAACAAAACATGCTATTATGAACGCCATCCCCTGTTTGAATAAATTTTTCCTATGTGTTTTGTGGTGGGAACTTTGAATTAATAGTGCAACATAATGTTACAGTCTCCAGATTCCTTTCCTGCCCAGGTTCTCCAAGGAAATGAAGCTCAAACAGATAAGTAAGTATATCTGCAAGCTGCTACTCTTTTGTAATGAGTGAACTCGGTTGTGGGGCGTGACATCCTCTTTTGCTTTTAGCTTTATTGAGGTGTACCTGAGACCTCCATCAGCCAGTGAAGAAGCACGGATAAACGATTGGATGCGTCAATCTGGTATTAGGTACTATCTTTCCCTGGGTGACCGGAGGATTATGGACAAGCATTTCATTATCCGACCCAAAGCAGAGTTTGAGGTAAAAAACGTCTCATATTTCATTACACTAAATAGTCGTCCTTTGAGTTGACTTGATGATTTACTATGCTGATGTCTTGTCCTCTTTATCAGTTTTGTAAGGTTTCTATTTCACTCTTATGAACCTTGACATGCAGCTGGATATAGCATTTAAGACAGTTTTCTTCTGCAATTTGAGAATTGGCATATGTAAGAATCAACTTACACACATATATTTGATAGTAGCCATGAGAGTAACGTGTATCAAGGAATTATGAAGATGGAAACTTTTGGTGGTACTCCGATTAATAGTCATAGTTGCTTCATTTTTTAAGTTGTCAATCTGTATGGCTACAAATAATTATGTTTACTCTATGCTGCATGTTAGATAATTGTCTGATCTCAACTGATGGTGTCATTTCATGGCTTTGACTAACTTTGTCTGAGCAGACTTGCCTTTTGCAATTTGGCAATTCAATAAAATTATTGACTTTGACTGATTTTTTATCCTTGAGTTGTGTTCCTACTAAAATTCTGATGAATTGGGTGGCTATTCAGGTCTGTCTCTCTTTGATCTTATATTGAAACAGGTTGGACGGATGACACTAGGTGGATTGCTGGCTCTGGGTTACACAGTTGTGGTCAGTTACAAGAGGGCGTCTACTTTTGTTAGTATGGGCAATCTCTCAACGGCTTTCGAATCCATTGATAGTCTTAGCGAGACATTCATGGTGCTGAGGGGTACAAATAGGAAAGTATGAATTTCTCATAAGATACTTTAGCTTTATATTATTTTAATGCGAGAAGTGTGTTTCAACTAGCATTTCCACCAGGCTTTGGAGTACTTCCTCTTTGGGGCGTGTCTATTTTTAAAGTCAAGCAATAATCTTGCATGCGACCTATTTGAAGAAGGTTGCCTGTGTTAGTACCCCAATAATCCCCATGGTGGATCCCATGGACATCAATTACTGCCTAAAAACAATCAAATTGTTTTGGACTTGCAAGAATAAAGAAATAAGAAGTTTACAATGGTGTTAATCGAATAAGTTAATAAATCATTTTCCATGTAGTCCTTTGTCAAACTGCTTGAAGTTCCTGCTACCATTGGGCTGTACGTTCTCTCTCTGTTGAGCTTCTTTAGCTCTGTATCGTGTGCTCAAGTTGCAGCTTCTGTTATGATGTCTCTGTAAATTTGTGCTATTTGGGTATCTGTGCTGCTCTAAATTGCTAGTTTGAACTTTGTATGCTTAACTGTTGTTGAATTTCCCATTCAGTTGAGGAATCTGTACATAATATTAGAGTTTATTTTGGTCACTTTGTTGTGCTTTAGGCTGTTGGTGCAGAAGCATTGCGGTTGGGTATAACAGGACCATGGATCGCCAAGTCATATTTGGAAATGATTCTTGAGAGGAAAGGTTGCAATGTATCCCGATGTCCTGATTGTTCATTTATTTACTTTCTAGTAGCGACAATTGCAGCTGATCCTTTTCACCTACTTTTTGTTAATCTGATTACAGGTGTCCCGCGCCTTAATACACCACCACCATTGTCAAGTGTACCTGTGACTAGAAATCAAGAAAGAACTGTTGTCGCCCCGAAGCCAATTCGTGTTACCCCAAATCTTGTGACACGGCTTGAGGATCTGTCACAACCATGGACTCGATCCCCTACAAAATCCAAAATGGAACCCCCTGTTGCAACTTGGCACTTCATTTCGTCAGATCCTTCCAATGCTAATAATTTTGCCACGAATTTATTTTTATAAAAAAATAGAATTTTTTTTGTTTTTTAGGGGCAAATTAGCAACGAATTTTGCGATGAATACAGTTTGTGGCAAATTAGTCACGAATTTTGCCATGAAAATTTTTATAAAAATATGTTCTAATTTTTTTTTTGTTTTTAAGGGGAAAAGCTAGCCATGAATTTTGTGACGAATGCAGTTCATGGCAAATTAGCCACAAATTTTGTCACGAATTTTTTTATCGAAAAGTAGAATAATTTTTTGGGGCAAATTAGCAATGAATTTTGCGACGAATACAATTCGTGGCAAATTAGCTACGGATTTTGCCACTAATTTTTTTATAAAAAAAACAAAAAATAGAATATTTTTTTTTTTCGGATTTTTGGGCAAATTAGCGATGAATTTTGTGACAAGTACAATTCGTGGCAAATTAGCCACGAATTTTTTTATAAAAAAAATATAATTTTTTTGTTTTTTCGAGGCAAATTAGTGGCGAATTTTGTCACGATTTTTTTTTTTTTTAATAAAAAAGGCTTTTTTTTGAGGCAAATTAGCGAAGAATTTTGCGATGAATATAATTCGTGGCAAATTAGCCACGCATTTTTTTATAAAAAAACAGAATATTGTGTTTTTTTGGGCAAATTAGGGTGCGCATGACAATATTTATGTGCTCGGGAACTATTTCTACTCAGAAATGATTTTTTTTTATTCTGTGCCCGAAAATAATTTTTAAGTATTTAAAGGTGTTTGGTAATTGTCCAAAATTTTTATTCCTGGGATAGAAAAGAACAGAAATGCGTTTGGTAACTACACAAAATTTCTTTTTATTAATAATATTTTGAATTGTTTAATTTTTTTTTTTCTTTTTACCCATTCTCTTCCATTGAGCGACCGGCCACAGCCCAGGGCTGGCGAGGGCAAGGGCTGGACCCTTGTTGCCTGGGCGAGGCGGCTCGCTGTCGATCATGGCGAGGTTGACCTTGCCGTGGGTCACGACAGTGAGGTCGGCCTCGCCGTGGGTCGCGACGGCGAGGTCGGCCTCGCCCAGATTGGGCGAGGCCGACCTTGCCATGATCGACGGTGAGCCGCCTCGCTCAGGCGGCGAGGGTCCAGCCCTTGCCTCCGCTAGCGGCTGGCGAGGGCCGTGACGCCCTCCCCAGCCCTGGGCTGTGGTCGGTCGCCAGCAACTGGCCACAACCCAAGAACAACAAAACAACAAGAAGAAAACAAAAAAAGAAAAAGAAAAAGAAGAAACAAACTGATTCTCAAAATTGTGCCGAGAAATAAGAAGTAAATTTTTTTTACTTCTTGTTTTTCTTCCAAAACTGTTTATGGGCACAAATTTTTGCAAAAATGTGCTCGGGAACAAAAAGTTTGCCAAACGCATTTCTGTTCCCAAACTATTTTTGAAAACCAAAGAACAGAAATTTTTACTGTTTTGCACGTTACCAAACGGGCCCTTAGTGACAAATACAATTCGTGTCAAATTAGTCACGAATTTTTTTATAAAAAAATAGAATAATTTTTGTTTTTTCGAGACAAATTAGCGATAAATTTTGCCACGAATTTTTTTTATAAATTTTTTTGTTTTCTCAGGGTAATTTAGCGAAGAATTTTGCGACGAATACAATTCATGGCAAATTAGCCACGAATTTGTTTTTATAAAAAAAGTCCATTTTTTTTTGTTTTTTAGGGGCAAATTAGCAACGACTTTTGCGACGCATATAGTTCGTCGCAAATTAGTTATGAATTTTGCCACGAATTTTTCTTATAAAAAAATAGGTTTTTTTTTATTTTTTAGGGGCAAATTAGCGATAAATTTTGCAATGAATATAGTTCGTGGCAAATTAGCCATGGATTTTTTTTATAAAAAAATAGAATATTTTGGTTTTGTTTTTTCGAGGAAAATTAGCGACGAATACATTTCTTGGCAAATTAGCCATGAATTTTTTTATAAAAAAATTCTATTTTTTTTTGTTTTTTAGGGGCAAAATTAGCGGCGGATGTTGCAACGAATATAGTTCGTGACAGATTAGCCATGTACTTTTTTTTTTTAATAAAAAAAATAGAATATATATTTTTTTTCTTGGCAAATTAGCATCGAATACAATTCGTGGCAAATTAGCCATAAATTTTGCTGCGAATTTTTTTTTTTATAAAAAATAGAATATTTATTTTTGTTTTTTCGGTGCAAATTAGCGACGAATTTTGCAACAAATACAATTTGTGGCAAATTAGCCATGAATTTTTTTTATAATTTTTTTTAGGGGCAAATTAGCAACGAATTTTGCGACGAATATAATTCGTAACAAATTAGCCACGAATTTTTTTTTAAATAGAATATATTTTTTTGTTTTTCGGGGCAAATTAGTGACGAATTTTGCAACGAATACAGTTTGTGGCAAATTAACCATGAAATTTGCCACGAATTTTTTTTATAAAAAAATAGAATATATATTTTTTGTTTTTTCGGAGTAAATTAGCGACGAATTTTGCGACGGATATAGTTCGTGGCAAATTAGCCACAAATTTTACCATAAATAATTAACGACGAATTTTGCCACGAATAATTAGCGACGAATATAATTCGTGGTAAATTAGCAATGAATTTTGTGATGAAAAATTAGTGATGAATTTTTTTCGTCGTAATTTAGCTACAAAAATTGAAATTTTCTTGTGATGACCTATTAGCGACGAATTTTTTTCCGTTGCTAATTTCGTCGCAAATTTATTTAGCGACGAATTTTACCAAATTTCTTGTGGCAAAATTCGTCGCTAAAACTAACTTTTTTTGTAGTGCCTCCTCTAGCTTGGTCCTCACCCAGGTTGGGCTGGACATGCTCAGGCATGTTCTCATGGAGCAGCAGGCTCTTCCTGAAGACGTCCAAGACGTGCAGGCATTTTCCCATCGGTTCGATCTTCATGCAAGGGGAGAAGAATTTGAGGATGAGCTTGGTTGTGAATTCGTCCTACTGTCGTTGGAGTAAAGTCAGCGAATTGAATATATTGAAAATATGTCTCTTATTTGAGCTCGTAAATGAAACTTGAGTCCGGTAAGTTTAGTTTTGATGGCTTCCTAATGGTATTCATTTTTGGATCCAAATGGCAAAAATTATATATTTATGAGTGCGAGTTGGTTTTTACCAATCAGGGATAATCAATTATGTGGAGAGCTCATAAATTACATTCTAAAGAAATTTCGAGTGTTTTGAAACTAATAAATCTATCGGTAAGACTCAAGAATTCCTTTGTAAGATTGCAAGATTGTTTCGCGAGAATTGCGAGGGTTGAATGATGTTTGAGAGTGTAATTTGGAGGCCTAAAAATATTGGAAGTGTTTAACTGACATGAGCGTGATTATAATATTCACTGCATCGCTTGTTCTATATTGAAATTATTTACTCTTCTTGTAGAGTAGGTTACATCGATCAAATCACGTAAATCCGATATCCGATTTATTTCCTTTTCTGTTTATTGTTGTGTATTTTTTGCAACAGACATTATTGTCAAATTGATAATACTTGCATGAAAAGAAACAAAACAGAAGAAGTTTCTGGTAGCGGTGAGATCCAATAAGCTTGGAGCATCAAATTTGATGGATCTCACGTGGGAGAAAATATTAGGTGCATTTCACACACCACGTAGGATTTACAATAAACCATACACTGATCGACACGTGTCCATACGGGCCCACCCATCAGAAAATTGTCTCCCCCCTCCCCTATCTCTCTCACGCGCTCTGCTCTCCACCTCTGCAACCTCAACCCCCCACCCCCCAACTCTAACCTTCGCTCGACACTGTTCTTCAAGCTCAAGTCCTCCAAGCTCGACTCCACCATCTCCGCCTGCACCGTATCCATGCTCACCACCCTGATCGCCGCGCCTTCCCCCTTCTCCTCTGCAACCGCAGCCACAACCGGCGACCTCGACGATGGCGAAGAATCACTCCCAAATCTCACGGTCGGTCCAGAAGCTGCTGCAGTTGGTCTTCAAGCCGAAGACGAGCTCGACCCCGGTTTTCGGCGTCAACGATTGGTACTCTCGTGACGTCAGCAAGGATGATGGGTTCTATGTCGTGTACGACAAGTCCCATGATTCCGGAGTCCCCGAAGGTTTAACACCTCGAAAGTTGTCGCCGGAGATGGATCGGAGGCGGAGGCGGAGGCGGTGGCGTGGTTCGTTGGACTAGAGAGCAGAGCTAATTGTGAGTCAGGCATGAGCAAAGGTTTTAGAGAGAGAGAGAGAGAGAGAGAATCAGGCATGAGTGAAGGTTTTAGAGAGAGGGGGTTGGGCGTGGGGTTGTAGTGGGGGGGGGACTGGGGGGTTGGGCTTGGCGTTGCAGAGATGGAGAGCAGAGCAGAGCGCGTGAGAGAGATAGGGGAGGGGGAGACAACTTTTTGACGGGTGGGCCCGAATGGACACGTGTTGATCAGTGTATGGTTTATTGTAAATCCTACGTGGTGTGTGAAATGCACCTAATATTTTCTCACATCTCACGTGGGGTCCATTTGAGATCACTAAGATGTACTGTTCGGTGAACATAGAAGGCAGTTTGCGTGCATGCAATGACTTCTCTTACCACGAAGCGAAATTTAAGAAACTAACCTACTCACCGTCTCTCTCGACGGCGACCAGCCGATCCAACACAAGCTTCGGCAGCTGATTCTCTAGCATCAACATGTCTCGCTTCATGAATGGAATGATGTAGAGACTCCCGAGTTCACCAAAGATTGGGTCGTTGGACGCATAATCGGCCACCTCCCCTGTCATGGTCCTTAGGATCTCGAGCATGAAGCAGCCGTCAGTGATTATCAGCTCCAGGAACCAGCCTGCCACGGCCTCACCACCGCTTCCCTTCCACTTCGGGTCAAGCGGGTCATAGCTCTCCTCGAGGTCTACTGCCACCTCCCTTAGAGACTCGACGAAGGGCTCAAGGGGCTTCCCGGACCGCCTGAGGAAGTGGAGGAGCACGCGGTGCTTGTGTTCCTCCATGGGGTGGAGGTGGTCCTGGCCGTGGTGATAGGGGCCGAAGGAGACAGCCTGTGGCTGGTAGCCCTTGCGGTTGAGGTTGATGATGTAGGCGGGGACCCTGTAGATGGACCGCTTCTTCCAGTACTGTTGCTCGTTGGAGGGCATGAGCTTGACGCTCTCATTGACATGGTCGATCCAGTCGGTCTCGTTCGAGTCCAGAGGCATTCCTGAGCTGACCGCACACATTGCACTCCATTATATCAGAAGGTGCGCCGTCCGACGGCAGCAAAGGAGCCATTGTCCCGCCGCAGTTTTTCCTGTTGCACATATACCTGACGAAGAAATACGCATGGGGGAAGTCGGTCTCTTTCTCCTCCGCAATACCTGCCTCCGACCCGCTCATTTGTTCATCGGCGTCCTCATCCATCCCTTCACTGTCGCCATCATGTCTTCGCCACTCTCATCGTGCTCATTCTCCTCATCGGACCAATTGGCCTCGACCTTGCAGCAATCGCAGTCGAAGGCAAACCTGTAGTCTTCCATCAACCTTCTCTGCCTATTCACATAATTCAAGTTGACAGGAAAACAACTCAAGTAGATCTCTCTCCCCTGAGGAACATCGTGGATCATCCGCACGATTATATCAGCATTCCCATCGGCAGCAGAGTCCACGTAGTCAAATCTACATGCATTTGGCAGGCAGTCGTGGTTGAAGAACAAAGCCCTAGGATAAATCTGTAAGCTCTCACCGATCTCTCCCCATCCACTTCGCCACCATTGCGGGACGAAACCGGCTCCATCAAACCGAAAGCATTGAGCTTGTCCCTTGACAGCAACGTGACAATCATTTCAATAGACAACCCGGGAGGAAAAGGCGAAGTCGGAGGACGGGGAGGACAAACCAAGGTGAGCAATGAATGCAGGAGCTGCGCGGGCGAAACAGTGTTGCCGACGCTGGTGTGACCCTCTAAGCCCTGGAGAGAGAGCAACAGCTGGAAATCAAAAGGAGAGACGGCCGTGAGATTACAAGCGACGATCAGGTATCGAGCTTGGACGTGGCGCTTGATAGGATGGCCGTTGAGCAGAGGGCGAGAGACCAAGCAGGACAGTGCAAGACAGATCCAGGGGGTGTGCGACGTCAGGGCAGTGACAAAGAGGCAGCTGTGGCTGTTAGAAATTCAATTATAGCGAAAGACTGAAAATTCCAATTATTCATGTATAAACAAAATCATGCATAATTAGAATCGTTTGCAGAAACGTGAATAATCTGTACTAACCTCCAACCATTAATGAAAATGAGAACCTGATACACGGAGCTTTGACGATCGTCGATAGGTACTTCTAGCCAATTGCCCTCTCCATGTCAATGGTGTTTTTTGCTATATCTCAAATCAATGAATGAGAGATTGATCTTAAAATTATAAGTGGGTTTGACTTAGATGACCTATTTATATTCCAATTCATACCATTATAGATAACTTTTCCCATCAAGATAGTTATCTTAATATTGAGCGATCATGGTTATCACGTATTTAAATGCGCTCAATAAAAGTTGACGAAATTTATTTAATGTGGGTAATAATAAACTAAATGTGGGTTCACATTATAGATAATATAATTATAACATTCTCTTACTTGGTCCCAACATTTCATCAAACGAAATATTGAACCAAAAACTTCATGCTAAAAATAAAATACATGAATCATGGCGATAAGTCCTCGTAGAACAAGTACTATCTTCCATGTATCACAATGCATCTTATTAGCCCATATGTGATAACATAACTTAATGAATAAACCTTATGTTTATTCTAGGTCATAAAATGATTGTCATTCTCAAAATAACTAAATGTGTACACCATAATTGAGAATAACATCATAATGAATAAGAGTTTCACAAATTCGTTCATTCAAAGAAATTTTACATGATAGGACCAATTCCCATTCTAAACATATGATCCTTATAACTCGTTGGTGGTATGTCTTTAGTTAAAGAATCAGCTAACATCAATTCAGTGCTAACGTGTTCAATGACCACTTTGTTCTCTTTAACACGTTCTCTTATGGCTAAATACTCAATGTTGATGTGCTTTCCTCGACTACCACTTTTGTGATTTTTAACAATGAAAATAGCAGCTGAATTGTCACAAAATATCCTTAATAGCTTAGCAATGGAATCAACAACTCTAAGCCCTAATATAAAACTCTTCAACCACACACCATGTGAGGTACCCTCAAAATAAGAAACGAACTCAGCCTCCATAGTGGAAGTAGCAACCAAAGTTTGCTTCGCACTCCTCCAGGATATGGTTCTGCTAGCTAACATAAAAATGTATCTAGATGTTAATTTTCGAGAATCAACGCAACCAGTGAAATCCGAATCCGAATATCCAACTACTTCCAGGTTGTCAGTTCGTCTATATATAAGCATGTAATTTTCTATACCTTAAAGGTACCTCATTATCTTCTTTGTAGCTCTATAATGGTCCATACCTAGATTACTCTGATATCTTCCCAACATTTCCACAGCGAAAGTAATGTCAGGTCGAGTACAACCTGAGCATACATCAAGTTTCCAACAGCAGAAGCATAAGGGATGTTATTCATCTGTTCCCTTTCTAAATTGTTCTTCGGGCATTGGTTCAAATTGAACCTGTCACCCTTCACAATAAGTTATATACTTGGTGAACAATCTTTCATTCGAAATCTCTCTATGACTTTATTAATATAGGTTTCTTGAGACAATCCTAAAATGCCTCGAGGCCTATCCCTGTGGATCTTAATGCCAATGACATAAGATGCCTCACCCATATATTTCATGTCAAAACTCTTAGAGAGGAATTGTTTCACTTCATGTAGCAACCCCTTATCATTGGTTGCAAGTAAAATATCATCCACGTACAGCACAAGAAAACAAATTTTACTCCCACTAACCTTCTAGTATATACATTGATCCATGACATTCTCAACAAAATCGAATGAAGAGATAACATCATGGAACCTTAAGTACCATTGCGGGATGCTTGTTTCAAGCCATATATAGATTTCTTAAGCTTGCACACCAAATGCTCACCATTACTAGAGGAGAATCCTTCTAGTTGTTTCATAAAACCTCCTCCTCCAGTTCTCCGTTGAGGAACATTGTTTTTAGATCCATTTGATGCAATTCCATATCAAAATGAGCAATCAATGCCAAAACGATATGAAAAGAATCTTTCTTAGATATAGGAGAAAATGTCTCAGTGTAAACGATTCCCTCCCTTTGCATGAATTCTTTGATAATGAGTCTAGCTTTATATCTCTCAATGTTGTCTAATGAGTCATTAGTTTTGAAGATCCATTTACAACCAATGGCTTTCGTACCATTAGGCAACTTAACCAAATCCCAGACTTCATTAGATGCCATAGAACTCATCTCATTCTTCATGGCATTGTACCACAAATTGGATTTATCACAACTCATGGCTTGTGAAAACGTTTCAGGATCATTCTCAGTGCCAACATTATAGTCAGATTCTTGTAGATACATAATGTAATCACTAGGAATTGCTAATTTCTTCATTCTAGTAGATCTTCTTAATATTGCATCAGCATTCTCATGAGGAGCATGTCGTCCATGTAACATTTTCGATTTCAATATCTGGGAAATGACTATGATTTAAATTTGGTAGTTTTTCAATTGGAACCAATTTTACTCTTGTTATGGAAAACCTAGTTTTGGATCATTTGTACCCCTTCGTTTAGTTATTTTTGTAGAGATTTTTGTGATCCGAATTTCTAAACACTTCCTTTTTGAAAGTTTCTCCAAACATCTTGAAGTTTTACATATTTTAATTTCAAAATTTTTGGACTTGATATGAGTAGTACGATAGCCTAATTTCCGAACTGTGTAAAACTGCCCAGAATGAGTATTTCGGTGATGTTCACACCTTTTTTTTTTTTTTATTTTCTACAAGCTTTTCTGGGCCGATTTTGAAAATGTTTCCTTCACAAAAGTTGTCGAGAATTTCTTTTGCTATAACATATATAAATTTGGGAATTTTTTGAGATTGTTATAATGTTTTGTCGTGGAAAATCCTCGAAAAGCATGGAATTGATTATGATGCCGGTTTGTGAGTTAAGTGTCAATTAGTTGTTATTGTGCAACTCGATGGTGCTGAGTTAATGTGAGCCAAATCGACATTTCTAGTAGGCCAAAATAGGCTCCGCTTTTGTTTTGTTGGGAAAAAACTAGAAGATAAGGCTTTGACATGGTCAAAGCTTCTCCTTCAAGCTTCCATTATTAAGGTTCATTAATGCTATTACATGGCCCTTGACTTAGAAGTCCCATTCATGATGACAAGCCTTAATTAGTTGGACTTTGAAGGCACCATCATCATGACATGTATTAATGGCCTTGAGTAGGGAGCAAGGAAGAACTTCTATAAATAGGGAAGCCCCACTAGAAGAAGACACACACACCACCAATTGGCCAACCTTCTTTCTTGCTTCTTTGCTTCTTGTTCATGCCGAGAAAGAGAGAAAGAGAGAGAGAGAGCTCACCAACTAGCCCGTGTCTCTCCTTGTTGTTCGATCAATAGGAAGCCACATTCAAGGCCTGTGTGTTCCTGTTCAAGCCCGAGAATCGCTGAGACTCCCGTGTTCCTTTCTTGTTTTAGTTTTATTTCATAAAGTAAGTAAACTACCTACTATCGGGAAAGGAAGTTGTGATGCATTGTGACACGGTTTGCTCGGACTGTTCGGTTGTTTGGTTGGTCGTAGTTTGTTCAATCTCTTGATTTGACCATGTTTCATGTTTAATGTTTATCTTGAGATAGAACCGAGATTTGGCTAGTAAAGTGCACAAATTATAGCCAAGCGTGATATTCTCTTGTATGAACTTTGCTATTGATCTACTATTGATGTGGGTGCGGTAAGAGCCGACTTGTGTTAACGGCGATCCCCTCATCCTCGCTTGATATTAGGAGGTATACTTGCTGAATCTCCCCGACTCATCCCCGGTTATTTCCTTTTCAGGTCCAAAGAATGGCGTCTCCTCCGATTCGGTTCGGCAATCCTGTAGAAATGAGAGCCAAAGTGCTCATCATGATAGATACCTGAGAAGGTCGAGCCTACCGCCGGTTCACGACAAATGTTGTCACATCCTCAATTTCAGTCCCTGGGAAATGGCTATAGTTTAAGTTTTGTGGTTTTTCAATCGGAACTAATATTTTTACTCTTGTTTTGGAAAACCTAATTTCGGATCCTTTGTACCTGTTTATTTTGTTATTTTTGGGGAGACTTTTGTGATCCGAATTTCCAAACACTTTCTTCTTGAAAGTTTCTCCAAACATCTTCAAGTTTTACATACTTTAATTTGAGAATTTTTGGAGTTGATATGAATGGTACAATGGCCTAATTTTCGGGCCGTGCAAAATTGCCCAGAATGGGTATTTCAGTGATGTTCCCACATTCATAATTTTCTACCTTGTCTGAGCCGATTTTGGAAAAGTTTCCTTCACAAAAGTTGTTGAGAACGTCCTTTTCTACAACGTATATAAATTTAGGAATTTTTTGAGATGATTTGGATTCTGGACAGAGCTTAGAAATAAGAATCCTACTCCAACGAATTGTTTTCAATTTGTCTTTGAGCTACTAAAAATGGCATTTACAGAGAGATTAAGATTTTGTGTTCTTCACAAGAAATGTTTGTTAAGGCATTATTTATGACATATTCAAATTTGAGAATTTTCGGAGTCCATTTACTATATTTTCAAGTCCAATTTCGTAAACAGTGCAAAGCTGTCCGGTTTTGTCAGATTTCAAAGATTCAGCATTTTCTATCCGAGAACGTTGGAATTTTGACTTGATGTCTTATGGTGATTTAATTTACACATTATGATCTTTCAAATGAGATAAGTTATACTTTGATTGGAGGTCAGCCCAAGGGGAAGCCGAAAGAGAGAAGCAAGCTTGGAATTGGATGATTCTAGAGAAGTCTAAGCTTGAAGCCCAAGTTTGGAAATAAATGGTTTAGAATTTTCATCATGGCTTTTGGCCTTTGTGCATAAATGAACATAAATGACCTTATCTCTTAGTGACATAAGCCATGACCTAATCCCTTGATGACCTAAGCCATGACCCAAGCAAAGGCCATTCGGCCAAGGGGAGGGAGAGAGAGAGAGTAGCCGTGAGGGAGAGAGAGAGAAAGAGAGGACCAAGGTTGGCTTCTTCATCATTTTAGTCCATTAATGACATTAATTACATGCCATCATGAAATTTGACTAAGAGGCTTAGTCCATTGATGGCATTAAATGAAAGCCATGATGAGTCTTGACTTTGAGACCTTGTCATGATGACCATCTATCTTCTTAGGCAAGCTTGGATTAGCAACTTGGTGAGCAAATTTGAAATTCTATAAATAGAGGAAGCCCTCCCCTCTCTCTCTCACGCCACTTCTTCTCCATTCTCACATCACTCTCTCCTCATCCTCACGCTAATCTCACCATCTTCTTCCTCTCCCTTTTTGTTTCTTGTTTTCTCATCTATTGGCCCGAGAAACTCATGCCCAAATAAATCCCAAACCGGCCCGTGTCTCTTCTCATTCTTACCCAAGAGCCCATAGTTTGATCCTTGTAGGCCTAGGTTTACTTGGCCATGCAAGAAGGAAGCAAGGAGGAAGCCCGAAGATCACCTGAGCTCGCCCGTCTCTAACTCGTTCTCTAGTTTTGTTAGTTGTTGAGTAAGTAAACTTTTTAATATTGGGAAAGGAAGTTGTGATACGTTGAGACACAGTTTGCTTGGACCGTTTTTCAGTCGTTTGGTTGGTTGTAGTTGGTTCATTTTTTGATTTAATCATGTTTCGTGTTTGACGTTTGTTTTGGAAATAGAACCGAGACTTGAATGGCAAGGTGCATATGTTATAGCTATGCTTGATGTTCTCTTGTATGAACTTCGCTATTGATCTGCCATCGATGGGGGTGCGGTAAGGGCTGACTTGTGCTAATGGCGATCTCCTCGTCCTCGCTTGATATTAGTAGGTTTACTTGTTGAGTTTCCCTGACTCATCCCCCGTTTTTCCCTTTCAGGTCCGTATGATGGCATCTCTCCCAGCTCGTGTTGGCAATCCCGTGGAGCAGAGAGCCGAAGTGTTTACCGTAACGAATACCAGAGAAGGCCATGCCTACTGCCGAACCACGACCCTTGTGAGATTTGATGAGGACCTAATGGACTTGGTGCCTCACTCGTACGTGGCGTAGTATCACTATGCGAATGGAGAATGAGTTGATCCCTATGTGGGTTCAACAGTGCTTTGGCGGTACGGGCGGGCCGGCTTCGGGATAAAGCCACAGGTGGGATGTGAGATGGCCAGGCGAACGGGATCGGGGTGAAGATGAAGAAGCGAGAAGTCATAGTGGGTATAGGATAACTCAAGTCAAGTTTTGCTATTCATAGTACGTGTGAAATATGTGTTGTTTGCCATGGCCTGAAGGGCTTGTTAAAACATATTTGCATGCACTGTAATAATAAGGTTTGCTCATGATACTTCTTGTCTTATTCCGCTGTGTGTATTAATTGTGATTGTCCCGAGAAATGCTTCCGCTTGTGTATAACGAAAGATAATTATGAATGGGATGTCACGTGAATGACCCCGAGGTTGGGGCGTTACATATGTGATGGTCGATGAGGGCCTAATGGACTTGGTGCCTCACCTGTACATAGCATGACATGGCTACACTGACAGAGAATGGATTGGACCCTTATGTGGGTTAAATGGACCTTTTGGTGGTGTAGGCGGGCCGGCTCCGGGGCATGCCATGGGTGGGGTGTAGATCGGCCATGCAGACGGGAAGTGGGGAGTAGATGTGGATGGAGTTAGAAGCGAGAAGATGAAGTAGAAGGGATCACCCGAATCGAGTTTTGCTATTCATAGTCGACTAGGAACGGATGAGCCTCTAGAATATGCGTGTGAAATATGTGATGTTTGCCATGATCCGAAGGGCTTGTTAAAATATGTTTGCATGCACTGTAAATATAAGGTTTGCTTATGATGCTGCTTGTTTAAATTCTGCTGTTGTTCTGAATGTGATTGTCCTGAAATTATACTTCCGCTTGTGTGTAAAGAAAGATAACAATGAATGGGACATCACGTTAATGATCCCGAGGTGGGGGTGTTATAGTTCAACTAATTGTTCAACAATTTCTGGTAAATTGATGAACAACTGGATCCACTATATCAACATCAGTAGATTGTGGAACCTCAATGATTGGTTGTTCAATAGCTGGTTGAACTAAAGAGGCATATGACCAACAACCAATCTATTACTTGAAGTGGAAAGTTTAGCATCTGAATGATCTTTCTCACAAACAAAATTCCGAGATTGATCACTCCCACCAATTAAGTCATTTTCAAAAAACTTAGCGTTCCTTGTTTCCACAATCCTAGTGGTATGATATGGACAATAAAACCTGTATCCCTTGGACTTTTCGGCGTATCCGATGAAATACCCACTTATAGTTCTTGGGTCTAACTTTTTTTCTTGTGGATTATAAACTCTTACCTCAGACGGGCATCCCTAAACGCGTACATATCATAAATTCGGTTTCCAACCTTTAAATAACTTAAAAGGGGTCTTTGAGATAGCCTTGGTTGGAACTCAATTCAATATGTACACTGCCGTTTTAAAAGCTTTGATGCACAAAGATTTAGGGAGTTTGGAGTTGCTAAGCATACTCCGCACTATGTCCAATAAAGTTCAGTTTCTTTTTTTTGCTACACCATTTTGGTTTGGAGAACCGGGCACAATATATTGGGCAACTATCCCATGCTCTTGAAGAAACTTTGCAAACGAATCAGGTGCTTGTCCATCATCAGTATATCTACCATAGTATTCACCTCCTTTATCTGATCTCACAATCTTAATTTGCTTACCGCATTGTTTCTTTACTTCGGTTTTAAATACCTTAAATGCATCTAACGCTTCGTTCTTATTATGAAGCAAGTAGAGATACATAAAATGTGAGTAATCATCTATGAAGGAGATAAAATACTTCTGACCACGCGAGTCCATATCAGGACTACAAATATCTGTATGTATTATTTCTAATATATTTGTACCCCTCTTGGTACCTTTCTTTGTCTTGTTGGTCTGCTTTCCTTTTATGCAGTCCACACAAGTATCATAATCAATAAAATCCAAAGTACTAAGTACTCCATCATTTAATAATCGTTTAATTCTGTCTACGGAGATATGTCCCAATCTCCGGTGCCACAATATAGTGGAATCTTCATTCACAGCACATCATTTTATACCAGCGTTATCATGAACATGCATTGCATTATAAAAGGCATTGTCTTGCAAATTAATTCGGAAAAGACCACCACTCACAACAATTTCAAATTTAAATGATAAACTGAAGTTTGAATTTGAAAAATTAAAGGACTAACCTAATGGTACAAGTCTTGAAACTGAAATTAAGTTTCTAGAAAAACTAGGAACGTAAAATGTCTTTTCCAAATTCAAAACAAAGCCACTATTGAGAACCAATCCGCATGTCGCAATAGCTTCCACATGCGAACGCATCTTGTTTCTAGAATAGATGCCTTGCTCACTTCCCACTAGTTTCTGGTGGTTTTGAAAACCCTGCATGGAATTCGAAATATGGATTGTGAATCCAGAATTAATCCACCAAGTGTTGTAACTTACATCAGCTATATTACATTCATAATAGATACAGGAGGTTGGATTATCTTTCCTCTTGAGCCAAGGCTTAAATATGACACAATCTTTCCTCATATGCCCCTTCTTTTTACAAAAAAAAAAAAAAACATTTGGATTCCTTCTTAATGTCAGCTTGGGGAGGTATTTTACCCTTTCCATTTTGCTTGCCTCGCTTGTTAAGCTTTCCTTGTGTTGCCAAATGAGCACTCTCTCCCGATTCCATAAGCAACCTTTCTTCCTCTCGAACACACATGGTTATAAGTTCATTAATTGACCATTTATTCTTATGTGTGTTATAACAGATCTTGACAGAAGCATACTATTGTGGAAGAGTGTTTAGAATATAATACACAAGGAAAGACTCAAATATCCTAACCTCAAGGTTCTTCTGCTAAGCCACAATGTCCCTCATCTTCATGATGTGCTCACGCACACCTCTAATATTAGTGAGCTTTAAAGATGAAAACTTCATAATTAGGGTCATGGCATGCGCCTTTTTTGATGTCTCAAACTACCAATAAGGTCTTAGCATTGCTATGCTGAGCAATCGAATCATGGATATTAGGAGATATTTTAGTCTTATGAACATCACACTATGGCGATTGGACCACTCCCATTGTTCATAAAGGGCCATCTCAGCTGCAATGCTCGTGTCAGAAGGAGCAGGCGGTTCGTCTTTCCTTACAGCATAGTCAATATCCATGCACCCCAATTGAAGAAGGATTAACTCATTCCAAACTTTATGGTTTTCACCATTCAGCACGAGAACATCATTATTAAATTCAGAGAAATTCATAGGCTGTAAAACTGCATATGAAACATACATGCTCATGTCACAAAATTTGAGGCACATCAAACATATATCATGCTTTACCAATATAAAATATGTCACAACTATGAATCACATAACATAAAAATTGCCTATAGGCTAATTTTTTAATTTAAATAGATTCATAATTACTTTATGAAGAAACTACCATATTATATTTCTTTTCTTAATCACTGCGGGTAAATTAATAAAAATAATATGATATTTTATCCTAATTAATCATATTAATACAATAAAAATTCCTGTGGGATAAAATTCATTATATTCATACAATTAATAAAAATCAATGTCCTTTTTTAAATGTGATGCAGAGGCTCTTAATATATAATTCTAACTAATTAAAGATGTTGTGGCTACTCTCTAATTAATTAAAACTATATGGATCACTAGACATTTAATTACATGCAAAAAAATCACCAAACTGCATGCAAGGGCAAAACTGTACATTATGTATTCAAGGCCAAAACAGTAAATAAAAGCACCAAGGGGCAAAATAGTAAATAAATCGGCTAAGGGCAGAACAGTAAAACCAATCGGCAAGGGCAAAATAGGATTTTTCAACGTGAAGAGGGGCAAAATTATAAAATCAAACGAACAAGGCAAAATCGTAATTTCAATCAAAGATTTGTGGGGTCCCACGGGCGAGTGCCACGCAGGCACCCCTTCCTCCGCACAGGCGTGTGCTAGTCATGCGCTTGGGCAAGCACACCGGCGTGTGCTACGCACGTGCCAGAAGCCCTTTTTTTCTTTTTTTCTTTTTTTAAATTTCACGTGTGGCCGCACGTGCCCATTCACTTTTCACGCGAATTCCACCGCCTGACACCTCCGCCATGCCTTCCACCGCCCGATTCTCCTCTAGCAACCCACTATTGACCAAAACAAATAATGGGTTTTCGATACCACGCCGGTGCGACCACATAGGTCCAAGAATCGGTGAAAATGACTAAGAAATTGGCTCGAATCAAGTAAAATTCTGCAAAAATGCAAACCCTAGCCACCACGACTTGGGCTGCTTAGTTCATGTTTGGCGATCGCCATAATGCTGAATTAACATAGGGCTTGTGTTGCCCATGGCGGTGCAACTATGTTGGTCCAAAGCCGAGTCATGGATTGCCTGAATTTGGCAGAAATCGCTAATTTCTCGTTTGCCCATAAAAAGCTTCGATTTTTAATTTAATAAAAACCCCATGAAAAATCATCAAGGCAAAGATATAAATATGTTCTAATACCAACTGTTAGAAATTTAATTATAGCGGAGACTGAAGATTCTGATTATTCATGTATAAACAAAATCATGTATAATCAGAATTGTTTGCGGAAACGTGAAGAATCCGTACTAACCTCCAGCCTGATACGTGGAGTTTTGACGATCGTTGATAGGTACTTCTAGCCAATTGCCCTCTCCACGTCAATGGTGTGTTTTTCGATATCTCAGATCAATGAATGAGAGATTGATCTTAAAATTATGAGAGGGTTTGGCTTAGATGACCTATTTATATTCCAATTCATATCCTTATAGATAATTTCTCCCATCAGGATAGTTATATTGATATTGGGCGATCATAGTTATCACGTATTTAAATGTGCTCAATAAACATTGACGAAATTAATTTAATGTGGGAAATAATAAATTAAATGTGGGATTATATTATAGATAATATAATTATAACAGGGGCTGCAAAGCCCATGGCGACCGCATGAAGGGCACAGGTCGGCTCGCAACGAGGAGGGCTGAGGCAAGATTTTGAAGCCATTGTCGCAGTAACAAGTAGCTGAAGAAGGAGGAGGAGGTGGTGGTTGTTTGGTGAAGGGAAGAGTGGAGTAGAGAAGGATCGGAGAGTCCCGGAGGACGATTTGGTCACCCCGCAACACCCGAGCCGCCACCAGAGCCCGCCCTCTACCGTTGATCTCGGCGAGGTTCAGGGGCGAAGCTGCTTCGTTCGCCATTTCCAGAGCTTCGAGCAAGCTCTAGGGTTTCTGATGGGCCAAGTGCCCGCTAAATTCCCTTTTTTTTGCCTTCGCCAGTCCAGGAAAAATGGAAAATCGCAATAGCGATCCCTCGCGGGCCTTGCTATTATGATTTGAATTAATTTGAGGGGCCAAAAAAGAAATTTCACTCCATCTTTAGAGCCATACATAAGACGGGACATGCCGATGCTAGTGCTGTATCGGCTGGTTGCTGTCGAGAACAATGGCAAGGAGGTTAGTTTCTTAGATTTCATTCCGTCTTTAGAGCAGTTATTGCACGCATGCAAACCGCCGTACTATGTTCGCCTAATAGTACATATTGGTAATCTCATATGGATCTAATGTGAAATCCATTATATCTAATGCTCCAAACGTTTAGAATACACTGTTCAAGAACCACTAACAATTTCATTATTAAATCTGTCACCTCGATCAGAGACTTCTTTTTTCTTTTTCCTTTTTCCTTTTATGCGAGTAGTATCGACACAACAACAATCTCGTATTCAATGCACTGACTTTACTCCAACAACGCAGCATGACGAATACATCAACTAGCTCATCCTCAGGTTCTACTCACTCCACACGGGCATCCAGGGGATTGGCAGACGCTTGCATGTCGTGGACGTTGGCAAAAGAACACTACAAGTACTATAATTTATGTACGGTACTTACTTTAGTGCAATAAGTTTTTTTTAATCACTTTAATGCTAAAATTTTTGAAAAATGATCACTCAAGTGCTAAAATTTTTTAAAAACGATCACCGAAGTGCTAACTCGGTATCGTACACAATTTTTCACCGGAAATCTGACGTGGCATTTTTTTTATTAATTTCTGAAACTGACGTGGCTCATCGGATATTGGCACTTAAGTGATCGTTTTTCAATAAAATAAGCACTTAAGTGATTGTTTTAAAATTTTAGCACTTAAGTGATCGTTTTTCAAAAATTGTAGCACTAAAGTGATCCAAAAAAAATTTTTGGAACTTAAGTGAGCCGGCGAAAACTTTTGGTACTAAAGTAAGCGCTATACACAAGTTATGATACTTATAATGTCCTTTTGCCCGTGGACGTCTTCAGGGAAGGCCTGCTGATGGAGCCTGAGAATGTCCAACACGAGATGGAAAATGTGGGGGCTGAGGCTGGCGAGGAGATAATCTTTTCTAATAATCTCCTCTACGGGAGACATTTTTTTTCCTTTTAAGCAAGTAGCTTCGACACGACAACAATCTTATATTCAATACACTGACTTGACTCCAACAACGCAGGGCGACAACATCCTCAAGCTCTGCTCCCACGACGCGTGCATCACGAGGATGGTCATATGCGTCCTGCGTGTCGTGGACGTCTTCAGGAAGTGCCTGGTAAGCGAGACCGCGGGGTCCAGCACGAGGAGACCGTGCAGATAATCCGACCGGCCACTGAGCTCCACGAGACCGGGATCCAGTTCAAGAAGAGCCAGACCTGCAGTCTCAAGGGAACTACTTTGCCAGAGGGGTCCTGAGGCTCCCCGTTATCAAGGTGGATGACACCACCGAGTCCATCTTCCTCAACCTCATGACTTTCGAGCGCTTGCACATCCGGGCTGGGGACGAGATCACAGCCTACATCGCCTCCATGGACAACATCATCAACAATGAGGGGCAAGTCGTGCTGCTCCACACCCAAGGCATCATCCAGAAAACCATCGGAAGCGACAAGGCGGTGCAAGGAAGTGCTGCTCGCATCCAACAGCAGCCTTGACGCCGTGCAAGAGAAGATCAGCAAGTACTACGAGAAGCCTTGGAACATGTGGAGGGCTAATCTCAAACACGCCTACTTCAGGAATCATTGATCTATATTGTCTCTCATCGCCGCCATCTTCCTCTTCGCCGTCACCATAATTCAGACAATATATACCGTGCTTAGCTACAATTGAACCATCCCATTGCCTCTGTATGATAATTTCTCTTTTCCATTTTTGGGTTTTTCTCCTAATAGCTGATGTTCGATAATTATCTGTTGATTGTTGTAATGAATGATTTTCCTCCTGTTTTCAGTCGCGCTTATTTCCCTCTCTAAATGTTTTGAACGATGGACATTTGGCTATTTCTATATCATTTTCGTGGCAAAATTTGTGGCTAATTAGCTATGAATTTTGCCACGAAAATCCAAAACCCAGAAAAATACCTTGAGACTTCATTTTCGTGGCAAAATTCGTGGCTAATTAGCTATGAATTTTGCCACAAAAATTTAAAACTCCGAAAAATACCTTCGTTCTCGATTTTCGTAGCCATGAATTTCACCACGAAAATTTAAAACCCAGAAAATACCTTGTGACTTCATTTTCGTTGCAAAATTCGTGCCTAATTAGCCATGAATTTTGCCACAAAAATCCAAAACCCAGAAAAATACCTTGGGACTTCATTTTCGTGGCAAAATTCGTGATAATTAGCCACGAAAATCCAAAACCCTGAAAAATACCTTCGGTCACCATTTTCGTGGCTAATTCGCCATGAAAATCCAGTCCTAGAAAAATCACTTTTGTGATATCCACCCCCACCCCAATTTCTCTCTCTCCACTGATTCCTCATTTCGCCCTCACTTCCTTCCTCCCTCTCTCTCTCTTTCGTTTCGCTCATTATACCTATCCGCGCGCAAATCAGTCTCATTAAAGCTTTTCCGTAGGTAAGTGTCGTGGCTAATTTCATGACTAATTGGCGACGAAGATAGTTTATCGTAAAACTATTCATTGTTGGATTCGTATTTTTTTATCATATTGATGTTTTTTTTGTCCTTACTCATTCGCCGGTCACCGGACTGGCGATCGTGAGACCTCGCCGTCGCCCACCTGGGCGACCGCATGGTCACTGATAGACCTCACTATCGCCCAGTGTGGGCGACGGCAAGGTCGACTAGTGGCCATGGCGAGGTCGCTCGGCCTCCCCTAGATCTAGGCGACGTCGAGCGGCCTCGCCATGGCCGCCGGTCAACCTCGCCATTGCCTACCTGGGCTATCGCAAGGTCGACCGCCAGATTTGGACGAGGCGGAGTGGCCTGGCCATGGTCGCCGGTCAACCTCATTGTCGCCTAGATGTGGGTGATGACGACGTTGACCGGCGGCCATGGCTAGGCCGTTCGGCCTCACCATGGCCACCTGTCAACCTCGTAGTCACCCACATCTGGGCGACCGCGAGGTCAACTAGCGGCCATGGCCAGGCCATTGGTCCTTGCCCCATGGCTAGCGATGTCTCGTCGGTTGCTGATCCGGCGACCGACGGAGCAGTAAGAGAAGAAAAAAAAAGAAAAAAAACTCCAAAAAAATAAAAAAAATTATTTAAAAATGAATCATAAGTGAATTTTTTTTAGGTACGTGTCCAATTGAAGGTCTCACAATCCAAGTGAGCGTTGCAATTTTCATCAAATTGATCACATTCTACTACAAAGATTTTAGTCATATACTTGGGTAAGTGTTCTTGACATGGTAATTTTTTCAATTTCAAAGTAATTGTTTCATCAAAAATAAAATTTTTATTTGTAGAATTTTATGGTTTTAATTAAGAATATTAAAATGTAGATATTATATTTTTAAAATTTTACGAGAATTTTTTATTTTTATACAGACACAATGCAAAAAGATAGGGGTTAGATGTATAATAAGAACTTACCTGAACGTTGTAAATTGATCGATGAGTTTCATACTGGGCTGAGACTATTTTTGGACTTTGCTAGTAGTAAATATGAGTTTATGGATGTAAATAAGTTAATGTGTTCGTGTAAAAAGTGTAATAATGGTAAATTTCATGTGTGCGATAAAGTTGAAAAACATTTTTATAGATTTGGGTTTACTTCGAACTACTATAATTGGATTTCCCATGGTTAACCATTTATATTTGATGCTGGATATTAAAAAAGTGACCAATTTATAGTTAGGAAAGATTGTAACTATTATGACCAATTGAACTCATACGAGAGGATGGTGATTGATGCAGCTGGTCATAATTTTGTTTCAAAATAGAACCATGCAAGTATTAGTTTTACTCCTACACTTGAACAAGTGGGTACTAGTTATGCATCACAATTAGAAGAGATATGAGTTACGGGTTTTGATGAGAATGTATATAATTGAACTTTTCAATCTAATCAGTTTTGGGAAGTATTGAAAATAACAGATAAACCTTTATGGGTAGGTTGTGACAGCCACACTAAAGTATTAGTGACAACAAGACTGTTAAGTATCAAGACAGAGCATAATGTGTCTTCGGATTGTTTCAACTCTTTCGTTGAAATAATGAGGGAAACAATGCCTTGTGATAACATCATGCTAAGTCATTTTTACGATATGAAAAAGCTAGTGGATAACTTAGATCTTTAAGTTGTAAGGATTGATGTATGTAATAGAGGTTGTATGTTATATTGGAGAAATGATGAAAATGTAGAATCTTGCAAGTTATGTAGTCAACCTAGGTACAAGATTAACACGAGGCATGGTCGTAATCAGAAGCGTAGATCATGCAAGCAAATGTTTTATCTACCATTAATCCCTAGATTGCAAAGGCTTTATGCATCTCAAGTTACTGCTGAACACATGACTTAGCATGCAAATCATGAAATAGAAGATAATCTAATGTGTCATCCTTCATATGCCAAGGCATGAAAATATTTTGATAGAACTTACCTCGAGTTTGCGATAGAGTCTCGAAACATCAGGTTAGGTTTATGTGTTGATGGATTTGCCCAATTTGGGAAATCAGGAAAAAAGTTATTCATGTTGGCCAGTTATCTTAACTTTGTACAATCTTCCACTCAGTATGTGCATGGAGACACATTATATGTTTTTGACATTGATTGTGACTGGTCCACAAAATCCGAAAAAGTTGATAGATGTTTATATGCAGTCATTGATTGAAGAGTTACAACGGCTATGGGATGAAGGTGTCCCTACGTATGATGTTTCTACCGATCAAACATTTGTAATGAAGGCAGCTCTTCTTTGAACGATAAATGACTTTCCAGCTTATGAAATGTTATCTGGATAGAGTACAGCTATAATCTTAGGATGTCTGATATGTATGGAGAAATCAAAGTCAGTCAGATTAAAACATGGTAAGAAGTCCAGCTATTTCGACTGTCACAGACAATTTTTGCCGATAAATCATACAATCATAAGGAATAAAAAAGAGTTTATCAAGAATTGGATTGAAAGAACACATCCACCATTGAGGTTGACTGGTGATGAAATTTGGGAGTGAGTGCAAGACTTTCCAATTGTTGTTGAAAACCCTCACGGCACAACTATTGCGTATGGAAGTACACATAAGTGGACTAAACGCAATATATTTTGGGATCTATCATATTGGAAAGCCCATCTTATTCATCATAATCTTGACGACATGCACATAGAGAAGAATGTTTTCAACAATATCATAAATACTGTGATAGATGTTACTGGAAAAACAAAAGACAACTTGAGCGCAAGAAAAGATATGAGAGATATTTGTGATCGACCAACACTAGATGCGGATGCAAGCAGCAGGGAACCAAAACCGAAAGCATTTTATACATTAGACAAGGAGCAGAAACAGGTCCTTTGTCAATAGTTAAAATTTGTGCGGTTTCCTGATGGATATGCTTTGAACCTCGAGAGATGCGTTGATTTGAATGAATGCAAGTTGACAGGTCTGAAAAGTCATTATTGTCAAATATTTATAGAAAGACTAATTCCAATGGCCTTCAAGGAACTTTTACCAAACTTTGTTTGGGGCGCCATTACAGAGTTAAGTAATTTTCTGCATGATATTTGTTCAACAACGTTATAAGCATCACACATGGAGAAACTAGAGAGAGATATTCCAATTATTTTTTGCAATTTAGAAATGATATTTCCTCAATCATTTTTTGATTTAAGAGAACATATCTCAGTTTACTTGCCTTATGAGGACAAAATTGCAGGTCCCATCCAATTTCGATGGTTGTATCCATCTAAGAGGAAAGTTTTTTTAAAAATAAATTTGAAATTACTTTATTATATATTATGTTCCGATAAACTTTTTTCTATTGCAACTAAGTTCTTATATCATTTGAAGAAAAAAGTGAAGAATAAGGCATCTGTCGAAGCTTCAATTTGTAATGCATATATTGTGGAAGAAGTGACAACATTTGCATCATATTATTTTGAGCCGCACGTGCAGTGCAAAAGGCGGAGAGCAGGAAGAAATGATGAGGGCCCCATTGATTCCAATCGCAAATCATTCTCTATTTTCAATTATCTAGGTCGACCAAGCGGCGTATATAAGTTTCGTTACTTAACAGACGAAGAATGACAGGCAGCCCATACATATATTTTATTGAGCTGTCCAAAAGTCGAGCCATACTTCGAGTAAATGTAAATTTGCAAGTATATATATTGTGTGTCAAATATTTGCTAATATATAAATGGTATTTGTTAATAGGATTTTCCAAACTTCAATGTATGGATTACCGCCAAATGAGTTTGACCGTTTGTGTGATGAACAATTTGCAGCATGGTTCAAAACATATGTAAGTTGCATATCAACGAAAACCAAGTTATTAATATTTTATACATTATTTATTAAAATATATATTATTGACTTTGCGTGTGTGACATTAGATTTACAGTAATCATGATCAAGTTGGAGAATAAGGATTGCTAGGAAGTCAATAGAATTTTAGAAAAAAACAGTCAATGCCGCAAGGAAAAATTGGTTAATGAAACTTGATGATGCACTTTGGGCTTACAGGACAACATTCAAAACCCCAATTGGGATGTCTCCTTTTAGGCTAGTGTTTGGGAAGGTTTGTCATTTACGAGTGTAATTAGAGCATAGAACATACTGGGCATTGAGATTTCTGAATTTTGACATGTAGTCCGCAAGTGAAGGAAGATTATTGCAATTGAAAGAATTGGAGGAATTTTGCAATGAAGCCTATGAAAATACTAAGATGTATAAGGGGCGTACAAAAAGATGGCATGACAAGCACATATTCAAAAGAGAGTTTGAAATTGGCCAAAAAATTTTACTTTATAACTTTCGTCTTAAACTTTTTTCAAGAAAGTTATGGTTTCGACGGTCTAGTTCTTTCACAGTGACATAGGCATTCCCATACGGAATAATTGAAGTTGCACATGACACTAAAGGCACATTTAAGGTAAATGGTCAACGTCTAAAGCCTTACTTCAAAGGTGGTTACAACAAGCATAAGACCACCATTGAAATTCACTCTCTAGAATAGAGACATATGAAATAGTTTGGCTAACAACTATAAAGCAAGCACTTCTTATGAGGCAAGCCAAGCATTTTCACTATGTTTCTTCATTAATTTTTAAGTTCATTTAAAAAAAGGATTAATTTTTCTCTGTTTTATCCAGGTTAATTTTCTTTTTTGGAGTTTAGTTGTCAAAGCCATCTATGGATACATCCTACAACAAGGGGGGTTTTCTTGTTCCTACTTTTCTTTTTTCTTTTTATTCACATTGAGAACAATGCTTCATTCTATTGGGACTAACTATGTAACCTAAAGAGGGGGTGAATAGGTTGCTTTAGAGGTTTTAAAAACGTTTGCGGAAACAAAGTGTAACAATTATATATTAGGTTTCACCAGATGTGTGAGAGCCGATGTAACACTTGTATGCTAGAAATGACAAATAGAAAAATAAGTAGCTGCACACAAGAATATATAGTGGTTTGGCTTTGATTCTAAGCCTACGTCCACTCTCACCACTAATAGCCACAAGTTGGGCTAGATTGCACTAGTAATTTGTTGAATAAGTTACACTTAGCGTACACCACTCCTATCAATTGATAGATCATACTACTAGGAGGTGGATGTAGTTATTACTTGATACACTTGAACTTTCAACACAATTACAATGCAGCAAGTGCTATCGACAAACATGAGCTTTTTGTTCAGTATACAACAAGTAGTGGATTTTGGAATTTTTATGAGCACTCTCTAACTTGTTGGCTTCAAAAACATTCTATTTTATAGGCATCTTCAATAAAGTCGTTGATGATGTCCTGGAGAGGCAAGATAGCGGTTAGAGCCGGTGTTGTTGTTGTTCTTAGAATTGACCACCCATATAGTCTATTCCTGAACTTTTACAGACTTTCCTAAAATAGTTTCTGCTGCTTTACTATAGATGCGGCTGTGATATCTTGTCAGATTGCCTGTTCTCCTTTCTATCGAATCTTCTGTTGTGCATGTCCAATTACCAATGGCTATAATAGTGAGATAACGATCATATTAAATGATCTATTACCTAAACATTACCATTTACTTGATCTCTTCAGCTTCAACGAGACATCGTCATTTAGCTGATCTTTGTGATCGATGGTGCTGTTTTATACGATACTTCAAGGACAGTCTTGTGATCTTTTCTTCAATGAATTACATCATGAGTATCACTTAGTCCCTTGAATATATATGCACTTAGGCAATGTAGATATTATACAAATGATAGTTTGGATATCATCAAAATTCATTTAGAGACGTTTATTCAACAATCTCTCTCTTTTTTATGATAACAAAACTATTCAGAAGATGTGAAATAAAGGTATTGATTTGAATGTGTTGCTATTTGTAGAGTAAAGATTTTTTTTATAGAAAATGTACTTAGCAGAATGTCTTTAAAAGTGTTTTGCAGGAAATATTAGAGATGGCAATCTTTAGTAGCATGACAAGTATAGAGTAGATCTTCTAGATTTGTTGAGTGAATTAATATCGAAATATCATGCCGTGACCGACCTCTGGTTTTTATTAATAAAAGAGGGGGTCTCGCTTGGTACGCCCTAAGTTTAAATTGAAGACTTAACTCGGGTTCTCCCAAACCCATACCATATCGCGACTTAGGGTTTAGGTTTTTGATCTACAAGTGGTTTTTATGTAGGAGTCTCTACTAATCGATTTGAAGTGGATCGGTTAGATACCCAAGCAAGACAATGGGAGAATTGCTTACTTCTACGATTCGGAGATTAAATGAGTTTGGAGACTTGGTTACACTAGTTAAATAACTACTGCCCTTTCAGTACCTTTTTAATTTGTTCATTTCAGAAAATACTTGTCAAGCAATTTGGATTGATTTTTAGGACATTTCTTCTAATATGAGAGGTGATCAAGCGAGTGCACAATCATTAGTGATTAGCAATCAAGATAGATATGCGGTCTAGGGTTCTAACCCTAGCTAAGGCGACAACATTCAAAATATGGCAATTTATGCAATTATTTTCTAATTAGAAGCAACATGCATACAATAATACAACAGTGGTAAAAAAAAATGCAAAATCCTACCGCATAGCCCTATAGGCCTATCCGACTTAAACATGATTAATAATAAAATGATTCACATAATTTAGAAAAATATTTAAAAAAGATTAATTTATAAATTATTTCCTAATTTTAAAAGAATAAGAAGATAAATAAATGAAGTTTTATTTAATTTTGTATATATTTTTTTAATAAAAATAATATAATCTTAAAACCAAGTCGAGTCGATGGATTCAGGTCGGTCAGGACCAACTCGGGTCAATGGACTCGACCCATCGTGTTGATCCTGGTTGAATTTTCATATCCGACCTGGGTCTAGGGGTCAACCTGGGTCATTAACCCGAGTCTGGACCGGATCAAGCCCAGTCGAGGCCCAGTCCGGTGGAATAAAAATAATATAATCTTAAAACCAAGTCGAGTCGATGGATTCAGGTCGGTCAGGACCAACTCGGGTCAATGGACTCGACCCATCGCGTTGATCCTGGTTGAATTTTCATATCCGACCTGGGTCTAGGGGTCAACCTGGGTCATTAACCCGAGTCTGGACCGAATCAAGCCCAGTCGAGGCCCAGTCCGGTGGACAAAGATGAAATAGAGCTGGTTCGACTAGGTCGAACCGGCCCTATTTGGCTTGCAGACCGATTGGATTGGTCTAAAAGCCAATCCAGGGATAGCTCCCGCGTGTCCAGCCGGCGAGATCCGACATCTCGCCGGATGACCTAGGCCACCTATAGCTTGGGTCTCCACCCATAAACCTGAACTTACCTTCTCCGACGATTGGGCTCGCCGTCCAACCACTTACTTACCGGTTGGCTAGCAAAAACTACCCGGCTTCACTAAGGCATTTCATCGAACACTTAGCACGCATGATTAAAATCAAGGGATCTCAACCTCCTCTGGTGACTTGGTCGACTTCGACGGCTATGGTTCGCGTTCGACGATGAGTAGGGGCTAGAACCAAAGATGGTATGGGTTGGGATTCGTATGAAATGGCCAACGCTAGTCCTGGCCAAACTGTGCCAAAAAATAAGGGGTGCTGAGGTCGGGAGGGCTCACTAGTCTGTGCTGCTCTCTGAGGGGTCTCCGGCCTTCATGTTGGTTATGGCGGAGCTGCTGGTTCCTTTTCCCGCTCTGGCTTCGCCTCGGTAAACTGTCCTTCTCTCTATTCCTTTCTCGGTCTGTCTCTCTCCCTTACTACTCTTTGTTTCTGGACCGCATGAATCCCCCCTCCTCTCCTCTCTTCTCCAACCTTTATAAGCAACGTCGACCACCTGTTTCGCCCCAAAGTCGTGGCTTTAATGGCCTCTGCATTGGCCTGCTCTACGCCACGACTTCGGTGGCCATCTAGGCCGGTGCAGGGGAGGAAAATGTTCCTCTGTGCTCCTTGACTTCTATGGCCGCAAAGGAGAAGAGGAGAGAGAGACACTAGGAAAGGGGGAGGGATGGGACTAGCCATCAATGCCCTCCCCCTCCTGCGCTCTTACTTGCTCGGATAGGGACGCGAGGCCAATCGGCTGTCTGTTGGTTCGATGGTCAGATGTAAGGGAGAACAAAGAAGGAAGATTGGTGTTGAAGGGAAGAAGGAAAAGAAAGAGCTGGGTTCGGCCGGGCCAAGCTTGCATGTGGGGAGAAGAAAAAGGGAAAGTGGGCCGGGCCCGCACGAGGGGAAAAAAGAAAGGGCCGAGTCGACCCGGAATTTTTTTAATTGAATTTTTTTTTAAAGTTAATTAAGAAAATATGCTCTAATAGGCCCTATTAATGAAAATGTGCCTAATGTCTATATGCAATGTAATTGGATAAAAACAATATATTTTTTTTTGTTTTAGGAATTGATTAAGAAATTAACTCCTAAATTTTGCATAGTTAATTTTGGGAAAAAATTAGAAAATAGGTGTCAACATATCATCAGAAACATATTATAAGTAGAATAATGTCATAGTACGATGTTCCTCCTGTTTCAATGCACTTTCAGTATTTCGCCATTTTTCTCATTTTTCACATCAGGTTCTCTCCCCCTTTTTGCTAATAGCAAAAAGGGTAGGCATAGAGAAATAAATAACATATAAAGCATAGAACTTGCATTTGATAGATTGATAATGAGAATCATCACAGAGCAGTAGGTCGAACATCAAATAACAACAAAAGAAAAACATGTGCAGATAACATCAATTATGTGCGAGGGCATTTTCTTTGCTGGGTTGTTGAGGGTGGAATGGTTGGTTCCTCGGGCTCAGGTCGGGCAAGGTTATAGCAATCTAGGCTAAGCAACGTTCTTTCAATTTTCACCAAATGTTTGGTGGGAGAAGTATGGAGCTTTTGATGTTTTAAAGCGTAGAAAGCGCAATAGTAGGGATAACTGAGGTTCGGCAGGAGAGGTGGACCTCTCTAGTCTGAGTGGACGAGCAGACTGCCACTGTATGGGTACCTTGCCTTTCCCTTTGCTGGTTGATGCAATCTGTGCTGCCAGCTTTTCTTGAAGAACCTTGTTTGCTCTTTCATCATCTCTTTGTCCTATAGGAACATCTTCATTCTTCTGATTGACCCATCCATCAGGCGTCATTCTCAGCATCATTTTGTCCAGAGTCTTTTTCCCAATTTCCACATGAGGCATGCTACGAGATGCAACATCATAGAAATCAATGCGTTTATGCCTGAAGATGCAAGTGATGAGGGCACCGTAGGGTAGCTTGTCTGTCTTGTGCTTGGTAATGCGGTACATATGGATGAAGATCATGTTGGCTAGGGCAAAATCGTCATATTTAGTGAGAATGGCCTAAAGAATCCGTGCTTCATAATGAAAGACATCGTTTGTAGAAGACGATTTAAGACACAAGTAGAGGATCAAGATTTTTTTAATGAAGTTGGCTTTGAGAGGCAGTAGGTACAAGGGAACAATTTCTCTAGAGTCTCGAGTAAAGTCAAGAGTTTCCAAAATGAAGCTGTAAGCAATATTTGGCTCCACATGAAGCTTTTTGAAAACATTAAACTCGATGTTAATGATCTCAGTTAGTTCATCCAATGTAAAAGTGTAGTTTTTCTTGACAAAAGAGAAGATGAAGGTGTTCCTATTTGTGGTTCTTGTGCCTTTTGCCATCGAAGACCGGACTCAATTGACCACCTATTTTTCGAGTGTACAATCACGGGTGCTCTTGCACGGTTCTAGGCAGGAAAATGCAATATATCTTGGAGAAATCGTACATTGTAGGAAAATCTCAATTGGGCCATCAGATTTATTGGGGGTCGCAACTTCCACTAGCGTATCGCTAGAGCTTCCTTTGGGGCATTGTGCCATTGCATTTGGACGGAAAGAAACCATATCCTTTTCAGGGATCGAAGTCTCTTTGTCCTATCCCTTCGGACTCACCTGGTTAAGATTGTGAGGGACATTGCAATCTTCTTCAAGCCTGTCCACGATACCCCTCGAAACAGAAGAATTCAAGCTAACTGGGGCATCTCCGCTTCTATTTTTCATGACGCCTTGGTTATCTTTTTGCTTTGTTGGCTTTTGTTCTGGCCTTGGGTTGTGCTATGCACATGTTGCCTTTAGCTTTAGCTAGCTGATACACCTTTGTACTTGCCGGGACACTCTTTGTGTCGCCCTAGGTACAAGGTTTTTTTGTTTTGGCTTATAACCTTGTAAGTTGCACGTGATTTAGTCAATATACTACTTACCTTACCAAAAAAAAAGAAAGTGTTCCTATTTGGAAAATGTAAATTGGAATAAAACAGGGCCACGAGAGTAAGGTGCACTTCATCTTGCATTATACAAAATGTTTTCAACTTGAGATCATCAAATAGCTCAGAGAGAAAGATGTCATGAGCATTAAGATAATCAAAGTTCACAAAGCGATATGGGATTGGACCACAATCATCAAAAGATTCAAACACGTCTTTGTGTTCTTGATTGAAGAAGAGTTCAGAATCGAAGGAGGGATCAAGAGAGAAACTTTTGCCGAGTTCAAAGTTTTGGAATACCCGATTGTCGTCGTCTTCTTGTTTTCTATCTCCAGATGTTTTCTTTGTCTCGGTCCGTGGATCGCTTTATTCAATTTGAGCAGGAGGTTGAATAGGTGGTGATGGTTCTTTTTCTCCTTCAGGTTTCTTTGTGGGATTAGTCTCTTCCTCTTGGTCAGTAGAGGATTTTGTGGATGGTGATGTTGGTTGTGGTTGAGAGGACTCTCCAATAGGCAAGGCCAGGGGCTGAGGTTCAGCAGCTTTGCCTTCGGCAAGTAGAAGTATGTATCCTTTTTCTTTGATGAGCGCCTATAACATTTGTTCAAGAGAGGTGCTAGGGAATATGGTTGGTTGTGAATGAGCTTCCAATTGCAGTAGTGGAAGGTCAGTTGGTATGACCTCTTCCTTTCCAGAGTGCAGTTGCAATTCTAGAGTTTTGGTGCTAGGAACGATTCTTTTGGTTGAGGATGGAAGAGCCGTGCTTACAGTGGCAGATTCACCATGTTCTCTAGCAAGCTAAGAACCAGGAATGCTTTGACTTTGGGTTACTTCGGTTGATCCTTTTGGCTGGTCAGTATGATCAATGTGGGACGAACCTTCTTTAGAAGCTTGGTTAGCATGGTACTAGTGCGAGTGGATTTGCGAGTGCCGATGGCCTTTCAAGATTTGGGAGCCATTGAGAGAGGGTTTTGAGAATGAAGAAATTGAGAATAGCTCGGGAAGATATAGAAAGTCAGGAGCGGTTAATCCAGGCAGTTTTCGTGATGGAGAATAACGTGTGCATTATCTCCTTATTAATAGGAGCAGTTAATCATGTTTAGAAGGATAGCCATTAACTTTCTTATTTATTTCAATAAATTCCTTATAAAATCTTGATAAAAATAGATAAGAAAATCGGGTGTAACGGCAATAAATCAGAATGTTGGAACGGTCAGGAAAATTCCTAGAGGCAGTTACCGTAACAGTAACAAATTTTTGAATTTGTGAGACATACATGATGTTCGTTGATGTTGCCAAATAGATATTTTCCAGTGAGTTAATGAAGATTACCTAATTTATTCAACTGGATTGCATATTCCCAACTTTTCTCTAATGAATTCGAAAGCTTATTTGTCCAGTGGCTTAGTGAAGATGTTAGCCTGCTGATGTTTTGATTCAATAAACTGAATGGAGATTTCTCCATTGTTTACTAGATCTCTGATGAAGTGATGTCTCATTTCAATATGCTTGGCACAAGAATGTAATATGGGATTTTTTTGACAAATTAATTGCACTTGTATTGTCACACAATATATGAATGATTGCATTTGTTTCTCCAAAGTCACCAAATTGCTATTTCATCCAAATAAGTTGAGCACATCAGCTCCCCAGTGCTATATATTAAGGTTCCGTTGTTGAGAGAGCAACTGCATTTTGTTTATTTGAGAACCAAGAGATCAACATATTTCCTAATAATTGACACGTACCAGATGTACTTTTACGATCAACTTTATGTCATGCATACTCAGCATCAAAGTATCCAAGTAGTGTGAAATCTGAATTCTTGGACTATCAAATACCTAACTTTGGATATAAGCCAATGTATTGAATGATACGTTTAATAGCTGATAAATAAGATTCTTTTGGGTCAGACTGAAAGCATGCGCATAGACATGTTTCAAATAATATATCTGGTCTAGAAGCTGTTAGATATAATAGGAAGCCAATCATGCTTTTATTTAGCTTGGAGTCAATAAATTTACCTTTCTCATCCTTGTCCAACTTGATAGTAACAAACATTGGTATTTCCACCTTTTTGCTTCCTTCCGGACCGAATTTCTTCACAATGTCTTTGGCGTACTTTTCTTGATGGATAAAATTACCATCTTTTGTTTGCTTTATTTAAAGACCAAGAAAGAAATTGAGTGGTCCAATCAGGCTCATCTCGAAATCACTTTTCATGATGTTTGCAATTCCTTGCACAAATCTTCGTTAGTGGATCCAAAAATTATATCATCAACATACATTTGTATGATAAGAAGATCATTACCCTCCCATTTGATGAATAGGGTAGTATCCACTTTACCTTTCTCAAAATCATGTTCTTCCATAAATGTACTTAATCTTTCATACTAAGCTTTTGGTGCTTGCTTAAGTCCATACCTTTTTCAAGCGGTAGACATTCTTTGATATGCTTGAGTCTTCAAATCCTGGAGGTTGCTCAACAAAGACTTTTTTTTTTTTAATATAACCATTAAGAAAAGCACTTTTGACATCCATTTTATATAGATGAATATTGTAAAAATATGCATAGGCAGTTAATATTCGCATTGCTTCCAATCAAGCAATAGGAGCATAGGTTTTATCAAAATCAATACCTTCCTCCTGTGAGTAACCCTTCCCAACTAATCATGTTTTATTGTGAGTTACAATACCTTTGTTATCAAGTTTGTTTCGGAATACCCATTTTGTTCCAATGATAGGATGATTTGAGAGTCTTTGCACTTATTCCCAAACTTCATTTAGTTTGAATTGATGCAATTCTTCTTGCATGGCCTTTATCCAGCTTTCATCGGAGATAGCTTCTTTGATCCTTTTAGGTTCTTGTTGAGATATGAGAGCCAAGGAATTCATCATATTTTTGAGTGAGGATCTGGTCTTGATTCCTTCATTTATGCTTCCAATGATTTGTTCCTTGGATTGCTCGGTTTTGTATTTCCAATCTTTGGAAATTGTTTTCTGCTTGGAAATATCAGCATTTTGGTGTTGTTGTTGCTAATTGATGGGACAGGGTATGAGCATGACTTTATCACAGTCATTTGCTTGTTTCTCCTTCTGGTCATCTTTGAACTTTACGTTTATGGATTCTTCAACTACCTGTGATCTTTATTGAACACACGATAAGCTTTACTAGTAGTTGAGTATCCCAAAAAAATACCTTCACTTGCACGAGTATCAAATTTCCCAATGTTTTCATTCTTATTTTTGAGAATGAAACATTTGCAACCAAATATATGGAAATATGATATATTGGGTTTTCTTCCTTTGAAGACTTTGTAGGAAGTCTTTTCCATCAATGGTCTTAGTAGTACTTTGTTCAATGTGTAATTGGCAGTAGCAACTGCTTCTGCCCAGAAGTATGTGGGCGTACTGCTTTCAATCATTATGATTCTGGCCATTTTTTGCAAAGAGCAATTTCTCCTTTCAACAACTCCATTTTATTGAGGAGTGTATATGATGGAGAAATTGTGTTCTATTCCATTTTCGTCGTAATAATCAGCAAACATTTAATTTTTGAATTCACCTCCATGGTCTGTTCGGATTGTTGTGATGGTGTATCCTTTTTCATTTTGGATCTCTCGAGCAAAATTCTCAAATGAATGAAATGCTTCATTATGAGATGGAAACATTACCCAGGTAAATCTTGAGTAATCATCAACAACCTCCAGACAATACCTTCTTCCACTTAAACTCATGGTCCTTGTAAGTCTAAATAGATCCATGTGCATGAGTTGCAAAGATCGATTAGTAGCAATTGTATTTATTGACTTAAAAGATGATTTGATTTGCTTTTCTAAAGTACATGTATTGCATGAATTACTTTTGCTTAAGTTAATTTTTGGAAGACCACGAACAAGATCTTTTGATGAGATCTTAGTAATTTGCTTAGCATTGATGTGACCCAATTTCTTGTGCCAAAGATCACATTCATCCTTAATAGACATTAGGCATTGAACATCATCAAAATTCATATTTAGCAAGTAGATGTTACCATACCTTTTACCTGTGAATGATTGGGTTTCGTCTTGACTTAGACCGATACATTTACCTTCCTCAAAGCTGACCTTGTATCCTTTGTCACAGAGTTAACTTATACTTATGAGATCGTGACCCAGTCCTTTGACCAATGAAACGTCTTCAATGATCATATTTCCTAACTTGATGTTTCCTTCACCAATGATCCTTCATTTGTCTTTTCCTCCAAATGTGACAGGGCCTCCGTCTATGGTGACGAGACTTATAAATTTAGAACAATCTTCTATCATGTGTCGTGAGCATCCGCTGTCTAGATACCATTTGTTTTTCTTCAAGACTACCTGCATTGAGAGAGATGCTCATCTTTTCTTTAGTTGTCACGCTCCGAACTCCTTCGAGCTCGTGACATACCTCTATGGTCGAATATCGCGACATCCCAGGAAGTCGCCGACCCAAATCATCACATCAGAGATATAAAATACCAACAAAAGTCACAAACACCCAGACAATTTAGCTAGGGGTAAAAGGAAGAATATACATCCATTAACGATTCAAACTTATACGACATCCGTCATTTACAATCCATATAATAGACATTAACACCGAACTTCTAAACTGTACACCATCGATATAAAAAAGGATCAGTAGCCTGGGTGTGCCCTACACAAAAAATAGGACACTTCCAAACCCTTACTTAACCCTTAAAACTAACCCTTACGCCCCTTGGATGGCGTCCACTCTAAGTCCGACTCTCCAGAACCCGAGTCTAATTCCCCCTGAGCTGCTTGTTCTTCTGAGGACTCAGAGTCTGCCTCGATCTCAATTGGGTTGTCCTCATCACCTGACTTTAGCGAAACCTCAATCTGCTCCTCCTCATTAGACTCCTCTTCTAGCTCTTCCTCTGGCTCATCCTCAAGTTCCTCTTTCGGTTCTAACTGTAGCTCTTCTTTTAGTTCGTTTTCAAGTTCTTCTTCCGGTATTACCCCTAGATCGACTTCCATAGGATCAGACTCTGCTTATGATTCTTTCGGCACTGAGTCAGGCTCAGCCACTGAAAGTTCAGGTACTACAGGTGCAGGCTAATGTCTAGACTATGCTAGACTAGTTTCCAGACTAGTCATCTCACCATCGGGAGGGGGTATGGCCGACGAAGCCCAATCTCTTACTCCGTCAAAGGGAACATCAAAGCCATGAATGGGGCCAAACTTGTTTATCCTGTCCCAAAACATCTAGGCGGTATAGGTGTGGGCCTACCAAAGAGGTTGCCCTATGTCTACCTAGACTATGGTAATAGGCTTGATCCAAGTCAAATTATCGTTTATCGGGTACTCTATAACATTATGGTTGGTGTGAATCGGAATCCCGAAACACTGTGGCGGCGGCTGCGGAAGGTTCATTGCTCAGGCTGAGGTTTTGAAATTATTTGGTTGAAACAACCATGAGAACACGTCTCAGCAAGCACACACCCTAAACCTCACCTAGGCTAACACGTACCTCCAGACAAGTCAAACACGCTAAAACCTAGCAACCACATAATAAGTACACAATTTGCACTTACCTAGGCTTTTGATACGCACAATCTACATGTTAGTCTCAAATATACAATTTCCAATTACATGTACATTTCAAATTAATTTCATGCCCAAAACACAAGTCGAACACATGGTATTTCAAATTCCACATTCCACACACTTTATGGCTCATCACACTATTTTCACTCAACTCGCTAGTGACCCACATAATAGCACCGCCTTAGGTCCACTACGACCATCTTATATTCACAACATTTCTTAGCCCGCGTAAGAGTACTGCCTCAAGCTCAACATTCACCACCTACGGCACAACCTGTGTTGAAGTACACGCCTCAGGTTGGCAGTCTTCCGGTAATACCGGGCATTATCCTGCATAAAAGTACCGCCTCAGGATGGCATAATTTCCCGCGTTAAAGTACACGCCTCAGCGATTTTCGTGACCACACACACGGCATTTCACACAATTTCTCATTCATTCACTCGCTCAATTTTCATACCAACATGCCAAAACACCAGCCGATCAAATTCGGCCCATGCACGCATCGAATTTCATGTATTTCGCATGCTCAATTAACACCCAATCATGGTCAATTGCCAGTCAATTCAATTTAGCTCATGCGCGCATATAATGATCCACATTTCAATCAATCAATTCACAATTCAATAACATACAAGGTTGCCATTGGGCCCACAATCATAGCCACTATTGTGAACATAAATTCAGCATTTCCAAGTCTATTTCCAGCTATAACAATCACCAAAAACCAACTACAACACAACACACCAAACCGACACAATTAGTCCTTAAATCGGACCGTATGCTCCTCATTTCACGCCCCTATTTCCAGCACTCAACTCCACATCAATTCAGTCCCGAAACATTACCAATTTACCCATAATTCAATCAATTCAAGTCAGTCCTCAAGCAGCCACAAATTTCACCCTAAACAGCCACTAATTTAACCAAATCAGCCCCTAATTAAGTCCGTTCAGCCTTTAATTGCATCCGTCGGTACCCGATATTCTAAATAAAGTTTAGGATGCTACTTACTTGGAAACCTAAGCTAGCTTGAGCAGAAGAGGGGGGGCGGTAGCTGGCGACCGATGGCGACGGTGAGCGACTGAATGGCGGCGGTTGGCCGGATGGTGGCTGATCTTCCATGGCTGGTCGGAACCGAAGGGGGCTGGTAGTGGCGTTCAGTGAGGGGGGCGGAAACAGGAGAGAGAGAAAGATGGTGAGGCGAGCGGCGGTGGCTCCGGTGTGCGGTGGCTCCGGCTAGGCGGGTGGACAACAACGGCGATCGGCCTAGGCGACTGGCTATGGTCATGGTGGGTGGGGGATGAGTGTTGACACCTAAATTTTGCCTAATCATTTAGGGTTTAATCGCATAAAAAATTAGGGTTTAATTTTTAACCCCTAAACCAAAAATATTCTCATTAAATTCCATGACATATAGACATTAGTCACATTTGCATTAATAGGGCCTATTAGGACACATTCGTGTAAAAAAAAAAAGTTTTTCCAGGTCAGGTCAATCGGCCCTTTCTTTTTCTCTCCCTTTCCTTTTATTGCACGCGGCCCTTTTCCCTTCTCATTTTAATTTTCGCGAGGGCTGGCCCATTTCTCCCGAGCCTGACCCACGCGTTGTTCACCTCCCCCCAGTCAACACTTCTAGGCGTACGGGGGAGGAAGTAGAAAAAGCATGATGAAGCAGACGAAGTAGAAGGCAAAAGACGAAGCAGAAGTAGAAACAGATCAGAAGCTAGAACAAAAGCAGAGGGGCAGAGGCACGGAGGGAGAGAGTTCCGAGGGAGAGAGGGAGTTCTGAGAGAGAGAGTTCCAAGGGAGAGAGTTCCAAGAGAGAGCTTGAGAGAGCTAAAGGAGAGGACAGTTCAAAAAAAGATAAAACAGAGGTGAAACAGTGAGAGAAAAACAAGAAGGAAGTGATCGAGAAACAAAGGAAAAAAAAACAAGAACAGAGAGAGCATCGGAGAGAGTTTTGGAGAGGAGAATTTGAGAGTGAAGGGAAAAAAAGAGGAGAGCCTTCATCATTCGCCGGTCATGCATCTAAGTTGCCATCCGCCCTCGTCGAGCCTCCAACCGTCGCACTTCATCCCGGTTAGCGCCGAACCAGGTGGGTTTTCATCGTTTTACTCTATTTCGGGTCCCCCTCCCTTGCCTCTCGGGTGTCGGGCTCACTGAGTCTATTTGGTGATTGCCCGGCTCCACCAATGGAGGATAACACTGGTTTTATACTTAAAGAAGCTGCTTCAAGCCTTGTATATTGAAAATAAGCCACAAGTTTCATCAAAAACGATTGCCTACAACCTGTTTGATAGAATATCCCAATGAAGTAGCGTAGGTCTAAAACATCGAATCTCGTTGTGACAACTTTCGGTGCTTTATTGTGAACTGAGATGAAGTTGTTACTAAATACGGTCGTTTAGGTCCTTGCACTTTATCTTTGAGCAAAAAAATCACGTTGATTGTTAGTTTTGGGCTCCGGTTTGAACTAGCCCTCCGCCTGTATGATAAAATGCCCGAATGAATGCCGAGACTTTTATCACTAAAATATGTTCTTGTTAGCTTAGTTTCATACTTCGTTTGTGCTTGGCTCGACATTTTATGACTGCCTCGATGTTTTTCTTTTGCTCTTATGCCATTATTTGCACATTGTTTGAGTCGGCTACATGCACGCATTCCCTTGCCGGATGCTCTATTCCCCTTGTCGAGTGATGCCCACAATTTGAAGCCGCCCCCGTTAGATCATTATCTCTGCTTCTTGGCGCGTATGTTTGGTTGTTTAAACTTAGCGCGTTTCCTCGGGGTCGGAAGTTTGGTGGCCGGAAATTGAGTTTTAGTTGCCGGCGTCATTTTTTGGTCGAAGTTAGTTGACGGTCCGGAGGCTGTGTTGTACGGCAATGGGAGCATGAGCTCAGTGCCGGCCATTAGCGCTGATGGCACGTGACGGCGGTCGGGATTAAGAAGCGTTCGGCGAAATCCCAATCACGGCATGAAGAACTCTCGGTGAAAGAGTTCTTGAAGAAGTTCACGTGCATGGGCAAAAAGGCATGCAGGGGATGAAGAAAGTAATAAAAAATAGTAAAAAGAAAAATTAGAAAAGAAAGAGAAACCAAAATAAAATGGGAAAAAAGAGGAATAAAAAAGAATTCAGAAAAGAAAATAGAAAAGGGGATCCCGGGCGGGTCGGAAATCCGGGTCAGGCAGTCGGGCAGATCGAGTCAGGGGTCCCGGTCCAGAATTGTTATTTTTATTAATAAAAATATTAAAATATTAAAAAACATTAAAAATTCCAAAAAAATTCGAAAATGTTTAAAAATCCAAAAAAATATTAATAGTCTTAAAAAAGCATTAAAAACATTAAAAAATTCAGAAAATCTAAAAACATTAAAAAATTCGAAAAAATCAGAAAAATTCCAAAAATCCGGAAAATCAAAAAATATTGTTAGGGCTTTGGAATTTGCCTTTGCTTGCCCTTTTTGTGTGATTAGTGCCATATTTGACTTCTCGCATCTTGAATTGCGTGTTTAATTTATCCTCGCCTGTGGTTGATTAGATACGTTAGACTCGCATGTTAGTTGTTGCTTCCCTTAGTTTAGAATTTTGAGACTCTCATTTAATGTAAACATGTTAGGCAATAATTGAGCAAGGTTAGGTACGAAAGGGCACTAGTTGGTCATTTAGTGTAATCAAGTCCTCATACCCATTGAATCTCTAGTTCGTAGAAGTAAAGCATTTCTCCCGTGCTTTAGTTGGGTGTCTAATCGACCCACCAAAAATCGATTAGTGGTGACTCCTCGATGAAATTGATTTGCATGTTAACAACTTAAACTTAAGTTGTGAATTGGTATGGGCTTGGGAGAGCTCGAGCTAGGTTTAACTTAGTAATCCATTAGTCAAACCCCTTAGGTAGAGGGGCCGATTCGGGAAGGTCATGACAGCTTGGCGACTCCGCTGGGGACTTTTTAGAGGACTTAGGTCATTTATCTTGTTCAAATACATCCCTAACGTGAATGTTCTTGCCATTGATCCCTTGTTTTGCAGGTTTGGAATTTGGGGAATAAATGTTTATTTTTTTGGATGCTTGAAGCATTATTTGCTTATAAACTGTTGTGCGTGCTTTAAATGTTTTAGCACTACATTGTTGCACATACAACCATGCTGCCGGACCCGGGCTGCACTAGGAATGTTTAGGATGGTATTGAGTTAGATACGACTTCGACTGCGAGGCCGCGTAGTAGAGGTTGCTCGGCTCAATCCCGAAAGCTTCTTTCTTAGTGTCAAGAATGCTTACCTTTGCCCGCGAGGCCGCGTTGCATCAGGGTATCATTCTTGACCGAGTCGGAGTTACGAGGATTTGGCTTAGTGCACGAGGCCGCGACTAGTCATCCCACCCTCGTAACTTCAATTTGTTAAGCCATCTAGAGTACGAATCAGCCGCACGTTACAATTGCATGTTTATGTGATTAAAAGTTTGTCATCCAATGTAAGTATGATTTCTCTCTTTACCTATTCACTTTTGGTTGAAACTTTCATTTTTGAAATTCGTGGAAATCAATCGAATGCCCTAGGTGATCTAAGCTTATAATTGAAAATTTCGAGCAATCACTTTTGACAGTGAGCCCGAAGCATGAATCTCAAACATCTTCGATTTGGCTCTACAAAATAAATGACTTTGTCTAAATTTTCAATGACGGGCTTAAAATCACATTTTGTATAGAAATTCTTCCTAGTTAAGTTTGTATTTTGGGGCATAAAATTGAAATCACATTTTCAACAAAATTCTTTCTTGTTCACATTTCGGAATCGGAATTCAAATCACATTTTGTTTATTTTTCTTAAAACAAGAATTGTCTCGTCTTTCCAAAAACCAAAATCACAAATCAGTCTTTCACAGTTGATGCCATATCTTGCACATGAAACTTTTGGAATAGAATGGGCATTCAATTGATAGCTGTGATTTGATCTTTTAATGATGTCTCCTCTTACTACGAAATCTTGGCGAAAAACTAAATCCCCGCAAATAGGGACCATGGGGTAGGTATCGTCACCTTGCTTTTGTTATAAGAGGTAGCTTCATTGAGAGATCACTTTCTTCATTCACGTACTGACATTGTCTTCCTTTTACAAGTTATACATAACGGCCCTTCTTTGGAATCTTCTCGCTTGACCACGCCAAGAAGTGGACCTAGAAGCTAGGACGAGATTTGTTTATTGCAAGAGTTTTTTGTACTTTGTCATCAGTATCTCCAAGGTCATAAGTAGCTTTTTTCTTTGAGTCCAATTGGAGATACTACAAGCTACCCAAATGGATTAAAATTTCCACGGAGACTCGGAAGAAACATTCTGGGATGGTAAAATGACGTCGTTCCAATAAGAACTTCTCATGCAAAAATTGATTTGTTTTCCATTTTCTTTCATGAAAACAGGTAAAATGAAAGGGTTGTTCGAGATTGGCATTCACTTTCCCTACAAAACCAAAATGTTGGCTCTTGGAGCTCGAGGTGCATGTAGCAAGGCATGAGTGTCAAAGGAATTGTGTTATAGATAGTGCAAAGTGGTTCTCATTGTATTTGCCAAACAGATAACAGAAGAAAAAAATCGTTACTCACAATGGGTTAGCAATGAAGTTGGCAGGTCTAGAAGACATAATTTCTTGAAGTTTCAAAGAATATCATCCGTCTTCTCAAACTCCATAAGTAATCTCATTGAGCACACATTGGATTGGCATTTGATTCATGCAAACATTTGCATGATGAAGTCTGCTCGCATCCTTGAGATTTTAAAATGGAATAAAGGCGGCTTATGGATTTAAAGCAACTAAGGCTTTAGGAAATGGGTGCTCATGCTTGGGGATTTTTGGGAAGAATCCCCGATAATTTTGAAAGGACTCCCTCCTTGTAGGATTTGGATTTGGGTCGTAATGATTTTTTCAACTTTCCATCCAGTCTGAGGGAGCCTTGTGCTTCTAAAAAAAAAACTCGATTTATCTCATTGTATCTGCCTCCACTTCTCACGAGCTTGCTTGAGTCAAATATGGTGAACTGTAACACGTTGGAGTGCATGTACGACTTGACAAATGTGGATGGTTTAGATGGAGTTGGACTTTACTAATTGCAGCAATTTAGTTGATGTCCTTGGTCTCCATGAAGCGTCTAAGGCATTTTATTCCTAGTTGGTTGCAAGGTAAGCATCCTAGTAGTGAAAAGAAGAATTGAAAAGGTTGCTCCAAAGCATTTGGACAACTTGAATATCGCTGGGAGTGAGATTCCACAATGGTTTCATTAGAAAGTTTCTCATTTTGTTGCAAAGAACCACGGATTGGAGGAATAATTTCCATTGTTGAGGTCTCTCTGGACATTGTAAACTGGGGAAACTTTCCGCTACTAGTAATCATGGACATTAGAAGAAGACTTTTCAGGCGTGAAGGTCTGATACGCACCACGACATTGTGCTTGATAGGGATCCCCGACACAAGTGAAGACCAGCTTTACTTGATTATATTTCCATAATTCGAGCCAACGATTGGGAGCTTAAAAGAGGGAGATCGCAAATTTGATTAATGGCAAGAGATCATCACGATCTCTTATGCTTGCCTTGAAGCAATTTGGAAAAGGCTAGTCTCCCACTAATGAAGGATGGAAGGACTTGCGGCTCTTGGCATAGATGATGATCCCCTAGTGTTTATAAAGAGCTCCATTTCAAGAATCCACTAAGCCTTTACGCTTCACCGTTTTTGGGAAATGAGATCGAGGAGGGATGACATCTGAACATTCTTGAATTTGAAATTTGACCTTAGGGTCACATTCGTGAATCCACTTCTTTCTTCAATCGTCAATGTGGATGAAGAAATGCTCTTAAATTTGTGCTTCAAATAATCCTTATTGTTTTCATAGCAGAGTCCACATAAATTTCTCATCTTGGAGAATCTCATATCAATTTGACAACCTTCTCAAAAGAAGAAATGTGCGAAGATTCCTCGGCACCAAAGCTACTTCCTAGGTCGGTGACATCTATAACTCATGGGAAGCTATTTGACGGGTCCACATATATGGATGCGGGCTCTCCAAACGATATTGTCAAAAGACAAAAAGAGGAATGAGCTATAATCCATTTGGAATTGCTAAGCATGAGTAGCTACAATTTTTGCGCCTTTAAATAGCTTCTCGACATTTAATCTAGCGTGGAGATGATTATTGGTGGATCGCGAAATAATCCTTCAAGGCATGAATGTACATGAGCAAGAATCAGCCATCAAATGGTGCCCTCGAGTAAAAGGTTGTAATCGTTCCAAGTTAAATTCAATTTATTTAGAGAATGAGTTGTTCCTCCCCTTGTGCAGAATTCGTGAGGACAAAAAAGAGTTGATGTAAGATGAAATAATGTGTTTGACCACGGTGACAACAACTTCTTCCAAGAAAGCATGATGAGCAATTAGAAATATCATCAAATCTTCTGTGAACCTTTTTGGGCTTCATTTGCTTGTTCGGACATTTTAATTTGAAATGACCATATTCATTGTAGATTGAGCAATTAGAAAATTGCTTGCTAGAGAATGTGGTGAAGTGTTTTGCATAATGACTCTTATAAAGATGTGTAGGAGGTCATTTAGCCAATCTTTCCTTGAATTTTGGAAAAGGATTCTTCTCATCTTCATTTTCCTCATGTCCTAGACCACATTTATTGTAGTAAGGAATTTAAATTGAGAAAATGTGCTTCAAGATTTCTGAATCAAGAGAAAATTTTGTGTTGATTTTTGAAATCTCTTCCTTGAGTGAGTCATTCTCAAATTAAGAAAGCTTAACTTCCTTTTTCAAAATAGAAATTCTTTTTAAAGCCTTTTTGTGTTCTTCAAACATTTCTTTTAAAAAGTCATGCATTTCTTCATAAGATAGTTTAGGCTGATTTACCTCATTTTCTTCTTTGTGATCTGAGTCAGCCATCAGACAAAGATTTGCTTCTTCTTTGTCACTGGTTTCGCATTCTGATTCACTCAATGTTTCGGCTTTTGATGCTTTCTTCTTTTTCTCATACTTTCCTTTCTTCTTTTTGAGCAATAGACAATCTGGCTTTATGTGACCTAGTTTCCTACTTTCATGACAAACACAGTCTTTACCCTTGAATTCTTCCTTGCTTTTGTAGGGTCTTCTTTCCTCAGGGAACTTCATTTGTCGTTTGCCTTTGAAGTTTCCTCCATTTTTCATGAGACTTTTAAACCTTCAAGTGAATAGCGCCATGTCTTCATCATCACCTTCATCTTCTGATGACAATTGATCACCTGCATCATTGTTGATAGCTCTAGATGCTATAACTTTCTTACCTTTTCAGCTTCCTTCCTCAATTTGTTGTTCTACTTCATAGGATGTGAATGTTCCAATCAATTCTTTTAATGTGATTGATTGAATCCTTGTTGTTTCTTGTACTGAGGCCTTCACATTATTCTATTCTTTTGCTAAGGCTGAGTAGTTTGTTCACCTTTTCTCCATTAGTGAATACTTTTCTTTAATGTGAAAGACCATTCGCTATATCCATGAACTTATTGAACATTTGTGCTACTGTTTCATCATATTTCATCTTGAAGAGCTCAGTGTCCAAAGAGGATGTTCAATTTCGTCTCCTTTACTCTATCAATTCCTTCGTATGTGAGTTCCAGTAGATCCCATATTTCTTTAATTGTGACACCCATACAAATTTTGTTATATTCAGTCATAGACAGAGAACAGTATTGAAGATGTTTAGCTTTAGCATTATGGGATGCTCTTCTTCTTCGTGCTTTCTCTGTGTTATGTGCCGCAGGAGCATTGACAGTAGCATTTTTTGCTAGAGCTTCTTGACCATCTATCCGAGTAGTAACTGGTGCAGGTACTTCTATGCCATGTGAGATCACATTGTTAGTAGTCTGCCCTAGGAATCAATCAAGGTTGATACTCTAATATTAGTTGTGGATTAGGCTGTGTCGGAATATCGGCCTTCACTATACTTAGGTAGTTATAATGTCTTGCTAGAGACCGCTTATGACTTGTGGGCCAAAAAGGGTTTTGAGCACACTGCTAATGTTTAGTGAACCTATAGGGTCGCACACAAAAAGCGAACTGAATTAATATTTTCTGTGCGCCGGAATCTACTTAAAATAAGAAGTAGATTTTAATTTATTATCCTATTCAACTTATCTACGCGGTCATGCACGTTATAAGATGACGATTAAAGGTGAACGATTTGGCGGGCCCAAATCACCTGGCCCACTTCTTTTAAGTCCGCTAGATAATGAGGTCGTATAAATAGATAGAGAATCGTTCTCTGTCTAGGGTTTTTGTTTTTCAACAGAGTATCGAAAATCAAAAGGCGTTAAAGAAAAAGAACTTCTCGATCTTTAGCTAACACTTGGATCGTCGGAGACTTCTGTTCGCGTGTATGGATACCGGTAGAAGCGCAATACTTGGGGCGCTAATCTAGACACAATTAATTGCTAATTTTCGTTCGATTTGCAAAAGGTACGTACCGAACTTTTATCTCGATTTTAATATACACATGGATCCTGTATAGGGTTCTATATTCCGCTGCGTTGTTTTTCGTTGATGAACCCTACAGTGGTATCAGAGCTACTTGTGATATATTGAAATTGAATCGGAAACCCTCATTGTTGATACATATGATGTATGCCTGAAGTGAGTCTAAATTAGGGTTAGATGAATTTAAAAATACGAATTGATATGATCAATTGAGAAGGAACGAATAGGGATGGGTCGATACTGTTCCGCTCGCGTCAAGGCAGCGATGCCGTCGCGCCTGGGCTGTTGTCCGAGGCGGAGACGGCGGGCGGAGACGGCGAACGGAGACAGTAGGCGGAGACGGCGGTGCGTTTGGGCTGTTGCACGAGGCTGAGACGGCGGGCGGAGACGGCGGCGCGTCTGGGTCTGTTGGCTAAGGTGGAGACGGCAGCGCGCCTAGTCTTCTGGCGCGTTGAGGACTTGCGGCGTTCAGCCAATTGCATACGGTGAAAGGCGCGGGAAGTGGCAGCGACAAATAGTCTCCCGAGAACAGAATTGAGAATTCTGTTTAGGTTTTCGGGGCTTTCCTCAGAAAAATGAATTGAGAATTCTGTCTAGGTTTAGGGGCTCTGCCCCTTGACCCCGCGAGGGGCGCTGCCCCTCAACCCCGCAAGGGGATGCAGCCCCCTTGACCCCTGCAAGGAATTGGTCGTTCCCGTATAATTGATGTACCTTTATTATTATAAGTGATGTTTCGTTTATGTTCATGACATGCATACATTCATCGCTGAATAAACATTGAGAGTCCCTAATAAAATTAAGTAATAATATGACGTCTTTCCAATCATACACCTATTAAGACTTAAATCGTTAATAGATAGGCCTGCCAAAGCAGGGTGTCTTTAACTATTTGAGTAAAATAGGATGGATAATGGTTATCCATAAGTCAAGGTTGGTTTACTTAACGAGGCTATCAAAACAGTTTTGGGCCTTGAGGCATAGTGTTTGGGGATAAGATATGAGATGTCAACCCCAACAACCAAGAGTTGTATTCGATACAATTGACAAGAAGTTGTCTACATAAATAACTTAGTCTTGAGCGGTAAGCCAAAGTTTACTCGAGTCTTGGTAAAATATGGATCTTGGTTCACTATACTTATTGGGACACATGCTATAAAAGTATAGTGGGAGTTTATTATAAATAACATTAATGAACAATTCAGTTTGCATATTTGTTGTAGATAATGGCAAATAGCTCTGCATCACACTTTTCACTGCGATCTGTCCTTGAGAAAGACAAATTGAATGGTTCAAACTTTTTGAATTGGTATAGAAGCTTGAGAATTGTTCTCAAGCAAGAGAAAAAAAGGATTATGTCCTGGAGAAACCACTCCCTCAGAAGGCACCTCCTTCCAATGCTCTCCATGCTGAAAGGAATGCTTATCAAAAGCATAAAGATGATGCATTGGATGCATCATGTCTAATGTTAGCTACCATGAACTCAGATCTTCAGAAGCAGTTTGAGAACGTGGATGCCTATGATATGATCATGAACCTGAAAAATTTGTTTCAGGAGTAGGCACGGACTGAAAGGTACCAAACGGTAAAGACCTTAATTGAGTGCAAGCTAGCAAGTGGGAGCTCAGTTAGCCCACATGTCATAAAGATGATAGGTTATATTGAAAACCTGGAGCGACTGGGCTTTCCCATTAGCCAAGAGCTGGCTACTGACATTATTCTTCAGTCATTGCCTCAAAATTATGACACGTTTGTTATGAACTATAACATGCATAATCTGAACAAGTCTTTGACTGAACTGCATGGGATGCTCAAAACTGCTGAGCAGAATACTAAGAAGGACCCTACCCCTAATGTTCTCATGGTTCAAAAGGGGAAAGGCTTTAAGAAGCCAGGTAAGGTCATGGGTAAAGGTAAGGGCACTAAACCCAAACCCAAACCCAAACCCAAGACCAAACCAGGTCCGACTGCTGATGCTGTATGTTTCCATTGTGGGGAGAATGGACATTAGAAGAGGAATTGCAAGAAATATTTGGAGAATCTAAAGAAAAAGGGAAGTGAGACTTCTGATTCAGGTATTTATGTTATAGAAGTAAATGTTACTACTAGTTCTACTTCATAGGTATTAGATACCGGTTGTGGTACTCACATTTGTATGGATGTGCAGGGACTAAAACGAAGTAGAACACTTGCAAAAGGTGAAGTGGAACTACGAGTTGGAAATGGAGCAAGAGTTGCTGCATTAGCCGTAGGAACATATGATGTACCTTTACCTTCCGGCATGATTTTAGAACTGAATAATTGCTACTATGTACCTGCTTTACGCAGGAATATTATTTCTGTTTCTTGTTTGGACAAGGAAGGTTTCTATTTTGATATAAAGAACAATAGTTGTTCGTTTTATCTTAATGGAATGATTTATGGGAGCGGCCATATTGTGGATGGGATATATGTTCTAAATCTTGATGTGCCAATCTATAATATAAATACAAAAAGGTTTAAATCTAATGATTTGAATCCAACCTACGTATGGCATTGTCGATTAGGCCACATAAACGAGAAACGAATTCACAAGCTTTATAGCAATGGACTATTAAATTCATTTGATTTTGAATCATTTGATACGTGTGAATCTTGTTTAGTTGGAAAAATGACAAAAGCTCCTTTTACTAATCAAAGTGAGAGGACAAACGAATTATTGGCCCTTATACATACTGATGTGTGTGGACCACTAAGTTCTACAGCTAGAGGAGGTTATCAATACTTCATTACATTTACTGATGATTTTAGTAGATATAGATATGTTTACTTGATAAAACATAAATCCGACTCCTTTGAAAAGTTCAAGGAATTTCAGAATGAGGTACAGAATCAACTTGGCAAGAGTATCAAGGCTCTTCGATCTGATCGAGGAGGAGAATATTTAAGCCAAGAGTTTAATGACCATCTCAAAGAGTGTGGAATTGTTTCACAGCTCACTCCCCCTGGAACACCACAGTGGAATGGTGTCTCTGAGAGGAGAAATCGAACTTTATTAGACATGGTTCGATCAATGATGAGTCATTCAGATCTTCCATTATCTTTTTGGGGATATGCACTCGAGACAGCTGCGTTTACACTAAATAGAAGTCTATCAAAAGCTGTAGAGAAGACACCATATGAGATGTTGACAGGAAAAGTTCCTAGTATGTCTTTTCTAAAGATTTGGGGTTGTGAAGCTTATGTAAAACGTTTACTTTCTGATAAGCTTGGACCCAAATCTGATAAATGCTTCTTTGTGGGATATCCTAAGGAAACAAAAGGATATTATTTTTACAATCCATCAGAGAACAAAGTGTTTGTTGCTCGAAATGGTGTCTTTTTAGAGAAAGAGTTTCTTACTAAAGGAACCAGTGGGAGTAAGGTAAACCTCGAAGAAGTTATTGTGCCACAAGAGTATGTTCCAGTTCATGAGGAACCTCAATTAGATCTACAAAGAGTTGTAGAGTCTACTTCAGTGGCACCTATAGTTCGTAGGTCTGAAAGAATACACCGTGAACCTATGAGATATGGTTTTCACGTGACAGAACATCATCATCTATTGTTAATAGAAAATCACGAACCTACGACCTATACGGAAGCTATGATGGGCCCAGACTCCAATAAATGACTTCAGGCCATGAAATCCGAAATGGACTCGATGTATCAAAACAAAGTTTGGACTTTGATAGATCCACCCGAAAGTGTCAAACCTATAGGGTGCAAGTGGGTTTTCAAGAAGAAAATTGATATGGATGGAAATGTTCACATCTATAAAACACGGCTAGTAGCTAAAGATTTCAAACAAACTCGTGGTATTGACTATGACAAGACCTTTTCGCCAGTGGCCATGCTTAAGTCCATTCGGATTATCCTAGCATTTGCTGCATATTATGATTATAAGATATGACAAATGGATATAAAGACAGCTTTCCTTAATGGAAATCTAGAGGAGGATGTGTATATGACATAACCTGAAGGCTTTACATCACCAAATAACACTTGGAAGATATGCAAGCTTCAACGTTCTATTTATGGATTGAAGCAAGCATCACGGAGCTGGAATATTCGTTTTGATGAAACTGTCAAAGAGTTTGGCTTCATCAGAAACAAAGAAGAAGCTTGTGTATACAAGAAGTCTAGTGGGAGTGCAATTGTGTTTTTAGTGTTGTATGTGGATGACATACTACTCATTGGAAATGACATTCCTATGCTTCAGTCAGTTAAGACATCGTTAGAAAAATTTTTCTCCTTGAAGGACATGGGAGAGGCAAACTATATCTTGGGGATCAGGATCTATAGAGATAGATCTAAGAGACTTATTGGACTGAGTCAAAATACATATGTTGACAAAGTCATCAATAGGTTTAATATGCAAGATTCCAAGAAAGGTTTTCTCCCAATGACACATGGCATAAGTCTTAGCAAGACTAAGTGTCCTTTAACACAAGATGAGCGAGACCACATGAGTAGGATTCCTTATGCATCAGCTGTGGGATCCATCATGTATACTATGTTGTGCACTCGTCTTGATATTGCTTATGCATTGAGCATGACAAGTAGATACCAATCAGATCCAGGAGAACCTCATTGGATTGCTATAAAAAATATCCTTAAGTACTTGAGAAGAACTAAGGATTTATTCTTAGTCTATGGAGGTGAGGAACAGATCACTGTAAGTGGTTACACTGATGCTAGTTTCCAAACCGACAAAGACGATCTTCGATCGCAGTCAGGTTTTGTTTTTTGCGTGAATGGTGGAGCGGTGTGCTGGAAGAGTTCAAAGCAGGACACTATTGCAGATTCTACGACAGAAGCCGAGTACATTGCTGCTTCAAAAGCATCAAAGGAAACTGTTTGGATTCGAAAGTTCATAGAAGAACTGGGAATCAGTTCCACAAGTTCAAATCCAATGGACCTCTATTGTGACAGCAATGGCGCCATAGCTTTGGCTAAAGAGCCTAGGTCTCACCAGAAGACCAAACACATACTTAGGAAGTATCATCTCATTCGAGAATTCATTGAAAGATGTGATGTCAAGATGTGCAAAGTTGCAACGGATTTGAATACAGCTGATCCGTTAACGAAAGCTCTTCCACAATCTAAGCATGAGCGTCATTGTAATGCTTTAGGCCTTAGACACATTAGTGATTGGTCTTGATATGAGTGGGAGTATATGTGATATACATTTTCATTGTTCATTGATAAAATATATATTATATTTGATTTCGATTTAATTTTAGTATATAATTGAATGTGAAATCTTTATCCCCTGAATATTGAATTTCCTTAATAGATAATCAAATATGTGATTTGATCGTGAAACTCTATTAATAGAGTGGATATTAATATTCTAAATGTCCCTAGTCAATTGCCATTGTGCATTGGGAAGCAAATGGTGTTTGAGACTAGCATGTGAGTCAACTGATGACCAAGTTTCACGGGTCATGAATATAGAGATATAAAGTTGATCACATGAAATACATGTTAGAGAACATTGTATTGGATGGACCCACTATGAGAATACTGTAGGATTGTTATATAATGTCATCAGTTTTTCTCATCACAACTATAGAGTATAGTCTTTTGACTTGAGTTTGCCATGGTTTCCTAGACATGGATTGGCATGCTTTAACATTGTCAAACATCAGCCGTAAAAGGTTATTATAAAGGTAATGGCTGGGCATGCCATGAATTGTGCTGAGTGATGTGAGTAGACAAGATGAGATTTGTCCTTCTCATATAACGAGAGTATGATTTTCTGGCCTCCCGTAGAGTTGATACTGTGAAATGCATGGCCATACTCAAGTGAGTTGAAAAGTCAATTACTTATTTTGACAGTCTAACTGCGGTATCGGAAAAATGAGTTTAAACTATATAAGGATGGCACTTGTCCTGCCTTATGCTTAATTCGGAAATCAAGTGACAAAGGGACTTAATTTATATGATTGGTTCTAGTGCAAGTGGGAGATTGTTAGTAGTCTGCCCTAGGAATCAATCAAGGTTGATACTCTAATATTAGTTGTGGATTAGGTTGTGTCGGAATATTGACCTTCACTATACTTAGGTAGTTATAATATCTTGTTAGAGACCGCTTATGACTTGTAGGCCAAAAAGGGTTTTGAGCACACTGCTAATGTTTAGTGAACCTACAGGGTCGCACACAAAAAACGAACTGAATTAATATTTTCTGTGCGCCGGAATCTACTTAAAATAAGAAGTAGATTTTAATTTATTCTCCTATTCAACTTATCTACGCGGTCGTGCACGTTATGAGATAATGATTAAAGGTGGACGATTTGGCGGGCCCAAATCGCCTGGCCCACTTCTTTTAATTCCGCTAGATAATGAGGTTGTATAAATAGATAGAGAATCGTTTTCTGTCTAGGGTTTTTGTTTTTCGACAGAGTATCGAAAATCAAAAGGCGTTAAAAAAAAAGAACTTCACGATCTTTAGCTAGCACTTGGATCGTCGGAGACTTATGTTCGCGTGTGTGGATACCGGTAGAGGCGCAACACTTGGGGCGCTAATCCAGACACAATTAATTGCTAATTTTCGTTCGATTTGCAAAAGGTACGTACCGAACTTTTATCTCAATTTTAATATACACATGGATCCTGTTTAGGGTTCTATATTCCGCTGCATTGTTTTTCGTTAATGAACTCTACACACATCCCATATTTCGAGATCAGTTGCTTCAAGATAGCCTTGCATTCTATTCTTATAGTAGCTGTAGTTCCTTCCATCAAAATAAGGCGACCTGTTAGAAACAAGAGCATCACTAGTGATAAAGTCACCAAAATTAGCCATAAGAAAAGATCTTTATACTTAGAAGAGATACACTTCTAAAGACGAGGAATAGAGCTCTGATACCAATTGTTAGGACTAATTATGCAACCTAAATGGGGTGAATAGGTTGCTTTAGAGGTTTTAAAAACTTTTTGTGGAAAATAGTGTGTAACAAATAGATGTCGGGTTTCACTAGATGTATAAGAGGCGATGTATCACTTGTATGCTAGAAACGATAAACAGAAGAATAAACAGCTGCACACAAGAATATATAGTGGTTTGACTTTGATTTCAAGTCTACATCCACTCTCACCACTAACAGCTACAAGTTGGGGCTAGATTACATTAGTAATTTGCTGAAGAAGTTACACTCATCGTACACCACTCCCATCAATTGATAGATCACACTACCAAGAGGTGGATGAAGCTATTACTTGGTACACTTGAACTTTCAACACAATTACAATGCAGCAAGTGCTATCGACAAATATGAGCTTTTTGCTGTGTATATCGCAAGTAGTGGATTTCATAATTTTTATAAGCACTCTGTAACTTGTTGGCTTCAAAGGCCTTCTCTTTTATATGCATCTTCAATATAGTCGTTGATGATGTCCTAGAGAGGTAAGATAGTCGTTAGAGCTGTTGTTACTATTGATCGCATATACAGCATATTCCTGAACTTTTGTAGACTTTCCTGAAATAGCTTTTGCTTCTATATGTAGTTGTGATTCTGACACCCTGTTAGACTACCTGTTCTCCTTTTTGCTAGATCTTCTATTGTGCATGTCCAGTCACCAATGGCTACAATAGTGAGATAACGGTCGTATTAAATGATCAGTTACCTAAACATTACCATTTATTTAATCCCTTTAGCTTCAACGAGACATTGTCATTTAGTTTATCTTTATGAAAGATGGTGATGTTTTATATGATCCTTTAAGGACAGTCTTGTGATCTTTTCTTCAATGAATTACATCATAAGTATCACTTAGTCCCTTGAATATCTGCACTTAGACAATGTAGATACTATATAAATGATAATTTGGATATCATCAAAATTTATTTGGAGATGTTTCTCCAACACGTTCAAGTTTAAGGGGGGAGAAAAAAGTTTTGCTAAATCTGATTTTTTTTTTAATGATTGCATTCCTTGTTGTGAACTTTTGCGATTCTTTGGAAAATTTAATTTTTTTTCGAACTTGCAAATGATGTCTGAGTTAATTTTGATTTTGATTATGTTGATCCAATTATCGAGCACAAAAAGTCCTTAATTTTTTAGTTGTGTGTACATCCAGAGAACATTCATGTGAAGTATGTACTTTTCTTAGATCTCAACCAAATTGTAGAATTTGTTTGATTTTCTCTTGAGACAAAATCCTAGGCTACATCTAATTGAGAAAATGATTTAGGCCATTTTTGGATCAATTGAGCTTTTCAAGCCAATCTTGTTTATTTATCCCTAGCCACGATGTCAAGCCTTGATTCTTATCCAATCTTTCATTGACACCCACATATTTTTAGCTTACCTTTTACTAACTTATATCATTGTCCCACCACCTATGAACATGTTGATTATTTAGGATAAAAGTTTTTTTTTTTTGGTAAGGTAAGATATTTTAGGATAAAAGTTTATTGAGCATAATACCAATTTGGGAGAAAGGGTGGAGCATTAAAATAATTTAATTGCTATGGTTGTTAGGGGTGTTTCGTTCAAAAGATAAAAAAAGAACAGAAAAAAGAAACTACTTTTGTGGTTCCCTATCCAACTTTCAATTGAATGTGCCTCTTGAGTACTCAAAGGGTTAGAAACGTTCATGTTATATTAGGAGGGACTTAGGGACGAACTCCACCATAAAGCAATGAGAAGAAGAAGAAGAAGAAGAAGAAGAAGAAGAAAGAATGATGATAAGTGGTGGTAGAAAGATTATTTTGAAGGAGTGAAATTGGAGATAGTAGCAGGGGTTCTAATTAGATCCTAGAAATTAATGTGTCCATTGGTGAGCTTAAAGTTACCATTATCTCACCGTTAGCCCAATCTTATATTACAAACTGAGGAAAGTACTATTCATTTTTAGTTGGATGATTAGCTTACATTAGTAGAGAGAGTAATGAAAAGCAAACCTGTGAGATTTGGTCATAATTATAGAGAGTTTTTGAGAGGTTGCATATGTGACAAACCTGTGAGATTTGGTCATAATTATAGAGAGTTTTTGAGAGGTTGCATATATATGACATCCCAAATTTCATGGTAACATTATATGAATTGCTAATTGAAGATAGCCAAGAATTGATTAGTTAACTATCGAGATACTTTCGGAATATCGATAATTAGGCATTTGAGATATTTTGATCTGAAAATCTTTGGAATGCATTGAACAATAGAAGAGATCAATGTGTGGCCATATGCATAAGATTGGAAATCGTTTGTGATAATGGGGAGTAATGGTTGTTGAGATAGGTCTTATGTGACTTTAGGTGTATTTGGATTGGGTAATTAGGACACAAAATTGTGCCCCAATTAACCTCCACGTGTGGTCAGCCATCTAGGGAAGAAATTCAGCATGCAAAATTGAATTATTAAGTTTATTTAATCATGTTTAGTATCCACATCAGCCAATCAAATTTCATGCAAGGTAGGAGGCTTATTTGACATACCATCTTGGGGCTCATGATGTAGAATCATCATCACACTGTCTCTTTTTCCCCACAACAGCCCTTACCCCTTATCTCTCTCTCTCTTTCATTTTGCAAGACACCACAAGCCACACTTCGTATCTCTCTCTCTCTCTCTCTCTGTCTCTCTCTTAGCGCTCCCTCTCCCTCTCCCTCTCGGTTTCCTCTCCCCCTCTCAGCCGCTCTCTCTCATGTGCCTCACCTCCATTTCCAGCGTTGTTCTAGCCCGTTTTTCTTTCGTTCCGATGTTGTGAAAACATGAACAACACCCAAGAGGAAGAGTTTTGGCCTTAGATAGTTCAAGGCAGGAACCGGGACACTACAAGTGTCAAAATTTGTATACGGTGCTCACTTTAGTGTCAAGAGTTTCCGTCGGATCATTTAAGTGCCAAACTTTTTTAAAAACAATCACTTAAGTGCTAACTCCGGTCAGTTTGGTCGAAAATTTGACATGGCATTTTTTATTAATTTTTGAAGCTAATGTGGCTCACCGGAGAATGAGATAACATGTACAGTCAGCATTTATTATTTTAAATAATTTTTTCTTTTTTTCCTTTCATTTCTTTTTTTCCATTTCCAATCTATCGGTCACCGGTGACGCCCGAGAAGGGCTCGGCAAGGGCCTTGTTGGCAATAGGCGAGGCCACCCCTCACCGACCATGGGCGAGGCCGGCCCTCGCCAAATCTGGGCAAGGCTGGTTGGCTTGCCAGCGACAGGCGAGGCCGCCCCTCCTCGACCATGGGTGAGGGTCACCGGATCTAGGCGAAGGGCAACCTCTCTTGTCACCGATGAGGGCCTTGCCTAGCCCTTCTTAGGCTTCACCAGTGGCTGAGCAGTAACCGGCAACCGGCCGATAGATCGAAAAAGGAAAAAAAGAAAAGAAAGGAAAAAAGAAAAAAATTATTTAAAATAAAAAATGCTGACTAAACCTTCGGCGAGCCACATCTGCTTTAGAAATTAATAAAAAAAAATGCCACGTCAGATTTCCGACCAAACTGACTGGAGTTAACACTTAAGTAATCGTTTTTAAAAAAGTTTGACACTTAAGTGATCCAGCGGAAACTTTTGGTATTAAAGTGAGCGCCGTACACAAGTTTTAACACTTATATTGTCATTGTTCCATCCAAGGCAAGGAGATTGGGCTTGTTTCTCAGCCTATCCATCTCTCTATGCCCTTGGTTTTTCTTGTTTGTTGTTGTGGATAGATGTTTTGATCTTGCATGTGGGTTTCATGATGTTAGGTATGCATGTGGCTGTTTAGACCTGGATTGAGTGTGCTTGAGGTCCTAATGGTCTTGCATGTAGGTGTGCTAGTCTCTAATGGCCTCGCATGTTGTATACTAGCTCCTAATGGCCTTGCATGTGGGTTCCAGGTCAAGAACTTGTGTTGCATGTGACATAGATGGGTAGAGGTTGTTGAAAAGAGATGGAAATGGGTGATGCATGTCTATTCAAGTCGCTGGGTATCGGTTTTGTTGAAGTAAATTGGATGGGTTTCATTCGGACTCATCTCTGAACTTTGTTCTTGAAACCCAAAAACGTAGCTACCGGACCTCTTCTTCATTTTATTTTTTTAGAGATTTTTGTGGACAGAATTTTAAGAAACTTTCTTTATCAAAGTTTCTCCCAACATCTTGAAGTATAACATACTTTAAAAATAGATTTTTCTAATCTGATTTGGTTTGTACGAAGGATCATTTTCTAAATGGGTTTGAACTGTCCAATGTAGCTGTTTTTGTGACCTTTACACATTCTTGATTTTCCACAAATTTTTCTAGAACGATTCTTGACAAATTTCCTTCACAAAATTGTTGAGAACTTCTTTCTCTATAACATATAAAAAATTGGGAATTTTTGGGGATAATTTGGGTTCTGGAAAGAGCTCACTTTCAGAAAAAAAAAAAAAAAAGATTCTATTCCAGCAAACCGTTTTTGGTCTGTCTTTGAGCTACTAAAAGTTGTGTTTACAGAAAGATCCAAACTTCGTGTTCTACATGAGAAATGTTGGCTAAGATCTTGTTTATGACATATTAAAATTTTAGAATTTTTAGAGTTCATTCACTATATTTTTAAGTCTTATTTTTGTCATTGTGCAAAAACTGCCCCGTTTTACCCAATTTCAAAGATGCATTATTTTTCAAGTGAAATTGTTTGAATTATGGCTTGATGTCTTATGGAGATAAAACCTACACGTTTTTTATGGCATGAAATGGTTTTATTGCTGCATGTATAAAAGAAAGTGCTTGAGTTGTGTGATATAAATCCACCATAAGAGATGTCCATCGGGCATTGCGCCGATGATGCCCCCATAGGAGGTTGGGATGCCACTGAGTTGTGTGCAGGGATGCCGTGTTTAGCAAATCGAACACCTCGGAGTGGAGAAGCATGTAATCGATAAACCATGAAAGCTGGACCAATTAGTGAATTGGCGTAATTCGGAGTTCCTTGTGCAGACTAGTGAATAACTGGCATAATCCGCAAGTCAAACGTGAGACTAAACAAGTGAAACATTGAAATAATGTGGCATGTGTTTGTGGTATTACTGCAAATTGTCAAGTTGTTCTTATAGATTGCTATGATCTGGAAATGAGTTTGATTGAGGACGTTTGATATGATTAGTGCCGTGATGCATGCTAGCATGATACAAGTGATTATTGATGTTGCTTTTGGATGGTGTGTATTCATGATAGGATACATTAATTATTTCATGTTAGATTTGAACTAGGAATCGAGAGTTTGTAGGATCGGTCAATAAGCTAGTCATATCTCTTGTTGAGCATTAGTTCACTCCCATTAATATATTTTTTTAAAGATCATTAGTTATGCCTATGATCCCAGCATTACCTATCACTCGTTACGGTGGTCCCATTGATTTTGAGGGGGAGTTATACCAGTTTACAAACCCTAATTTCCCTTCGGTTATGTTCCTGTGCTACACCGTGATGTTATGGGTTAATGTTGGAGTTTCGAGAGGTCATGCTCCATATCGTTTCATTTCGATCTTTGTGCTTGTGGATGGGTTGATTGGTTGGACCGATCCCCTACCTTGATGGCGGTAGTTCATATGACGGAAGTGATGGATGGGAGTAATTGTTTAGGGATGATGAAAGCTAATAAGGAGCCATTTCATGATTTCCATAGTCGCTTCTTTTTAGTCTAAACTGCGATGATAGGTGTTGGTGGCAGTGACAGATGTATAGTGTCACTTGATTGTCGATGGGGAATTTTATATCTTTTTGGTTCTCCTAGTGGTAGTTTTTGGTTAGCGCGACCTGTGTACATAAATAAGATAATGAAATGGAAGTAAGATATCCTGCTCAGCTACATTGTATGTGTTGTTTATGTCTAATTCATGTTATAAATGCTGAATTTAAATGTTATCTTCCGCTTGCGTACTAAAAATTTTGAAAGAGATTAAAGAACCGTATTAGAGAGTGGTGTACTGGGACATCACAGCATATCAATGTGAACTTATCTAGATTGCATATAATTCAAAAGACGAGGACTCACTTACACTTGAATCACATAATTAGAATTGGTTTTTTACTTATGAATCAATTTCACTGTTTGGATGAATTTTTGTTTTTCTTTGAATTGTGATTTCGAGCAATTATGAAAGGATGATGGAGGGGGTAGCTTTGAGTATGTGTTATATCTTAATTTTGCTTGAGGACTAGCAAAATGTTAAGTTTGAAGGTTTGATAACTCTATAAAAATAGAGTTATTTTATCTATTTTAGGCAACAAATAATGCAATATTTGTGAGAAAATATTTGAATTTCCTTCTATTTACTCAAATTTTCCTTGTTTATGTAGCATAATGAGACATGGAGAAAATAAGGAAAAAATGGCAAAAAGACGGAAATGAAGACACCATCCAGATAAGAGTTAGAAGATGGATGCCAAATCGGAAATTCTGCAATTTATTTCATAATTTTATGCAAAAAAATAAGCAATTGCTTTGTGTTAGGAGTCTTGCATGCTATCAATAGGATAACATTGAGAGCATATGGGCACATCTAGTGTTTTTTAGATCACTTTTTTTATTATTCCGAGAGTTTTTCAAGTATTTTGAAGAGAAAACACAAAGTGGTGACAGAATTATTATTCTTTAATTCAAGATGTTGGGCTTATTTCTTCTTCTATTATGTTCTAATTTTGTTTTGTTAGGGCTACGACGTAGCATGATCATGATGATATGAATTTTATGATTTTTATGTTTTGCAAGTGATTTCATTTATGTGAGTTATATATTATTGTACTTAATGCCTTTAAATGATTGGCCACCATTTGAATGATCTTATGTGCATATTTGAGACTAAGAAGTAATAATATGCAATTGCTCCTTTAATATATAACCAATAATTAAATGTGGATAGAGGTATACCATGTTAATTGTGTGGCTTTCTGTGATAATGTAATCTAAAAGATTCATTATAAATCGGGAATATTCACAGATTTTAATGCACTTATGTTTATTTAAATTCACATAGAGATATGGTGGATTGAGGAGGTTTGCTATACTTAGAGATATGATAGTAAATAGATTAAAACATTTCGTTATCACATGTTTGATATTGTTCATGATATGAAATTCATATATAGTGATTATAGTGAAATCAGATGCTTTAACATATTTATTTGATGGGTTAATATCACGAAAAATCCCAAACCGGTATGTCTATGACAAATTTACCCTAAATTAATTTTTTGACCACAAAAAACCCCAAACTGGTACACATGTGATAAAATTACCTCAAACTAATTTTTTTACCATTAAAAACCCCAAACTGGTACATTTGTGACAAATTTATCCTTCATAAATTGGATTAATATTACAAAAAATCACAAATTGGTTTATCTATTACTAGACCTGTTAAAATGGTTCTTAGACCTATATATGAAGTCAATCTCAAATTGATCTTAAAGTTTTAAACCTAACTTAAATAGGTCTAAATGGGTTGAGTGTAGAGCCCATTTCTAACTCACCCATTAGGCCCACACACACTTTCTCCCTTTTTATAAAACTATTTTTTAAAAAAATCGAAATTACAATTATTCTTATTTTTTCTCTTTTTCTTTTATTTTTATTTTTTCCTTTCTTTTCTTTCTTTTTTCTTTTTCCTTTATTTTCAGCAGATGGCTGGCGACAGCGATGGCCAACAACTAGCCACAGAGGAGGGACAACCTCATCGATCTAATGAGCCTCTAAAGGCTTCATACAATCACGAGAGGATGTACTTGAAAGACTTACAAGAGTTACAAAGGGATAGAATGTTTAACTAAGGTTAAAAGCAAAGCTAACGTTGGGTAAAAAAACACTAGGTTGAAATTGAGTGAGAGGTGTTCCAATTAGAAAGATACAAATGACTCAATTATTAAGTTCCAAAGTAGATATTTTGATGGTTACTAAGATATATAGTGTTTCAGTATATAAATAAGGAAATCAATGTCCGTTCTAAACACTGATAAGTTAGAAAAATATTTTGAACCCATTAAAAAGTTCCAAGAAAGTTACCAAACGCTAGGAGAAACTCACTTCAGTAAAATTCTAACCGCTACTTATCCAATACGTAATCTTGAAGCGTATTAGTCTCCAATAATAAGTATTATGGCGATATGTGTTTTATCACCACTTTATATAATCAACCTATGCACAAATGTTTATTAATTTAATCTTAATGGAATCACTTTCCGAAAACTACGGTCACGGAAAATATATTTTAAATGTTCTGCGCACTACAACATTTTTAATCTAACTAGAATTTTCCACATGTGACATTTATTGTCTTCTTTTTGTACATATTATTAAAGGAATTTCCGGATTTCATAAGCATGCTCTCTCTCTCCGCCATTAAGGTTTTTATATGTGATCTTAAAAGTTTTTATGATGACATACGGATATTTTGATGTCAAATCTGCATGGACAAGTATATTTCAACGAAAATATTCCGCTTTTTTTTTTCGTTAAAGCTCATTACATGCTAATGATTGAAAGGTTTGATTGTATAAATCAATCATATTACAGGACTTAATTGCATTGAAAAATTTGAGGAACAGAATTGAAAAATTATATTAACAAAAAGACCAAATTAGTCGTTACCTAATATGATTTTGGAAATTAGTGGGAGCTGAATTTGGTAAAGCTCTTTGAGCACTATTTTTGGTAATTGGTGTTATGTAGATAAAGAAGAACAAAAGGAAAAATATCAAAATGGACCATCTGATGAGCCTCAAAGTTTTTGGAGGGTTTATCTTGTACTTCTAGTAGAGCAGCCCAACCCTGTTTAAGAATCAATAAAAGCTGGCTCGGTTTGCAGTGGTAAACAAGTGGCGTGTTTGGGCAGGCTCGTCCAATCCTTTTGAAAAGGCATGAATGTTCTATCACTTACGAAGTTCCCCTCAATGTCTTAATAAATCTCAATGTTGATCTTACAAATGAGGCATATATCAATGTTGAAACGCCAAGAGAAACATAGTACAAATAAAAGATTTTAACTGTTTTGAAATTCTTTGGCCAGTTTAAAATTGTGGAAACTCTCTATTACAACTTTCCTAAGGTAAATCCCAAGGGATTAAACCGATTGTTAGGCGAGCGAGTATAACTCTATTGCGAGGTGGCACTTACGCTTTGTAACAGGTTCTCCCAAGCCTTGCCACAACTTGATTTCTCATTTAAGGGATAAGGACACTACGAGTATCGTAATTCTTGTACAACACTCACTTGAGTGCCATAGTTTGTTTTTCCAATCACTTGAGTGTTATGACTTCTGGATAACATTCACTAGAGTGTTATAATTTTCAATTGATCACTTGAGTGTCATAAATTTTTAAAAAACTTTCATCACACATGCCACGTTAGATTTTCAACACCTACAACGAATGCCTTTAAAAAATTATGAGATTATCATCTCCTCTAAACCCAAACTGACCTCGAATTTCGTTGTTAGGAACATCATCTAGCTATCTTAAGCCCCAAGAAAGTGGAAGCAGGACATATGATAACAATTAGTAGACAAGAGCTCATCACGCGCCTAGTATTGAAATGATCCACGAGTCGATTTGCAGTGGTTTGAAAAATTAATATCCATGTCAGGGATTTAAGGACTTCGTAATCTGCCAGCTACAGAAGGGCACGACATCTCCTGTATGATTTCAACTCAACTGCTTCTCAGATGGGGAAACGCGCCAAAGCCTTCCTACAAAAGCGATTATGACGTTTCCACTGATCCAATCTAATTATCGCCTGCGAAATAATATCGTTCTCAATGAAATTAAAGGGATTTATAATGTTTGATATGCGAAGATTTTGTTCGATGAAATAGGGACACTTTAAAAGCCGGTTTTTCTAATTTCAATGAAAGTGTTTCACAAGCTCCATTTTGTTGATACAATAAATAGAGGCCATTGTAATGTAAAATATGAATGAGAGACCTATCATTCTAAGTCGGATATTCTATTATACTTCGGATTGTGCATGATGTTATCTTTGGACTCCACATTTCCTTTGACCTTTTATATACGGGAATAAAAAGTTAGGGAAAAGAACATAAATAAGTATAGTGGAAGAAAAAAAGGAGAGAGAGAGAGAGATTTTTGTTGAAAGAAAAAGGAAAATTAAAAGAATATAAGTAAATGGAGAAAAAGTTGCTTTGATAAAACTTTAAAAACTGTCATACTTCGTTATCTCCGAATATTTCCTATTAATTTCGGATTTTGGACTATAACCTCTTCACTCAAGTTCAAAAGTAGATAGGAAGGAGATAATAGGTCCAAAGGAAAAATCTGGTATGGGAGCAAAAGGTTACCCAACTCACTTTAAGATTCAATAAAAGCTGGCTAGGATGGATACGATAACGAAGAGCAGAGGCAGATAGGCTTTTCGAGTCCTTTCGAAATGACACGAATCCTTAATATAGTATTAGAATATATTGAGTGGTGGTGGATATTCATACGACTCATGCTCCACTCCATTCGTTGGTTGCCACCTGCCGGCTCAATTTCAGCTTCGTCTCTCTCCTTTGCGCCTTCCATTTCTCTTCTCCTTCTTGTCCTTTCTTCCTTTATTTCCTTTCAGCCACTGCCACTATCAATGGCCATGCCCACAAAGCCCCCACCACCAACCACCGCAACCTCATGAGGTTGGCCTTGCCCGACTGTAAAACTGGATTTGTTTTCTATTTTCCCTTATGGAGTTCAGGGAGGGGTTATGTCGAGTTTCTACCTATTGGGGTTTTGCTTGTTCCGGTTCTGAATTGGTGAGAAAAGTCCGACTTTTCTAAGGCGTTTTAGATGATTGTGGAATTAAAAGGGAAGGTTTTGATGCGCATTTTGATTTACTAGTTTGACTTTGATTTGAATTTTAATATATATTTTGGCTAGAAGATTTTGAATTTGACACAATAATTATAACATGTCTTGTGTGCCACCTAAAGTTATTTATAAGAAGTTACATGAATGTTTGGGCTAACTGAGCATATATATTATCGGAAAGTAACTTTTTGTGGAATTTTTGTTTTTTTTTTGCTACATGAGATGTATACACAGAAGAAGGGTGTTAGAGTCCTAAAAAGGAGACTTCAAGTAAGAAATTTAGATTATCAATTATAAACCATAGGTCACGTCAAATACGCAACGCCCATACCAAAATCACATTAAATGCACTCAATTTAATATGTGGACGATTCTCACGTTTTTCACGGGACATACCTAAAAACTTTTTGTCTTTACCTAGTGCACGAAAAGTGACACACTTCCCACTTGGGCACCCCAAAATGCTCTTCCCATATTAATTGATTGGTTTGAATTAGTCGGTTTCGGATCAAGTCAACATTTTTTATGATATTTTTGTGTTTATTGTTTATTAATGATAGCGGTTATAACGAATCCAAGTACTTATCCATTAGAGTTTATGGTAAAATTAATCTGGATATTAATCCAATTTTATGATCAAATCAACGCAAAATCATCAGAGAAATAAACAAAGAACAATAAAAAAATATCAAATATTTATATAATTCGGTCCAAGTATCGATACTTATAGCATCGGAAGAGCCAACAGCGAATAGTGCATTGATCAATCCGAGAATTGCAAAGTAATTATCGCTCACAAGCTCGAGTAATTTTCATTCCTAAATCACACTCGAACCCACAGTTTTCATAACTAAAACAATTTAATTGAACGTAAAACTCGCTGCGCATCCCCCTTTCTTTCTTCGCCGTTCTGTCGCGGCTTAAAAGGAAGAACTTTTATATTTCTTTTACGCGGCTTAAAATCAAGAAAGAATTAACCCTTCTCTTTACACGGCCAAACAACAGCGGCGTCACCTGTACGGCCTTTAGAGGAGTCAATCTTTTCGTTGATCAATCTTGGATATTTACATAATTGCCACCTAAGAAAAAAGACAATGTAAAGTAACAACCCCTATTCTGACCAAAAACAAAAAAACAAGTAACAACCTTTATCTTAATAGAACTCCTACGCCGTCACGGGCGACCGGCGAGGTCGAGCTTGTCGAAATCTAGTGAGTCTCGAGCCCATTAGCCTTGGGCAAGCTTGAGACTCGCCTATGGCTGGTCGTTGGCCATTGCCGTGGTCGGTGACTTGATAAAGAAGAAGAAAAAATAAAAATCAAGAAATAAAAGAAAGAGAAAATTAATTAAAATTTTGATTTTTTTAAATAAAATATAATTCAACATTTTAAAAATAAAAATAATTCAAAATTCGATTATTATTAATAATTCCTAGTCATATTTTAGAAAATATTTTCCGACTTTTTTAAAGAGGAAATTATTTTCCTGATTTTAAGCATAGGATTTCTGTTGCCATAAAAAAACATTCGAAAAATATTTTCCATTGACTCATTTTCCTAAAGGAACCAAATGTCGAAAAATGAGGAAAATGTTTTCTCGCAAAACAAATGGAGCCTTAAAAGAGCTCATAATCTAAAATTCTTCTTGATTGGACCTCAAAAGCTATTATAACTCTCTTGCAATGTGGCACTTATGCTTCGTAATGAGCTCCCCTCAAGTCTCATCTACCGCAACTTGATTTTTCATTTATGGGATAAGAACACCACGAGCGTCATAACTTTCATACTGCATTTATTAGAGTTCCACAACTTGCTTTTCCAATCACTTGAGTGCCACGACTTCTACATAACGTTCACTCGAGTGTTATAACTTTCAATCGAACACTTGAACGGCATAAACTTTTAAAAAACTTTCATCACAAGTGTCATTCCAACAATTGCGGTGAACACCTTTAAAAAACTATGAGATTATCATCTCCTCTAGACCCAAAACGGACCTCGAATTTCATTGTCAGGAACATCATCCAGCTATCCTAAGCCATGAGAAAGTGGAAGCAAGACAGATGACAATAAATAGTAGACAAGAGCTCATCACGTGTTTGGTATTGAAATGACTCACAAGTCAATTTTCGGTGGTTGGAAAACTTAACATGTATGTCGGGAATTTAAGGACTTTGTAATCTGCCAGCTACAAAAGGGTACGACATCTCCCGTATGATTTCAACTAAACTGGTCCTCAAATGGTAAAACATGCTCAAGCCTTCTTACAGGAGCGATTTTGATGTTTCCGCTGATCCAATCAAATTATCGCCTGCAAATAATATCATTCTCAATGAAATTAGTGGAATTTATAAAGCTTGATATGCGAAAATTATGTTGGATGAAACAGAGACACTTTAAAAGCCGGTTTCTCTCATTTCAATGAAAGTGTTCCAAAAGCTCTATTTTGTCGATGTAGCAAATAGAGACGATTGTGATGTAAAATATGAATGAGAGACATATCATTCGAAGTCGAGTTCAGTGCTAATATTTTATTATGTGCACGATTTCAATGTTATCTTTGGAGTCCGCACTTGCTTTGACCTTTGGGAATAAAAAGTTAGGGGAAAGAACATAAAGAAGTATAGTGGAGGAAAGGAAGAAAGGAAGAGAGAAAGTAACTGAGCATATATATTATTGGAAAGTAACATTTTGTGGATTTTTTTTTCCTTACGCGAGATGTATACACGGAAGAAGGGTGATAGAGTTCTAAAAGGAGACCTCAAGTAGAAATTTAGATTATCAATTATAAACCATAGGTCACGTTAGGTTAGATACGCAACGCCCATATCAAAATCACATTAAATGCACTCAATGCAATATGTGGAAGATTCTGACGTTTTTTATGGGACATACCTAAAAACTTTTTGTCTTTACCTAGTGCACGAAAAGTGACACACTTCCCACTTGAGCACCCCCAAACGCTCTTCCCATATTAATTGATTGGTTTGAATTAGTCGGTTTCGGATCAAGTCAACAATTTTTATGATATTTTTGTGTTTACTGTTTATTAATGATAGCGGTTATAACAAATCAAAGTACTTATCCATTAGAGTTTATGGTAAAATTAATGTGGATATTAACCCGGTCTTATGATCAAATCAACACAAAATCATCAGAGAAATAAATAAAGAAAAATAGAAAATATCGAATATTTATGTAATTCAATCCAAGTATCGATACTTACAGCATCGGAAGAGCCAACAGAGAATAATACACTAATCAATCTCAGAATTGCAAAGTAATTATCGCTCACAAGCTCGAGTAATTTTCATTCCTAAATCACACTCGAATCCACAGTTTTCACAACTAAAACAATTTAATTGAACGTAAAACTCTCCGTCATCCCCCTTTCTTTCTTCGCCGTTCGTCCCATTTTTTTTTTTTTTTTGGAGTCCGCTGTGCGGCTTTATTGTGTCCGGGGTCCAGCACTTTTCAGATCCCTCTGTTGCGGCTTAAAAGCAAGAATTTTTATATTTCTTTTACGCGGCTTAAAATCAAGAAAGAAGTAAACCCTTCTCTTTACACGGGCAAACAACCGCGGCGTCACTTGTACGGCCTTTAGAGGAGTCAATCTTTTCGATGATCAATCTTGGATATTTACATAATTGCCACCGAAAAATAAAGATAATGTAAAGTAACAACCCCTATTCTAACAAAAAAAAAAAAAAACAACCTTTATCTTAATTGAACTCCTACGCCGCCACGGGCGACCGGTGAGGTCGAGCTTGTTGGAATCTAGTGAGTCTCGAGCCCATCAGCCTTGGGCAAGCTCGAGACTCGCCTATGGCCGGTCGTTGGCCATTGCCGCGGTCAGTGACCTGATAAAGAAGAAGAAAAAATAAAAATCAAGAAATAAAAGAAAGAGAAAATTAATTAAAATTTTGATTTTTTAAAATAAAATATAATTCAAAATTTTAAAAATAAAAATAATTCAAAATTCGATTATTATTAATAATACCTAGTCATATTTTGGAAAATATTTTCTGACTTTTTTAAAGAGGAAATTATTTTCCTGATTTTAAGCATAGGATTTCTGTTGACATAAAAAAACATTCGAAAAACATTTTCCATTGACTCATTTTCCTTAACGAACCAAATGATGAAAAATGAGGAAAATGTTTTCTCGCAAAACGAATGGAGCCTTAAAAGAGCTCATAATCTAAAATTCTTCTTGATTGGACCTCATAAGCTATTATAACTCTCTTGCGATGTGGCACTTACGCTTCGTAACGAGCTCCCCTCAAGTCTCACCAACCGCAACTTGATTTTTCATTTATGGGATAAGAATATCACGAGCGTCATAACTTTCATATTGCATTTACTAGAGTTCCACAACTTGCTTTTCCAATCACTTGAGTGCCACAACTTCTACATAACATTTACTCGAGTGTTATAACTTTCAATTGAACACTTGAGCAGCCTAAACTTTTTAAAAACCTTTCATCACAAGTGTCATTCCAACAATTGCGGTGAACGCCTTTAAAAAACTAGGAGATTATCATCTCCTCTAGACCCAAAACGGACCTCGAATTTCATTGTTAGGAACATCATCCAGCTATCCTAAGCCCCGAGAAAGTGGAAGCAAGAAAAATGACAATAAGTAGTAGACAAGAGCTCATCACGTGTCTGGTATTGAAATGACCCACAAGTCAATTTTCGGTGGTTGGAAAACTTAACATGCATGTCGGGGATTTAAGGACTTTGTAATCTGCTAGCTACAAAAGGACACGACATTTCCCGTATGATTTCGTCTGAACTGGTCCTCAAATGATGAAACATGCTCAAGCCTTCTTACAGGAGCGATTTTGATGTTTCCGCTAATCCAATCAAATTATCGCCTGCAAATAATATCATTTTCAATGAAATTAGTGGAATTTATAATGTTTGATATGTGAAAATTATGTTGGATGAAACAGAGACACTTTAAAAGCCGGTTTCTCTCATTTCAATGAAAGTGTTCCAAAGGCTCTATTTTGTCGATGTAGTAAATAGAGACGATTGTAATGTAAAATATGAACGAGAAACAAATCATTCTAAGTTGAGTTCAGTGCTAATATTCTATTAGGTGCACGATTTCATTGTTATCTTTGGAGTCCGCACTTGCTTTGACCTTTGGGAATAAAAAGTTAGGGGAAAGAACATAAAGAAGTATAGTGGAGGGAAGGAAGAAAGGAAGAGAGAAAGTAGCTGAGCATATATATTATTGGAAAGTAACATTTTGTGGATTTTTTTTTTCATTACGTGAGATGTATACACGGAAGAAGGGTGTTAGAGTTCTAAAAGGAGACCTCAAGTAGAAATTTAGATTATCAATTATAAACCATAGGTCACGTCAGATACGCAACGTCCGTACCAAAATCACATTAAATGCACTCAATTCAATATGTGAGCGATTCTCATATTTTTCACGGGATATACCTAAAAACTTTTTGTCTTTACCTAGTGCACGAAAAGTGACACTCTTCCCACTTGAGCACCCCCAAATGCTCTTCCCATATTAATTGATTGGTTTGAATTAGTTGGTTACGGATCAAGTCAACATTTTTTATGATATTTTTGTGTTTACTGTTTATTAATGATAGCGGTTATAACGAATCAAAGTACTTATCCATTAGAGTTTATGGTAAAATTAATGTGGATATTAACCCGATCTTATGATCAAATCAATATAAAATCATCAGAGAAATAAATAAAAAACAATAAAGAAATATCAAATATTTATGTAATTCGGTTCAAGTATCGGTACTTACAGTATCGAAAGAGCCAACAGAGAATAGTACATTGATCAATCCGAGAATTGCAAAGTAATTATCGCTCACAAGCTCGAGTAATTTTCATTCCTAAATCACACTCGAACCCACAGTTTTCACAACTAAAACAATTTAATTGAACGTAAAACTCTCTGTCATCCCCCTTTCTTTCTTCGCCGTTCGTCCCATTTTATTTTTTTTTGGAGTCCGCTGTGCGGCTTTATTGTGTCCGGGGTCCAGCACTTTTCAGATCCCTCTGTTGCGGCTTAAAAGCAAGAATTTTTATATTTCTTTTGCGCGGTTTAAAATCAAGAAAGAATTAAACCCTTCTCTTTACACGGGCAAACAACCACGGCGTCACTTGTACGGCCTTTAGAGGTGTCAATCTTTTTCGATGATCAATCTTGGATATTTACATAATTGCCACCGAAAAATAAAGATAATGTAAAGTAACAACCCCTATTCAGACCCCAAAAAAAAAATGTAACAACCTTTATCTTAATTGAACTCCTACGCCGCCTGGGGTGACCGGCGAGGTAGAGCTTGTTGGAATCTAGTGAGTCTCAAGCTCATCGGTTCCAAATTTTGACTGCAGGTTTCCTTTTTCTTTTAGATTTTTATAATTTTTTATTGCAAGCTCAAATTGATAGACAAAATTGTCAAAAACGAATTGAAACAGGTTGATAGACGAAGAAACAAGTCAAAGTGATAATATTCTGACAATAAAAAAATATGAAAACTCACTTGCAATTTTTAAAATTGTGGATATTATTCTCCGGCCAAAGAAAAAGATAATGTGGACATTGTTCCCAAATAAAAAAAAAACCTTAATAAATCAAAAAATAAGATTGTTATTATCTTGTACATTTTAAACTTCCGATTATTGTAAGATTTTGTAATTGAATAAGTCGTAACGGTGGAGAAAGATTCGTTCATCTCTGCTACTTCATTATTCTTATTATTTTTTTTTTTGGTAAGACATTATTATTCTTATTTTGATCTTTTCTTTACTTCATTATTTGTTAATGAGAAGCCAATTCATTGCACAAACAATTTTGTTACTAGTTGTAAAGCCAACATTTCAAATGTTTTTTCATCTTTTAAATTTAATAGATCTATATAATGACATTAACGATTTCATTTTAGTAAGTGATGATTTTTTTTACTTGTAATTATTTATATTTCGGCATCTAATTTATGTTTCTTTTTTTGGTAAGGACATCTAATTTATGTTTTGTTTCTTCATATTCAAGAAAATTAATTCTATGGGCCCTTTGGATTTTGTCTCTCAATTTGAGCTTGCAATAAGGAAGCATATTAGTCAAAAAAAGAAAAACAAAAAAAAAGAAATATAGAGTCAACCAGTTGAGGAAGTTCATGGCTTCCTCAAAAAAGTCTTGTGGCTGAGCATTGACCGTCGCTCCGTTTTTTTACGGAGGACGGTCATGCTAGCCGCTTCCTTTAAAATTCTTATTTAATTCAGTTTTATAGTTAAAATCGGTAACAATCCATTTATTAAAATTTGACTAACCCAACCCATTTCATAAAAAAAGTTTTTATGTCGAAATTTTATATGATTTTAAAAAGTGAGTTAATGACCCGTTTTCACACCCCTACCTATGTATATACATGGCCAGCATTGGGGCTTGGACTTCCCCAAACTTCATACACTCTTGCCAGTCTCCCTCTCTCCATGGATTCTCCTCTTCTGTCACGCAGAACAGAAACTTGCGAAACTCGCGTAAACATATTTGCCTTGAGCCCGGAGGGCATGCCCTCCGACGAGCAACAGTACCGGAAGAATCCGTCCATCTATAGGGTCCCTGCCTACATCACCAACCTCAACCCCAAGGCCCACCAGCCGCTGGTCGTCTCTTTCGGCCCCTACCACCACTACGAGGACCACACCTTTCCAATGGATGAACACAAGGTCACCGCGCTCCGCCACTTCCTCGAGCGGTCCGGGAAGTGCCTTGCGCCCTTCCTGGAGTCTCTGAGGGAGGTGGAGCAGGACCTCAAGGAGAGCTACAGTGCGCTGGACGCGAAGTGGAAGGAGGGCACGGAGGACAAGTTCCTGATGCTGATGATCAGGGACGGCTGCTTCATGCTCGAGATCATGAGAGCCACGACAGAGGAGAAGTGTGACTATCCGAACAATCACCCCATCTTCAACAAGCTGACACACATAAAGCCGTACATAAGACGGGACATGCTGATGCTGGAGAATCAGCTGCCGATGCTAGTTCTGTATCAGCTGGTCGCCGTCGAGAACAATGGCATGGAGGTTGGTTTCTTAGATTTCACTCCGTCGTTTGAGAGGTTATTGCACGCATGCAAACAGCCGTACTCTGTTCAACCAACAATACATCTTGGTGATCTCAAATGACCTAACGTCACTGTTCGAGATCAATTAACAATTTTATTATTATATCTATCACCTCAATCGGAGACTCCCTTTTTTTATTCTTTTATGCGAGTAGTATCGACATGACAACAATCTCGTATTCAATGCACTGACTTTACTCCAACAACGCAGTGTGACGAATACATCAACCAGCTCATCCTCAGGTTCTACTCCCGTGGCAGAATTGAGGGGATGGGCAGAGGCCTGCATGTCCTGGACATCTATAGGAAGGGCCTGCTGACCAAGAAGGTCCAGCATGAGGAGACCAAGCAGACATGCTGGTCGGCCATCAAGCAGACATTCGGATCGGCCACCGGGCAGACCAAGGAGACTGAGCCAGCCACCAAGGAGACCGAGGAGACTAAGGAGAACGAGCAGATAATCCGGTCGGCCACCGAGCTCAAAGAGGCCGGGATCCACTTCAAGAAGAGCCCGACCCCCAGTCTCAAGGACATCACCTTTGCCAGAGGGGTCCTGAAGCTCCCCGTTATCATAGTGGATGACACCACCGAGTCTATGTTCCTCAACCTTATGACTTTCGAGCGCTTGCACATCGAGGCTGGGACCGAGATCTCATCCTACGTCACCTTCATGGACAATATTATCAACAATGATCGGGATGTCGCACTGCTTCACACCGAAGGCATCATCCAGCATTCCATGGGGAGCGACAAGGTGGTCGCTAAGCTATTCAACTCTCTGTGCAAGGAAGTGACGCTCAAATCCACCAACGGCCTTGGTGCCGTGCAAGGGAAAATCAGTATGTACTGCAAGAAGCCCTGGAACAGGTGGAGGGCTGATCTCAACCACACCTACTTCGGGAATCCATGGGCTCTAGTGTCTATCCTCGCCGCCATCTTCCTCTTCGCACTCACCATAATTCAGACCGTGTATACCTTGCTCAGCTACTATTGAACCCTCGCGCTGCCTCTGTATAAATACTTATTTTTTCCATTTTTGAGTTTTTCCCCTAATGGCTGATGCTCGATAATTATCTGTTGATTGTTGTCATATTTTCCTGCTATTTTCAATCGTTCTTATTTCACTCTCTAAATGTTCTGAACGACGGACATTTGGCCGTTTATATATCATTATTATATCAGTCTTCTTCATTTTGTCCAATTTGGATAGGTAGTCCGAAGGATGATTGTCGCGACCTAAAAAAATTTTCATTTTTCGGGTTAATGGATTATTAAGACTAATCTTAACTCGGGCCCTCCCAAGCCCTACCAATTCGCAACTTAGGGTTTAAGTCTTTAACATGCAAATGTTTTCATACTTGGAGTCGCCACTAATCAATTTACAGTAGGTCGATTAGAAATCTAAATAAAACATAGGGAGATATGTTTTATTCCTACGAACCGGAGATTCTAAGCCCGAGGACTTGATTACGCTAGATCTAGTCTAACGCTATTTCGGTACCTTTTCTTTTCAAAAATATTTTGGCATGCAGTTTGGATCCATTTCAACTTAATTACTAACATGTGAGGTGTTCATGCGAGTAGGCAAACCACCAATTTAACACCCAAGAAAGCGGTAAATAAATAGCAGAATAACATACCTTAAAGCCACGCAAGCATCTGCATTTATTAGTAAAAAATCACACAGACAATCCTAACATGATTTCTAATTAACAAAGCAAGGCACTCAGTGTGTTCATTAGGGTTTGCGCTTTATTAAAATGCAAACTAACCTATATGCAATGCCGTGCAAAAATGATATGCAAGTAATGCAACCTAGCATGCAAACTATATGTCATGCAACGACGTGACCTAATTCTGATGACGGACAAATAATTTATTTTTGGTATTTTCTAATGAAATTCGGAATAAAAAAATGCCTAAAATAACGTGCAATCTATGATGATTTAACATATCCTAACATGATTGATTTTTGGAATTTTTTTGTTAAAATTCGAAATTAAAAATAACCCAAATCATGAATGCAATCTATCCTAATTTAATATATCCCAAGATGACTCTTTTTGGGTTTTTTATGAAAATTCGAAATTAAAAAAAAATGACCTAAATAAGCTATTAAGATTAGAATATTACTTAATTTAAACTAGGAAATAGATTATCTCAAGTCCTAATTTAAATTAAATAATTACTCTATCTTCTAGATATATTTAGGATTCTCTAAACATGCAAAACTCTAATTCAAATCCAACTGATATTTTTTTTTCTTTTAAAAGGAAAGCAATTAAACAAACAAAGATAGCAATCACATTCAAACCGTCCACGCGATCTGCCAGATTTGTTTCAAATTCAGATTAGGCATAAAAATCGAACTATCGGTCATATCTATAGGGTTATAGATATTGACGGAAAGTTGATCATTTAAATTTGGAAAGCAGATAAAATTCATTATCGTATCTAAGTGATTATGGATAGGATAATGATTTTCCGTATCACCGCATATCGTACCTTAAGGATAAGGTCGAATAGTCATCCAGATACGTTGCTAAATTAGGAATGATTCCTAATTTTGAATATTTAAAAATATCGCGGATATATCGAATATTATCCTAAGATATCTAATTATCCACATGATATTCATGAAATATTCAAAACATGCAAATTAGGAAATTAAATATTATGAAAATTAGCAGATAATGTCCAATTACCTAATTTGTAGATAATCTCCAAATTCGAATCGATGGGGATCGAGCTTGTTGATCGGGATCGGGACAATCGGCGACGACGACGAGTATAGCGGTTATTGTGGCGATGTGACGGCACTCCAGTTGGGCATGGTGGGGCTTTCAGCGATGCTTGACAAATGATGGTCTCGGCAAAGTGTCCCCGATGAGGATACGACCAGCAATGATTAGTTGGCAATGAGAACAAAACAATACTGTAGGCGTTCTCAAACACCAAGGAACCTGCACAAGAAAAACTTCTTGCACTATAGGTGTAAATGGACAATTGAAGGAATTATTTATGTGTTGCTTGATGTGCATGAGACGCCAAGGAAAGCACCAGGAACGTTGCAACAAGACAAGCACGCTAGAAAGGACGTGGATTGGACTGGGAAGCGACGTCGCTTATGCAAGGCTTGGCTAGTGGCGTCGCGGATGGAGTTCTCGGTGTAGCAGCAGTATCGTGGTTGATCAGGTTCGAGCTGGATGATGACTGCTGGTCATGTACTGGTAAAATGCCTTGTGGTAGATGGAAGCTGCCGGTCGTTGAGGAGCTTGTCGATATGGCGTGACTAAGCAAAGACTGGACGAGCCAAGCCAAAAATCACCGCTTTGCTTCCTCGCGTGGGGTATTGGTCTCCTTTGCGTGTTGAATCATCATCTTCAATTCTGAAGAACTTTGCGATCTCTCTCAGCTCCGCCTCCCGATCTCTCTCTCTGTGGCCGTTTATTCAATATGCGTGGCCTCTCCCGTGTTCTCTCCGAAAAAATCTGATCTTGAAAATTATGAGAGCCCCCCTCAAAATTTTGACCTAAACATGTTTATATAATACTAACCTAGGTCAATTAGATGGGCTCTCTAGTCCTAATGGGCTTAGACTTGGGCTTAGGCCTTAATCTAATTTCTGATTTTATTTAATTCCTAAGCGGGCTGAATTAACTTGGGTTTTAATTTAATTGAACATAATGGGCTAAATTAAACTCAAATTAAAACGACTAAACCTATTTGACTTGTGATTTCCGGCCCTTGCCTTTCCGAGCGAACCGAGTCCCATTCGATGAAATTTAAGCTTGTTCGCCATCACCGGTCCGATGCAAAATGCGATTAAATTAAAATGAACCTAAACTATATGTTATGCAATTTAAATATTTTGTTTAGGGGTTAAAAATTAATCCCTAATTTTTATGTAAATTACAATTAAATGGTGAGTCAAAATTTAGGTGTTAACAGCTGCCTCTCTTTGAAGGTGAGCTCGCAGAGGTTGCATTCAAAGACTAAATGATACCTAAATTTTAACCATGCAAATGCAATGAATGTTACTTTTGTCGGGATTATGAGTCTCATTTTTTAAAAATGCAATAAGAAATGATACATGCTGACATGAATGGAAAACATACCTGGAATTACTTACCTGATAGAACGATAGCGCAATTCGAGGCACGACTTTGACTTGGATGTTGTTTTGGCAAATGTCTGGGCTAAGTCCCATAGGTTTTGCCTAATACACTGTTGATGAACTTTGGTGATCTGCAATTAAGTCAAAACACACGAAGAACACTCGACGTATCCAATCATCGTCTGGATTCGTGAGAACAGTTCCGACCTTTACAAACTACCTATACATCTCCATAGGTGTTTGCAAAGATTTGGCTGTTTCATTTATACCTGCTCATAAGTGAACTGCAGGGGAACTTTTGAAGTCAAGAGGATATTCCGACCTTTACTTATACCTGCTCATATGCAAAGATTTGGCCGCCTCACTTATACCTGCTCATAAGTGAACTGCGGGGGAATACCTGGAGTTGAGAGAATATTCCGACCTTTACATATACCTGCTCATATGCAAAGATTTGGCCGCTTCACCTATACCTGCTTATAGGTGAGTAGCGGGGGAATACCTGAGATTGGGGAGAATATTCCGACCTTTACATATACCTGCTCATATGCAAAGGTTTGGCCGCGATGCCTATACCTGCTCATAGGCATGTAACGGGGGAAATCTTCTCGAGATTGTATGAAAATCTGTGATTTGGTGAACAAAGGGGCTAGCCCAAGTGTTCAAGGATTCCTTGACAAAGTACCTGGATATCATCAGAGGTACCTGAAAAAGGTTTGATCAATAGACACCTAAACATCATCAAAGGCATCTAGAGATCGCAATAAAAATGATCAAATAAGGGATCTGACGATTGCTTGAACAGGTTAGGAATACCTGGATAGTCATAGATATCCAAGGGATAGAGATATACTTACTTGGTGATATCTCCAACTCTTGAGGGTGTGTCTCCTGTTAGACACGGTTTTAGGCAACATGTAATGTGCATTCGCATTATCAAGAATACATATACACATGCACTATGATTTCAACTGGTTTTTCATGCACGATGGTTTCGTCAAATCGGCATTACAAATTTCGCTGGGGATAAATCATGACAAGACAATCCGAACTCACAAGCGGGTATCTTGAAAATGTCGAATGAGGGACTTTCAGTCCGAAAGGTCTTTCACTTATTCTCATTGAAAAATGCTGATTTATGAGAATCTCTCTATCTCACTATCATCATGTGGACAAGGGTCCGAGTATTCTCGCAAGCGGTACGACCTTACCAATCTGAGAGGTCTTTGTAACATGGCTTGGTCAATGGCTTAGCAAAAGGGACTCTTCGAGTCAAGACTATTGAAAGAAAATACTCCACAATTGTCTCTGGGTTTCAAGTCAAGAACCCTGCAAAATGAGATAGAAATGGACTTGCTCGCACTTCTTCGAGCTAAGCTTATAAACATCAGAAATTCTACGTTACTTCAAGTGCCATAATCTGAAGAGACTTTGTAAGGGACGTAACGTAGGCTAGGCTCATGGGTTGAGAAATGAATGGATCATTAGGCTCAAAATGTGTATAATTGGGGTGAATAAGTTGGTGATCATCTTGGCATTGTCACCGGTCTTCTTCTTCACCAGGGATTATCTCCTCGGTAGATGTTCCATTGGCTTCGAGAGTTCATCACTTGATTCCTTTGAGACTTGTAGGATTACTGCTCTACTGGGGATGATTTTGATATGTCATATCCTGACACATTTTTTTGTTGGGTACTGGCCTTGCTTTTATCAGGCACACTGCTTTTTCTTGCCCTTCCTTTTTTTTTTTTTTTTTTTTTTTTTTTTTTGACATTTGCTGCTTGAACTCAGAAGCTCCTCGTCTTTTGTCTTCTATTGACACTTCGGATATGCAGTTTAGACAATGACGACTTTTGCCTTGCCCCAGTGTGGGGGATGATCACCAACTGGGTTTAAGAAATGAATTTACAGGCTCAATTGGGCTTAGCAAAGGATAAAATGTGTATAGGATAGAAAAAGAAATGCTCTTCGTCATTCTAAGGCACTTGAACTTTGCGTGAATTCATCTGAAAAAGCATCACTCGAAGATTGATGCAAGTGAGAGCAAGAAAATTTCTATTCATTTTTCACCTTATGATGCTGACTTACCTCCAGTTTGCCCCGATGTGGGGTGGTTCTTGACATGGGTAATTTGAAAGGATTTCTCCAAGCATTTAGGCTCAAAGTGGTGAAACAATTGATAACTTGTAGAGTTTAAAGTAGAGAAATGAAATGCCTCTTGTCATTTCGGTCGTTGTACCGTTTGCGAGGGAACTCTTTACCTTGCAGACATGGAATTTTTTTTTTTTCAACTCAACTCACTGAAGATTAGTGCATGGGACTGTGTATAGGATATGGCTTGCCTTTCATCATCCCAATGTATTCATTCAACACATTCAATTTATTCCACATGAGTTATCATATTGTCCAAATGGATTTCCCCCCTTGAAATCGATGATACAGACCGACAAAATAACCATGCAAAAATTAAAGCCAATGCAAACATCTTAGCTTGAAATTGTTCGAAATCATTTATTCATAAGTGAATTGTTTGCAATTCAAAACATGAAATCAAACATTTGAAAATTTTGCTGCAAAATGTGAGATTTTATCAGAGATAATACATCTTCACGACATCAGAATTAACAGGAGTGGAGAACTCACAACCATCCATTTTTGCAAGAATCAGGGCACCTTCGGGAAGCACCTTTTTTAACCACATATGGACCAATGTAGTTTGGGGCAAATTTACCCCAAGGAATAGGAAAGACTGGCAGTACCTTCCTTAGGACTAGATCATTTACCTTGAAGTGTCTTTGATGCACTTTATGGTTGAAAGACTTACTTACTCATGCGGCAACTGGATTGGGAGTTTCGTCTCACTCTTAGGAAGAATTGCCCATATTTTTACCTCTTTAGTTTCTCCGGAGTCACTCAGGTTAATGATGACAGTTTGGTCTACTGTCAGGACTTTAGGTTTTTCATGATGCTCAAGATCACGCTGAAGGTCCGGGGAATCATCAAGTTTGCCGGCATCATTGGGATCAATCTCGGTTGCATATAATTCATGATGTTGGACCACTCCCATACCCTCACGTGTCACAAGATTATCTCTGAAACATAAAGTAAGGGATTCAGAAGGACAAACAGGGCTAAACATTGCATTTTTTTTGTAATTTTTATTTTTTTTTTGAAATTCTTTTCGAAAAAATTTTAACACGAGGGAGCATGAAGAAGCCCAGGCCTCAGAATTCTCCTTGGACTATATTTTTCTTTTATCGGTTGGATATCATCACCGGGGTAGTTTGATGTACCTCAACATGCCCTCAAAAACTGAAAATAACTTGTAATTTCATTGATCATTTCGAAATGAATTATATTTATTGAATGGAAATTGCAACAACCAAGTCCTAGAAACGAGAACGGAAAGCAGCACTCGAGACAGGGCAAACCCTAAAAAGCAGTAAAAATTCCCATGCAAGGGAGTGTGCGAAAAAAGTAAAGGTGTTACTCTTGCGGGCCAGTGCCCATTCCCTCTAACGGTCCTTCTTCGATAGCTCCAATGAAGACATCATCGAACATGTCAGTAATTCCTTCCACTATATCATTAGAATCTCCTGTCATTTGTGGTGTTGGATCATCCATACCTCCCCATCCATCGGGGACGATATCACGCTGGTCAACATGAAAGCTTGGGGGTGCCGAGTATTTCACATAATAATCGAACTTGCCACTTGGTTGTCCCAAAGTGTCAATCACCTCTTTCTCTTCATGCATCATTCTTGCAGGGCCTGGGAATGTGGTGCGAATGTGTGGAGGCAACCTACCACGCCTATGTTCTCCATCATTCGGCCCTTCATTGGATTGCTGTCTATTCTGCTCAACTCCTTGACCTCGACCTCGACCATATCCACGTCTCTCATTGTTCGGCACAGTTGATCCCTGGTACCCCAATCCAGAAGTACGGGGTCTTTGAGAGGTTTCGACCGGTTGGCAGATATCTTGACCATCCCTGCCGAGGCCTTCGCCCGGAATGAAGCCCTGAGATATCATTACTTTTCCAACCATTACTGCAGCATTTGACACCTCAGGAACTGGCGGCGATGATCCTCTAGACGCATGAATGGTCGATACGAGCTCAAGCGACTGATAGCTTGATTCAATTTTGCAGTCCGGCTCGACATAGGGGATAGCTGTTGCATGATAAATTGGATGCTCTTCTTCACCGTGTACTGTGACTAATTTCCTCTCCACCACGAACTTCACTTTCTGATGTAGACTGGACGGCACAGCTCCAACAGTATGAATCCATGGACGACCCAGCAGAAAGTTGAATGCAGTGGGAATGTCCATGACTTGAAATAGGACGTTGAACACTGTTGGTCCTATCTGTATGTCAAGGGGGATTTCTCCCATTACTTCTTTTTTCGTTCCGTCAAAGGCTCGTACGGTGGTTTTCGCAGGATTTATCCTAGAAGGATCTATCTTGAGGCGGTGTAAAGTTGCCAAAGGATAGATGTTCAAGGCTGAACCGTTATCAATGAGTATCCGAGCTACGTGCGAGGCCTTGTATTTGACGGAAATATACAGAGCTTTGGTATGTCCTCTGCCTTCTATAGGGAATTCTTCATCCGAAAAGGCTATAAGGTCTTTGAGGAGTATGGAACCCACAAACTCTTCTAGTTTCTCATGATCAATCGTCTCCGGTACGTGGACTTCACTTAACACCTTCATCAGGGCCTTTTGATGTTTGATAGATGTTTGGAGGAGTTCAAGCAGAGAGATTTGCGCAGGCATCTTACGCAGTTGCTCAACGATGTTGTATTTACTAGCCTTGATCACGGCCAGGAATTCCTTAACTTCCTCATCGGTGACAGGTTTCGCGGGTTGAGCATTAGCTTGGCCATAGGCACGCCCGGACTTGGTGACTAAATCGACGTCAAGACTGTAGGACCAAGGAACTGCTTTATCATCATAGTACTCGTATGGTTGAGGTATCTTGATCACTATTCCTTCATCGACTGCGGGCGTGTTTACTATAATCTGCTCATCATCGGTCGCGTCTTCGAGCGGGGGCATGTCTTCAGGCAATGGATCGAGCTTGTCCTTCCTAATGTCCAACGTGGCGAACTCCTCGTCCCAATTAATAATCACTTCGGAGATAGTGGAAAAGATGCCCATATGGTCAGCATAAACAATCATCCCAGCTTCTATCATTGCTGAGATTCTTTGTCTCATGATGACCAGGGAAATGGCCTCATTACTTGGGTAATAACCGGCTTTTACCAACTCATCGTAGACATCGGTGGTGTACACCCTGACATTTTTAACTCGACCAACATTGAAACTGAATATGGCATTCACATTGCCCGCGTGATCAGGGAGCGGGTTGCTCTGAACATTCGGCTTAGTGGGTTGGAACGAGAAAGCCTTCGTGTCCAGGAGGTTCTGGATTCGGTGCTTGAAGACATAGCAATCGTCGGTTGAGTGCCCTAGTTCGCCCATGTGATAATCGCATTTCTTTGACGGGTCGTAGTTATAGAACTGCTCAGGATTGGGCCGCTTTGGTTCAGTAGTAAGCTAGTAAGCAAGCCTCTCTTTCGGAGCACTGCCAATACTTGAGACAACGATCCAGGGAGGGGGGTGAATTGCTTCTTGTTGTTTTTCTTCTGAAAGGGTTGACGACCCGAGCTTTGCTGTTGGGTTTCTGCTACTTGGATTGTTGGGATAGGGTTAGCGTTCCGCCGGCCCGGTTGGCTATAAGTCACATTCACTTCAGCTGTTGGTTCTTTCTCCTTTCTTGTGCTAAATCTTTTGGTCGATGAAGACGGCTCCACAAACCACCCATCCTTTAGTCCTATCTCAATCTGTTCGCCTATGGGGATGAGTTGGTTGAAATTGTCAGCCGGAATGGCAACCATCCGATTACGGTACTCGAACGGGAGAGTTTTCACGAACATCCTCTTCAACTCACTGTCTATAGGTTCCGGGATGACCTGAGCGGCTATATTCCTCCATTTGATGGCATAGTCTTTGAAGGACTCAGTCTTTTTCATCTGAGCGGGCTCGAGGTCATCGCGGGTGGGAATGATGTCTGTTATGAACCTGTATTGTTTTAGAAATGCCTCACTAGCTTCCTTCTAGGTTTTGAAGCCATTTATCTTCTTCATAAGATACCAGTTCAAAGTAGGACCCGTCAAACTTGCTTGAAACGCATGGATCATCATAAGTTCGTTGTCAACATACGAAGTCATTTGTACGTGGTACAACTGCAGGTGGGCCTTTGGGCACGTTGTGCCATTGTACTTGTCAAAGTCCGACATCTTGAACTTCTTTAGGATTTTGATCTGTGAGTACAGGGACAGATCAATCGAGGGTGAATCCTGTGAACCCTCCAACTGCTTCACTCTCTCTTCGAGTTTGTTGACTCGCTCATCAGGCTTAGGTTTGTTGACGATAATCTGGACGGGGTCGTCTTCCAAGTCAGGAATATCATCATCTTCCTCAAAATCAACATTCTTTCCACCTTTATGCTTTGGAGCTGATGCCTCGAGGGATGTTGGAACGGGGATCGACCGAAGAGTCTTGATTTCAGCGGACATCTGCTGCATTGCGATGATGAGTTGCTTCATCTGGTCTTCCATACCAACAACACGCTCTTGCAAGTCGGTTTGATCGGCCATTCTGGCTCTTGATCGTGTACGAATAGGCGATCGTGATTGGTCCGTAATTACCTAATTTGCAAAATAGAGCATGGTAAATATGCGTCCTCAAAACGATCGGTCCATGACTCAGTCTAATCGTCTCTTTTTATTCCCATTTTTCATTATTCCACGTATTTGTGAAAATGGTGGCAAATTTCCTAGGAAATAATGACTTATGAAAGACCCAGGAAAATAATGATAATAATTGAAAGTAATTTTTTTAAAGCTTTATTTTTTCTTTTTATTTCCCTTTGAAAAGAAATTCAATGATCATTACTTTAAAAAATTACGGTCGACTTAGACTTATCATGGACCGACCACATGTACGAAACATAAATAAAGTGCGAGAAAAAGGTTGAGAAAACTTACTTCACCGGGTAGGGTAATGGCAATTACATAGACATGCGCATGAAATGTGAGGTTCGATTTCTACCTAGACTCTGGCTTGCAAAATGGAGACGCGAGAATTACCGAGCTAAACCAATCATGGTGGTGGTTAGGCTGTGATTCCCCTGACTCCAGCTTAGTCAAAGAGCCGACCCGGGTTGCAAAGGGTGCAACCGTGGTGGGTATTCAATGACACCATGAAAGAAAATTTCGGGACCGAGGAGGGCGACCCGTACCACATGATTTTGGTTGGGGTATCCACTATCTCAGTACCATCCTAAACCTATACCGCCCAGGTCCGACAGCGGATAGTGTGTGCGGTGTAGTGTAAATGTAAGGCATGCACAGCAGGTTATATCAAACAGCGCTTCATGCATAAATTAAACCATACATCCGAACACCTCCCTGCAAAATAAGGGTTAACAATCACACCTCCCCTTATACCTCCAATTTTGCAAGAACATTTAACACCTAAAATGTTAGGGACGTACCTGGGATCTTCGCTGCCAAACAAAAAATATTTTTTTGAAAAGCAAAATTGGCCTAAGTCCACTAAGAGTTTTAACTCAAGTCCCTAGTGGAGTCGCCAAGCTGTCGCGACCTAAAAAAATTTTCATTTTTCTGGCTAATGGATTATTAAGACTAATCTTAACTCGGGCCCTCCCAAGCCCTACCAATTCGCAACTTAGGGTTTAAGTCTTTAACATGCAAATATTTTCATGCTTGGAGTCGCCACTAATCAATTTACAGTAGGTCGATTAGAAACCTAAATAAAACATAGAGAGATATGTTTTATTCCTATGAACCAGAGATTCTAAGCCCGGGAACTTGATTACGCTAGATCTAGTCTAACGCCATTTCGGTACCTTTTCTTTTCAAAAATATTTTGACATGCAGTTTGGATCCATTTCAACTTAATTACTAACATGTGAGGTGTTCATGCGAGTGGGCAAACCACCAATTTAACACCCAAGAAAGCGGTAAATAAATAGCAGAATAACATACCTTAAAGCCAAGCAAGCATATGCATTTATTAGTAAAAAATCACACAGACAATCCTAATATGATTTCTAATTAACAAAGCAAGGCACTCAGTGTGTTCAATAAGGTTTGCGCTTTATTAAAATGCAAACTAACCTATATGCAATGCCGTGCAAAAATGATATGCAAGTAATGCAACCTAGCATGCAAACTATATGTCATGCAACGACGTGACCTAATTCTGATGACGGACAAATAATTCTTTTTTGGTATTTTCTAATGAAATTCGGAATAAAAAAATGCCTAAAATAACGTGCAATCTATGATGATTTAACATATCCTAACATGATTGATTTTTGAAATTTTTTTGTTAAAATTCGAAATTAAAAATAACCCAAATCATGAATGCAATCTATCCTAATTTAATATATCCTAAGATGACTCTTTTTGGGTTTTTTTTTTATGAAAATTCAAAATTAAAAAAAAATGACCTAAATAATCTATTAAGATTAGAATATTACTTAATTTAAACTAGGAAATAGATTATCTAAAGTCCTAATTTAAATTAAATAATTACTCTATCTTCTAGATATATTTAGCATTCCCTAAACATGCAAAACTCTAATTCAAATCCAACTGATATTTTTTTTCTTTTAAAAGGAAAGCAATTAAACAAACAAAGATAGCAATCACATTCAAACCGTCCACGCGATCCGCCAGATTTGTTTCAAATTCGGATTAGGCACAAAAATCGAACTATCGGTCATATCTATAGGGTTATAGATATTGACGGAAAGTTGATCATTTAAATTTGGAAAGCAGATAAAATTCATTATCGTATCCAAGTGATTATGGATAGGATAATGATTTTCCATATCGCCGCATATCGTACCTTAGGGATAAGGTCGGATAATCGTCCAGATACGTTGCTAAATTAGGAATGATTCCTAATTTTGAATATTTAAAAATATCGCGGATATATCGAATATTATCCTAATATTATCCACATGATATTCATGAAATATTCTAAACATGCAAATTAGGAAATTAAATATTCTGAAAATTATCGGATAATGTCCAATTACCTAATTTGCAGATAATCTCCAAATTCGAATCGATTGGGATCGAGCTTGCGGATCGGGATCGGGACAATCGGCGACGACAACGAGTATAGCGGCGACTGTGGCGATGTGACGGCACTCCAGTTGGGCACGGTGGGGCTTTCAGCGATGCTTGACAAATGATGGTCTCGGCAAAGTGTCCTCGATGAGGATACGACCAGCAATGATTAGTTGGCAATGAGAACAAAACAATACTGTCGGCGTTCTCAAACAACAAGGAACCTGCACAAGAAAAACTTCTTGCACTATAGGTGTAAATGGACAATTGAAGGAATTATTTATGTGTTGCTTGATGTGCATGAGACGCCAAGGAAAGCACCAGGAACGTTGCAACAAGACAAGCACGCTAGAAAGGACGTGGATTGGACTGGGAAGCGACGTCGCTTATGCAAGGCTTGGCTAGTGGCGTCGTGGATGGAGTTCTCAGTGTAGTAGCAGTATCGTGGTTGATCAGGTTCGAGCTAGATGATGACTGCTGATCATGTACTGGTAAAATGTCTTGTGGTAGATGGAAGTTGCTGGTCGTTGAGGAGCTCGTTGATATGGCGTGACTAAGCAAAGACTGGACGAGCCAAGCCAAAAATCACCGCTTTGCTTCCTCGCGTGGGGTATTGGTCTCCTTTGCGTGTTGAATCATCATCTTCAATTCTGAAGAACTTTGCGATCTCTCTCAGCTCCGCCTCCCGATCTCTCTCTCTGTGGCCGTTTATTCAATATGCGTGGCCTCTCCCGTGTTCTCTCCGAAAAAATCTGATCTTGAAAATTATGAGAGCCCCCCCTCAAAATTCTGATCTAAACATGTTTATATAATACTAACCTAGGTCAATTAGATGGGTTCTCTAGTCCTAATGGGTTTAGACTTGGACTTAGGCCTTAATCTAATTTCTGATTTTATTTAATTCCTAAGCGGGCTGAATTAACTTGGGTTTTAATTTAATTGAACATAATGGGCTGAATTAAACTCAAATTAAAACGACCAAACCTATTTGACTCGTGATTTCCGGCCCTTGCCTTTCCGAGCAAACCAAGTCCCATTCGATGAAATTTAAGCTCGTTCGCCATCACCGGTCCGATGCAAAATACGATTAAATTAAAATGAACCTAAACTATATGTTATGCAATTTAAATATTTTGTTTAGGGGTAAAAAATTAATCCCTAATTTTTATGTAAATTACAACTAAATGGTGAATCGAAATTTAGGTGTCAACAATGATCAAGTTTTAGGCGAATGACATCTTCGATTCCAACATTTTCCTTTTTGATTAAATTTTGTTGAAGTTGTGGTCCATTTATCCAAAAAAGCCAAGACTATAAGTTTCTAGATCTATAGTGAGTAGTTAAAGTTTGAGGTTCTAGCTTAGTTGGTGGTAGTTAGAAGTAATGGCTCAAATCTGTCCAACATGTAAAATGGAGGAAATTTCTCTGTTTGTGACAGAGATTCTTGGCAGAAGTGTCGATTAGGAAGGACTATAGAAAGGTTTCATGCTCGTCCATTCACGTTCAGATCAACTACAGCTCCATAAATCCCATGTACCAAACATTTTGATAATACAACAAGCTCCAAAAGCTCCTTCCTTGTTCCTTTACTGAGTAAATCCTACGGACATACACACTTGCACACTAACGCCAAAAGCTAACAGTGGTATTAGAGCCTCAATCGGTTGGCGTTGGGCGTGAGTCCTAAACACCCGCTACTAAAATCACCCACCCAAATATCCGACACCAAAACAATGGCTAACTCTATCTCACTACCATTCTTACTTTCGATGAAATTAACTATATTTACTAGAGCATTAAAATGACTACTTTCTTGATGGCACAAGATTTATGCGACATCATGGAAAAAAGATATGTGGCTCCGTAGGAAGGTACAAGCTTCCGGCAGAGCAACTACAACAAGTTGCAAGGGCTGTGTTTGTCATCCAACAAGCACTCTTGGAAACAATATTTTCGTGAACCACTGGAACAAAGGCCGCAAAGACTTGTGTTCTAAAATAACGCGGAAGCCAAAGAATGTATGCAATTAAATAATACGAGAGAATGAAATCACCAGAGAAATTAAACGAGGAACACTAAGGAAAGATTTACGAGATTTGGTCCAACCAATAGTAGCCACTTCACGAGGAAAGCCAGTTACAAATAATCCACTAATCAATAAGAGAAGTACTGAGTTACGATTGCTCACAATGCTAAAGTGTTTCCCTATCCAATGTGTTTAGCCTCACTTAATAGCTCGATAAACAAATCACTAAGAGCTTGAAACACTCACGTTTTCACCAAGAAAACGCCTCAATTGAATGTCGGATTGTCTACACAAACTTCACCCAAAATTCAGATCTCCTTTCTTCCACCAACAAAAAGAGAACTCCATTATAAGGCTCGAAGAAGTCAATGACACACAACACCTTAGATCCATCAAACAGGTGAGTCGGGTTAAATGTGGTCTAACCTAAATATGCCCATTTAACCTGTTTTAATTCATTTCCATGTAATGCAAATCTAGTGAACAATATCGACCCAACCCATATCCGACCCAACTTGTATTGCTAAGACACTATCATATTTAACTAAATCTATGAAAACTCATATCTAAACTGATGTGAGAGTGCGGAGTGAGTGAAGGTGAGAGAGTCATAGAGTTGTTGACTCTAAATAAGTTGTGAACCCATTTATGACCCATCTAGCACTCATATTATGTTAAACTCATTTATGACTCATTTACGGAATAATATTTTTGACACCTAAATTTTGGCTAATTATTTAATAATTTATTGCATAAAAAATTAGGGATCAACCCTAGCCCTTCGAAAAATTAATTTTCATTAAATTGCATATAGTCTATAGGAGCATTTCATGGAAAATAAATAAGATTATAAAAAAGGGCATTTAATTGGACCGGCGGTGGATTAAAGTTCTAAGCTTATTTAAATTTATATGAATCGAGCCCGTGAGGAAGGGCAAAATTCGGCCAGGCCATGAGGAGTATTGCTGGCCGAAAATTCCAAGGCAAAATAAAAGGCTATGAGCTTTAATTGAGATGGACTTGGCCCATATGATTAGGGCTGGAATTTATTAATAGTTTTGAGCTTGATTGAGCCCATAAGCGAAATTGAACTTAGCCAAGTCCATACACCTTGCCTCGGCCGAAATCCACTAGAGAGGGGAGGCTTTGCTGAGCTTAGTTCAATCAAACTTAGCCCATTTAAGTTTAATTAATGAAAGGCCTAAGGCTATTAGAGCCTATTGCATTAATAAGGCATAAATCAAGATCGTATAATCAAGTTTAGACCTAGGTTTTCACTAGATAAAGATATTAGGTCTCACAAAAGAAGAGATCTAGCAATTTTAGACAGCACACACAAAGCAAGAGCGCAATAATGAGGTGCCTGGCTGAGCATCTCAAGACTTGTAGTTGAGGTGTGTTGTAACCCTCCTGCGAGGTGAACCTCCTAAGGGTTGGCAGATGGATTACTAAGCCTAAATCTAGCTTGGACTCTTTCAAGTCCATACCAATATGCAACTTAGTTCAAGTTCTTAATATACAAATCAATTTTATATAAAAGTTGTCACTAATAAGTGTTTTTAGGGTCGATTGGAAACATAAGTAAATTATCAGGAGAATTACTTTACTCTTATGATGACATAATATGGTATTATTGTAATTAAAGAGAATGGCAATTTGGTAATTAAATGGATAATGAGAGAGTGCCAGCCAATGGGTTTAGTGGGATGGAATAATTCGGCCCAATGGGTCAAACCCAATCGAGTTCGCCCTATTGGAGAAACATCTCCAAATGAATTTTGATGACATCCAAACTATCCTTAGTATAATGTTTACTTTGTCTAAGTGCAGATACATTTAAAGGACTGAGTGATACTCATAATATTATTCATTGAAAAAAAGATCATAAGATTGTCCTTAAAGGATTGTATAAATAGCACCATCGATCACAAAGATCAACTAATTGACGATGTCTCATTAAAGCTGAAAAGATCAAGAAATTGGCAATGTTTAGGTAACATACATTTAATATGACTGTTATTTCACCATTATAGCGGTTGGGACTAGATAAGCATAGCGAAAGATTCGGCAGAAAGGAAAATAGTTAATCTAATAGGTAGTCAGAATCACAGCTACAGTACAGCAGTAGAAGTTATTTTTGGAAATTTTGCAGAAGTTTAGAAATAAGCTATATGGGCAGTCAGTTTCGAGGACAGCAACACTAACGACTCTAATGGCTACCTTGCCTCTTCCAGACATCAGCAATGACTAGTTTGAAGATGCTTATAAAAAGAGAAGGTCCTTGAAGCCAAAGAGTTAGAGAAAGAGAAATAGTGAGCTTGTAATTTTCCAAAATTCACTTCTTGCTATATACTGAGGAGAAAACTCTTGTCTGTCGATAGCACTTGCTGCATTGTAATTGTGTTGAAAAGTTAAGTGTATCAAGTGATAGCTACATTCACCTTCTAGTAGTGTGATCTACAACCTGATAGGAATGGTGCATACTGAGTGTAACTTGATTAGCAAATTACTAATGCAATCCAACCAAATTTGTGGCTATTAGTGGTGAGAGTGGACGTAGGCTTGGAATCAAAACCGAACTACTATATATCCTTATGTGCAATTGCTTATTCCTTTGTTTATGATTTCTAGCATACGAGTGATACATTGTTTTTTGTACATTCAGTGTAACCTGATACTTATTCATCTCACTTTGGTTTCCACAAAAGTTTTAAAATCTTCCAAAGTAACCTATTCACCCCCCTTTAGATTGCATAGTTAGTCTCAACAATTGGTATTGGAGCCTCGTTGCTCGTCTTGTGAAGTGTATTTCTTTTGAGTATAAAGATCTTCTCTTATGACTAACTTCGGTGGTTTTATCATTAGTGATGCTCTTGCTTCTAACAAGCCACCTTATTTTGATGGAAGCAATTATAGCTACTACAAGAACAAAATGCAAGCCTATCTTGAGGCAACTGATCTCGAAATATGGGATGTAATCCAATGTGGCGTGAAAGTACTTGCATTTGCTACTGCTCATAGAGCTAGTCAAGAAGTCCCAGCAGACAATGCTGCTACCAATGCTCCTGCAGCACATAATATAGAAGAAACATGAAGAAGAAGAGCAGCACATAATGCTAAACCTAAACATCTTCTATGTTGTTCTTTATCTATGACTAAGTATAATAAGATTTGCACATGTGTCACAGCTAAAAAAATCTGGGATCTATTGGAACTGACATACGAAGAAACTGACAGAGTGAAGGAGACAAAGATGAACATTCTCCTTGGATAGTATGAGCTCTCTAAGATGAAGTTAGATGAGACAGTAGAACAAATATTTAACAGGTTCACGAATATAGTGAATAGTCTTGCATATCAAGGCAAAACATTCACCAACAGAGAAAAGAAGAACGAATTGTTGAGAGCCATACCAAAAAAATGGAACAATATGAAAACCTAAGTTCAAGAAACAATGAGGATTCAACCGATCATGCTGGAAGAACTAGTTAGCACATTCACTTCCTATGAAGTAGAACAACAAATCGAAGAAGGTAGCTAAAAAGGTAAGAAGGTTATCGCTTTTAAAGCTAACAAAAATGATACAGGTTATCAATTGTCATTAGAAGATGAGGATGATGATGAAGACATGGCGCTGTTCACTCAAAGGTTTACCAGTCTCTTGAAAAAAGGAGGAAAATTCAAAGGCAAATGACAAATGAGGTTTTCTAATGAAAGAAGACCCCACAAGAACAAGGGAGAACTCAAAGATAAAGATCTTGTCTGCATTGAATGCAGAAAATTAGGTCACATAAAGCCAGATTGCCCATTGCTCAAAAAGAAGAAAAGAAAGTACGAAAAGAAGAAGAAGGCACTGAATGTTAAAACATGGAGTGACTTAGAATGCGAAACCAGCGACGAAGAGGCAAATCTTTGTCTAATGGCCAACTCGAACTATGAAGAAGAAAGTGAGGTAATTCCACCTGAACTGTCTTATGAAGAAATGTAGGATTTTTTAAAGGAAATGTTGGATGAACACAAAAAGGCTTTGAAAGGGATTTTTATTTTGAAAAAGGAAGTATTTGATCTTACAATATAAAAACTTGCTTGCAAGATTGCATTTGATAACTTGAAAAAGGACTATGACCTCCAAAAAATCTTGAAGGACATTCTCTCAATTCAGATTCCTTACTATAATAAATATGGTTTAGGACACGAGGAAAATGAAAATGAGAATAATCATTTCCCAAAATTCGGAGAAAGATTAGCTAAACAACCTTTTGCACATTTTTGTAAGAGTTATTATGCAAAACACTTCATCACAACCTCTGGCAAGCAATTTCCTTATTGCCCAATTTGCAATGAATATGGTCATTTCAAGCTAAAATGTCCAAACAAGTAGATGAAACCGAAAAAAAATCACAAAAGATTTGATGATACTTCTAAAACTAATACCAAAGGACCCAAGTTTAAGTGGTACCAAAGAAAAGATTAGTATCTCTCTTAATGCAGGTAGTCTTGAAGAAAAACAAGTGGTATTTAGACGGCGGATGCTCACGACACATGATAAGAGATAGTTTCAAATTTATAAGTCTCGTCACCATAGATGGAGGCACTGTCACGTTCGGAGGACAGGACAAATGAAGGATCATTGATAAAGGAAACAACAAGTTAGGAAGTCTGATGTCACGCTCCGAACCCAATGGGCTCGCGACACCCCTTTGATGGCCGTATTGAACGAGACGTCCTAGAATGCGTCGCCGATCCATATGAAACACGCAAAGACGTACGCAAGCGGAAGCAAAAATTACGCAACCCTGATGATAGTTAATGACAAGGGATAGCACCACAGCATTCACAAATACACAACATCAAAAGGGAACAAGGGTTGGGTAGCCTACTTCACTATATAAAAGAGAGGCATTCAAAGACGAAATGAAGCATCAAATGCCCAAGGTCACTTCTGGTCTCTGAACTGCACGTGACAACTATCCGTCACTCTAAACCTGAAAATATTTAATAACGGGGGTGAGATAAATCTCAATAAGCAGACAACCTAAACCCAACCTAGGCCAATGCGTACCTAGACAAGTCTCAACGTGCAATCTAAGCATCGACGTACTAGAAATCACATAGACATACTTACCTCACTTCTAATCATACATCAACTATGTATACTAGTCAAATCACTATAAGCAATAATATTCTAAGAACACATCACAATCACTCGAGCGTCATATACACGTGCGTTCACCCAATTCAATCAAGCACATTCCACGTGCATGTCCATCCAACTATTCACGAACCGCGTAAATACACTTTAGGTCTTTTCTCACGGTTCGCGTCAACATGCCTCATGCCCATTCTCACAATCCGCGTAAACATTCCTCAGGCTCATTCTCACAACCTATGTAAACACGCCTCAGGCCCATTCTCACTTTCCGATAATCCGCATAAACACGACTCAGGTCCAACTTTCTTTTCAATAACCCGCGTAAACACGCCTTAGGTCCAACTTTCCTTCCGCAGCCCGTATAAACACGCATCGGGTTTAGCATCCTCTAATGACTCGCGTAAACACGCCTCAGGTCTTTTCTTGCCTTTCACGCCACACCCACGTAACCACGCCTCAGGTTGGCAGCCCTTCGATCAATCTAGGCTTTTCAAGCAAACACACACGCCACTTAATTCAATCAATTTCACGTCTTTCACAGAATCAAATATCACACGACCATTTCCAAATGGCCACAACACAATTTGTCATACTTACGCTAAAAAGGCCACGGTTCCACCAATTCACGTTGTATTTCAACAAACACCTACGATCACCATAGAGCGATCACAACCAACCATTAATTCACCATATATGAACACAATTCAAGCATTGGACCACACAGAACAATCACACACTAAATTGATATTCCAGCCTCAACGGTCCCTCATGCAATCACACTAAGCCACAACCCACAATAGGCGCATTATCCCCATCACGAATCATCAACACGGACTACCGTCAAACAACCGTTAAATCACGTACGAATGACCAACGATCTCGGCATAAATTTCGACACTAATGACCTCCCGTCCAACCATAAAAATCAGCCATAAACCATCGCAATTCAGCCCATACTCCGGCCTATTCACTTGCCTCGAACTAGCCCATAACTCAACCACCCAATTGTGCTAAATGGCCACCAAAATCACGCCGAACAGCCCATGACACTACATTCAGCTTACACACGAACCCTTTAAACAAGTCTAGCATTACCCATTATCCTAAGTCAGGATTAAGAAGTTGCTTACCTTATGCCCAAGCGAGAACAAGCTGAGCAAGGGCAGCAAGGGGACTCGGAATAACAGCGGCAATAGCCTCAGCACAGCCGGAACTCCGGCGAACGCGTTATGACGACGAATGAGTGGCTGCTACATGGAAGAGGAGGCGGACAGGGGTGAAAAGGAGCTTTCACTGAAGCGGCAGCAGGGGCGAGCAAGGGCCTCACCGGAATGGCAGTAGCTCCAGCGAACGTGCGGCGAGCGGCGGATCTGGTCAGTCTTGGCTCCTACATGACCAATGGTTGCCTGAGCATGGGAAGAAAAGGAAGAGGAGGGGCGACGGTGATGGTTCCGGATTGGGACGAGCGGCTGGATGGTAGCTGGGGCGGCGTCGGCGCGCGGCAGCTGGTGGTGGCCAACTGTGCTTGGCCGCCCGTGCACGAAGGAGGGGGAACAAGGAGAGAGAAACAGTTGGGTAGGGGCATGAACGGCAAGCCAGCGACGGTGAGTGGCTGACAGCTGGGCGGACAGCAAGGCAATAGCGGCATCGAAGGCTGGACGGGCGGCAAGCGGCGGTTTTGGTCAAACTTGGCTCCGACGCGACCAAGGCCGCGCGAATAAGGGAAGAAAAGGAAGAGGAGAGGTGATGGCGATGGCTCTAGATTGGGACAAGCAGCCGACGGTGACGGCGAGCTGGGCGAGCATGCAGCCGGCGAGCTGGAGCGGCAGAGAGTTCGGCCAGAACAGGGGAAGGCGGCCGTGTCATCGCCGGAGCAACAAGGGTAATGGTGGCTTGGGGGGAAACTGGGATGGTGGCGGCGAATCGGCGGGGGTGATGGCGACCAGAACGGCGGTGTGCAGTGGTTGGGAGCGAGGCAAAATAGGGAGGTGTCGAGGCGAAAAAAACAGGGGAAGGGAAAAGAGAGGGGGGTCGCGATGGCGTAGCGCGGTCGGTGGCGGTGCTGCGACTGGGCAAGCGGTGGTGCAAGGTGGATGGCGAGTGATGGCTGGGCTGGTCCCGGCGAGCGGCGGGCGGCGTCGGGCAGCAAGAACAGGGAAGCAGGAGCAATGGTGGGAAGGAGGAGAAAGGAAGAAGAAGAAAAGAAGAAAGAAAACAAAAGAAAGAGAGAGAGGACAGTCTACATGGGGAAGAGGGGGGGAAAGGACGTGTGCAAGGAGGGAGGTGACCGGAGAGAGAGAGAGAGAGAGAGAGAGAGAGAGAGAGAGAGAGGGGGCAAAAAGCCAAACATCACACTTGAGTGCAATCCGACGGTCCTCGTTCAAATCCAAAAATGATCCAATGGTCCATGAAAAATCCTAATTAATAAATTAGGAAAAAGCCAAAAGATACTAATTAAAACACACTACGAAGGAGGTCTACTAGTCCAAATTCGCACCCGGTCAAAATTTCACTTTTCGCATATCTCGGGCAATATCGTTGTTGGGTACAATAATATCGACACTGTCTAATTAAATTCGTTTCGGAACTCCGAGAAATTTGATACCAAAATTTGGGCTCTAAATAACGACCAAATTCGATCGAGTGCGATTATAGCGAAATCTCAATTTTAAAAATAATAACCGAGAGTGATAAGTTCCCGAGCGAGATTTTACTATATGCACATTAACAAATTACACATTTTATAAATCCAAAAAATAGATTGAAATTCGGAATGTCACATCTGATTATTGAAGATATTTCACTAGTCAAAGGACTAGGTCACAATCTTGTGAGCATAAGTCAACTTTGTGAGAAAGGATACAAGGTCAACTTCGAGGAAGGTAAATGTACCAGTATAAGTTAGGACAAGTCTCAATCATTCACAGGTAAAAGGTATAGCAACATCTACTTACTAAATGTGAATTTTGATGATGTTCAATGTCTGATGTCCATCAAGGACGAATGTGATCTATAGCACAAGAAATTGGACCACATCAATGCTAAGCAAATCTCTAAGATCTCATCAAAAAATCTAGTACGCGATCTTCCAAAAATCAACTTCAACAAAAGCGATTCATGCGATGCCTGCACTATGGGAAAGCAAGTAAGATCATCTTTTAAATCAACAAATACAATTGTTACTAATCGATCTTTGCAGCTCATGAATATGGATCTATTTGGACCTACAAGGATCATAAGTCTAGGAGGAAGAAGATATTGTTTAGTGGTTGTTGATGATTACTCAAAATTTACTTGGGTAATGTTTCTATCTCACAAGAATGAAGCGTTTCATTCATTTGAGAAGTTTTCTCAAAAGATCTAAAATGAAAAAGGATATAGCATCTCAACAATCAGAACAGACCATAGAGGAGAATTCAAAAATCAAATTTTTGCTAATTATTGTGATGAATATGGAATAAAACACAACTTCTCAATAGCATACACTCCTCAACAGAATGGAGTTGCTGAAAGAAGAAATCGTTCTCTACAAGAAATAGTCAAAACCATGATGATCAAAAGCATAATGCCTACATAATTTTGGGCAGAAGCAATTGCTACCGCCCGTTATACATTGAATAGGATACTACTAAGACCATTGATGGAAAAGACCCCCTATGAAGTTTTCAAAGGAAGAAAACCCAATATAGCATATTTCCATGTATTCGATTGCAAGTATTTCATTCTTTAAAACAAGAATGATAACATTGGGAAATTTGATACTCGACAAGTAAAGGTATTTTTCTGGGATACTCAACTACTAGTAAAGCTTACTGTGTGTTTAATAAAGATTCACAGGTAGTTGAAGAATTCATAAACATGAAATTCAAGGATGACCAGAAGGGGATACAAATAAATGACTATGATGAAGTCATGCTCTTGCCTTTTCCTACCAATCAACAACAACAACAGCATCAAAATGCTGATGCTTTGGAGCAAAAATCAATTCCAAAGGACTGGAGATACAAAATCGAGCATCCCAAAGAACAAATCATTTAAAGCATAAATGAAGGAATCAAGACGATATCCTCACTCAAAAATCTGATGAATTCCTTGGCTCTCATTTCCTAACAAGAACCTAAAAGGATCGAAGAAGCTATCGTTGACGAAAGCTAGATAGGGGCCATGCAAGAAGAATTGTATCAATTCAAACTAAATGATGTTTGAGAATTAGTGCAAAGACCCCCAGATCATTTAGTCATCGGAACAAAATAGGTATTTTGAAACGAATTTAATGACAAAGGTAAAGTTACTCACAATAAAGCAAGGCTAGTTACAAAAGGTTACTCACAGGAGGAAAGTATAGATTTTGATGAAACTTATGCCCCTCTTGCTAGACTAGAAGCTATACGACTATTAACTACCTATGCTTGTTTCTACAATATTCCTTTATATCAAATGGATGTCAATAGTGCTTTTCTTAATGGTTAAATTAAAGAAAAAAAATTTGTTAAGCAACCTCAAGGATTTGAGGACCCAAGCAGATCAAAGGATGTCTACTGCTTGAAAAAGGCTCTATATGGACTTAAACAAGCACCAAGAGCCTGGTATAAAAGATTAAGTACATTTCTAGAGGAACATAACTTTGAGAAAGGTAATGTGGATACTATCATATTCATTAAAAAGGAGGGTAAAGATCTTCTTCTCATACAAATATATGTTAATGATATAATCTTCGGATCCACTAACGAGGATCTATGCAAGGAGTTTGCAAACATCATGAAAAGCGAGTTCAAGATGAGCCTAATTGGATCACTCTATTTTTTTCTCGGCCTCCAAATAAAGCAAACAAAAGATGGCAATTTCATCCATCAAGAAAAGTATGTCATAGAAATTGTGAAGAAATTCGGTTTGGAAGAAAGCAAAAAGGTGGAAACACCAATGTCTGCCATTATCAACCTAGACAAAGATGAGAAAGGTAAATCTATTGACTCCAACCTATATTGAAGCATGATTGCTTCCTTATTATATCTAATAGCATTTAGACCAGACATATTGTTTGGAATATGTCTATGCGCACATTTTTAGTCTAACCCAAAATAATCTCATCTATTAGCTGTTAAACGTATCATTTGTTATATTGGCTCATATCCAAAGTTAGGTATCTGGTATTCCAAAATTCAGATTTCACACTACTTGGATACTCAGATACTGACTATGCAGGATGTAAAGTTGATCGAAAAAGTACATCTGGTACATGTCAATTATTAGGAAATATGCTAATTTCTTGATTATCAAAGAAGCAAAATACAGTTGTTGGCTCGACAACGGAAGCTGAATATATTGCACTAAGAAGCTGTTGTGCTCAACTCATGTGGATGAAACAACAACTTCGTGATTTTGGAGAAACAAATATAATCATTCCTGTATTGTGTGACAATACAGGCATAATCACTTTATAATCATTCCCATAATTGATGATTCCACTCCACTCTCGTGCTAAACACATTGAAGTGAGACATCACTTTATCAGAGATTTAGTAAATAATGGAGAAATCTCCATTCAGTTTGTTGATTCGAAACATTAGCTGGCTGACATCTTTACTAAGCAATTGCACAAACAAGCTTTCGAACTCATCAGAGGAGAGCTCAGAATATGCAATCCACTTGAATAAATTAGGTAAGCCTCATCAACTCATCGGAAACATCCACTTGGCAAGAGCAACAGACCCCAGGTCCACAAATGCCAAATTCGAATTTTTATTATCGTTATTGTAACTGTCCCTAGGATTTTTTTGACCATTCTGACATGCTCATTTATTGCCATTAAACCTGATTTTCTTTTATCTATTTTAATCCCGATTTTTCTTGGAAATTTATTAAAATAAATAAGAAAGTTACCGTTATTGAGTAATGGATAATCTTCTGAATGTGGCTAAACTGCTCCTATTTGTAAGGAGATAGTGCACACGTTATCCTTCATCTCATAAATCGCCTAGATAAACCACTCCTCACCTTCTATTACTTCCTGAGCCATTCTCGACTTCTTTGTTCATAAAAATTCTCTCTCAAATGGCTCCTAAGTCTCGTAAGGCCATTGGCACTCGCAAATCCACTCGCACCAATACCATGCTAGCCAGAGCCTCTAAGGACGGTTCATCGCATGTTGATCTTACTAATTAGTCAGAAGGATCGACTGAAGTAACTCACAATCAAAGTCTTCCTCATGCTCAACCTGCTGGAGAACATAGGGAATCTACCATTGCAAGCACTGCCCTTCCATCCTTCACTGAAGGAAACGTTCCAAGCACCAAAACTCCATAATCGCAACTGCGCTCTGAAAAGGGAAAGGCCATCCCATCTAATCTTCCATTACTACAACTGGAAGCCCCTTCTCAGCCAAATATTTTCCCTGGCGCCTCTCTTGAACAAATGATACAAGCATTCTTCAAAGAAAAAGAACATGTTCTTCTACCTGCCGAAAGCTTGCCCTGCCAACTCTAACATCACCATCCACCAAATCCTTCACTGACAAAGAGGAAGAGACTGAACACACAAAGAAGCTTGAAGCAGAAAAAGAACCAACTCCACCCGTCTAACCTCTTGCTCCTATTGAACAAAGTGACCCAAGGACTGAGACAGAAGAAACCACTGGAGACAAAAAGTGAGAAGACGACGACCAGGTATTCCAAAACTTTGAACCTAGCGAAGGTTTCATTCTCGACCCCTCTTTCGATTCTGAACTCTTTTTCAGTAAAAAACACAAGGACGCTTTTGAATCTTTTGATAATCAAGGTCCTATTCCACATCATTTTGTGAATTTTGACTATCTTGATACACATGACATCTTTCTCTTTGAGCTATTTGAAGATCTTCGGCTAATATCATTCTGTACCATGCAAGATGAAGCGCACCCCACTCTCGTGGTCCTACTTTATTCAAATTTGCATTTTCCAAACAGGGACACCTTCATCTTCTCTTTTGCCAAGAAAAACTACACTGTTACATTGGATGAATTAGCTGAGATCATCAACACCAAGTTCACTCTTTTCAAAAAGATTCATGTTGAGCCAGATACTATATACAGCTTCATTTTGGAAACTCCTGATTTTACTCAAGGTTCTAGAGAAATTGTTCCATTGTACCTTCTGCCCTTAAAAGCAAACTTCATTCAGAAAATCTTGACCCCTCTACCTGCGCCCAAAATCATACTCAACCAACGATGTATCTCGTTATGAAGCACGGGTCATCTGGGTCATTCCCACCAAGTATGAAGATTTTTCCCTAGCAAACATGATCTTTATCCACATGTTCCACACTACAAAGTGAAAGATAGGCAAGCTACCCTACGGTGCCCTCATTACTCGCATATTCAAGAACAAGCACATTGACTTCTATGATGTTGCACCTCATAGCATGCTCCATGTGGAGATTGGGAAAAATACTCTAGACAAAATGATGCTAGGAATGGCGCCTGATGAATGGGTCAATCAGAAGAATAAAGCTGTTCCTATAGGACAATGAGATGATGAAAGAGCGAAACGGGTTATCAGACAAAAACTGGCAGCATAGTCTGCATCAACAAGCAAAGGGAAATGCAAGGCAACGGTACAGTGGCAATCTGCTCGTCCACCCAGACCATAGAGGTCCCCCTCTCCTGTCGAACCTTTAGTTACTCCTGCTGTTGCAATCTCGAACCTTCAAGCCGATGTTCAAGAAATCAAGAGCTCCGTTGCCTCTCTCACCAAATACTTGGTGAAAATCGAATGAACATTGCTTAGCTTAGATTGCCATAACCCTGCTCGACTTGACCCCGAGGAACTAGCTATTCAACCATCCACCACCCTGCAAAAAAAATGCCCTTGCACATAATTTCTATTATCTGCTCATGTTTTTCTTTTGCTAGTGTTTGATGTTAGACCCGTTGTTTCTACATGATTTCCCTATCAAGGCAAGTTCTTTGCTCTTTATATGCTGTTTATTATTCTGTGCATTCTCCTTTTGCTGATAACAAAAAGGAGGAGAGAACCCGGATGTGAAAGATGGCGATATACTAAATTGCATCGAAACAAGGGGAGCAACATCTAAACAGAAGCAACAACGAATTGCGTAGTGAGACACTAATCTCTTGCAATATGTTTTGATGATACTTGAATATCTGTTCACATCTCATAGAATCTAGAAGATTTACTCTTTAAACTATTATAATATTAAAAGATCGTCTAGACATTGTCTCTAATATTTCTCTGCAAACTTTTTAAAGAGACATTCTATAAAGTATTTTCTCTATGAAAAATCTTCACTCTGCAGTTTTGCTTTAACTGCACATTCAAGTCAATATATTTTTCATATCTTCAGAATAGTTTTGTAATAATCAAAAGGGGAGAGATTGTTGGAGAAACATCTCCAAATGTATTTTGATGATACACAAACTAAACTTAGTATAATGTCTACAAAGGACTAAGTGATACTCATAATGTTATTCATTGAAAAAAAGATCACAGGACTATCCTTGAAAAATCGTATAAACAGTACCATCGATCACAAAGATCATCTAAATGACAATGTCTCATTAAAGGTGAAAAGATCAAGAAATTAGTAATGTTTAGGTAACGGATCATTTAAGATAACCGTTATTTCACTATTGTAGCCATTGGGACTAGATAGGCACAGTAGAAGATCTGGCAAAAAGGAGAACAGTTAGTGTAATTAGTAGTCAGAATCGCAACTATAGTACAACAACAGAAGCAATTTCTAGAAAGTCTACAGAAGTTTAGGAATAGGCTGTATGGGCAGTTAGTTTCTGAGGACAGCAGCATCAACGACTCTAACAGCTACCTTGCCTCTTCCAGACATCAGCAACGACTAGTTTGAAGATGCCTATAAAAAGAGATGGTCCTTGAAGCCAAAGAGTTAGAGAGAGAGAAATAGTGAGCTTGTAATTCTCCGAAATTCACTTCTTGCCGTATATTAAGGAGAAAACTCATGTCTGTCGATAATACTTGGTGCATTGTGATTATTTTGAAAAGTCAAGTGCACCAAGTGATAGCTGCATTCACCTCCTGGTAATATGATCTACAAATTGATAGGAGTGGTGCATGCTGAGTGTAACTTGATCAGCAAATTACTAATGCAACCCAACCTAACTTGTAACTGTTAATGGTGAGAGTTGATGTAGACTTGAAATCAAAGCCGAACCACTATATATCCTTGTGTGCAGTTGCTTATTCCTCTGTTTATCATTTCAGCATACAAGTGATACATTGTTTCTTGTACATTCAGTGTAACTTGATAATTATTCATCTCACGCTGTTTCCAGCAAAAGTTTTAAAATCTTTCAAAGCAACCCCATTCAGCCCCCCCCCCCCCCCCCCCCCCCCCCTTTTTAGGTTGCATAGTTAGTTCCAACATGCCCGAGTTGACCCGATTGACTCAATGGCGTTTTGCCCCCAGTGGACCGAATGGGTTCAATTAAGGTTCGGCCTAATGGGCTGAGTCGGTTTAGGTCCATTTGTGTTGACCCGGGTTGATTGGGTCAACCCGAGGACTTCTAGTTGTCTTAATTCACTCTAATTGGCTGCATGGGTTTGGCCATTCAAAATTGATTTGGCCCAAAGGACCAAATTGGACTTCGTTTCAAGTGGGCCAAATCGGTCGAGTCAACCGAGTTGAGCCGGCCTAATCCTATCGATCCTAATTTATAGTTCCAGCTAAATTTTACCAAAATTGATATTGAAATTGAGTTAATTTGGCCTAATCAAATTTAAGTCAGGTTAATTGGCACTATTTATGAAGGACCAATAGGGTCCCTAAACTTGTGCTCGAGTATTAGCCGACCCTTCTTAGGCTTGAACTCTTAAAATTGGCTTGAAATTTTGATGCGTTACGATTCCTAGATCAAATATTGAGGAGGAAGCAAGTCTAAAAAATGACTAGAAATGAGTGAATTTTGAAATTCATTGATCAAATGTCAAAGTTCTCGATTTGACTGAAAAGTCCACTCTCGATCATTTTTTGTAAAAATTAAGAATTGAAAGTCTAATTATGCTTACAAAAGGGATAATTAAAGATTTTTCAATTTTTTCAAAATTATTGTCGAGGGTCGACTAGAGTGGTTGACCAAAAAGTTAACATTGGATTATTGAGAAAAACGATACCTAGGTTCAAATAGAATATAATGGAACTTTAAAAACATTGAAAAAACGTTGGAATGACTTTTTTGGCTGAGAAACGGGTCCTATCACAATTAGTGACCAAAGCCTTGAGTTTTTACCTTTAACGGATATTGTCGGCTAAAATAAGGATTCAACAATAACAAGCAACGATGCTCTGATACCAATAATTGGGGCTAACAATACAACCTAGATTGGGAGTTGAATAGGTTGAATGAGGACAATGTCTATCTTTTGCGGAATATATCACAACAATTAGCAAGCAAGTTGATAGGAGAAGTTGATCAGTAGGTGTCATGATAGAAATCATATAGAGCAGATAATGAACAATGAAGATAGATCACAAAACGATTTATAATGGTTCAGCTTTATACCCAAGCCTAATCTACTCTCCAGCTAATAGTCTAACAATGACTAGATTCCACTAGTAATCAGCACTGCAAGTTAAAACTGATGAGTGTAGTTCCTTTCACAAGATAGATTACACTATCAGGTCACAACAACTGTACTTACACTTGTACACTTGATTATTTGTTATTATGATACTAAACCTTTTACAAAAAGTTATCAAGTAAAGAACAGAGAGGATTTCAAGCTCCAAGCAAAACTGCAGTGTCTCGTATTATTGTCTAACCTCTTCTAAGCTACGTTGATTCTTATTTATGAAAGTCTTCAATTCAACCGTTAGAGACCTCCTAAGAGAACTCAGCTACCCACTTGAGAGTAGGTGGAGACCTAAGCTAGAATCGGGATTGCCCATACAATCGCCTATTTTGACTTCTGTAGGTTTCCCAAAATTGAGTTCGCTACAACTGCCACTTTATCGAGCAAAAATCCATCAGCCGGTTTTTTTATATCTTTCCCGGTTTTTCAACTATAGACCAACAACGGTTATCTTCAAAGGCATATCTCACCATCATCAGTGGTAACTCTTTATTGACACCTAAATTTTGACTAACCATTTAGTGATTAATTGCATAGAAAATTTAAAATTAAATTTTAATTCCTAAATCAAAATATTAAAATCGCATAGCATATAATTTAAAATCATATAGTTTAATTAGATTTCACATTGGATTAGCAATGGTAAATAAGTTTAAATTAGTCGCGTGTACCTAACTCGCACACCAAGCGACACTTGGCCAAGCTAGGGGAACAGGGGCCGAAAATTTTAAGGGTAAAAGGTCATGGTTGTCTTAATTTAACCTTAAATTAACCCATTGAACTCTAATTGAAGAAAAGCCCAGGTTAAAGCCAATTATATTACAAAAGCCCAGCCAATTAAGTTAAGTTTAGGATATAAATATGACGTCATAACCCTTAATCAAAAGGAGGGGGGGGAGCATTCACAATTTTCAGAACACACATGAGTGATAGCAACTGCGCTTGAGAGAGTTAGATTGAAAGAGAGAGAGAGAGCCCGGCCTGATCCTCCACGGCCAAGCCCCACTCTTCCGCGGCTAGACCTATGGCTGCACCCCCGACAACTCGTTGCTGTTTTCCTCTCGCTGGACTACCAACAATCCTGGCGAGTTTCTCAGCTCAGTCCTTGAAGGTTGCTGATTTCCTGCTAACGTTACCGCGGTTTCGTGGTGCGCTATCCAGTCCAGTCTCCATCAACACCAGCGAGACATCCAAGAGCCGAGAGTTCCAGCACCAGCTCAAAGAGAAAATTCGAAAGAAAATAAAACGGAGAGAGGGCAAGTGGTGAAAATCTGCTAAAAAATGACTTTGACCACCGCTTGAAAAGAAGGGTCCTTTGTGAGACCAACAGGCAGACTTGAGGAGAAAAAAATTCAGCAAGCCCAATTCCAACGAAGCACCATCGTTTGCGTTGATTCGGTGACGTCCTCAGCAAGCTTTTCGTTGCATCCTCCGTGCTTCCGTCGTGATTTGCAGCCGCTTTGCTGAACCGACGAAACAAACTGAGTCAAGCCACGACTCGTTATGCCCTCGGCCATAATCTACTCTCGATGACCAGCACCAATTGCAAGCCTGACGTTGCTTGTTCTTGCTTTTGTTTTGCAGGTGTTGTGGTCGTTGCCAAATTCCTCACCGTAACAAGGAAATCGTACCGAGAACCATTGCCGTCGTTGCCGCCAATCTGCCACTGTTAGCCGTCCCGTGATCCGCAATCCCAAGCCCAATCCGAGTTTGAATTGGAAATATCTACAAATGAGGTAAGCTCATTATCCAAATATTTTTTTTAAATATTTAATTTCCCAATCTTTGGATAATTCAAATATTTTGTGAATATCTTGCGAATTGTTGATATTTTAGGGATAATGTGTACGATATCGGTTATATTTAAAATATCCCAAATTATGAGTTTTTGCTAATTTAACAATATATCTAGACGACTATCTGACCTTAACCCTAAGGTACGATACGCGACAGTATGAAAGATTATTATCTTATCCATAACCACTCGATATGATAATATATCTTATTTGCTTTCCAAATTCAAACGGTCAGCTTTTCATCGATATCTATAATCATATAGATATGATCGTTAGCTCGAATCGTTTTCCTAATTTGAACATGATAAATAAATCTTGTGGATTGTGTGGACTGTTTGAATGTGATTGCTATATTTTGTTTGATTGCTTTATCTTTGAAATAGAAGAAAATCCAAAAAATATTAGTTAGAATTTAAATTGGAAATTTTGCATGTTTAGGGAATCCTGAATATATCTAGAAGATAGGATAATTGTTTAATTTAAATTGGGACTTAACATTGTTTATTTTCTAGTTTAAATTGGGGGTTATTCTAGTCCTGATAGATTATTTAAGGTATTTTGGAATTTCGAATTTTCATAAAAACCCCCAAAAAAAAGAGTCACTTTAGGATAGATTAAATTATCTTCTCTAGAATAGATTGCATGTTAACTTGGGCAATTTTTAATTCCGAATTTTAATTAAAAAAACCAAAAAAAGGAAGTTGTTTTAGAATTAATAAAATTGCTTTTTCTAGGGTAGATTGCATATTAATTTAGGTATGTTTTATTCAGAATTTAAAAATAAAAATAAAAATGTATATATACTTCCCTGCCATTAGGATTAGATCATATCGTCGAATGACATATAGTTTGCATGCTAGGATTAATTAATCACATGTCATATTTCGCACATCATTGCACTTAGGTTAGTTTTCATTTAAATGAAGAGAAAACCCTAAAGAATACATTGATTGAAGTGCTTGTTAATTATAAATCATATTAAGACTGTTTGTATTATCACTACAAAAAAGCCCATGATTAGCGACGAAAATTAGGCCAAAATCCGTCGCAAATCTAATTTGCGACGGAAAAAATTCCGTTGCTACTAGGTCGTCGCAAATTTTTGCGACGGAAAATTTCAATGTTCCTCGCAAATTTGTGACGGACATTCATTCGTCGCAAATAACTCGTCACAAAATTCGTCGCAAAATTGTGACAAACATGATCCGTCGCGAAAATTCGTCTCAAATTTGCGACGAATAATATCCGTCGCAAATAGTTCGTCGCAAATTTCGCCGCAAATTTCATCATAAATTTCATCGTAAATTTCGTCGCAAATTTCCGACTGAAATTCATTCGTCACAAATTTCGTCCCAAATAATTCGTCGGAAAAGTCGTTCCAAAATTCATCGCAATTTTGCAACGAACACTATCCGTCGCAAAAATTCATCGCAAATCATTTGTTGCAAATTTGCGACGAACAAGATCCGTCGCAAATAGTTCATCACAAAGATTGTCGGAAATTTCATCGCAACAATCCGTTGAAAAAATTCGTCGCAAATTTCATCGCAAAATTTCGTCGCAAAATTGATCGGAAAATTCATCGCAAAAATCGTCGCAAATTCCGCGCCAAAATTCGTCGGAAAATCTGTCGCAAATTTCGTCACAAAATTCGTGGCAAAATTATCGGAAAATTCATTGCAAATGTGCTCGCAAAATTTGGCGCTAAATTCGTTGCGAAATTCGTTGCAAAATTTGTCACATGATATATTCTGCGCAAATTAGCCACGAACTTGATTTATCGCTATTTATTTGTTGCAAATGAAGCACGAATTGTAATGGTTGAAAATTCGTCGGTAAATATTAGTTGCAAATTTTACACCATTTCCGCTAAGAAATCTTATCAATATTAATAGGAATGCATTAATGAACATCATGTAATACATTCAAAACAAACAAAGGACACGAGACAACTATAAATTTCGTTTTAGAAACAGAAAACGAACAAAGCAGACACAATGACATATAAGTGAAAAAAATAACTGAAGGACGATGGACACCTACAGAAGGGCAACTTTGGTACTTGGCAGGACACCAAAAGAAGTCACTTCTGTCGACACCTGATGAAATGTGGATACATAAATAAAGATATTCATTAAGTTCAAAATACAAAATAAGCGTTTATGCATGGATGTGGATCTACGTATAAAAAAACAAGTAAGGGTTAACAAAAAAATGATTCAGGACGAACATCAATGTTTTTACATATGAATATAAGTCAACTTATGTATTAAAAAATTGTGAAGCAAGCTTACCTGCGATTTTGGGAATTTTAACTAGAGAGGACCGAGAAAATCATCATCATCATCAGCAAACGTAGTATCATTGTCTTGATCGTCATTATGCACATCACCTAATGGATTGACAGGAGGTACAAGAGGAACCTCATAGCGATTGAGGTTGAGGTGTCACATAACGATTTCCATTTGTTATTGCAAGTCATTTATTTGTTGGTCCTTTTGTATAAGTACATTTCTCAGATGGTCTACTTCTTGTGTCAATTGCTCGTCATGTCGTGACCTCCGTTGATTAGTCGCATTGGATGATGAAATTCCAGTATGATGCGGCATGTACATCCTCAACACTGATCCCATCTCAAATATTTTTCTCTTTTTCATCCCACTCGTTGCCTCCACCTATAATGCTATATTGTCACCTGATGGCTCAGACGCAGCACCTCCAGCACTACCATTAGCATTGCTCATTAAAAGTTCATCATATTTATCATACATTAACAATATAGATGAAAATAAAATAACTTTATATATATATATATATATTGAAAGCATTCAGGGTTGGCATTCTAGTTTCCAAAAATCTTAATGTATAAACTTACATACCTTAATAGCTTTTGTGCGATCGCCGGTCCATGTCTTATCTTTCTTTTAAAATGTGCATTCAAATGTAGTTGCGAATGTTGGTTCCGTCCCCAATTCCTGTGCCTACAACATGTGAACATGAACAATTGAATTAAATTAACTTATAACTTATTTAACAAACTTACTAGTCGTTTACGATGCTCCCCAATGTTGATAGAGCTCCCAGTATATGCTGCTGCCTCGTCACTAGAACTAGAAGAACGGTTCTTCTTATTCTATTCACTGATTTGCCAAATCGTTTCAGTTTCCCATATTTTGTTTATTTCCGCCCAATTGTCCGTTGTAATGTATAACGGCTTCACGTGCTTGGTCTTCGCTCTATTCATCACATTGCGTATACAATCGCCGACTTTTTCGTTGAAAATTCTTCTGATTTCATTCTCTTCCTCTTGATCCCACCTGAACTTCCGTTGCAATCAATACAAACAAAATTTGAATGTTATTATGATGGTCACATATCCATTACCATGCACCAGACAATATAATATACCGAACTTAGTTGGTGAGAAAATAGACTATATAAAATTTACCTTGAACTCATTCCACCACAAATCTTTCATTTCTTGTGGAATACTTCTGAAATTAATATGCTGGCCAATCCAATAGTTTTTTACTATTTTATTCAGTTGCCGCACAACAACCGGAGCATTCGTGAATCTGCATGTACACGGAAATTGTGCAACATCGAAAATTAACGGGACATCCATATTTAAAGCCATAAATATTACATATACTAAAATAAAAATGAAGTACTTACGAATCGCCAAATGGGCATATAATGTTTCGATTATCTTCTTCACTCGTATTTTCGTCATTATGCAATTGTTTCGCTGAATAATAAGGTGGAATGGAAGGAGATGGAGTTAAAGGAGATGGAACCGGAGGACATTCAGTTCGCACGTGGCCAACTCCCCTAACATCTTCTTGCGTGTTGGAGGAAGGGCCAACGTGTCCATATTGTGACGGAGGATATTGTGGTTGAGGGTTAGATAAAAGGACAGAGGAAGAGGAAATGGACTGGGACGAGGACGAGGAAGAGGTTGGTCTTCCATGCATGTGACCTCCACGTTTAAACTGACAAGTACGACAGTTAGGCAAATATGTAAAAACATATTAACACGTATTACGAACACATGACTTACATGACGAAACTTACCATTTTGGTGTAGAAGCGGAAAATGTTTCGTCGAAATGAGCCAAATGCTCAGTAGTTATGTTGTGCAATTTCCTACGAACAAATATGTCTTGAAAATGTTGGCAGAAATTAATTGGAAGCATGCTTGACAAAAAATTACACGTGAAAGCGAAATCTGATTGATTTATTGAATTTTTTTGCCCCATAAAATTTTGTTGTGAACGTAAAAAAATTTCATTTGTTCTGAACGTGGGTGACCACATGTATTCTACGTAATGGATATAGTTTTTTAATAAAAAAATGTTATTAATTTTACACTTTTGTTGGGGAACTAAAAAAAATTAAATTTCACTAAAATGGGGTTTGGCCATGAATCTCATACAACATTCTGTAAATTTGTGAAATTTTTAAATTTTTAAATTTTTTATTTTTCCTGGGAGCGAAAAAAAATTTAATTTCATTACATGTGGGTGGCCATAGGTATTCTAAGTTATTCTGTAAAGTTATGAAAATTTCTAATTTTGCATATTTTGAAATTTTCTCCGACACATTAAAAAATTAACATTGTACTAAATGTGTTTGGCCACATGTATAATAAGACATTCTGTGCATTTTTGAAATTTTTGAAAATTTTAATTTTTTTAAGCAACCTAAAAGATATTAAATTTTACTGAAAGTGGATGGCCACATGTATTCTAAGCAATTCGGTGCTGTTTTCAAATTTTATATTTTTGTTATGATTTTTTAATTTTTTTAGTATGGAAAAAATAATTACATTTTCTACTCCCGGTGTGGCCACATGTATTGTACATCAGTTTGAAAAGTTATTTTACTTTTAAATTTTCATTATTTTACTTTTTTTTGTTCCCCTAAAAAATTCTAAATTTCAATCAAAGTTTGTGGCCACAGTTATTTTTTGTCATTTTGTGATATTTTGAAAATTTATGTTTTTAATTATAAAAAAAAACAATTAGCAGCAACTTTAATATTTTCTCTAAATCTGCTTGTTGAACATTTTGTTACAATTTTTATTAATTCTACAAGAATTAACCTATTTTCATGCATTTTATTTTTACTAGCATAATTGACAAATTAGCCATTCGGCGACATAATTACACAAATTAAACATTTGAATTAACCATTCCACATAATTGACAAATTAACGCATAATTGCACCCGAGCGTCATTTTATGGTTAATTAGCGACATAATTGATAAATTACCCATTTGAACATCGATCAAAGCCACATGCAAAGTATAAATCGACCCTTAACTTAATTAACCAAATAGGCATTAATCAATCACTAAACATGTCTGATTAGTATACAGTACAGTATGTAGGATTAAGGGCATTACGTATAGTGTCGGGTGGCGACGGTGTCAAGCCGTGGTTGGGAGGCGACTGGGTGGCGGCTGGCCGGCGACTGGGCGGCCGCTGGATGCAACTAGCTGCGGAATGGGCATCGGCAAAGGCTGCCAGCCGCGGTTGGACGGCGGCGACGGAGACCGGGCAGCGGATCAGTGCGGATTGAACAATGGGCGGCGGTCGGGGGAACTCAGCTGAGCTGGGGCGGCGCAGGGAGCGGCGGGGGGCGACGGGGTGGGGCGGGGAGCTCCGAGCCGATGGCACGAGCTGGCCGGGGTGGCGGGAGGCGACGGGGCGGACAGGGGAGCTGCGAGCCGATAGCGGGGAGCGTCAGGGGGCGACGGCCAGGAGTGTCGGGGGCCGACGGCGGGGAGCGTCGAGGGGCGACGGCCGAGAGCATCGGGGGTCGACGGTAGGGCAAGAGGCCACGAGCCTAGCTGCACCGCGACGGCGGCCGGGCCGGCGCTGGGAGCAGCGGGGGGCGACAGCGCGCGGAGAAATTTGCCGGGAGGGTCCGGCGGGGACGGCGACGGCAACTCTGCTGCACAGATGGACCGATCGTGCAAGGCTAGCCGGGGAAGAAGAAGAAGACTTTGCGACGGACCAACCGAGTCCGTCGCAAATTTGCAACGGACACGGTTGGTCTGTCGCAAATTTGCAACGGACAATGTCGGTTCGTCGCAATTTCTCCGGCGCCGACGATGGCAACTCGGACGGCGATGGGAACGGTTAATTTACGACGAACGTCGGGTTTCCGTTGCAAATTTGCGACGAGAAAAAAAATTCATCGCAAATATCAGAGGGAATTTTTTTGTCGGTTTTAAATTTGCGACGGAACACAAAAATCCGTCTCAAATATGTTTGGGAGGGAATTTTTCTCGTCCGAAATTTGCGACGGATAATGCAAGTTCATCGCAAATTTGTGACGGCTAATATTTGTTCGTCGCAAATTTGCGACGGATGATATTTGTCAGTCGCAAATTTGGATCTGAAATTTTTTGTTCAAAATTTGCTACGGACTATGATATTTCGTCGCAAATTTGCGACGAACAGATATGGGTCCGTCGCAAATTCGCGACGGACAGATATCGGTCCATCGCAAATTTGGGACTAAATTTTTTTGTCCAAAATTTGCGACAGACAGATATGGATCCGTTGCAAATTTGCGATGGACAAATATCTGTTCCTCGCAAATTTGTGATGGACCCATATCTGTCCGTCGCTAATGGGACGGATTTTTTGACAACAAATCATTTTGCGACATATTTTTTTCCCCGTACAATATTTTGCATCTGATTTAGTTCGGACGCCAAAAATAAAGGAAATTTTCAATTCAGTCGAAAAATTGTGTAGCTAATTCTTCGATGAACAGTACGCACGAATAAGCTGTTGTCCTAAAAATGTGCGACGAGCCAAATGGAGTGGAAAATGGAATATCGCAAATGACATTGGACAGACAAATATTGCACTTATCGTCATTTAGCGACAAATTTTACGATGACCAATTAAATTAATATGAATAATCAACATCCACAATTAATAACAATAGTAAGAACAACAATAACAATAATAAGAAGAACACTAACAAAAATGATGACATGGAAAATAACAGTTAGTGCAATAATAATTAGACATTTTGTTACTATTTGCTATCAAAAATTTTAATCTTCGTCTTCGTCTTTGTTTTCGTCCTCATCTTCGTCTTCATCTTCGTCCTCGTCTTGATCTTCGTCTTCATCTTCATCATCTGTCTTAAAATCAGATTCTGAACATTCTTCTACATTTAATTCGCAAATGTCAATTGGATCCACATCTACGGTTGCTCCAAAGGGATCTCGTAAAGTTGGAATGTTATATTCCTCAATTTCAACTGTGTTACACACTTCATCTTGTTGGTAGGCTCTATCCTTCCAGTATTCCTCGATTTTTCTCCGTGTTTTGATTTTACATACAGCCCACCAATTAGTAGGATATGATGCATATCATACTTGAATTGCTTATTGTGCAAAGACAAATGATTCATATTTCATATACCTTTTCTTGTGATGTATTTCAACCAAGTTAAACTTCGTATGACATTCATTCCTTTGACGGGGTCGAACCACGTGCACTTAAATAACACAACCCGCATCATTAATGGTTCAAGATACTCTATCTCGATGATTTCATCCAATAAGCCATAAAAATCATCTGCTAAACTACAACCATTGGATGACCGAACAGATACCCCACTATTCATTGTGGATTTTCCCATTCCATATTCTTGAGTGTGAAAATTATATCCATTTATGAAATATACTGGCCAACTTCACACTATTAACTGTGGACCTCATGTCAGATGATATAGCAATCCTTGCTGTGCATGTGCATCATGATTACTGTGAACCTAATGTTACATATTAACAAAGTCAAAAATATAATATAAATAAAATATATATGCTATTTGAATAATTTGGTTATGGTCTTACATATGTTTTGAACTATGCTGCAAATTGTTCATCGCACATCCGGGCATATTCATTTGGTGGTAGTCCATAAATTGAAGTTCGGAAAATCCTAGTAATAGATACCATGTAAATATTGGCAAATATTTGACACATAATGCATATATTTACAAATTTACACTTACTCGAAATATGGCTCAACTTCTGGGCAGTTCAGCAAAACATATGTATGGGCTGCATGAAATTCTTCGCTTGTTAAGTAACAATACTGACATGCGCCACTTGATCGATCAAGATAATTGAAAATAGAGAAAACTTTGCAATTGGGATCACTGGGGCCCTCATCATTTCTGTTTGGTCTCCGCGTCTTGCACTGCACATGTGGCTCGAAATAGTATGACGTAAATGTTGTAACTTTTTCCGCAATATATACATTACAAATTGAAGCTTCAACACATGCCTTATTCTTCACTTTTTTCTTCAAATGATATAAGAATCTAGTTGAAATAAAAAGAAGCTTAGCGGAACATAATATATAATATAAAGTAATTTGAACTTTAGATTTCATCACAAAAAATTACCTCTTAAATGGATACATCCATCGAAATTGGATAGGACCTGCAACTTTGACCTCATAAAGCAAGTGAACTAAAAGATGCTCCATCGAATTAAAAAATGATGACGGAAATATCCTTTCTAAGTTGCAAAAGATAATTGGAATATCTCTCCCAAGTTTCTCTATGTGTGATGCTTTTAATACTGTCGAGCAAATATCATGCAAGAAATTGCTTAATTCTGTAATGGCGCCCCATACAAAGCTCGGTAGAACTTCCTTCAAATCTATTGGAATGAGTCTTTTCATCAATATGTGATAATCATGACTCTTCAAACCTGTCAACTTACATTCATTTAAATCAACACATCTCCCGAGGTTCGAAGCATATCCATTAGGAAACTGCACAAATTTCAACCATTGACAAACAACTCGCCTTTGCTCCTTATCCATTGTATAAACTGCTTTTGGTTTTGGTCCTCTGCTGCTTACATCCACATTTAGTGTTGGCCGATCACAAATATCTCGCATATCTTTTATTGCATTCAAGTTGTATTTTGTTTTTCAGGGGACATCCATCACAGTATTTATGACATTGTTGAAAACATTCTTTTCTATATGCATGACGTCAAGATTATGATGAATAAGAAGTGCTTTTCAATATGATAGATCCCAAAATATACTGCGTTTTGTCCACTTATGTGTACTGCCATACGCAAAAGTCGTGTGGTGCGGGTTCTCAACAATAGATGGAAAGTCCTGAACCCACTCCCAAATTTAATCGCCTGTCAACCTCAATGGTAGATGTGTTCTTTCAGTTTTATTCTTAATGAACTCTTTTTTATTCCTTTTAAATGGATGATTCATCGATAAAAATTGTTTGTGACAGTCAAAATAGCTAGGCTTCCTTTCATGTTCTAATCTAAATGACTTTGATCTCTCCAAACATATCGAACATCCTAAGATCCCACCGGTACTCTATCCAGATAACATTCCGTAAGCTGGAAAGTCATTTATCGTCCAAAGCAGAGCAGACTTCATTACAAATGTTTGATCAGTAGATACATCATATGTAATGACCCCTTCCTCCCATAGACGCTGTAACTCTTCAATCAATAGTTGCATATAAACATCTATTAACTTTTTCGGATTTTGCGGTCTAGTCACGATTAATGTCAAGAACATATAAGGTGTCTTCATGCACATATCAGGTGGAAGATTGTACGGCGTTAAGATAACTAGCCAACATGAATAACTTTTTCCTGCTTTCCTAAATAGGGCAAATCCATCAGCATAGAGACCTAACCTGATGTTTCGCGGCTCCATCGCAAAATCAGGGTATGTTCTATCAAAATGTTTCCATGCCTCTGCATCTGAAGGATAACACATTAAATCCTCTTCTATTTCATGCTTTGCATGCCAAGTCATGTGCTCAGCAGTAGCTTGCGATACATACAGCCTTTGCAACTTGGGGATTAAGGGTAGATAAAACATTTGCTTGCATGGTCTACGCTTCTGATTACGACCCTGCCTCCGGTTAGTCTTGTACCTTAGGTGGCTACAGAAATTGCAATATAAAAAAAGCAAAAAATTGACTTGTGAACGCAATTTACGAAATTGTCTATAATATAAAAAAGCAATTGTCTATAATATAAAAAAAATTGCAATCCAGCAATGCATATTCACGAAATTAGATATGATACTTACCAATACAAAAGCTTCACCGGGATTGACTTGTGAACGCGCGGATTTTGCGGCTTTGATACATATGCAAAATGGAGAAAAGCAAGACAGAGAGATAGAAATATGCGGATGGGGAGGAACTGCACAAAAGATCTAGGGTTAGATAAACTACAAATTTGCAACGAATTTTATTTTGTCGCAAAATCCGTCGTAAATTTGCGACGGAACAATTTTTGCTGCAAATTAACGATGGATTTTGCGACGAACTTAGTTTGCATCGCATATTTGCGACTAACGATTTTTCATCGCAAATTTTCGACGGATTTTACAACGGATTAATTAATTCGTTGCAAATTTGCGACGAATTAATTAATCCATCGCAAAATCTGTCGCAAATTTGCGACGAATTTTTATCGTCGCTAATTTGCGACGGAAAATTAAATCTGTTGCTAATTTTGTCGTAAATTTGCAACGATAAATTTCCCATCGCAAATTTTCGTCGCAAAAACCGAGTTTTTTTGTAATGTATTTTCTAGTTAACAATGCAAATGCTTACGTTGCTAAAAGGTTAGTTCTCCTAAGTTAGTAATTTATTGCTTTCTTTATTAGGTGTTAAATAAGCGGATTGCGCACCTACATGGTCATGTCGCATGCTAGTGAATAGGTAATAAAATGGATTCAAACTGCATACTCAAATATTCTATTTTTAAAAGAAAAAGGTACCGAAAGGGCGTTAGACTAACTTTAGCATAATCAAGTTCCCGAATTTAAAATTTGTTGTTTGTAGAAATAAAACATATCTTCCCATGTTTATTTGAGTTTCTAATCGACCTACCACAAAATAGATTAGTAGAGACTCAAGCCTAAAAACATTTACCTGTTAAAAACTTAAATCCTAAGTCACAAATTGATAGGGCTTAGAAGGGCCCGAATTAAGTTTAGACTTAATAATCCATTAGCCTAACCCCTAGGTGGTGCACAGCAGAAGTTAGGTCGCAACACTCTTGATTAGCACAATTCTGAAACTCATCATCAATACGTATAGATTGTAAGTGAGTTGGTTGACGATCTTCGGTGACGATACCACTAAATGACATGTCATGATAGGATCAATGATCCTTCCACTATTTATCAGTAGCCAAAGACCTCTAAGAACACTAGCTTGACTTAGGTCCTTCCAAGTTATCATGAGATACCACTCACACTTGTACACCTTAATTGTCACAGCCTAGTTTCTTGCCTTTGTTGATAAAAAGGAGTCACTAACACCTATAAAAGTACTTTACCATTGGCACTTATCATAGTAGATATTAGTACCAAAGATAGTTTTAAAATCATCAAAATTTCATAGGGAAGTTTTCCCAACATTTTCCCTTCATCGCCTTCTCTCATTCAGATCTGATGGTAGCCACTTCTCAAATTGATCTTGAAGAACACAATCGATCCATGTAATTCATTAAGCATATCATCAATTATAGGAATGATGTACTTATACTTGATCTTTATGTTGTTGATGGCTTGGCTATTAACACACATCCTATATGAACTATCCTTCTTTGGTAAAAAAGGGCTGGAACTAAATAAGGGCTCATGCTTTCCGGTATGTATCCTCTTGCAATTAGTTCATCAACTTGTCATTGCAGCTCCTTAGTTTCCTCTGAATTACATCGTTAAGTGGCTTTATTGGGTAAAGAAGCACCAGGAAGCAAATCGATTCGATGCTCATTTCCTCTTAAGGTAAGTAATTCATGTGGCAAATCCGCTAAAAAACATCTTCAAACTTATCCATTAGAGGTTGCAATTTTGAGTGTAGGGGTAATCTCACTTTTTGGATTTTCAATCATAAGCAAAGCAAAAACATCCTTCTGCTTGAGAATGGCTCTTCCAACTCGTGTTTCATTCAAGAACAAATTTTCCTTGCTAGTGTTTCCTTTCCTAAGCTCATTTTTGTGGTTCAAGGAGGGGCTTAAAGGTGCAAGGATTATGGGTTTTTGTTCTTTTTGGAATGAGAAAGTGTTTTTCTGTCCATCATGGTCGACTTTTCTGTCAAATTGCCAAGTTCTTCTCAATAACAAGTGGCTTGCATCCACGAAAATTACATCACATAACCGGTAATTTTTCCCAACCGAAAACAATACCAAGGCTTGTTTGGTTACTTGGAGGTCGTTCCCTTTGTTCAGCAGTAGCAACTTGTATGGTTGGGGATGCTTGGAAGTGGACAGCTTCAACTTGTTGACTAGAGTTGTCGATGGCACGTTGGTTCAGCTTCAACCATCGATGATCAAGTTACATTCCTTCCCATTAATGATGCAACGGGTTTGAAAAATATTCTCCTTTTTCTCATCTGCCTTAGGAGTAACTGTGGTATGCAAAGTTCTTTTGATAACGAGCAATTCTCTCTCATCTAGTTGCTCCATGATTTCATCTTCCTCCTCAAATTCGGACACAATCTAATCGGGATCATGCACAGCATCTTGTAGCCGCACATCAATCTTCTCGATTTCCTGAAGAGTCATAACTCTTCTGTTAGGATAATGCACTTGTAGATGCCCATAGCCACGGCACTTGAAACACTTGCTATCTCCACCATCTAATTCTTTTTGGAGCTCTTTAATGATCTTGGGGTGCTTAATTATCCATTTCGTTCTCTTGTTTGGAAGTATTCTTAACCTGGTTAGAATAAGTACCTTTAAAGAAACACATACCTTTAGTTAAAGGCTTAGCCGAAAATCTCCTACCACCCTTTTGTTGTTTCTCTAGGAGGGTGATGACTCTCTCCATTTGTCGCTTGAGATCCTATATAGCACGATCACGCCTTTCATTGTATGCTTGCTCCAAAGTCAAGCCTCTAGGAATGTAATCAACCTTTTTTTTAACGATAGTATGTGATGGAATAGGAGATGGGTAATAGAACAAATCACTCAAATTGAGTTCAACCTTGAGCTTTAATACCAAATTAATGCATGTGTAGGGTGGGTATGTGTTTTGCGTGATAACAAGATAGCTTATGATAAGGCATAAAGGATACGCCACTAGCCAGGGATACCGGGATAGATGAAGTTCACCACCAAGGCTTAAAGGAGAAGCCACTTACCAAGAATAAAGGACATCATGATAGGAGAAGTGCACTACCAAGGCTAAAAGGAAAGCCACCAATCAAGGATAAAGGACTTATTGGTTCACCACCAAGGAAGAATTCACCAATCAAGGATAAATAATCGGGATAGAAATTCACTCACTTGAGGAAATTCTCTTGTATCATCAATATTCAAGTCTTTTGTCTTACAATTGGGATTACATATCTATTTACAGAGTGAATATATTAAACAAAAGAAAAGACTCTTGGAATCCTAGAAACCGAAATAACTCTTAGAGTATTCACATAGTGAAGGCTCTTGACAGCAGCACCATGATAAAGACTTTTAAAAACTATGACTCAAGACTCATAAAAACTATGAATCAAGACATTTAATAATTAGGACTAATGCATTGAACCAGGATTAGATGCATTATAACAAGATAAGACTCTCTGAATTCATGTACCAGCCATGGAAGTTGAATAGCTACCTTAGAAGATGAACAAAAAGTGAAGGAAATTGATAAGATCAACCTCCAGTTGCTAGGTAGTCGATTGAGAGACTCGAAGTCAACAATAAACTTGTAAATCGACATATTGGTAGTAAATCGACAATCATGAAATGCATAACTATGTTTGTGAATCAACAACTAGTTTGCAGAATCGATATCTTCGAACTTTGAGCCCACTGAATCATGTTGTGGCTAAAATTGGTCTTTGCATGCAGGAATAAGAATTGTGCTAGATTAATGGATGAGGTCAGAGTTGAGCTTGAAAGTTGATCGAGAGAGTCCAATGCTCCCACATCAACAAGAGTACAAAATTCGCCCAGCCCATTGAAGACCCTAATGGGCGAAAATCACATGATATCCACATGGTGTGCCAAACTGGGACAGATTGGATTATCTAACTAAGTTTGAAGGCAATAAAAGCATCATCTTTGAAAATTTCAATTATGGGGGAAATAAGAAATAGAAATACCTTAATTTCCTATCTTTAACACATCACATAATCTCTTTGGTTCAATTTAGAAAAGTGATATCTTAAGAAAAACATCATATCTATGCCTATGTAAGCCTTCTTTCGTCTTTATTCAAGGGAAGTTAGAAAAATAATAAAGGGAGGATTCGCAATATGGAGGAGGATCACAATATACCGACACTAGCCATGATGCATATATAGATTGAATGGCGCTCCGCTGCCGCGGCCACTCGATGAACTCCCACCACCGTGCCTTGCTTCCAAGTTCCACCGTCACAGCCTCATCGCTCGGGGGAGCACCCTACGCTTATGTCTTCAGCGTCTCTCTGCCCAGCATATCGCCGTCCCCTCGCTACTCATGGCAGTGGATCCTTGCCACAGTCCCGCCATTGCACAGCTTCATCGCCTTGTCCTGCGACTGCAGTCAACAGCTCTGGTCTATCCCAATAAAACCAAAGTCCCAGCGACGCTCCTTCAGTCTACCAAGCTCCAGCGCCGCGTGCTGTTGTAATTATTGTTGTAATTATAGGTTCTAATGGCTCAACATTAGTGATGTGTCTCTTCAATTCTTGTGACTCTTCGTTTTGCTGCAGTTTCTGAATTTAATATAGCTGTTAATTGAGGGTTATTGTCTCTACTAATGTGAGCATAATCGACATGACTTTTGAGTTCATGTCCCTTCAGTTTTCGCAGCCGTTTTCCCTCGTTTATAAATAGATGTATCTTCTTAGTTCAAACATAGAGAGATAAAGAACTGCTTGAAGAACACCTAAAGCATCTCTTGAGTATTCTCTTCAGACATAGTCCTCTAAGTGTGTTGGTTTCAAGAAGTGTTTGACATAGTTATGTTCGAATAGTGCTAATACAAATAGGTTTGAAGTATTGTATTTTGAGAGGCATAGTACGTGAAGCTATTTGGCAGCATTGGCAAGAACTAATTGCCTGAGATTCAATTAGCCGTACCTCACCTCCTGTATTAAAGTTGCTAATTTTCTAAGGCATCGATTCAAAAGGCAAGTTGTCAATTGTCATCGATTCAAAAGGCAAGTTGTCGATTCATAGTTCTAGATCGATCACCGAGATATTGATATACAAAAATATTGTCGACTTCAAGACTCCGATCGATTACTTAGAAATTGGAAATTTTATTACAATCAAGTAAGTTTGTATTTGAATTGCAATTTAGCATCTTTATTCATAAAGATTAGCTTGGCTTGGTCGTTATTAAATTTGTTATCATTGTTTATGTTTTTCTTATTACAACAAACATTTTTCCTCAAATACATAATAATTTCCAACAATCTTAAGGCGATTAGCTATTTGTTGGGTTTTTCAAAAGAAGAACAAGATGGTTGATAATAATCAAGTACTAAATGACGTCCATAATGTTTATGGAGATGTTCATATGGTTGTTTTGATCGGTGAGGTTTAGACCTCGTGGCCTGGTGTCATGGCAAAAAATGTTGCGAGCCTTCGAGCTGAAACCATCTATGGTGGTATGGGTACAAATTGCTTGACTGATATACCTGGACAAAACAGTATAGGCCAAATGGCATATGGTTCAATTTTGCAGGAATAATTCAACAGGCTTTGCCTAATTTGATGGTACCAACTCCAGTAACACCAAAAGAGAAACTGAAAAAATTCATCGGTGTGGGCTTTAAGCAGTGGCAACAGCAAATGTTCTTCTATTTGGCCACAATAAATCTAGTCAAGTACTTATTAGAGGTGTGCCCGATAATTAGTCCTTATTAGCAAGATGTCATGACGCTCGAGGTGTTGGAGGCTTGGAAGCATGGGGACTTCCTTAACTGTTTAGTAAATTCCTTATATAATGTCTATTGTAATATTGAAATTGCCAAACGGTTATGGGAGTCCTCGGAAAAGAAATACAAGAGTGAGGAAGTGGGCACCAGGAAATTCATGGTTGTCAAATTCTTGGATTTCAAGATGATGGATTCTAAATTTGTCATGTGTCGAGTTCAAGATTTACAAATAATTCTGAATGAAATCTTTGCTGAGGGAATGTTACTTAGTGAATTCTTCTAAGTGGCAGCTATTATTAAGAAGTTGTCTTCGAGTTGGTCAGACTTCAAAAATTATTTGAAGCACAAATGGAAAGAGATAAGCCTTGAAGATCTCATTGTGCGTCTCAGACTTGAGGACAACAGGAGGAATATAAACCCTCTTACAAAACCAAAGGCCAACTTTGTTGGGTCTTCCAATTTCAAACAAGGAAAAGGAAGCAGTCTCTTCAAGGGAAGGGCAAGCAGAAGGAATAATCCCATAAATTCCAAGGGACATATTTTGTTTGCGATGAGCCTGGCCATCGGGTTAAGGATTGCAAGAAGCGCCAGAACAAATGCAAGGACAGTGGTGCAACCAAGCAGCTGAATCTAACTAAGCAGGCAGATGATTAAAGACTGACTACTGTGGTAGTGTTTGAGGTATCCTTGGTGTCGAACAATACCTATTGGTGGTTGGACATAGGTGCCACAAATCACATTTGTGTGGATAAACACATATTCTTGTCTTATGAGAAAATTGAGGAAGAGGAGATGCTTTATATGGCCAACTCTACATTAGCTAAAATTGCCAGGAGCGGAAAGGTGATCCTGAAGTTCACCTCTAGAAAGGAAATCACTCTGCTAAATGTGCTGCATATACTTGAGATCTGGAAGAATCTCATATCTAGCCTCATACTTGTCAAGAAGGGTTTCAAATAGTATTTGAATCTGACAAGTTTGTACTTTCCAAAGGGGGGATGTATGTGGGGAAAGCGTACTTGTGTAATTACTTGTTCAAAGCCAATGTAATTGTCATTAAAGTAAACTTAAAATTCTTATACCCAAAGACTATTAATAAAGAGAAATCTTCAATTTATACTGTAGTGTCTTCTTATCTATGGCATGGTAGATTAAGACATGTAAACTATGGTAGAATGAAAAGGATAGCAAACTTGGGGCTGTTAACACGTAATTTTTAGCTTTTTTTTTAAATTTTCAAAAAATTTCAAAATTAGGACTAGGAATCTTGTTCAAGCCTAGAAACCTATTTCTAAACCAAAAAATAATTTTTTAACGTTTTTTCTGCATTTTTCCTTAATTTCTTTTAATCAAAATAAGTGAGAAAATCAAGAAAAATAGCAAATAGAATCAAAAAATTCCATAAAAATAGTCATTAGTCTTATTTTAAATCCAATTTCATGAATGCATCATCAATTTTAAAAAACCTCAATTGGGTATATGTTTTTTTCAAAATTGGGTAAAATTAAACCCGAATTGAACCAAAAATGCAATTAAATTTTTTCTAGTCATTTCTAAATCATAGTGTCTTCATAACAAATGATTATGAGACTTTGAATTTCATAATTGTTGGTCCAATTGCACAATTTGGCATAAAAATAAAAAATCCCCAAAATTAGATTGAAAATTAAGAATTTTGAAAATTGGGAATCGTGCCCAATATGGAATTGTCGAAACATGAGACCATCATTTCTAGGGTTAATTAGATGTGAGTAATTCAATTTTGGCACCAATTTTGCCTAATCAGGTCATTAGGATATTGAATTGAACAAAACCCCAATAACCTGATTATAAAAAGTTAAAATTAGGACATGATTTTGTTAAAAATTGGGGAAAATTATCTATTTGGGTTCAAAATATGATGAGGAATTCAATTTTAGGATTATAATTGGAAAATTGGGTTAAAATCGGGTCGAATTTGTGAATTTAGACCAACCTGGGTCTGTCGGGTTGACTAAGTCCACCCGACCCGACCTAGGTCGATCACCTTATTCACCCAACTTGCCGAAAACGCAATAAAACCAGAAAAAAACCAGTTTGCGTCCAAGACTTTGCCGACTTCATGTGAGCAATTTAACACGTTTTAATCGACTTAGCTAGCTAGAGAATCTCCAGCTAGCACTAGATAATTATTCTAACCAATCGGAAGTTAGTGGAACGAACTTTGGGTAGGAAAAATCGAGCAACAAAAAGAGAAAAAAGCGGATCCAAGAGGAGGAAGCTGTTCAATGAAAGGCCGAAGAGAAAGAGAGAACTAGATAGAGAAAAGAGGGAGAAATAGATTGAGAAGTGGGTTGAGACTCCCTGAGGCCGAGTGATCGACACTTTTCCAATTGAAAAGCACCGGCAAATCGGTCTCGTCGGTGAGTTTCCTCACCGACAAACCAAAAGCGAAGCTGATCATCAAGGTTTGAAAGTTGATTTCATTCAGCTCATCCTGATGTTTTTCGACAAAGCCGAAGTATCCAGATTGAAGTCCAAGTAATGAAGAACAGCTCCGTAGGTTCATATTAGCTCGAGAACTCTGATTTGTCATCAAACAAAGAAGGTAAAAACTAATTCTTGTCACGGTTTTTTCCAATACTCCATAAAATGAGGTTGAACTTGATATTGTTAAATCTATGGTTTCTTTGTTGATCTTAAGTACTTTGAGGCCAAAAATGAGTTTCTGAACATGTTTCTCTTTGTTTGTTTGCAAAATGTGGATTGAATGTGCAAAAAATGTGTCGGTTGCGATTGTTGGACTTCACCGAAGCTCGGAAACTTCGCCGGAGTGCTCCCCATGGTCTTAAGTCACTCAAGTTAGTCTGTTCTTACCTTGGTTGATGTTTTGAAAGTCATATTGAGCGATCTAGACGGCTAGGACGAGTATAGTAATGGATCAAGTTCTGGAAATTCCAGTTTTAGTTAGAAATGGTTTAGGTTCTTCGGACTTGAATTTTGCCGGTCGGCAAAGGCCCGGCAACAAACTTGCCGGCCGACAACAAACTAAGTAGGTCGGATTAATAGTCAGCAATATGAGGATGACACAGAACCAAAAATTAATGCTAGAACATTGTCGAAAGATTGCCGGAGAAGAGCTTAAACTAGCGGTCTTGAAAATGTTAAATTGGCATTCATGCACACTAGGTGCTCGACCTAATGCCCCAAAGGGAATATCGCTAAACAACGTCGTTTTTTTTGTGTTGTACTCGCTGGGGACGACAAACCGGCGGCGGTGCCGGCGAAGCCCGATTCGGCCAAGCCGAATCGAGTTGAACCGGGCCAATCCAGTTCATTTTCCCTAAGGGAAATTTAAAAAATAATGAATAGTAAAAAAATAAAAAATAAACATAAAAAAATAAACAAAAACAAAAAATCTTTAAAAAATGATAAAATAAAGAATTCACAAAAAAAATAAAAAACCAAAAAAATATAAAATTTTTTTGGAACATCAAAAAAAATTCAGAAAAACAGAAAATTCATAAAAATTCAAAAAAAATTTAGAAAATCCATAAAAATTTGAAAAATTCAGAAAATACAAATGAAAAATGTAAAAAATTCAGAAAAATCAATAAAAATTGAAAAATTGGAAAATTTATAAAAATTTTTGGAAAACCATAAAAAATCAATTCTTGGTTAATAAAATTCCAAAAAAAAATAAAAATTTTAAAAATTCATATAATGGTCCAAAAATACCGTGGCCAACCATAAAAAGTGAGATTTGAATTTTCAAAAGTGCCCAAGTGGCATTTTAAAAAAATCTCAAATTCAGGGGTTATAACCCCTAAAAAACCCTAAAATATGCAAATCATGAAGTGAATAAGCTTCTAGAGCTTCATTAGGGTTTGGATGTTTTGATTGATTTTCATTTTTAGAGACCACTTAGGATTGATTGATTTGATTGATTTCGATTGTGTGTTTAATACTTGCTTGGTCTTTCCTGTGATTAGAACGGATAGAATTAGTAGATAAGCCTCGGAAATTCGCATGGCACGTTAAACATCGTATCGTTCTTAGGTATCAAAAGGGCATTAGAGATCTCGATTTGAGATCAATAACGTAACCAAGTCCCTGTACTCAGAATTTCTGATTCGTAGAATCGTGGTATTTCTCCCGTACCTTGATTAGGTTTCTAGTTTACCTACCAATAATGACTAGTGACGACTTCAAAATCACAAACCTAGATTAAATATGAAATTACCTTCCACTATCATGTAAGGTATGGTCTGGGAGAGTCCCTTACACGGAAATATCTCCTGAGCTTGCAAATCCTGAAAGCCCCAAGAAAAAAAGGTGCGGCACGACAGGCTTAGCGACTCCATTGGGGAATCCTAATTTTTTTAAGTGGACTTAGGCCTAGATAGAACAATATACTTATGTTTTGTGCTTGCAAGGATCCCAGGTGCGTCCCGCTAATGATAGTGTTAAATGGTTTTATAGGCGGGTAGTATAAGGGATGTTGTCTTTGCTAACCCTTCTTTTGTAGGATGGTGTTGGGATTGAATGTGTTTTGAATAAATTTTAGAAGTGTTGTTTAGTCATTAATTGCTATGCATATCTTTAAATTGCTTTAGCACTATACCATTAGCACACACTACCTGTGGCCCAACCCCGGCTACATTTAGGATTACTCTTAGAAGGTATATGTTTAGGTGAAACTATGGGCCGATTGCTCATGGGATCGTTTAAATACAATGCCGATCATAGAGGTGGAATAATATTCCATAACTTTAGGCCGATTGCCTATTGGAATGGAATCTCTTGTCCATTAAGGTACCTTGAACTTTTAGTATATTCTATCCTTTTAAGTGTCAAAATTTCACTAGTTACATTCACTTATTTTTGTGGTTGGTATACCTAAAACCAAACAAAAATATTATAGTAAGCAAGTATCGTTCTATTCCATTCCTTTACAATTATGCATGTTAGTTGGCACATTTTTAAAAAATGTCTCGATAACATTCAATGCTTGATCTAGATGCCCTTTGTTTTAGAATGCATGATTAGGGCGTCATACTCCATTTGACCATTCTTTCTTTTTTAGATGAAATGTATAGGTCAATGGCGGATTTCTCATGTAATTCAAATGTATAGGTCAAGGGCGTTCATTTCAATGTGTTCGAAATTGCAAACCATGGATTAGGACTTTATGGTCTAAATGGAGTATGACAAAATGGGCATTTACATCACACATTGAATTTGTTAATGATCTCAACTATATGCTCTTTTAAGGTTTAAACGGATTCAAAATGACACTTGCATTACTTTCGAGGCATGCAAGTGTATTTAACCTCCGTCCTACCTTAAAAGAACATGTAAGTGAAACAAGGGCATTAAAATCAATTAGTAATCCATGATGAATAATAATCACTTTCTTTTACATTCTTTAGATTGAAATGGGGAAACTAGACATACAAGTCATTCCTATTTTAAGGAAGGAGTTTTTGGCATGGTGAGTAAACACGACAAAGGACAACAAAGCATACGTAAGGAAAAGGCTCAGTATTTGTTCAAGCTCATCAACCTAGAGAACCAAGTGAGTCTATTCTAAGCATTATCCCATTTCTTGGAAGTTACCACTGTCACATTTCAATTGGGCGAGCATGAGATGGTACCTACACTAGAAGAATATAAGGCAATCATTAGGATTGATTTCAAGTCAAGAACCATTGAGCCCCTAGTCGGATTGAAACCTACAAGTGTTATAGCTGAATTTTTAAACTTGAAGACCCCTCAAGTGGAAAAGTTGATCAAGTCAAATACTGGGAGATTTCCTCTATCATACTTAGTGGACAATTACTCCAAATTGCCGAAAGAAACGGGAAATACTTCCGTGAGGGTTTTTATTTTGGCTTTCTTCGGATTCGTTTTATTTCCCATATCAAGGACGGGATTAAATCCTCTTGTTGCGGTAATTGCTAGGCAAGCTTGCCTAAAATGGAACTTCTCCAATATGCTCTTGGTGGAGACCATCATTTCACTGAACAAATACCAAAATCAACAAAAGGGTGTACTGCAAGCTTCAGCTGAGTTACTTTATGTATAGTTTATCTCCCATATTCGGCCTTGGGAATGTTATATGCACATTCGAGAGATCGACTCATCTATCAACCTTCTTGAGAAGTATTTGAAACTCCAAGATAAAATACCAAAGTACTCTTTTCATGAGTGGGCAAACTTCATTAGAGTATTAACTCCTGACCAGCTTCAATGGAAAATTCGATGGCCGAAGATAGCAGAAGCTCAAATTACTACCCAAGATGATAATTTTGTGCCTTCGTTAGGATTAAGTGGCGGAACTGCTTATTGTCCACTAAGAGTCTTAAGATAATTCGGCATGGTTCAACAAATTCTACCTATTTGGCATCCTGAGGCATTCACATTTGAGATACCGCAAAAACCTCTACCTGAAAGGAAAAATAAAGAATTACGGACAAGGGTTGATGGAATCGTGAATTCCTTGAAGAGATCAAACAAACAAATAGTATAATGACCGGAAGATTTGGAAGGAGAAATGAAGCTCTTTTTGGCATCTAATGAGTATATAATGTGGCTGAAGGCTAAGCAACCAATTGACGTCGAACCTTATGTACCGTTGAGTGTTACAACTCATTTTGATGAGCCATATATCTCAGTGTACATTGTGCCAAGCACGCCAAGCGTAGAGCTGTTTGTTCCCGAGGAAGTGGTGATTGATGTGGAAGAATGGGATACACGAGTTAAGGAGTATGAAGAAGCTGAAGCTACTTTAGCTAGCAAGAACCCTAGACTTGTTTAAGATAGTGTTTCTCTATTTTGATGAATAGCATTGTAATAAAAATTTTTCAAAATTGAAACAACTGCTTAATGAAGGTTCGAAATATTGAAGAATCACCATGGATTATGATTCTTTGAATTGTATGATTCTTTGAGAAAGACATTGATTAAGAACTTTATACAAAGTTAAGGCTTGTATGAAATTTCTTATCATTGACAATCTTATAAAACCATACAATTAAAAAAATGTAGGGTTTTATGATCATTTTACCATGCTGATATCAGGTCTTTTTTTGGCAAATTAGGTTGTTTAGCAACGGAAGATAAAAGACCTTGGACTCACTTACAAGTTAGAATGGCAAAAGAAGAAACCCGTACTCGACTAGCTGAAATCAAGAATCAAATGATCCAAATGGTTGCAATGATGGCAGAAATGAAAGCTTTTATTCTTGCATCTCAAGGATCTTATCCTACTACTCTAAATGTGGGAGCTTCAAACGCTACCGAAACACCAGTTGAAGACCCAGTCAGAAACAAAAAACCGATTCAAGAAAATTCTCCAAAGACTACGCCTGAGGTGGTAAATTTGGAAGATGATGATCAAATTAGGAACACATCCAAAACAAAGGATGAAGAAGAAGCCAAGAGATTAGCCAAAATTGAAGAATGTTTAGCAAGTCAAGGTTATGAGCTTCAAAGGTTCGACAAGTTCTCACCGTACGCAAAGGCAGTTGTCCTAGAAATTTATAAAGAACCAGAGTTCGTGAGTAAATATGATGACATTGGTTGTCCCAAGAGCCATTTGAAGTATTATCTACATAAGATGACAAGATATTCAGACAACATGCCACTTCTTATCAGCACATTTCAAGATAGTTTGAGAGGGGCAACCCTTGTATGGTATACAGCTCTCGACATTGAAAACTTCACTGAATAGGATCATTTGGCAGGAGAATTTCTTCGCCAGTACAAGTTTAATGTTGAAATACTCCTAACTAGAGAGGATCTCATTAGAACTGAGAAACGAAAGAATGAAGGGTTCAGAGCCTATGCTCAAAGATGGAAAGCTATTGCTTCACAAGTAAAGCCCGCCATAAGTGAAGACGAGCTCATTGAACTCTTTCTAAAGTCATTGCCAATTGAGTATTATGACAAACTTCATATTTCAGGCTGTCAGACGTTCACCATGTTGGTAAAAGTAGGTGAGAGAATTGAATGGGGTTTGAAAGAAAAGAAGGCTCAAGAAACAGCAGCATGAAAGACTTACCCCAGAAAAAAAAAAAAAAAAGACAAAGAACCCATCCAAGAAATGGCTATAGTGTCAAGCCTAAGTACTCATGAAGCATCATTTCCGAAACAATCAAATGTTGCTTGGAAAAATCCGAGGCAATTCGAGCCAAATAAAAGGCTCGTGAGGCAATATACATCGTTGCCCCGACCCTTGTCAAAACTATTACCAATGCTTCTGGAAAGGCATTTGGTGGCCAAGGAAATACCAAGAGACAATCTTGCGAGATTTTCTTGGTACAATGAGTCAAAAACTTACATCTATCACATAGGAGAAAGGGGACATGATGTAGATAATTGTCTTACTCTAAAGTATAAGGTTCAACAGCTCATTGACAAGAAGATATTGAACTTCCAAGAGCCCGAGCCAAATGTACATCAAAATCCTCTTCTAGAGCATAATACAATAAACATGATCAAGGATGAGGAAACGATGATCAAGTCTAACAATGAAGATGAATATGAAGTCATGATTAAAGCTTCTCGATTAGGAGATGCTCGCTTTCATCAATAAGCACTCCTAAAAAGCGAGACTGTAGACAACTTAGGAGAAGACTCTGGAAAATATAACTTCCAAGTGAAATACACCCCACCGCCATAGGCATTCAAAAATGAAGTAATTGTGCCTGATGATTGGGGTGGTATGGACGATGAAACCAATCTTGAGGAGAAAGCTCTACCCAAGAAAGAAATGCTTTAAGATAAAATAGATCAGGATGAAAAAGAGTAAGAAAAAATCCGTCAGGGTGAAAGGCGTTTCACCCAAAAGCATATGTCAAAAGCGAAATTGTAGACTTACTCGGTCAAGACAGCGGTAAATACAATTACCGTGTCAAATATACACCACCACCATGGGCGTTCAAAAATGAAGATATTGTACCGAACGGATGGGGTGGCATGGATGAGGTCCCGATCAGCCAATTGAATTTCGAGGAGAATGAAGATCAGAAAGAGAAAAAGAAGAAAAAGACTCATCGAGGTAATAAGCGATTTGTTTGAAAGGCACGAAGACAAGATGAAGTTGTTGATTATCTGGGTCAAGACAGCAGTAAATACAATTACCATGTCAAATATATACCTCCTTCATGGGCATTCAAAAACAAAATAATTACGCTTGATGGTTGGGGTGGAATGGATGCTGACGAAACCAACAGAAGCATGGTATCCATGATTACACCATTTCTAATCAAGCTTGATAAGGTAGATAAATATAAAGAGGAGGAAGGTCCCATAACACCAATCACTAGTCAACTTCCCATTGATCAACTGAGGATCGAAAAAGAAGAAACCAAGCTTATGATCATCACTCTCCCTCCAAAAGAAAAGCTTACTACTAAGTGTATACCTTGGCATTATTCTCCCAAAGAAGTCGATGCCATAACCCGATCGGGGAGATGCAATGCCCCGAAGGATAGTGAACACGAAAAAAAAGGAGTGACTGAAGAAGATGTTAAACAGTTGCTTTTGATCATGAAGAGGAGTGAATTTGAGGTAATTGAACAGTTAAGAAAGATGCCAACACAGATTTCTCTGTTAAATCTCTTCAAGACTTCAGAAAGCCACAAAATGGTACTTATAAAGCTTCTCAATGAGGTTCACGTTCTCAATGAGGTTCACGTCCTTGAGACGATTAATAAAGTACAATCGGAAGACTTTGTAGGCACTATTCTTCTAAATGATCAAATTGCCTTCTCCGAGGAAGATTTCCCAATTGACGAGCGTTCCCATAATAAGGCTTTGTATATTGGCGTCAGATGCCGAGGCAAGGAGATGTCATGGGTACTGATCGATAATGGTTCCGCACTTAATTTGTGTCAACTAAGTACACTGCATCGCTTGGAGATTAGTGAAGAGTTCATCAAACCTTCTAAGGTAGCCGTGCACTCGTTTGATGGAATGAAAAAAGACGTCATTGGCGATATCGAGCTCGAGGTAAACATAGGCCCTGTGCCTTTTCTGATTGATTTCCAAATAGTGGATATTTCGAGGACTTTCAACTTGTTACTTGGAAGATCTTGGATTCATATGGCTGGCGCCATTCCTTCAAGTCTCCATCAGAAGGTCGGATTTGTCATTAATGGCAAGATGATCACCGTACACGGGGAGATAGACTTCACCACCTATAAAGAGAGTGTAATATTGTATGTTGAACCCGATGTGAAAGAAGAATCAAGTTATCATTCCTTCGAAATGATCTCAATGATGTAAATTCCTACTGGTTGCATCATAAAATCCTCGGAGTTCTCAACACCATCCATTATGTTTGGAAGGATGTTATGCCAATATGGATTTACTCCCGGTAATGGTCTTGGATTGAAATCCCAAAGAATCAAGGAACCTATCACTGCACTCACTACAAGGATGAAGTACGGAATAGGTTATATTCCAAATAACTCTAAAGATCGCCATGGAGGCCAAGGCCAAAGTCAAAAGAACCATGGAGGCTATAAAGGCCGAAATGATCGCCTTATTAATCCACCTATATGGAAGAGTAAAGCTAGGGAGCTTCCCTATCATCATATGTCACGCCCCGAACCCCTCGAAGCGCAACCATCCCACGTACCGGTCTAATCTGCTGTGACGTCCTAGGGCGCGTCACTGACCCAACTCCCAACACTGAGCATAAGGCACATGTAGAAGCAATGATTAAAACACCCGCACAAAACAATACATGACCAAGGGTAGCAGAAACGTTAAACAATTCAAAGCCTAATAATCAAGACTTGCATTGGACTTCAAAACATATACAATGTCCACTAATCACCAATACAAAACACCAAACAAAAGTGGGTTGACGGCCACTACTAACAAAATCCCTAAGTGGCCAAGGGGCAGTCTACGGTGGGGCTACAATCAAAGGGTTATTGGCCTGACCTAAGGGAGGCTAAGACTAATCCTAGGAAACTTAATCGGGATCAGATCTTGATGACTCGAACTCAACCTCGATTATCTCATCCTCCGAATCCATCTGCTCGACCTCGCCAACCTGATCAGGATCTTGCTCTATAGGCTCCGGATTCTCATATGGATCGGGTACACCGGGCAACCTCTATCAAGAGTTTGAAAAATGGGGTTTAAATAACTATGAAACGAATCTCAGTGAGTAGGCCTCCTAAATCGAAACTAGGCTAACATGCATCTTCCGACAAGCAAATCAACATAACCATAAACCTAGGCCCTCGGGCTCAGATCAATCATACAACTGACCCTGCAAGTTAGGCATTTTATATAAATCACGTTACATACGTAACACACTGGTCACACGTATGCCATATGCATGCTCATGCTTCAAAGTGCCTGTCTCACACACGAATCACCGGCACGCACATTAGTCACATACTCTGGCACACATTTACCATGCTTATGAATTTTCTCAAATCATGCACTCTAGCACACGGCTCATTTTGCAGTTTATAAACTGACCCGAAGGCCATGACCTGAAGGCCCACAATATTCCAACCCGAAGGCCACGACCCGAAGGTTCACGACACTCCTCGGCCCGCGCCAAAGCGCATCCGGCCCAGTGTTTCTAGCCTGCTTCAAAATGCATGAGGCGCAACACCAATCTCCTTACGAACCAACGCCGTCTTCCGGACGAACAGGGCATCATCCGCTTCAAAGTGCATAAGGACGGTACAACCCGAAGGCCACAACTCGAAGGCCTTAAGTGATTACACAGCACATTGCCAATTTCTATCTGAACCCAGCGTAAAACGCATTGGGTAATTAGGTGATCACATGCTCATGTCAGGCACGCATTCTCACACAATCTCATCTCATGCCCCATTTTCGATATACATAATGTGTGGCCATGCAATGTCGTACAATGCAACATGAGCATTCAATTTCAGCATGGCATTTCAACGAACATGCCAAATCAACGTGCTTAAATAGCCAATCAATTGCCCATACTTATTCGCATAACATGCACACTTGGCCGACTAGTACCATGTGGCCCAAAACATAATTTACGCATTTAGGTAATAAACATTCACACCAATGATTCGCCAATCACATATCGCATTGCTCAAACACGAAATCAGGTTGCATGGCATTAAACAATTGAACACGACAAAGTACCATTCAACCACCGAGTCGCTCAAATGAGGCACCACAAAAATTTAACACAATCAAGCATAATTTATACCCAAATCAGCCATTACATGGCGCAACCATTCACACATGGCAATTCATGAACAAACCATACATTAGTCGTACAAGGCCCAATTAAACCTCAATGGATAGCCACTACTCGGTCTGAGAGAGAGAAAACCGGGAATATACAAAATCGGGTCCAAACTGGGCTGTTGCGTAGTGACCGAAATCCATTTGAAAGAAATGGTAAATCAATTCCAAAAATTATGAAATTTGGATTTGTTGTACAAAACATCTCAATAAACATTTTCCGTGAGAACTCAAAATCCAGTTTTAACCATAAACACCTCGTTTTGTCACTTGAAATCAGACAAAAATCAACCCGTCCGATCAGGCCACCTGACCATCAAAATGCATCTCATCCAGTACCCAAATCACTTTGGAAAATATTGAATTTTTATATGTTGTACCCACAAATGTCCCCAACAATTTTTGTGAGGGAAGTATTTTGAAAATAGACCTAGAAAAATTTATAAAAATTCGAACAAACCCAAAGGTCGGGTGAACAGTAAATCGGGCAATTTTGTTTCGGTCCAAAGATGGACTTCCGAATGGCCTCAAATGATTTCCAAAAATTCTCAAATTAAAGTATGATATACTTAAAGATGTTGGGAACAACTTTCCATGAAGAACACTTCTTTAGATTAGGCCCACAATTATCACAAAAAAAAAAAAAAACAAAGCACAGAGGTACAGTAAAATCAGTAATTCAAGAATCATTAAACTTGCACCATTAAAAAAATCCAGCCATCCAACTTCTAAACCAAGTCTCCACAGCCTTAAAACCATCCCTAAATCATCACCTTAGGCCCTTAAAATCACCACAACCTTAGTCCAAATCAGCTCCCACTAATTAACCCTTAAAACTTGTCTAAAGCGCACATAATCCTAATTAAGAGTTAGGATTTCCACTCACCTATTTATGCATCCCAAAATTCTAGTCGACGGGAAAGGACGGCTGATTGCCGGTAAACGGCAAAATCGGCAGCGGCATTCCGGCGGCTCACAGCAGAGGTTCTGGTCGGTGAGGGTGGTGGCGGCGAATGGCGGTCCTCTCGTGCGTGACGGCGCTCCGGCGAGCGGCTTCTCCGGCCGTCGGTGGTCCCAGGCCGAACAAGGGGAAGAGAGGGAGGAGGTTTTGGTGGGAGGAAGACGAGAAAGGGGAAATGGCCGAATGAAGAGAGAGAGAGAGAGAGAGAGAGAGAGAGAGAGTCAATGGTCTTAAATAGGGTTTTGACCCACTTTTCTCTATTCCCAAACTACCCATCTCTCACTTGGTCCATATTAGTCTAAGCCCAATAATTGAGGGGTATTCTTGTCCAATACATTTGGGCTGATAATTATCCACATAATTTTCCCAAAATGATTTCCAATAATTATTCTCAAAATTCGGAATACCTAATTAGGCCTAGGAGCAAAATCGTAATTTTTCGATTTCAGGCCAAAATTCTATTTTTCGACCATACCAACCTCAAATGTATGTGGCCACTCAAAAATGACGTTGGCATCGCAAAATAGTCGCAAACACCCACAAAATTTCGACATCAAAGGTCGGGTCTAATTTGGCGATTAAAATTGCTCAATTCAAAATTTTAGAGCCTCTCACTGACGGGTGACTATTTATGGGTTATGCGTATCAACCTAGGGTTACTCGAGTCGTGACAGATTCAATTACCAGGAGAACGCAAGGAATTATTGGTTATTCCAGGGGTCACGATCGTTCGGTTCAAGTTCGAGATTTGTTTGCCACTTGTACTCTCGGTTGAGCGGAATCACCCGCAATCCGATCGTACGTCGTTGGTCAAACCAAATCCGTCACTTTCCTAAAATCGACCTACACTGGCCCAAAATACTTCCCTATCGTTTCTCTGAATCAATGCCCGATTTGCAATCGGGTCCCCGGTCCACATACCGTTTTCCTAATTAGCATTTCCCATTGGTTAGTATCCCACAAGGGGCCAGCTTCGGGCGAGACGTACTAAAATCAGATGAGAAATAATATCCACTTGGTTGGATCCCGGAAATAGGTCGAAATTCAGGATGTTACATCAGATCCACATCAATGAAACTTTTCCTGGATCTTCCAAGCTATTTCAAGAAGACGACTTACATGCAAAGGAAGAATCTGTTCTGCCAAGTTTATTTGTGGAGAATATCATTAATGTTATCATAATAGGGATAGAAAATACCTACACATTGGAGTAGAAAGATTCTCTTGAACCTTTGTTACTAGTTTTTCGTTGCATTTTGTTAATTGCCATTTCAAATTTCTTGTGATTTCAGTTCAGTTGCAATTTACATTCCTTTTGATATAGATGTAATTGCATTTTTCAATTCAATAAAAGTAATCAAATGTTTTGTTAAGGACATGTAGAAACAAAACCAAATTTATGATGAACATTATCCTCATTCATGAGGCTTGAGGCTTTGGGTTTCTATATTGCTCCTCATTGCGAAAATGATTTTAAGAGCAAGGAAGTTTGATGATATGAGGACTAGCTCTATTTTTATGTTTTTTCAAAATAAATTTCAAAATGAATTTCCCAAAAGGTTTTCATAGGACCACATGCGTTACTTACTTTATATACAATTACTAATCATGTTTGTTACATGTTAGGCATTCGCATTCGCATATGCATAATGGGTTCATATGTGACCCAAATTTTTTCGAGGAGATCACTTGCGATATTGAAACAAATAATGAAAATGAGGAATGGATAAAAAAGGAATAGATTCGTCATGAAGAATCAAAGCCACTCACATTAGAGAAAACGATTACTGTTAATCTGTGTGATAAAGAGAATTCCAAAGAGGTTAAGATTGGAGAAAATCTTCACTCAGTATAAGCAGAAAGGTTCACAGATTTGCTCAAGGAATATCAAGATATATTCGCATGGTCTTATGCTGACATGCCAGGCCTTGATCCAAGCATAGTTAAACATGCTTTGCCAATTAATCCAAGTATTCCACCAAAGAAGCAAAAACTGATGCAAACAAAGCCAAAATTGGCGAAGAAAATAGAAGAAAAAGTGATGAAATTACTCAAAGTCAGTTTCATTGAAGTAGTACCATATCCAGAATGGGTTGCCAACATAGTACCCATAATAAAGAAAGATGGTTGGGTGCGAGTGTACGTTGATTAGCGCAACCTAAATAAAGTAAGCCCTAAGGATATTTTCTCACTTCTACATATTGATGTACTAGTGGATAGCACTGCTGGGTTCGAAACATTTTCATTCATGGATGGTTTCTTAGGATATAATCAAATCCTCATGAAAAAATAGGATAAGGCGAAAACATCCTTCATAATACCATGGGGCACATTTTGTTACAAAGTGATGCTTTTTGGTTTGAAAAATGCCAGTGCCACATATCAAAGGGTAATAGTAACTTTGTTCCATGACATGATGCACAAAGAAATCGAGGTACATGTGGATGACATGATTGCAAAATCCAAGCAAGGAGAATATCATGTTGAGGTGCTTCGCAAATTGTTCGAAAGATTTAGAAAGTACAAGTTGTGACTGAACCCCAACAAGTGTGTATTTAGGGCCTGGCAAATTGTTAGGATTTATGGTCAGTAACACAGGAATCGAAATAGATCCTTCCAAGAACAAAGCAATATACGACTTAAAGACTCCTTCTACGGTAAAAAAAAGTGAAAAGCTCGTTGGGGCGATTAAACTACATTGTTCGTTTCATATATCAACTTTCTGAGACTGCTAAACCATTCTTCAAACTATTGAAGAAAAATGCCAAAGTAAAGTGGGATGCGGAATGTCAACAAGCCTTTGACAAGATCAAAAAATATCTGGTATGCCCATTAGTATTGGTACCACCAATTCCTGGAGTCTCACTGTTCTTATATTTGACAATTTATTATGAGTTGTTAGGAGCGGTGCTGATACAAAGAAGATCAAATGATGGTAAAAAACAAGTCATTTGTTACTTGAGCAAGAAATTCACAACATCAAAAGTGAATTACCCAGCAGTTGAGAAGACATGCATTGCACTGATTTGGGTATTACACAAATTAAGACAGTGCACCCTTCATCATCAAATTTTACTAGTGACCGAGAATTATCTGATTAAGTACCTTCTTGTGAAATCCTCCTTGGTTGGGAAATTAACAAAGTGGCAAGTCTTATTCATCCCAAAAGTCAGTCAAAGGACAAGCGATAATAGACATATTGGTAGAAAATTCGCAGAATATCGCCAGTTTTGAAGAATAGCTTGATTACCACATATTGACATTGGTCAATGACAAATGGACAATGTATTTTGACGGTGCAACCAACTTATCTAGATCAGGAATTGGGGCAGCACTAATCTTTCCATAAAGCCAACACTACCAGTATTTGCGAAATTGGTATTTCCATGCACCAATAACGTCGCTGAATACGAAGCATGCATTCTCGGCTTATAATTAGCACTTTCAATGAGAGTAAAAAGGTTGCAAGTATATGGAAATTCTATACTCATCATATTGCAAACAACTGATGAATGACAAACTTGAGATGCCAAACTAATTCCTTATCACAAATATTTAGAACAAATGACAGAAAGTTTCGAAGAGATAACATTTGATTATCTTCCAAGAACTCAGAATCATTTTGTAGATGCTCTTGCAACTTTGTCATCTTTACTACAAGCTAAAGATGGTATAGATATAAAACCATTGAGAATCAATATTCTCGAATAACTAGCTCATTACATGATAGTCCAAGTAGAGTTCGACAACGAACTATGGTATCATGACGTCAAAAGATATCTTCAATCAGGAGAATTTCCTAAAGAAAGCCAACCAGGTGACAGGAAATTTATAAGGAAGATAGCCAACAAATTCTTCCTCAGTAGTCAAACCCTCTGTAAGAAATCATTTGATTCAACCTTGTTAAGATGTATGGATGCTACAGAAGCTGAACAGATCATGAAAGAAATTCATAAGGGGGATGTGGACTACACATGAATGGATATCTTCTAGCCCGAAAGATTATGAGATTGAGATATTATTGGATGACAATGGAATTAGATTGCATCCAACATGTGAGATGTCGCGATCAATGTCAGGTTTATGGAGATAAAATCAATGCACTGCCAAATGAGCTACATCAAATGTTCGAGCCATGACCATTTTCAATGTCGGGCATTAATATGATTGGTCCAATCAACCCCAAGGCCTCAAATGGACACTGATTTATCCTGGTTGCTATTGATTATTTCACTAAATGGATTGAAGCAAACTCCTACACAAATGTTACTACCAAGAATGCTGCAAGATTCATCAGGCGGACATCATTACTAGGTGTGGAGTTCCAGAATCAATAATTACAGATAATGGCTCAAATCTAAATAATAGAATCATAGATGATTTACTCGAACACTTCCATGTTCGACATCTAAACTCATCTCCATATCGTCCATAAATGAATAGAGCAGTTGAAGCGGCAAATAAGAATATCAAGAAGATATTGGCCAAGATAGCCAAAAATTATCGTGATTGGCACGAAAGGTTATCGTATGCTCTAATAGCATATCGAACTTCAATTCAAACATCAACTGGAGCAACTCCATTTTTCTTGGTTTACAAAATGAAAGTAGTGCCACCTGTTGAAGTAGAAATTCCTTCTTTAAGAATACTATCTAAGTTAAAGCTTTCAAAAGCTGAGTGGATCCAACAAAGATATGAACAACTCAACATGATCGATGAAAAGAGATTAAAAGCTTTATGCCATGGACAAGCCTATCAAAGACGAGTTGCTAAATCCTTTAATCGAAAGGTGAAACCGAGGAATTTCAAAACAGAGGATTTGGTAGCGAAGAAAGTTATCTTCAACAATTCAGGCCCTCGTGGCAAATTCATTTCGAATTATGAGGGTTCATATATTGTCAAGAAGGTTCTTCCTGAAGGAGCATTGAATCTTGTAGACATGGCAGGAACGGAACTAGCCTATCCTGTAAATGCAGATGCTGTTAAAATTTTCTATCCATGAAATAAAGACAAACATTCAAGAAAAGATTCGGGTCACTTTAGAATATGTGCATATCATGCATATTGTGCATGCCATGCATTTCATGAACATGTTTATCTGTTTTGCAGAAGAAAGCAAAAAGAATCTGAACCAATTGATGATTTCAGAATTCCCAATGGAGTTATCAAATGGTAGAAGGAAGTATCACTTCCAATTCCATTTTCCATTGATATTCTCTAATGTGTTTTCCTTTTTTTCATCCCTAGGAAGACAAAGAAAAGACAGCAACAAAAGAAGAATCCCCAGTAGAACCAAAGCAAAAACATGTAAATAAAAAGGATCTGGGTAAGTTGATCAGACAAGTATCCTCTAATCATGAGAGCTTGTGTTAAAGAAGTCATATTTTTAAGAGAAAAACAAACTTCTTTTTCTCCAAGCAGAATGACACTAAATTGAACAAAGCAAAACAAATTGTTTTGAAAAGAAAAATACCTCAAAAATGTTTTGAAACACGCTTTCTTAGAGAATGCACTATGTGACATTCTGAAATCTGAACCCACTTGGAATTTATGAAATTGATGATTTTATGGACGTACTTGTAGTTAGATCTCAACTGAAACTGATCACTCCTGGGACACTAACCGTTAAGGAATGGCTAATTAGGAATTTAAATTCGCGTGACCAAAGAAACTTGATCGTAAGCTAACTTTTGACCATAGAAATTGTCGATGTAACATTTTGAGTTAATGTAGGCCGATCTAAGGATAGGTAGGGATCAATTCGCCGTTGTTATACGAGTAGATCACGGGTGATTCCGTTTGAACACAAGATGAATTGACGAATGACCCTAAACCTATACCAAACGATCGCGCCCGTCGGAACTAGCGATCGATCCTCGCGATTACATGACAACTGAGGTCGTCACGATCCAAGTGAGCTTAAACGTGACTTGATTTAGCATCGGTCACGGGTTGAATATGCGAATTTCCCCAAAAGCCATCGTTAGCCTGAGATACGCTCAAGTTACGTTATTTAAATTTAGTCATTGATTAGAGACTAAGTTTGGGCATCAGAAATTTAGAAAGTCATGACATGATATTTGGACGACGTTATTATTAGCGTGATTAGCCTTAGAATTGTCCGGATCCTTCAAAAAAATCGAATTTTGGCAAGAAATGGAAAATAACCGTTTTACCCTTGGGACTTTGTTAAGGCTAAGAATAATGGGAGAAGAACATTTTGGTCATTTCACTCTTACTTTAGAAATGACAATTTTTTGACAATTTTGCTTTTGGACTTTTTGTGAAATTCCCATTTTGCCCTTTGATATTTTTGGGAAAGAATTGATCTCGGCCGTTGATCTCAAGATAAAAACGAATCGTGGCCGTTAAGTAGAAAGTAGAGAGAGGGGCAAGATAGTAAATTCCCTTGGGTTTGGACATCAATTATTGGTGTGCAATATTTAAGCCTTCTCTCTCTCTCTCTCTCACTCTCTCTCTCTCTCTCTCTCACACACACACACACACCCTCTCATTTCTCTCTCTCCCTCTCCCTCTCGACCAACCCTCCCCCTTGCTCCCGTGATCGTGGCCAACCGTTGCCACCGTGCATCCGCCGTGCTGCATACCCGCCACTCGGTCGTTCCCGACACCGCGGCCTCGCTACACCACCACCTCACCATCTCTCTCCCTTACCCTCTCGATCGATCTCCCTCTCCCTCTCTCTTCCCATGGCCGTGGCCCAACCAACCAAGCCAAGCTGTCGCCGCCGTCGCCGTCTCGCCAGACCGCCATAGTTGCCACGTAACCGCTGTCTTACCGCCCTCTCTCTTACTTGGACGCACCTAGGATTCCCTGTAAGTTACACTCTAAACCCTATTTAGAATATTGGATATTAACGGACTCGTTTAGACGCGGTTTAGTGTAGTTTAGGGGCTGATTTGGATGAGGAGCCTTAGGAATGAATTTGTGGCATTTTGGTGGAAAATTATAGGCCAAATAAGGGCTGAGATTGGTTGGTTTGAGTGCTGTAAATTTCTTTTTGGCACGTAGAATGGATAGTTTGATTCGACAATTAATTGTGTGAGACTGTTGTGTAGTACCGTGATTGTCGTTCTATGGTTTTTACGATGAAAAATGGCATTTTGTATGATGGTTGTATGTTGTTATATGGCTAAATTGTGATGGTTGATTTGGGTGCGTTTGAATGCATGTACTTAATGCCCGAGTATGTGAACGTATGAGATTTGAGACGTGCGATGTGCGTGTGTTCACTAAAAGCCCTGAGGCATGTTTACGTGAGGCACAGATAAAATATGGCATGTTGGTATGTTCACGTGATCACTTAATCCCTGAAACGTGTTTATACAGGGAATTAAACCGGCCTAAGGCGTGTTTACATAGGTCGTGATACAAATGTGTAGCTTGAGGCGTGTTTACGCGGGCTGTGGAAAGAGAATGAGAATGAGATGTGTGATGTGGCAAGTAAGAATGAGATCGAGCTTGAGGCGTGTTTACGCGGGTCGGGATATGAATGTGTAGCCTGAGGCGTGTTTACGTGGGCTGAGGAAAGAGAATGAGAATGAGATGTGTGATGTGGCAAGTGAAAGTAAGATCAGACTCGATGCGTGTTTACGCCGGTCGTTGGCAAGTTTAACGAAAATGATGTGGTGGTGCATGACAGAGTGTGAAATGCAGAGTTCGAAAATGCTATGTGTTCGACATTTGCTTTTGGGTATGTAAATAGTTTAGAAAATGCATGTGGTTTGAAATTTGTGAATTTGAGACTAACGTGCAGATTGTGGGTACCGAGAGCCTAGGTAAGTGCATTTGTGAGCTTGTCATGTGTGTATTGAATGATATTGTGTTTGGACTTGTTTAGAGGTACGTAGTAGCTTAAGTAGGGTTTAGGCTGTCAATTTATTAAGATTTGTCTCATGGTTGTTTAACCAAACCATTTCAAAACCCCGGCCTGAACCATGAATCTTCCACCACCATCGCTCCAGCGTTTTGGTATACCGATGCACACAGAGCATTCAATTATAGAGTATCTGATAGACGACAATATGGCTTGGATTAAGCATACGATCGTAGTCTGGGTAGACATAGGGCAACCCCTCTGACAAGCCCACACTTATACTACCTGGTGTTTCCGGGATGGGTTTGATGAGTTTGGCCCTGTCTGAGATTTTGATATCCCCTTTGATGAAGTGGGAGACTAGGACCCGTCAGCTATACCCCCTCCCGATGGCGAGATGACTAGAATAAACACGAGCCTCGTAAAGTCAGGACATCAGCATGTACCTGTAACACCCGAACCTACAGTGGCAGAGCCGGATCCAGAGTCGGAGGAGTCACAGGTTGGATTTGACCTGATGGATGTAGATTTAGGTACAGAGCAAGAGGAGGAACCTGTAGAAGAGCAGCCCGAAGAAGAGTATGAGGAACCACCGGAGGAGGAACCAGAAGCGGAGTCAGAGGAGGAACTAGGAGAGGGATCGGAGGAAATTTGGAAGAGGAGTCTGAGTCAAAGGAACGGATTAAGGTTCCGTTAGAGTCGGGAGACGAGGATAACCTTATTGAGATCGAGGCAGACTCAGAGTCTTCAGAGGAGCACGTGCCTCAAGGGGATTCATATTCGGATTCTAGAGAGACTGAATTGGAGTGGAGACCGTCTGCAGGGCGTAGGGGCTAGTTTAAGGGTAGATAAACCTTTTTGAAGTGTCCCATTTTTGGAATTAAAGTATACCTAGACTACTAATCCTTTTAATGGTGTGATTTGTAGAAGCTAGTTCGTGTGTGTATCATAGTTTGATGTAAAATTGGTGATTTTATGAAGTGACTAATTGTTGTAATATGAATGAGAATGGATATTGTATATATATCAAGGTGTAATATAATGTTTGGTGGCTTGGTGAATTATCTCCCCCTATTACCTCTTGATTTTTACTGTCAGGGTTTTTGTTTTTGCTTTCACCGCGTTCAAACTCTGATGTGATTCATTTGAGTCGGCGACATTTCTTGGCACGTCGCACTAATTCGATCAAAGAGGGGTGTCGCGAGCTCGATGGGGTTCAAAGCGTGACACACTAAGCATCAAAATTCCCTAAAAAAGATAATTTGACTAAAGCCTTTGAAAAATTTTATAGAAAAAAGTTGGGATCAAATCGAATGGAAAGACCTTCAAATGATGAAAGGTAAGCCATATCCAAACACGTCCCTTATACACTCAAAGTCAAAATAGAAAAGTGAGTGAGAAAAACTCATTCGAAAGAAATAGGGGATATTCACAATGATTACATGGATTAAAATGATAAATGGCAATCATTTTACTATCCCAAACACATGTTTATCCCTTGCAAACCCAAATTTGAGCCAAAATAATAGAGAAGTTTTCCCAAAACAACCATGTTAAGAATCACCCAATATTAGGGCAAATTAGGAGATTTGTGGATTGACAGCTCTGGAGAATAGGATCAATAAAGATTTTATTGCATATTCTTGCATCAATCTTTATATGATAACTTCATATGAAGTCATATAGAAGCTTAAGACATCCCAAGAGGAAGAAGATCGTTTCATTTCTTATACCCAAACATATTACCTTTGACAAAGCCCAATTGAGTTTGAATATTCATTTCAGAACCTCAAATTGGTGATCATCTCTTCACACTACAACATGAGCATATAATCCACTTTAATAGATAAGAAACAAAAGGGCAGAACACAGAGTCCTTAGAATTCAAAAAGATTAAAAACAAAAAGTCCGGGGCATGAAAAAGCAGTGTACCTGATAAAAGCAAAACCAAATGCCCGAGAAAAATGAGAAAGAAAAGGTAGTGCAAAAGAAAGCTCAAAATGACAAAAAAAACGTCGTGACAAAGCAAAGTTAAGATCATGAGAGATCATAGATCATAGTAAGTGAGAATAAGCAAAAGAAAAGAGATTGTGATGAATGTTTAGAGGACTCTGATGTTCATAGAAATAAAGATCTCTAGTGAAAAAAGAAGAAAAGGAAAAGTGGTGATGCCAAGAAAATTATCAATTTCATGAAAACCCTGAATTCAAATAAATGAGCCTTTTTTAAGCTTACCCAATACCAACAATACAACCTCTGCCCAAAAACTCTTCAGATTGGGATGTTGAGAGTAAAAACATGACTTTATGACAGAAAGTCATCACTCAAAGAAATGTATGTAATAATATCTTGTTTTGTCCTCAAGGTTCTTAACTTGTAAACCCGAAGTCAATTGTGACGAAATCCTTTTCTTGGTCTCAGAATGCATATCCTTTGAATAGCCATTGACCAAGCCAACATTATAACCTTTTGAAAGACCTTATCGGATCAATTGAATTGTATACATTGCGAATATCTCCGAACACCTAAGGATTGGTTAAGAGAAATAAAATTGAGGGATATCATATCAGTTCCCTTTCAATCGAATGAAGAAAAGACCAAGTTTATAGATCAAAACAAATCATTTCTAATGAAGGTTTTCCAAACGATCATTTCAAGCATTTCTTGAAAGATTGCAAGCATTTTGTCCAAATAATTCCTTGAAAAGGAAATTTGATTGTCTGAGATGCATTTAATACAAAGAATGCATATTTCCAAACCAAGTTTCAAAAGTTTTTGGTCAACTTAAAACCAAGTTTTCAAACAGTTTGTAGTAAGCTCAAGAAAAAAAAAAATCATATTTCAAACAGTTTTGATCAATTTCAAAACTACTTTTCAAAATAGTTTTTGGTCAACTAAAAAGCCATACAAAGGTTAGTGAAACCTCAAAATCATAAAACTCATGATTAAGGCGTTCACTGTTTGAAGTTTTCTTAAAGTCCTACTGGTGATGACCCATTAGGCAAATTCAAGTCCTACAAGCAAAGAGGCCCTAAGCAAATCCAAAGTTTTACTAGTAAAAAATCAATAGACAAATCTAAAGTCCTACAGACGAGAAGCCACTAGGCAAATCCAAAATCCTATAGGCGAGGAGCCTCTAGGCAATTTCCAAAATCCTACTAGTGAAGAATCACTTGGCAAGTCACCAAAATTCAAGTCCTACAGGCGAGGAGCCCCTAGGCAAATCCAAAGTCCTACTGGTAAGGAAATAATAGGCAAATCTAAAGTCTTATAGGTAAGAAGCCCCTAGGCAAATCTAAAGTCCTACAGGTGAGAAGCCCCTAGGCAATTTCCAAAATCTTACTGGTGAAGAATCACTTGGCAAATCTCTAAAATTCGAAGTCTTACATGTGAAGAGCCCCTAGGCAATTTCTAAAATCCTACTGGTGAGGAATCACTTGGCAAGTCTCTAAAATTCGAAGTCCTACAAGCGAGGAGCCCCTAGGCAAATTTAAGTCCTACTAGTAATGAATCACTAGGCAAATCTAAAGTCCTACAGGCGAGGAGCCCCTAGGCAAATTCAAGTCCTACTGGTGAGGAACCACTAGGCAAATCTAAAGTCCTACAGGCGAGGAGCCCCTAAGCAATTTCCAAAATCCTACAAGTGAGGAATCATTTAGCAAGTCTCTAAAATCCTTAGGCGAAGAGCCTCAAGCATTCATGGTTCGTGAGTTCGTCCTTAAACCATGAAATCAGAATAACCATCATAATCATCACCACCATTAATTCACGCCCTTGGATAAGTAACAAAGAAACTCTCACAAACAAGTAAGTTTCTCTCCCTCAATCATTAAGAATCTTTCGAATTATATTCTAAAAAGAGAACCGTTTGATTAGATTACGAATTTCAAAAGCAAGATCCCTAATCAGTTGTTGTGAAATTTTCATCTTATCTTGTTTAGTGAGTCGACTAAAAATTCAGGTGTCACATTATCTTTGAGATCAATCTTTCACGAGTTCAATCTCAAAGAGGAATAGCTGTTGATACTTAATTTTTAGCTTATTTTTTTTAAAATTTTAAAAAATTTCAAAATTAGGACTAGGAATTTTGGCCAAGCCTAGAAACCTATTTCTAAACCAAAAAATAATTTTTTAACATTTTTTCTGAATTTTTCCTTAATTTCTTTTAGTCAAAATAAGTGAGAAAATCAAGAAAAATAACAAATAGAATCAGAAAATTCCATAAAAATAGTCATTAGTCTCATTTCAAATCCAATTTCATGAATGCATCATCAATTTTAAAACATTTTAATCGGGTATATGTTTTTCCCAAAATCGAGCAAAATTAAACCCGAATTGAACCAAAAATGTAATTAAATATGTTCTAGTCATTTCTAAGTCATAGTGTCTTCACAACAAATGATTATGGGACCTTGAATTTCATAATGGTCGGTCCAATTGCATAATTTGGCATAAAAATAAAAAATCCCCAAAATTAGATTGAAAATTAAGAATTTTGAACCCAAATTGGGAATCGTGCCCAATATGAAATTGTCGAAATATGAGACTATCATTTCTAGGGTTAATCAAATGTGAGTAATTCAATTTTGGCACCAAATTTTCCTAATCAGGTCATTAGGACATCGAATTGAACAAAACCCCAATAATCCGATTATAAAAAGTTAAAAAATTAGAACATGATTTTGTCAAAAATTTGGGAAAATTATCTATTTGGGTTCAAAATATGATGAGGAATTCAATATTGCAGTTAAATTTGGAAAATTGGGTTAAAATCGAGTCGAATTTGTGAATTTAGACCAACCCGGGTTTGTTGGGTCGACCAAGTCAACCCGACCGGACCCGGGTCGGTCAGCTTCTTCACCCGGCTTGCCCAAAACACAATAAACCTAGAAAAAACCCAGTTCGCGCTCAAGACTTTGCCGACTTCATGTGAGCAATTTAACATGTTTTAATCAACTTAGCCAGCTGGAGATTCTCCAGCTGGCACCAAATAATCATTCTAATTGATCGGAAGTCGATGGAACGAACTTTAGGGGGGAAAAATCGAGCAACAAAAAGAGAAAAAAAGGAATCCGAGAGGAGGAAGCTATTCGACGAAAGGCTTAAGAGAGAGAGAAAGAGAGAACCAAAGAGAGAAAAGAGGGAGAAATAGATTAAGAAGCGGGTCGAGACTCCCTGAGGCCGAGTGATCGACGCTTTTCCAATTGAAAAGCACTGGCAAATCAGTCTCATTGGTGAGTTTCCTCACCGGCGAACCAAAAGCGAAGCTGATCGTCAAGGTCTGAAAGTTGATTTCATTCAGCTCATCCTAACATTTTCCGATGAAGCCGAGGTATCCAGATTGAAGTCCAAATGATGAAGAACAGCTTCGTAGGTTCAAATTAGCCTAAGAACTCTGATTTGTCATCAAACGAAGAAGGTAAAAACTGATTTTTGTCATGGTTTTTTCCAGAACTCCATAAAATGAGGTTGAACTTGATATTGTTAAATCTGTGGTTTCTTTGTTGATTTTAAGTACTTTGAGACCAAAAATGAGTTTCTGAACATGTTTCTCTTTGTTTAATTGCAAAATGTGGATTGAATGAGCAAAAAATGTGTTGGTTGCCATTGTTGGATTTCGCCGGAGCTCGGGAAACTTCGTCGGAGTGCTCCTTGTGGTCTTAAGCCACTCAAGTTAGTACGTTCTTACCTTGGTTGATGTTTTGAAAGTCATATTGAGCGATTTAGACGGCTAGGGCGAGTATAGTAATGGATCAAATTCTAGAAATTCCAGTTTTAGTTAGAAATGGTTTAGGTTCTTCGGACTTGAATTTTGCCGGTTGACAAAGGCCCGGCGATGAACTGAGTAGGTCGGATTAATAGTCAGTGATATGAGGATGACACAGAACCAAAAATTAATGCTAGAACATTGTCGAATGATCACCGAAGAAGAACTGAAACTAGCAGTCTTGAAAATGTTAAATTGGCATTCATGCACACCAGGTGCTCGACCTAATGCCCCAAAGGGAATATCCCTAAACGACGCCATTTTTTTTTTTGTGTTGTGATCGTCGGGGATGACAAACCAAAGCCCGGTTCGGCTTGGCCGAACCGGGTTGAACCGGGCCGATCTAGTTCATTTTCCCAGTAGGAAATTTAAAAAATAATGAATAATAAAAAAATTAAAAAATAAACAAAAACAAAAAATCTTTAAAAAAATAAAAAATAAAGAATTCACACAAAAAATCAAAAATCAGAAAAATATAAAAAAATTTTGGAAAATCAAAAAAACAAAAAATTCAAAAAAAATAGAAAATTCATAAAAATTTGGAAAATTTAGAAAATACAAGTGAAAAATGTGAAAAATTCAGAAAAATAAAAAAAAACGAAAAATTGGAAAATTTATAAAATTTTTTGGAAAACCATAAAAAATCAATTCTTGGTTAATAAAATTTCCAAAAAACAAATTCAAAATTTTTAAAAATTCATATAATGGTCCAAAAATACCGTGGCTAACCTTAAAAGTAAAATTTGAATTTTCAGAAGTGCCCAAGTGGCATTTTTAGAAAATCTCATATTCAAGGGTTGTAACCCCTAAAAAATCCTAAATCCCTAAAAAATGTAAATCATGAAATAAATAAGCTTCTAGAGCTTCATTAGAATTTGGATGTCTTGATTGATTTTCATTTTTAAAGACCACTTAGGATTGATTAATTTAATTGATTTCGATTGTGTGTTTAATACTTGCATGGTCTTTCCTATGATTAGAACAGACACTACAAAAAAACATGTAATTTGCAACGGCAATTTGCGACAAACTTTTTCCGTCGCAAATTTGCGATGGATTTTGCGACGAATTTCCAATTCCGTCGCACATTAGCAACGGAAAAAAACCGTCGCTAATTTTGCGACGAATCGGTCATCCGTCGCAAATTTGCGACCGAATTATTTTACGTCGCAAATTCCGTCGCAAAGTTTGCGACGAAAATAAATAACCGTCGCAAAATCCGTGAGAAATTTGCGACGGAAAAAAGTTCATCGCAAATTTGCGACGGAAAGTAAATCCGTCGCAACTTTACGACGGAATTATTTTACGTCGCAAATTCCGTCACAACTTTGCGACAGTTATTTATTTCCGTCGCAAAATTTGCGACGGTTATATATTTCCGTCGCAAATTTGCGACGGACGACCAATTCGTCGCAAATTTGTGACGGAATTATTTTACGTCGCAAATTTTGCAACGGAAATAAGTAACCGTCGCAAAATCCGTCGGAAATTTATGATGGAAAAAATTTCGTCGCAAATTTGCGACGAATTCGAACAACGGAAAGTAAATCCGTCGCAAATTTGCGACGAAATCAAACGTCCGTCACAAATTTGTAGTTTATTAGCCCGTGATATTCCAACCCTATATGTCTTTCGCACTCTCTCTCGCTTTTCGCCCTCCTTCGTATTTCTGACATCGGCTAAATCCACACACGCACGTATTAATCTCGGTGAAGTTTTTGTATCGGTAAGTATCATAGCTAGCTTCGTGACTATTAGTCGTTGGATTGTAATTTCTTTTTTTCATATATATTTATGTTTCCTTTTTTTTTTCGTATTTGCATCACCGGTTTAACGACCGGCGACACCTCGCCGACCTTTGTATGAGTCTGAACGGCCACACTGTTTTGCGACGAATATATGAAAATTCCGTCGCAAATTTGCAACAAAAAGGGGGGTCCGTCACGAAATTTGCGACGGATCACTATTCTGTCGCAAATTTGCGACGGTTACACTCAGTTTCCATCGCACATTAAAAATTATTAAAAAATAATTCGTGATTGATAATTTTTTTTGGGTATGTGTCTAATTAAAGATCTTGCAATCCAAATGGACACTGCAATTCTCATCAAATTAACCACTTTGTCCTACCAATATTTCAGTCAAATATTTGGGTAAGTGTTCTTTACATAATAATTTTGTCTATTTTTGCATTTTCGTATTAATTGTTGCGTGAATAACAAAAATTATAATTTCCCAAATTTTATGGTTTTAATTAAGAACAACAGATATGATATTTTAAATGTTTTTCCTGAATTTTTTATTTTAATACAGACATAATGCAAAGAGAAAGAGTTTGGATGTATAATAAGAACTTACCTGGACGTCGATGATTGACAAATGAGTTTCGTACTGGGTTGGAACAATTTTTAGACTTTGCTAGTAGTAAATATGAGTTCATGGATGGAAATAAGTTAAGGTGTCCGTGTAAAAAGTGTGGTAATGGTAAATTTCTTGTGTGTGATCGAGTTAAAGAACACCTTACTAGATTTGGATTTTGTCCAAACTATTATAATTGGACTTCCCATGGTGAACCATTTATATCTGATGAAGGATATGAAAGAAGTGACCAATTTTCAATTGGGGAAGAATGAGGTTATTATGAGCAATTGAACCCATACGAGAGGATGGTCATTGATGCAGCTAGTAATAATTTTGTCACGGAATCAAATCAGGCAAGTACTAGTTTTACTCCAACACGTGAATAAGTGGGTACTAGTCATGCTTCACAATTGGAAGATATAAGAGTAATGGGTTTTGCTGAGAATGTCTATAATGAAACTTTTCAATCTAGTCAGTTCTGGAATGTGTTGAAAACAGCAGATAAGCCTTTATGGGCAGGTTGTGAGGACCACACTAAGTTATCGGTGACAACCCGATTATTAAATATCAAGGCAGAACATAATGTGTCTACGGATTGTTTCAACTCTTTTGTTGAAGTAATGCGGGAATCATTGCCTCGTGATAACATCATGCCAAGTGATTTTTATGATATGAAAAAGTTAGTGGATAACTTAGGTCTTCCGGTTATAAGAATTGATGTATATAGTAGGGGTTGTATGATATATTGGAGAGATGATGAAAATGCAGAATCTTGCAAATTCTGTAGCCAACCTAGGTACAAGATTAATAGTAGGCCGGGTCATAATCAGAAGCCTAGACCATGCAAGCAAATGTTTTATCTGCCCTTAATCCCCAAATTGCAAAGGCTTTATGCATCTAAAGCCACAGCTGAACACATGACTTGGCATGCAAATCATGAAACAGAAGAGGATCTAATGTGTCATCCTTCAGATGCGGAGGTATGTCAACATTTTGATAGAACATGTCCTGAGTTTGCGATGGAGTCTCGAAACATCAGGTTAAGCCTCTGTGCCGATGGATTTGCTTCATTTGGGAAAACAGGAAGAAGTTATTCATGCTTGCTAGTTATCTTAACGCCGTACAATCTTCCACCTGGTATGTGCATGAAGACACCTTATATGTTTCTGACATTGATAGTAACAGGGCCGCAAAATCCGAAAAAGTTAATAGATGTTTATATGCAACCATTGATTGAGGAGTTACAATGGCTATGGGTTGAAGGTGTCCATACGTATGACGTTTCTACCGATCAAACATTTGTAATGAAGGCTGCCCTTCTTTGGACGATAAATGACTTCCCAGCTTACGGAATGTTATCTGGATGGAGTACAGCTGGGATCTTAGGATGTCCGATATGTTTGGAGAAGTCCAAGTCATTTAGATTAAAACATGGAAAGAAGCCCACCTATTTGACTGTCACAGACAATTTTTACCGGCAAGTCATCCTTTCAGAAGGAATAAGAAAGAGTTCATCAAGAATATGACTGAAAGAACGCGCCCACCATTGAGGTTGACCGGCGATCAAATTTGGGAGCATGTGCAGAACTTTCCAACTGTTGTTGAGAACCCGCACGGCACGACTTTTGGGTATGGAAGTACACATAAGTGGACAAAACGCAGTATATTTTTGGATCTACCATATTGGAAGGCCCATCTTATTCATCATAATCTTGACGTCATGTACATAGAAAAGAATGTTTTCGACAATGTCATAAATACTGTGATGGATGTCACCTGAAAAACAAAAAACAACTTGAACGCAAGAAAAAATATGAGAAATATTTGTGATCGGTCAATACTAGCTGTGGATGCAAGCAGCAGGGAACCAAAACCGAAAGCAGTTTATACATTGGATAAGGAGCATAGGCGAGTTGTTTGTCAATGGTTGAAATCTATACGGTTTCCTGATGGATATGCTTCGAACCTTGGGAGATGTGTTGATTTGAATGAATACAAGTTAACAGGTTTGAAGAGTCATGATTGTCACATCCTGATGGAAAGACTAATTCCAATAGCTTTGAAGGAAGTTCTACCGAACTTTGTATGGGGTGCCATTACAAAGTTAAGTAATTTCTTCCATGATATTTGCTCGATAGTATTAAAAGCCTCGCACATGGAAAAACTAGAGAGAGATATTCTAATTATTCTTTGCAACTTAGAAAGGATATTTCCTCCAGCGTTTTTTGATTCGATGGAGCATCTCTTAGTTCACTTGCCTTATGAGGCCAAAGTTGCAGGTCCCGTCCAATTCCGATGGATGTATCCATTTGAGAGGTAATGTTTTTTTTAAAATACAGTTCAAATTAGTTTATCATATAATATGTTCCGATAAGTTTCTTTCTATTTCAACTAGATTCTTATATCATTTGAAGAAAAAAGTGAAGAATAAAGCACGTGTTGAAGCTTCAATTTGTAATGCATATATTGTGGAAGAAGTGACAACATTTGCATCATACTATTTTGAGCCGCACGTTCAGTGCAAGAGGCGGAGAGCAGGCAGAAATGATGAGGGCCCAATTGATCCCAATTGTACAACATTCTCTATTTTCAATTATCTGGGTCGACCAAACGGCGCATGTCAGTTTCGTTACTTATCAGGCGAAGAATTTCATGCAGCCCATACTTATATTTTACTGAACTACCCAGAAGTCGAGCCATACTTCAAGTAAGTGTAAATTTGCAAATATATATTTTGTGTGTCAAATATTTGCTAATATTTATATGGTTTTTAATATTAGGATTTTCCAAAATGAAATATTTAGACTACAACCAAATGAGTTTGACCATTTGTGTGATGAACAATTTGCAGCATGGTTCAAGACATATGTAAGTTGCCTATGGATCAAAATCAAGTTATTAAAATTATATACATCATTTAGTAAAATATTTATTGTAAGTTTGGCATGTGCAACCTTAGGTTCACAATAATTATGATGAAATTGGAGGGCAATGATTGCTATATCATCTGTCATGGGGTATACAGTTAAAAGTTCGAAGTTGGCCAGCATATTTCATAAATGGATATAATTTTCATACTCAAGAATATGGAATGGGCAAATCCACGATGAATAGTGGTGTGTCTGTTCGGTCATCAAATGGTGGCAATTCAGAAGATGATTTTTATGGCTTGTTAGACGAAATCATAGAGATTGAGTACCCTGGACCATTAATGATGCGGGTTGTGTTATTTAAGTGCACGTGGTTCGATCCCGTCAAAGGAATGAAGGTGCACACGAAGTTCAATTTGGTTGAAATCAATCACAAGAAAAGGTATATGAAGTATGAACCATTTTTCTTGGCACAACAAGCAATTCAAGTATGTTATGCATCATATCCTAGTTTGAAACGTGACAAAGCTAATTGGTGGGCTGTATGTAAAATCAAAGCACGGAGGAAAATCGAGGAACATTGGAAGGATATAGCTTACCAACAAGAGGAAGTGTGTAACACGGTTAAAATTAACGAATATAACATATCAACTTTACGAGATCCGTGTGAAGCAATGATAGATGTGGATCCAACTGAAATTTATGAATTAAATGTACAAGAATGTTCAGAATCTGATTTTCAGACAGATGACGAAGACGAGGACGAAGACGAAGACGAAGACGAAGAAGAAGATTAAAATTTTTGTCACAAAACACTACAGATGTGTAATTATTAATGCTACAAGTGCTATTTTGGTTGTTATCATTATTATTCTTGTTATTATTGTTATTGTGCTTTTTTATTATTGTTATTGTCAATTATTCTGTTTATTTTAATTGATCGTCCGAAATTTTGTCCCCAAATGCCGACAAGTCAAATATTATTAACATGTCATAACATTTTCGATATTCTAATTTCCATTGCAAAATTTGAGATGCGAAATTTTACCGTTCGAAATTTGCAACGGAATATATATTTCTATCACAATAAGGTTAGACAATATAATTTCCGCTGGAAATTATATTGTCCATCGTAAATATCGACGGATAGTTAGGATCTTTCGCAAATTTTTTGTCGAAATTTTTTTCCGTCGGAAATTATTTGTCGGTCCAAATTTTGCAATGGCCAAGCTCAGTCCGTTGCAAATTTTGCGAGCGAAATTTTACCGTTCGAAATTTGCAACGAACGCACAATTTCCGTCGCAAATTTGCAACAGAAAACAAACGTGCTCGTCTCAAATTTGCGACGGACACACACCGTCCGTCACAAATTTGACGTCGAAATTTTTTCCCATCGAAAATTTTTTGTTGGTCCAAATTTTGCGACGGGCAAGTTGAGTTCATCGCAAATTTTGTGAGAAAATTTTACCGTTCGAAATTTGCGACGAACGCACAATTTCCGTCGCAAATTGCGACGGAAACCAAATTCGATCGTCGCAAATTGCGACGGACTTCCTATGTCTGTCGCAAAGTTGCGACGGACAGGTAGGTCCGTCGCAAATTTTTTTGTCGAAATTTTTTATCTCGGTAAAAATTTTACGACGGACAAGTTGAGTCCGTCACAAATTTTGTGAGCGAATTTTACCGTTCGAAATTTGCGACGAACGCATAATTTCTGTTGCAAATTTGTGACGGAAAACGAACGTGCTCGTCGCAAATTTGCGACAGACACACAATTTCCGTCGCAAATTTACGACGGACGGTGTGTGTCGGTCGCAAATTTGCGACCGACACACACCGTCCGTCGCAAATTTGACGTCAAAATTCTTTCTCCTCGAAAATTTTTTGTCGGTCCAAATTTTGCGACGGGCAAGTTTAGTTCATCGCAAATTTTGCGAGCGAAATTTGACCGTTCGAAATTTGCGACGAACGCGCAATTTCGTCGGAAATTTGCGACGGAAACCGGACGCAGTCGTCGCAAATTTGCTATGGACGAGTGCCGTCCGTCGCAAATTGCGACGGACGAGTGCTTCCGGTCGCAAATTTGTGGCGTACGAGTGCCGTCCGTCGCAAATTTGCCAATAATTTCACCTCACCAACAGCTCCGATCTCTCACACCGCCGCTCGCCGCCGTTGCCATCACAGCCGTCGCGCCGTCGCCGTCCAGCACGCCTGCCGTTTGTCGCCGGTCACCCCCGCAGGTCGGCCCACCCGTTGCCAGTCGCCCCGCAACCCGTCGCCTGCCCTGCAGCACCCCCGGCCGCACCGCAGCCCCTCCGGCCTGTCGCCCGCCCCCTCGCTGACCCAGCCGTCGTCGTCGCCTCCTTCCCTCCCCCACCCGGCAGCCCCCTCCGCCAGTCGCCCGCCCCCCCTGTCCACCTCGCCGCCCTCGCCCTCGCCTTCGCCAGCGACGGAAGTTGCCCTCGCCGCCGCCGCCAACCCCAGCAGAAGGCTAGCCTTCTGCGCCGTCCCGTCGCCTCACTACCGTCCAGCCGGCTAGCCGCCCGCAGGCATTACTGTCCCGCCTCCCACTCGGGGGCCGACGCCGTCGCCCTCGCTCGGCGCCGTTGCCGCCGCCCGACGCCGTCGCCGCTGATCGACATCGTCGCGGCCAAGCTCCCCTGTCGTTCGCCCGGTTGTAGCCGAGCACCTGACCGACTTGTCGCCATTTGAGTCCACGTCCGCGCCAGGACCACCATTGTTCGATTGGCCGGTTTTTATTGTCCTTGAACCAAGTAAGCAACTCCATAAACCCTAATTAATGTAATTAGGTAATTAATCGGATTTGTTTAGGGATTATTTATTATCACTTTTCGTTGGCTAGGTTACGGGTCGATTTTAGGATTGCATGTGGATTTGATTGATGGTCAACTGATTAATTTGTCTATTATGTGAATGATTAAGCATTGAATGACGATAGAGTGATTGATTAAGCGTTTTCACGAAAAATGCTTCAAAATTGAACAATTCTATAAAAAATGATAAAAAAATTTTTAAAATATTATAACAACGGTATATGTTGGTAACAAATATGAAATTTAACAGTAAAAGTTTTTTAAAATTTTTAACAAATTCAAATTTCATAATATCGGAAAAAGCCAAAAATTAATAGTGACCACCAATTTCGAGTAAAATTTAGAATTCTTAACGGTCCGGGAAAAAAATTATTTAAAAATTAAAAATTTTTATAACTTTATGATATGGCTTAAAATAATTGTGTTCACCCATTGGGATGGAAAATTTTTTTATTTGGGTGAAAATTTTTTTTAAAAATATAAAATATCTAAACTGCACAGAATTGCCTAAAAACATGTGGCCATCAGCTTGCATTGAAATTTAAATTTTTTTAGAAGGTCGAAAAAAAATTAGAATTTAAAAAATTTCAAAACTTCACAGAATGACTTATAATACCTGTGGTCACTCACTTGTAGTTATATTTAATTTTTTTAACGTGCCCCTAAAATTATTAAAATAAATAATGAGAAAAATTTTGAAAATTTTACCTAATAGCTTAGACTACTTGTGGCCACCCAATTTTAGTTTGTACCAATTTTTTTATTCCACAGAAAAAAGTTTATATTAAAAAATAATAATTTAAAAATTCATAAAATTTTTAAATTTCAGAACTTTACAGAATGTGTTAGAATATCAGTGGCCATCAACTTTTAGTGAAATTTTTTTTTAGTTCCCAAGTAAAATTAAACAATAATAACAATTTTTCTCTTACAAAACTTTACAGACAGACTTGAAATACCTGTGGCCACCAACTTGCAGTGAAATTTAAATTTTTTGTACGTGGTCAAAAAATTTTCAATCAAAATTAATACGATTCATATAGTGATGTTTGATACTTGTGGCCACCCATATCGTGCAAATATATTGATGTTTCATATCAAAATGAATGCAATTTATAATATATTTGTTCGTAGGAAATTGCACATCATAAACACTCGACAGTGGGTCATTTCAAGGAAACATTTTCTCAGTCTTTCCATCAAAATGGTAAGTTTCATCATTTACATCACTATGTGTCAGTAATACGTGTCAATAGTTCTTTACATAATCGGATAACCTTCCTACTTGTCAGTATAAACGTGGAGGTCACATGCCTAGAAGACAAGCCTCTTCCTCGTCCTCGTCCTCGTCCCCGTCCCTTTCCTCTTCCTCTGTCCTGTCATCTAACCCTCAACCACCATATGGTTTGTCACAATATGAACATGTTGGCCCTTCGTCCAACACTGAACAACATGTTACAGGACTTGGCCACATGCGAACTGAATGTCCTCCAATTCAATCTCCTTTAGCTCCCTCTCCTTCCGTTTCACCCCATTATTCGGCGGAACAATTGAATATTGACGTAAACAAAGGTCAAGAAGATAACCGATTCTTCATACGTCCATTTGAAGATTCGTAAGTACTTCATTTTTATTTTAGTATATGTAATCTTTACGGTTTTAGATATTGATGTCAACTGAATTGTCGATATTGCACAATATCCGTATGATTGCAGATTCACGGATGCTACGTCTGTTGTGAGGGAATTGAATAAAATAGTAAGAAACTTTTGGATGGGAGAGTATACTACTTACAGAAATGTTCCACAAGAAGTGAAACAAATGTGGTGGAATGAATTCAAGGTAAGTTTTACATATTTTATTTTCTCACCAATTAAGTTTGGTGTAGTATATTGATGGTCAAGAATGATATAAAGGGACCGGAACAACTCTATAGTTTTCGATACCTAAAGGACCAGATATTTTCCCCGACATGAACTTTACAAAATCTGTCTATATTTGTCTGGTGCATGGTTATGGATAGGTGATCATCATAATAACTTTCAATTTGTGTTTTTAATCATTGCAGCGGAAGTACAAGTGGGAGGAAGCGGAAGACAATGAAGTGAGAAGAATTTTCGATAAGAAAATCGGCGATTTTATGCGAAATGTCATGAATAGAGCGAAGATCAAGCAAGTGAAGCCATTTTTCTTTACAGTTGACAATTGGGCGGCAATTAATAGATTTTGGGCATCTGAACAGAGTCGACAACTCTGTGAGCAGAATAAGAAGAATCGATCTTCTAGTTCTAGTGAGGGGTCAGCCACATATGCTGGGGGCTCTATCAACATTGCGGAGCATCGCAAACAACTGGTAAGGCTGTTAAATGAGTTATTAGTTAATTTAATTCAATTACTCATGTTTACATTTTGTAGGCACAAGAATTAGGGATGGAACCGACATTTGCAGCTACATTTGAACGCACATTTCAAAAGAAAGATAAGACATGGACTGGCAATCGAGCAAAAGTTGTTAAGGTATGTAAGGTTATCCTTTGGCTTATATGTAAACTATAATGAAAATCGTGAATGCTTTCAATATTTATAGTAGTGATTTTATTTTCATCTACATTGTTAATGTAGGAAAAATATGATGAACTTGTAATGAGTAGTGCTAGTGGTAGTGATAATTGTCCTGAATCCGGGCCATCAATTGACAATATGGCATTATGGATGGAGGCAACGGGTGGGGTGAAAAAAGGGAAAATATTTGGGATGGGATCGTTGTCAAGGATGTACATGCCGAATAGTCCTGCAAGTTCATCATCCACTGCGACTGGTCGAAGGAGGTCACGACAAGACGAGCAATTGACCCAAGAAATGCATCATCTGAATAATTTACTTGTTCAGAAGGACGAACAAATAAATAACTTGGAGCAACAAATGAGGCTCGTTATGCAACACCTTAACCTCAACCGATACGACGATCCTCTTGTATCTCCAGCCAATCCAATAGATCATGGGCACAACGATGACCAACACATTAATGCCGAGAATGCTGATGATGATTTTCTCCACATTTTCTAGTTAAAATTCTCAAAAGCGGGGGTAAGTTTGCTTCATAATTTTGGTTTTTCATAATTTCACTCATATTTATATGTAAGAACATTTATGTTCGTCTTGAAACGTATTTTTGTTAACTCTCTTGTTATTTTACACCTAGTTTCACATCTATGTATAAACGTTTCTTTTATAATCTGGACTGATTTATGTATGAACATTTCCTCAGGTTTCGAAAAGTGACCACTTTTGATGTCTTGCCAAGGTATCAAAGCCGCGTCTTCTTGTGTATGGTTTTTCTGCGTCTTCTATGGTTGTCCCGTCTCTTAGTTCATGTTTTGAACGTATTATAAGATTGGATATCAAATCACATCATGTCAGACTCTGTAACTTTCCTTCGGTTATTTATTTCAATTATATGTCAATGTGGCTGGTTTGTCAGAATCTATGGTTTGTTCGTTTTTCTGTTTAAATTATATGTCATTGTATCTTTTGTTTTATGTGGACAACAATTTATGGCCGAAATGATGTAAAAATAGCGACGAACATTTTACGCTGAATTTTGCGATCCTTACAGTTCGTCGCTAATTTGCGACGTTTAAATTTTGCGGTCCATTTTGCGACGAAAATTGTACCGAATTTTTCGATGAAATTTGCGACGGATAGTATTCGTGGTGAATTTGCGACTAATTTTGCGATGACATTTCCGACGAAAATTGCGATGGACAGAGTTCGTGGCTAATTTGCGACGGATTCGAGACGGAATTTGCGACAAATTTTGTGATGGAATTTGCGACGGATTTTGCAACGGACACAGTTCGTCGCAAATTTGCGACGAAATTTGCAACGGAATTTGCGACGTATTTTGCGACGGACACAATTCGTCGCAAATTTGCGATAGATTTTGCGACAGACACAGTGCGTCGCAAATTTGCGACGGAATTTGCGATGGATTTTGCGACGAATTTTGCGACAGTTCGTCGCAAATTTGCGACGGAATTTGCGACGAATTTTGCAACGAGCATAGTTCGTCGCAAATTTGCGACGGAATATTTGCGACGAATTTTGCGACGGATTGTATTCGTGGCTAATTTGCGACGTATTTTGCGACAAATGTGTTGCAACGAATTTGTTTTCGTTGCAAAATTTTGCGACGGAAAAAATTCCGTCGCAAAATTTGTCTCAAATGCGATTTGCGACAGATTTTTCCAAATTTTCCGTCGCAAATTTCGTCGCTAATTTGGTGATTTTTTGTAGTGAGATAGAATTAGTGGGTAAACTTCGGAAATTCGCATGACACGTTAGATATCGTATCGTTCTTAAGTACCAAAAAAGCGTTAGGGATCTCAATTTGGGATCAATAACGTAACCAAGTTTCCGTACTCAGAATCTTTGATTCATAGAATCGTGATATTTCTCCCGTATATCGATTAGGTTTCTAGTCTACCTATCATCAATGACTAGTGGCGACTCTAAAATCACAAACCTAGACTAAATAGGAAATTACCTTCTACTGTCACGTTAGGTATGGTCTGGGAGAGACTCTTACACGGAAATACAACCTTAGTGCGCAAATCCTAAAAGCCCCAAGAAAAAAGGGTGTGGCGCGACAGGGGCTTATTCTAAGGTTTAAGTTAAATGCTCATTACAAGTGTGAGACTTGTGTTGAAGCTAAGTTTGTTAAGAAATCTTTCAAATCAGTTGAAAGAACTAGTGAACCTCTACAACTAACTCATAGTATTCTAAGTGATTTAAAATTTGTAAAAAGTAGAGGTGGAAAGAAGTACTTCATCACTTTTGTGGATGATTGTACTCGATTGTTTATCTATTCACTAGTAAAGATGAGGCTATGAGCATGTTTGTCAAGTATAAAAATGAGGTCGAGAACCAACTTGATAGACAAATCAAAGTGCTTAGATCTTACAGAGAAGGAGAATATAGTTCTTCCAATTTAAAGGAGTTAGGTGCTAGTTTGGGGATAATTCTTCAAACAACTGCACCTTATACTTGGCAACAAAATGGAATTGATGAATGGAAGAATAGAACTTTAAAGGAGATGGCTAACACCATTAAGTTCGGATTTACCTCAGAACTTGTGGGGGCAGGCAATTTTAATTGCAAACTATATTTTAAATAAAGTACCCCACAAAAAGACTAATAAAACTCTATATGAGTTATGGAATGGAAGGCTACCATCTTACAATTATTTGAAAGTGTGGGGGTGTCTAAACAAGGGAACAATTCCTCCTAAACAAATTCAATTGGAACCTAAGACGGTGAATTGCATATTAATCGATTATGCTCAAAATAGTAGCGCAAATAGAGTTTTGGTTCACAAATATGAAAATGTGAAAATCCATGCTAATACTATCCTAGAATCAAGGAATGCTGAATTCTTTGACGATATATCCTGCAAAAAGAAATCAGGGTGAACCTTCTCAAAAGAGATTTACAAAATCAAAATCTGAGAATGATGAAGTTGAGACTCAAGAAGCCGAACTTCAAAGTAACAAGAGGTCACGGATTAGAAAATCTTTTGAACTTGATTTTTTGACATATATGTTAAATGGTGAACCTCAAACATTTGAAGAGGCAATGTCAACTCAAGATGCTCATTTCTGGAAAGAAGCTATTGATAATGAGATTTATTCTATACGAAGTAATCACACTTGAGAATTGGTTGACCTTCCATCCGGAAATAAACCAATTGTAAATGGATATTCAAAAGGAAGCATAAAGATGATGGTTTCATAGATAAGTATAAATCATGGCTAGTTGCCAATGGGTTTAGACAAAGAGAGGGTCTAGACTACTTTGATACTTATTCACCTGTAACAAGAATTACATCAGTTGGGATGTTGATTGTTATAGCTTCGCAATACAATTTGCAGGTACATCAGATGGATGTGAAAAATGTATTCTTGAATGGTGATCTCGACGAAAAGATTTATATGAAACAACTCGAAGGATTTAAGGTCAAAGGACAAAAACACAAAGTGTATGGACTTGTCAAATCATTGTATTGACTTAAACAAGCTACTAAACGATGGCATGAGAAGCTTGATCGTGTGATGATCCAAAATGGATAGAAAAGTCAATGAGGGACAAATATGTATACACTAAATCCACAACTGTTGGATGTGTACTTATTTGTTTATATGTCGATGACTTGCTGATTTTTGGAGATAACACTGAGGTTGTCCAAATCACCAAGAATGTTCTCAAAAAGAACTTTGAGATGAAAGACTTAGGTGTTTATTATACTTGACATTAAAATTCTAGGGAATTCTAATGGTTTAGATTTAACACAATCTCATTACATTGAAAAAGTAATTGAGAGGTGTAAAGGATTCGGCATTAAAAATGTGAATAATCCTTTTCTTAGACACCTAACGTTAAGAAAGAATACTGGAAACAGTATCAGATAGCTAGAGTACTCTTAAGTGATTGGCAGCATCATGTACATCATGAATTGCACTAGATCAGATATTGCTCACTTAGTAGGAAAATTGAGCCTATATACAAGTAATCCTGATCATAAGCATCAAGATGCTCTTTTGAGAGTATTGGGTTATTTGCAAAGAACCAAAGACTATGTTTTGCAATATGGCAAATACTAGCTGTTTTGAAAGGCTATAGTGATGCCAACTGGATTTCGGATTTCGATGAATAGAAATCAACTAGTGGATATGTGTTCACGTTAAAAGGAGCCGCAGTATCATGGAAATCCTCAAAGCTAACTGTAATAGAGCCCTCCACAATGGAATCTAAGCTGTTGCTCTAGATAAAGTTGATGAAAAAGTAGAGTGGCTTTGACAATTTTTAGAGGATGTTTCATTTTAGCCAAAACCCGTGCCTCCGATATGCATTCATTGTGACAATCAAGCAACGATTGCAAGGGCACATAATGTTATGTACAACAATAAGTCTAGACACATTCGTCGTAGACATAATACCATAAGGCATGCTCTCAAATGAAATAATTTCTTTGGACTTTGTGAAATCAAAGGAAAATATTGCGAAACCGCTAACAAAAAGTTTGTCGAGAGAGCAAGTAAACTAAACATTGAGGGGAATGGGGTTAAAAGCCTTAACCCAATAAAGAGATTTCAAGGTGGAAACTTAACCAAGCAATTGGAGATCCCATGGACTAGGTTCAATAAGACAACGCAAATTTTGGAAACTCTAGTGTGCGCATTGTCTCCCATTCCTATGATGCAATAATACTTCCTACAGTGTTTTAAGAATACGCTATACGTTTAATGATTCCTATAACTTGGATTTCAATGTCCTAGTAAGGTATGGTAGGATACTTTAATAGGAAAGCACCTTTATGCGTGGAGCTGGCCAACTCTGTGAAAATCTAAAAATGCTAGATTTTCTAAAGCACGCATGAATCTCGAGAGGTTCAAGGCCGAAAGAATGAACACAATCGAGAACCAATCTTGACTTGGAGATACCCTGTGTGAGTTCTATTGTCTAGATTACACAAACAACTGTCGATTCAAGCCTTAATCCATCTACTAGTTAAGTAAGTTCAATAGGCTTTCACTAAAGAAGGTTCAAAGCGAAAGCTACCTATCTTGATGTTGTTTATCCCATAGGCACACTTGGAATTATTTGAGTCAATCATAGTTTTGTTGAGCCATTATGTGGGGGATTGTTGTAATTATAGGTTCCACTAGCTCAACATTAGTGATGTGTCTCTTCAGTTCTTGTGACTATTCGTTTTGCCGTAGTTTATGAATTTAATATAGCTGTTAATTGAGCGTTATTGTCTCTACTAATGTGAGCATAACTAACATGACTTTTGAGTTTATGTCCCTTCAATTTTCGTAGTCGTTTTCCCTCGACTATAAATAGATGTGTCTTCTTAGTTCAAACATAGAGAGATAAAGAACTCCTCGAAGTACTCCTAGAGTGTCTCTTGAGTTTTCTCTTTGTAAATAATCCTCTAAGTGTGTCGGATTCAAGAAGTGTTTGATAGAGTCATGTTCGTATAGTGCTGATACAAACAGGTTCGAGGTGTTATATCTTTGAAGACATAGTTCGTGAAGTTGTTTGGCACCGTTGGTAGGAACCAATCGTCTTAAGGAGCTTCGGCTAGCCGTACCTCACCTCCTTTATTGAAGTTGCCGATTTTTTAAGGTCATCGATTCAAAAGGCAAGTTGTCGATTCATATACAAAAATATTGTTGACTTTGAGACTCCGATCAATTACTTAGCAATTGGAAATTTTATTACAATCAAGTAAGTACGTATTTGAATTATAATTCAACATCTTTATTCATAAAGATTATAGGTTGACTTGGTCGTTATTAAATTTGTTTTCACTGTTTATGTTTTTCTTATTACAACAAACAGTAACATGTATTTTCCTCGAACACGTAATAATTTCCAACACGCCCAGCGTCCCACCAGCCCACGTCGTTGCTATCATCCCAAGTGCCATGCCTAATGGAATAACCAGCGAGCTTCTAGCCGCGCCTTACCAGTCCACCGTGCTTGAATTTTTCCTTGAGGTTTCCCGGTGTCCCTGCGAACTGTAGTCCTCTCTCATGGCTACCACAGTAGCGCCACAGCACCTAACAGTCTCGATAACCTTCTCGCAGTATCACCAGAGTCCTTGCTATTCGTCGCTGCGCTGATTTACCACCGTCGTCGCCGTTGTTGGTTGCCAATCACCCGAAGCCGGCTCGCGTCATAATCTCGCTCTATTTGAATTAGGTAAAGAAATATCACACATCGGGTTACCTTGCTAATTTATAACTTGTGAAATTTAATTGGATATCTCTTGCATGTTTAGCTAAGTTAGAATATTTAGTTTCCTATTTTGAATACCTTGATTTGTCAAGGAATATTTAATTGAAGAAATCGAATCTTTAAGCACGAAAACTGGAGCCTCAATTAAATATTTCATTTCTTTGTTCGGGTTGGATTAATTAGGAAATCGAATTTTTGAGACTAAAGACTGAACACCAATTAAACTTTTCCCGTTTATGCGCATATCATAAAGTGATATTTGATAATCTAAGTTCATCTTCGAAATTTTTATTATTACTTAGACAATTTCATTTAATCATTAATCATGTAAAATTTTAGAATATTAACGTCATGAGAATTTGGTGCATCACATGAATAAAAAATACAAAAAGATTCCCTTGCATTTAATCCCAGATTGCAATTAATGTTATATCACATTCATACACGATTCCTAATTTGAAATTGCATATCTTCGGTGGATTAGAAATCATGTAGTAATCTTGGAAAGCAAGTCCTAAGCAAGACTTAAAAGGCTTCGTCTAAACTATGAGACGTAAAACTTGGGGGAATTCCCTAGGACGAGAGAAGAAAAACAACTCCCCCAATTAGGGGATAGGGTATGCAGGCACTAGCATTTTAAAATAATAAATGTATCCGTGGAGTTTGCCATCAAACGGGCAAGCCGCGGAAGCCCCTATTGGAAGTCTTGACTTCCCCTTCTTTTGTGAGGAAACTGTATAACCACAACAAGGATCCAACGAAGGCATAAACTTCATTTAGTGCATAATTAGGATTTAATATATAGTATTTCCTAATTGGTTAAGGTCATTTTAGGCAGCTTCCTATTTTAGATCATAAAGAAAATCTAAAAAAACATTGCATTAGCATTTCATGTAGATCACATTTAATTGTAGAATTAATTCTCTAGTTCTATAATTTAAATGTCACATGTCATTTCGTAAATTGCATGTGATTAGGATTTAATTTAATTCATATAGAATACGCTTAGGATTAACTCATGTTTAATTCCATTATATATAATTTAATGCATGTCATGTAATTTAATTCATGCATGTCATTTACTGATTTAGTTTATGCACGTTAAATATCAGCCACCTAGAACTTTAGGGACTAATTCGCATGTGCGCTATGTTAAATAAATGAGAAAAAAAGAAGAAAAAAAGTTTAGGTTGCATGTTCATTAGTCTTGCATCATAGTCTCAATTCATTTGTCATATCACTATCTATCTCTTAAATCTAAGCTTGCATTGTCACGCCCCGAACCCCATCGAGCTCGCAATATCCCTCTCCTCGGTCGAATTAGTGCGACGCCCCAGGAAACGTCGCCAACCCATACAAATGCATTAGAGTTAAATTGCGACGGAAACCATTAAGAAAACCCGGACAATAAAATTGGAGACTACCATGAATAATTAGATCGCCAAACCACAAAACATTTTACTATATCTCGATATAAGCATATATATACAATATCCATTTACAACAATTTATACCGTACCACCAATTACAAAACCATAAAACAAACAGATGCACACCAAACTACCAACTACGAACCATCGACATATAAAAAGAGATCGATAGCTTAGATAAGCCTATACCAAAAATGAGACTCTCCAAAAATCTTTCTCAACCTCGCTAACTAACCCCTACGCCCTTTGGAGGGCGTCCACTCGAACTCACTTTCCTCATCATCCTCATCTGAAACCTCCTCAGGCTCAAGCTCATCTGACGACTCCGAATCGGCCTCAATCTCGACCGAATTATCCTTATCTCCCGACTCTACCTAAACCTCAATTCTATCCTCAACCTCAAACTCCTCATCATCTATCGGTTATTCTACAACATCATGATCAGTGTACATGACAATCGTAAAACGCTGTGGCGGCGACGGTGGCAAATTCATGGCTCAGGCGGCGGCTCTGAAATGGTTTGGTTGAAATAACCATGAGACATTTCTCAATAAGTTGCAACCTAAACCCTACCTAAAATACCACGTATTCCAAACAATTTTAAACACGCAAACGAGCAATACAAACGAACACTATCCACGCAATCGCACTTACCTGGACTCTTGGCATACCCAGCCTACACATTAGCTCACAAACGCAACATTCAAATCTCACACACATTTCAAACCACACGCACTTCCCAAACCATACTCATTTCCATGCCAACACACACATCGATCACACCACACTTTCAGCCCATATTTCACACTCGATCATGCACTAACACGTCATTTCCATTTATTTTCCTTATCGTACAAACACTTGCTTAATCACTTTCCCGACCCGCGTAAACACACATCAGGCCCACTCGATCACGTCCTGAGTATCGCACGCCTCGGTCCGATCCCACTTTCACTTGCCATACCACACGTCTCATTCTCAATTACTTTCGTCGACGCACATAAACACGCCTCAGGCCGATTCAATTCCCTGCGTAAACACACCTCAGGGATTTATTGATCACGTGAACATGCTCACATGCCATATATTTTATCTGTATCCCGCGTAAACACGCCTCAGGGCTTTTTAATGATCACGCGCACATCGCACACTTAAACTCTCACACGTGCACACACTCGAGCATCAATCAAATACACGCAATTGCACCCAATTACATCATAGTAATTCAGCCACAGTTCAAACACACAACCAACATACAAATTGCCATTTTTCCACACCAAAACTATGGCAAATCAATTCCAGCCCTTCACGACATTTTCACGAAATCACGAGCCAGATCTAATGGCGCAGCCCACGTACTGAACAGCATTATACATCACCCAAACCAGCAACTCATAGCCCACTTTTGACCTCTAAATTTCCACCAAAATCTTCCGATTTCATTCATAAGGCCTAATATCCAATTCAGCCCCTAAATCTATACTAATCCGAGTCTAAACTGGTCCAAAATTACCCAATATACTAGGCAAGGGTTTAGATTGAACTTACCCAAACTCTAGACTAACTCGGCTAGAGTGGAAAATAGTAGTAAACTTGCGGTTTCGCGGCGGCGTGCGGTGGCAACGATGATCGGTACGGCGGCGGCGGCGGTGAGTGGCTTGGCTTGGGCCGACTTGCTCCTCATGGCCAAGAGAGAGAGAGAGAGGGTGAGAGAGTGAACCGAGAGGGAGAGGGGGACAGCGGTGGTTGCATGAGGCGGCGGTGGTCAGGCGGATGGGCGGTGACCGGTGGCGGTGCGGTGAATGTCAGCCATGGGAGAGAGAGAGAGAGAGAGAGAGAGAGAGAGAGAGAGAGAGAGAGATCGGTCGGGAGGGGGTCGAGAGAGATGAGAGAGAGAGAATGAGGAGAGAGAGAGTGGATTGGGCTTAAAAACTAATAATTTGTGCCCTTAAGTGTGAAATTACCATCATGCCCCTCTCTAATCTTTTTAATCAACGGCCGAGTCTCGTTCTTATCCTGAGGTCGATGGCCACAATCTAATCTTTTCCAAAAATATCCAAAGGCAATTTGAAAATTTCATAAAATTCCAAGGGCAAAATTATCCCAACTCAAAATTTGGGCAAAATGCCCTTCCCCTCTAACACTTGCCCTTTATAAACCTCCAGGGGTAAAATGGTCATTTTTCATCATTTGCTGAAATTCAATTTTTCTGAAGGATTCGAGATAATCCAAAGCTGTACGTTCCAACCACAACGTTGTCCTAATGTCCTGTCGTAATTTCCTAATTTTCCATACCCAATTTGGTCTCCAATTAATAACTGAATTTTATATAACGTAACTCAAGCGTTTCTCAAACTAATGGGTAGCTTTTGGGGAAATTCGCCTATTCGACCTGTGACTGATACTAAATCAAGTCACGTGCAAGTTCATTTGAATCGTGACGACCTTAGTTGTTATGTAATCGCGAGGATCGATCGCTAGTTCCATCGAGCACGATCGTTCGGCATAGGTTCGAGATCATTCGTCAATTCATTTCGTGGTCAAACGGAATCACCCGTGATCCACTCGTATGATAGTGACGAATCGGCCCATAACTATCCTAAGATCGATCTACATTGGCCCAAAATGTCACATCGACGATTCTATGGTCGAAAATCGGTTCATGATCGAATTTCTCTGTCGTACGAATTTAAATCCCTAATTAGCATTTCCCTAATGGTTAGTATCCCAATAATGATCAATTCCGGACGAAAACCAACTACAAGTACATTAATAAAATCATTTATTTCATAAATCCTAAATGGGCAAATTTCGGAATATCACAATTCTTCCCCCCTTACAAAAATTTCGTCCTCGAAATTTACAATCCAACTAACTATTCAAACAAATGGGGATAATGACATTGTATCAATTCTTCGCTTTCCCACGTTGCGCCTTCAGTCCCGTGATGCTCCCATACGACCTTGACCAACGGGATTGTCTTGTTCCTCAAAACTCATTCTTTTCGATCCTCGATCCTTATTGGTCTTTCAATGTACGACACTCTGTCGTCAACTTCTATTTCCTCATAATTCAACACATGGGTTGGGTCTGATTCGTACTTTCTTAACATCGATACGTGGAACATATTATGCACTTGCGACAAACTTGGTGGTAACGCAAGGCGATACGCTAGTTCTCCAATCCTCTCTAGCACCTCAAAAGGTCCTACATACCCCGGACTTAACTTCCATTTTCTTACCAAATCGAGACAGTCCTCTCATGGGCGATACCTTAAGAAATACGTGATCTCCTACTTGAAACTCCAAAGGCCTTCGCCTTCTGTCTGCATAGCTCTTTTGACGACTTTGTGCTGTTTTCAGCCTTTCGCATATAATCTTAACTGCCTCAACCGATTAGTGTACTAACTCTGGCCCGGTTATGCTCCTTTCTCCCACTTCGTCCCAACACACGGACATCCTACTGGCTCTACCTTACAGCGCTTCAAATGGCACCATTCCAATGCTCCACTGAAAACTGTTATTATACGCGAATTCCACTAAGGGCAATTGCTCTTCTCACTTCCCCTGAAAATCCGGCACACATGCCCGAAGCATGTCCTTTAGAGTCTAAATCATTCTCTTAGATCGGCCATCCATTTGCGGATGATAAACAGTACTAAACTGCAGCTTTGATCCTAATGCCATCTGTAAACTTTTCCAAAAATTAGTAGTAAATCTGGGATCACGATCAGATGTAATCATTACCGATACCCCGTGTAATCGAACTATCTGTTGCATATATAAATCAGCATATCGATCTAACGCGAAGTCCTTTCGCACTGCCAAGAAATGCGCTGACTTGGTCAATCGGTCAACAATTACCTAGATGGAATCATGGCCACTTTGGCTCCTTGGCAATCCCATTACAAAATCCATAGTGATGTGCTCCCATTTTTATTCTGGGATTTTCAAAGGTCGCAATAACCCTCTAGGCCTACAGTGTTGGCTTTCACTTGTTGGCAAGTCCAGCACTTAGCCACGTGCTTAGCTATGTCTATCTTCATACCGTTCCACCAATAGTACTGCCTCATATTCTAATACATTTTCGTACTCCCGGGATGGATACTATAACAACTACAATGCGCCTCTAATAAAATCTCTTCTTTAAGCTCCGCATCGTCAGGCACGCATAATCATCCTCGGAACTTCAAGTTCCCATCCTCAGATACTTGGAAGTCTGGTTTCCTCTTAGTAGCATCCATCTCCAGAATCTTTTGAATCTCTTGGTCCGTAAATTGTAAAGCCTTAACCTTAGCCTAAATTTCTGGTTCGATCCTTAACGTGGCTAACAGGCTCGAGACTTGACTCACTTCAAACTTAAATTCTGAGTCTCGCACTTTTTCCAACAAAGTCCATTCCTTGACCATCAAATCCGCGATGCTTGACTTTCTACTCAATGCATCCGCTACTCGGTTTACTTTTCTAGGGTGATATAAAATATCACAGTCATAGTCCTTCAACAATCCCATCTAACGTCGCTGTCTTATATTTAACTCATTCTGAGAAAATAAATACTTGAAACTCTGATGGTCGGTATATGTCCGAAATCTCTCTCAACACAGATAGTGTCACCAAATCTTTAGGGCGAATACTGTTGCGGCTAATTCCAAGTCATGCGTTGGATAATTCAGTTCATGCGGCCTCAACTGCTTTGATGCATAGGCTACCACCCGCCTATGTTGCATCAATACACACCCCAATCCTTTCAACGACGCATCATTATAAATCTCGTACCCTCCGGGTCCTGAAGGAATAGTCAACACCAGTGTCATCGTCAATCTATGCTTTAATTCCTGAAAGCTCCTTTTACATTTGTAAGTCCATTCAAACCTCGTTTTCTTTTTCAACAAATATGTCAGCAGTGTTGCTATTGCCGAAAACCCTTCCACGAAACGTCTGTAATATCCAACCAGACCTAAAAAGTTTTGAACTTCAGTCACCGTTGTTGGCCTCGGCCACTTCATTACAGCCTCAATCTTCGTTGGATCTACTGAGATTCCTTCCCCATATATCATGTGTCCAAAAAATGCTACCCGATTGAGCTAGAACTCGCACTTACTAAACTTAGTATACAGTGCGTTCTCTCTCAAAGTCTGTAAAACCTTACTCAAATGAAACTCCTGCTCCTCTGGACATTTCGAATACACCAATATGTCGTCTATGAAGACTATCACAAATTGGTCTAAAAATTCCTTGAACACCCTGTTCATTAAGTCTATGAACGCAGCAGAGACATTTGTCAACCCAAACGGCATGACTATAAACTCATAATGCCCGTATCTTGTCTTGAATGCCGTTTTCGGTATATCCTCATTTTTAATCATCAACCGGTGATATCCCGTCCTCAGATCAATTTTAGAAAATACCGAAACCCCTTGTAACTGGTCAAATAAATCATCAATCATCGGCAGCGGGTATTTATTCTTAATCATCACTTGGTTTAACTACCGATAATCAATACATAGCCTCAATGACCCATCCTTCTTCCTTACAAATAAAATTGGCGCTCCCCATGGTGACGCACTTGGACGAATGAATCCTCTATCCAATAACTCTTGCATTTGCACCTTTCATTCTTTCAACTCCAACACCGACATTCTATAAGGTGCCTTCAGAATTGGCTCAGTCCCAAGGGCCAATTCGATCACAAACTCCACTTCCCTTTCTAGTGACAATTCCGGCAATTCCTGAGGAAAGACATCGGAATGATCGCGCACCACAGCTGTGTCTTTTAGCCTCGGCTCCTCAGTCGTCGAATCAACTACAGCCGCTAAAAATCCTTCACATCATTCGTTTAACAGCTTCGTCATTTCTAGTTACGAAATCCAGGGAATCAAGGTTCCTCCTTGACTTCCTACAAATTCGAATCTAGGGTGTCCAATGGGATTAAATTGGATCACCTTGCTACTACAATCCATTACTGCCATTTGCTTAACTAGCCAGTCCATACCTACTATCACATCAAAATCATACATTGCCAATACAGCTAAATCAATTCTCTCTTCTCTATGACCAATCACAATCTTACAATCCGGGTACCCCAACGAAACTAAAATCTTATCATTCAAGGGGGTAGTCACACACAATATCACATCAAGCAATCGCGGCTCCATACCAGTCAATTTAACAAATTGCTCAAACACAAACAAATGCGATGCCCCCGGATCGAATAAAGCATGTGCAACATGATCACAAAAAGTGACCGTACTTATGACCACGCTTGGTGTATTCTCAGCATGATCACAGAGAGAGACCGTACCTATGACCATGCCTAGTGCATTCTCAGCTTCTCTTTTGGCCATCGCATACACTCGTCCTTAGGTCGATGGCCTGTTTTGGTTCGTCAGTAAGGACGGCCCAACTTGATTTCCAACTCTGGGCAGTAGTGGCAGCACAGGCGGCCTAACCTGTCTGTTATTGAGATAGTTCCTCACTTGATGGCCAACTCTGCCACAATTATAACATATAATGTTCCTACTCAGACAAGGTCTAGTCCCATGTCTTCTAGCACATGACTGGCATACAGTGCCCTAATAACGATTCGGCTTTCCAATATTCCTCCTAACGGAAGGGACAAAACGTTGATTCCCCATCATCGATCTCTTCCCAAGATTCCGATTGTCCCTAGCCAAAACGTCCCTTGACCCGGAAGCAGCGACTCTATCCGCTAAGTCACGCTCAATCGCTTGAGCCCGTTCATAAATCTTGTTGTAATTCCTTAAATTCAACGAAATCAACTTACTACGGAGGTCCAGCTTCAATCCATTTCGGAACCTTCGGGCCCTATCCAACGAGTCCTCCACCGTTATCGAGGCAAACTTAGCTAACCTAGTGAACTCAGTCTCATACTGATCCACTGTCCTTAGCTCCTGACGAAGTCTCATAAACTCCGCCAACTTCTGTTCCCAGGCACTCTCAAAAAAGTATTTACCATTAAAGGCTTCCACAAACATCTTCCAAGTCTGGAAGGTACCAGCTGGGAATATTCGTCCTCTGGTGGCTTTCCACCAATCATTTGCATTTTCTTAGAGCTGGTATGCCGCCAGGGTCACCTTCTCTTCCTCAGTACACCCCAACACCTCAAAAGTTTTTTCTAATTCCTCAATCCAAAGTGACGCAGCCTCCAGATCACATCTACTATCAAATTTATGGGGCTTTCATTTCAAAAACTGCTCGACTAGTTGATGCACTAGTCAATTCGCATTCACCTACCCCTGTCATTGATCTCCATTATTACTGTTTATGGCAACGGCTGTTGCGGCCTTAACAGCCTGGGCAATAGTGGCATCTCGCTCCTAAGTCTGCCTGCCTATCAAAATCCCAACTTCCTCGATGGCCTTTAAAATTCCATCTACTCAAGGATCCACTACAGCCCTAACATCAACTCTGGGGTCTACTGCAGTTCCAGCATCAACTCCAGGGTTTTCTATCGCTCTAGCATCCATTCCAAGCTCCTCTACAGCTCTAGCTCGAGCACAACCTCAATCTCTTATTCCTCTTCCTGCGTCCCTTCTTGGGCCTTGTCCTACACCTCTTCCTTCGCTGCTCATTGTCCTAACTTTCTACTACTCTCCTACCGCTATAATTCCATGCAGAAATTAGAGACCTAGGCCAACTAAACCAGTCTAGTCCTAGGCAGTGAATTAACACAGTAATCCACTTAGCAGATAATCAATCACCACAACACAAGCTCACAATCAAGAAGGTTCGTGCGATTACCTCGAGTCCAGAAGCACCTGCACTCCAATCATTAGAACACTCAATTCAATCAACAATCACAACAAACAATCTGGAAATATGCGTAGCACTAGGGACATGTAACAGTATGAATTTTCGATCCTTTCCTGGAATTTATGAAATGAATATTTCAGTTAATATACTTATAATGAGATCTTCCCCGGAACCGCACATTCTCGGGATGCTAACCTTAGGAGTAAGGCCATTACGGGATTGAGTTCGCACGATCAAAGAACTCGACCTTGGTTCAACCGTCGACTATAAGGATTGATGAGGGAATGTTTTGGGCCAAGAGAGACCAATCTATTTGATTGATCGTGTCCGAAGGGAACTAGCGACAGACCCTCGCAATTATATGACAACCGAGGTCGTCTTGGGTAGAGTAAACTTAAACGTGATTTGACTTAGTGTCAGTCACCGGTCGAGAGCGCAAAATTCTAATGAGCCACCCGTTAGCTAGAGATAAACTAAAGTCGCGATTGTTCGATTCTAGTCATTTCTTGAAATTCGGGCCTGGGAATCGAGAATTTTGAAAGTGACAATTTTAACGGCCGATGGCGTTTTTGGTGTGGCCAATCTTGGGGCCACTCATTTCTGTAAAAAAATGGATTTCAATTCGAAATCGAAAAAAATGACCATTTTGCACCTGGGATCGCAAACGAATTTTAAGGGCTAGATTGAGTAGGGGGACTGATATTTATCCAGTATGGCCGAAATTGAGAAGACAAGAATGCCCCTCTCCCTTTATGAGTAATTACTCTTTTGCCCTTGGACTTATTGGATAAGATTGGTCGTGGGCCGTCAGATTTCGGATAAGATCAAATCTTGGCCATTGGATCGGAGGGGTAGTTAGAGGGGTATTTTGGTAATTTTCCTGTGGGGTTTAAGTGCAATTATCGGGGGGTAGCTTTAAATATCAATTTCTCTCTCTTTTTCTCTCATTTTTCACTCTCTCACTCTCTCTCCTCACCCCCATTGAACCGGCTCTCTCTCTCTCTCTCTCCCTCTTCCTTGCGCGTGAGGCCACCTTGGCTGACCACCACCTCGCCGCTGCTTGGTCGCCGCCCTCTCGCTGTTTACCGTCACCACTGCTTCTCCCTTCCAACCGCCTCACCTACCATTTGCCTGTCTCTCTCCCTCTGTTTCACTGTTCCGTTCAGCCCGGCTGCCATCGAGCCACCCCTAGCCGTCCTCCCCTGCCCTGTACGTCCCCATCGCCGCCCCTAGCCACTCGTGAACCGCCCGCCAGCCACCTGTCCACGATGGTGCAGCCACTCGCCCGCCTGGCCGCCGTTGGCCCGCCTGGCCGCCGCCGCCGCTGCTGTTCCAGCCATTCCAGCCTCTGTCCAGCCATGTTTGTCTCGTCTTTTTGGGGTAAGTGTCTTCCCCAAAATCTCCCTAGGACCTCGGGTATTGTAGGACATGTTTAGGGCTTGGTTCGGGTAGTTTAGGTGGCTATTTTGGGACTATGATGAGGGCTGAATATTTGGTGGTTGTGGACTGAATTGGGGATTGAAAATGCAAGGTTTAGGAGGCTCAAATTGGGCTATGATGTTGCGAAACGATCATGGTTAAATTGCATGTTGATTTGTAAAGTTACACCTTGAATAAGCTTGTTTATGTGATTGTGTGAAGGATGATTCATTGGCTGGTTTTGGATGATGTTTTGGACTGAATATTGAGTGACCGTGTGCCTTGTGGTGTGGTTGTGTGTCGTGTGTGTGTGGCCATGAGGTATAGTGATTAAGTAGTGCGATTGCGCATTAAGTTGCGTGCCAAATATGTGTGATTGGGTGGTGTGTTCGTGTGACGAGGATGTGTATTTGTGAAATGTATGTGAGATGTGGAATTGTGTGTGTGACTGTATGTATGTGTGGCCGTGTGGCACGTGTGATACGAAGGTATAGGAGGGTAGGATTGGTTGGAAAGGTCCGTCCTAAAGCGTGTGTGTTTACGTGGGACGATGCCATCCCTGACAAGATGACGATGCCCGGCCCGAAAGGGTGACGATACCTGACGAGGTCAGAAGACCATTGGCTTGATGCGTTTTACGCGGGCGCGGTAATGAAGGAAGTGTGAGTATAGGATTCCGCCCTGAGGCATGTACGTTTATGTGGGACGATGCCATCCCTGACAAGGTGACGATGCCCAGCCCGACGGGGTGACGATGCTTGATGAGGTCAGAAGACCATTGGCCTGATGCGTTTTACGCGGGCGCAGTAATGAAGGAAGTGTGAGTGTAGGATTCCGTCCTGAGGCGTATACATTTACGGGGGACGATGCCGTCCCTAACGAGGTGACGATGCCCAGCCCAACAGGGTGACGATGCCTGATGAGGTCAGAAGACGGTTGGCCTGATACGTTTTATGCGGGCGCAGTAGTGGTGGAAAAGTTGAGAATGAGCTGGACTAGATTTGACGTGTGAGGTTTGAGAAAGTGACGCTTGGTGTAAGTTAGCGTGCGAGTGTGTTTGTACCGCGTGATGTAGTGCTTAATTATGGGGTAAAAACTGCTAGGTACGGTATGGGACGTACCAAAGTAGGTTTTGTCTTATAATTGAGGCACGTGCGCGACTGCGATTCATTATTGTGATGTGTTGGCTGTATTACTGTCTAATGTGCAATGATGTGCATGAGGGGTTCCAGGTAAGATTGTGTGTGTTTGTTAGTTTGGTGGTAAATTGTGTGTTATGTGTGTTTTCGTCTAGCGGTACGTGAGAGCCTATATAGGGTTTGGGGTTATATACTTATTGAGATTTGTCTCATGGTTATATAACCACCACTTTTAGACCCCCTGCCGTAAACCCAAGGAGCCCGCCTCTTCTTTTTGAAGTACGAAGAGCCATCATAGTGCCTGGTGGAGTTGCAGACGGTGCCCAAGAGAACTTCCGAAGGATCAAGCCAGATGAATCGGGAGCAGATTGGAAGGAAGACAACCAGCAGGCTTCTCCTAAATTATTTTAGGGGTTGGTTAGAATAGGTCGACCTATAGTGAAGTTAAGTTAACCAGACCCCTGATCCTTTTTGTTATGTCAGTGATTATAAATAGGTGTTTGTTAAGCTTGGTTGTATTATGATGGTTGTATGCTCGATTCAGTGGTATTGTATGAAAAAGTTGTTGTTGTTGTTGTTGTTGTTGTTGTTGTTTGACTGTTTTGATGATCTACTTCGTCATCATCTTTTTAGTCCGGGGTTTTTATACTCGTTTCCACATGTGCCTATGATATTTGGGTTGGGTCGGCGATGTTCCTGGGACATCACGACTAATCGACCGAAGTGGGATGTCGCGAGCTCGATGGGGTTCAGGGCATGACAGCACATCTATGGCTCACTAAGGTTTCCCTAGCCGATTACAGCTACCCTAGGTCTCCGCTCCTTATCACTCCAAGCTTCGACCTAAGTCAGTCAAAATCGAGCTGTCCTTATTCTAATACCAATTCAACTAGGATGTCACGCCCCGAACTCCATCGAGTCACAACATCCCTTTCCTCAGTCGAATCAGTGTGACGCCCTAGGAAACGTCGCCGACCCATACAAATGCATCAGAGTTAAATCACGGTGGAAACCATTAAGAAAACCCATACAATAAAATTGGAGACTACCAGGAATAATTAGATCGCCAAACCACCAAACATTTTACTATATCTCGATATAAGCATATATATATACAATATCCATTTACAACAATTTATACCGTACCACCAATTACAAAACCATAAAACAAACGGATGTACATCGAACTACCAACTACGAACCATTGACATACAAAAAGAGATCGATAGCCTAGGTAAGTCTATACCAAAAATGGGACTCTCCAAAAATCTTTCTCAACCACGCTAACTAACCCCTACGCCCTTTGGAGAGCGTCAACTCGAACTCACTTTCCTCATCATCCTCATCTGAAACCTCCTCGGGCTTAAGCTCATCTGACGACTTCGAATCGGCCTTGATCTCGATCGGATCATCCTCATCTCTCGACTCTACCTAAACCTCAATTCTGTCCTCAACCTCAAACTCCTCATCATCTATCGGTTATTCTACAACATCATGATTAGCGTGCGTGACAATCCTAAAATGCTGTGGCGGCGGCGGCGGCGGCAAATTCATGGCTCAAGCGGCGGCTCTGAAATAGTTTGGTTGAAATATTCATGAGACATTTTTCAATAAGTTGTAACCTAAACCCTACCTTGAATACCACGTATTCCAGACAAATTCAAACACGCAAACGAGCAATACAAACGAACACTATCCACGCAATCGCACTTACCTGGACTCTTAGCATACCCAGTCTGCACATTAGTTCACAAATGCAACATTCAAATCTCACACACATTTCAAATCACACGCACCTCGAACCACACGCACTTCCTAAACCATATTAATTTCCATGCCAACACACACATCGATTACACCACACTTCCAGCCCACATTTCACACTCGATCACGCACTAACACATTATTTCGATTTATTTTCCTCGTTGTACCAACACTTGCTCAATCACTTTCCCGGCTCGCATAAACACGCTTCAGGCCCACTCGATCGTGCCCCGAGCATCACACGCCTCAGTCCGATCCCACAGTCGTATCATGACCCACGTAAACACGTTTCAGGCCGGTTCAATTCCCCATGTAAACATGCCTCAGGGATTTAGTGATCACACGAACATGCTCACATGCCATATATTTTATCTGTACCCCGTGTAAACATGCCTTATTGCTTTTTAGTGATCATGTGCACATCGCACACTTAAACTCTCACACGTGCATACACTCGGGCATCAATCAAATGCACGCAATTACACCCAATTACATCACAATAATTCAGCCACAGTTCAAACACACAACCAACATACAAATTGTCATTTTTCCATATCAAATCTATGGCAAATCAATTCCGGCTCTTCACGACATTTTCACGAAATCACGAGCCGAATCCAATGGCACAGTCCACGCGCTGAACAGCATTATACAGCACCCAAACCACCAACTCACAACCCACTTTTGGCCTCTCAATTTCCACCAAAATCTTTCGATTTCATTCCTAAGGTCCGTTATCCAATTCAACCCCTAAATCTATACTAATCCGAGTATAAATGGATCCGAAATTACCCGATATACTAGGTGAGGGCTTAGATTGAACTTCCCCAAATTCTAGACCAACTCGGCTAGAGTGGAAAGCAGCAGTAAATCGGCGGTTTCACGGCGATGTGCGGCAGCGATGATGATCGATATGGCGGCGGCGACGGCAAGCGGCTTGGCTTGGGCCAGCTTGCTCCTCACAGCTAAGAGAGAGAGAAAGTGAGAGAGTAAACCGAGAGGGAGAGGGGGATGGCGGTGGTGGCGTGAGGCGGCTCGGTGAGGTGGCGGCGGTCGGGCGGATGGGCGGTGACCAGCGACGATGCAGTGAACGACACCCATGGGAGAGAGAGAGAGAGAGATCGGGAGGGAGGGGGTCGAGAGAGAGAATGAGAAGAGAGAGAGTGGATTGGGCTTAAAAACTAATAATTTGTGCCCTTAAGTGTGAAATTACCATCTTGCCCATCTCTAATCTTTTTAATCAACGGCCAAGATTTGTTCTTATCCTGAGATCGACGGCCACGATCTAATCTTTTCCAAAAATATCCAGGGGCAATTTGGGAATTTCATAAAATTCCAAGGGCAAAATTGTCCAACTCAAAATTTAGGCAAAATGACCAAAATGCCCTTCCCCTCTAACACTCGCCCTTTATAAACCTTCAGGGGTAAAATGGTCATTTTCCATCCTTCGCCGAAATTCAATTTTTCTGAAGGATTCGGGATAATCCAAAGCTGTACGTTCCAATCACAACGTCGTCCTAACGTCCTGACGTGACTTCCTAATTTTTCATGCCCAATTTGGTCTCCAATTAATAACTGAATTTTATATAACGTAACTCAAGCGTTTCTCAAACTAATTGGTAGCTTTTGGGGAAATTCGCTTATTCGACCCGTGACTGATACTAAATCAAATCACGTGTAAGTTCATTCAGATTGTGACGATCTCGATTGTCATATAATCACAAGGATTGATCGCTAGTTCCATCGAGCATGATCGTTCGACATTGGTTCTAGATCGTTCGTCAATTCTTTTCGTGATCAAACGGAATCACCCGTGATCCACTCGTATGGTAGTGACGAATCGGTCCATAACTATCCTAAGATCGGCCTACATTGGCCAAAAATGTCACCTCGATGATTCTATGGTCGAAAATCGGTTCACGATCAAATTTCTCTAGTCGTACGAATTTAAATCCCTAATTAGCATTTCCCTAATTATTAGTATCTCAGGAATAATCAGTTCCGGGCGAGAACCAACTACAAATACATTAATAAAATCATTCATTTCATAAATCCCAAATAGGTAAATTTCGGAATGTCACATGCATAAACCTTGTCGTGATGGGAATAGCAAGGCGTTGCTTTTGCTTGCTTAGAACATTTAGGTTTTTAACATTTATGCAATTTATTTATTATTTTTTATTATTGAATGTTACATTTATATTTGTGCACCTGCATGATCATTCTCATATGTTAGTGGCATAAGATAAAATCAACCAAGACCGCTTACAAAACATTTTTGAAATAAAAGAGAAAAGGTACCAAAAAAGCGTTAGTTTAACCTAGCATAATCAAATCCCCGTATTTATAAATTTCTAGTTTGGAGAAGTAAAATGTTCTTCCACGTTTTATTCGGATTTCTAATCATCCCATAATAGATTAATGACGGCTCATAAATAAACTAAATTGCATGTTTAGACAATTTAATTAAAACACCAAAGTTGCAACTAGTATGAGCTTGGGAGAGTTTATGCTAGGCAACAGTACCATCTTTTTAATGAGTAACCATTCATACCCATTTAATAATTCTAGCTTTCCCTCGGTGGTTAACTTCTGGGAAGATCGTGATGATTGATAGTGTTCCTTTAGGTCTTGGTGGTGAAATTATCTCTATTCCCATCTTTGTTCTTGGTTAGTGGTGAGTTCTTTTATGCCTAATGATCATCTGCATCTATAAAAAATATTATTATCACTCAAAACACATCTCCATCGCATATTAATTTGGTATCATAGCTCAAGGTTGAACTTATTCCGAGTGATTCCTTCTGTTATCTATTTCACACTTTCATTCAAAAAGAAAATGGCTTATTAGGTGATAATATTGGGGCAATAGATTTACAACATTAATTTTTAGTATTCGACTTTAGCCATTTTTCATTAAAAAAAAGAAAAAGTTACATGTAACTTAGTTACTCTAACTTGACTATTATTTGAATTGGTCCTCTAATTATTTTTTGTGCCGTTAAATTATTTCTAATTGTGCAACAAATTCTTTCTTACCTGCAATTAAGAATATATAAAATCGATGAAAATCATGCCATAAGATGTGCACTATAACTCTAGTCGCATATTCAATTATTTATGGGTTAAGTATAACGAAAGTCCTAAAACTTATCATGAAAGTGCAATTGAGTTCTAAAACTTTCAAAAAGTACAATTAAGTCCTAAAATTTATCATGAAGTCCACTTGAGTCATAAAACTTTCACAAAGTGCAATTAATTCCTAAAACTTGTCAAATTAATCCAATCAAGTCCTTCCATTGATTGAACTTTTTAAAAGTTTTAGAATTCGATTGCATTTTCGTAGAAAATTTTAGAACTTTGTGATATCCTCAAGTTTCAACTCTATTCTGGATGTAATGAAATGATTATATGCATTGATGTACTGTTAATTAAATCTTGTTCTAAATCGATCACTCATGAGAGACTAACCATTAGGGAGAGGCTATTAAGGAATTAAGTACACACGACCTGAGAACTCAACCATAGATTGATAATTCGACCATAAGGATTGACGAGGGACAATTTTGAGCCATTACAGGCGATCAAGGAACGGTTATAGAATGTTTCGCTAATAGTATATAATCAGATCGTGGGTGATTCCATCTGATCATTGTATGATTGTGAACAACCCTAAACCAATCCCTATTGATCGTGTACTTCAGAACTAACAATTGACCCCTCGCAATTATATGACAACCGAGATCATTCATGGCTCGAGAAAGTTTAAATGTAGATTGATATCAAGTCAACTACATGTTGAATACGCGTAACTCTTAAAAGCCACCCGTTAGTTTGAAATGTATTAAAGTTGCAATTGATCGATTTTGACCATGAATTAGAATCCAAAATTGAGGATCGAACTTTCAAGAATTTCAAGACTAACTTATTGGATGTCGCCTTGTTAATCCTTCGATTTATCAGTTTGCTCGAAATGCTCGAAAAAGGAGTTAACGGGTTGAGAATTAAAGCCCACAAAGAAATGGGCCTTCGGCCCAATTAGGCCCAAGCAAGCCCAATGAGGCCCACTAAGCCCACTTCGCTCATTAGCAATTTAAGCCCAGTGAGCTATTATAGCCCAATCTTTATTCTTTTGAGCCCGAACTTGATTTAGACGAGCCTATACAAAATTCTAGCTCATATATGCGTATAGTATTTTATACTATACTTTACGAAATTACCAAAATGCCCTTCTAGCATTTGTTGAGAAGTGACAAGGGGGAGATAAGACCTTAATGATGAAGACTTTGGGGGCAAATTGCATTAATGATGAAGACTTTGGAGAGTGGATAATATCTCCCAAACTCTCTCTCTCTCTCTCTCTCTCTCTCTCTCTCTCTCTCTCTCTTATCTCTCTCAAAATCTGGCTCCTCTCCCCCTTTCTTTCCCTCTTTCGGCCAAGCCAACAGAACAGCCCCCTTGGCTGTTGTCTTACCACCGTGAAGCCACCACCAAGCCACTCGTCGAGTGCTGTGACTACCCGGGGCATGTGCCATCCGTTTGGGCCATTTCTACTACCGGTCTGCCTTTACCAAAGCCAAACCAACCCTCACCGGTATTGTTTTGCTGCTGTCCAGCCGTCCATCGTCATCTCGTGTCATCTCCGGACTGAGTCACTCGTAGCCCTCGCCACTGCCGTCGCGCCCGTGTCGTCGAAATTGTAAATGGGTGATTTATCACCCTAATCCCTTGATTAGTACATTAAACTTGATTATGATAAGTTTAGATTAAGTTAATTATGCTTAGTGCTAATTAATTAGGGATTAGTTGATAAACTATCGTGATAAGTGATAAGCGGTAGTGATAAGTTATCGCGATAGGTAATAAGTGGACTCGATAAGTTATCGAGAAAATGCGATAAGCTATCGAGAAAATGATGATAAGCTATCGTAAAAATGGTGATAAACTATCGTCAAAGGGACAATAAGCTATTGGTTTCGAGTGATAAGCTATCACAAATTGGTTGATAAGTTATCGCAATTAGGGCGATAAGTTCATTTTATAAGATTGTTTCTACTTAATTTAAATGTGGAATTATGTCCATTTTATGTTGTTTGTTGTTCGTCTTGTCTTGAATAATAATTGTTCTATGTGAAACCTTGTTATTTAATTTTTAGAAGAGTTTCTGTGGACATATAAATAGTAAATCCCGAGGTGTCGGGTTTATATGTCAAGTTTTATATGTTAAATAGGGCAAGGATGTTTGAAAATGGAAGCATGCAAAGTTTGACGGTTTAATTATGTGTATGTGATCACATGTGAATTAATTACTGCATTTTTGGGCATGAAAGTTGTAATAATTTGAAATACATGGTTAACCCGAAAGACCCCGTGTGGATTACAGGCGTGCCCTGAGTTGTCGTAATGAAATACCCGGTCAAGCCGAAAGACCCCCATACAAGGATGGGCATGCCCAGAGTGGCTACAATGATCGAGACATGTGAGTTTGTGAAAGTTGCTATGTGTTCGGATTACCTATATACCGATTGTATTGTTGTGGTATGCACTGAATTATATCGTGCATGGCGTGTGTACTAAGGCAATGTAAGAATGCCTGTGGTGATTCTATGGTTTGTTTGTTTATGCAGGGTTGTATTGTCTGCTTGTGTATATGGTCAGAGCAAAGCCGAGGTTGCTATGCTATTGATTTGCCGTCATTGTATTGCTACATGTTTAAGATGCATTCGTGATGAGTTGACTTCCCAATCGAGGCTTAGGTTGTTAACTTGCTGAGTATATTTCATTATTGTTTGTTAACTGCTTTCAAACCCCTGACTATGAACCGTTCGCCTACTTGTTTTGGGGTGCCCGTGGGGCCTGATAGGGCGTACCAGAAGCACGCAACCACCGTCTGGGTGGATAAAGGTTTGGCGATGTGGCAGCCACATGAGTTCATCGCGTGGTTCCTTGGGGATGGAGATGGCTTGTTCGAACCCATTAGGGATTTTGATAGACCTCCTGCTAGCGGTATTGGGGAAGAGGTTTGAGATCCAATGGACCTTGAACCTCCGAATGGGGCTGTTACTGATCTGGATACCGGTCCAAATGATATGAAGTATGAAGCAGATGAAGTGGAGTCCAACCCAAAGCCTCCTTCGGGTTATGGCCAGCTGTGGTGATGGATTTGGATATCCCATCTTTTTGACCGCACCTTTTTTATAGTAAAGCTATGTTAACCCGACCACCAAATCTCTTTTTGTTTATGTGTGGTCTTTTAGGAAGTGACCTTGTGATAGGCATGTATATTGTATCTTCCTAAGGTTAACGTTATGTTTATAAAATGGCTTCCTTGGTTTCCTTCTCAAATTGTTTTCCATACCATCCCGAATTATTGATTGTTGTTGGGGTTTTCAAGTTCGATTCTGCATGCTTTTATTCGTAAGCTAAAATGATTGGGTCGGCGACGCATTCTAAGACATTGCCATTACACAACCATTGGTGGGATGTTAGCGTGCTCGAGGGTCGAGGCATGACAAACTTGATTGTACTTTTTGAAAGTTTTAGATCTCAATTGCACTTTCGTAACAAGTTATAGGACTTTCAGTGCAGTTATTCCATTATTTATCAATCTAAATTGTGAACTACCTATCAAAAGAGGATATATGTATAAGGGGCCAATATATTCATGTGTATTTAAACTGCATAATGTCTATTCGATAAAAAATAAAAAACTGCATAATGTCAATCGAATCAATGTCATTCTTCGCTAAAATGATGAAAGTTATTTATCTAGAGCACTGAAAGTCAAAAAGAAAAACTCTTATTCTTGTTTTGTATAACAAATTTTTTGCACTTCAAATATTTTTACATAAAGTTGCTCCAATTCGAATTGACTTATTTCTCAGCTTGAATAGCTACAATTACTTTTCAAGTGGTACTGGAGTATGTTTGATGATAGATGTGATCAAGTTGAGTGGATTTGGCTATAATAGTTGACCTAATTCGCCCATCATAACACAAATTTATAGACGATTTTTGGGTAAGGCCGTGTCGGACTTTCTAATACATGGGCTTATTGAAGCCAGTCCAACATTGTTCTTTGTGCCCATTGGGCTTGAGCTAGATTGGGAGAGCCCAAACGAGTTCACAAGTCGCTAGGGGTTTGTTTGGTAACATATCTGCTTCTCTATTCTTTTGTTCTTTTGTTCTCTGAAACTGAAAAAGAACAAAAATATGTTTGTGTATACCAGTTAATTTTTCTATTCCCCAAAATAGATCAGTTGCCAAGGAATAGATTTGGAACATAAACAAGAAGTTAAAAAAATATAATAGAAACAAGCCTAAACCCTACACCTTAAAACCTACACCATAAACCCTAAATTCTACACCCTACACCCTAATCCCTAAAGTTCAAAATGTCTATGCACATGTTTATTGTAATGCCCAAAAATGTATTGTCAACATTCTCATATTGTGAGTTATAAATCATTGGAACTCTTTGCTGCCATTTCCAACCATCTATCTTTGACTAATTATTACGTTAGATTTTCAGAGGCCATCTTAAAATATCTTGATCAATTCAGTCATTACAAAAATCCAGTTTTATCCAAACATAAATTGTTAATTCTTCACTGACATTTTTATAATTAAATGAAAAAAATTGGAATCGAAATTTTTTTGGTCGTTCCAAATGCATTTCTATTCTTTTTCTATTTCAAAAATAGAAATTTTATGTAGTTACCAAAGTGCATGATTGGGTCTAGACTTCTAACTAATAATGCTTTGACGTGTTGGCTTAAGCGATTACTTGCTGAGATATTTTAACATTTGGTTTGATTGGGAACCATTTCAACATCTCGTTAGAGTTTGTATGGACTTTTGCATTGGATGTGCCAGGATCTTAACTCCTACTTTAATCTATCTTGTAATTGTTAATTTTGAAAGTCTTTAATTATGTCTTAATTATTTGTGATATAAGATTAAGTAATTAACTTAAGATCTTTTCAAGTAATTCGCTAAAGATATTTAAAGATTTATGATGTGTAGAATTTTTTTGTATTATATATAATCGTTACCCAGTTCCGGGGGCTAGAAATGAATTGTGCATCGAAATCGTGAATCTTCTTTTGGCTGAGAGGTGTTTTTTAATGCTTTTTTGGCTCCAAAAGTTTGAGCATTTATGCAATTTTTGTTCGTTTGTTTTTTAACCAAAATCTTTTATGCAAAAAATCCTATAGCCTAAAATCAAATAGCATTTATCAAATATTATTTACATTTTAGTTAAGATACATTAGTCAAATGCTGCGCTCGAATTATAGCAGGCACGTCCTACGATCTGCCCATTTTCAGATTTTTTTTTCTTTTTTCAATTTCTTTTGTGGTTAACTTGACAGCTCACTTTTCATCCGGGAAAAGCCTACGGTGCCAACCGTGACCACAATAAAGTCCGGTCATTACTCAATCATCATCAATGCCCACGTCGGCCCAACGAAAAGGCCAAACAACTCCCGGTCTGTCTGGTCATTGAATCGCAGTTAGATTCTTGTATCTGTCTAGTCATTGATCGCAGTTAGCCTTTTTTATACCTTCAACTCCTATGGCGAAGTTGTAAAGCAGCAAGCCTTGCTCTTTCTTCGATTTCTTGACCTTCTCGTTTCTCTCAATGGGTTTCGCACCGGATGCGACTGACAAAAGCGACCAGAAGGAAGCAGAGGAAGGTTCTTCTTTTGTTCCACTTCACTTTGTTGTGTGCTATTTTACTTGCGGTAGAGCTGATTTCGTAAAACCCCAACAAGCCAATGGATGGTTCTCTGAATCGACATTGTCATGCTACGCGTCGTGAGATAGAAATATTAATGGCAATGATTCAACTCAATCGAGTGACCGCTACTCGCTTCTGTTATGCTACGTTCAATTTTCACTTTTTTCTGTGCCTATTACTTGATCATAGCTAAACCAAAGCATAGTTTCAGGAAATCCGCAGGCAGTTTCGTTGTTTTTTGAAGTGCTTTAGCTGTAAGTTAGCCTGCTCAGTGTCTTGTTTTTTCCTTAGTCGATCAATAGGAAAAGACGGAGATACTGAGTGTGTGTGTTTTTTTGAATTTCTCGGCTGGGTAAGCACGCATGGTTCCCTTTGTTTCCAGCTTTCCGCAAATGGATGAATGACAGGGTTACACAAGACTGCGCCAAATACATTTCAAAGCTTATAGAATGCGAAACCACAGGGAAAACTTCTCTGTTTTTCAAGTGCGGCAAGCAAAAAAAAGAATTGGCAGATTGCTGTGTTCAATTGTAAGTCTTCTTGAACAAACTCTTTCTGTTTCGTCATGTGGTCCCCATAAATTTTTGGGTATCGTTTAGCAAGGTTTGAATTGATGATGGCAGTTTTATATATCAGGAAATAAGGCAAAATGACATTATAAGTGTCATAAGTTATGTACGGAGGTCACTTTGGTGTCATGATTTTTTTTTGGATCATTTTGGTGCTAAATCGAAGGAAAAGAGATCACTTAAGTGCCAATTCCGATAAGTTTGGCCGGAAATCCGACGTGGCATTTTTTATTAATTTCTAACACCGACGTGGCTTGCCAGAGGAAGAGTCAGCATTTTTATTTTAAATAATTTTTTTTTCCTTTTTTTCTTTTTTTTCTTTTCTTCCCTCGCCGGCCGGCCGGCCACCGGCGAAGCTCGGGAAGGGTTGGGCAATGGTGGCCTTGCCCATGGCCGGCGAGGGGCGGCCTCACCAAATCTGGGCAAGGCGACCCTCGCCGGCGATAGGCAATGCCACCCCTCGCCGACCATAGGTGAGGTCGCCTCTCATCAAATCCGGCAAGGGGCGACCTCGCCAGATTTGAGCGAGGCGACTCTCGCCGGCGACAGACGAGGCTGCCCTTTACCCATGGCCGGCCCTGCCTGTCGCCGGTGAGGGGCAGCCTCACCAGATCTGGGCAAGGTGACCCTCGCCCATGGCCGGCAAGGGACGGCCTCGCCTATCGCCAGCGAGGGTCACCTTGCCTAGATCTGGAAAGGCCGCCCCTCGCTCAAATCTAGCAAGGTCGCCCCTCGCCAACCATGGGCAAAGCCACCCTCGCCCAGCCCTTCTCGGGCTTTGTCGATGGCTGGCCCAGCCACTAGCAATCGGCCGGCGAGGAGAGAAAAGAAAAAAAAGAAAAGAAAGGAAAAAGGAAAGAAGAAGAAAAATATTATTTAAAATAAAAAATGCTGACTGTACACGCTGACTCATCCTCCAGTGAGCCACGTCGATGTCAGAAATTAATAAAAAATGCCACATCGGATTTCCGGCCAAACTTATAGAAGCTGGCATTTAAGTAATCTCTTTTCCTTCGACTTGGCACCAAAGTGATCCAAAAAAAAAATTATGGTACCAAAGTGACCTCCGTACACAACTTATGGCACTTGTAGTATCATTTTGCCCAGGATATAATAATAAATTTAGTCATCTACAATTTACCACTCGGGCATGCTCAACTAGTTCGGATTTGTCTATTCCTAATAATACCCCATTTGGATGTTTTACGATTTATTCGTGTTCAACTGAAAACGTGGTTAGGAGACAGGAATTTGGGCATATCATGGAGTCGCCGCTTTGGTTTGATGTGAAGATTTTGGAATCATGTAATTTGTTTGTGACATGCTGTCCAAAGGCTAGCGGGAGTATGGATAGCATTTGTTTGGAATGTTGTATAGTGAGGTCCTGGTCTTTCCTATCCTTTAGTGATGATGATAGTATGAATATTGGGAGGAAAGTAGTTGTACTAATGTGATTCCCCCCAAAAGTACTTTCCTTTAAAGTCTTATCTTATGTGTTGAGAGTAGTGTGATGCAGCACGCATAATGCATAGGCGAAGAGCCATCTCACATGCTTGAGAAAGCTTTCTTCCTAATGCAACTTGAGATGTAAATTTATGTAGTTATACATCATAAATCTTGTGGGGACTTTGATATGAGAAGTATCCAAGGGTTGATTTACTATTTTAGATTCTGAACTTATTTTGGAACAATACATGAGATCTACATAACGAGGTCACTGTAGAGTTTAATGAAGACGGGTCGATTGGAATGACATCTCTTATTTTCCTTGAAGTGCTGAGAAGATGAGGAAAACTTGATGCAAATTTCATTAACAAATAGTACAAAGTTAACAGACATGAAGTAGTGGATGGTGTGTGCTAGATGCATGTGTGGCCTCAGATTTGGAAGATAGAATTGTGAAATTTCTCTTCAGGTCCGTTTGATATTAGATGAGGACACAAGACTGCCACAGAGAATTCTTCTGGTAGTTGCTGTCTACTGAAATTCAAGCAAACGTCTTTAATGTCTTAATCTGTACAGAAATACATGATAATGTTCAAAAACAGAGATTCCCCAATATCTCACACTTCTCCGTGGGCTGTTTCGCTGCAGCAGAAGTGATGCTGTCTTGGAAGAGATGAAAAGGGAGTATGCACAACACCCAAAAGAAGGGAAAGGCCCCGCCAAACCTTGAGTGACGCACATTTTGCCTTCAGTCTGCTTGGGTATATTGGAATCAAGAAGTTGTATGCTCGAGCCATCTTCAGACAGACTTTTGGGTTTCCGTTGTAAGGTTTTCATTGGCATATGTTGTCCGAACTTTGGTGATGTATAATATCCTGTCGCAGCAAACCGACCTGTGGAACTCGGAGTGTGTGAAAACCAGATTTAGCCTCAAACTTTAATCAGGTGAACCTGAAAAGAACCGTTGCCACGAATTTGTATTTGTATCGTAAGGGCTTATGTTTTGTTTGTCCTTCCCCGCTTCGCTTCCATTAACTTTGAGGCTGAGTTGCTGCTGCGCAGAACTGAATCTACCATTCACTGAAGGAGTAGAGCTATGTAGCAATTTTTGGCTAAATAATCATCTATACATCTGAATGATTGTTTTGATATTTGGTAGAAAATACAAATACTCCGCTGTTTTAGATTCAATGGCAATCGAAGAGCTTGAACGTAGTGCAGAGTTTAAGCTCGTCTCTATGAATCCATCTCCAGGCTAATTGCAAACCGTAAACACCTTTGCAAATTGCATTTAGCATTTACGCAATTTTTGTTTGTTTGTTTTTTAACCAAACTACTTTATGCAAAAGCCCTTTAGCTTAAGGTTCCGTTTGTTTCGGAAAAAATAAACAATTTGAAAAATATTAGCCTAAAAACAATCATTTGTATCATTTATAAAAATGAATAAACAAAATATACTTTCATTGTCCACAAAAAATTTTAGATATAAATTGGTGGCGCAAGTAATCATTTTTAAAAAAATATTTTTCAAATCATTCATTTCTCAAAATCCTTAGGAAAAAACAAAAGGGCAACGATCACTCACGAGTTGCAAAAATTTCACGATTTCTACGTGATCAGAGCAAAATGACCCAACACTAGTAACATCAACCATAAACCAACCAAGCACATTCAACAAAAAAGAGCAAAAATTGAAAAGACAAATGATTAAGGGCATGTTTGGTAACATTTTTATTTCTTTGTTATTTTGTTCTCTAGAATAGAAAAAGAATATAAATTTGTTTGTGTACATCAGTTAATTTTTCTATTCAGTGGAAGAGATGAGTGGCAAAGGAATAGATTTGGAATAGAGATAAAAAGTAAAAAAAAATCTATTTTTTTTGTTCCTAAGAACAAAAGGAGAAACAAGGTTATTTTAGAGAAACAAGCTCAATGTAACATAATATTCTTCTTTACACAATTGACACAAACTCAGCTTAAATCCTAAATCCTAAACCCTAAAACTCTAAACTGTAAATCCTAAATCCTAAACAAGTGGTGACTACAGATGATATATCACATGAGGAGACAGCTGAGATAAACATGCTTAAGAAAAATATTGCAAATAAGATTGCAAGGGATCACAATGTGCTTAAGATTCCCTAACCTTGTGTTTCTGACTTTTGTAATGTTGTTTTTAAATACTTGGCAACATTTCCGTTAATCGTATTAAGATTATCCAATTCTATATCATAATATATTCTGATTCTATTTCTTAGGCCATGAAACTCATAACGAGATAATGACATAATATTTTTTTAAATTTAAAAGTCACAAATTTAGGATTCCAATTCCACCTTCGTCTTTCAAGAACTTTGTATAATCAACTATAACTGGGACGCGAATATTGAACTATGAAAAAAATACCAGAGAAGTTGTCTTCTTCAAAAACTTTTGGTAGATAAATCAAGCTAGTGAAGACATATGCTAGTGCTTATGACGTATGCATGGACTGTACTAATTGGTATCGGTTAATATTATTACCATTTGTCTTAGAGGTATCAGAACCGAATCGAAAAACCAAATTGAGATATGAACCGAATCGGAAATTTTGTGCATTTTGGTTCGGTTCGGTTCGGTTCGGTTTTTGGTTCAGATACACAAAACAAACCATTTTTTTTTCAGTTCGGTTTATTTCAATTTGGTTCGGATCAAATCAAAACCGAACTAAAAATAACCTATGGTTTTTACCCTAAAGCTAAAAGGGCTAAAACCACAAAGGGTTAAATCCTTTCTCTCGCTCTCTCGGCACGACTCAGCTCAGCTTAGCCCCTCTCTCCGCCGTGCCGACACCCAGACATTGTGGCCGTGCGGCATTCTGCAATGGCGGCCTCGTGGCAAAAAGCCGGCGAAGATCTAGCAGAAGTGGCGCTCGAATAAGCGAGATTCTGCAATTCTTGTGATCAACAAGGAGAACTCGGACAAAATGGCTCGGATTCAAGGCGGATGCGATGTGGGTTCACGAGCGCAAGTGGGAAAAGTTGCTGTTCTGGTCGATCCGTGCTCGTATCTTACCTCGTTCGCATTGGAGTATGCGTGCATCGGTTTCGGTTTCACCGACTACCACCATAGCAAATCTCGGACAACCATATGAAGAAACAGAGCACCCAAAAAATAGAAATACCCAATAGGATTTATCCCAGAACCAGCACAAGAAAGCAAGGGAAGACAAAGGGCGGTGGAGGGATCAAGTAACGGAGAGACCCATCTTGAGAAGGATCAAGATTTGCCAAGCTCGAGAGCGTGCAAGCATAGGGAGACAGATGATGAAGCGGAGGAAATAGAGGAAGTGGTGGTGGTGCCTCTTCGGCTTCCCTTTTCTTGCTTTGCTTTCTGGCGTGCATCACCAGGTACCAAAGAAAGAAGAACAAAGAAAAAAGGGGAAGGGGCTATGGGAGAGAAGTGGGCAAGAGAGAGAGAGAAAACAAAAGCAACTGGATCCGAATGACCTTCTCCGCCTCTCCACACTTTAAAATGAAATAGGAGAAAACCGAAAATTGAGCCGAACCAAACTGAACCAAACCGAACCAAACTGGTTTTTCGATTCAGTTCATATTTGGTTCAAGCGAAATTCGGTTTAGTTCAAGATTATATCCTTAACGGTTCGGTTCAGTTCGGTTCGGTTTTTCAAAAAAATCAAACCGAACCGAACCATTTACACTCCTAATTTGTCTTGTGTTCGTAGCAGTCAAATAACCCTGGGCTCCATGGATTTTCGATGTCATTTGCTTGAAGGTTTGATGAGTTTGTGCAAATAAGTGCACTAACTTTAGGATCACCTCCATCCTCAGTTGTTTTAACATTGCCCATTTCACCAGGTAACGTTTACTCTTCTTCTTGCAGTTAAAAAAGCTCAAAAGGTCTATGCACCTGTTTATTGTGATGCCCAAAGATTTACTGTCAACCTCCTGAATATTGTGAGTTATAAACCAACAAAACTCTCTGCTGCCATTTTCAGCCATCAATCTTTGACTACCATTTCCAGCCAACCATCTTTGACTGACTATTACATTGGATTTTCTAAGGCTATCTTAAAATATATTGATTAGTTAAGTCCTTACAAAAGTTCAATATTATCCAAATATGAATAATTAAGTCTCTGCTGACATTTTTATAATTAAATGAGAAAAATTAGAAATAGAAATTTTTAGGGTTGTACAAAACACATTTATATTCTTTTTCTATATCAAGAATATAAATTTTGTACAGTTACCAAACGCATCATTCTATTCAAAAACTCATCTAGTGAATAGAAATAAGAAAAACTATTTCTGAATAAAAATTATTCTCGAAAATAGAAATGTTACCAAATAAACCCTGATTCGATAGAATGCAGAGCACGAAAATTAAACTCAAGTGAAGCTTTCGGCCACGGCGGTGCGCTTGCCGTTGAGTCTTGGAGAGGAAATGAGCGGAGCCCCCCTCCATGTTATGAAAACCTTCCTCCTCAATTTCTTCCTTATCTCGATATTTCCTCCTCCAAAATCTCACCTAAACCAATATTCTAACATTTGGCATCAAAACCCATAGCTTAAATCCATGGATTTTCGAAGACCGGAGGTTGTAGAAGAAGAAGACCAATTTGGTCACATACTGTCACGACCTTACCTCAAGAGCCAAGGATTCGGGCACAGCATGAGTGTCGGGGACCAAAGCTCGAGTGTCGGGAACCTGAGTACGGTCTTTGTGGACCCAGGCTCGTGTGTTGGAGATTTGAGCTCAAGTACCGAAATCCAACGCTTAGCCTTTATCGACCCAAGCAGGAGTGCCGGGGCTTTGGGCCTTGCCTTGATGGAGCCGATTGCAAGCATCGGGGTCCCAGGCTTGACCTTAATGGACAGTGCAAGCGCTGGAGACTTGGGCATGAGTGCGAGGGTCACAAGCTCGACCTTAATGCACACAAGTCCAGGTGCTGGAGACCTAATCTTGGATGTAGGGGACTTGGGAACTAGCATATAGGTTTCCGAGCCAAAGTATAGAGTTTCGCGTGCGAAAGTCGATACCGAATCATATTTTGGAAAATGATTTTTGATTTTAAAGAATAAATCATTTTCCTAAATTTAAGCATAAGTTTTCCATTAACTATAAAAATATTTTTCATTGACTCATTTTCTTATTTTCCTAAGCAAACCAAATGTCGAAAAATGAGAAAAATGTTTTTCTAAAAAATATTTTTCACAAAACAAACAAAGTCTTTAACTTGCCTAATCAACCCGGATTAGAGGTGTGCACAACGGATCGCTTGGACCAGAAACTGCCCCGACCGGAACGGACTAGCTGGTTTAGTCTGGTTTTCTGGAGCGTCGGTCCGATTCTCAATTCTTAAAAGTGAAACTGATGTCTAGGTGATTTAGTTCCCAGTTCCAAGGGGAAACGGAATAGAACATGACCAACTACATATACTTTTTTTTATTTTTTATTTCTTCAAAAAAATTAGTAAAATGTGAATTAAATCCATGTACAACGATTTCTCCTTATCGTAGCACCACGATGACTTTTCACTTATTATCGCTTCCATTAATATATTAAGATTTGCCCCTCTCTTTCGATGAGAAAAAATAAAAAAGTTACAGGTTCCATTGAATGGACCGGAACCAGACCCCAGTCCGATCTCCAGTTTTCAAAATTGAAAATCGGAACCGATCACTCTTAACCCGCATTATCATCTCCTCGAGAAAATATTAGGTACCACGGTGATGTCACGTCGTCCGTGCACAAGTCTACTCCCTGTACGACACGTGTTGCATGCGGCCCCATTGTCAGATGTTTTCTCTCTCCTCACTGTTTTCTTCGTTTTCTTTTTGCAGGCCGTGGACGACGCTCTCTCCTCCGTCGACCAGCTCGACGCGTGGTGTTGCCAACCAGATCTGGCCGAACGACGCCGACGACAGCCATGGATGAGCATCAACGTTGCTCGTGAGCCGCCCGTCCCAAGCAATCGCAACGCATTCGAAAATGATAAATGAGCATTTCTTTTGAAAGAATCTCTCCTTCGTCCACGGTTGGGGAGGTACCCTGTGAGGTAATTGTTCTTGAGCGACACAACGGTCAGGTTCTGGAGCGCAGTGAAGTTGGCCGGCAAGGCGTTGTAGGAGAGGTTGAGGAGGTGGAGGTTCCCGAGCAGTCCGATGGCCGCAGGGATCGGGCCCTCGACCCGGTTGTCGCACGTGACGCCGAACCACGAGCACGGCTTGTCGTCGCCGTAGCTCCAGGTGGCGAGCACGTCGAGCTGGTTGACGGAGGAGAGAGTCTCGTCCATGGCCTGCAAAAAGAAAACGAAGAAAACAGTGATTGAAGAGAGAGAGTAAAGAAGGAGGGAGGAAAAGTCTGAGAATGGGAGCCGCGGGCGACACATGTCGCACGACAATTGGATCTGTGCGAGGATGACGTGGCATCACTGTGGTATACAATACTTTCATTTCCTCTTCACACGGAGTTAAATGGGGTCCATTAGCTGACGTGGCGCATAGTGAGCGGGTGGTGAAGCGGGGAGATTTTTTCCTTTTTTGACTGCAGTGCCGTTCTAGATTTTCGTTTTCCTGTATGTAAATAATTCCTCACACATTTATTTCATCGATATCTCCACTGAATCTATATCAAGATCCACAGTTAAAGCCGAATTTGAAAGAGCGCGGGAAAGTGAGATAAAATTTGAACTTTGCATGTGCCGGAGAATTATGGAGCCAGTCGAGGGTTATTTGAGCAATATTGATTTGATTTATAACTTTATCCGTCGTTCAATATTATGCGAATATGTATCAACTCGCCTATTTTTGTGCGATTGAATATCTTTTGAAATCAATATTATCACTGATCAATGTGGCTTTTTTTTTTTAATATTATGAAAAGATAAAGATATTTGAATTGAAAAGTGAATAGATTAGACTACTTTTACTGTTATCATTTTAGAATCTGATATGCGTACTGAAATTAATATTATCCCACATGCGGACAACAAAATTGGAAGATTGATATGAAGAATCCCTAGGTGCCATAACTACTTAAGGCGCTGCAAGAGGACGGGCGTTCAAGGTCTCTTGAGTCGATTACGTGTGAATATCAAAAGGCAATATCCAACACGATAAATGTTTTCATATTCAAAGGCTTCCATTTATTTCACAAAAAATGAATGATTGGAAATTTTTTTTTTAAATGATCAATTGTATTATTTGCAAAGATAAACGAAGCTATCGATAATGAAAATATTTTCTATTGAATAATTATTTCAAGCGATATAAGTAGTTATTTTCCAAAAATATGTTTCAATTCATTAATTTTTCGCAAAACAAAAATACCTTAAGTCATTTTCCTTTTTTTTACGACAACGAGTGCCATGAATCAATCATAGTTTTGGGCGGTGCTGGTCCTGCATGGGGTTTGATGCAAGATCCTCGATGGTTTGCTTGGATTAGGAGCTCTGCTCGTTCCAATTGATTTGCACTTCTCTTGGAAGAAGCTGTCAAAACTCAACTTTCATTTTAAGGAAAAGACAAATATTCTCTAAACTTTGGTCGAATGTGTAATGTTATCTCTGAATTTTTTATCAATTCAATGTGATCCTTACATTATTGGTAAATGTTCAATATGATCCTTGAACTATAAGAAAATATTCAATATCGTCTTTCCGTTAATTCAAATTAACGAAATCTGCTAATGTAACTTTCAATTTGTTAAATTTGAACGTTGGAGAAAATACAGGTACACATAGATTATCCACATAATGCAACTAACGTAGCTTCCAATTCGTTTAATTTGAACGTTGAAGAAAAAATATGTGCACGTAGATTATCCACGTAAGTTATTCATTTCAAATCATGATACAAAAATCAAGGTCATCAAATAATGTTGGAGAAAAAGCCGAGGAGCTCTCTGAGTCTCCGCTTTTTCTCTCTCGCTTGAAGAGCTCCCCTCTACCGCAAGGGGTAGTTATACCTTTCCCTTTACTCATCACCAAACCCTAATTTCTTTTACCGCACCACCTTCGCTGATTCATTCCTCTCCCCTTGGCTGCAATGGATTGGAGTTTTGATCTGTCTCCAAAGATTTTGCTTTCATCGGGAAGCTCAGAAACTCCCCAACCTCGGCAATGGCTGAGATAATCTTGAGAAACCCTCTTCTGTTTGTATGTTCACTCGTGTGCTCTTCTTTGGGCAACTACGAAGAAAGCGTGGAGAGTTGACTCGGTGAATATTACTCAGGAAGACCAGAGGACTTTTGCCTTCGCCTTCAAAACGGAGCTTGATTTGAAAAGGATCTAAGAGGCTGGACCCTGGTCTTTCTCCAGCAACCTAGTGGTGCTCAAAACGTATATGCCGGATGTCCCACTTCCAAACTATGAATTCACACACTATGATTTTTGGGTCCAAGTGCACGGTTTGCCTTTGAACGGGATCTCGGAGGAATCCATCAGGAGAATCACAGCAGCTGCTGGATGTGTTTCTGATGTCAGGACCAACCCAAAGGCTTCACCAAACTTCTCCAATGGTAAGGCCAGAGTAAAAATCGATTTAGCGGCCCCCTTGAAGCCTGGAACGATAGCTAGCCAAGGAGGGAGGAAATTGGGGGTTGACTTTCGATACGAGAGGTGACCACATTTTTGCTATGCTTGTGGTCGTATAGGGCACTATGCTAAGTTCTGCGAAGTCAAGCATTACGACAAGAACAGGCTTGAAACTGACGAACCCGGATGCTTTGGACTTTGGCTTCGTGCTGAATCGAGAGAGTGGAGCCCCCTTTGGAAATATTTCCAGGCTAGGCCTAGGAATGTAGATATGGATGATGACATCGTCCCTGAAACTCCATCCCCTTCACTTCAGATGGTGGCTTTTGAATTGAGAGGCAAGAGACCACTAATTGCAAGTGGTGAGAAGCTGACAGAGAAGCCAGGGATGTCCTCTGTTTTTGATCCAGAAGCAAGAGTAGCAAGTGTTAGTGGCTCCAGAGAAGGTCTCCAACAACAGTTACTGCTGATTAAAGCTCCAGTCTCTACCCTAGGGACAGAAGGGAGCTCTCTTGGTTATGAAAAGACAAGGAGTAAGGGAAAGAGATCAGTAAGCAGTAAGACCCAAAGTAGGAATAGCCCTTACTCTCCCCAGAAGGGAATCGCTCTCGTCTTAGATGAAACCCAACTTTTAGATACCCCTATCCAAGTTTTGGTTGATCCTCTAGTACAGGCTTTGGTGGCTAGCCCTAATAAGCCATCGGGTGTCCCATGAATATCTTAAGTTGGAATTGTCAGGGGTTGGGCAATCCCCTGACAACTCGGGAATTGTGTGTCTTAGTGGCGCGTGAGAGGCCCAGCATCATTTTTTTGATGGAAACAAAGAAGAAATTATCTTGAGGCTGAAGAGACAGCTTTGTTTCTAGTTTAGCGTAGTGGTAAACCCAACGGGTATCGCAGGGGGGTTAGCAGTATTATGGACTGATCTGGTATCGTTAAAGGTGGTAAGCGCCTCATCGGAGCCGATTGACCTAATTTGCTTGGAAATAGGAAGCCAAAACCATACGAGAGTCACTTTTGTTCACGCTACAACAGTATACCAAGAAATGCTCCAACTCCGAGGGGAATTACAGATAGTCGGCCGAGCCAACCATCTCCCGTGGATTTGTATGGGAGATTTCAATGAGATCTTGCACCCGTGGGAAAAGGTTGGAGGATGCAGGGTGGATTATTACAGGTTAGCTGCGTTTCGAGACTTTCTTAGTGGATGTTCCTTTATGGATGTAGAGAGCAAGGGTTGCACATTTACATGGGCAAACAATAGGGATGGGGAGGCACACATCAAAGAGCGACTTGATATAGTTCTATGCAATGTGGAGTGGAGAGTAATGTACCCAAATGCACAAGTTCTTTCCCTTCCTGCGGTCGGCTCGGATCATAGTCCCCTATTGCTTTCATTATCAGCAACAACCATAAAAAGGAAGAGGGAATTCAAGTTTGAAGCATACTGGCTAGAAGATGAAGAATGTAGAAGAGTTGTTCAGTCAATGTGGCCCATACCTGGATTGGAAAATTGGAAACTCCTGAGGAAATTACAAGGAGTATCAGAAGCTTTAACGAAATGGAGCAAAGAGAAGTTCTCAAATGCAAAATACCAAATTGATTCTCTGAAAAGGGAGCTACAGGAGATCACGAATGCTCCAACTGTGCACTATAATAGAGAGAGGGTGAAGTTCTTGAATCAACATATGGATGAACTCGGGAAACGAGGAAATATTACGGGGAATGAGATCATGGATCAGTTGGTTGCAATGGGGAGACAAAAACACCAAGTTTTTCCATGCAACCACGGTACAAAGAAGACAAAGAAACAAGATCTCCATGCTGAAATTAACGGATGAGGAATGGTGTCGAGATCCAAAGCAACTACATGATACGACAGAGCAGTTCTTTAAGTCTTTATACACCACCGAGGGCCCAAGAAACATTCACCCAGTACTAGAACAGTGTCCTAGCTTAGTGGAGGATCATATGAATTGCAGTCTGCTGAGAAATGTATCAATGGAGGAGGTAAAGGAAGCAACTTTCCAGTTGGAAGCAAAGAAAGCACCGGGATCAAATGGTTTAAATGGGCTATTCTATCAATAGCATTGGGACATCATCCAACACGATGTATTCACTATGGGGAGAACTTTCTTTGAATCTGGCCATCTTGACCCGAACCTGAACAGAACTCATATTGTTCTGATGCCTAAGAAGCCTAACCCAGAAACACTAGACCAGTTCAGGCCCCTTAGCTTTTGCAATTTCGGCTACAAATTTATCTCCAAGGTCTTGGCAAATCGCCTAAAACCTTGGCTTCCTAATATGATAGTGGAGGAGCAAAGCGCTTTTGTTAGCAGCAGACAAATACAAGATAATTTCCTAGTTGTTCAGGAAGTCCTACATCAACTAAGAATCAGGAAGAGGAAAAGGAAATTTCAAGCCATCCTCAAGTTGGACATGAAAAAAGCCTATGATTGGGTTGAGTGGGACTTCCTTCAGGTATGCATGATTAAGATGGGTTTTAGTGTGAGATGGGTTTCATGGATTATGCAATGCGTCACCACAACCTCCCTTAGTGTCAAGTTTAACGGAGAACCACTTCCTTTCTTTGCGCCATCGAGAGGTCTTCGGCAAGGAGACTCTCTATCCCCGTATTTAGGGAAAATTCCAATTAAGGACTCCAAGTAGGGTCAAATTCTCAAAAAAGGGCCAAAGTGAATATTGTGTCAAATAAGGGTCTGAAGTGCTTAATCAGTCTCAAATAAGTACCCGAAGTGCCCAAAAAATCTCAAATAAGGACCTGGGTTCCCGGCCGGCCAAAATACCTGCCGGCTGGTGAAAAAGTTACTGTTCTGATCGGAATAGTAACTTTTTATTTTTTTTTGTTTTTCCTTTTGTTTTTTTTATTTTCCTTTTCCTTTTTTTTTTCTTTTTTTCCTCCGCCGGCCATAGCCGGGGCCAGCAGAGGTCGCCGGCCTCAGGTGAGGCCGCCCTTGCCGGCGTCGAGTGAAGGCCGCCCTCACTTGGGCTGGGCGAGGTCGTCCTCAGGCGAGGCCGCCCTCGCCAGATCTGGCAAGGCTCGACCTCGCCGGCGTCGAGCGAGGCCGGCCTCGCCCAGCCCAAGCGAGGGCGGTCTCACCTGAGGCCAGCGACCTCCGCCGGCCCTAGCTATGGCCGGCGGAGGAAGAAAAGAAAAAAAAAACAAAAGGAAAAGGAAAATAAAAAAAACAGAAAAGGAAAAACAAAAAAAAAATTAAAAAGTTACTGTTTCGGCACCGAAACAGTAACTTTTTTGGCCGGCCGGGAACTCATGTCCTTATTTGAGATTTTTTGGGCACTTCAGGTCTTTATTTGAGACTGATTAAGCAGTTCATGCCCTTATTTGACACAATATTCACTTTGAGCCCTTTTTTGAGAATTTGACCTCACTTGGGGTCCTTAATTGGAATTTTCCCCCGTACTTATTCATAATTGTTGCAAACTTACTCTCCTCACTCATGAAGAAAGCTGTGGATGACGAGAGTCTTAGAGGAATTAGGCTCAACAGGTTTTGTCCGACACTTTCCCATCTTCTTTTTACAGACGATTCCATTTTCTTTGTGGATGGAAAGATTAGTGAATACCAGAACTTATCCTCTATTCTACATCAGTATTGCTTCGCAATAGGTCAAGAAATCAACCTCAACAAATCAGGAGTTTTTTTTCAGTTTAGGGTGCCCGCATCAACTGAGAAGGAATATGGCCCAAGAATTGCGAGTTCTGGAGATTGACAAAGCAAGGAAGACCCCTCCAATTGGGGTCAAACAAAAAAACAGATGTTTGCACGGATTTTGGCGAGAGTAAACATGAAGTTAGAAGGGTGGAAAGAAAGTTTTATCTCCAAAGCGGGTAAAGAAATCTTGATAAAAGCGGTCGTACAAGCTTTACCAAAATATGCGATGTCCATTTTCAAAATCCCTGTGTCTTTTTGCAAGGCCTAGAGAGGAAGATAGCCTTATTCTGGTGGAAAACACATGCATCAAAAGCCGGCCTTCATTGGAGAAGATGGGAGATACTGAAGCAAAGGAAAGATAAAGGAGGTTTGGGCTTCAAAGACCTCATCATGTTTAACAAAGCGATGCTAGGAAAACAAGCTTGGAGAGTCTCTCAAACTTCAAGTACATTATGGTGCAAAGTTCTAAAAGGATGTTACCGTCCAAACATCAATTTCTAGCATGCAGTTAAGGGTTCTCATCCATCATGTAGTTGGCGAAGCCTTCTTATGGGAAGAGATGTCATTTCGAAGGAGGAGAGATGGAAAGTGGGTAAGGGGCAACATATTAGAATTAGGGAAGATAGATGGCTAGAAAGGGGCGAATTAGGAGGACCAAAAAACCAACATGAACCCAACATGATAGCAGATTTGATCGCCACAACGGAACATCTCTGGAATGAGCAACTTTTACACAACTTATTCGATGAAGAAGTTGTGAATTAAATCCTAGCTACTCTAGTACCATCTACCCCGAAAGCAGACTCGCTAGTGTGGTCATCAAATTGGTCCGGTTGTTACTTTGTCAAAAGTAGATACAATGAGCTATGAAAGAATGAGAGCACACATGGCTCTGGGCAGCCCTCTTCTTCCTATCAAATACCCAACAATGTATGGAGCAAAATTTGGAGGCTCAACACTTCCAAAAAGCTAGGCTTTTCATATAGAGCATCTGCCAAAATGCATTATCTACAAGGGTAAACTTGTTCAAGAGAAAAGTATTATCTAAATCTTTTTGCCCATTGTGTTGAAAAAAGCCCAAGACAGTCGAGCATCTATTCCTCCTCCGCGACAAGACAAAGCAGGTTTGGTCAAATCACTATTTCAACATCCACTTTTCTTACCAACAAGTCACTAGATTTGAGTAGTGGTTGCAAAACTACAATGATATGACTCAGAAAAACATACATTTCGAGATCATCATAATCACCCTCTAGAAAATCTGATTAACGCGTAACACCCTAGTATTCCATCATGAGCAGACGGAATCAATCAGCATAATTGAATCGGGTCTAGACATGCATTGTAATTATGCGAAGTGGAATAGAAGCAACTTAAAGTGTGAAGGAGTACCGCTGAACTTAAAACCAAAATGGAGACCACCAGACGCTGGTTTACTGAAGATAAACATCGATAGATCTCACCTCTCAGGGACCATGGAAGGGGCAATCGCATGCGTATGCCGCGGTTTAGAAGGAAGATTGATGGAAGGCCTTGCGCGACCAGTCCGAGCATCTTCCGCCCTTCAAACTGAAGCCCTTGCCTATCTCTATGCTCTCAAACACTTGCTGATCAGGCTCATTTAAAACTAACACTAAAGTCTGACTGTTCAACGTTGATAAGCTATTCGAGAGATTCTTCCCTCTGTCCTTGGGATGTTGAGCCAATTATCACTGATTCTATTGGCCTCTTGGCTTTTTTTGAGAGTCTAGAATTGGTCCTCTGCATTCGTGACTCAAATAGATTAGCAGACTGGGTTGTAAAGGCGTTAAGGTGCAAGACCCTCCCCCGAAATTAGGTTTGTAACCTCCCTTCCCCTCTTTGGGAAATCTTGTATTTTGATGCTCTTTACTCCTATAGGTGGGCCTATAGGTGGGCCCGGTTTTAATGAAATGATATCTCTATTTCAACCAAAAAAAAAAAAATGTTGGAGATGTTAACACACTAATCTTTTTATTTTCCTTTTGAAAGCTAAAAAGATGGAAATGTTGACTCATAATTTTTAAAAGTTCAACTAAGCCTATTGTAATTCATGTTATCAAATAAGGTCCAATTTGTCATTTGAGCAAATGGAAGGACTACATTGAATATGTACTAATAGTTTGAGGATCACGTTGAACACATTAAAAGTTTAGAGATAATATTGCACATTGAACCTAAATTCAGGGACCATATGTACCATTTTTTTTCCCATTTTAGGCTCCTTATTAAGCAATAGACATGTCATTGTAGTTGGCGTGCCTGTCTACATGGTTTGATGATTGGCTTCCATTTGATCCCTTATCAACTAGATGTTCGATTCGATTCATGATTCAGCTTCTCGTGAGCAAAGACATAACTTGATCAGATCTAGCCGAGTGTCGAGATATGACACTTAAACTGATATGAATGATTATGATGACTCTCTGCTCATCTAGATAGCTTTAAGAATCTATACAAACTAAATGTCATGTAACTCGATATAATCTGCAATTTCATATGTTCCATCGATTGGGAATTTCTTCTCCTAACGCTCATGTTCACCAAAACAGGACGTAAAAGAAAATTCGTGGGCTTTTATAGATAACCAAAGTAAAGGGAATTGCATCATAGTTATTACAACTAGTATTGTAATAGCGATTACGACATGGAAGGTTATTACGGACAACGAAGGTAATAATGCAACCAAACGACTAACATGAGTCGACTAGACAAGACTCTTATTGTTTCCACTGAGCTGCATATTTTGCCAAAAATTTATGAAGCAAAACAAACAAAAACAAGCCCATGAATGGCAAATTGAGATGGGGGCAATGATCGCAAACGCCAAGAGCGAACACCATTAGCACGCCCCAAAGTGAGCCCTAGACAAACCCCCCTTTAATTATCTCACGCTGGATTCCTGAAGCCTGTAGTTGTTTCCGAGTCTAAGAGGTTCCGTCTCCACCTCATCGTCGCTGTCGGAAACATACCGAGAAACATATGACGGGGACGAAAATCAATCTCCGCACGGGCTCAAGACAATGAAAATACGAAAATGGGGCACTCTAATGGAATGCCAATCGAAGTTCCTTACATGGGTGAGATTAGGGGCATGGGGGGGCAAAGATCATCGAGCTTCGACTAGAGAAACTAGTACCAGACGCCGGACATGTCTTTGGCCGTCAAACTCGTTATCGAAGAAGAAATGGAAAATTCAGCGGCTCACAGGTTAAAGCACAACCAGGCTATATTGTCCCAAGGATACTCACTTAAAGAATCCGTCCCTTAAGATCCACAAACCGCCTTCATAAAGACAGTTAGAAACCGTGCATGCTGCACAATTGAATCAAAACACATGGCAAGTTTTTCACCTCCCAAACATCATTTGATTGGGAAATCATATGCCGCAATATCAGATCAGATTAGTTTTCATCAGATTCAACCACCTTTTCTAATGCCAAAGAGCTGCAAAATCTGAAGATCTGACAAATGTGAGCAACTTAATCAATTTATAGGATTCACAGAACATTCAAGTTTATCAATACACATACTTGATTTCATGAAGGAACTCATGGTAAAACTTCTCCTTACTTCATATATCAGATGTTACCCAATATCCTGAATGTAAATGAGGAAATAAAATTCACCTCCGGAGAATAATAGCTCCACCATAGTCCCAGAGCACATGGCATTCGGCATTAGAAACTCAATTTTTTCGCTCAAAATGGGTGACAATAGAAACTCAAGTGTACTCGCAACCCACAACTTTCACCGCAAGAAGATTGGATTTTGAAGCAAAGTTCTACAAGTTAGCCAACTAGGTCCCTCTACTGTTATGCATTGACTCACAGCTGACTTTGCTGGAGAGCTAGGCTAAAGGATGGATGAGAAAGAAAAACATGGAAGTGAATCTATGAGTAGAAGAGCTTCACACAAGACAGGTTCCCTCTGAAGTGTCTTAAGTTCTTGTTTTTGCTGAAAGGAGTGAGAGAAGAGGTGAATTTATAGGGAGAGAGAAATATAGGAAGAATACTTTGTGTGCACTAGGTAAAGACAAAAAGTGTTTAGGTATGTCCCATGAAAAACGTGGGAATTGAATTGCATGCACGCCATCCCCTATATCTTACGACCTTGCACGAGCCTTGGGAGTTAATGAATCTCCCCAGTGTCTGCCAAAACTAAAAAAGTCGTATTGATTCGAGTGCATGTCAAGTGATTTGGCTGCGGACTTCACATATCTGACGAAGGGTTTTGGTGTTGCTGAGCACGGTATAGACGGTCTGAATTATAGCGAGTGTGAAGAGGAAGATGGCGGTGATGAGAGACTATAAAACCCAAGGACTCCTGAAGTTGGTCTGGATGAGATTAGCCCTCCACTTGTTTTAGGGCTTGTTGCAGTACTCGCTGACCTTATTGCACACGGCCATGAGAGTGATGTTGGGTTCAATTGTTGTGTACTTGACCATCAAGTGGAACAGCTCGGTGGTTTCCTTGTCGCATCCCAGGACATTCAGCACTATGCCCGAGTTGTGGAGAAGCGTGACATCGCACTCAGTATCGATGATGTAGTCCATGAAGTAGATGTAGGACGGTGAATATCTTTCGCTCCTTTTATTTCAGGAAGGATGTTGGAAGTTTCAAGATATTTCCTTTTCAGTAATAAAGGTGTGTCTATTCTCTGTGTTAATGATAAATTGCTTTGTCGCGACCTACTCTTGGAGTACACCACCTAAGGGTTCGGCTAATGGATTATTAAGTCTAAACTTAACTCGGGCTCTTCCAAACACTACTAATTCGCGACTTAAGGTTCACATTGTTAGCATGCAAATGATTTTTATTTCGGAGTCACCACTAATTTATTTTGTGGTGGATCGATTAGAAATCCAAATAAAATATGGGGAGATATGTTTTATTTAGATTTTGAATTTGAAAAATTGATTATGCTAGAGCTAGTCTAGCACCATTTCGATACATTTTCTTAAAAAAAAAAAAAACGTTTCAGCAAGCAGTCTGAATCCACTTTATTACTTGTTCACTAACATGTGAAGTGATCATCCACCAATTTAACACCTTATAAAGAAAGCAGTAAATAAATTACTAGTTTAGGAGAACAGCATACATTTTAGGCAACGTAAGCATTTACATTGTTAGCTAGAAAATCACACAAACACTTATATTATGATTTCTAATTAACAAGCACTTCCATCAATGTGGTCTTTAGGGTTTTCTCTTTATTTAAATGAAAACTAACCTAACATGCAAACAACGAAATAACCTACTTCTAATGATGGGCAAATAATGTATTTTTTTGTATTTTCATTAAGATTCGGAATAATAGAAAAATGCCTAAAATAGCATGTAGTCTATTCTAGAAAGACACTCTAACTTATCCTAAATTGACTTCTTTTTGACATTTTTTTTTTATGAAATTTCGAAATAATTAAATGCCCTAAATAATCTATTAGGACTAGAATGACTCCTAATTTAAACTAGGAAATAAATTACCTTAAATCCCAATTTAAATTAAGCAATTATCCTACCTTCTAGATTGTTGACACCTAAATTTTACTAATCATTTAGTCGTAATTTGCATAGAAAATTAGGGATTAATTTTTAACCCCTAAACAAAAATATTTAAATTGCATAACATATAATTTATGTTCATTTTAATTTAATCACATTTTGCATCGGACCGGCGATGGCGAACGAGCTTAAATTTCATCGAATGGGACTCGGTTCGCTCGGAAAGGCAAGGGCCAAAAATCACGAGTTAAATAGGTTTGGTCGTTTTAATTTGAGCTTAATTCAGCCCATTATGTTCAATTAAATTAAAACCTAAGTTAATTTAGCCCGCTTAGGAATTAAATAAAATCAGAAATTAGATTAAGGCATAAACCCAAGTCTAAGCCCATTAGGACTAGAGAGCCCATCTAATTGACCTAGGTTAGTATTATATAAGCATGTTTAGGTCAGAATTTTGAGGGGACAACACATAATTTAGATCTGATTTTTAGAGAAAGGCAAGTGTGAGAGAGAAAGTGACGTCGCGCACCACCACCGGGGGCACGCCACATGCCGCCGCACCGCCATCGTCGCGCCTCAACCGCCCGCCGACGTCGTTGCCTTCCACTAACGCTGCTGCCGATGATGTGATCAGCCGGTTCAAGCGGCTGAACCGGCTGATCAGCGACTTCCTCCGGCGATCTAGAACTTGCGGCAACACTCCTTGGCGTCTTCACATCACTGTGGTGGCCAGTTTCTCGTTAAACGACCGCCGGATCACATCTCTTGACTTGATTCTTCATTACTAGTCCACTAGTGCCAGATCGAATCGATTCTCACTATATTTTGTGCAATCTATTATCATAGGTCGGTTGAGCTTTCCGAGACTTCTCCGTATTGTTTTTGATCTGAATACGGAGGCCGGATTGCTCGATTTCGTGCCGGAGCATCGTTAAACAAGATAAGTGCACTTGGACTTTGTTCTGTAAAATCGTGTACATAGAAACCAGTATGCTTGAGATGCCGATTTCAGCTCGTTAATGTCAAAATCTTATGAAGTGATGAACTAGAGAATCGTAAAGCATGTCTTAAGCTTTGATTTGATATATCATATGCCTCAATTGGACCTGATTTGCTATGTCAAAACTATTTCGGAAGTTAGGATCAGAATCTGGAATATGATGTTGAAGTCTGTTCTGATAATGTTCTGACTGATGTTATACTGTTCCGTGATTTTTATGATTTTCTATGATCATTTTTTGAAAAAACTTTCTTCACGAAAATTGTAGATCACATCTTTGTCTGTTCACCATAAAATTTTCATAAAATTCCAAGCGTGTTAGCATGATACGATCTATAACGTCATATATGCATGAATCTGATGACAGATCAGTTCCAGATTGACCTTCGTGTGTTCTTCAATTTTCATAAATTTGTGTGTTTGAAATCTGAAAAAGTTTTCTTCATGAAAGTTCATACTGAGATCGAGATCTTTCCATTGATACTAATTTCATCAAAATCGGAGATCATTTGGATTTTCAAAAGGAATTTTCACAATCTGATCAGTATCTGTGTCCAAATCTGATTTTCATTCTTTTAGAATTCAGAAGATGTTTCTCCGAAACTGATAAAGTTGGAGATTATCTGCAAATTAGGTGATTGAACATTATCCTATATTTTTCAGAATATTTAATTTCCTAATTTGCATGTTTTAAATATTTCATGAATATCATGTGGATATTTAAATATCTTAGGATAATGTTCGATATATCCGCAATATTTGAAAATATTCAAAATTAGGAATCGTTCCTAATTTAGCAACGTATCTGGATGACTATCTGACCTTATTCCTAAGGTACAATACGCGGCGATACGGAAAATTATTATCCTATCCATAATCACTTGGATACGATAATGATCTTTATCTGCTTTCCAAATTTAAACGATCAACTTTCCGTCAATATCTATAACCCTATAGATATGACCGATAGTTCGATTTTTGTGCCTAATCCGAGTTTGAAACAAATTTGGCGGATCGCGTGGACGATTTGAATGTGGTTGCTATCCTTGTCTTTTTTTTATTATTTGCTTTCCTTTAAAAAGAAAATTCAAAAAATATCAGTTAGGATTTGAATTTGAGTTTTGCATATTTAGGGAACCCTAAATGTATCTAGAAGATAGAGAATTATTTAATTTAAATTAGGACTTGAGATAATCTATTTCCTAGTTTAAATTAAGCAATATTCTAATCTTATTAGATTATTTAGGTTATTTTTTAATTCCGAATTTTCATGAAAACCCCAAAAAAAGAATGAATTGCTTTATGGTAGATTAGGATAGATTGCATTCTTAATTTAAGTAATTTATTATTTCGAATTTTAACAAAAATCCCAAAAATAAGTCATGTTAGGATATGTTAAGTCATCATAGGTTGCATGTTATTTTAGGCATATTTTTATTCCGAATTTCATTAGAAAATATCAAAAATAAATCATTTACCCGTCATCAGAATTAGGTCACGTCGTCACATAACATATAGTTTGCATGCTAGGTTGCATTACTTGCATGTCATTTTTGCATGTCATTGCATATAGATTAGATTTCATTTAAATAAGTGAAAATCAAAAGAGAAATTGAGTGAATTGCTTGTTAATTAGAAATCATATTAGGATGTTAATGTGATTTTCTAGCTAACTATGCAGATGTTTGCGTTGCTTCGAGATAAGTAATTCTTCCAATCTTGTAATTTAATATTCAATTATTGAGTGTTAAATTGGTGGTTTGCGCACTCGCATGAACACCTCACATGTTAGTAATTAAGTTGAAATGGATCCAAACTGCATGCCAAAATATTTTTGAAAATAAAAGGTACCGAAAGGGCGTTAGACTAGATCTAGCGTAATCAAGTCCCCGGGCTTAGAATCTCTGGTTCGTAGGAATAAAATATATCTCCCTATGTTTTATTTAGGTTTCTAATCGACCTACCGTAAATTGATTAGTGGCGACTCCAAGCATAAAAATATTTGCATGTTAAAGACTTAAACCCTAAGTTGCGAATTGGTAGGGCTTGGGAGGGCCCGAGTTAAGATTAGTCTTAATAATCCATTAGCCCGAAAAATGAAAATTTTTTAGGTCGCGACATAGATATATTCAGGATTTCCTAAACGTGCAAAATTTCTAATTTAAATCCTAATTAATATTTTTTTGGATTTTCTTTTATTTCAAAGATAAAAAAAATCAAACAAAAGATAGCAGTCGCAATCAAATAGTCCACGCAATCCGCAAGATTAATTTATCATGTTCAAATTAGGAAAACAGTTTGAGCTAACGATCATATCTATATGATCATAGATATCGATGAAAAATTGATCATTTGAATTTGAAAAGCAAATAAGATATATTATTGTATCCAAGTGGTTATTGATAAAATAATAATAATCTTTCGCACCGCCACGTATCGTACCTTAGGGTTAAGGTCAGATAGTCGTCTAGGTACGTTTCTAAATTAGGAAAAATTCCTGTTTTTTGGTATTTTCGAATATTGCGGATATGGCACACATTACCCTTAAAATATCTAGCATTCCACAGAATATTCACGAAATATTCAAACACCGAGAAAATAGGAAATCAAATATTCTAAGAATATCGGACGAGGATCTTACCTAATTTCGTACATAATTTCCGAATTTGAATAGCTGGTATATCGGGATCGCAGACTGCAGGACAGTGGCCGAGGGTGAGGAATCGATGACAACGAGACTAGGGACACAGCGATGGTACGCGCTCAAGCCTCGATTCAGCAAGCAGCAAGCGCGTTAGGCACGGACTGGCGCGTCTCAGGCCTTGGGCAGTGATGGGGCATGATTGCGGTGATAGCGGATGATGTGGTGCGTAGCTTATGTCGAGACCAACAGAGGTGGCGGCCAGCTTGGGCGGTGGAGCAGCGGGCGGCGACGTTGTCAATGTGGCTTGCAGTGAACGAAGCGGGCTAAGGTGCGGACCAAGCACTATGATCAGCAGCCGGGCTTGTCGGGTACCTATCGCAACCTCCCCGAACCAGCCCCGCTGCTTACGTGATTTGGCTAATGAATTACTAAGTTAAACTTAGCTCGAGATCTCCCAAGCCCATACCAATTCACGACTTAAGTTTAAGTTGTTAATATGCAAATCAATTTCATTTAGGAGTCGTCATTAATCAATTTTTAGTGGGTCGTTTAGACACCCAAGTGAAGTATGGGAAAAATGCTTCATTTCTACGAACCAGAGATTCAATGGGTACGGGAACTTGATTATATTAATTGACCAATTAGTACCCTTTCAGTATATAACATTGTTCAATTACTGCCTCACATGTTCACACTAATCAGGAGTTTCAAAATTCGATTCTTAACCAAACTAGGGTAAGCAATAATCAACACATGTACCTAACATGCAAAATCGACCTTATACGAGTTAAATTAAACACGCGATTCAAAGTGTGTGAACCAAGCAACGTGCGATCGAATATGACACTAATTACACAATAGAGCCAGAAAAAACAATTCCAAAGTCCAAATAATTTTTTTAAAAAAAATTAAAAAATATTTTTTAATATTAAAATAATATTAAAAAAAAGACCGAGTTGGATCTCCACTTCCGACCCGGATAAAATATTTTTTTAAATAATTTTTCTTTTTAAAATTTTTTTAATATTAAAACAGATCTAGGTCAAATCGCCACATCCGACCCGGATCAAGACTAACCCAGGCGCACCGACTTGAGTCCATGACCGGACCGGACTCATTCTTTGAGCAGGGTCTAGCAAATTAAAAAAGAAAAGGACCTAGCCCGAATTTTTTTTTTTTTTGAAAAAGAAAGCCCATGGCCCATTAGGAATAAAAAGACAAAAAAACAATTTAGCCCAATTTCCAAACTCGGCACATCCACGAAAGCCCAACACCTAAAAAAACACTTTGATAACCAAAAGGCCCAAAACATTAAAATAAAATAAACCTAAAATCAAGCCCAAACACTAAACAAAACACCACCTTGTTAGACCCACGAACCCGACTCGGACGTGAGCCACCGACTCGATTCGCTAGAAATCCTACCCGGTTCGCCTGACTGCCTGACCCAACTTGTGGCTGTGACATGTGCATCGCCACCCCACACTTGCAGCTGGCGCTCATGCCGGTGATCGGTGCCTCACCCGCCCATGTCACCACCCCGACAAAGGGCGGCAGGCGTCCTACGTCGGCATCACCGCCATGGTGGCCGGCGACCGACCGGGACCGTCCAAGTCTTGACAAGGGGCTAGCCGATCACAGGTCAACAAGATCCTGGCAAGGGACTGGTTCTCACTGTCCGCGTCACCAACCCGACGAGGGGTGGCGGGCAACCTCAACCCCCGTCACCACCGCGGCGACCGGCGCCCGACCGAGACCGTCCAAGCCCCGACAAGGAGCTGGTCGGCCATGGATCAACCAAATCCGGGGGGGGGAGGGAGGGGACTGGCTAAACCGAGCTCCGCACTCGTGTTACCTCTCCGCGGACCTCCCTCGTTCATCAGAAAAGAAACGAAAATGACTCCGCCAACTAAAGGCCATCGACAACTCAACCAAGACACCACAAGCGAAGCAAAAGGCATCAAGATTCAAGGGCGAGTCATAGGCAAAAGGAAGAAAAACACACAAATCTCACTTGGGCATAACCTCGAACAATTGGGGTGCACGGCGAAAACAAGAGATTTCTGACTCGGTTGGGACTCAAACGCATCCGAAATTCACACATATAATTGCATAGACAATCAGGATCAAGCATGTGGTATCACGGGCCGAAACTTGCACGAGTCGGACGGCCGCAAGCTCCGGCTAGTGAACCTGAAAGACAGGAGACGCAGACTAGAAACAAGGGAAGGAGGGGTGGTCGTTATAGTGCTCCCTATCTGGCTCGGGGGTGGCGAACGGGGGTGACTACAAATCGGACTTCGTCCAGTCGCCTCGCACGCCTCCGAGCCGAAATCCTTGAGAAATCAATCTCGAATCAAACTGAACAAAAACCCGACAAAAACTCGGGGCCAGGACGTACCGCGAGAAACGTCGGAGCTCCGCCGGCCGCGGTTGAGGTGCAACGGTCATCGATGGGAGCCCGTTCGGCCTTAGATCTCTCTCTCTCTCTCTCTCTCCATGTTCTCCCCAATTTCTCTCCCTCCTTTTCCCTCTTGGCCTCAGATTTAAGGATGGCTAGTGGCGTAGAGCCGGCCAGCAAGCGCACATGGCCCCTGCCACTGCCAGCTTGCAGTGGCCAGCTTGATTCCGACCCGAGGATCACGCTGGCGTGCCCCATGCCTCTCTGGCTTCTGCGTTCTTCTTCAATGTTCCTCCCCCCGTACGCTTTAGAAGGTTGACTAGGGAGGGGGAAGGTTGAACAGTGTGTGGGCCAGGCCGTGGGAAATGGGTCGGCCCGCACGAAAATAGAAAAGGGAAACATGGGCCATGCACAATAAAAGAAAAATGGAGGAAAAAGGAATGGGCCGATGAATCTAACCCGAAAATCTTTTTTTTTTAAAATTTTGTGTCCTTTTAATGCAAATGTGCCTAATGTTTATATGTCATGCAATTTAATGAAAATATTTTTTGTTTAGTGGTTAAAAATTAAATCCTAATTTTTATACGATAAAACCTTAAATGATTGAGCAAAATTTAGGTATCAACAGCTGCCCCTCTTTGAAAGGGAGATCAAAGAGGTTCCTTTCAAAGATATGAGGTACTTAAATTTGTTCACAAAGGGCATGGGAAGATGCATGAGAGATGATTGATTTGATTTTTTTTAATTTTTGATTTGACTTTTTTTTCATTTTTTTTTATTTTTTTTAGGGACAAAACTAAAATGACGTTTAGGGACTAAACCCCTGTAAACGTCGAAAATTTCACTTAGGGATTAAAACCTTATGAGCAGCTAAGATCCCGTCTAGGGACTAAAATCCTATGAACGGCAATAGGAACGACGCTTTAAAGGAAAGGCTGGGGACTAAAACCTTATGAACGTCGAAGATTTTGCCTAGGGACTAGAACCCTATGAATGACGAAGGGACTAAAACCCAGTAAGTACGCCTAGGGACTAAAACCCTATAAATGTCAAAGATTCTATTTAGGAGCTAAAACCCTATGAACAGCTATTATCCCGCCTAGGGACTAAAACCCTATGAACGACAATAGGAATGGCACCTTGGAGGAAAGGCTAGGGACTACAACCCTATGAACCTCGAAAATTGCCTAGGGGCTAAAACCCTATTGAACAGTAAAGGAGATAAAACCCAAAAGGAACGCCTAGGGACTAAAACCCTCTAAATGTCGAAGATTTTATTTAGGGACTAAAACCCTATGAACGATGAAGGGACTAAAATTCAGAAAGTACGCCTAGGGACTAAAACCCTATGAACATCAAAGACTCCACTTAAGGACTAAAACCTTATGAACGGCAATATGAACAATGCCTTGAAGGAGTGTCTAGGGACTAAAACCCTATGAACGTCGAAGATTCCGTCTAGGAGCTAAAATCCTATGAACGGCAAAGGAGATAAAACCCAGAAGGAACAATATTTCCTATCAAAATGCGAAGAATCTCCACAATGAACAGGTCAAGAGAGATATTACGAGTCATAGTAATGCTCCATGTAGAAAACGTTTTTAAGCAACTGTTGAAGCTCGATGCATATCGGTTTCACCTAGAAAATTTGCTATATTGCAATGATTCCAGGCTGTTAAAGCTCACTACACTCGTCGATTTGTAAGCTACCGAAGTGGTCACTGCACAAAATGTGTGTTAACTAACTCCCTGATAGCGAAGAACATCATTACTGAGAGAGTGTGGATTGTACGAGCAATTCAAACTGATTTTGATTGTCCAACAATCATTCAGCATCGTTCAATATCACAAAATTGCCATCAAGCTTAGAGAACGTCGTGAATCATCAAATTCCCTTAGAAGATAAATCTTTGTCAAAAAGGACCTCGGTCCATAAAGAGGGCTTTGTTAAGTATGCCAAACAAGAGCTCTTTAGTTGAAAATGGCTTCTCTTATACTCTCAAGAAAGTCGTTTGATTCCATCCATTGACGCGGGAAATAGTCTGATTTCTAATGTACCTCACATTACCAATGTTGAAGGTTTCGAGAATCATTCATATAAGTACACATTGACCAATTGGAGAGGTCTTTTAAGGACTGTAATGCGGGTTTGGTCCTGGTTTTAACAATGGATTAGCACTATCGGCCAAGAAATGAAATAATTATAGATCGGCATCTTCGCCAGGTCTACAGGTCAAGAAACCTTAAGATGAGATAAAACAACCTTGCCCCTACTTCTTCAAACGGTAACTTCTTTGGAAGTCCAAATTCCCGTTTGAACCGTCTCAATCAGAAGAGACTTTGAAAAGGGTTATAACATTGGTTAGGGTAAAGGCTCGAAAGGCTTGAGTTTTTCAGAAAAGATTTAAGAGCTGCTAATTATCGTGGCGTCATTACCATATCATCTCGTCTTTTCACAAGACGCATGACTCCTTAACTCGTCTCAAGAGTCCATCGGCAAATCATTTCAACATAAGAGCTTTGCTCTTTTTCTAATGGCTTTCGCCTTTGCAATGATTTTTCTTTCATGCAAGCACTTTTCTTAAACACCTTTTTTTTTTACAGTCATTGGCCTCACTTTTACCAAGTACACTGCTTTTTCATGCCCCCTAACTTTCTTTTGCTCATTTTGAACCTTTTACGCTCTCAGGACTTTCGATTTTTTTTTACACGTTGTCACACGAGCACCAATTGCTTTGGAAAATCATGTGCCTTGCCCCAGTATGGGGAAATAATCACCACTTGGGCTTTTGAAATGAATGTTCGGGCTCAACTTGGCTAAACAAAGGATATGAATGTTTAGGTAGAGGAAGAAATGCTCTTCTTCATTTAGGGATGCTTCGAGCTTCCATAAGGACTCGTTTGAAATTACCACCAAAGATTAATGCAAGTAAGAGCGAAGAAATCTTTCTCATCTTTTCCTCCAAAGAATATCAACCAAAACCTCCAAATTTGCTCTCTTGTGGGGTGGTTCTTGACAGGGGTAATTTGTAGAAATTCTTCACATATGAAGGCTCGAAAGGGCTTAACTATGATTACCTATAGTGTATAGGACGGATGAAAGAAATGCCTCTTTTCATTTTGATTCATGTACTATTTGCGAATGAATCTCTCATCCTAAAACACGATTTTTTGCACTCAACTCACAAAGTGTCTATAGGACGTGTTTGGGAATGGTTCACCTTTCTTCATTCTAAGTGCTTGTCGCTTGGCATGATTAACATATTTCATCTTGTCTTGCCTAGATCGCCTAAGTTGATTGATCTCCACAAGAAATTTTGATTCAAAATGAATGTTCTACTAAGTATCAAGACAACTTTGGACAATGATGATATTCAAAATTTTTGTGAAAATTTTTTTTTTTTTTGGTAAGGAAATTTTTGTGAAAAGTTTATTTTCACAATTTCTACTTTTATGCTTGTTTTTCTCAAACCCGCCAAAAACCTTTTTTTTTTTTTTCAAAGCAAATTTTCCATTCGACTTTCTTTTGACATTAAGAAAAAGGATACTTACCTGTGGCCTAATAACTTGGTAACCCCTCCTTCACATTTGGCTTGTTGGATGCTTGCCAAGACAGTTCAGTCGTTTGTGGATCAATTTGTAGATTGTTTAGGACCTATAAAGTAAACATGTGTGCATATATGCATGATATGCATGATGTGCATAACCTACAGTGATTCAGATTGCATCGAAAATGGCTCTCGGGCCTTGGATTTCATTCAAGGAAAATATTTTTTCACCAAATCGGCGTTTACAAGCTTTGGCAACTCTCGGCCATCCATTTTTACAAGAACTAAGACACCCCCAGGTAGAACCTTTTTAACGACATATGGACCCTCGTAATTAGGGGCGAACTTCCCACCTAATTCTGGTGTGAGGGATAGCACTTTCCTTAGCACGAGATCTCTAGCTTCAAAATGTCGAGGCCAAACTTTGCGATTGAAGGACTTTACGACTCACTTTTGGTAGCATTGACCATGACATAAAGCCTTTAGTCTCTTCTCATCAATCATGTTCAACTTATCCCACCTCTATTGAGTCCACTCTTCCTCAGAGAGCTCAGCTTCTGAAAGAATCCTTAATGAAGGGATTTTAACTTCCACGGGTAAGACCGCTTCCATAACATAAACGAGCGAGAAAGGAGTTGCCCCTGTCAAAGTGTGAATCGAAGTTCGGTATGCCATCAATGCATAAAGCAGTCGTTCATGCTAGTCTCGATAGTTGTCGGTAGGTTTTGACAAGATCTTCTTTATGTTCTTATTGGCTGTCTCCACAGCTCCATTCATTTGTAGACGATAAGGTGAGGAGTTCAAGTGATGAATATGAAATTTGTCGAGTAAGCCACCTTCCACCTTGTTGTTCAAATTCGAGCCGTTATCAGTAATGATCACCTCCGGGACTCCATAGCAAGCAATGATGTTATAGCGAATAAACTTGGCTACATTCTTAGCAGTGACATTGGCATATGAGTTCGCCTCGATCTACTTGGTGAGGTAATTGATGGCTACCAAGATGAAGCGATGTCCATTGAAAGCCTTAGAATTAATTGGCCCAATCATGTCAATCCCCCACATTGAGAAGGGCCATGGCTCAGACATTTGGCGCAATTCATTCAGGGGTACGTTGATTTTATCAGCATAGATTTGGCACCGATGGCAATAACGAACATGCCGAATACAATCAGCCTCCATAACCATCCAGAAGTAACCCAGTCTCATGATTTTTCTGATCAAAAGATGGCCGTTCATGTACGGACCGCATTCGCCCTCATGTATTGCTTACTCTCATTGCCTTCTTCTGTAACTACATTGACATTCTCAGCATGATCAGACAATGGATTTTGATGGATATTAGGGGGTGGATCCTTGAAGGATAAAATGTCCTTATCGAGTAAATTCTGAACTTTCTTCTTGAGAGTGAAGCAGTTATCTACATCATGACCCTTTTCGCTTCTATGGAACTCGCAAGACTTCGACAAGTCAAACCCATGGAATTTTGGAGGATTATTCTGAGGTACTTCTGTGGCTATCATTCCCCTTCTTAACAACATAGACAGCAACTTGGATAAAGGTCTAGGCAGAGGAATGAATTACCTTGGTGCCTTCTTTTTGAATTCATAATTTTGATATGCCCTCTCTCGAAACATAGACGAGCCTTGGGAGGATGAGGCAAGGGGCCTCATTACAACCGGCGCTTGTACATACGCAATCTCCACATCCTTTTCTTTTCTATTCGGGACCTTTCGACTAGTCCCTTCGCTCAATCTACCATCATGCGTGGCCCCCTCTATCCTCTCAGGAAAAGATCCAGTAGCTCATTTTTCCTAAGCGGGGGTCGAACTTGAGTGGCGAAAGTACGCCATCTTTGAGCAAAGGCTCTAAAAGACTCACTTCATTTCTTTTCGATTCGGGTCGGCACTTCTCATGTAGGGGCTATCTCTATATTGTATTTGTATTGCAGGACGAACGCCTCAGCCAACTCCTCCCACTTCTCGAGCTTCTCAGGCTCCGATAACACATACCATTACAATGCAGGCCCCGCCAAACTCTCTTGGAAAGTCTGAACCATTAATAGTACATTCTGGGCATACCTCGCCATTCTATTCAAATAGTACTTCAAGTGGATCTTTGGGTCTCCAGTCCCAACATACTTAGTGAAATCGAGAATCTTGAACTTCTTAGGAAAGCTTATTTGTGCATATCGAGACAGATCCTCGATCATGTGCTCTTCGTATCCTCGTAGCGCACGGAGTTTCTTTTCTATTTTCGCGAACCTTTTGTTTTGTTCTTCCTCCAAACGGGCGATGACAGCTTCTGAAGTAGGGTCTAGTTTCACCACTACAGGTGTAGAACCCAATGCCTCCTCAGTAACATTCCTTCTCGCGGGTCCTTCTACGGGCTCGGGAACAGCTTGAGGTGCGACTTAACCAGCATTTGGCGCTACGAACGCGGCCCTCATATCATTGGTGAATTAAGTGAGCTGAGCTGCAAGATCATTGATCGTATCGTCGAGAGCGGCGAAATGGGCATTTTGCTCCTCGATATTCATTTGTGTGGCCCTTGATCGTATCCGAATCGGCAATTGCCTTGAAGCCGTAGCTTTGCCTTGGTGGAGAAAGGAAGCGTTGGCGGGCTGTCAAACTCAGTGTGGACACCACGATCACCAGAAGATCTCTTTCTCCAGCCTCTTGGTCTCTCAATTCGTCTGTTCGGGCGTTAAATGAGCTCAATTTGACGATTTACAATTACCGAAAAAATGAGCCTATATGAGCACACGATTCATATGGAAGGTTAGCCCATGGCAATGGCCTAGGCGTTTTATGTCCCTCGAGAGAAAATTTTCTAAACATTGAGATTTTGGAGTTTTTAGACATTATAGACGATAAATGAAAATTCCTTAACATTGAAATTAGAAAATGAGATTCCCTTGACATTGAAACAAAGAAGGTACATAATGATTCCTAAGCCTCGAAATTAGAAAGAAAGAAATCACCTAAATATTGAAGCTAAGGAAATACACGAAACTTCTGGAACATAAGAAGAATAGAATTCCCTAAACATTGGAACTAGAAAAGCAATAAAACCTCCTAAACATGAAACTAGGATGACGAATTAAGTGAAAGTGTCATTTCAAGTTTCTCAGGGCAACTCATTTTATGTGCGATGGGGAACCCGCGGCTTTGCGAAGCTGCTTGTTCTCTTAAGTTAATCTCGAGATACGAGTCTTGCTCATTTCCACCCTCTTTTCAAGATGCTCAATTTGTGTTTTTTGGGTGGGCTTGTCAGTCGCTTCCGGGACCAACAGTCATAGAATGGTCGAAATTCGGTGATTGTGGATGTAGAATATGGAGGCGTGGTGAATCTCCTCTTCCCCATTTAATTTCTTAAGCACAAAAATTCTTTCAGGACGGCATTCGCTCCATGTGATCTCAATGGCACGGATTTCGTCAAAGTATTCGTAGTCTATGTAGGTAAAGTAAGCGTGAAACATCTCCGTCTTAAGAGGTGATGGAATCTCCTGAAGAGCTTAGTATTGGCAAGCCACCCTATACGAGTAATAGCAAGCGGCACCAGAGAGACCGAGCAGCGGGATCGGGTTAGCAAACTTGTGAGCGAAGCGGGCTTCCTCAACATGGAACCATTTAACATGCCATAGAAATGCCTTGGGTTCGGGGTTTTTTAGGAAATTTATCCAATGGGAATATTCTTTATCAGGGGAATGCTTCTCTAAGACCTGAGACCTTTGTATTGGGTGCCTAAACTCATCTACTTGAAATAATTGCATAAGATGCCAAAATCCCCTTATGTGAGAGAGAAACCATATTTGTAAAATCTCCGAGGAAGCTCGCATGACTTTTTCTCCGTTTTGTTTAAAACGATTAAGGGACAAAAATGTTTCGGCTAAAATCATGTTGACATAGTTTAATCCAGCACACATGTGTTTGACCACCCAAGCAATTGAAGGATTTATGGCATTCTTACGATAAGGAAAAATGATGAGCCCGACAAATGCTAGAATAAAAATCCTACTTTTTTGAGCCATCATTTGATTTGAAAAGCACTCGACCAAAAACGAGAATGAGCATGTGTAACAATTAGCTTTGACAACCTTCTTTACCACCTCGGCCCTAACTCTTAAAAATTGTGACAACTCAGACATGGGGTCTATACCTATGGGTAGCTTGACAAGCTTGGTTCCAAGAGACATTCCAATGGCAATGCTATATTCTTCCAAGGTCGGAGTTAGCTCAAACTCACCAAATATAAAAGGTTGATGTTTGAGGGCACCAAAAGTGCGGTATTGCTTGTATAACTCCGGAATGGATGTTGATCTTGGATAACGGGAGGAGACAGCCAATCCTTGCCTCAACCTGTCTTTGGCCATTTTGATCCAACCGATCCCACCACCATATGAGCTCTTTCTTGGGAGCGGAAATGAATTGGACATCAGGCTCTCTCCATCGTATATAAATTGAGACTAACGACCGACCTAATTTGCCATAGACCAACAAAAGGAAATAAATGAATTGCATAACATGAGAGATAAAGGCTTACTCTATCGAGAGCCATGGCAAACACAAAGACATACTCATGAAAAGTGAGGCTCGATTTCTATCTTAGACAGTTTAACAAGGTGAAGCTAAGAGGGTGATCTGACCGTCGGAGTCTCGAGTTGATGTCAAGTCCTCTTAACTCCGACTTAGTCGAAAGAGATATCCTATAGTCACACGGTCTCATGGACAAGGATAAATACTTACGACACCAAGAAAGAACTTTCGAGAAGAAGAAAGGTAACGTCTACATCGTAGTCTCGAGTTTGAGATTGTATCTTTCTTAACACCATCCTAAAGCGCCTTATCGTGGCCAAGGTTCGGTAGTATGGTTGTGTGTGCAATAGTGTAGTGCCAAAACATCTAAAGCATGCACAATAGTTTATAAGCAAACAATACTTCAAGCGTCTGAAAAAATAAACATTTATTCCCCAAATCCCAAACTTGCAAAATAAGGGGCCAATGGCAAAAACATTCACGCTAGAAATGTATTTGAACAAGATAAACGGCCTAAATCCACTAAAAAGTCCCCACTTGAGTCACCAAGCTGTCGCGACCTCCTCGAACCGGCCTCGGCACTTACGTGGTTTAGCCAATGGATTACTGAGTTAAACTTAACTCGAGTTCTCCCAAGCCCATACCAATTCGTGACTTAAGTTTAAGTTGTTAACATGCAAATCAATTTCATTTAAGAGTCATCATTAATCAATTTTTGGTAGGTTGATTAAATAACCAAGTGAAGCACGGGAGAAATGCTTCACTTCTACGAATTAGAGATTCAATAGGTACGGGGACTTGATCACACAATAGGGCCAGAAAAACCAATTCCAAAGTCCAAATAAATTTTCTGATTTTTCAAAATTTTTTAAATTTTTAATTAATTTTTTTAAAAAAATATTTTGAAAAAATATTTTTTAATATTAAAATAATAAAATAATATAAAACAGACCTGGTCGGATCTCCACATCCGACCCTGATAAAATATTTTTTTAAATGATTTTTCTTTTTAAAATTTTTTAAATTTTTTTAATATTAAAATAATAAAATAATATTAAAACGGATTCAGATCAAATCTCCACATCCAACCTGGATCAAGACTAACCTAGGCGCGCCGACTTGGGTCGTGACCGAACTCATTCTTTGAGCCCGATCTGGCAAATTAAAAAAGAAAAGGGTCCAGCCCGAAATTTTTTTTTTAAAAAAAGAAAGCCCATGGCCCACTAGGAGTAAAAAGACAAAAAAACAATTTAGCCCAATTTCCAAACTCGGCCCATCCGCAAAAGCCCAACACCTAAAAAAAACACTATGATAACCAAAAGGCCCAAAACATTAAAACTAAATAAACCTAAAATCAAGCCCAAACACCAAACAAAACCCTACCTGGTTAGACCTGCGAACCTGAGCCAGACGTGAGCCACCGACTTGACTTGCTAGAAACCCTACTCGGTTCGCGCAACCGCCTGACCCGACTTACAACCGCGACATGCGCATCGCCACCCCGCACTTGTGGTTGGCGCTCACGCTAGTGGCCAGCACCTCACCCGTCCGGGTCACCACCCCGACAAGGGGCGACGGGTGTCCTCTGTTGACATCACTGCCGTGGTGGCCGGCGATCAACCGGGACCGTCCAAGTCTCGACAAGGGGCTGGTTGATCACAGGTCAACGAGATCCCAACGAGGGATTGGTTCTCGCCGTCCGCGTCACCACCCTAACGATGGGTGGCGGGCAACCTCCGCCCGCGTCACCACCGCGATGACCAGCACCTGAGCGAGACCATCCAAGCCCCGACGAGGAGCTGGCCGGCCACGGATCAACCAGATCCGGGCGGGGGACTGGCTAAACCGAGCTCTGCACTCATGTCTCCTCTCCGCGGACCTCCCTTGTTTGTCGGAAAAGAAACGAAAACGACTCCGCCGACTGAAGGCCGGCGGCAACTCAACCAAGACACCACAAGCGAAGCAGAAGGCATCAAGATTGAGGGGTGCGTCATAGGCAAAAGGAAGGAAAACACACGAATCTCACTCGGGCATAGCCTCAAACAGTTGAGGTGCACGGCAAAAACAAGAGATTTCTGACTTGGTTGGGACTCAAACGCATCCGAAATTCACACACACAATTGCATAGACAATTAGGATCAAGCATGTGGTATCACGGACTGAAACTCACGCGAGCCGGACGGCCGCGAGCTCCGGCCAGTGAACCCGAAAGACCGGGGACGTAGACTAGAAATAGAGGAAGGGGGGGTGACCATTGTGGCGCTCCTTATCCGGCTCGGGGGCGGCTATAGATCGGACTTCGTTCGGTCGCCCCGCACGCCTCTGAGCCGAAATCCTCAGGAAATCGATCCCGAATCAAGCCGAACAAAAACTCAACGAAAACTTAGGGTCGGGACCTACCGCGAGAAACGTCGGAGCTCCGCCGGCCGCGGATGAGGCGCAATGGTCATCGACGGGAGCCCGTTCGGCATCAGATCTCTCTCGGTTCTCTCTCTCTCTCTCTCCCTGTTCTTCAAATTTCTCTCCCTCCTTCTCCCTCTCTCCCTTTCGGCCTTGGATTTAAGGACAGCCAGTGGTGCGGAGCCAGCTAGCAGGCGCGCGTGGCCCCTACCACCGCCAGCCTGCCGTGACCGGCCTAATCCCGACCCGAGGATCACACTGGTGTGCCCTGCGCCTCTCTAGCTGTTGCGTTCTTCTGCACTATTCCTCCCCTCGTACGTTTCAAAATGTTAACTGGGGAGGGCGAAGGTTGAACTGTGCGTGGGCCGGGCCGTGGGAAATGAGGCGGCCCGTATGAAAATAGAAAAGGGAAACATAGGCCACGCGCAATAAAAGAAAAAAAAAGGGGAAAAAGGAATGGGCAAAAGAAACCCGGCCCGAAAATCTTTTTTTTTTTTTAATTTTGTGTCCTAATAGGCCCTATTAATGCAAATGTGCCTAATGTCTATGTGCCATGCAATTTATTGAAAATATTTTTTGTTTAGTGGTTAAAAATTAAATCCTAATTTTTTATGCGATAAAACCCTAAATGATTAAGCAAAATTTAGGTGTCAACAGTACGAAGGTTCAACAGCGTGACAACGGGCATGAACATGGGAGGCAGGCAATAATAGCGGTAGACTCAGGCGACCGTCAGCTGTGTGGTCCGGGGCAGGGGAGCTCACGGCCATAGGTCTGGCCACGAGCAAGTGGCGGCTAGCGTGGCAATGTCAGGTCAGTAGCAGGGATGGTAGCGAGGTGCTTGACGCGCGCATGGTGGCGAGGCGACATGACCGACTCTCTCTCTCTCTCTCTCTCTCTCTCTCTCTCTCTTTGGCTCTCACCAGTGCACTTGCTATCACTCATGTGTGTTCAAAAAATTGAGAACTCTCCTCTATTTGATTAAGGGACATAACCACATATTTATAGCACATGCCTAGGTTAATTGGCCGAGCTCTCAAGACCTAATGGGCTTTGGCTTATGCTTTATTGTTTAATTTTATTTAATTCCAAATGGGCTGAATTAATTTCGAGTTTCCTCTAATTAAGCTTAATGAAATGATTTAAGCTCAAATTAAGACAACCAAGGCCCCTTAAACTTGCAATTTTTTTTGACCCTTTCACCCTTAGCTCTGCCAAGCGGGACCAAATGCGTGGGCCGAGTTCACGCAATGGATTTCAGGCTTACTCGCCACCGCCAACCCAATGCAAGATGCAATTAAAATATATGGTCCCAAACTACATGCAATGCGATTTCAATATTTTTGTTTAGGGGTTAAAGTTTAATCCCTAATTTTCTATGCAATTAGTCACTAAATGGTTAGCCAAAATTTAGATGTTAACATGCTTGATGACCGGAAATTATACAGATGACTTTGAAATTTGAAGCCGATGGGGGAAGAGAGATGACTTTGAATGCCATATTTGTTGTTCACTTAAATTCCGTGCAACTTGTTAAAATTTTAATCAGGAAGAAAATGGTGCAATGGAAGATTTCATTTGCCTAAAACTTGATCATCCTTCACAAAATTGGACAAATATGAAGAAAACTGAAACAAGTAAATCATCATTTGATAATGATAAATTAACAGCCAAATGCCTATTATTCGGTACATTTAAAGAGGAAATGAACATGACTGAAAAGGAAAAATTATTGTACAGAGAGGCAAATGGCGAGTTTTGTTGTAGCTGAGCACGGTATATAACAATCTGAATTATAGTGAGTGCGAAGAGGAAGATGGCAGCTGTCGTGCCGCGCTTTTTAGGGCTTTCGGGATTTGCGCACTAAGGAGGTATTTCCGTATAAGGATCTCTCCCAGACTATATCTCACGTGACAGTGGAAAGTAATTTATTATTTAGTCTAGATTTGTGATTTTGGAGTCGCCACTAGTCATTATTAGTAAGTAAACTAGAAATCTAATTAAGGTACGGGAGAAATACCACGATTCTACGAACCAGAGATTCTGAGTACGGGGACTTTGTTACATTATTGATCCCGAATCGAGATCCCTAACACCCTTTCGGTATCTAAGAATGATACGATGTCTAACGTGTCATGTGAATTCCCGAGGCTTACCCACTAATTCTATCCATTCTAATCGCAAGAAAGACCAAACAAATATTAAACGCATAATCGAAGTCAATCAAATCAATCAATCCTAAGTGGTCTCTAAAAACGAAAATCAATCAAAACATTCAAACCCTAATGAAGTTCTAGAAGCTTATTTATTTCATGATTTATATTTTTTTGGGTTTTAGGGTTTTACCCCTGAATTTGGGATTTTTTAAAAATGCCACTTGGGCACTTTCAAAAATTCAAATTTCACTTTTTATGGTTGGCCACGGTGTTTTTGGTCAATTCTGTGAATTTTTAAAATTTTTGAATTTTTCAATTTTTTTTTCAAAAATTTTATTAACCAAGAATTGATTTTTTATGATTTTCAGAAAATTTTTATGAATTTTCCAATTTTTCGATTTTTTTATTGATTTTCTGAATTTTTCACATTTTTTATTTGTATTTTCTCAATTTTCTGAATTTTTATGAATTTTCTAATTTTGTTTTATTTTTCTGTGAATTTCCTTTTTTTTCTGGAATATTTCGAATTTCCCAAATTTTTTATATTTGATTTTTTGAATTTTTCCGTAAAATTTTTTTTAATTTTTTCTGAATTTTTGAGTTTTTTTTAGATTTTTTATTAGATTTTTTATTATTTTTAAATTTTTAAAATTTCCCTCCCGGAAACGCACTAGACCGGCCCGGTTCGACTTGGTTGAACCGGGTGTCGCCGGCACCAGTCAACTTCTCCAGCGCTGATCAACTTCTCCGGTGAGCTCAATGCCCAAAAGCAACGCTGTTTAATGCTATTTCCATTGAGGCATTTGGTCGAGTACCTAACGTGCATAATCCCAGACTTACAATTCTCAAGGCCATGACTTTGAGCTCATTGTCAACAACCTTTTGGTGACTATTTCGCCATTTCTTTTGATTCATTATCAAATTCATGTCATCCTTTATCGAACTAGACTGACTGGATATTCATCGAACCATCGCCGGCCTACGAAAATCTAGTCGGAAAAACCTAAATCATCACTAATATAAGCAAACATTTTCATTCCTCAAATGATTAATCTAATCGCCTTAGCCATCTAAATCAATAAAAATAACGATTCAAAACATCAAACAAGGATAAAGGAAGGCTAACTCGGGTGGCTTATGGCCACAGCGATACTTCGATGAGAACCTCCAAGCTCCAACGAGGTGGTCAAATGCATGGTTGACTCAGTTTTAATGCATTTTCGATAATTCAAAATGCAAACAAACAATGAAAATGAGGTCATAACATATTTTGAGCATTGAAAAAACTCAGACTCGTAAAGGAAAATGTCTGATTAGTAATATTGAACTCAAGTTCACCATTTCGCAAATTTGGAAAAAACCGTGGCCGGGAAGGGACTTTACCTTCTTCGTTTGATGATCAAAACAAGTTATCAAACTGATCTGCACCTATATGGTTGCTCCTTGACACTTGAACTTCCACCCGGTAGTCTTGATTTCACCGGAAAAGCTTTGAGCACGTCAGCCAAGTTCGATTTTCAGAGGTTCAGAGTCAGCTTGTCCGATTGAAACAACCGGGGGAGAGCCATGGCCAATTCACGATTCGTTGGTGTTCTGCCATCTACGACAGCACCAAACACTCGTGAGGGGACTCTCATCCCTCTCTCTCTCTAGATCCTTCTTATTGATTTCACCTATTTCTCTCTCTTCCCTCTCTCAGTAATTTCCTCAAATAGCTCCCCTTCGCAATGTTCAGTTTTCTTCCTTTTTGTTCATCAAAAATTCCCGCCCAAAGTTTGTTGGAACCGACCTTGAATCAGTTAGAGTGATTCCCTGGTGCCAGCTGGATATTTTCCAGCTAGCCAAATCGATTTGCACGTGTTAAATTAGTCGAAAATGATCGGTGAAGTCGCGGGCTTGAATTAGAATTTTCTGGGTTTGGTGTGACTCGGGTGAATTGGGCAAAGAAGACAACCAACTTGGGTCAGGTCGGGTTGACCCGGCCGACCCAGCAAACCCAGGTTGGTCTAAATTGGCCAATTAAGCTCAATTTTGACCTAATTTTCAAAATTAAACCCCAAAATTGAATTCTCCATCATATTTCGAACCCAAATATATGATTTTCCCCAATTTTTGTTATAATTGTGTCTGAGATTTTTCCATTTTTGTATTCGGGTTAATAGGGTTTTATTCAATTTGATGTCCTAATGACCTGATAAGGCAAAATTAATACCAAAATTGAATTACCTACATCTGATTAACTCTAAAAATGATGGTCTCATGTTTCGACAATTTCATATTGGGCACGATTCCTAATTTGGGTTCAAAATTCTTAATTTTCAATCAAATTTTGGGGATTTTTTATTTTTATGTCAAATTGTGCAATTGGACTGATCATTATGTAATTTAAGGTCCTAGAATCATTTGTTGTGAAGACACTATGACTTAAAAATGATTAGGAAAAATTTAATTGCATTTTTTGTGCAATTCAAGTTCAATTTTGCCCAATTTTGGGAAAAGCATATACCTGATTGGGATTTTTAAAAATTGATGATGTGCTCATGAAATTAGATTTAAAATAAGACTAATGATTATTTTTATGGAATTTTCTGATTCCATTTGCTATTTTTCTTGATTTTCTCACTTAATTTGACTAAAAGAAATTAAGGAAAAATGCTAAAAAAATATTTTTTTTGGTTTAGAAATAGGTTTCTAGGCATGGCCAAGACTTCCAGTCCTAATTTTGAGATTTTTGAAAATATAAAAAAAATGAGTTAAAAGTCAAGTGTCAACAAGGGCAACGAGAGACTATAAAGCTCAAGGACTCCCGAAGTAGGTCTGGATGAGACTAGCGCTCCACTTGTTCCAGGGCTTGTTGCAGCACTCGTTGACCTTATTGCACACGGCAATGAGACTGTTGTTGGGTTCAATCGTTGTGTACTTGGCCATCAAGTGGAACAGCTCGGTGGTTTCCTTGTCGCATCCCAGGACATTCAGGACTATGCCCAAGTTGTGGAGAAGCGTGACATCGCACTCAGTGTCGACGATGTAGTCCATGAAGTAGATGTAGGACGTGACCTCGTTCCCGGTACTCGCTCAAATGTGATGAGGCTGAGGAACATGGACTCAGTTGCTTCTTCCACCAGGATCTCAGGGAGACTCAGGACCCCGCCGGAAAACGAGATGTCCGTGAGACTGCTGGTCTTGCTCTTCTTGAGCCGGATCCCATGCTCAATGAGCTTATTGGCCGACCGGACTAACAGACAGCCCTCGCACCCCACCTTGTCCAGCTTGGGCTTCTCATGGAGTAGTAGGCTCTTCCTGACAACGTCCAGGACGTGCAGGCATTTGCCTATCCTCGCGGTGTGCTTGCCAGGGGAGCAGTAATTGAGGACGAGCCTGTTGATGTATTCGTCATCCTGAGTTGGTGTGAAGTCAGTGCACTTGAATGTGAGATTGTTGTGGTATCGATTGTACTTGAGTTAAAGGGAAAAAAAAAAGGAAGTTCCCGATAGTGGTGATAAATTTAGTTATCAAATTCTCAGTTGATCTCGAACAATGCATCCAACAGGTTTGGAGCATTCGATTTGATGGATACCACGCGAGGTCCATCTGTGATCACTAAGATGTACTGTTAGGTCAACATGACAGGAAAATCCAAGAAATTAACCTCCTTGGCGACCAGCCGATCCAGCACTAGCATTGGCAGCTGATTCTCCAGCAGCAGCATGTCTGGCCATATGTATGGCATTATGTAAAGCATCCCACGAGCGTGAAATATGGGGTCACCGGGCTCATAGTCATTCACCACCTGTGTCGCGGTCCTCAGGATCTCAAGGATGAAGCAGCCGTCAGTGATCATCAGCTTCAGGAACCGGTCCACCATGCCCTCACCGCAGCCCTCTGTCCACTCCGATTCGAGTGCATCGTAGCTCTCCTCAAGGTCCCGCGCCACTTCCCTCAGGAACTTGAGGAAGGGATCGAGAGGCTTCCCAGACCGTCTGAGGAAATGGATTAGCACGCGGTGCTTGTGGTCCTCCATGGTGCGGAGGTGGTTCTCACCGTGCTGGTAGGGGCCGAAGGAGACAGCCTGCGGCTGGAAGGACTTGCGGTTGAGGTCAGTGACGGGGGTTGCGACCCTGTAGATGGACCGCTTCTTCCAGTAACCGTTGCTCGTCGGTGGGCATGCACTTGAGGTTCTCGTTGACTTGGACGATCCGGGTGCCGCGTTTGCATGGTTCCGCAAGTTCCTGTTTTGCAGTGTCTTGTGTTCTATTGTTTTTAAGCTGAAAGGACAGAGAGAAGTGTTGTGCGGAAGAGCATCCTAACTAGATGACATGAAACAAGAATAATTTAAACACAGAAATTTACATGGTTCGGCAAAAAAATTCTGCCTACGTCCATGGGAGAGAGAGACAATTTATTATTTCTGAGCATATTTGATACAAGGTACAATCCTGAATAAATAGATCCTCAGATCTCTACTTTCCTAATCCCAAGAAGTTTCACCCTAAAGATCTTATCAGTTTAGGAAACTAACTAATAAATCTTTAATGATTATCTCCTAAATATTAGGAATATCACGACATATCCCAGTTACATTGAATTACGACTATTTCCCATGAAATCCCATATAGATAGGAAATATATTTGAAACACGTAGTGTACAAACTCTAAGCCTTCTTAGATTTCCTTATCGATTTTTTCAAGTCTCTAATCGATCGAAACTTCATGGAATTCAAGACAACAACAACAAATCTCCACCTTTGGCTTGAATAAACCACAAGCCTCCACTTGAATCAAGAAAACGTTTATATCTCTCTCTCGACCACACCTGCGCAAAGGTACGCTCGCACCTAGAGGTGCGGCCTCTATCAACTTCAATGATGGGTGAGAGAAATTAAGTCCCTGCAAGACTTGAACTTCTCTGTAGTAACCGTTTTCGTGTGCATATCCGCAAGATTATCTTTTGTATGGATTTTCTTCAAAGCAATGCTACCATTCTCCACAAATTCTCGAATCTTGTGGTTCCGAACTTCAATGTGTTTCGTTCTGGAATGAAACACTTGATTCTTCGCGAGACATATTGTGCTTTGGCCATCGCAATATAGTGTAGTACTATCGTGCTTTAAACCCAACTCCGTGACCAAACCGGTCAGCCATATTCCCTCCTTTGCAACTTCTGCTGCTGCCATATACTTGGCTTCGATTGTAGACCATGCTACAGTAAACTAAAGTATTGCCCTCCACGAAAGAGCTCCACCTCCAAGAGTAAAGACATATCCTGTGATGGACCTTCGCTTGTCTAAATCACCAGTGAAGTTTGAATCGACATAACCTGCTAAATTGATCGATTCCTCCTTTGAACTGAACATCAAACCCATTTTGGTTGTTCTAGCCAAATAACAAAAGATCCACTTAACAGCTTTCCAATGCTCCTTAACAGCTTTCCAATGCTCCTTACCCGGATTGCTCATATATCGGCTGACAGGACTCGCTGCATAAGCCAAATCCGGTCTGCTACAAACCATAACATACATGAGGCTCCCTATTTCACTGGCATAAGGTACTCAAGACATCTTTACAACCTCCTCATGTGAATTAGGGCATTGTTTTTCGGATAATCTGAAGTGATTTGCTAAGGGTGTACAAACCGGTTTAGCTTTTCCTATGTTGAACCGCTCCAAGACCTTTTCAACATATTTCTTTTGATTTACCCAAAGCTTGCTTACACGTCTATCTCGAAACATTTCCATGCTAAGGATCCTCTTTGCAGCACCAAGATCCTTTATTTCAAACTCGTTGCTTAACTGAGACTTTAGGGAAATGATGCCTCTCATTTTTCTTGCAGCAATCAACATATCATCAACATAGAGCATCAATAGAATAAGCGACTTATCATCCAAAACTTTGTAGTAGACGCAAGAATCATGCATACTCCTTATGTAGCTAATATGAAGCATAAAAGAATCAAACCTTTTATTCCACTGCCTTAGAGATTGCTTCAAACCGTAAAGTGATGTCTTGAGCAAGCAAACATGATTCTCTTTCCCTTCCACCTTGAAGCCTTCGGACTGCTCCATGTGAATTTTCTCCTCCAAGTCATCATGAAGGAATGCTATCTTCACATCTAGCTGCTCAAGTTTCAAGTCATACATGGCCACCATAGCTAGTAAAACACGAATTAACGTGTGTTTTACAACCGGGGAATATATCTCATTGTAATCAATCCCTTCCTTCTGTGCATAGCCCTTAGCAACAAGTCGGGCGTTGTATCTCTCTTGCTCTTTCTCCGTTGCTGCTTCCTTTCTTCAAAGAACCCATTTGCAGCCAATGACTTTCTGATCCTTGGGCTTCTTCACAAGTTCCCACGTCTCATTCTTTTGTAACGACTCCATCTCCTCCATTATTGCGGTCATCCACTTTTCTTTGTGATCACTTTTCAAAGCTTCATGATAGGAGCTTGGATCGCTGGAGCCTACAGTAAGAGCATAAGCAACCATGTCCTCAAAACCGAACCTGTCCGGTACTTTGAAAGTGTGCCTTCCTCGACCCGTCGCATTGGTACGAGGAACTTCTACCGTTTCTTTAACTTCCGAAGTTTCTTCGGATGACTCGCCATTCTCTGCAAATTCTCTAACTTCAAGCTCCACCTTAACAATAGATTTATCACTCTCCTCTTCAGCAGCCGCATGTGGCATGCAGCTTGACTTCAACATTGCAGATTCATCAAACACAACATCCTTGCTCGTTAGAACTTTCTTTTCACTTGGAGCCCATAATTTGTAGCCTTTCACTCCTTTCTCATAACCGATAAATATGCATTGTTTTGACTTTGGATCCAACTTCGAGCGCTTCGAATTCTGCACATGTACAAAAGCAGGACAACTGAATATTCTTAAATTTGAATAATCGACATTTTTACCGGTCCATACCTCTTCGGAAATTTTGCATTTAATTGCAGTTGAAGAAGATCGATTCACAAGATAACATGTCATGCAGACAGCTTCTGCCCAAAACTCCTTACTCAGTCCCGCATGCAACCTCATGCTCCAAGCTCTCTCTAACAAGGTTCGATTCATCCTTTCTGCTACACCATTCTATTGGGGCGTATCCGGAACTATGAAGTGATGCCTAATCCCTTCTTTCTTGCAAAGCTCCATGAACAATGTCAGTTTGTACTCTCCTCCATTGACCAATCTCAAGCACTTAAGCTTCTTCTCTATTGAAGTCTCAACTTTGGCTTTCCATTCTTTGAACTTGTCAAAGACCTCACTTTTGTGTCGCATGAAGTAGACCCAAACTTTTCGAGAGAAATCATCAATGAATGTTACGAAGTATTCCTTCCCACCTTTTGACTTTACTGGTGAAGGACCTCATACATCTGTGCGTATATACTCAAGCACGCCCTTGCTCGTATGAGTTGCAACATTGAACCGTACTCTACATTGTTTTCCAAACACACAAAAATTGCAGAAATCTAATTTGCATGTTTTTATACGTTAGAGTGCATTCCTCTTGTGAAGCTCCATCAATCCTCTTTCCCTCATATGCCCAAGACGCACATGCCATAGATAGGTATTATCTATCTCCATGCTAGCATCCATGGACATACATGCTCCATCTTGCACTATGGTTCCTATAAGTCGATATAGGTTCCCATGCCTTTGTCCCTTTAGAACAACCAAAGCTCCCTTTATCACCTTCAAGACTCCACCTTGAGCCGAGTACTTGCATCCATTGAATTCAAGTGCTCCCAATGAAATCAAATTTTTCCTTAGACCCGGTACATGACGCACATCTGCTAGGGTTCTGATCATGCCATCAAACATCCTGACTTTCACGGTTCCAACTCCCACGGTCTTGCATGAAGTGTCATTCCCCATGAGAACTAAACCACCATCATATGCCTTGTACTCATCGAAAGCTTCTCGATGAGGACACATATGATAAGTGTATCTAGAGTCCAAGATCCACGAATCTTCAAATGTGTCCTTCCCCAACGATATGGTCAAGACATCCCTATCACTCGTCTTAGTGCTGTCGGCTACACTTGCTTCATCTGAGCCCTTCTTCTTTTTCTCGTTCTTATTTGGACAGAATCTCTCGGTATGCCCTTCCTCATTACACCCGTAGCATCTTCCTTTGAACTTTCCCTTGGATTTTGATCGACCCTATGGTTCAATCCTTGATCCGTTGATCTTCCCCTTCGTTGACTGCTTTTCTCCTTCCCAAAGAGTTCCTCTCCCAAAGATTTTGAACTACTTGCCCTTTTCTGAGTGTCGTTTGAAATTAGGGCAGCAGTTTCCTCTCCGATCTCCAAGGTTTCCGTGCCATAAAGGAGCGTAGCCACCAAGTGGTCAAACGAATCCGACAACAACGCCACTAGTAGAAGCGTTATGTCTTCATCCTCAAACTTTACCTCCAAGCTTGTAAGTTCACTAATCATCTAATTGAACACGTTGAGGTGTTCCAACAAATCTCCTCCTTCACTCATCTGAAGCGAATACAATCTCTTCTTCAAGAACAACTTGTTCATAAGAGACTTTGTCATTTAGATGCTTTCGAGTTTGAGCCATACCTCCGAAGCGGATTCAATTTCCGCCACGTATTGAAGGGCCTCGTCCGATAGGTTCAATCGGATCGCATTGCACACCCTCTCCTCCATGTCGGCCCAGTCATCGTCAGTGATGGTGGCTGGCTTGTTTGATCTTCCTAAAAGAACCTTTGATAAACCCTTCTGAATCAACAGATCCTTCATCCTTCTCCACCATAGTGTAAAATTATTCTTCCCAGTGAATCATTCAATATCAAATTGAATGGTCGAACCTTTTCCAGCCATCTAGTCAAAAGTTGCAGTACAAGAATGGAGAACCTAGATTGCTCTTATACCAATTGTTGTGCGGAAAAGCACCCTAACTAGATGAGATTAAATAAGGATAATCCAAACACAGAGATTTACGTGGTTCGGTGAAAAAATTCTGCCTACGTCCATGGGAGAGAGAGAGACGATTTCTTATTTCTGAGCATATTTGATACAAGGTACAATGCTGAATAAATAGATCCTTAAATCTCTACTTTCCTAATCCCAAGAAGTTTCACCATAAAGATCTTATCAGTTTAGAAAACTAACTAATAAATCTCTAGTGATTATCCCCTAAATATTAGGAATGTCACGACATATCCTAGTTACATTGAATTAGGACTATTTCCCATGAAATCCTATATAGATAGGAAATATATTTGAAATACGTAGTGTGCAAGCTCTAAGCCTTCTTAGATTTCCCGATCGATTTTTCCGAGTCTCTAATCGATCGAAACTTCATGGAATTCAAGACAACAACAACAAGAAGAGGTAAATTTGTGGGGAGAGAGAGATGGGAAGAGTGAAGAGGGTTGGGGGATAAAGTTTAGTGAAAGAGGATTCGAATTGCGTGCCCGCAACGCACGTAATCTCCCGAGTGCTTGTATGGATTGAATACGTGTGATGCCATTTTGGATAGCGACTTTTGCATATTTAACGTGACACTAGATTTAAAATAGTACTTTTTTTTGTTATATTTGGTTATAATTTTTACGTTGTATATCTGAGATATTTCAAATCTTCTACTTGAGCATCCTGTTTAGTACTCGACGCACTTCTTTCATGTATACATCGAATGTAGGAAAAAAAATTACCACATGTAGTGACGCTTTGGTATTATGCGTGCACGATTAGCTCATGAAAATGATAAAACTTCTCATAAATTAACGTCAGATGGCATACATGATAGGTTACAACCATCTTGTGTGAAATTCAAATGCTTCCACTTGTTTCGTACAATGGGCCACGAGTATTTACGAGCTCCAATCAAGAACTTGAATCCATTAAAATTGCTTATGAGGTCCAAACGATAAGCACTTGGATCCATTATATTTGCTATAATTAATAAACTCTAAACACAAATATCTTGTGAAACGTCAATTTAATCCAAAAGTGACTAATTCCATCAACCGATCATAGTAGGACATCATTTTGATGAACCAGTTTTCCATGTTAAGTTCTAATTACACATATTGATGACCTCTTTCCGAGCCACTTTCACACGGGCATTATTAAAGTAACAAATCAAAAGGCAAAAAATTAGAATAGTTGCAGTGTAGAATCTTTTACGAATCAGCATTAGGGTAACACATCAAGCAGAGTATCCATGGGTTGATTCTTTGGAGATCTTTTCTAATTTGTCTTTTATTCAATTTCACGGAGTTCAAATTGTTATCTTTTATCTATAATTTCCACCATAATTATAGGTGGCGATATCTCTATTTATATTGTACAACATATCAGTGAAAAACAATGCTTCATTGACTCAATTCTTTGTTTTCTTGATGGTATTGGATCCACATAAGGGCATACACATATTTTCTTGTTAAAAAAGTCAATACAATCATGTCGCCTCCTTCTTCAATTACGAGATTTCCATTTCCTTCAAACGTCAATGTGGCAAATTTTGTTACATTGAAGCTCAACAAAAACAACTTTTTACTTTGGGAGACACAGGTGTTGTCTTTGATTGAAAGTTAGGACATGATTGGTTTCCTTACCGGAGAGATGGTTGCACCACCGCTGACTCGGACATCGGAAAATGCAACCGAAGACATAGCTCTCACCGATCATTTCAAGCAAAGTTCAGTGACTCGTGAACTTGACCTCCTTAAACAACTTCAACATTAAGAAAGAGATTAAGCCTTATCTATTTATCTTTGTGAGTTTAAATCTATTTACAATCAATTGCATTCTATTAGTAAAGTTGTGTCGGACTTTAATGAAGTCTTCAGATTACTTGAAGGACTTGATGATAGCTTTGAGTTTTTCAAAACGACTATGTTCAAGCCTCCTCTCATATCTTATGCTAAAATGGTTGCTCAACTTCAAAGTTATGAGTTATGAAACAAGCACACTTCAACCATGCTCCCAAACAGTTCAATGGCGCTTATCTCACAACAAGGCAATGGTGACTACAAACAACCCCAGATGAAGGGGTAGATGACCCACATTTAATTCTAGGAGTCATGGCTTTTCTCGAACAGACCAAAATGGTCGGCACTTTTTAGGAAACTACTATACTACTCAACAAACCATAACCTTTGGTGTACTGCCAAATTCAAACTTAGGAATGGCATATCTTGTCTGTCTAATCTCTAATAAGAAAGGGGCATGATGCATTTGAGTTGCTAGTATCGTTTCGACAACCGTTATTAGAATATTAATAATCCACGGCGTAGCTTCTCTTCATATCTTAAACTCACAAGATGAAGAATGACATCCAAACAAGGGTGCTAATCATATGATTGATAATTTAGGTAATCTTGTGAGCGTAGTTCCTTACCATGGCCATGATAGTGTGATAGTTGGGAATAGTACATCGTTGCCAATTACTCATGCTGGGACTGGTCAATTTGACAATGAAACCGATTAGTTCTCAATTAATAATGTTTTGGTCATTCCACATAGTAAGAAAATTTTATTATCTGTCTCTCAAATGATGAGAGATTATCCTTTTTATTTTGAGTTTGATGCCTCTAGTTTTTCTATCAAGGACTCAAAGACACATCGAGTATTTCTGATGGAAACTTATCATCAAGGATTATATACCAATAAGGACCCGAATTCCATGGCATTCTTTTCCCATACAAATAAGGTTGCAGATGAACTTACATGGCATCGTTGATTAGGCCATCTAAAAAGTCATATTTTACAGTTTTTTGCAGTCTTTGATTTTAGTAATGGCACTTTTTGTACAAGTTGTAAGATTAATAGAAGTTCAAGATTGCCATTTTCCTTATATGATTCTCGATGTTCCCATCCATTGGAGAAAATACATACATTGTGATTGCTAGATACTGAGCCTAATTCCTTCTATGCAAAAATATCGATATTATGTGGTATTTATTGATAATTTCTCATGATACATTTGGTTGTATCCATTGAAGCAAAAGTTAAATTCCTTTGAGATTTTTCTATCATTTCATAAATTAGTTGAAAATCGGCTTGACGAGAAAATTGAAGTTTTTTAATCTCATGGAGGAGGTAAATTCATGAGCAATAAGTTTCTCACTCATCTTCGTGAATGTGGCGTATGACAACAACTCTCTAGTCTAGGTATACTAGAGCAAAACGATGTCTGCTAAGAGAAACATCAACACATTGCTGAACTTGGGTTTGCTACATTATTTGAGGTATCTATGCCACTCGACTAATAAATTGGCTTCCTTCAAGTGTTCTAGGCAACTGAAATCCATACTCGGTCTTATTTAAGAAAGACCTTGATTACTCATTACTTTGAGTGTCTGGCTCTCATTGTTATCTATATTTACGCAACTCTATCTTCACCCTATCCACATCCACTACTTAAGCACTCGGTTACTCTACTGAAAATATAAGGGAAAAAGTCACAAAAAATCTCAAATTATGCCTATTGTGACACATTAACCCTGAACCTTTTTTCGTGACATAAAATATTCCAAAATATACCTATTATAACTCATTTACCCTGAACTTTTTCTTGTACAATAAAAAATCCCAAACTTGTACCTATGTGACACATTTACCCTCCGTCAAAGTTCTGTTAGATGATTTTCAGCCAAAACAACGTCGGTTTTATTCATTTAAGCCACGTGAGCGCTATGTCAATACTGTTTGCTGTCTAGCAACCATGTAGGCAAATTTTTAACGGTTCCCATTGACAAAACTTTGACAGAGAGTAAATATGTCACACAAGTAAAAATTTGAGAGTTTTTGTGTAACAAAAAAAAGTTTAGAATAAATGTGTTACGGTGGGTATAGTTTAGGATTTTTGGTAGCTTTTACCCAAAATATAATTATCTCATTCTTCACCCACTTCCTCCTCGAGAGTATACCACCTATTTTTCCTTTCTGAGAAAACTCTCAATCTCTTATTTTTTTTCTACTTACAAACCTGTTCAACCGCGCGCGCGCGCACTCATAGTGCATGTTCAAACCTAGTTACATGTCTATAACAACAAGTGTGCAATCGAGTTGCACCGCCATATCCTTCCCTCCTTTATCCCTCTCGTTGTACCGTGATTGATAATGTTAAACAAAGTAAAATATTGTAGCTTAACATTGACATAAATTGAAATATCCTTAAACCCTCAATATCCTTACCTTTCATAGGAACAACCTAAAATTTAAAAAAAAAAAAAATTATGGGGACTCATCCAAATCTGGTCCATCCATACTATATATAACATAACTTTCAAATTTAGTGTCCGCCCCTAATGACTATAATAATCCTTCAATAGATTAGAGGTTAATATAATGAAAAATCACAAACTAGTACATTTGTAACAAATTTACCCAAAACTAATTTTTTGACCATTAAATATCCCAAATTAGTACACCTATGACAAATTTATCTCAAACTAATTTTTTTGATCTCCAAAAATCCCAAACCGGTACACTTATAACAATTTTACCCTCTATTAGTTTTCGTTAAATTGAATTAATATTACAAAAATCACAAACTGATAACACATGTAACAAATGGAGGGTAACACCCCAAACTGGTATACCGGTCGATTGTTATGTGTCATCCAACTCTGCAATTTGACGATAAAATATAACGGAAACTAACAGAGGGTAAATTTATCATAAGTGTACTAGTTTGGAGTTTTTGATGGTCAAAATATTAATTTATGGTAAATTTATAATAGGCGTACTAGTTTGAAGTTTTTCGTTATATTAACCCATAGATCAAAGAGTTGACATACCATTATTATCGTCAAGGGCATTATGGTACAAAAACAATGTAGGATGTAACCATTCCCTCCACAAGTTAATTGCATGTTTCCCCCTTTTAATTTCCCATACAATCACAAAATAAAGAAAAAGAAATGGGCATCTCCTTCAATTTGCTTTTATGGCCCTATGAATCGCTAAAACTCCACCCTTGTAATCTATCGTCTGCAAGAAATCTTGAAGAACACTCAAACTGCAATCATACGTAACTGAGCACGGTGTAGCTGACCGACTTCAATTTCTCTCGCCTTCTCAACCAAAAAAATGGAAAAAAGAGGATTACTTTAGAGAGGCAAGTTGAGGGTTCGGGTTGTAGCTGACCACGGCGTACGCGGTCTGAATTATGGTAAGCGCTAAGGCGAGGACGGCGGCGATAAGTAACAATATAGCCCAAGGATTACTGAAGTGGGTGCGGACGAGCTTAGCCCTCCATATGAGCCGGGGCTTCTCACGGTGCCTTTTGAGCCTCGTGCGCACCGCGTCGAGGCTGCTCTCTGGTCGAGCGCCACGTGCTTGGACAGCGAGTGGAACAGCTCCGCGATCGCCTTGTTGCTCCCGATGGCATTGTGGATGATGCCCTGGGTTTGGAGTAGCTCGAGGTCCCACTCGTTGGCGATGATGTCGTCCATGGAGGAGACGCAGGACGTGACCTCGTACCCAGCCCCGATGTGGAAGCGCTCGAACGCGATGTGGTTGAGGAACACGGACCCGGTGGTGTCGTCCACCTCGATCACAGGGAGCCTCAGGACCCCGCTGGCAAAGGAGATGTCCCTGAGGCTGTTGGTCTCGCTTTTCTTGAACCGGATCCCGGCATAGTTGAGCTCGGCAGCCAACCGGATTATATCTCGCTGCCCTCGTCCAGCTCATGCGGGAAATTGTTGGCCTTCTCCACATGATACAGCACGCTCTTCTTGAAGACTTCCAGGACGTGCAGGCATCTGCCCATCCTCGCGATGCGCGTGCCGGGGGAGCAGAACTTGAGGATGAGCCTTTTCACGAATTCATCATCCTGCGTTTTTGGAGTAAAGTCAGTGCAATGAACACGAGATTGCTGTCGTATCGATAGTACTTTCCTCAAACCAAAAACAAAAAGAAAACAGAAGAATATTTCAATAGCGGCGATAGATTTAGTAATGCAATTGCTGGTTGATCTTTAGCTGTGCATCCAACAAATTGGGAGCATCAGAGTTGATGGATCCCACTCAGTATTCACATGAGATGACCAAGATGTACTGTTAGGTGCACATAGCACGCGGTTTTCATGCGTACAATAACCTCTCTTATGACGGAGCAAAATCCAAGAAAATAACCTGGCGGCCATCGCTCTCGACAGCGACCAGCTGATCCAGCACTTGCATCGGAAGCTGATTCTCCAGCACGAGCATGTCCCGCCTAATGTGCTGCATTATGTAGACCATCCCGTAGTTGCTGAAGATGGGGTCGTTAGGCCCGTAGTCGCTGACCCTGTAGGTTGCGAACCTCAGGATCTCGAGCATGAAGCAGCCGTCAGTGATCATCAGCTGCAGGAACCTGCACACCGCGCCCTCGCCACCATCCTCCTTCCACTTCAGGTCCAGCGCGACGTAGCTCGCCTCAAGGTCCGCCGCCACCTCCCTTAGGGACTCGAGGAAGAGCTGGAGGGGCTTCCCAGACCGCGTGAGGAAGCGGTGGAGCGCGCGGCACTTGTGCTCCTCCATGGGGAGGAGGTGGTCCTCACCGTAGTGGTAGGGGCCGAAGGAGACGGCCAGCGGCTGGTAGGCCACGCGGTTGTGGTCGGTGACGTGGGCGGGGGACCTGTAGATGGACTACTTCTCCCAGGACTGTTGCTCGCGGGAGGGCATGGGCGTGCGGTTCTCGTTGATTTGGACGATCCAGTCGGTGTTGTTCGAGTCCAGAGGCATGGTTCCGCAAGTTTCTGAGAGATAGGGAGAGAGAGAGGGAGAGATAGGAAGAGCGTTTGGGGGTGCCCAAGCCCAATGCTTCGAGTTGAAGAAGCACTGCGGGACAAGCCTATGTATGCGTGAGCCACTTCCTGCGTGCGAGGATTCGAATTGCATGCACGCAATGCCCGTATTCTCCTGAGAAATGCTTACGTGACTCTTCTGAATTCACTGTTAGAATAACAGTCCGATTTAGGTCAAAAATAAATAAATAACAAATAATTAAAATTGAGAAATGATTGGGTGCCAATATAATCTATTATGAGAATAACATTCGGTTCTAGACCACGGAAAATGATTAAGTAACAGTTCTTAATTTATTATGAGAATAATTGTTTTGGCCAAAATAAACAAATAAAAATAATTATAAATTATTGTGGAGTCCATTATTTCAAAATTTGTAGCTTACAGTTATTCTCACGGTCGTCCAAAAACTGTTATGCTAGCAAAGTCCAAAATTCAATAATAAATAATTATAAATTGTTATCGGGCCTACTCCTTCAAGAATTTGTGACTCACATCATACGATTACTCTCACAGTTACCCAAAGATTGTTATGCTAGCAAAGTCCATTAGAAATTATTGTGGGGTGCACTTTTTCAAGGAAATGTGGCTCACAACATACTGTTACTCTTACAATAAACCAAAAACTATTATACTAGCAAAACCATACATGTAATGCCAATGTGGGTACCGACTTTGCATATTTGACATGACACTGGATTTAAAATACTACTTTCTTCTGTTATGTTTGGTAAAAAAAAATTGCATTGTATATTATCTCTTACTTGACTCTCGTATTTAGTACTCAACGCACTTCTTTCATGCATACATCGCATGTAGGAGAAAGAAAAAAATTTACCACAAATAGGGATGCTATGATATTATGTGTGTACGATTAGCTCACGACAATCATATAACTTCTCGTAAATTAACTTCAAATGGCACACAGGACAAGTTGTAACCATATTGTGTGAAATTCAAGTACTTCTCACTTCTTCCGTACAATTGGCTGCGAGCGTTTATGAGCTCCAATCAAGAAGAACTCGATTCCAATATAATTGCTTATGAGCTCCAATCGTGAACCAATTGGATCCATTATATAATTAGTAAACTCTAAACAAAAATATCTTACGAAAAGTTGATTTAATCCAAAAGTGACTAACTCCATCGACCGATTAATATACATCATTTTGATTAATCGGTTTTTTACGTTAATTTGTAATTACGCCTACTGACGACCTCACTACGGGTCCCTTTGGCCCGGGCAACACATTCAGTTTTAGTCCCAAATAAGCCAACTGAAGGACATCCCTTTCTTGCTCATAGAATGATTAAAAAAAAGAACTGATTAAAGGCAGCTACTTTTAAAGAATCCCTGTGAAGCTGGGAAAGTATAAGATATAAAGTAAATTCATTAGCATAAGGGCGCATATCTGTCACGTGTGGATGTGTCAAAAATGGGTTGAAAATCCAATTATTAATTCATATATGATGAGTTGCGTCATATATGAGTTAGTCGGGGGTCGCTTGGAAACTTACAAAGTGGAAACTTGCGTAGCCAAAGTGTTAATTTTGTCGGGGGTTGCTTGATTCTTCACTTGTCTTCGAGTTCAACTTGGAGTTTTTGGGTGTGGCAACTTATTTCCTCGATAAACTGTTAGGAGTGTCAAACGGGTGGGTTAGGTCGGGTTTGGGTCCAATCGAAGGCCCACATTAACCCATTTAATCCATTTTGACTCGTATTCATGTAGTGTAAATCTAACAACCCATACCCGATCCATATCCGACCTGACCTGCATTCTAAAAGACTTTAATATATAATCCAATTTAGAAAAAACTTGTTTCTTAAAATATATTATATTGCTAAAATGCTTCAATGCAATATAAAATAAGTGAACAATCTTAATAATTTTAAAAAATTATTTTTTTATTTTTTCTATATATTTTTATTTTATTTTTAAAAAATGAAAATTTCAATTATTTTTCTTTTCTTTCTTTTCTCTTTTTCCTTCTTCTTCGACCGGCGACCACCTGCAAGCAAGCTTGGCTAGATCGACAAGCTTCGAGCTCGAGCCCCGCCGACCTTTGGTGAGCTCGAAGCTCACCGATCTAATTGAGCTCGAGCTCGTGATCTGGATGAGCCTCAAGCTCATCAGACAAGCTTGAGCTCACGATCTGGACAAGCCCCGAGCTCGCTAGAAGAGCTCGAGCTTGCGATCTGGACGAGCCTCAACTCGCTGATCAGGACGAGCTTGAGCTCGTCGACCTCTGGCGAGCTTGAAGCTCACCTACAGAGCTCGAAGCTCGCTTATGGCCGGTCGCCGGCCGCTACGATGGCCGACGATCAGCCGAAGAACAAGGAAACGGAAAAAAAAAATTGAAAAGAAAAAAAAATAATTAAAAATTCAATTTTTTAAAAAATAAAAAATATTTTTTTTTAAATTACACTTAAGCTATATAGCCTACAAGGCTACAAGTTAATAACTTAAATGGGTCAAATATGGATTGAACATGGGTTTGTAACAAACCCATATTTGACTCATATAAACTTGGGCTTTAATGATGCAAATCCATTTTGACCCGTTTTCAAAATTTCAAGTGACCCATATTCAACCTAGGCCCACTAAAAATAAGTTAATAAATGGATTTCTATATTGCCACCTCTACTTAAGATTTTGCAGCTCTTTGGCATTAGAAAAGGTGATTGAATCTATTTGATCTGATATTGTGGCATATGATTTCCGAGCCAAATGATGCTGGGAGGTGAAAAACGTGCCATATGCGCTCAATTCAATTGTGCAGCGTGTGCGGTTTCTAAATGTCTTAAGTGTTGCTAAGATACCGTTATTACAGTAGGTGGGGATTGGGCATTCTACACTTAATGTAATGGCCACCACATTAGTCTTATTCCATTACTGCAACCAAACGGACCGTTAGTGATTCAAATCCGCAATATTCAAATGCCTTATTAGTAAGCATTTTGCAATCATCAACTGCAAAACTTGCCTGAAACTAATGGCCTGCCTAAGTACCTCCCAGGCAAATGTACCTTGCTTAAAGGAGGAAGAATGCAACATTTCTTTCCAAATAGAGTCTGGCTCCAAAAAAATTCAGTTTCTGCAGGATTTGATCTGTCCTTAGACATAGCATGTAAAGATTTGTCACAAAAGAGAGAATTCCCCTTCTCAGCAGCAACTCAGCCCCGGAACATATATGCATAACACTTAACTGTTATTCTCTTCCGATAGCCGCTTGGTTGAGGAGTGCAGTTGAAGTCTCAATCAGAAGTACAGAAAGATAAAACAGTCCGGTTGAGATTCAAACCAAAAAGCACATGTCTCAAGGGCCCCGTTTTGATCTTTCTTTCCCATCATCACTTAAAAGATCATCCAGAGATGGCTAATGAAACCTAAGTCCGGGGCCGGTTTTGATCTTTTTTCTTACAAAAGTATTCAGTTTTGCACACGCGCATTGTGCTTGCTCCGACCCAGTTACATGTCTAATACAACATATGTGCAATCGAGTTGGACGGCCATATCCTTTCCTCCTTTATTCCTCATCTTTACTGTGATTGATAATGTTAAACGAAGTAAAAAAGTTCTAGCTTAACATTGACATAAATTGAAATGTCCTCAAACCCTCAAATTTCCTTACCTTTTATAGGAAAGACCTAAAATCTTAAGAAATTATGAGGACACTCCCAAATCTTGCCTATCCCTACTATATATAAGACAACTTTCAAATTTTGGTGTCTGCCCCTAATGACTATAATATTCCTTCAACAGATCAAAGAGATGACATATACTATTATTATCCTCCAGGGCATAATGGTACAAAAAGCAATGTAGAATCTGACCATTCCCTCCATAAGCTAATTGCAAATTTTCCCTCTTTTATTTTACCATACAACCAACAAATGAGAAAAACATATGGGCAATCTCTTTGCAATTTGCTTTTATGGCCCTATATGAATCTCCATAACTCCGACCTTGTGATCGATTGTCAGTAAGAAATCTTGAAGAATACTCAACCCACAATAATATGCAACTCTACGAGTGCGTTTGTTTCACAGAAGACGTAATGTTTTTTGAAAATGTTTTCTAGGAAATCATTTTCCAAGAAAACGGTTAGTTTTCCTTTGTTTGGTAATATATGATCGAAAACATTTTTTGGGGTTTGGATATTATTTGGAAAATGATTTTAATCTCATGACTTTATTTTGGACAAAAAAAAATCGAATTTTTTTTTATTTTAAAAAAATTCAACTTCTATATTTATTTTATATTTATCTTTTCTTTTTCTTTTTTCCTTTCTTTCTTTTTTTTTCCTCTTCCTCTATCGCGACCAGCTGAGGGAGGAAGAAGGAAAAAGAAAAAAAAAAAGGAAAAAGAAAGGAAAGAAAAGGAAAAAAATATTTACAAATTTAAGATAATCAATTTTGGAAAGCCTTTTTCACTTGCTTTAATTAGGGAATTCACTTTTCTAAATTTATACCTAATTTTTTTTTTACTGAAAAGTGTTTTCGGTTGACCAAATCATTTTCGGACAACCAAACAGATAAAGCTTTGAAAAACACTTTCTCAAAAACAAACGCACCCTACATTCAAGGAAAATACTTCCCTACCCTCCGCAATGTAATTGGACCGTATAGCTCTTATAAACCATCGATAGTAACTCCTCACTCAGCCAAACATTGCGAATGTCCCGCAATAGCTAGATCCAATCAAGCTATGGGCCCGTTTGGTTCAACTTTGGGGGAATGCAAATATCTTTAGGCTAAAAAGGTTCTCCGAAATGCAAGTAGTGTTTGGTGAGTGTTTTTTAAAATCAACTTGGGTTAAAAGACTTTTGCTAATTTAAAATAAAATAAAAAAAGCTCCGATGGAGCTAAACTACCGACTACCACCGCCGACCAAAATTGGTTGCCAGCCAACCGCCGACAGCCGGATCTAGTCACCGACCACCGCCACCCGAGGTCCGGCGAACTCAGACAGTGGTTGACGGGGTTGTGCAACCCCTAAGTGGTGGTTGTCAGGGTCAGGCTAGCCCTCAAGTAGCGATTGCTGGCCGTCGGAGCTCAATTTGGAGAAGATGAACAGTGGCAATGAACAGTACAGGTTGCATTCTGAAAATGCAACTTTTCAAGCACCTTTACCCTTATATTGGCTAAAAGTCCGTTGAAGAGTATTCCAAATGCAATTGTATCTCACCAAAGTGAGGAAAAAAAAAGTTACTAAACACTATTTACATTTGGTTAAGGGATTTTAGAGCCAAATGAGCATTTCAAATGTTGAACCAATGGGGCCTATGTCCTTGCGCCAAAAGAAGCCACCAATTCTAGTTCATGAGGAGTTGAATCGCGAACCAGACCGAATCTCACCCTGCCCTTGCCAGCCCAGGCATTGGTGTCCCTCACCTGAGGAACGAAGCTCGACGATGCCCAGTGGAGGAAAAAATAAAGAAAGAAAAAAGGAGAAGGAAAAGAAAAGAAAAGAAATTCATAAGATTAAAAAATTGCAAAATTTGTTTATGTTAGTGTCAGCCGTACAACATAGAACGGTCACATAAGCGATTTTCCGCCAAAATTAGTCGGAAAGACTAAGGATACATTTGTTTTGCGGAAAACATTTTTCAAGAAAACAATTTCCTCATTTTCGAGCGTTTAGTTTGCTTAGGAAAATGAGTCAACAGAAAATATTTTCTTACCAAAGTTTAAATTTAGGAAAATAACTTCCCTTTTGAAAGAATCAAAAAACATTTTCTAAAACACAACTAGCTATCGGCACTTGGACGCAAAACTCTATGCTTAAGCACAACAACCCCAACGTTGGTTCCTAAGTTCCGACATTCGGGATCAGGTCTCGGTGGCCGAGTTCAAGACCTCGATGTCCAGGACCCCGGCCCCCGACACCCACACCCGGATCCATTGAGGTTGAGCCTGAACCCCTGGTGCCCTTTACTGATGCTCTGACACTCAAGCTCCTGTCCATAAAGACCGTGCTCAGGTTCCCAATACTCGAGCTCTAGTTCCAACCTGAATCCATAAAGGCCATACGCAGGTCCTCGGCGCTTAAGCTCGGGTCCTTAATTAATAAAACGTTTATTTTTATAAAAATATTTAATTAAAAATATCAAATATTTTTATTTATTATTTATTTTAAAAAATCATTTTTATTATTTAAAAAATTGAATTATTTATCATTTATTTTTTTCTTTTCTTCTGTTTTCTTTTTCTTCTTCCTCAGGCAGGTCGTCGACCATCGTGACAGCCGGCGAGCTCGCAGCGGCCTCTGGCGACAAGCCTCAAGCTTTGCTGATCGAGCTCAGCTGAGGCCGACGAGCTCGCAGCTCGCCTGTGGCCATCGTTGGGCGAGCCTCGAGTTTGCCGGTGGCCATCGCCAGCTAGTCATGGTGGAGGCAAAAGAAAAAGAAAGAAAAGAAAAAAAAAAGAAAAGAGAAAAATAATAGAAAAATTCCAAATTTTTCAAAAAAAAGAAAAGAAAAATAAAAATGACAAATACAAATGTTAACAAATATTAAAAAATCAAATTTTTAATTGCTTGAAATAAAATCATAAGATTGAAATCATTTTCCAATGATATCCAAACATCAAAAAACAATTTTCATCGTGTATCATCAAACAAAGAAAAACTAACCATTTTCCTGAAAAATGGTTTTTCGGAAAATACTTTCCTTTACCCTTAAGTTTTCTGCAAAACAAATACACCATAAATTAGCAAATCGATAACTAAATTAACAATTCGTCAAACATGTTTAAAATTAAATTGACACAATCAAAAGATTCATGACTACAAAATTATCAAAAGATTTAGGATTAAAATTTGCACATTTAAAAGTTTAGAACTGAATTAGTTGCCTTACAATACATTAAGAATTTTTTGGACATAGGAAAGCCAAATCATCTACCCATCTACAATGGCAATAAGGCATTGTCCATTGCATGACGGGGGAGCTTAAAGCCGAGAGATTCAGTAGCTTCTTCCTAAAAAGAGAATGGGCCAGAATTATAGGTGAACGGTTCTCGATCCGGTCCGGTCTGATCCAAAAATCGGGGACTGGACCAGCTAGTCTTAAGACCGTGGACCAGATGGGACCATCGGTCCTGTCCGATTTCAATGAGACCAATATTAAATATTATTTGTGAACCGGGAAGCTATTACTCCATTCTTTTATTTGTAATTCTGATTTGATCCCATAAAGGCATGTAAAAAATTGGAAAAATATATAATATATAAAATTTTTAAACAATCGGCTCCAATGAGACCAATATTAAATATTTTTCATATATATTAAATATTATATATATGAAAAAATTAAAAAAATATATATTTATCGGTTCGGTTCAGTTTCTACCCTGAAATCGGAAATCAGACTATTCGGAACCGGTTTCACTTTTAAGAACAGGAAACCGGATCAATATTTCCAAGAATCGAACCACACCAGTTGATTTGGTCCGATCCTGATTTAGGCGACCTATCTTGCTCATCCGTACGCAGAACAAGCACATAAAGAGATCCTTGTGCATCGAGGCCCCCCCAACACACGACGACAGCCGCCCATGCTTTGAAAGCCCAATCCTTTCGTATTGAACTGTGATTTAATTCATGGCGCTCGCTACCATAACCAAAAAAGAAAGGAGAAAAGGGACACTGACAGCACTGACTGACTTGGAGAGTATGCAAAAGACATTTGTCGTGTCGTTCCAAGTGGGGAACTGGACTTTTTTTTATGTCGTGCATCAGGTCTTGGGAATGCGTGTCTGAGAGCTTTCTCCAGAATTGAGGTTTTAAAAAAGGGAGGAAGAACAGTGGCCAAATTGGCTGAAGCATAAACCAATTTGGTTTCTGCTGCGGCGGCGGTGCCAGGAGGCGGGCATCAGAACAGAATTGAAGACACAAACCCCCCTCCGGCTGGAGGTCCGAGGTGTTTATGTTGTACGCGGCAAATTTAGGATTTTTATTGACACGAAAAAAGAATTAGAAGGTATTTATATTGCAGTTAATATAGTTTTGAGTTTTTTGTAATATCACAATTAGTATTTGAAGAACGGTACAGCTTGTAAGAATGACAATTTAAGTTCAAGCTTTTACTCCATACATATAGCTACGATCTAGAGCAGTTTTTGAGCGATCGTGAATATATGACTTTTTGATTCTGAGCCGAAAATTTGATGACTCCCCATCCACTCGCCTCTAACTCTAAGAGGATACCCACACACACATACGCACACTCCCTCTCTACTTTGATTAATGGTTCTGTGATAAGCTCTTGGGCGAAAATAGCGGTTTTCACGGCTCCACTATGAATGTCGTGTCGGATTTTTCCTAATGACAAACTCGCCCCGAAACTTAGAATAGATGGATTATTCTTGGTGCGCAATGGAACCTTATCCCAGCTCAAGACCATCGATGCTTGCCCTCTTTTAGGGGCCTTTTAGTGGTGCGCGCGTTTCGGCTTATTTTAGATGAGCCAATCATATTTGATGGGGCTTCTAAATTAGGCTAATCTCATGTGCAACTCATTAATTATGTCACTATCATGACCTACCCCAATCCTACTTATCGCCTTCCAAATTTGTAGTGGGGCGCCCATGAGGGATATGATAATCGAAAATCTTTGAAATCAATATGTATATCATATGCCGAAAAAGATAACAACACCTCAACCAATCATCTACACAAAACAAAATTAAAAGACGATCCAACCAATATGCTCTTGAACTTGAATATCGGTAATTTTCAAGACATTAGGAGGGAAAAAAAGAAACGCGACATCGATCGACAATAATATCAATTTCGAAAGATATTCAAAATTCACACAATGGTCTAAGTGGAATTAAAATCGAATATTACCCGGACAACAAACAAAAAAACATAAAACCAAATCAATACCGGCTCCACTAATAACAACCCTTGACCAGCTCCATAATAATTCTCTATTTAACTCTCTTTCAAAATTCGGCTTCAACTACCCATCGTAACGTCAATTTAACTGGAGGAGGTACCGATGGAATAACAAAATAGAAAATCTAGCCCCCCCCCAAAAAAATAAAAAAATAGGATTAATAGTTTAATATCGTGAAAAATTCCGAACTGAAACATCTATGATAAATTTCACGAAAAACTCCAAACCAGTATACTCGTGACGAATTTTTCCTCTATTAAACTGGATTAATACTACAAAAAATCACAAACGGATAAATCTGTGACAAATAAAAGAGGGGTAAAGCCCTAAACTAGTAGATCTGTTAATTGCCACATGTCATCCAACTCAGCAATTTAATGATATAATTTAATGAAAACTAACAGAGGGTAAATTTATCACAGGTATATCGGTTTGGGGTTTTTTTGTGATATTAACTCTAAATAATAATAATAATAATAAGGCAAAATAACATAAACAGTCTATGAATTTTGACTTAATGTGCAATTTGGTTCATAAAATTTTAATTTGTTTAATGTAATCTTAAACTTTAACCCAATGTGCATTGTAGTCCCCGAATTTTTATTTTGTTCAGTGTTATCCTTGAACTTTCGGTACATATTTAATTCAATCCCCGAACTATACGAAAATGTTCAATGCAGTCCTTTTTATTAATTCAAGTTCAGGGACTATATTGAATATTTTTATATAATTCAAGAACTGAATTGAACATGTACTAAAAGTTCAGAAATGACATTGAACAAAAAAAATTTGGGGACCGCATTGAATATTAGCCTGAAGTTCATGAATTATATTGAATAAATTAAAAATTTATGGATCAAATTATGTATTGAATCAAAATTTAGAAACTGTTTAAGTCATTGTCTCTAATAATAATGATAATAATAATCGTAAGAAAAAGGAAGGGGATTCCAATAGAATCGTAACGGCACCTGAATCTGCGGTCGCCTCAAAGATTTCCGGAGGCGCGCCCGAGTCGGGCTCGGTCCCGCGATATTTATTTTCCTGTGGACTCAGTGAGTGAGTCCATCGCCACCGCGCCCCGCAACTCGGTTAAAAAAAACAAAGAGCCGAACGGAAAGAGAAAAAAAAAAAATCAAAATCATCCCGCCCGCTCACGGCGCGCCACGTCATCCGGGTGGACCCCCACCTTCGGCAGCTTACGGGAGCGAGCGGGGGGAAAAAAAGGAGGGCTGTTTAATCCGGGGTTGATTAGGCAAAGATAAGTAAGGGTTAAATACCAGCCAGATAAGACAAAATAATACGGTAATTTAAGTAGCTTTCGAATAAATTAAATAAGGAATATTATCTAACTAAATGGCGGGGCATCGCATGTATTCCTCCACTTTCCCACGCAGGATCACTCCCCACGCGACTCCTCCATTGTTTCTTCCTTCCTTCCTTCCTTCCTTCCTTCCTTCTTCTTCTTCTTCCTTCGTCGTCGTCGTCGTCGTCTTCGCCACCCAGGACGGCGGTTCGAGAAAGGTTACGTGCGCTCGCCGACGATTCCTCCCCGTACGCGACGCGTGGGGGGGGGGGGGGGGATTCCTCCGCCATTCTCTTTCTTTCTGGTTCTGGTTCTGGTTCTTTAGCGCTTCTTCTACTTCGTTTTCCTTGGTGGGTCTTTCTTTTCCTTTGCTTTCTCTTGGAGGGGAGGGGAGGGGAGGGGAGGTGAGGGCGGCGGGCGGGAGGGAAAGAAGAAGAAGTCTCGTCGTGGGATGGCAGCGCAGTTCCACAACGCGATGGGGGCGTACGAGCGGGTGCGGACGGAGGACGCCAATGGCGACGTCGAGAAGGCTTCTCCCGATCCCAAGGCGGGGCTCCCGCCCGCCGGCGTCGGCGGCGGCGGCGACGTCGAGGCGGCGGGGCGGGTTCCCGGCACGAGATCGGCCTCTCGCCGCGGCTGCAGGGAATCCGAACGGCGTCAGCAGCGGCTTGTTTCTCTGGACGTGTTTCGCGGCCTCTCCGTCGTGGTAAATGTCGCCCTCAGCCTTTTCTTTCATCTTGTTAGGAAAGCGACGCGAGTCAATCGTTAAGATATTGGTAGAACTAGGAAACTTTTTGGGGTTGCCCCACAATGCTCATTCTCAGTGGGCATTTGCCGGAATCCCAGGATTGGCGCACCGGAAAGTTGCCGCCGGTTCAACAGATTTATTGCTGTTGGATTGATAAAAATTGATGTTGACGGGGACGTGAAACCTTTTTTAGGAGTAGTGACTATCTTTAATCCGGCATGGTAGAATCGGCACCGGAAGTGTTGAATTTGAGTGCCCGGAGGTCATGTTCGGTCGACGTATCTACTATTGTCCAGATAATAGTGGTAGACGCACTGTTATCCTCAGAAACATAAGAAAGCTTTATCTTAATTATGGACAAGGTGTTGGTTAATTATCTTAATCATAGTCATTGATAATGCAATTGTTTTGCCTCCTTACTGTAACTTGGGGAAATGAGCAACGGATTAGGTACTGTTTTCTTCTCACGCAATTCTCCTTAGTTTTGAGGCTTTGGGCGGCTATCAACCTCTCCATTTCTTGTGAACCTCAGAAACAGAGGAAAGAGAAATTATTGGAGAAGGTATTTTTAGTTTTATAACATTTTTATGTTAATAACCTTTGATGAAGCATCTAAGACCCACACTTGGCCCCATCACATGGACCCTGCATGCCATGGATGTTGTTGCTTCTTCTTTACTTAGAGCAAAAGTCAAGACAGAGGAATCTATTATTTTTTCCTTTGCGTATAAAGTTGCTTTCCATCCTACTCACACTAAGGGAAGAATAGGAGCTTTCTTCTTATTGCCACATTCTGAAGATATAATAATACGGAAAAAAGAACGAGTGTTCTTCCTAGTGCTACACTGTGAAGAAATAATTATAGCCCAGCATACGGTTTTCCTGCAATAGGGGAGGTTTTGGAATGATATGCTTTCAGGTGATGTCACTAGCTCCGGAGAGTCTAGACATGTCGAACTTCACTCCAAAACAGATAGGGCAAAAACTCCCGCCCTAATGATGCATTAGTCAAAAGTTCATTTAGCTTGGTAAAACTCATTCTGGGAGTGCTCGGGCATGAAATCTGTCCCCGTCAGTTTCCAAATGTATCAGAAGTGAATTACTCCTTTTCAAATATGTTGTAGGGAATTATTAGGTGGGCTAAATGAAGTCTATTTTAGTTCTGCAAGAAATGCAATAGGATGCATTGGCTCTTATCTGGCCATTAATTGCTATAATTTTGTTGAAGGCAGGGACATTGTGGCTGAATTACGGTGGTAGTTCATATACCATGTTGTCAATCTTTCTCTACGTAGAACTTTTACAATCTTGACTGATGTTATGATCCCCTGGATATGAAGTGGTAAGAAAGAAATTAGTTTCAATTCCAGTATTTATGCAACTTTCTCAAGGCAGATTGTTCATGTGTGCTCTGGAGTGGGATTTTTCCTGTTAGTTAAATGATCAATAATTAGCCCATGTATTTGGGAAGCTTTAAATCGGAAAAGGCATGAGAAAAATATAATGTAATATTTCAGCCACATGTGATCTTAGAAAAGGTATATTAACGAACCATGAATCACTTAGTGACTGTATCCCTCAGCTTGCAGATTCTTTGATATATTTTTCTGGGTTCTGAAATTGACTTTTACTCTACCTGCTCTTAATTTGCTCCATTCAGCTAATGATTGTGGTGGATCATGCGGGTGGAATCTTCCCTGCCATCAACCATTCACCATGGGATGGTTTAACTCTGGCAGATTATGTAATGCCATTTTTCCTGTTTATTGTTGGTGTCTCACTGGGACTTGGGTACAAGGTACTTGTTGCTGATTTCTTTCTTTACATCTCCAAGCACTCAGTCTGATCTAATATGCTATGCTTTTTAAATCTTGAACCTCAAATCCTAAATCGTAGAGCTAGGTGCCTCCTATGTATGTTGCCTCTTTCTTCTTGACTTCTATCGAGGGAGTTACTTTAATGAACTCAATGATTTGACAGATTTCTTTTGCTTGTAGAAAATGCCGTGTAGAGCTTCTGCAACTCGAAAAGTCCTTCTTCGGGCGCTTAAGCTTTTGCTTTTCGGTCTTTTCCTCCAAGGTACCGTACGTAGTTCTTGGTTATATGGGACAGCCGTAACTTGGTTATATGGGACAGCCGTAACGTACTCTTTGCAGATTTTGTTGTTTTCTTGCTGAATGAGGTTTACGTCACCTTTTCTTTCATCTATGACTGGATTTTTTTTTTCTGGTCTGTATCATACTAGGATCTTATGCCTTCTTTCTGCCATTTCTTTCCCTTCAGGTGGTTATTTTCATGGTGTTGGTAGTCTTAATTATGGAGTGGACATGCAACAAATGAGATTTATGGGAATACTGCAAGTATGTGCTTTTATAAAGCTCTTCTTTTAGTTGTTTTTTCTTATTGAAGTTTCATGTGCTGTCTAATTACTTGGTAAACACCATTCTGCCCCTCCAGAGAATAGCTATAGCATTTATGGTTGCGGCACTATGTGAGATTTGGCTGAAGGGAGATGATGATGTTAAGTCAGCATTTTCTCTGCTGAAGAAATACCGAAGTCATTGGTATGGTAATTAGATTAACTAGAGTACCAATTCTCACTATTGAATTGTTTTGATTTCCAGAGGCTGGACAAGCCAGTCCCAATGTTTCCAAAACTGGAAATACTGTGAATATCATTGCTCTGCTAGGCCATGTTAGTTGAGTGATTTTCTTCCATATTTAGGGCAAGAGGCCGGCTAGATTTCTCAGCTTGCTTTACAGGGAATTTTAGCGATTGACAAAATAATTACTCAGATAATGATGGTAATAGTTAATGTGGTGGTAGTGTTAATTAAAGAAGGTTTAAAACCACTTTCACTTGAATGGGACTTGTGCGTCTTCATTGATGGGAAGAATTTCGCTCGAGTATTATCAAGTAACTAAAGGAACAAATTTCTACCTCACTCCTGTGTCTATGAAAAAACCTCTGGATATCTGATATTCTCTAAGAAATACATGTTTTTTTTTCTAGGGTAATGAATGGCCTTTGACTCAATAACTCTTCTGGGTTGTCAATTTGAAAGTTTTTCCCCTTGGTTGACCGCATTTGTGATGATATTCCGTGAGACTGCATTATTCTTGTATCATGTTGACTTCCTTAGCTGATGCCATGCCCATGTCTTCTTCCAGGGCCGTGGTACTTGTGCTCACCACTGTATATATTTCATTATTATATGGCATGTACGTGCCTGACTGGGAGTATCGGATTCCAACTGAATCTCCCTCCCTTTCACAAGAAAGAATTTTGGTGAACTTTTCTATTCATTGCTCAATCTTTTCCTGGATTGATCACATTGATATGATTTATGATTAACTAGGTGCTAAAAATTTCCCATTTAAAGGTGAAATGTGGAGTGCGAGGAAATACTAAACCAGCTTGTAATGCTGTTGCAATGATTGATCGTGAGGTGTTGGGAATTAGACATTTATACAAAAAGCCAACATATGCACGGACAAAGGTCTCTTCATCATATTTGCCTTCTCTGTCTATGGTTCTCCTATATTGGATTTGTTTACGTCTTGTTCTGATAATTCATTCTCTTTCACAGCAATGCAGTATTCATTCTCCAGAGTCTGGTCCTTTGCCTGCTAATGCTCCATCATGGTGCCAGGCCCCCTTTGATCCTGAAGGCCTTTTAAGGTGATTTTTGGGAACTACTCATCAGGGAAGAGGGGAGGGACTAGGATGGAAGAGCGGAAGGTGGAAAGATAAAGAGAAGAGAGGGGTTTTGAGGGGAGAGGGAGGGAAAGGGAAAGGGGGGGGGGGGGGGGGGGGGGGGGTGGTGGGAAGTTGCAGATTTTGCTATATTAGGTGCTATATCAAAAGTGGTTCTTTCTGTAAAAAGGCCGAAGGCATGTTATATATTCATTATCTTTCTTGTTTCTGCATTTAGGTTAGTGATTTAATTACCCAACTTGCCATCGATGATATATGTGGTTGCCTTCTTTGTGGAGGACAATTATTGACTTTTTACTGATTTCATGTATTCCGACAATGTGTATGCTTTACGTATGCAGTTCAGTGATGGCCGTGGTTACATGCTTGGTTGGCTTGCACTTTGGACATGTGATTGTCCATTTTAAGGTGAGGGAATAGCCCATTGCCGAGATTTTATCTTACCCAATGGAGATTTCCTTTTTGACCTCTTTCTTCTTTTGTTGGCATTTTGCTTCCAGGATCATGGGGATAGAACTTTCCACTGGATGATCTCATCTTCTTTTCTTGTGGCTCTAGGCCTGGCATTAGATCTTTTTGGTGATTTACTTTCGATCTTGATTATTTATCACAATCAACTATCAGTTCTAAGGACAGTCTTATTAATTATTTATCATTTGGTTTGTCGTTACAGGCATGCATGTGAATAAGGCTCTCTACACATGTAGTTACATGGCTGTCACTGCTGGTGTAGCTGGCATTCTCTTCACCTTAATATACCTGATGGTAATGCATTGTCGATTCCCTTGGTCATGTATTAACTCATTTACATTTTACACTATAGTGAGGATCTTGTCCTTCTCAAGTCTCATCTTTTGTTCCACACATTCCAGTTTTTTCTAATGTGCTTTTTCTCAACAGGTTGATTTCGGTGGACTTAGGCGTACTACCACGGTTTTGGAGTGGATAGGGAAGAACGCAATGACTATTTATGTCCTTGCCGCAACAAATGTCTTGCCTTTTTTCCTCCAGGGCTTCTACTGGAGGAGTCCTGAGAATAACATTGTATGTTTGCTTCTCCTTCTATTATTCTATTTCAACTACAAAACATTACTCATTTGTCTGACAATGTCTCGAAATTGATAACTCTTCTCATGGCAGCTGAGTTTAATCGGAATTGGAAGACGATAGGAAGCTTGATATCGATCTCCGACTCTGAAAGGACACTCTCGATCGCGGAATATTTATTGAAGCAACTAGCCACATTTATTATATTGCGGTTTATTGCAATTCATACAGAAAATATATGCTCTGTTCAGTGAGGTTAGAGAACTGCAGTTTTTTCGACATTTATGGGCTCTCTGTACATAATTAGCAATTCGCTGTCACTTTATTTCGGTATAGTATTTTCTATGGCGTTCTATAGTATTATGTGGAGCTTCCTGTGTTTGCGGAAGATGGGGTCGTTGGGTGCGTAGTCGTCCACCTGCGCAGAGGATCTCGAGCATGAAGCAGCCATCAGTGATCATCAGCTCCAGGAACCGGCTTGCCATGCCATTGCCATCGCCCGCCTTCCACTTCGGTTCCAGCGTGTCATAGCTCTCCTTGAGTTCTATTGCCACCTCTCTCAGGGACTCGACGAAGTGTTTGGGGGGCTTCCCGGACCGCCTGAGGAAGTGGATGAGTGGACAGTGCTTGTGGTCATCCACGGAGTGGAAGTGGTCCTTGCCGAGGTGGTAGGCCGAGGTGGTAGGGGCCGAAGGAGACATCCTGTGGCCGGTCCGCTTTGCAGCTGAGGTCGGCGACGCAGGAGGGGAGCCTCTAGATGGACCACTTCTTCCAGTACTGTTGCTCGTCGGAGGGCATGAGCTTGACGCTCTCGTCGACCTGGACGATCCAGTTGGTCTTGGTCGGGTCTGACGGCAGCGGCAAAGGAGCCATGATTATCCAGGCTCAGAAGTCAGAACCCCCTTCCGATTATGCATGCGTGCACGTTTAAGTCATCCTAATCATGTAACTTCTCATTAATTAATTTCGCATGGTACACAAGATCGGTTGTAATCATCTCGTGTGAAATTGATAAACTTCCATTAGTTTCGTATGGAGAAAATTTAATCCAAGCAATATCAGAACTCAAGTCAAAGTCATACTATGCCTGCATGGTCAAGTTTCAATCGAAAGAACTTGGATCCATTATAACTACTTCTGAGCTCCAACTCAGAAGTGCTTGGACTCATCAAAATTGCTTTAACTTGTAAACAGTAAACACAAATTTCGCTTGAAAAATGTCCATTTAATTCGAAAGCGACTAATTCCATAAATTAATCAAATCAATACATCATTTCGTGAATCAATTTTTGGTCCTACACTCCCAGTGTAGTATCCGTGACATGACTTTTACGTCGTACTCTTATTTAAAATGCCTTGATTCTTATGTTATGCAACTTTTTACATCGGGCAACTCTTTCAATTCCGTCTTTTTAAGATAAATTACACAATATGCATGTTAGGCCCTAAGTTCTAATTAGCTATTGATGATCCCATTTGGGGGCGCTTTTGCCCCGACATTCAATTTTCTATCCCAAGAAAACCACTGTAGAAAATTCCTTTCTTGCCTAAAGAGTATGTGCCTCGGTTTCTCTTTCGAAAGCTAATAAACTGATTAAAGGCTCCAATGGACGAAAAAAAGAAGAAGCTGATTAAAGGCTGTTCACTGCTTTTGCTCTTAGAAGAATCCTTGTGAAGCTGGGTTGGTATCAAACAAACGGGGGCGCACATATTGTAAGGAAAGCAAGAAAATAAATAAAACAAACGAGGGAACATGGTGGTTTGGATAAAGAAACCATAGCCAATTATCATGATAACCTTCAATTATTAAGTCAATTTTAATTCCGGCGATGGGGCGGCGGCCCACAGGATTTGTAAGTGTGTGTTTTTTTGCCTTTTTAAATATTTTAATATAATTTAACTAAGACTTAAGTTTTTAAAAAATAGGATTTGGACCAAAAGGATGTTGTTATACTCTTATGCTTGATGCTTCAATAATGTTAACGCCACGTAAAAAAGAAAAAATAATAAAAAAATCACGTCAGTATTTTCTGTTAACCAAGTTGGCCGGAGTTAACAAATGACTTGATTGCACCACTTTGATAAGTTTTATGATTTGATTGTATTTTAAAAAAAATTTAGGACTCAGTTGTACTTTTTTGACGAGTTTTTAGGACCTTTAGTGTACTTTTCCCTTTCTTAAATGAACAACAAAGATATATTCAAGTATCTAATAATACACGCGAAAGGAAAACTTTAGCACGATCGCGGATTTTTTTTTTGTCTAAAAAAAAATGCTCAACTTTCATTCTATTCCTAAATCCGTCTATGCGATCAAAAATTATCACTAGGTTCTTTTAAATTATTAGTAGCAACCCATGTTATTGTTTTGTATGAATGTGAGGATGTTGATGGAAAACACAAGATCTGATAGTGGACCTCTAAATGGCCCGATGTCAATAATTTTGAAGAAACTAATAGCGCTTTTTGGCGCGTGGGTAAATTTGAAACTAGAGTAAAAATTGGACTTTTTTAATTTAGATAAAAAGAATGTTCCGAGCAAAATTGGAATTGAACATAAAGTTAGGAGTTTTTTTTAGAGTAACGGGCCTTCTTCAATTGTCGGTACTATATCAAGACATTGTACCCTAAAAAGAAGCGGCAGATTTTAAGTGACAGATACTGCCTTTTCACTTTTTACCATGGAAACCAAAATTAGCCTCAAATGACGAGCATAGGCGATCTAAGAAAGAGGAGCGATCGTGTGCTAATCCACAAATGGTTTCCATCTTCTGATACTAAAGATGCGGATGGGTTCTAGGCTCATGTATCTTTGCCTGTCAACCTCTTGACAAGCAACTTCATCCCCGCAACATTAGGCTGGATTCATCTAGAAATATCCTTGTCAAGAATCGTAACTGCGGACCGAATGCAATCACAGCGGTTGATCATGTGAAATACGTGTGTGGACGCCGTGTGGGAGCCAATTTTCATTTTTTTCTTTCTTTCTTTCTTTCTTACTTTGGATTTTGGTTTTGGTTCAAGTCTCGGGCATCTCTTTTCTCGCCCTCTCGATTTCTTTTCCTTTTCTTGGAGGGAAGGGTGACAGGTTGGGGTGGGGATAAGGTTGCGAAGAGAAAGAACTGTGTTGCGGATGGCCCCATGGTTCCACACTGCGATGGCGATGTACGAGTGGGTGAAGACGGAGGAGAGAAGGCTTCTTCTCCGGATCCTAGGATGAGGTTTCTATGTGCTGATGATGCCCATGTTATTGGCAATGACGACATTGAGGCGGATTTCCGACTCGAGATCGGCCTAGCCGCCACAATAGCGGCTAGAGTCGTCAAATGGATGGGTCGAGTAGAAAATGATCCGATCCAAATTGACCTATTTATATATAATACAAATTTGGTGACACATACTCGATCCGACCCATATTACTAAAATATATTTATATTTAACTAAACTTATGAAAACCTCTACATACTAATTTATATTCCATTAAAACCCATATTTACGATGCGTATACATTCTTAGCTACTTATTTATTTTTTCTTATATTTGCTTTACTCTTTCTAGTTATCTATGCAATATGATATTTGTCTTCTTGAAATTAGAAAAATAAGTAAAGCTTACACAGTCAAAGTAAATCTAATTTCTATCGTAGCTAGATTATGATTATTTTTCAAAATATAAATCTCAGGAATACCAGGATTATGGTCATCGCATACACACACAGTGGCAATCTCACCAATGGATTCTTTTTTGGAGCATATGGCTATAATTTCATGAGGCAATATATCAAGAGCATAGTTCGCAAGCCCATCTTTGATCTCTCACCCTCTTAAACCATCAAATCCTCCATTTGAGTACCGGAAGGTTGTGGCCAATGGGGATTAGAGTGACTGTGAAGGTTAAATTCGCTGCAGCTTCTTAGCAAATTTGATCAAGAAGAAAAGGGTGCAGCGGAAGATTTCAGTTGCCTATAACTTGATCATCTGTCTACGCAAATTGGACCAACATGAAGTAGACTGAAACAAGAGAATCATCATTTGATAATGATATATAAAAAAGCCAAGTGTCCATCATCCAAAACATTCAAAGAGGGAGAATGAGCAAGACTGAAAACAAGAGGAAAATCATTCAGAACGAACAATCGACACCCGATCAAGAGATAATGATCGAGCATCAGCGCATCCGGAGAAAAACCCCAAACTACAAAAAATATATTGCACAGAGGCAAGGGTAGGGTTCAACCCTTGTGGCTGATCACAGTACATACCGTCTGAATTATGGTGAGCCCGAAGAGGAAGATGGCGGCGAAGAGAGACCATATAGCCCATGAACTCCTGAAGTAGGTGTGGATGAGATTAGCCCTCCACAGGTTCCAGGGCTTCTTGCAGTACCTGGTCACCTTCTTGTGCACGGTGTCGAGGCTGCTCTCGGGATCAAGCGTCACATCCTTGGACAGCGAGTTGAACAGATTGGCGACCGCCTTGTTGCTTCCGATGGCATTCTGGATGATGCCCCGGGCGTGGAGCAGTGCTACGTCCCTCTCGCTGTCAATGATGTTGTCCATGAAGAAGATGTAGGAAGTGACCTCGTTGCCAGCCCCAACTTGGAAGCGCTCGAACGCTATGAGGTTGAGGAACATGGACTCGGTGGTGTCGTCCACCACGATCATGGGGAGCCTAAGGACCCCGCTGGAAAAGGCGATGTCCTCGAGGCTCTCGGTCTTGCTCTTCTTGAATCGGATCCCAGCCTCATCGAGCTCGGTGGCCGACCGGATAATCTCCTCACCGCCATCGTGCCCCATCTTGCCCAGCTCAGGCTGGGCCTTCTTGTGCCCCATCAGCATGCTCTTCCTGAAGACGTCCAGGACGTGCAGGCATTTGCCCATCCTTTCGATGTGCGTGTAGGGGCGGCAGAACTTGAGGATTAGCTGGTTGACAAATTCGCAGTCCTGTGTTGTTGGAGTAAAGTCAGTACATTGAATTCCAGATTGTGATCGTACCAATACTATTTGCGTAAGAGAAAAAAGAAAGTTTCCGATGGCGGTGAAAGATTTAATAAAGATATTGTCGGTTGATCTTGAACCTGCATCCAATGCGTTTGGAGCATTAGATTCGGAGGATCCCTCGAAGGGTTCATGTAAGACAATCAAGATGTACCGTTAGGTGCACATAGCACGGCGTCAGTGTACGTGAAATAGCCTCTTTAACAACGGACCGAAATCTAAGAAGGTAACCTTCTTGCCATCGCTCTCGACATCCACCAGCTGATCCAGCACTAGCATCGGAAGCTGATTCTCCAGCATCAGCATATCCCGCTTAATGTACGGCATTATGTTGAGCTTCCCGTGTTTGCTGAAGATGGGGTCGTTGGACGCGTAGTCGTTCAACGTCCCTGTCGCGGACTTCAGGATCTCGAGCATGAAGCAGCCGTCAGTGATCATCAGCTGCAGGAACCGGCTCGCTGCGCCCTCGCCGCCACACTCCTTCCACTCCGGGCCCAGCGCGTCATAGCTCTCCTCGAGTTCCTGCGCCACCGCCCTCAGGGAATCCAGGAAGAGCTCGAGGGGCTTCTTGGACCGCTTGAGGAAGTGGAGGAGCGCGCGCTGCTTGTGTTCCTCCATGGGGTAGAGGTGTTTTTGGCCGTAGTGGTAGGGGCCAAAGGAGACAGCCTGCGGCTGGTAGGCCTTGCGGTTGAGGTCGGTGACGCAGGCGGGGAGCCTGTAGACACACCGCTTCTTCCAGATCTGTTGCTCGTCTATGGGCATTTGCTTGAGTTTCTCGTTGATGGAGACGGTCCAGTCGGTCGGGTTCCGGTCCAGCGGCGGATCGGGAGCCATGGTTCCGCGAGTTTCACGGGTTCCGAAAGTGTATGCTCTGTGGTGTCTTATGCTCCCTCTCTCTCTCTCTCTCTCTCTCTCTCTCTCTCTCTCTTTATTTTATGCTGGAAGGAGTAAGGGAAGAGGTGAATTTATGAAGATATGGAGACAGAGATGGGAAGAGCGTCGGGGGGATAAAGTTTGAGATTGTCCGAGCCCCAATGCTTCAAGATGAAGAGGTATTGCTGGACAAGCCACGAGGGTGGGAGTCACGCGTGCGCACAGAGGTAAAGAGAAAAAGTGCCTAGCGTTCCATGGAAGCCGTGGGAATCTTTGCATCTAGGAACGATCTTTGTATATTCGATGCGGCACTAAATTTAAAATAGTATCTCTTTTTGCTTCATTTGGTAACAACATTTTTATACCTTAGGTTTGGGGTATTCTGGATTTCTTACTTGAATTCTCATTTTTCGGTGGTTGACGCCCTTCTTCAATACATACGTCGCATCTATGGCATTCCGATATTACGTGTGCATGGTCAGCTCATGACAATCATATAACTTATCGTTAAATTGACTTTAGATGGTACGCAAGATAAGTTGTAACCATCTCGTGTGAAATTCAAACTCTACCAATGGTTTCACGGGGAGAAAAATTAATTCTAAGGAAAACGATATGTTACAACTCAAATAGAAGTCAAACTATATTAACAAAGTCAAAGTTTCTAAGTTAAACTAAATATTAGTGAGGGTTTTTTCTTCTTTTGGTTTCAAATCAATAGTGTAATTAGCCACGAGATATAATGAGCTCCAATGGAGAAGAACTTGGATTCATTATGACTGGACAATCAGTCATAAACCCTATTATACGAATATGAATTCATCCCGAACTTTCCAATTTCACCAATTGAATTCCTAAACGTTTGCACAAAATTCAATGTGATCTTTCTGGTCTATTTTCGTCGAAAATTGCTGACGTAGCGGTCCAGTCATTGCTGGCCATCCTACAAGGCACACCGTAAAGGTTTAGGACTCAACTAACAAAATCAAAAGGACTGAATTGGCATCTGTAGGATAGGTTTGGGATGCATTAGACGATTTCCCCCATTATAATTGTTTATGAGCTCCAATGGAGAAGTACTTGGAGCCGTATCAGTTTTTGCATCCAAACATGACTTTTTACTCCATACTCACTTCTTATATCATGCAATTCTTTTAATTCACTCTTTCGAGATAAATTACAGCACATGCATCTCAGGCCTTTAGCTCTAACTAAGAATAATGATGACCCATTTTGGGTCCCATCTGTCCGTACAACATTTTCAAATGTTTAGTCCCGAATGAACCAACTGTAGAACATTCCTTTCTTGCTCCCAGAGAAAAGTGCCCTCGGTTTCTCTTGCAGAAACTGATTAAAGGCTGTTCCCTGCTTTTGCTCTTAGAAGAAAGAATCCTTGCGAACACGGTGGTTTGGATAGAAGAAACCCTAGCCCATCATCATGTATTATAGATGACTCTATCCGCCACGTCATTCTTCAAAGAAAAGGCAGACTTTAATAATGGATACACATAGGGCATGTACCATTATACTTTCTAACTTAAAAGCCAAACTTAACCTCAAAATGATTAGTATCGGCTCGCTAAGAAAGAGGAGTGATTATGTACTAATCCACGAAAGTTTTTCATCATCTGATACCAAGGATACTGAGGAGTTCTAGGCTTCCCGAGCTTAACCTGTCAAACTCTTGACACGGAACTTTCCAACCACATTAGACCAGGTTAACAATTAATTTACCCACCACTCCCGCCAGAAAATATCCTTGCCTAGAACCGTATTTATGATATAAATGTAATCACAGTTGTTGATCAAATGAAATACGTAAGTGGATGCCATCTGGGACCCAACACAACAACGATTGCTGTTGATCCAGTCCATGTGGACCCCAGTCCAGACATGGAAAATCCCCCCAGAGCATGGCATGTTTGAAAATTTCTAGGTCAATTGATACATAAATGCCTATCTGTGGTCAAAAGTTTTTATATGGGTAATCTTAAACGATTTCAGATGGGCCAAAAATTCCAAAAGAGGCAAAGATCTTTTATTCCTACGATACTTATCTTGATGTCTCGACAAATCCCAATATAGGTCTCATCTGTTTAGAACGGAAGCACTGTATGAGATAAATGATTCGTATCATTTTAAAAGGACTCGACGAAGCTGCCCAAACACGCTTCTTGATTTTCTCTGCAACCCGAGCTAGCTTTTATCGAATCTTCCATTGGGTTGGGCCACTCCATTATAAGTATAAGTCAAACCCTCTGAAAACTTTCAGACCTATCAGATAATCCATTTGATTTTATTCCTTATTATTTTCTAAACAATACTTGAAACGGTGTTCAAGGACTTTACTAAACTAAACTCCCACTAACATTCTAAAATTAGGTTAAGACTAATTAAGTCTTTTTTGCCAGTATTGTTTTTCAAATTCCACTCTTCTAACTTTTTAACAAAATCAAGTCCTCTAACATGCTTCATTTGTACAATCAAATTGCCAATCATCAGCATCAAATGAGCTTTAAAGAAAAAACATAATCTTTTCATTGTTAAATACATGTTCATCTAGATTTAATGTCAAAATATTAATATGTCATCATTAAAACATTTAAGATTTGGTGACATAAAAATTACTTTGTGAAATATAAAGAGAGAGCACACGCCTATCGTTTAGGTTGACATAAAAAATAAGGTCTTTCTACGTGACGAGAGCGCCTTTGTCGGTAGTGCCGATGATGACTACCGCCTTCATCAACTTCACCTGTGGTGAAAGTGGCAACAACCATCGCCATCTTACCCCTTACATTGTAGTTAGATTTCAAAATGTCTAAATTGTATTAATATTACTGACCTTCTCACGTACTCTTGAAAGGGTCAAAACTCACACTATAATGCGCATCAAATGTGTCTCTTAAAAATTATGAATGAGAAATACAAACGCCAATAGAAAAAGGAAAAGAGGCATCACTCTCTCCAAAGTGCGTAAGGCACACTATGGAGGTGGTGGTGGATTTTGGCTCTTCAAGATCGGCTACCGTCGCTAATATGTCGAAGCAACTGGTGGAATACCGTTCATCCCGAACATCAATCCTCACACAACACAACTGAACGATGTGGAGTCATATGAGGCCCTCAAATTGCAACCCCCACCGCCATTTCTCCTTTGACCCAGTCCTCCCTCTCGCGCACTCTCTCCTTCTGTCGCACCAATCTCCATAACAAACAGGGTGATGCAGCTGACAGACAATTTGCCACAAGTTTTTCTATGTCAAACAGGATCTACATCACCTGGTTTTCTCTTCTAATACACCAATTAGATCCTGTGAAAACTATGACTTTGACAAAACTTCGGTTTCATTAATTAGCAGGTTCTATAGGGCCCGTCTGTCTCTACTCTTCAATTGCATGTTGTCCTGTTTGATGGTCCAATGGCAAATTGGGAGTTAGCTCACCCATTGCCAATCAACATCTTTATCACTTTTTTCTTGTAAAAGAAATTCTTTTTAGTATTGGGCTTAGGTTTCTTTAATGTCCCTATTCCCCCCTTTTTTTTTTTGGTCTGTATTTAATGTCCCTATTCAAAGTTAGTTTTTGTCTTTTAGGATTGATGATATCTCGCTTTGTACATTCTTACACGGCCTTTTGTTACCCTTCAAAAGGCTCTGACTAGGTGTAGCCCTCATCAATAATCAATGATAAGCTGCCATATGACTTAGTATACCATTTTCTATATTTATTCAGTATACAAAGCATTATTCCATGAAAAAAATTCAGCAAACCAAAATTTTACAAGCGGAACAAGTGAGCCGTCTAATTATACTTTGAACCAGATTTTTTTTGAGAAAGTAGCAAATGAGATAGTCCAACACTAGAGGAGATGGAAAGATTGGATGTTGTGCATACTTCATCATTTCTGGTTGTGTCTACCAGCAAAGTGATCTATAGAAGGGGTGACTCGCTGAAAGCAAAGGGTCCTTTCTTTTGCGTTGTGTTCAGATATTATTCTGGATTATTTTACGTACATTTGAATTCATTCCAAGTCCTTGGTGGGGCCAAAGTCAAGCCCTCAACGTTCGGATTACAAAGTTCTCACATCTGATAAGAAATTGTTCAAAAGATCATATATGTCTTCGATAGCATTTTAATCAGAAACCTCCTTGAGCAACCATGCAGGCCCTTATTTAGAACAAGTTCCACTTGAATGGGACATATGTGTCTTCACCGATGGGAAGAATTTCACTCTAGAATTTCATCAAGTAAGTAAATGGAACAAAATTCCGCCTCTTTGCCGTGCCGTGTCTATGGAAAACCTTTGGATATCTGACATTCTCTATAAGAAAGATCTTATGTTTTTTACTAGAGTAATGAATAGCCTCTTACCCAGTAACTGTCCAGTAATCAATTTAAAAGTCTTTCGCATTAGTTGACCGCATTTGTGATTCTTCCTGGGCTGTGGTACCCGTGCTTACCACTGTACATGTTTCGTCATTATATGGTTGATACGGGCCTGACAGAGAGTATTGGGCTCCAACTGAATCTCCCCCTCCCTTTCTCAAGGAAGAAATTTTCGTTAACTTTTCGAGTCATTGCTCAATCTTTTCCTGGATTGATCACATTGGCATGCGTTGTGATTAACTAGGTGAAACATGGAGTGCGAGAATAATACTGGATGCCGCAATGATTGATCGTGAAGTGTAAGGGGAATTCGACATTTATACAGAATCGGCCATGAGCATTTATAAGCTCCAATCTGGAAGAGCTTGAATTCATGCTATAAACATTAAACACAAATATCTCATGAAAAATGTTGATCTAATATGAGAGCAACTAATTCCATAAACCGAACACATTAATACATCGTTTTGGAAATCACTTTTTCATTTCAGTTTTAATATCCTTAACATGACTTTGACTTCATACTCTTTTTAAACTATCTGAATTGTTACATTCCATAACTTTTTATACTAGCCATTTTTATTAACTCTTTGAGATATATTACACGACATCCATCTTAAACCTCAAGTTCTAATTATGAATATTGATGACCCATTTCGAGTCCTTATCGTCCGTACAACACATTCAATCTCTTTCATAAACTATTGAAGGCTCTAGTGGGAGGACAAAAACAAAAATACTAATTAAAGGTTGCTCGCTGCTTCTGCTCATGGACTCGGGTCAGACAAAAATTTCTTCTCAGAGCAAGGCATATCCGAAAGCCTCTAGGCTCGTAGATACAAACAAAGTGTGCAATCAAAAGTTTTATACAGGAAATTGTCATGATTTTAGACGGGCCAAAGAATTTCAAAAGAGGCAAATATCTTTTATTCCAACGGTGTTTCTTTTGGTGTATTGGCGAATCTCAACCGTTGATATATGCCTTATCTATATAAATCAGCTGTTGAGATTTGTTGAAGCGTTGAGAGGAGTATCGTACGAGATAGATAATCCATGTCAATTCAAAAGGACTAGACAAGCTAGCTCAAACTTGCTCTTGATTACTTCAACAACCCAGCCCTGCTTTTATTGAATTTTAAATTGGGTTGGACCACTTTTCACTCCGTTACCAGATTTCTCTCTTTGACCTATCATCTCCTTCCTATTTATTTTTTGAGAGTGAGGAGATTCTAGTCCAAATTCTAAAGTTAATAAGACGCATTCATTTATAAAAACAAAGTACGACAGTTTGAAACTTTTTCTCAAACTAACTGTTGCTCCATTTTCTTTTCTTCTTTTAATTTTCCTTTTCTCTTTTAACAAAAATCTCTCTTTTCTCCTATCTTCATTTTCTTCAATTTTGGACCAGAGCAAGTCCTTAGAAAGCTTAAGGCGAGACAGGGAAAAGGATTCCCCAATATGTTGGGAGGATGTTCTCTGTAAGTTCTTTGCGTATTCCTACTCTCTCAAGAAGAAAAACAACAGGAGGGAACTTAGAAGACACGGGAAGGGACTCTTCGTATTCCCTATTCCTCCATTTTATTTTCTTCTTTTAATTGTCCTTTTTTCTTTCAACCAAAATCTCTCTTTTCTCCTATCTTCCTTTTCTCCTATTTACATCCTTATGTTCTTTCCCCCCAACTTCTTTTTCCCAAATACAAAAGGACAAAGAAAGTGCGGACTCGGGAGATCACATTGAAATCATGCACAATTTGAAACATAATAGAATATCCGCACTAAACTCGATTTAAAACGATATGTCTCTCATTCATATTTAATATTACTTTGAAGTTTTCAGGAAGGATGTTGGAAGTTTCAAAAATATTTGTTTCTCAGGAGTAAAGTATGTTGGTGGTTTGTCGTTGATGATTGATTGTTTGGCAATTGGGAATATATAGATTCCTTTAAATTTTGAAGCCAATGGGATTAGAGATGAGTTTTCTTTTGGGTCAAAATTAGAGATGACTTTGAAGGCCACATTTGTTTTCCATTTAATTTTGCTGGACCTCTTTACAAATTAATCAAGAAGAAAATATTGCAACGGAAGATTTCATTTGCCTAAACTTGATTATCCTTTAGACTACCTATCCAAATTGGACCAACATGAAGAAGACTGAAAAAAGAGAATCATCACTTGGTAATGATAAATAAACAGCCAAATGTCCATCATTCAAAACATTTAAAGGGGGAAATGAGCACGTCTGAAAACAGGAGGAAAATCATCAATAACAACAATCAACAACCAATCAAAAGACAATTATCGAGCATCAGCCATCAGGAGAAAAACCACAAAATGGAAAAGAAGAATTATTGAGAGGGGAGGCAATGGGAGGGTTCATTTGTAGTGGCCGCGCACGGAATATACGGTCTGAATTATGGTGAGGGCGAAAAGGAAGAGGGCGGCGATGAGAGACAATATAGACCAAGGATTCCTAAAGTAGGTGTGCATGAGATTAGCCCTCCACATGTTCCAGGGCTTCTCGCAGTGTTCGGTGATCTTCTTTTGCACAGATTCGTCACCTTCGTCGAGAAAGAGCGTCATGTCCCTGTTCAGCGAGTTGAAAAGGTCGGCGACCTCCTTGTTGCTCCCGAGGAAATTATGGATGATGCCCTGCGTACGGAGCAGCGCGATGTCCTGCTCGGTGTCGATCATGTTGTCCATGAAGAAGATGTAGGCCGTGACCTTGTTCCCGGCCCCAAAATGGAAGCGCTCGAACGTCATGAGGTTGAGGAACATGGGCCCGGTGCAATCGTCCACCATGATAATAGGGAGCCTCAGGACCCCATGGGCAAAGGAGATGTCCTTGACGCTGCGAGTCTCGCTCTTCTTCAATTCGATCCCAGCCTCCTTCAGCTCAGTGACCGACCGGATTATCTCCTGGCCCTTCCCACGCCTCTCGCTGTCCAGGTTGAGCAGGTCCCTATCGGGCCTTCTCTCGAGGAGCAGAAGGTTCCCCCTGAGGACGTCCAAGACGTGTAGGCATTTGCCCATCGTCACGATAGCCGTGCTGGGGTGGTAAAAATTGAGGATGAGCCCGTTGACGTAATCTTGCCCCTGCATTGTTGGAGTAAATTTAGTGTGTTGAATATTTTGAAAATGTGTCTTGAGTTTGAGCCCATAAAGTTATTGGCTTATAAATGAGGGTTGAAAAACACTATAAGTGTTTCAGTGACTTGAATGTGGTTGTAATTTTCAATATATCGTTGTCTTTATCAGGCTCACGCGAAGTGATTGTGACTTAACTCAAACGTCAAATCAATGTGAAAATTGTTGAACATATATCTTGAGTTTGAGCTTGTAAAGGAAACTTGATCCAAGAAGACTTCCTAATTTTAGTAAGTTTCCTAAAAGTGATTTTCTATTTTGGATCCAAACATTATATATTTCTTAAATGGGTGTTGATTTTTGCCAATCAAAGAGCAGATGAGCTTTTGGCCATAACAGTTAATAGTGCGATGTGCTTGTGGATTACATCCCAAAGAAATTGCAAGTATTTTGGAGCCAATAAACCTTGTGGTGGGATTTGTGAATTCCTTTGTAAAGTTGCAACATTGTTTCACAAGAAATTATGAGGGTTAAATATTATGTAAATTATTAGGTGTACTTCGGATTATGAAACATTAATAATATTTAAGTGACTCGAGTGTTTTTGTAATTTCCATTATATCGCTTGATTTATAGTGAAATCATATGTTATTCTCTCCGTGGAGTAGATCACATCAACAGAACCGCGTAAATCTAATGTTCGATTTATTTTCTTGTTTTGTTTGTTGTTGTGTTCAATTGCTTGTTTTTTGCAACATAATACAACATTGTTGGCACATAGATAGTACTTGAATGATTTTTTTTTTTTTTTGGGGGGGTGGGTGGGTTGAGAGTTAGCAATAGTGGTGATAGGGGAAAAATGCCAAAAAAATCCTAAACCTTTTGTGTTAGTGCCAATTTAGTTATAAACCTTTTTTTTATACCAATTCAATCCTAAACATTTTGCATTTATGCCAATTTAGACCTAAACCTTTTTTTTTTGTGCTAATTAAGCCCTAAACCTTTTAAATTTGTGCCAATTTAATCCTAAATCTTTTATTTTTATGCCAATTTAGTCCTTCCGGCCAATTTTGACCGGAATTTGCTGACGTGGATGCCTGTCGGCCAGCGATCAGTCACCGGCACCGACGTTGCGCTGATGTAGACAACTTAAATAATATTTTAATATTTTTCTTCCTTTGTTTTCGACTTTTTTTTTTGGGTTTACTCTGGCCGGTCGCTGGTTCGGCAACCTACCAGAGGCTAAAGGCCGGCGAGCTTAGCTAGGGTGGCCTCGCCCGGTGAGGCCGAGCCTCACCATGGTTGGGCGAGGCCCGACCTCGCCAGATCGGGCGAGGTGGGGCCTCGCCCATCCATGGTGAGGTCGAGCCTCACCCTCACCTAACCTCGCTGGATTTGGCGAGGTTGAGCGTCGCCCAGCCACCAGTGAGGCTCAACCTCGCCGAATTTGGCGAGGTCGAGCCTCGCACAGCCGGCGAGACCCGACTTCGCCAGATCCGGCGAGGTCGGGCCTCGCCCAACCATGGCGAGGCTCGGCCTCGTCAGGTGAGGCTGCCCTCGTTAGTGGCCGGCGAGCTCAAGCTTGCCGGCCTCTGGCCGGTCACTAGTCCGGCGACCGACCAGAATAACCAAAAAAAAAAAAAGTCGAAAAAAAAGAAAAAAAAATAAAAATTCAAAAAAATATTAAAATATTATTTAAGTTGTCCATGTCGGCGCCGGTGAGCGGTCGCCGACCGGCAAGCATCCACGTCAGCAAATTCCAGTCAAAATTGACCGGAATGACTACATTGGCATAAAAACAAAAGATTTAGGACTGAATTGACACCAATTTAAAATGTTTAGGACTTAATTGGCACTAAAAAAAGGTTTATGACTAAATTGACGCAAATGCAAAAGGTTTAGGACTGAATTGACACTAAAAAAAGGCTTAGGACTAAATTGACACTAATACATAAGGTTTAAGACTTTTTTGGCACTTTTCCTGTGGTGATAGAATTAATAGTGAAATTGTGGTTTGTGGTTGATCTCGAACTGTGCATGCAACACGTTTGGAGCATTAGATTCAATGGATTCCATATGGGTTCCATCTAGATCACCATGATATTCAGTGAGGTGAACATAGCATGGCGGTTTGCATGCGTGCAATAAATTCTCTTATGACACTACGAAAGCTAAGGAACTAACCTGTTGGCCATCACTCTCGACGGCGACCAGCCGTTCCAGCACTAGCATCGGCAGCTGATTCTCCAGCATCAACATGTCCCGCTTAATGTACGGCAGTACGTAGGAATGCCACTGTTCACCAAAGATGGGGTCGTTCGGTGGGTAGTCTTGCGGCGGGTGCTTCTGGCTCCTTAGGATCTCAAGCATGAAGCAGCCGTCAGTGATCATCAACTGCAGGAACGGGCCCGCCGCACCCTCGCTGCCACTCTCCTCCCACTTAGGGTCGAGCTTGTGGTAGCTGTCTTTGAGGTCCTGCTCCACCGCTCTCAGAGACTCGAGGAAGGGCTCGACTTGCATCTTAGACCGCCTAAGAAAGTGGAGGAGCGCGCGGCGTTTGTGCTCTTCCATGGGGAGGAGGTCGTCCTTGCCGTGGTGGTAAGGACCAATGGAGACAGCCTGAGGCCAGTAGGCCTTTCGGTTGAGGTCGGTGATGCAGGCGGGGATCCTATAGATGGACCGCTTCTTCCACTGCCGTTCCTCGTCGGATTTGGTGGGCATGCGCCTGACGCTCTCATCGACTTGGACGATCCAATTGGTCTCGTTCAGGTCCGGTGGTGGCTGTGAAGGAATCATAGCTCTGCAAGTTTCACAGGTTCCACAAAATTCTGTTGTGGAGTGTCATATGTTTTTTACAAGCTAAAAGGAGTCAGAGAAGAGGTGAATTTATGTGTGCCATTTATTGTGCAACAGGTGAAGACAAAAAGTGTTTAGGTATGTCCCCCTGAAAAACGTGGCTCTCGAATTGCACGCACGCCCGCCATCCAATCATTCTTACGACTGTTTACGAGCCATGGGATTTAATGAATCTCACGAGTGTCCGCCTAAAACTAAAAAGCTCGTATAAATTCAGTACATATAATGTCCGTATGGGTATGAACTTAGCATATTTGACATGACGCAAGATTTAAAATAGTATCATTTTATTTTACTTGATGGTAATTTTTACGTCCTATGTTTGGAATATTCCAAATTTCTTACTTAAGGTCTTTTTTAGGTACTCGACGCCTTTTTTCCATGCATCCATCGCGAGTAGGAAAGAAAAGTCAACTTTCCACAAAGAGTGATGTTCCGACAATATGTGAGCATGGTTAGCTCATGATAATCACATTATTTTTAGAAGTTAACTTTAAATGGCACACAAGACAAGTCATAACCGGCTTGCGTGAGACTGAAAAACTTCCTCCGGCGAAAAATTAAATCAATCAAACAGATATATTAGAACTTAAATTAAAGTCAAACTATACTGGCATAGTAGCTTCTAACTTAAACTAAATATCAATGTGGGCTTTTCCTTTCTTTTTTTCAGTATCAATCACATAAGCCTAATCGGCCATGACAATTTATGAGCTCCAGTCGGGAAGAATATTTTTTTTTTTTTTGGTAAGGCAGTCGGGAAGAATTTTGATCTATTATAATTGCTATAAATAGTAAACATAAAACACAAATATCTCACGGAAAAGTGTTGATTTAATTTGTGAGTGACTAATTCCATAAGCCGATCATATTAATACATCATTTTGGAAATCAATTTTTCTTATCAATTTCAGTATTCCTAACATGACTTTGACTTTATACTCGCTCTTTTTAAAATGCCTGAACTTTTATATTCCGTAACTTTTATACTCGGCATTTTTATTTACTCTTTGAGATATCTTACATGACATCAATCTTAATCCTCAAGTTCTAATTACGAATATTGATGACCCATTTCATGTCCCCGTTGCCTGTACACCACATTCAATTCTTTCTCATTCACAAACGAATGAAGGCTCTAGCGGAAGAACAAAAACAAAAATACCGATTAAAGGCTGTTCACTACTTCTGCTCTTGCGCTCGCGTCGGACAAAAATTTATTCTGAGAGCAAGGCATGTCCGAAAGCCCTAGACCCGTCGATAGAAAATGCATATGCGCGATCAAAAAATTTTATATGGGAAATTTTCACAATTTTAAACTGGCCATAGAATTCGGAAGGAGACAAAAATCTTTTATTCCAACTGTGTTTCTTTTAGTGTCTCGGTGAATCTCAACCTGTGATACAGGCTTTATCTGTATAGATGAGTTGTTCAGATTTATTGAAACATTGAGAGGAGTATTGCACGAGATAGATGATTCATATCATTTCGAAAGGACTGAACAAGCTTGCCGAAACCTGCTGTTGATCACCTCAAGAACCCAAACTTGCTTTTATTGAATTTTAAATTGGGTTTTGCCACTTTTCACTCTTCACTATTTACTCCATGACCGGATTTCTCTCTTTGACCTGTAATCTCCTTCCTATTTATTTTCGAGGAGAGCGAAGAGGTTCTAGTCCTTTAATTTCCGTTACCTATTTATTTTCAATGGCCTCTATTTATTTATGGACAAAATAGAGCTTATAAAACACTTTCATTGAAATTAGGAAAACCGAATTTTTAAAGTGTCCTCCTCTAGGAACAAAATCTTCACATATCAAACATGATATATTGCTTTAATTTCATTCAGAATGATATTATTTCGCAGGCAATAATAAGATTGGATGAGTGGAAACGTCAGAATCGCTCCCCTAGGAAGGGGCTGGCATGTTTCGCCATCTGATGGGCAATTCAGCCGCAAGAGACAAATTTTTTTTCCCCCGTTCATTTCTCCAACCACCCAAAAATTGTCGTTTTGGATACCATCTGCCCGACGAGCAGATGTCTACTAATTATCATCATATGCCAAGCTTCCTTCGAGATCAGTTTTCTATAATGCACCAATTATTATGCTAAAACTCGCTGTCAAATTATCCGTTGTTTCGTTATCAGAGAGGGGCATGTACCTGCAAGTGACTTCTCTTCTTCTCACGACCGACCTCCGATTTTTTATCGTAAAAAAAAAGATCTCGCCTGATACGCGCTAAATCTAAATATAAGACTTAACTCGGACTCTCCCAAACCTATACCATATCGCAACTTAAGATTTAAGACTTTAACTTGCAAGTACTTTTTATCTAGGAGTTACCACTAATCGATTTGGGGTGGGCCAATTAGACACTCAAGCGAGACAATGGGACAATTACTTACTTTTGCGAACCAGAGATTATATGAGTTTAGGAACTTAGTTACATTAGTTGGGTAACTAATACTCTTTCGGTACCTTTTATCATGTTCATTTCAGAAAATATTTGTCAGTCAATTTAGATTGATTTTAGAACTTATCTCTTAGCATGTAAGGTAATCAAACAAGTGCACAATCATTAGTAATTAGCAATCAAGATAGATATACAGTCTATGGTTATAACCCTAACTAAGGTGAGAACATTCAAAACATGATAATTGATGCAATTATATTCTAATTTAAAAAATAACATGCATAGTAATAATGCAATAGCAGTAAAAATAACATTTCAAAATTCTACTATGTAGCCCTATAGGCTTATCCGATCAAGATATGATTATTAATCAAATAATTCACATAATTTAGAAAACTAGTCAAAAATACTAATTTCTAAACTATTTCCTAAATTTAAAAAAATTTGATTTTTTTAAATTAATTTTTTTAAAAATAATATTTTAATTAAAAATAATATAATATACAACCGGGTCGGGTCAGAACCGACCCAAGTCAACGAGCCCAACCCATACGTGTTGACCCAAGTCGAATCTTCAGATCCGAACTGAGTTTGGGTTAATCCGGGTCGTTAACCCGAGTCCTGGGTCAGATTGGGCTAGGTTAGGGCCAGGTCCGGTCGAAAAGGACAAAATAGGGCTAGCAGACGATTATGCTGGCTGATTCAAGCCTTTTCTAGCCTTTTTAAGCTCGAGAGGCCATCGGCTAGGCAAAAATCCGGCGTTTTGTTAGTTATTTTGCCTAGCTTTTGGCCTCAGTCCCCTCAACACTTTAAGCTGAGGGGATTGAGGGAAGGGTGATTCACCGGTGGCTGACTGAAGCGGTTGCCAACCAAGTCCCGACTAGGCCCCCTTGAGCTCAAATGCTAGTCGGAGCTTGGCCGAACGACCCAAGTCATATTTTGACCTTTTCCGACCTCTACTAGCCGTCACAAAGACAGTCGAAGGGGTGGAGACTCACCGGTCAGCCTGCAGGTCGCCAGCCGAGGACCCAAACAAGGTAGCTTCACTAGAGCATTTCATCGAACACATGGCATGTACAAATAAAAACAAGAGATTTCGACCTATTTCAAGGTTCTGACAGGCTTCGACGGCCACGGATCGCTCCCGAAAGTGACTATGGATCGGGAGGAGGATTGGTGTGGGCCAGGATTCGTGTCTAACGATCGGCACGAGTCCCGGCCAAAGTGCACACAAAAAACAGGGGGTAGGTAGGAGAGCTCATGACCGGGGGAAACTTACCAATCACGGGTGCTTCAGGGAGTCGTCGGCTAGAGTACAAGCTCCAGCGAGACTGGCTGCTTCCTCTTCAGTTCCTGTAAATCGCTCAACTCGCCTTTTTTACTCTCAGTTCTCTCTCTATGCTCTGTTTTAAACCAAAAATTTGACCTCCTCTCTCCTCTCTCTTCTCCGGCCTTTATAGGCAACGTCAGCCACTTGCCCTGTCTTAGAAGTCATGGCTTAAATGGCCCTCAACTGCTCTCTGCACCGGCCACGACTTTGGTGGCCATTTTCTCGCAGTCGAGCAGACTATCCGCACTTCTCAGGCGCCGATCGTTGTAGGGTAGACCAGAGGAGAGAAAAAGAGGAGAAAAGAGGGGACAGTCGGGCCAACTCCCACGTGGGAGAAAGGGAAAGCTAGGCCGAGCCCAATCCCGCATGGAAGGGAGGAAGAGAAGAAGGTTGCGTCGGGCCGGCCTGACCTGATTTTTTTAATTTTTTTTAATAACAATTTTTGAAAATTTAATTAAAGGAATGCTGTAATAGGCCCTATTAATGCAAATGTGCGTAATGTCTGTATGCAATGCAATTAGACAAAAAAAATTATATATTTTATTTATTTATTTTCTTTTGTTTTTGTTTTAGGAACTGAAAATTTTAATTCCTAATTTTTGCATAATTAATTTTGGGTAATTTAAAAATAGGTGTCAACACTTCTTCGAGAAATAATTCAATGGGGACTCTAATTAAACTTTGCTCTCATTAATTAGGTGGTTGAGGAGGACAAGACGAAAATTCTTTTGGCCCTACCCAAGTAATCCATTTAAACTTAGGGTCTCGAGTACAGACAACAAATAAATTTAATATGGTCTTCATGATATGATTTTAAAGTCTGAACTCTACTGTGAAGGTAAAATTCGCTGTTGAGAATATTGATCTTTGATTCCATATTTTTTTTTCATTAAAATAGGATTATATCGGGAAAATTGTCCAAAAAGTTATAAAGTTATTATATAGCGGCCAATTCAGTTCTAAACTTTTCAATTATACCAATTTTTTTTTTAATCCTAAACCTTTTGACGATTTGCTAAGTTAATCTTAAATATTTCAATTGTGTCAATATAATCTTAAACTTTTATGACGATTTGTCAATTTAGTTTTTCCGGTCAATTTTGGTCGAAAATTGTTGAGTAGTAGTCTAGTCATCGCCGGCTGTCTTACGTGGTAATGCGACGACTGGTGCTAACGTTGACAATTTTTGTATTTTTTTGTTTTTTGAATTTTCCTTCTTCTTTTTTCATTTTCTTTTCTTTTCTTCTTCTTTTTCTTTTTTCTTTTTTCCCTTTTTCCCACCGACAGACATCGTCAAGCCTCATAGATGGCCGGCAAGGTCGACGGCCTCAGACAAGGGCCTTGACGCCTCACTAGACTCGACTAGGGTTGCCCTTGGTAGATTTAGGGATTGTGTTGCGGCCCTCACCAGTGGAGGAAAAAAGGGAAAAAGAAAAAAGAGAAAAAGAGAAAAAAAATTAGCAAATTAAAAAAAATTATAAAAAATGTTTACATCAATGATTTCCTACCAAAATTAGCAAGAATGACTAAATTGATAAAATCGTTAACATGTTTAGGATTAAATTGATACAATTGAAAAGGTTTATAACTAAATTGGTACAATTGAAAGATTTATGATTAAATTGACATAATTGAAAGATTTAGGACTGAATTGGCCGCCATACAATATGTTTAAGACTTTTTGGACAATTTTCCTTATCTTTCTTCGAAACAAAAAGGAGAGACTATCTCTCTGATTAATAAGTTAGCATTGCACATGCAAATAAAAAAAAGGGCAATATTGATACACTAAGACTGATTTGGCAAACTACAAGAGAGCATTTGCATAAAAGGAGCCCTAATTAATAACCATTAATAATGTACCATATGACTTGGTATACCAATTTTGTATATCTAATTAACCAAAAGTGAAAAATCTTTCACCTTCGACCAAAAAAGAAAAAGAAAAATTTTTTCACCAAAAAGATTGATTTTGGGCTTTTGTATTGAAAAGAGGTTCTTTGTTGATCTTAGACAAGAAATTGATAGGCTAAAAATGTAAAGAGAAATGAAATGCGAATTACGGGATTTAAATTGCAGGAAAGTAAGTTTGCAAGCAAGAAGAATAAATGAAAATACGAAACTTTCATTGATTGATGTCTGGAAAAGAGAGAGAGATCCTCTTACAACACTAACAGTGGATATTATAACTCACTATCAACAATTACATATAGACAATTGTTGCGACCTTCCAGAAGGGTAATGAGATGTCCCGCGGAAATGGGACGAATTACTGAGTAAACGCAAATGGTTCCTCTTGCAAGGCAATGCCCACTCAAGCCCTACTAATAACAACTTAGTTTTCTCATTTAGTTATTTAATTCAATTTATTTAATAGCCTCAATTAATCTATTATGAGCCGATTAGGAGCCCGAGTAAGACACAGGAGCCCATCTTACTTTTATGAATCAGCGATTTTAAGATTAGGAGCTTGGTTATGCTATATTAATCTAAAGCCTTTTCGGAACATTTTCTCTTTTCCAAAACGTTTGCATGTGATCTTCATCAATTTTATTATCTGAATACTCTAACATGTGAAATGTGATCATGCGGTGGTGTGTAAGCAATTAAAGTAAACAATCAAGCAATATTGGGCAAAAGGCTAATAAAATATATAAATAAATTACACGAAAAATAAATAACTCAAGCTGTATCGGGCAAAAATTAACAGAGCCTTATTATTGAGTTTTGGGACTGGACCCCGTGAGCAATTAGTTAAAAAAAGTGTGCGAAGCTAGGATGCATGAATGATCTAAAATTCCTAAGAGCATGCGTAATTTAATAAATACTAAACTCCGTGGGATATAATAATTTAATCCTATAATGCAACCTACATACAATATTAAGCTATTTCTTTAGAAGGACCGGATTACTTTAAAACAATATACCGAGAACTAATTCTAAATAATTATAGTTATAATAATTAATTCTAGATGAAAAAGTTAATCTAATTGTGAAAATTAATGTCATGCTGAAAGATTAGTCTAATGAAATGCAAACTAATGAATTATTTAAATGCCTAAAGCCAAATTAACTTATTAATTACCAAAATTATTTAATTAAAACCAAATCAGTTAGAAACAGGAAAATCTAGAAATTAGAAAAGTTGAAAGCTAATCCTCATTAAATTCAAATTAGAAAATTACCGAAAATTAAATAAATATCCAAAATTAAATAAATTCTTAGCTAATCTTTGAAATTAACTAAAAAAAGACTTAAACAATTAGACACCTAAATTAATTAAGTACTGTAATTAATTAAATACAGAAAATTAACTAACTAATTGTCTGAGTTACTTGATTAAACTAAGTGCATTGACTAATCAAAGACTGAATAACTTAAGATGCACTCTACAGCTAAATATTTCCTAATCTCTCTAAGACTTCCTTATTTTGGATCTTTCTTCTTTCTTACATTTACCATTTTTATAAATACCCAAATTAATTCCTAAAATCTACTAAAGCTGAAAATCGCTTCATGGCCGAAATTAATGCATATTATAATGAAATTAAAGTGACCTAAATTAATCTATCTTGATAAACAACAATAAGTTAAGACTCCCTAATACAACTAGGTTTCTTGACGAATCTAAATTTCCTAGTACATCTAGGTTTCAATTTTTTTTATTCTCGATTTTTCCCATTTTTTGAAAAATTAACGAAAATTCCTACTAAATCTAATAAAGGCTGAAATTTTTAATTAAGTTAACGAAGAGAACTATTAATTCTGAAACTAATTAATTAAATTCTAAAAATCAATTGAATACCGAAATTTATAAATCAATTTATTAAGTCTTAACAACCGAAAGTTATGTATTAAAACCCCAAACAAATAGAATCTAAATTGTCTAGTCAATTAAAACGGGACTTAAAATCATGCATCTTTTAAAGAAAAGTGATGAACAGCGAAACTGCTTTAAAATCCTCAAAAATGCCAAAAATTAAAAATAATAAATTAACAACAAGTCAAATTCCCAATCTAGAGTGAAAATTCAACCAACATACTGAACAAACTCAAGATTACAAATTTTTTAATTAATCTATATGCAACATGTGAATGAAATAAGGTAAAGGAAAAATTCTAAATAAGGGTCTGACGTGCCTTCATTTTCTTAAATAAATACCTAAAGTGGACCTTATTTCAAATAATGGCTTGGAGTCCCCTCTTTTTTTCAAATAAGGACTTGAAATTGTCATATTAATCTCAAATATGACCTGACCTCACCAGCCAAAGGGTATTTTCGTCTTTTACTTTTTTTGAATTTTTTTCTTTTTTTTCTTTTCCTTTCCTTTTTTATTTCCTCTCTTGGCCGGGGCCAACAACCTCTGCCAGCCTCAGGCGAGGCCTAGGATTGCCTTCACTGGATCTAGCAAGGGTCGCCCTCACCCACCTAACCTAGACGAGGCAACCCTTGCTCTATAAGGGCTAGACGGCTCTCACCTGACGCCGGCGAGGGTGGCTCTTGCCTAAGGCTGCCCTCACCAGCCTAAGCAAGGGTAAGGGTTGACCTCGTTGGATCTGGCAAGAGTCACCCTCGCCCACCCAGCCCAGGTGAGGCAACCCTCGCCTGATGTGGGCTGGGCGACCCTCACTCGATGCTGGCGAGGGCAGCTCTTGCTTGAGGTTGGCGGAGGTCGCTAGCCAAGCACAATGACGACTGGGAGGAAAGAAGAAAAAAGGAAAAAAGAAAAAAGAAAAAGGACAAGAAAAGGAAAGTAAAAAAATCAAAAAAATGTACTTATAATTCTTTTTTACTAAAATACCCATTCTCCAATGACGGAGTAGTCACCGACTAGCCAAGGATCCTTATTTTAGACGATTTTGCCACTTCAAGCCCTTATTTAAGATAATTTGTCCACTTTCGGTCTTTATTTGAGATAATGTTCACTTCATATTCTTATTTGAGAAAATAAAGGTATTTCGGATCCTTATTTGAAATTTTCCCTAAGGTAAAGATCCTGTTCTTTGTGCAAGAGTGCTTCTAATATAGCATGAACATGGTATAAGCATGCAAGAAAAATTGAGTCTTGAAAACAAAGGAGGAATCTTGAAAATAAAGATAAAAGATTGATCCTAATCCTACTTGGATTAATAATTGAGTTACAACCAAGGACCACCTTCGGACGTCGAGGATGGAAAGCCGCTGTCGGTTTTTTCCTAGATTCAACCATACATTAGTGTGGGCATTTCCTTTCCTTTTCCTTTTCTTTTTCTTTGTTTTTTTAGTTTCAATCACTTAAGCGTAATCGACTACAAGCTTTTATGAACTCCAATCGGAAAGAACTTGTATCTGTTATAATTGCTATAAATAGTAAACATTAAACACAAATATCTCATGAAAAACGACTTATTCCATAAACCGATCACATTAATACAACATTTCGGGAATCAATTTTTCATATTAGTTTTAATATCCCTACCATGACTTTGACTTCATACTATTTTTAAAATGCCCAAACTGTTACATTCCATAACTTTTTATACCAGATATTTTTATTCACTCTTTGAGATGTATTACACGGCATCCATCTTAAGCATCAAGTTCTAATAAACCGTTGAAGGCTCTAGCGGAAGGACAAATGCAAAAATACTGATTAAAGGCTGTTCACTACTTCTGCTCTCGTACTCGGGTCCGGAGAATAATTTCTCCTCAGAGCAAGGCATGCCCGAAAGCTTTTAGGCCTGTGGAAGCAAAATGCGGATGTGCGGTCAAAAGACTTTATATGGAAAATTTTCACGATTTTAAACGGGCTAAAAAAAAATTCGAAAGAGGTAAAGATCTTTAATTTCATCGATGTTTCTTTTGGTGTCTCGGAAAATTCCAACCGTTGAAATAGGCCTCATCTATATTGGTCAACCATTGAGAATTATTGAAACATTAAAAGGAGCACGTATGAAATAAATTATTCATGTCATTTCGAATGAATTGGATATGCCTGTCCAAACTTGCTCTTCATCTACTCATCAGCCCGAGCCAGCTTTCATTGAATCTTAAATTGGGTTAGGCCACTTTCACTCCATTACTAGATACCTAATTCTGAAATTAATAAGGCATATTCGGAGATAACAAATTATGACATATTGGAAATTTTTCTCGGAGCAACTTTTCTTCCATTTGCTTTTCTTCTTTTAGTTTCCATTTGTACTTCAACAAATATCTCTCTCTTTCTTCCTATCTTCCTTTTCTCCGCTTTCATCTTCAGGTTCTTTGGCCTGAATTTTGTTGTCCAAAAAAATAAAAAAGGCAAAGAAAGCGCAGACTCGGAAGATCACATCGAAATTGTGCACAATTCAACATTTAATAGAACATCTACACTAAACTCAACTAAAATGATGTCTCTCGTTCATATTTTACATTACAATGGCCTCTACTTATTATATCGACGAAATAGAGTTGAGAAAAGCAGACTTTGGAGGTGTCCTGCTTTGATCGAACCTAAATTTTTACGCATCAAAGATTACAAATTCCTTTAATTCATTCAAAATGATATTACTTTTCAGGCAATAATTAGATTGGATGAATGGAGTCACCAGAATCGCTCCTCTAGGAAGGCTTTGGCATGTTTCACCATCTGATGGGCAATTCAGTCGCGAGAGAAAAAAGAAAAGTTAGGGAAATTTTTTGTGTACGAAGGCTCCATTTGAAATGATTTTTCGAGAAAATATTTTTCTAATTTTCTGGTATTTAATTTGCTTAGAAAAATGAGTCAACAAAAAGCCATGCTTAAATTTAGGAAATTGACTTCCTCTTTCAAAAAGGTGAAAAATATTTTCCAAAATATGATTAAATATCAGCACTTAGATCTGCAACTCTATGTTTATGCATGAAAACCCTAAAGTTGGTTCCTGGGTCCCGGCGTTCAAAACCAAGTCTTTGGCAATCGGGCCTAGGTCCATCGAGGCCGAGCCCAGGCCCCCAACGCCTACACCCGAGTCCATCGAGGTCAATCCTGAACACCTGGTGCCCTTGCCCAATTCCCTAACGCTTGAGTTCGAGTTCATAAATGTTGTGCTCGGGTCCCCAACGCTAGAGCCCTAGTTCACAAAAGTTGTGTGTGAGTCCTCAATGCTCAAGCTCAAGTTCTTGATTAATGAATGTTCGTTCTTATAAAAATATTTGAAAAGAAATTCATAATTTTTATTATTTTTTTAAATTCGATTTTTTCTTTATTTCTCTTTTTCTTTTTATTTTTTTTATGTTCTTAAAGAAAAGTGAGGTGGAGGCTTTATCATCCTCTAGCAAGACTCAAGCTCGCTAGCCTCCAGTGAGCTCGTCTCTTGCCTATGGACGGTCACCATCATTCAGCCAATAAATAAGTAAAAAGATACAGATAAAAAAAGAAAAAAAAATTAAAAAATTCGAATTTAATGGTAATTTTTAGATTTTCTCTATCAAACTTGGAAAATATTTTCTAGCTCATTTTCATGATTCAGCCACACATCAAAAAATATTTTTCATAAACGTCACTTTTTAATGAAACAAACGGAGTTGATGTCTTTAATTCCTCAACATGCTTGTTCATTTTTTCAAAGGTTGATACCACAAAAGCTCCAAACTGGTAGACTTATGATAATTTTACTCCGAATTATTTTTTGACCATCAAAAACTCTAAACTGGTACACCTGTGACAAATTTACCCGAACTATTTTTTTGACCACAAAAAACCACAAACAGGTACAGCTGTGACAATTTTATCCGAACTAATTTTTTAATTACCAAAAACCCCAAATTGATATACCTGTGATAAATTTAACCAAAACTAATTTTTTGACCACAAAAAATCCCAAACTGGTATATTTGTGACAAATTTATCTTCCATTAAATTGGATTAATATCACGAAAAATCATAAATTGATAAATTTGGGACAAACAGAAGGGTAAAATTCCAAACTAGTGCACCCGTTGACTATCATGCATCATCAAACTTAGTAATTTAACTGTAAAATTTAACGGAAACTAACGGATGATAAGTTTGTCACAGGTATACCAGTTTGGGATTTTTAGTGATCAAAAAATGAGTTCGAAATAAAATTGTCATAGGTGTACTAATTTGGGATTTTTGGTAATTAAAAAATTATTTCGGGATAAAATTGTCACATGATACCAATTTGAAATTTTTAGTGATCAAAAAAATAATTCAGAATGAATTTATCATAAATGTATTAATTTAGATTTTTTGTGGTATTCATCATTTTTCCAAACACTGAAAATTCACTTGTGGGTCATTTCAAGACCGAGCACATGATGAGCTGTTGTCTCCTTACGGTTACCGTACATTTTGCTTCCCAAGTTTTCATTTAATTTTGATAACGTGCCTTTTTCCCCCTCTTTTTCAAAACAATACTAATTTAAAAAAAAAAACAGTGCTCAAAGGGCTTTACCAAACTCAACTCCCAGAGAGAATGTGATGGAGGGATTCGGCAGAGTCGTGACAAATCTTGTTAAAAAGTTTGAAGAGCGGAATCGTAAAACAATTTTGGTAAAAAGAGTAAATTAGTCTTAACCTAATTTTAGAAAGTAGTGGGAATTGAGTTTGGTAAAGCCCTTGAACACTGCTTTTAACATTATTTAGAAAACAAAAAGGAATATAATCAAATGGACCATCTAATGGGCGTGAAAGTTCTGGGAAGGTTTGACTTGTACTTCTAATGGAGCAGCCCAACCCAATATAGGATTCAATAAAAGCTAGCTCGTGTTGTGGAGGTAATCAAAAAGCGGGATTGGGTATGCTTGTTGAGTCCTTTCAAAAAGACTTGAATCATCTATCTTGTACAATGCTCCCCTCGATTTTTCAAAAAATGTCAATAATTGATCTAGATAGACGAGATCTATATCGAGATTTGTTGACACATCAAGAGAAACATCGTAGGAATAAAAGATATTTGCCTCTTTTGAAACTTTTGGCCCATCTAAAATCATTTAAAACTCCCCATATAAAACCGTTTGACCACACATATACATTCATGTATTTATTGGCCTAGAAGCTTTCAAGCCTGCCTTCTTATGTGAAGATTTTGATGTCCGGACCTGGTCCAGATGACCGGATCAATTGCAGTCCATGGATGCGCGGGTCCGTGATGGCGTCCACTTGCATATTCCAAATTTGATCAACGGCTGTGATGACATTTGTTTCACAGATACGGTTCGAGGCAAGGATATTTTTAGGCGAGCCCGCAATAAGGATGGGCAAATCTCTTGGGCTTGTTGGGTCATTGGCTCGTAATCAGGTACTTGGGAGTGGTGGGCAAGCCAATTGTCAACCAGACCTAATGTGGTGGGAAAGTTTAGAAGCCTGAGAACTCCTCCGTATCCTCGGTATCGGAAGATGGAAATCTTTTGAGGATTAGCACATAATGGCTCCTCCTTCTGAGCGAGCCAATCCTAATCATTTGAGGCTAATCTTGGCTTTTAAGGTTGAATGTGTAATGGTACATACCCTTGTGTGCATCCGTTACTTAAAATCTGCATGGGACATTGTCTTGATATGGGGCCGACAACCAAAACAATCATATAAACTAAATTTTATGGATGATGTGGCAGACAAAGTCATTCATAATACATGATAGGTACATGCCCTATGTGCATCTATTACTTTAACCCAATATGCAATGTGGTCCCTCAACTTTAGCTAAATGTGCAATATATTTTAATTTATTCAATGTAGTCTTTATACTTTTGGTACATGTATATAAAAATGTAGCTCAATGTGCAAGGATAACATTTAACATTTTTATATTGTCCAAGCACTAGATTGAATATGTACCAAATGTTCAGGGCCATTGAAAGTTCAAGGACAACATTATATATTGATTTAAAGTTCAAGGACCGCATTAAATAAATTAAAAGTTTCGGACCACATTACATGTTAAGTCAAAATTGATGTATCATTTGTGTTGTTTTTCCTTATAATTGAAGGTTTGGGCTATGGTTTGTTTATCCAATCCATCATGTTCACAAGGATTCTTTCTCGTAAGAGCAAAAGCAGTTAACAGCCTTTAATCATAGTTTTTTTTAATCACTTTCTGGAATAGAAACCAAGGGCACTTTCTCTGTGAGCGAGAAAGGAATGTTCTACGGTTGGTTTATTTGGGACGGGCACTTCGTCTGTGAGCAAGAAAGGAATGTTCTACAGTTGGTTTGTTTGGGATAAAAAATTCAAAGTGTTGTGGGGACATTAGGGACATAAAATGGTGTCATCAATATTCTTAATTAGAGCTTAAGGCCTAAGATGCATGTGCTGCAATTTCTCTCAAAAGAGTGAATTAAAAGAGTTGCTTGATTTATGATGTGACTATGAAGTGAAAGTCATTTTAGGATGCAAAATCTGATACGGATTCAAGTACTTCTCGATTGGAGCTCATAAGCAGTTATAATGGGAGAAATTGTCTAATCAATATTATACCTATCGTACGGATGCTAATTCAGTCATAAGATTTTCAATTTCGTTAATTGAGTTCTAAATCTTTGCGTGAAGTTGCAATGTAGTACTTTTAGCCACAAAGAAATTTGGCTGAAGTGGCGAAGTGCCACTTTGTATGGCCATGATGACTAAACTGCCACGTCAGTGATTTCCAGCGAAAATTGACTGGAATGATTATATTGAAAATTCGAATGAAGATTTAGGATTAAATTGACAAAATTAAAATATTTAGAACTGAATTGTTATCCGTATAATAGGCTTAGGACTAATTGGATAATTTTCCCAATTAGATCCAACTTTTTCTCCATTGGAGCTCATTAATGCTCACGGCTGATTACGGTTATATGATTTGAAACCGAAAAAGCAAAAAAGAAACTCTCACTAATATTTAGTTTAACTTAGAAACTTGACTTTGCTGACATAGTTTGACTTTGATTTGAGTTCTCAAATATCTTTTTCTTTGAATTAATTTTTCTCCGTACGAAATCAATGATGGTGTCTGTGAATCTCACACAAGATGGTTCGTACTCATCTTGTGTGCCATCTGATGGCTACAAGAAATTATATGATTATCATGAGTTAACCATACATACATAATGTCGAAATGCCACTATCGCGACGCATAAATTGAAGAAGGCCATCAGATACTGAAAATGAGACATCAAGCAAGAAATCTGGAATACCCCAAACATACGAGGTTAAACTTATTACCAAACAAAACAAAAGAAAAATACTATTTTAACTTTAGACCGGCATCGAATCCGCAAAGACCGTACCTAAATTGAAATTACATGTACCGAATTTATACTATCCCTTTAATTTAGACAGACACTTGTGAGAGATTCATTGAATTCAAAGGCTCGTGCATGATTCGGAGATCACGTGCATGTCGTGCATGCGATTTGATTCCCACGGCTTCGATGGCACAATAAACACTTCTTCTTTTACTCCTTTCTGGATAGAAAAACAGAAAGAGAACATAAGACACTCCAGTACGGATACTACTGGAACCTGTGAAACTTATGGAACCATGTCTCTGGAACCGCAATCACCGGACCTGAACCAGACCGACTGGGTCGTCTACGTTGTCACCGAGAGACTCAAGCACGTGCCCTCGAACGAGGGACAGACCTGGAAAAAGCGGTGCATCTACCGGGTCCCCGCCTTCGATGCTGACCTCAACCGCAAGGCCTACCAGCCGCAGGTTGTCTCCTTCGGACCCTACCACCACGGGGAGGACCACCTCCGCCCCATGGAGGAGCACAAGCACTGCGCGCTCCTCCACTTCCTCGATCGGTCCAAGAAGCCCCTCAGGGCCTTCCTAGAGTCCCTGAGGGAGGTTGCGTGGGACCTCGAGGAGTTCTATGACGCACTGGACCCGAAGTGCAAGGATGGCGGCGGCGATGGTGCAGCGGGCCGGTTCCTGGAGCTGATGTTCACCGACGGCTGCTTCATGCCGGAGATCCTGAGGACCGCAACACAGGCAGTGGATGACTATGCGCCCGACGATCCCATCTTCAGCAACCACGGAAAGCTCTACATAATGCAGTACATAAGGCGGGATATGCTGATGCTGGAGAATCAGCTTCCGATGCTAGTGCTGGATCGGCTGGTCGCTGTCGAGAGCGATGGCGAGAAGGTTACTCTCTTAGATTTCGGTCCATCGTAAGAGAGGTTATTGCACGTATGCCAATCGCCGTATTATGTGCACCTAACAGTACACGTTGGTGATCTCGCATGGACCGTACGAGGGATCCACCGAATCTAATGTTCCAAAGGCATCGGATGCACGGCTCAAGATCAACCAAGAATGTCATTATTAAATCTATCAACGCTATCAGAAACTTCTTTGTTTTTTTTCCGCTTTTACGCAAGTGGTATCGATACTGACTTTCGCCAACAACACAGGACATTGAATTCATCAACCGGCTCATCCTCAATTTCTGCTCCCCCGGCACGAGCATCACAAGGATGGGCAACTGTCTGCACGTCCTGGACGTCTTCAGGAAGAGCATGCTGATGAAGCCCAAGATGAAGGTCCAGCACGAGCTGGGAAACGCAGGGCACGATGACGGTGAGGAGATTATCTGGTAGGTCACCGAGCTCGACGAGGCTGGGATCCAGTTCAAGAAGAGCATGACCGACAGCCTCGAGGACATCTCCTTTTCCAACGGGATCCTGAGGCTCCCCGTGATCGTGGTGGACAACACCACCGAGTCCATGTTCCTCAACCTCCTGGCATTCGAGCGCTTCCACATCGGGGCCAGGAGGGAGGTCACGTCCTACCTCTTCTTCATGGGCACCATCATTGATGACGAGCGGGACGTCATGCTGCTCCACGCCCGGGGCATCATCCAGAATGCCATCGGGAGCGACAAGGAAGTTGCCAAGCTGTTCAAGTCACTGGCCAAGGACGGGATCCTCGAACCGGAGAGCAGCCTTTACGCCGTGCACAAGAAGGTCAGCAACTACTGCAAGATGCCCTTGCACAAGTGCAGGGCTAATCTCATCCACATCTACTCCAGCAATCTTTACGTTGCATTGTCTGTCATGGCCGCCATCTTCCTCTTCGTGCTTACCTTAATTCAGACAGTATATTCCGTGCTTAGCTACTACAAGTGAACCCTCCCTTTGCCATCATCATCTGCTACACTCCACCATCCATGATGCCGCTACCGCTGCCGTCACTGACCATCGCTCGGAACCACCGTCAAGAATCCATAGCCACCACCGACCCCAATACCGAGGGCAATGAATCTTCACCGTGACCTGAAACTAATCCTTTTACCGCCTAAGGCATCGCCGGAAACAACCACCCAAGCAATCCAATGGCCAACGTCGTTGGGTTGCGACTGGACTGGAGGTGTTAGGCCTCGTCGTGCGCAACATAAATGGAACGAAGAAGAAAGGAATAAAGATGGGGAGCAAAAGTCAGTGGAAATGAGAAACTGCGAGTTGGACCACAAAAAGTGAGAAAATATTCAGGCCCAAACTGTATTTTGAAGCCCGCCATCAACGTAAGTGTGAGGGTAATTGGGAAGCAAATACCGACTGACGAACAAGGATTTCCTACTCATTTTCAAGCAAATAGCAGAAAATATTATTAAACTGAAAAATAATTTCTCTGAAAATATTTTCCAAAGCCATCAAATTTTTCACGAAACAAACAGAGCCTTAGGATTAGTTTGTTTGATGGAAAAACTATTACTGGGAAATTGTTTACAAACTTTCCGTTGTTTGGATAACAAAATTCTTAACATAACCTTTTTTTTTGGTCAAACTATTTAACATGGCTTTGATTTCGTAGTCTTAATTTAAAAAGCCTGAATTCTTAGCTTCGTTAACTTATTATATCAGGCAATTCTTATAATCCAGTCTTTTGAGATAAATTAGATGACGTGCATCTTAAGCCATAAGTCCTAGTTACGAAAATTCATGCCCGTACAACACATTTAATCTTTAATCCCAATTAAACCAATTGTACGACGTTCCTTCTTGCTCAAAGAGAAATTGCCGTCGCTTTCTCTTTCAAAGATTAAAGGATTATTAAAGGCTGTTCGCTACTTATGCTCTTGGACCCGGCGCCGGACAAAAAATTGTCCTCGGATCAAGATATGTCCAAAAGCTTCTAGGCCGGTCGATTTACAAATGCACATATGTGGTCAAAAGTTTTTATACGAGGAATTTTCACAACTTCAAACGGGTCGAAAAATTTTGAAAGAGGGAAAGATCTTTTATTCTTACGGCATTCCTCTTAGCATCTCGACTAATCTCAACCATTGATGTAGGCCTCATCTTAAATCAATCTTTGAGATTTATTGGGATATTAAGGGGGGGACATTAAGGGGAGCACACCACCCGCCTGGGTGGCGCTGCTGGAGCGCGCACTCTTCCTCTCGCAAAAGGTTGAGTGTTCGAATCCAGCGCGCCGCAGGGTGACTTAACTGGTGGCACGTGTGTGGTGGCTAGCACGTGTCGCCTCCAGGGTTTACTCCCCGGCTATCGGCCGTGCGGGGGTTCCCTGGGTTATCAAAAAAAAAAAAAAAAAAAGACATTAAGGGGAGCACGGTACAAGATAGGGGATTCATGTTATTTCGAAAGGACTGGACAAGCCTACCCAATTACCTCCACAACTCAAACAAACTTTTATTGATTCTTAAATTGGGTTGGGCCACTCCACTAGAGTTACAAGTCAAACCCTCCGAAAACTTTCAAGCCCAACATGTGGCCTATTTTGATAGTGTTCCCTCTTTCTTTTTCTCTTCTTTTTCTAAACAATACCAAAGGCAGTGCTCAAGGGCTTTCCCAAACTCAACTACCACTAATTTCTAAAACCATGTTACGTTAAGATTAATTTAGTCTTGTCACTAACTTTTTTTTCATTTCCGCTCTTCAAACATTTTAATGCAATCAAATCCTCTAATATGCTTGATTTGTCCAATCAAATCTTCCAATCACCAACATCCGATGAGCTTTAAAGAAAACAACTGAATCTTTTCATTGCAGTATACTTGTTTATGCAAATTTAATATCAAAATATCTATACGACATCGAAAAAATATTTATGATTCTTATTGACATAAAAATATTCAGAGAGAGAGAGAGAGAGAGAATGTTTATTGCCTCGAACAATTTTGGATCACCCTTTTTCTAAGTGGGACATCCAAGAAAGAGAAGCTCGCCTAAGTTAATCTGAGGCAAAAGTGAGATTTAAGATAGGTCGTGATCATACTGGCGGCTAGAATATTGACGGCCATAGTTGCTTGCCATAGCTCATATCTCTCTTTCTCTCTCTCCAATTGTGACTTTGCCTTCATCGACTTTGCTTGAGGCGACGGTGGCAAATACCCCTACATTGCGACAAATTTCAAAATGTCTAGACAACTTTTAAGAGGGGCAAAAGATTTCAATTATCGATCTGTGTTCTAATACCATTGACATACTCATATACTTTTAAAATGGTCAAAGTTGGCGATATAATGCGCATCAATCGAGTATCTTAATAATTACGAATGAGAAACACAATCGCATAAAGAAAAAAAGAGAATAGACATCACCCTCTCAAAAACATATGTATAAGCTATGCTGTGGAGGAGGCTGTGGATTTTGGCCCTTCAAGATCAGATACGGTCGCGAGTATGTGGAAGCAACTGGTGCCGTCCTGTTCATCCCGAACGTCAATCCTCAGACAAACCCAAACGAACGACGAGGAGTCGAATGAGGCCCTCCATTGCCAACCCCCACCACCATCTCTCTTTTGACCCAGTCGGCCCTCTCGCCCACCCTGTCTCTCTCTCCTTCTATGTATAAACAAACAATGTGATGCAGCTAACAGACCACGCCACAAGTTTTCCTACGTCAAACCAGATCTACATCGCTTATTTTTTTAACTTTAATACACCAATTATTGCTCTTGTACACACCATTTTATTATGCTAAAGCTCGCTGTCCAACTACTTATAATTTCGTCATCGTCCACAAGAGAGAGAGAGAGAGATAAGAGAGAAGATGGACTTGTCTTGCATGGACCTGTCTTCTTCTGAGAAAACGATTAAAATAAACGGGGGCTTCAGCTAAACTGAGCTTTCACTCATTAGCTGGTTCTATATAGGGCCGTCTGTCTCTACTCTGCAATTGCGTTTTGTCCCGTTTGATGGTCCAATGGCAGATTGGCGATTAGCTCACTCGCTTCCAAACTGCGGCTTTTATCGCTTCTCTTGGAGAAGAAATCCTTTTTAATATTGTGTTTAGGGTTCTTTCTTGATCCTAACCAATGGTGATTTATGTGCTTTAAGAATAGATGATATCTTGCTTTGGACATTCTTACATGGCCTTTGTTACTCTTCAAAAGGCGTTGCGGCTTTGCTTGGGCGTACAAAGGGAAGGGAAAGAAAAGAAAAAGGATGAAGGAAAAGTACAAGGAGAAGATACTCAATTTTTGCATCGTTTGGGAGAGCAAAGAACACGAATAGAAAGTGGAGGATAAGATGAAAATTGGCTCCACTCAAGTATTGTGAAGGTACAACTTTTGATGTTGTGAATACCATACTTTGATCCCAAAATTTCTTTCATTGAGATAGGATCATAATTTTTCACAGTTGAATTAATTCCAATTCCTTGGTCTGGTCATTGTCGAGATCTCAATGTCGAGATCCCAAAATTCGCAAAGAATTACTCTTTGGGCAACGTGGCGTGAAAGTCGATTCAGGATCTCACATCCAATAAGAAGTTGGTTGAATGGTTCATTATACGTCTTCATTGATATTTGTTAATTTAGCAGCTACATCCTTGAGAAGCCAGATAGTGACCTTACTTGAATGCGAGAAACTAAAATATTCAGGAATTGATAAAATTATATGGACTTATCATCCTTTTGAACTCTTATTCTCTCATTGATAAGATAATATCATTGGTTTGTTGGCCTATCGAAGTGTTGCAGGCCGAGGAAGGGCTCGAGACATTTTTACTATGTCAAAATTGGGGAGGCTGAGGCTTTTAAGGAATGAATTGGGAAGATTGTGTGATTGAGACTGATTCAAAAGAATGTTCATGAAGCTTTGTTAAAGAAAGGGGAGAGCAGTATATGGAAGATTGCTCCTGTTACTCATGAAATTTATGAAGTTTTGATGTTGTTTTGATGTTGTTTTGATAAGAAGTGCAAATGCAGCTGCAAATTGGGTGGCAATTGCAAAGACAAAAGGAATTTGCCCCCATTAGTGGGAATGACTTCGACTTTTTTACTTTTTGCTTAATTTAATATATGCAGCTCACACACTTTGATTTCTTTAAATTCAAAACTCTCGAAACTCTCACAATACTAAAATGCTAACAAGTAAATTCATATATAATTTTTTCATTAAATAATATTTTAGGTTATATTTTTATTTTTCATATAGTCAAATAAATTTGTCTTTTTTTTCAAATATTTGCACAAGTGTAAACAAACAAATATAAGAAAAGTAATGACAATATTTTAGCAAAAAATAAACAATTACAGGCAAGTCCTAGAACTTCTTATGATAATACACTTAAGTCCTCGCATTTTCATTTCATAAGTTAGGTCTTAAAACTTGCAAGTTCGGTGCACTTTAGTTATTTCGTTAACTTTGTCAATTTTAAGAGAACGGAAAATGCTACATGACCTTTTTTTAATTATTTTTTCAATCTTATGTGGCTGTTAATATAAAATCTCATGTAGATTTTCCGTCTACTAAAGTAGACAATCATGATAAGTTTTTGACTAAAATGGGAAAAACGAAAATTTAAGACCTATAAGGTGACAAGTTTTAGGCTCCTCCACTAACAGTCCCAAAAAAAGAAGAAGAAAACTCTCAATCTATCAATACTAACGATGATTTTCTCGAAATCAAGAGTATCGAAAAATGAAATTAATGGCTAGGAGAAATGAAATTAGTGGCTAGACGTAATGAAATTACTAATTTTCTCACGCCTTATACAATACCATTTATTCTTTTTCTTTTTTGGAAAAGATATTACCATATTTTCAGCTATCAGAAAAATCTATACCATTAATTCAATTTTAAGGAAACCAAGATTTTGTTGGTTCTTTCCATTCCTTTATCATCTTTCTTGTGCTTCATGCAAAAGGATTTAACTTTTAACATGGACGATCGTTGCGGCGACTTGATCAATTCTTTACATGCCAGGGCCAAAGAAGGTTCAGTTTGCGAAACGACGCGACAGTGACCCAAACGAGAGAGAAACATGGATGTGGACGGCGGCCACGGCCTCATAGCAAAAAGCGTTCGAACCCCCTTTGGCTCTTTCTCTTCTCTTCTTCTACCGCTCGTGCGCTCTCCCTCTCCCTCTCTCTGTCCTGTTCTGTTCTGTTCTGGGGTCGATTCGCCCCGTAAATCTCTCCTCGCGCTGTTCTCATTGGTCCCTCTCCTCTCTGTCTCTCTCTCTCTCTCCGTCTTCATTTGCCCATCAGTTCAATATTAAAATAGTTTTTGTCGTTTTCTACAGGAAGGTCAACTTTATATTCATCCCCTTGTTAAAAGCCATACCCATTTGATTTATGTATCTGTTTCCTGCTCCTTTCTCTGCCCATCTTCTTTTAGCTCCCCCCCCCCCCCCCCCAAGAGCCTTAGATTCTCCTTGTAGTTCCTTCCATTGCATATCTCTCATCGTGTCCCTTGGTTTAAAGATTTTCTCGCCGATCCCAGAGAAAATATCGTTCTTTCAATCATGGGTCGGGCTTGTTTCTGCTTCTGACATCTGTGATCCTACAATTCAGGTTTGAATCTCTTACTCAACTGCATTTTTTGCAGTCTTTTTACCTCATAACCAAAAAAAGAAAGGGGAACAAAGGAAAGAAAATGCTTCACTTGGAACATTGTACATTCGTTTATCTTACCACTCAAGACGACTTCTATGGGACTTCAGCCATCTATGAGTTAACTTCAGATTTTGTTCTCTTATGTTCATGATTTTCATTTTGAATTTTTTTTTCTTTTTGAGTATTGGAATCTCCCTCTCCTGTGCCCTCTGATGTTCATGATTTCCCACCAATTCATTCGTCAATCTCTTTGATCATTAACAGCTTTTGGTGTTGTTGGAAGCTCAGGCGAGACTAGAGATTGGTATCAGATGGGGATGTTAGGACTGTGAATCACACTGGCCCAGTTACTTTGAAAGAATGAAACTAGCGGTAATTTTATTTTCCGTCCTCTTTGTGGTCAGTTATTGATTAGTGAAGTGTTGTTGTGCCTCAAAACTCTCTGGTTTGTGTCTTCTTCTTTGCCCTTCTTCTAATCACATTTTTATTGTTGGGCCCAGGATATCGTAGGCACTTTAATCAATTGGCAGTCCTGGGCTCATTTGCTGAGAGCAAAACCATTTACCGATCAGGTTTGTACTTGTGCTTGGCGTTCACGTTGTACTTGGGTTTATATGGACGCGAATGTTTTAGTTGTACAATTGAAAATGGCAGCTCTGAATAGGCTCATCTGTGTGGAGTCAAACTTGGTTAATTCCTTTGTTCTCCCAATAAAATTTGCTTGTGAGAACTGAGAAACAATTTCAAGTTTCACCACTTATTACCCCCTTTTCCTCTCCTTTTGCTAGTAACGCTTCACTTTATACTGTGCTGGTGTTTGGTGTAATCCTACGTGAAAGCTGCTGTGGTGAACTTTTGATTACTTCTCTGAATACCTTTTTTGGAGATACCCATTGTGGTGGATTAACTTTGTTACTTAAAGTGAGATGCACTTTTCCTAGAGTGATTTCTGAGCCAATCAATTGGGGTACTCGATTGCTTAAGTTGGAATGAACTCATGTCGAAGTACCAGTCTGGTGATATCTGGAGCCTTGAGGGGACAGTCAAAGATACTTAGTGTTGTTGTTGGTTTCCAAAATATATGATAATAAACTGATTCAATCGAACAATTTAGCAACATAGCATATACATGCAGTGATCTCCTTAATTCAGAGAAGTATCTGAAACTAGTAAAATTTCAATCATTAGCCTTCACAATTGCGATTTCCCAAACTTACATCTTTTTGTATGTTTTCTTTTACCTTCAACATAGACTTCCAAATGCCTGCAGTAGGTTTCAAATCTTGACTGTCAATAAATGATAAATTATATGGTGAAGAAGAAATGCATTAAAGATTTAGAAGAGAAACACTTGTTTGCACAATGATGCTCTTACTGAATTAAACTGATCAGAAACATCGTCACGCTCTTGCAAAGCATGCAAAACACATGGTTTTTTCGTTTAATTGATTTTCGTGTTACCTTTGTGCAATGGCGCCAAATTTTATGGGTGACTTTACATATGGTCAATCCAAGGGACAGTTAATGAGTTTATTTCCTGAGCAATATTCATTGTTTGATCCATGTTGGCTGCTGGCATGTGAATTACGTAACTTTTAGTCATTCAGACGAATTAGTAAAAGACAGATGCACTTGATGGCATTTGCCTTTGATTTTCAGAAAATGCCTTCGATGTTGATGGTTACCTCTTTGTACTTTTTGCTTGCTCATGTATCAAAAGCAATTGTTGTCAAAATTGTTTGTCCTTTATTAAACTGCATTGATGCCTTTAGCATAAGTCACTTATATTAAGCGCTTGAATCTTGCTTACTTCCTCTGAATTCTGCAGGCACAACTTATATCAATATCCAACTGTTTGAAACTTTGCCTTTAGTCAACTTTCATGGGAAGGAATTACTTCTCTGAGATCAAACATTTCGTGCTAGAGGAATTGGACTCATCCACAACATCTGTCTTCTATGAGAGACATTGTGGAAGAATTAAACATTGCTGTCCTCATGCCTGCAAGGGAACTAAGTGTCAGTTTTGGCTATCAATGCAATACCACTAGCTACACTAGCTCGGTGAGCATCAATGATGAATTCGATGCTTCGGAAAGTATCATGACCTGGAGTTCTGCCATGAAGATGAGGAATGGCTCCTTTTCTTGTTTGTCTGGTGCTGGTCTGAGTGCCAATGCAACTTTAGCCAACACAAGAATCTGCAATGGCATCATAGGAGAGGAAATCTTGCCTAGCATTGACTCTCCAAAATCATTTAGAAGATTGCCATCTTCTCCTTCCCTATCTCGGTTGGACCTTGTATCATCATCCTTCACTAATAGCATTACTCCCTTGGTTGGGAGTGGATCACCAGACTCTGAGATTGTCGAGAATGAGAGGAACCTTTGTCAGTCTAAGAGTGCTCTCACTAGGACAGAGTCCTCGAGCTTTCTTAATGCGTTGGATGTACAAATGGCAGGAGGGGCTGCAGGTGAGGATAGAGTCCAGGCTGTGTGCTCAGAAGAAAATGGGTGGCTCTTTTGTGGAATATATGATGGATTTAATGGGCGTGATGCTGCCGATTTCTTAGCGGGGACACTTTATGACAGAATCGCTTCTTCTCTGCATAATCTGGAATGGCGGACAATGAAGCTACATAGGTCATGTGAAGGTAGTTCACTGCATCAACTTTCTGAAAGTATTTCATTAGAGCATGGCAATGTCAATAATGACATTTCCTTGACCTCTGAACCATACACTTTAAGTGTGGCAGATAGGGAAATTTACCCTTTTCAGTCTTTTGATGATGCATCCACACATGAGACTTTTCGCCATGGGGTGATAAATTGTCTCGCTGATGCTGTTGCTCAAGCAGAAAGTGATTTCCTGTACATGGTCGAACGGGAAATGGAAGACCGGCCTGACCTGGTATCTGTTGGATCATGTATGTTGGTGGCGCTTCTCCACATGAATGACATTTATCTTCTAAATTTAGGAGACAGCAGGGCTATATTGGCGAGAAGTGATGGCACGCAGGCCAGTGCTTTGAAGACAATTCAGCTGACGGAAACTCATACTGTGGATAATGAGTTGGAGAAGAAGAAGCTCTTGGAGGATCACCCTGACGATCCTCGTCCTATTGTAAATGGAAGAGTGAAGGGGAAACTAAAGGTTACTCGAGCATTTGGAGTCGGTTACCTCAAAGAGGTAGCCAATTGTTTATGCGTGCTTTAATTGAAGTTGAAGATATTGAACCCACTAATACATTTATCTAATTTGAATTGATTTTGTTCCAAACTATTTTAATCCTCGCAGAGCAAAATGAATGATATGTTGATGGGCATACTCCGTGTTCAGAATTTACGGAGCCCTCCTTATGTTTATTCCCATCCCTTCACATTGAGCCATAGAGTGTCGGAGAATGATCACTTTGTTGTTCTGGGAAGTGATGGGCTGTTTGACTTCTTCAGTAACGATGAGGTTGTGCGGCTTGTTCATTTCTTCATCCAGCATAATCCTGTTGGTGATCCTGCGAAGCACCTCATTGAACAGCTTGTTCAAAGAGCAGCCAATAATGCAGGTAATTGCTTGAGATAATGTCTCTTTGTTTTTAGGTACCCTTTTTGTTGGTGCTGCAATGGAAACAAGCTGCTCTCTCTCTCTCTCAGCCTCGCTCACCCGCACACAGACCCTTCGAATCTGTCATGTTATGGACGTGCAAAGTAATGTTAGCCAGCTAGTGATTGCCAATTGCGTCAGTATCCTCTAGTTTGTGCTGTTTAAGCAGTGAAAAAAGAAAGCAGAACCTGCAAAAGGTTTAATTAATTCAACCCATCCATCTGACTTGGAATGACAATTTCTATACAAGTTACAAGAACCAGATTTTTAGTGATAGCGTTCGTTTTTTCTAGTGAATATTTCTTGTTCCTATTGCAGGTTTTAGTGCTGATGAGCTCTTGAATATTCCTGCGGGACGGAGAAGGAAGTATCACGATGATGTGACAGTTATAGTAATCATCCTTGGCAATAAGCAGCGGACATCTACTGCATCAACATCCCTGTAGCAACTGTTGTACTCACTTCTCATGTTATCCAAATAAAAAAGGATGAGCCAATAAGAGATTCGGCTTTAGACCATTAAGATTTCTCAAGATAATATTTGTAGTCTGTATGCCATTAAAAAGGATTTCATGGGTTGAGTGTTAACCTGTCACCATTTTGATGCAACAAATTGTGCTAGAACTGAACTTTCTGATTTCTTGCAATCATATTGTTATTTGACATCAGTGAGCCTTGCTTTTTGAGCTTGTTAAGCTCCATTGCTTGTCTGCAGTATGCTCAAAGTTTTGTTTTAGAGCACCTTTGACAGGTAACTCTATGCTACAAACGATCTGTTGGTTTTCTGCCTCCTTCAGCTAGATGATTATGGTGATTCTTAATAATGCATGTCCATTCTTTTTTTTTTTTAAATTCACCTTGTATTCAACTTTTCTGGTTACGTGCGTTTTCACTTCAGCATGCAAATCTTTTGAATTGGTGCTCATGATCATTTGTCTACTTTTTCAGCTAATTAGGGATCTCAGTTAACTGGTACGTCTTTGTGAAATGTGATGTGTATCCATTATGCTGGTGCACATGTTTTAATGTCCCATCCTTGCATGTTGCACAGGTGTATATCAATTCTTGAGGATCATGAACGGTCCTCATTCTCCGAACAACAAAATTTAGTTTGTTTTAATGTGAAGCGCCTGTCCCTTTCACCATCAAAACCAGGCCAAGAACTTCAGAAATATTCAAGATTGCTATGAATTATGTATGTCAATCCTGAGCTTCTTCTAGACGAGAAAATAAATAGAAACATAGTCCAGCTCTCTGACAAAACAGATTTAACCATTCCAAGATGGTCACGCTCTTCCACTGTGGAGTTGACAGAGGCGAGTTGGAACTGATACATGAGCTCCCCTGAGGTGATACTGGCGGTGCTTAAAATTTATAATCAATCAAATTGTCGTTTCTATTTATTTACCTTCAAGCAGACTTACAGACTGATTCTTCCTTGACATTGTGATGCCCTTAAAGATGTCCAATACATTTATAGATCTTATGACAAAAGAACACAGTGGAAACAAGAAAACTGTGCATTCGATCATGATGAAGTACTGAAACTCTGAATGTCATTCATGTATAGAGTTCGATTTTTTGAAGCTTAGACGGTTAAATCCGTTAACTTGCACTGATGGAACCTGAAGTATTGATAGACTACCCATGAATTGATTTACACTAGAAACAGACTTTTTATCATCATCTTTGGCCTCTGAGTTGGAATGACATTTTATAGATGTAGGTTTATCATCGTTGCTAACATCTGGATGAGGAGTTTTCTGAAATTTCATTCACTAACTGAAAACAAACGAGCTATTTAGCAGAGTTTAAGAATCTTATGGACAAAGCAACCGTAAAATCCCATTGAGGCGACAAGTTAGTGAAACTGAGATCAAGAATTAATCTTATGGGCTTCTTGTTTCAGCACCTTCGAGATGAAACTGTTTGATACTAAAGATCTCTAGATCTCTTGCTCCCTTGTCCAGCTACATTGTTATGGTGATTCTTGAAAATTCATGTCCAGTTTTTTTAAAATTTATGATCCATTCAACTGTTCTGATACTGCAAGTTTTCACTTCAGCATGCTGATCCCTAGAATTGGTGCTCACGTTCCTTCGCCTACTTTTTCAGCTAAACTGAGATCTCGGTTAGCTGCTACATCTCATGTTATGTGATTTCAGATTATTGGTTCATAATTTTTTAGGCCCCAAACTTTCATGTGGCTCAAGAGTATATCAATTCTTGAAATCATTAAAAGTCCTCACTCAGACGAGGCCAAGAACTTCAGTGATATTCAAGAATCTTATTAACTGTGTACTTAAATTCTGATCTTCTCCTAGAATGACAAAACTAAACATACTTCAGCTTTTTTCCAAATAAATTTCTAAACATTTTGAGATAGGTCACACTCTACCACTATGGAGTTGACAGGAAGATGCTTGAGAACCGATATCTACAGCAGCAGTACCGGTGGGGCTCAAACGTCATGACCAGTCTAGTAGCTGTTTCTATTTACTCACCTTTGAGATTAAGCAATTTTAGTGGTCCAGTACAGTACTTCAGTTGGCCGAAGCACCCTCTCTTTGCTTGATCAAACTTAAAAGACTGACACTTCTTGGAAACATTTCGCTTTTGCTGCCCTTCAAATTTCCTGTATACTTCTAACAGATAACATTTCTTATGAAAAAGCTAAAACTGCACAGTGGAAACAAGGAAACTGTATACAGTCGATCATGATGAAATTATACCAAAGTTATGATATGCTTGTGTACAATCCAAGTCCCTGAAGCTTAGACGATCAACCCTGATAACTTCCACTGATGTAAGCTAATAAACATAGATGAAGACATATTCTCCATGCTCCACCAAGCATTCAAGGACTAAATTTTGTAAATTGATTGGCACCAGAAACCGACGGTGTTATTATCAGCTTTGGCTTCTTGGTGGAATGACATTTGACACACTTAGCTTTAGTTCCTTTGCAATCATCTGAACAAAGAGTTCCCTGAAGTTTCCTGGCTTAATCTGAGAACCGACGAGCTTTTTAGCAAAGCTTAGAAAAATTCTTTTCCTTCCATCAAAGCATACACTAAAATCCTAGATCGTTGTCTTCCCGACATATCTAAATTTCAAAATGGAAGCATGCAGTATCCTAATTTAGAACAGGATTGATCACTGCGATCACAAGGGCCATTAAATTCTCTCAAATCGACAATTTCATTTATGAAACTTCCTCTTCAGATCATACTTCATGTAAGCTGAAAACATTAGGCACAGGTTAGCTACTGAGCTCGTGGCAATCTCAGCGTGTCCATCTAAGTCACAGTTATTAACTTATTATAGAGTGGTGTCCCGGCGAGGATTAACATTAGATCACAGGAACATTGACCGTGTCAGGAGCGTCTGATTAGCTTACAAGCTGTTGATGGATTGGTGTGATTTAGAACACGCAGTCCGGCTTTAGGCAACACTTTCTCTAATTTGAAAGTGACACGTACCCATTGTTCGACCAAAGCTGGATTGCCCCTCCTAGCAGTCAAAAAGGTTTCATTGTTTCTTCAATCAACTGGAGTTAAACAACTCTTGGCAACCATTCGAAAGCTCCTCAAGCTATCAGAGACAAGCCCGGAACACCCAACTTCTGTTACCATACATAATTTCGCATTGTCAACTCCAGAAGAAAATAGCAATCAATTTTGTTATTTCCCAGTAGATGAATGAAGTACATCTAGAAGCTCACTAGGTATGAGTTTTACTTTTACCATGGTATACACTTTGCTTAATTTGAGGCCCCAGTCCCAAACACATCTTTTATCAAAGAGACGGAAATAGATGAACGAATAGTGGTAAAACATAACTTAAGCAACAACAATATAGCAACCAATATCTATCCTCTTAGGCTCATCTTTCATGCTTAGCTTCTTAATCTCTTGTGATCGCCAAAATCAGAGCTTTGATCATATGTCCCTGTCCCTCCTGCACTCCGGGGACATCATGGGGTACCTCTTTCGATCGCTGCAGTAGTTGTAGATGGTGTATTTCGAGCGGACCCACTGGAGCCTCCGGTACTGGAAGGCATCGAGGTCCTGGAACTCCTTTTGGTCCCACCACCTCTTGCCCTGACTAGCGCAGAACTTGGCCTCAACCGACGCTTCGCAGCCGTCGATGTGGAACCCCCTGTAGGAGGCCACAAATGGTGCCTTGGACCAGTCGGTCTTCTCAAGCCCTCCCCGTGTGGCCCAGTCATCTGCATTCCACAGGCTCGAGTACAGCTTCATCGGCTGGTTGAAGGGGAATTTCACCCCCAGGTCGTTGCAGTTCTTGAACACCCGGATCGGCACATCATCCACAAAGAACCTGCACGAAAGCAGATCAAAATCAATACTGAATAACCCCAATTTAGCCATTGAATCATAGGTTCGATCATTCGCGAGAACCAATGCCAACTCTATTGAAGAAAACATAAATTAGTATAATTAGATAGAATCATTCTATGAATAAGAAGTTCAACTACTCATGATTTTTACGCAGTCTGAAAAGTTTTAATCCTTTTCTTTGTTTTCAACGCTTAAAGTCCTAAAGAGTAGGTCCATTTGCCTTTGAGCTGTGATTAGCAAGCAGCAATTACATCCCAAAAGAACAAGATGGACATTACTGTTGATTAAGTCCCCCCAGTTTGCTCACATTTAAAAAACATTGAAAGAAGAAACCAAGAAAAAGGGATTGGCGGCAATCTTTTTGCCAAGTCTTGGCGGAATCTATACATTGAAAAAGGAGTGCCACAGAAAAGCGAGTCCTAACAACCCCCAGTGACAAAAGCAGAGCGAATAGTTGCATGAATCTCTTTTGATTCGTCTCGTATGTTTGAATAAGTGACTCGGTTTTTTGTCGGGGGCTAGTCTGAGAGTGAGCTGGATCCAGGGGACTTCGCAATTTCGCATGCTATTCGGTGATTGTGACACTTGGACACGAGCAAATTTTAAAAGAAAAAATCCCAAAAAAGAGATTGCGTTGAGAGAGAAAGATGTCACCAAAGGGAAGAGTCCTTTTTCTATTCTTTGTTTTTTTTCAAGGGAAGGAGGCAGTGGGATCAATTCATTTCTGGGAAAGTTCGTACTGGGAAGGTGCTTTTAAGTTAAATAAACTCGATTAATTGCGATGAGACAGTGCAGCTGCAATTTCTTAAAGTCGAAAACCACAGCTCAGGAAGGTAACAACGCACATCAGAGGAAAGATTTGATCTGAGATCTGTTTTCTGCGGATCAGCACGGTTGCAAGTAAGAGGAGCAGCTGCTCGCTCCGACGCTACCTGGTTTTGTTCTTTCCCTCTGACGGATTCTTAGGTAAAGTAAAGAATAATAATAATAATAATAATTCCCACTTGCCGAGAGAGAGAGAGAGAGAGAGAGAGAGAGAGAGAGAACAAGAAACCATGTTGACCGGTTCTTGAAATCGAGACTTTCGATTAGAAAGGCTCTTGTCGATCGATCGAGAGAGAGAGAGAGAACAAGAAACCATGTTGACTGGTTCTTGAAATCGAGACTTTTGATTAGAAAGGCTCTTGTCCCCGTCTCACTATCAAGTCATACTGGTGTGAAAGGCAGTGCAAAACAAAATTCAGCTTGAACAGGAACATAAATTGACGGTCAAGCGTGGATTATAGTTATAATACGTGATTACCCTGTAGATGTAGTTTCCCCACTCTGCAAATTTTTCATTAATACTATCCCCAAATTTTTGTTCAGTAAAAGAAAAGAACAGGTTCATCGTGTGGTGCTCAAACTGAAAGTAGAACAGGAAGAGAAAAGGGAAGAAAGTGGGGACTTACACAATCTGATACATGTTCCAGAGAACAGAGTAGGAGTGGAAGGAGGTGGAGGGATCAAACCACAGATATATCCTCTGTTCTCTGTCTCCCTTTCCTCCCGTGAACACATTGGTCTGCAATATGTATGGCTGCCCAGTCCTGTTCCCCAAGAACTCAAAGTCTATTTCGTCGTGCTCTGAGTTTTGAGATGAGAGCTGCAATAAGGAGTCACAATATCATACGAAGGACTGATCGCATGACTAAAAGAAAGGGGAGAAAAAACAGAGTGACCAGACAAGCTCAATAGGAAGCAATTTCAAGAAGAAACCAAGATGGTTATCACTTTAGAAAACAAAAACCAACAGCGTAAACCCCATTTCTAAAACAAGATCACATATTAATCGCACAATCTGCTTTTCAATGCCACGAAACTGCAAGAATTACTCACGTAGAAAGCAGTGACTGTCCCTGCAGAATCTCCAGGAACCAACTTGATGTCCATGCTGAAATGCCCGAACAGGTAAGAGCCCTTGGATTGAAAGCCAGTACCTTTATTTACGCAAAGAATCAAACAAAAAACATTAAAACCAGCGAAGAACTGACAAGGAATCAAAGCCAAAGAGGGAGTTATTCTCTCGAAATGTTCAAGGTGGGATCTTTTTTCCAACTTCTGAACCACACTCCACTCCCTGCGTCCATATAAACTCACCTGTGTATTTGTCCAAGTAGAGCTGTATCTCAGAGCCACCATTGTAGTACTTGATGTGATCAAAAGCCCATGTGGGCACATAGTTTCTACCGAACGGCACCGCCACAGGCCTTCTTGGAGCAGCTCCCATTGCCCCCGAAGCCATCAGAACAACACCCAGAAACAGAGCCCACGCATGCGAAGCCATTGATCCGATCCTACAACAAAGAACAGCAACAAACAACCCACCAACTTCAGCTACGGAAATCAAAACGAAACGCTCTCTCATGAGCCTCCTAGCAAGAGAAACAACATGACAGAAACAATGGACCTCAAGAGCCATACCCTTTGGCGCGCGCGCGCACACGGAGAGGCAGAGAGAAGGAGGGACGAGGCAAAACTGCCGGGTGGGGAGGTGTATATGTAGGGGTCACAATCTTGCAATCCAGAGGGAGAGGAGGGAATGAGTATTATTGAAGGGTGTTTTCTTTTTAATCAGTTTCAAATTTTCTTGGCTAAATTGAGGTTTGAAAAATGGCTTCAGTTCAATCGTTTATGGCCAGTAATGATATGGAGTGGCAATACAGCTAAACTGTGCAGTGCGCATGGCAGATGGTGCAGCAAATTATTTTCCTCTTTTTTTTTTTTTATTTTCCTGTCCCCTACTTTGGCTCCGTGAAGAAATCGCTTGGACTTTTGGGTGGGATTCGAGGAAAGGCGTAAACGAGTCTCGTTCTTTGTTTTCTTTTATATTTTCTTTCAGACTTCGGTTCTCGTGTGGCCATGGATAATTTAGAGCGTCGGCCATGTACGGAGACTCTCTGCAAGAGAGAAGAGGGAGAAGGACAAAAAAACAAAAAAATAGAAAAAAACATTAGGAAAAATTTCAAAAAAAAATTTGAAATGAAACAGTTTTCACAAAAGATGGATTAGGAATTGATCTTATTTCAACTTAAACTTCAAAGTGATCAACTTAGTTTAAATAGGGGTCCGAACTTACCAACCAGCCAAATCTTCTCCAACCGGCGAAAAAGTGCAAGCTTCCGGGGCGATGACAAGGGCATTATCATCCGAAGCCTTATTTTTTGTGTTCTCCTTTTTTGTTTCTTTCTGTTTCCTCAGCAAGTGCCTCATGTACATTCGTCAATCAGTCACAGAAGACGCTCGCGAATCTCAATTTTATATTTTTTTTTCCGATTTCGGTATGTAGAAATGTTTATTATCGAATATGTTCCGCTAGAAAGAATACTCGGCTATAAATTTATTATCATCGAATGTTGAAGATAACTTATCTATTCAAAAGCCTACAGTCTGTCACGTCGTTTTGGACATACTAATTGCATGCATTTGTATATCAGCTAATGTGACTCGATTTTTTGCAGACCTTATCTAACATCATAATGCAAATGCAATGCACCTACTGCCTTCGTTCATTTATATTGAGCTGCTTGTGATGTTATCCTCATGCTATAGAGGGGACAATTTCTTCCCAATCTCCCATGTCGATGTCTAGGGTTTCGCAATGCGCTTTCGGTTTTTTAGGACAACTTTTTTTCCAACGTTGGCATTTTTCTCATTCAAACTAATTGATTTTGTGCCCATCAATACCTGTTTAAAAAATGATATAAAACTTGTGGGTGTCCATCTGTTTGTTTCGACTCGGAAAATAATGTCAAATTAATAAGCTGAAAAGAGAAATTTTTTAGTTTTATTACTTATCAAGCCAAAGTAGATCTGATTTCGACTTTAAAAGAATCACGTGATGTGTTCATGAACTTCCAAATCTTTGTTATGGGAAGCTTCTTGTCGGGTTCTAAAAGATTTATATGTACTTTTAAAATCGGCGCTGTAAAGGTAAGCTTAAGAATGGCCCTTGTGTAAGTTTGATCATGTTGATGACAAATGGGAAGAAGGTACGAGTGCCCACTAATCACTATTGGATATCTTTGCACGATTCAACCCATTTAAATCGAAGGTCCATAATTGATTGAACGCTCCGTGCGCCTATAGGTCGGGCGATTATCGTTGGCCTTACGTGAAATGCACGCCTCTTCACGTAATGCTCCATTCATTGAACCACGCATCAACGCTCAGCCCTACATCTTAAAGTTTTTGTTCGAGTTCTTATTTTGCAAGCGATGCATTGACCACGTCAATATTATCCATTCAAATGTACGATAAAATCAACGAATGACGATGTGCAAACTTTGGGGCCATTACATGAAAATGAGGAAAAGGGGGTAGAGCCTAAGGTTCATGCACGGGGAAGAAGAAAATAAAAGAGAGATTTAATGGTGACATACGATATCCAACCAACCATGTAGCATCAGGCAGGAAGGGCAGCTCATGGCATAGCTGGAAGAAGCTTGGGACTTGAGAGATCTTTTGTCTCGCTTGATTCTAAAACTCACTTCGTTCCATAAAAAACGAATAACTTAAAAAATATATTTTTTAAAAAATCATTTATACAGTTTAGAATAATTAATCAATAAAAAATATTTTTATTATCGATAATAATTTATGTCTAAAGTTTTTTGCGAACGATTAAAAATAGTTTTTGTTCATTTATTTTTAGAAGCGATATAAGTGATTACTTTTAGGGTTAATATCACCAAAAACCCCAAACTGGTACACATGTGACAATTTTACCCCAAATTTTTTTTTTACTATAAAAAATCTCAAACTGGTACACTTGTGATAATTTTACCCCAAACATATTCTAAAAAATCCCAAACTGGTATACATGTGATAATTTTATCCTGAACTAAAATTTTAATAATATTTTTTTATTTGAGGTTTTTCGTGGTTAAAAAAAAATAGTTTAGGGTAAATTTGTCACGGATTTATCAGTTTGGAGTAAAATTATCACAGGTGTACTAGTTTTGGATTTTTGGTAGTAAAAAAAAAATATTGAGTAAAATTGTCACAGGTGTATCAATTTGGAGTTTTTTGTGGTAAAAAAAAAAGTTCAAGGTAAAATTGTCACACATATACCAGTTTAGGGTTTTTGATGGTATTAACTCTTACTTTTAAGATAATATTTTTCGAAATTATTCATTTTTTGGAAAAAGCTACCGAAAATCTCAAATTCTACCAACTGTGACACATTTGCCCATAAATTTTTTTGTAACACAAAAAACCCTAAACTTATACTTGTGCGATACATTTACACTAACCTTTTTTGTGACTCAAAAATTCCAAACTTATACTCGTGTGAAACATTTACCAAAATTATTTTGAGGTAAATGTACTGCACAAATACAAATTTAGGATTTTTGGTATCATAAAAAAAAAATTCAGGTAAATATGTCACATCAATATAATCTTAGAGTAGATACGTTGTATTGGTACAAGTTTTAGATTTTTTGTGTCACATAAAAAAAGCTTGGAATAGAGACATCATTTAGAATTTTAGGTAACTTTTTCCTTTATTATTATTTTTTTGGCCAGACAAGGGGATCGCATCCTAATATAGATCAAACAAGAACACGGCCCCCTTGAGTTGTGATCAAACGCGGATGCGGTTGTCGACAGTCAATGCACCAGGCCATCCACGTGTGCGTGTCTTGTGGGGCCCACCACAAGGGCACGCTCCCCGATTCCCCTGTTTCGGCCCATCGACAGATCGATACGCCTATCCATCCATCCATGCAGCGTCCCTTTCCCCGCACCGGATGAAGCCGTGACGTCATAAATGTGTAGCTAATCTCCTAAATCGACCAACTAAGGCATGAGTCGAACCAAAATGAGTGTCGATACGAAATTATTAACGCTTGGTTCGCACCTAACTCGGGCGCAAATCATCGCTTAATCACTCGGTCAATCTCTCGTGATTTAAGACATGTTCGTTTTGCAAATCATCGCTTAATCACTCGGTCAATCTCTCGTGATTTAAGACATGTTCGTTTTAGATCAAGTAGAAGCAACAATCTTTTTTTTCCCCTCAAAATCTAAGTATTAACGTAAGTATATATGTGTATCCTCATGCTGATATTTAGATGATTTGGAAGTTTTAGATATTTTGAGGAAAGAAATTAAAAAGATGCGTGAGTTGAGAGATTAATATTAAGCAAAAATAAATAATCCGTCTGGACATATTCTAATAATACCCGAAGTACTACTATGCTACTATATCTTGCTTCAAATTAACTATACTACAAGACGTATTTTTTTTTCGGGTGCTTTCTATATGCATGGTGTTTAATGCAAGTGCAAAGGGTTGCTCAAGCGCAATAAATAAGTAGGTGTGTCTTCCTTATATGAGGTCTGAATTCTAATTATCACACTCGCACATTCTCTTAAATCCATTCATAGGAGCGCACACCTATGTATTCTCCACTAATCACCTAATGTGCGTAGGGTGAGCGATTGCAATATTCAATAAAGATTAGTCACATGCTCACAGAGATCCGCATAAAAAAACAAAATTAATGATGCTTTACTTCATGGCAATTTCATGTTTTTTATGTCAAGATAAAAAAAAAAAAAATTAATTACTTTAATGGATGGAATCAATTTGTACCTTTTTTTGTTAGTGTCATGGTATGGTATGGTAATGGAGGTAAAATGATGGATGATCTTCGTTGCCTTTAATTGAACCCTTTTTCCACTCTTTATGGATGGACAAATGTTGGTGTCTCCCACGTGCATCTATGCAAAAAGGAGATGAATCCAAATTCTAATTAATTTAAATAACTTAAATTCACCTAAAGTGCCTAACCCATGTGGCTTTGACAAACAAAAATAAAGAGAGAGCTATCATCGCTTGCTTTGACCCTTATACGTTCCAACAAGTAAGTGAATTTTACCAACTATGCCAAACTATTCCCATCTAAAAAGTTAATAATCCTGGTAGGGAAAAACGAAATAATCTAATCTAAAGTACAAAATACTAGTGGAAAAATGGTGCAATGTAGTTTTGTGGTCGGACCGAATCATCACAAAATTCCTTACACACTACTCGATCTTCTATCGATTTTTTTTTAAAAAAATTTCAATTGTTGCACTAAACTAACATAGTCATAATAGTAGGATTTCGTGCATTATACTAATTTAGATGTAACTTGATTGAATTGTCAATGAAACTATAAATTGACCCACAAGGAATTCTTAGAAGCCATACATGATACGTTCCAACCAATTAATTTTCTGAGTAGTCTTTCAAGCCGTGCCCCTATTGGATGGGAAAGATTGCATGGCTATCTGAACTTTACAAATCTAGGGATTGAGCTAAATAATAGAAGGTAGGGTTTGGGTTGGGAACATTAATGCTTTCCAGTCCTATATACGTGTAGCTTCATTTAATGATTAAACAGGACCAATCTCAATAGCTGCATTTACTTTCTTTATCTGATTATTAATTGCTACACCAATGAAAATTAAACGATTGGCATTTATCCCGAGAAGACGAGAAGTAAGGAGGTAAGACTTTTGTTCTCCTTTACGCAAATCACCAAAGTCATGCAGCAATAGAAGGCCATGATCAAGGGGTGACATATTCAACACCAAACAATGACAAGTCTTCTTAATTATGTCATTGTGTCGATCAATGTACCGACACTCAAGAGAAATTTGGCAGGTGATAAAAAGAAAATATGTGTAGATTGGGTTAAGAAGTGATCATAGGTATATCTAAAGATTACCAAAGATAGGAAATTTACAAATTCTTGTGAACTTGTTCCCTCATTTTATGTGTAATCATGTGTTGTAAAAATCAAAACGTGTCTTTATAGAATATGTTCAACCAATGTTTCAAGACCGCTCGTTAATAAGTTCCCGACATAAACTCTTGAGCATTGAAGTGAATGCTATGAACACATGGTAAGAATGATATTAGGGATGTGTAAAAGCCCAAACAAGGTTGTCTTGGAATTAGAGAACACGAAAGAACCAGTCCAGTTTTCAAGCCTATTTTTATTTTATTTTTTAATCTTTTTAAAAAGTACATCAAATAAACATGAAAAACCAACATAGCTACGGTCGAACCACAGCTATACCAAATGAGAGCACTCCTGACTTTTTTGACATCTTTGAAAAGAAAAATCTCAGTTTATGGCTTTATTCTATGGATACCTAGCAAATTGATACAATTGCATGTACGCCTATTTTATGGTAGGACCAACTTTTAACTCTCCTTAGTGTTGCACAACACAATCAAATCCTTTTTTTGTCATTGCCAATTAATCAAAATTAAATGATTTAAATTTGTGTTTAGAAAGAGAGAGATGCATTGAACGCCCCCAACAAATTATAATCCCCTTTTCTTCCCCCTGTTTTAGCTTAATCCCCACCAGAAATACCATCAGCCTAATTTCTAATCATTTGGTTAATTTAGCTAACCTAACCATCAATTTTTCATCACAAAATTGCAGCAAAAGTGCATCGATTCCCTTCTTTGACTTTGGCAAAGGCAGATCTGCTCGTCCTTGATAGTGTAAAGGCAGCCCGTTTAGAATAGTATTCCTTTATTCATATATATAAATAGTACTATTTCTTTCTTTCTTTTTTAATTTTCATTTAGTTTGGTGAAAATGATTTGGGTTAGTTCTCAGTCTCTTGTCAATATTTTTAGGAAGCCCGTTTAAGCATGCTAGAAGCCTAGAACCAAAGTGGAACTGTACCCACTTGGTTTTGTCTCGAACTTGTCCTAAGGAACTTGGCTGCTGGGTTCTCTGATTGCCCCCCAAAGCCTAATGTGAACAAAGACATCCTTGTACCCTCTCTTTGGCCAGTTGAAATGATCATGCAAAGCTCTGTTTTTTTTTTTTTTTAAAACTCTATTCTTATCACCTTTTTTCCATCGATAAATCTTGGATTTGTTGTATAGTCCCTGTGTACACTAATCTTGACTGATATGTTAGAGACATTGTGATGAAAAGTGGTGCCGAGAGGAAGAATATGCTTTCAGGATGAACAAATAACGCAAGGAATTTTAAGCAGCGAATTCTGAAATTTCTCATAATGGCTTCTCTTAGAAAGTGGTACGAGATAAGAGTTGATAAGTAAGAGAAAAAGAAAAGTGTAGTCAAACAACCACTAAACAAAATACATGATGGTTCTGAAGAAGAGAAGTGAGTAGACTAGTACAGATGGCTTTCGAATCCCTGGGCATAAACTAAGAAACATGACTATCGAACTCGTGTTCTTGCTGCATGGGATTCCGAAATATGCATCATATTGCTATGTACTTTAACATTATCTCCCTAGTTGTATCACGAGTCATCTATGCTGATTTCTATCTCTGATACAAAATTCATATAACTTATCAGGAGAATTATTCAAGTGATATATTAGAGATAATTACGAGACTCTATCTATAACACGGCGATTTTTGCAAAAACTAAACATGTAAACTTATCAACGGCATCATACAATCCCTGTCCTGTGGCATGAACATGTATGACCCAGCTAAACCATGCACGTTCTACGGTCTCCAACCTTCGTTTATCGTCCGAAAAACATGCGAGCCAAAAGCTTCCTAAAAAGTGCATCCATCCTTTAAAGTTGCCAACCGGTCATAAGCTAAACAGAGTAACCGTACATTCCAGTTCGATTGTTGTAGGCAAAGTTGCCATACATGTCTCAGCGCATAGTCACCTTTATTTATTTAATGGCTCGTACTTTTATATCACGTACAAGAAACGTCAATTTCAATGAAACTTTCGTTTACAAATGAATACTATAGCTTCCCCTTCTTCAGTACCACGATTCATCAACACATAAGTACCTGTTGCGTTATACTGGCTTGGACAAAAGCACTTCAACGTTTAGCTCATCTCAATATATATATATATTCTTCAATCACACAATTATGTGACATGTCCTTTTTTTTTGTCAGACAATTACGTGACGTGTTGATCGTTATTGAAAATCACCAAATTTGATCATATTACATCAAATCCCCTATCCAGTTCAAACGCACCGCACCTCACATGCGAAAAGACTCTAATACTTTCGGGGGTATTGCGAGACTCTCCACTTTAACCAATCACAGGTCATCGAGTATCATGAACTTCTTTGTTCTCCTCCCGGCGTTTCAACAACCTCGCCGCGCTTCGGCCTCTATTATCTCTTCTTTTCTTCCCCTTCTCGAACGTAGCCAATCTCAATTTGTGTTTTTTCCCCCTTCTTTTTGGGGTTTGAGTTCATGACACAACGTGACTTTGGGGGATTTCTTTATTCAGGCGATGCCGATGCACCTTGAAAACTCAGTAATCATGGCCCGTGGGTGTGAAGGCGACTCACCCCAAAGTAGGAGCATCAGGTATCACCTGAACCAGATGATCCCCTCCTTCCTGAAAACTCAAATTGAAAAATCACTCCACTCAATCCCCGATCTCAATCCATTTCATACATTATTTTCACAGGAGCTCACCGCCAATTCAGGTCATTTTCTGTCGTCTCTCCAACGCTTTTTCATTTGTCCCACCAAGACTTTTTCAGGATCATCTTCATCCCCATAATGGCCTTCATGTGAAACCCCCAACATTTTCTTCTTTTTCAATCCCTTCTAATCCACAGAATCTCATCATCGATCAAATTAGCTCTTCTTACCAACTTTAGGTGGTGGAAATTGTTATTAAACACTCGACTGCTAGAATACTCGACCGACCTTGTTGGGTCGCGACACTTTTCTCGTGAAATTTGCAAAGAGTCGTGTTAATGAACAAGTGTTATCAATTCAAAAAAATTCAGCTCCCAAAACATTATTTATGCAAGCACCAAAACAAAGCGCACGAGAAATTGCTCAATTCCTTAATTGGCTATTTAGCAAATGTCTTTTGGGCATTTGTAGAGTAAATCAATATGATAACTAGTGAGATGACTAGGCCCGAAAGATTCTAGGAAAGTTTTCTTTATCAAGATTGAACTTTTCTAAAACATAACGCGTAAGGCCAAACGATTCGATCAATTTTAAACAAAGCCCGAAAAAGATTAGGTAACATGGCAAGATAGAGTTTGATACTAAATCTTAACTAACTACCTTGTCCAACCCGTTCAATCAATCACTTTAACAAACGCTGAACTTCGAAGATCCCAATGCATGCTTGCTTGGGTCCATCATCCATGTCACGAAAGTGGCAGCTCAGTCCGCCCGACCAAAACCCTCGGGAAATAGTGGAGAGGGGTCCGATGATTAGGCCAAAACATGTGGGCAGCTAATGTTTTCTTGACAGATTCGTCGTGACGTGAGTTCTGGATCGAGATTTTGGGGCGGTTTACGTGTCTTCGAATCGCAATTGCTTCGCATCTCATCCCCACACTCGCACCCGCACTCACACTCGTGGCTCTTTCTCCGTTGTCCCTCTCGTCGGGTTTAGCTGTCCAGATGGGAGGCATTGCTGGTTGTTGATGCGGCAAAATCGGGGGGATCGGAGATGACTGCCGATATGAAAAACAGAGCACCTGCATGCACATTAGGTGTCTGATGAATTGTCCATGCAGTGGCAATGTGCTCAACTTCCATTAGTTTGGGGTTCACATCATCCTCGAGCTGTATAATAGCAAGAACACTTGTGCCGCTCGTGCTGTTGCCTGTGGTGTTCTGAACATATCCAATCAGTATATCTGTTGCTGTTCATGTGGACGAATTTATTAGTGTATCTCCGATTCTCTATGGATTTGGCAGTTTGATCGTTGAGCTTTATTTTCAATGGCGCTAACGTTTCAGTTCTTTGCAACATGTGCACTTTAATTACGACCCGGCCAAATTTTTCGCGATAGGTGGCCAGTGTGTAAAGGAATTCGATCGAAAGTCGGTTGAGTTACGGTTAAAGTGCATTCTTCGCAAAAAGAAATTAGAGTCTAGTGTTTTTTAGTGATTGAAATCAGAGTCCAATAGCTTAACTGTGAAATTCATTAATCTCTAATTTTTCCCCGATGAATAGGGTTTCGTTAATTTGAGTGTTAAAAATTGCACTCCATTAGCTCCGCCCATTTTTCACTAGACAAGAAAAATTCCATGTGGTGTTTTATTCTCGATTTCCCCATCCTACGTGATTGTTTTCACCGCGAAAAAAACTTTCTTTAGGAGATACGTGACAAATTTTTTTGTTTTTGGTCGAAGAGATACGTGACATTAGAGGTGAGCGGTTTCAGGTTCCGGTTCGGTTCCGCTTAGAACCTGGAACCTACCCTCAGGTACAGATTCCTCATTTTTTGGAACCTGGAACTTATCCGTCAAAACGTGAAACTTAGAACCTACCCTGTCATAGGTTCCAGGGCCAATTCCAGGTTCCAACAGATTCTTTTTTTAATTTCATTTTTAATTAAACAAAACGAAAATAAACGCAACAATGACTAGTTATTAAAAAACAATATTTCGCTTAGTAGAAAAGGGGATAATATCTAACAACCTAGATCCATTTATGCATAATAGAAAACACCAAGAGTTCAGCATCATATAACTTTATTATCAATGGATCAGTGCAAATATATTTAATAGAATGATATTGTCAATAAAAGGCCAATTAGCAACACCAATAGCAAACCTCATTGATCTAGGAAAGAAACTTAAAACAATATAATAGTGGAGGAGGCAAAAACTAGCTAATTAGGACTCAATATTGCAAAGAGATATCTTCTATACAAAAAGCAATAGAGGACATATCGCAATGTCGTAAAAGCATTTATACAGCTAAGCCCCCATTGTGCAAGACTTACTTTGCTGATGTTCAACTTAAAAATCACTAGAAGTGATAAAATGAAAATAAATCAAAGGAAAACAATCCAAAGGTCCACCACTTAAGACATGCATGTTTACTGTCAGAAATCTTCTTACTTTCGAACAGCATAGACTGGGCCAGTGGCAGCCCTAGCACCAATATGCTATCAACATTGTAGGAAATGCAAAATAGACGAAGAGGAAATGAAACCTACCTCTTGCAGCATAAATCATTGCCAATTCCTGAAACCGAATATCATAACAGATGCCTATACCAATTCGTCCAACGTCTGCATAGAGCCAAAAAGAAAAGAAAAGAAAAGAAAACAACTCAAGCAACATATAGACCAGAAGACTCAGGCAACTAAATGTTCCATACATAGTTACTTAAGGAAAGAAAAGTTACCTTGCAGTGCTTGGCTTTCAGCACTCCAATGGAACCAAAAACACAGCAAGCGTTGTACAATCGATCATCACATCTTTCTGGGATTGAACTGCCAACTATGGTAACCTTCTAGGCCTTAGCAGCTTCAGATAACATAGCAGTTGAAGGAGATGAACCTCCATCAATGTCCTCAGCATAAACAAGGAAGCTATCATTTGAATAGGGACTGTTCCATATTTCCTAGCACAGAGTCAACAAAATCATGAGGTAAGCTACATGATTTTTACCTCCTTTTATAGATCGGCGTAGGCTGCAAATATGGCTGATTTTACTGAAAGCCGAAGCATGCAGTATAAAAACATAGCAATTACATAAGCATCAATAAGAACTTAGCCACATAAAGTCACCAAAAACTGATGAAAGAGACACGTGCCCGCTCAAGATGCTTTTATCCATTCTTTCTTCTAGTGCATGCCTTCACAAAAGGGCATTTGATAAGGTATACAAAGTTCTTGTAAGCCATAAATTTCCCATTTTGCAATCAGGAGGCACATCCAAACTTTCCGCAGCTACACGAAATCATGCAAAAAAAAAATGTCATTTCCATAGAGTTAGATGATTGGATTATCATGAGATAACAATGAATTATTCTAAATCAAAAGATGATCAACCAGGAAGATACATGCCTGTCCAGCTTTTCAAAGAGCAGCACATTGTGCTTCTGCTTCTTAAGGGGCCTGACATACATAAACTAAATCTGGTATCTAACATTTTTGTTACGAATAAAGAAAAATGAACTTCTCAGACAGAATAGTAACCTCAACTACTGGGATACCCATAAGTCTCAATAGTTTTTTGCAGTCTTCATTGTGTTGTTGTGTCACCTGCAATGGTATCAAAGCCATGTACCACATGCACACACATATCTGGTTAGCTACATAGATAGGTTTTTCTGGAAAACAGAGACAACATCAAACTTCTCATCGAATAGAACTAAAATATCGCACGGTAAGGAAGTGATCAAAACAAAGACAAACCTTCACATTTAAGGTAACTAAACGTATTCATAGACAATTAAAAAAAACGAGAAAAGAGAAGGCTACATAATAATAAAGTACCGTTGTGCAAGCTCTTGCTTCTTCAAATCAAGAGGTTTACCATCAAATACGTAGCTATCATAACAACATAAAGCATAATTCAGAGAAGCACAAACTTCATTCTTCTTAGCATTCTATCCCAATGAAAACATAGGAGGTAAAGAAAAAAGCTTACACTGGCTGTATCCCTGCTTTGAACAGCCTAATCGTTCGATAATGCATGCCTTGCAGATGACTACATGAGACAACAAATCAAAAAGCAGCTCAAAGTCAACACTTCCCAAGAACAAAGATCACATGGCAAGTACAAAATAATGTGACACACGTCGATCTCATATACATAAACCCCAGTCCAAGCAATAACAACTGAAGCATCAAAACAGAAACTCGAGCAAAGTGGATTATCATTTCCATGAAGTATTCCGATGCCAGTAGTGGTACCTAGTGACTTGACTAGCCTCATTGGTGAGCATCTGAGTCCCCTTCCTCCCAACCACAGCTTGATCCACCAATCAAAGACCAAAAAAAAAAAACCCTAACACTCAAAATCCAAATACTCGCTGACACCGAAACACACAATCAATCAGGAACATCAACTCATAAAAAGCAAAGCACTTAACGAACAACTGATAGATACTCATGCGGGCATTGACGGCGATACTCTAGCCGAAGTAGCTCTCCAGCTTCTACTCCCTCATCGCCTTAAGGGCATTGTCCACTAGTAGCTTCGTCAGCCTCTATCGAAATCAACGGACGACTCAATCAACAATGAAGAAGAGTGAGGTGGAACTACCTTGATGCCCATTTTCGGAAAGAAAAAAAAAATTCTCGAATCACGTCGCGAGCATGGGCAATGTTCCTCTCTTTATCCGCCGTCACTAAAAGTTGGCATAGCCCGATCTGAAACTGAAACCACACCACCCAAAGAAAAGACGTCAAATTTCGAGGTCGCATCGATGATCGAAGTCGAGGGGTTCGAGCCCATGCCTTGGCGAGGGGAGGAGTGGGCAGAGGGAGCGCGGATGTCAACTGACGCTTACTCTTGTCCTTGCTCGCTCCCTTCTTGCGCCTCCAGCCACAGGCCGCTCGATTGGTCACCAAAAAAACCCAGACTCGAAAATCCGCCGTGGATGAGCCGGACCGTGGTTGATGAAGACAAAGGAAGAGCCGAGGCGGACGCCGAACGAAGCGAGGAGAGGCGAGAGGGTCTCGTCGAGTCGTGGGTGCGGGGAGTGGGAGAAAGGGCGCAATGGAGGAGCAACCGAGAGAGAGAAATTTGTGAAGAAAAGTTAGGATTTTTATTTTTTACTAGGAAGAGTATCGGTTCCGGTTCCCGATTCCTGGTTCCGAAACCGGAACCGGCAGTTCCTAAAAAATTGGAACCGAGAGCCGGAACTGCTCACCCTAGAACCAGGAACCGAACCTTATCCGTCGGTTCAGTTTTTCGATTTCCAGTTCTATTCTAGAGCCATGCTCACTCCTACGTGACATTGGTGCGGCATCAAGTGGCCATCACATCATAACAAGACAAGAAAAAAGTTGAAAAGACAGAAAGACGGGGTGGGGAGAGGGGCAGCGAGGGCCTCGTCGGTGGCCGACTCACAAATTGTGCACTTTCGCTAGTTATGGTACTAAATAAGATGGAAAAATCGATAGAAGAAAAAGGTCTGCCTAAAGTTTTCCGTCTACTGAATTGCAAAGTTTACTTTTTGATAAGAATTTTATACTTGAGTTTCGAAGTCCAAATAAACTTCGTAAAATGCTTAAGACTCGAACGTATTGATCGCACAAATTTAAATTTTACGACTTCTTGTGAAATTATACACGCATCCCGATTTTGACGACAGCTTTGCAATACGTGCTGTATAGCTCGCCAATGACAGCTTCGTAGGACACAAATCTTTTGGCAAAGCTGTCGTGCTTTTCCTCGTAAAAATCAGCACGTTTTCGGAGCGAAATCGTTCGTCTTGCCAAATGAAATGGTGGCCAATTGAGTTTTTTGCTAGACAAATGTCTTGTCTGGGAGACAGCAGAAACTTTAAAAGGCACAGCCCCACCAGTGACGACGAATCCGTCGAATGGATGGATGGTCTGAGAAACCCTATGCAATGCAGATAAGCTCTCTTTCAAGAAGGGTGAAGACGCATCTCGAAAGTGGGAAAACGACCCCCTCCTTGTGATCCTCTTAGCTTTTGTAAAAACAACGATCCTGCCGACGAAGTTACATTATATTGATAATAATTGCACTAATAATGCTTACCGATTTCCCGATATATAATGAACCCTTACAAGTTTCCATTTTGATCAAATATGTACTAAAAATTTCATTTTTATTTCGCATTAGGGGTGAATTAAATTAGCTTTTCACGTACAAGACCGACAAAACTGAAAGATATGTACTGGAAATTTAAATACTAAAGTGCTGACATTTAAACGTTGAAAGTAAGAATATTTTTTTTGATAATTGCTAGAAATCTGATCGAAGTGCTGGGGAGAATTAACCAAAAAAAGCCTAAACCTATTCATAACCCTTTTTTTTGGCCAATTGTGTCATAAACATCACATTTTATCAATTGAATCCATATGGCCAATTTTGGTCGGAAATCGCTAACATAAACGTTGGTCATCCTACATAACAAGGCCAGCGTTATCCTACAGTTATGCTTGAGAAAAAAAAAAAAAAGAAGGAAAGAAAAGAAAAGAATAAAAAATTCAAAAAAATACTAAAATATTATTAAATGTGTCCACGCTAGTGTTGACCACACCACATTGGGCGGTTGACATCTATGTCAGCGACTTTCAGCCAAAATTGACTGGAGGGATTGAATTGGTACAAGTATAAAGAGTTTATGATTCAATTGGAAAAAAAAAAGTTTATGACTGAATTAGCACGATTGCAATAAGTTTATGGCTTTTTTAGTAATTTTCCCCGGAATATTGTTAGTTCTTAACAAACATGTGTAATGGGTCTTAACAACATATTCCAATTTTCATTAGATGTTTTTCCGTTGAATGGATAAACTGACTCATTATTCACTTAATTTAACTGTATTGTTTTCCTTGATCCAGTCAAAGCAGACTATTCGAGACTAAAAGTTCGAAAGCAATTAGTCTCATGACATTATACAAGTGAGAATCGAACCTAGACAAAACGTTAATGTGAATTCTCTATTGTGACGAAATTTAACATCACATATAGGATTTAGGGTTAATATCACGAAAAATCATTAACTGATATACTTGTGATAAATTTATCCCAAACTAATTGTTTTACCATCAAAAAGCTCAAACTGATATATTTGTGATAAAATTACCTTCTGTTAAATTGGATAAATATTACGAAAAATTACAAATTGGTACACCTATGATAAATGGAGGGTAAAATCCCAAATTGGTACACTTGTGAACTGCCATGTATTATCCAACTCAGATATTTGACAGTAAAACTAAATGGAAACTAATAGAAGGTAAAATTATTACAGGCGTACCAATTTAAGGTTTTTGGTTGTTCAAAAATTAATTTTGGATAAATTTATCACAAGTGTACTGGTTTAGGGTTTTTCATGACATTAAACCCTATGATTTATAATACATGCCAAATCCTAGACGAATTAAAAAAGAAATTTGAAAAATTATGATAAACCAAGCTAGGCCCATCAGTTAATGTGGATTCTTTATACTTGGGGCGTACTCTGGTTTCTTTTGTCGTGAAGAGAAGTACACATATTTGTGTGCTCTCACTTACCTTATTCTATAAATTTTGATTCGTGTCGAGCATCTTATCTTATATTATTTTGCATATTTTATGGTACCAATTTAAAAGGGAGCCACGGAGAATGTGTCATCCATCCAAGAATAGACCGCTCCTCGCTTCTGTCTTTCTCGATTATCTTTCCATATTTTTGGGGCTCTACTTTCTTTGTTTCCCATTTTCTTCTCTTCTAAGAATATTGGATAGGTTTGACCAAAAAAAAAAGAATATTGGATATGTAATTTTGTATCTTGTACCTAATATTTGAATGATCTTAGACTCGCATAACTTACGTTTCCATTAAAAAGTTTGGAATATCTAAGATATAAACATTTGAAATATTAGTCCATGTGTTTGTATAACAATTTGGTTCGATGAGGGCAAGAAGTGGTCGCCGGGCCAGAGGACTTGAACAAGAAGCGGCTCTTGACAGACTTTTAGGATGGCAAATGGGGCAGAAATGAATCGAACTGTGCACCGAAGAGAGAGAGAGCGATTCTAGAATATATATGTGAAAACTGGTGGAATTAACTTACAGAAACATCTTTTGACATAATAGTAAGCTTTACTTTAGAACTCTAAAGTTAAGGGAGCTCAAGTTAGAACACTATTATGATGTGTGACCTCTTGGGAAAGTGCTTGTCTGTATGTTAAAGGACAAAACCGTGAGGTTCGGTATGAGACAAGTGTTAAAGTGGACAATACCTCGAATGAGTTAAATCCAAGACGTCACAGTTTGCACAAAAAAGAGCCATATTACTAATGTGTAATTATTCAAAAGGAAAGATTAGTACCGGTGTCATTCAAAAAGCACAAAAAATCCTTTCACTTGTTTTGGTAGTTTCACATGGCCATTGAACCCATAATGTTTCATCTGGCCTCAAAGTTAAAAATCTAAACAAGAGGGTCATTTTTCTTGATCAAAGAATAGGGTTTTGGTAGTATTTTGATGATGTTGATTGACATTCATAGAATGTTCATGATAACTCGAGATGGAACTCATTAGGTTTGGTTTCAAGGCACGGACACACCATACACAAAAAAATTGTCAACTCCTTTCACTATCGACGAGAGAATACCTTTATCCCACGGCGGCATGCGAGTCGCGTCCTATTGTCTATCGGGGGGAGGGCCTGCGCAAGCCTTTTGAGTTAGCTCTACTTTTCGGGTCATGTTTTCATTCAATCCTAATCAAAGGACGCTTCATGAATTTTCTGGTTGGCGGGTTACAGATAATGGCATCACCACATTTACATATTCGTTCAAGGGATGATATCTATAACTGATCGACCACCAATCATAGACGTTGCCCACATGTAAACTTAACTAGATATGTATATATGATATGTACATGTCGATTACTCACTAATAAGAAGACCAGTTAGAGTCTTGGGAGGAGCATCACCCCTTTTGCAAGAACTCGTCAAAATAGATAAAGTGGGCCGTTTTCTTTTGTCAAGACAATTGTTCGGGCTAATCGGCCCGTCAGAGGGTCCAACCCGTTTCACACTCCAACAGAAAGAAACCCTAGAATTACAAAGAGCGAGACCCCAAGAAGATGACCCGAGTAAAACTACAACCTGGATTTGGACCCAAGATTCTCGACCAATTGGCGATTGAGATTGAAGAACACTGTGAAAATGGGAAGGCTGATCAACTACCTAAACTTCTCCTAATATTCTCGATCTCAAATGGGTGCTCCATTACCCGACTCCTCGAACAAGATGGAGTCGCAAATCGTGATGTCTTTCGACTTGTGCCGTGTTCACTGCCAAGGTTTGGTCACCAAATTGGACCATACTTTCGTTTCTCCGACCCGAGAGTTGGTGGGGTTTCGAGGAATATGTGTGGAGTTCGACCGTGGGTGGAACATGAGCAAAAGACGATGAAAGTCTCTACAACATAGAGCTTTCGCGAAGATGTCTGAGGGAACATGAGAAATAACAGTATCTTTCTTTTGAGTCTTCTCCTGAAGAAAATAAGAGTCAATCTCGATGTCTTTGGTGCGTTCATGGACGACAGGGTCTGAATTTAATATGCGCCGCGGGGCCGGCGGCTTCATGATCACGAAACAGTTGTGTAGGAAGAACAAGAAGGGCACGTGAAATTCTGCTTGAGGCCATGACAGTTCGCAAGTTGGCGACAGACACGACACGATACTCGGTTTCGACAGAAGAATGAGCAACCGTCGGTTGCTCCTCAATACTTCTAGGAATTAGGATGATGACCGAGAAACGCAATCAATTTGACGGTAGAACGACATGACATGGGATGAAAGAATTTCGGATCCACTTCTTCGCACAGATAACCACGGAAAGAAGAGTTATTCACATCTATCTGATGAAGCTTCGAATGCTGAAGGGTATGGAAAAATGGATCGCGCAATCCACCGCAAAAGAGACATTAACATAGAAATATAGACGAGAAATAGATAGCAAACACACAGGGATTTACATACTATGGTCCGGGTTGTGACCTCAATCACAGGGAGAGTCGTAGCGACAAATTCAAACTTCAATCTAGTCTCTTAGTCTCAAGCCTCGATCAGAACTCTCATGGTGTTTTTTTCCGGAAAAAAACTCACAATAAGAAACATAAACGCTCAAAAGGTTACGAAGAGCAATCCAAAAGAAGTGCCAAAAAATGACCACGTGCTCTGGATCAATATTCCATTCGGTCCTTCGACTTTGATTCTCTTCAATTCAATCCCTATACTAGTAATAATTCTTCTTATTTTTGCACATTTAGATATTAAGATAGCTTTTTCCTCTAAAAATGCTGTCCACGCGCGTTCTACGTGGAAAAAGTGCACATTCGATCTCTCATATAACATGATTTTGCAATGAAAATCGGAAATTGTGTCACCACACATCTTTTTACTCCCATAATTTTTTGAGTAAAAAAAAAGAAAAGAAATTTATCGTTCTCCGGTTGGCACAGATGTGAGCCCCGTGATTGATATAGAAATTTTTTTTCATTTTCACAAAATATAATTCTATTTGCAGATTTTACAGATTCCTACAATCCAGCGTGTTGACTTTCCATAGTTGACTTTTTTGCATGGGGACTGGAGGTCATTGTTCATGTCACCTTCCCCGCGACCTGTGGAACATCTGCCTTCTCCCCCCACAACAAAAAAAAATGTTTCTTTTCAAAAATCAAATTCGGGTGGAGCCATTTCCAAGCCTTTATTTTATTTTTAAAACACAATTCGACCAAATTAACCTCACTCACAAAATTAATCATTAACTTTTTTCCGCTTTCCTCTTGAACCACAATGACGGGAGAATTTTTTTTAACAACTGTTCGCGAACTCGACATGTGGATTTAGTGTTGATAAAAGATGAATTTCTAAGTAAAATCATGCTTGGAAGTCGGATAACAAATTTTCTCTGTTCATCGCAAATTTATCGATTTGTGGACTATATATAATGCTGTCGGTTTTAGCTATTAGAGAATTTTTATCAAAGCCTTTAGGTGATTTAAATGGAGGGGCAAACCTAATTACCATTCCACTTTATTTTAAATTCATTTGTCTTCATAAAAACACCAATTACTTTCTACATGGTCTTTTTAAAAAAAATCGTTTTCAGTCTTTCGGGTTTCAAGATTGGAAGGGACAGACAAAATTTATTCCAAATTGTGTCTCTAGCTGGTGTTTAAAAAAAGGGTCAATACCACGAAAAATCCTAAACTGGTACACCTGTGATAATTTTATCATGAACTATTTTTTTTACCACAAAAAATCCTAAACCGGTACACCTATGATAAATTTACCCCGAACTATTTTTTTGATCACCAAAAACCCCAAACTAGTACACTTGTGACAATTTTACTCCGAACTATTTCTTTGACCACCAAAAACTCTACACTGGTACATCTGTGACAATTTTACCCCCGAACTAATTTTTTGACCACTAAAAACCCCAAACTGGTACATGTATGACAAATTTACCCTCTGTTAGTGTCCATTAAATTATATTAATATCACAAAAAATCACAAATTGGTAAACTTGTGACAAACTGAGGGCTAAAATCCAAAACCGGTACACATGTCAATTACCACGTATCATTAAACTTAGCAATTTGACAGTAAAATTTAACGGAAACTAACGGAGGGTGAATTTGTCACAAATGTACCAGTTTGAAATTTTTGGTGGTCAAAAAATTAGTTCAGGGATAAAATTGTCGCAGATATACTAATGTTGGGTTTTTTATGGTCAAAAAAATAGTTTAGGATAAAATTGTCACAGGTATACTAGTTTAGGGTTTTTTGCGATCAAAAAAATAATTTGGGGTAAATTTGTCACAGGTATACCAGTTTGGGGTTTTTCGTGATATTAACCCAAAAGAGTCTCTATCTAGGTGCACATTCCATGAGGCTTTTTTTAGCTTTTCTGGTACAAGAAATACATTATTCCACTCAGAAGGAATTTTATTTAAAGTAAACCAAGGTAAACAAAAAAATAGATGCATGGATCACAATTGCCTAAAAATTGTGTAATTAAAAATTAATACATGATAAACCGAATCTGAACACTAATTTTGTCAGTTGCCTTAAACTTGACGTGTTTTAGACAAAAAAAAATTGTGGAAATAGCTTTGTCCAATTTTTTATTCCACGTTATATAGTGTACCTTGGACCTGAGTATGTTCTTAAACTATTTCGCTTGAATTTTGGGACGTTAAAATTCTGGGGTATTTCATAGGGAGAGGGAGTAAAAAACCATCTCTCCAATTGAGGAGATTTGGCATGTGGACACTGACATGTTAAAATAATGAGCACGGTCCTATTAGTCCATCAAATGTATACATTTGGATAGGCGGGGCAGCCCTAGTTGGATATTTACATCCTTTGCTTTGGTCAATCGCCTTAAAAATTGTGTTTTAGAGGAAAAAAATTGTGGAAATAGCCCTGCCCAATTTTTTATTCCACATTATATAGTCTACCTTTCCCAGTTGTTAGAAAGGAGAGAAAAGCAGATAAGATTCCTTCCTACAATTAAGGTTATTTTAAGTTTGAACTAAACCTGTTTTGTACTTGACCAATTATATCGGAAAAGAGAATGATCCACTTGTCCGAAGAATAATCATGGTTTGCATCATATATAATCTGGATTTTCTGCAATATAAAAAACCAGAAAGTTAAGAACAAATTTTGATGGCCCCATTTACGATGTGAAAAAACAATAGACAAAATTATCAAATCGTAGATTCGACGCTACATGTACGAGATATTCAAAATACTTAGTAAATTGTATATTTTAGATGGCACATAAATGCATATGGTGTAAGTACATCAAAAGTTTTAATCTCTAATTCATAAGATCCAACGATTAGTAGATGCTTATCGTATGGTATGGCACAAACAATTCTGAGAAAACTTCACATTTCTCAATAAATACACCTTGCATCGGTGATGTCGAGTTTTTAAATTTGAGGGGGTGGCGCACAAAATTCACCGAAATCTAAACTTGAAAAGGTGAGGCGTACAAATGTTGCACGAAGGTTTCGAAAAATACGGCAGATATCAAAATTTATCGACAAGAACGATATTGTACAGCCCGTGGCTCGTGGAATGGCAGCCGCCATTAGCTCCCGATCGAGCACTTCCCTACCCAGTAAGGATAAATGGAAAACAAAAACCCGGAAATTGTCACTAATTCCTGCACCAAAGACCACAAAAATTGAAAGAAAAAGAAGAATAATAAGAACAATAACAAAAGTGAAATTAACCTTAACTAATCCAACAAGCCAGTTGACAGAGTAGGACACGCGGTCAAAAGTCAAAGCAAGCAGCTGGATCTCTATTAGCAACACGTTTTCCATTTTACTTTATTAGTTTTGACTTTGCCCCTCGTCGCTTTGAGAATCCGCGTTGGAAAGGGCAAGAGGGGTAAAGGACGAAAAAAGCCCTCTTTTGACTTTCAACATTTTTGGCCCACCAAATCGTATAATTAGAGTTTGAAAAATTGATTTTTGTTTAGCAATTGAAACTCCATAATTTCAAATATCTATAAATAATGATGTTTATCAAGTTGCAATCATGTAGAATTTTTTCATTGTTTTAAAATTTCAAATGTCTTTTCCTTTTGAAAGAATAAGTGACTTTCCTTTTTTACCAGAAGAGTTTCAAAAGAGTCGCTTAGATCTAGGGATCTCAACTTGTAATAACTTTGAAAGCATTAATATTAGTTCAAAGTTTAGATGATATTTTGATTTTTCTAGATTAATAATGGGATATCCGAAACTTTTAGCCACTCTACAAATTTCATTGATGGCCCACGTCTTAAAACATCAAGGTAATTTTGTTATGCAAAGTTCGTTTTCCATCCTAATACGTAATATGTGCACTCGAAATTCCTACACGATGACCGTTATAAAACCTCTAGAGCTCGTGTGATCTATTGAAGTGAAAAGAAAAATGTTAATAGCCACGTTGTATGTCTAAGTACCTAATTGACCGTAAATGGCTTTCTGTTAATCTATCATTTCTAGAAAATCAAACGCATGAAAGTCCAAGAAACAAATTCGTGAAATACTATTTCTCTAAAAAAAAAAACACGTCCTTATTTTCGGCATTTACAATAACATGAATGACGTATTTCTAGCTTTTTCACCATATATAGCCCCTAAAACCCTAAGTTGGGGGGTGTGTTTGTCGGGCCGCCTAGCCACTCGAGTCCTGTTTCAAGCGTTACCACTTTCACAAAATTAGTCGAGTATTTCACGTATCCACAATTAAAATTATCTAAAGCGAGCTTTCTCGTCGGCGAGAAACATATTCGAAGCCTCATAAGCAAATGATACACAAATCTTACTAGGCATACAAATGGAGGGTTACAAACATGCCACTTGTCCAAACGGTTGGGTGATCAAACATAATTTGTGTTGGCGGATCAAATTACTCCTTATGCCCGTACCATTATTAAGGAAAGCTGTGAATAAATCATTTTATCGAAAAATATCGAATGAATTATTACCTTTTATTTATTAAAATTTATTTTCTCCCGATACACTGAATGTGGGGACGCCGCATTTAATTTCTATTTGGGAGCAAGCAGTCGAATCCCACGCGAGAACGTGCCGAAAAGTAGGACTCGATCGGGACGTAATTTCCTTCGACTTTCTGGAGAAATAAATTCTTTTTATTATTGTCTTTTCGGTCGGATTCTCGAGAAAATAAATTCGACGTGGAAAGAGAGAGAGAGAGAGAAAATAATTGCATGGGCCATGCTTCTTGTCGTCAAACGGTCAACTTGTCAACCTGTAATTTGCCACCTCGGAAACAAAGTAAAGCAAGAAGTGATCCTTAAATGCACACCCCTTTGTTTATTTAATGAATTAATACCATGAAAAATCTTAAACTGATACATTTCCGATAAATTTATTCTAAATTAATTTTTTGATCACAAAAAACTCTAAACTGATAAATTGTGATGAATGTACTCTCCGTTAGTTTTTGTTAAATTAGATTAATATCACGAAAAATCATATATTGTTACATCTGTGATAAATGAAGGCAAAAATCCTAAAACAGTATGCCCGTAAACTGTCATGTGTCTTTCAGCTCAAAAATTTAATGAAAAAATTCAACAAAAATCAACAGAGCGTAAATTTGTCACAGGAATACCGGTTTGGGATTTTTTATGGTAAAAAAATTAGTTTGAAATAAATTTATCACAGATGTGTTTTTTATTATGATATTAACCCTTATTTAATATGCTATTTAGTGTTTATGTAAGAGTCATGAAAAATCAAAGTCATTATGGAGTTGAGGGTTTGTAAAATGCAATTCATATCAAATTAAATTGATATGGTGCGATTAGGATGCTCGATCGGTACACATAAATATGATTCTTACCGGTAGGGCATGATATAAACGGGGTCGAAATTCTTAATTTGAAACATAAGATATTGTCTTTGACAAGCATGTGCTAGCTACTTGATAGTCACGTTATTAAGAATTCTCTAGAAAATTATGCGAACATCAATGATCTTTTAACTGTCACCATGTGCTCTCAAAACCTACTTAATTAAATCGATCTATCGATGTTCTTGGCGTGATCTTTTACAGGGACCTTATTAGAATTATAAAGTATAAGATATGGTCTAGGACAAGTAAGTGCTAGCTCCTAGGTGGTGGTCATTATTAAGAGTTCTTTAGAAAATTATATGCGACATAGTGATCTATGACTGCCACCATGTGCTTTCAAAACTTATTTAATTAAATTGATTGATACTTGTTTTTCAAGCGATTTTGATAAAGATCATTATTTGAAGCATTTAACTGTAACCAAGTCCTCACCTCATCAGACACAGACAAATTTCTTTATAAAGCTTGATCAACTCCTTACATTGCAACGATCCACACCACCATCGTCTCAATTAGCGTCTTCAATTTGTTTTGGAGAGCGATGAGGTTAAAGGACTGTTTTTTTTTCTCAATGTCGTATTTGCAAAATTATCATAAATTTGATGGAACATTAGTGGCGACAAGGGTAATTATTGAGGAAAACTCAAAGTATCCTCATAAAAAATTTCATCAATTCCGATTTGTCTACTACATTTAAAGAATTACCACTATTCATAATGAGGCAACGGTAAAATTTTAAATTAGGGATTAAAATGAAATCATTGTTTTTTCAAAGAGAGTATAGAGTGGGCACCGTCTCAAATAAAGACCTAAAGTGGGATCATTTTCTCAAAGAGCGCCTAGAATGGACATTGTCTTAAATTAGGATATGAAGAAATCAGTTTAATCTAAGGGTATGAAATGAACTTCATCCGATTTACTCTGTTTCTATTTTTCCTTCTTTTTTTTTCCATATAATCAACTATGCATGAAAATTCCAATGAAAGAATGGAAGGGTCTAGAACGGGAAAGATTATAGAAAGCCACAGTTCAACAGTTCCAAGAACTGCTCATTTTGTCCATACTTCAAATTAGAAAAACTTTTTTCAATGTTGATTGGTGATACAAATACCACAAATTCCCCAACAAGTGATCATATCCAAATCCACTGGGCACATGATAGATTCGCAAATTCATTGAGTGTGAAAGGCTTGAATTCAGCTTGAACATATTTAAGATAAAATTAACAACTTGAGACCCTTATTTGAGACTAAGTTGGCTACTTCAAGCCATTCTTTGAGATAAAGTACACTATGGGTCATCTTTTGATAAAACGACCCCTTTTCAGGCTACTTCCCTTGGACTCAATAAATAACCATTCATTCTCATGATATGGCCATGCCCTTTTGAAATCATCAATTAGCGGTTGGTTCTACTGTTGCCAGCAGCAGAATATCTGTCGAAATCGTCAGAACGACTCTTTTTAGAACGACTCTTGAAATCATCATTTCAGGCTACTTCTCTTTGATAGTGTCAATGTACTTTTGTTAGACCGTCTCTTGCTCAATAATGCTGAAATCTTGATCAACTTTGGTGCTCATTTCCAGATTCAAAAGGCTTGAAGATAATTGTTGGACACCATATTGAGGTTGGCAAAAGAACGTTACATGTCTTCCACCCTATGATATTGGCAGTTGCTTTTGCCAACAATCTGCTGCCCCAGTGACAACCTATTGCACCCGATAATTCTGGTCCTTCTAAGCATATTAGCAATTGCGACTTTGCTAAGCTATTCACCGTCATAGACCTTCTAAGCTATACTGAAAAATTCCCGTTATAAACTTCTTCACCATCACCAATGTCCATCCAACTGTATACCTTATCTTGGTCCTTCCAAGCCATCATGAATATTCCCGTTCTTCTCCACTTATTCATGCTCGATCAAGATCCTTCCAGATGTTCACTTTATATGAAGATCCTTCCAACTTGTAAACATCTTAACACCCAATAATTTGTTCACCCTCAATATCGTTAGTGATCCATCGATATTGGTAGAACACTTTTGACAAAGGCAGAGCACTCCTCATATCAGAATCTCACGGTGCTAATTATGATACCATCTGCATTGTGGCTTGTGTGTTTATCACATGGTACTACTCAACTAATACACACATTTGTAGCCTTTAATTGTCTTTATCTTCATCAAAACAACATATGAGATTATCCTAACAGAAAAAAATGGTTTTATGGTGCTTGATAATAAGCGAATCCATGAAAGGCAACTCGTATCGTAAAAAATGGCAAGTAATGACTAACAAATTGGAATCAACATCTTCTTTGTTTATTTTGGAATTTATCAAAATAACAAAATTATGAAATCATATTTGCAAAACGTTATAGATGATGCTGTCTTTTGGGAACATAGAAAATTTGAGCATTAATGAGGTATATCCAGGATGGTAGACAAGATTTATAAAAAAAAAAAAACAGATCAGATTTATTGAAAAAGAAAAAGAAAAAAATTCGTGAGAGATAGAAAATAGACATAGAGAGACTTATCCTTCTCACTTGGACACGCAGCAAGAAACAGGAAAAATGATTAAATTCTCGATTTTTCTCGATTTAAACTTGTTGTTTTCTGTCGTCCAAATGCCGGGAAGTCCAAAAACAATTTATCGTAAATGGTTTTTCACCAAACAAGCCGACCCTTAGGCTCCGTTCATTTGGCAGAAAAATATTCTCCCAGAAAATATTTTCCGGGTTTTCCGGTGTTCGGGGAGCGGAAAACGTTTTCTGTGGGAAAACATTTTCCTTCCCCCCTCACAAAATAGCCTAAGTCTATAGGAAATGACTTCCGCTTCTGAAAAGCGGAAATAATTTTTCGACAAACTCCTCCTTCTCCCCTCCGATCGTCGGCTGCCGCTGCTATTGCTGCCGTTGGTCGCAGCCGCCGCCGGTCACTCGCTGCCCGTCACCTGCCACTGCCAGTCGCCCGCCGCCACCGGTCATCCCCCGCAGCCGGTCGTCGGTAGCCGCCGCCGCCGGTCGCCGCCGGTCGCCGCCGCCGGCAAAAAATATTTTCCGAAACTTTTTCATATTGGTTGCCGAATACCAAAAAATTATGTTTCGGAAAAATATTTTTAAGGAAAATGACTTTCGAAAAAATATTTTTCAAAAATATAATATTTTTCGCCAAACAAACGAAACCTTATATTACCATGACGTCGAATTTATTACTCGCCAGACAAACTCGACCTAAGTTTGAGGTTTTGGATATAAAAGGCGCAAAGTAGAGTTGAAAAATGAATGCCGCGCGGATCCCGAGTTCGACTTTCCAAGAGGCTCAGATGAAAGGCAAAAACAAGTCTTACCTCCAATTTGGAGGACGCTCATAGTCAGATCCATTCTTCGATACGAAATGGTGTTTCCGTTTGACTTTTCCTCACCAAACATTGCCGCGGTCCTCACCATGAAATATTCCAAAGTAAAGAAAAACTCTTATCCCAAATTTTGCGGACACTCACATCATTAACTGCCATCCGCAGCTGCATAGCACAGAAACTTCCGCTCTCCCTCTTCCTCTTCTTCTTCTTCTTCTTTTTATGTATCTCTGCAACTTGAAAATTACTCATTTTCTGTTCCAATCATAACGTGGCCATTGACCGCCATCACTTTCGTTTCATACTGTGCCAATGCCGACCCGCTTCCAAAACCCATATGGTATGGATATAAATGGACCCTCCTCATTGCGCTTATAGCACAAACCACCCGAACTCCTTCGCTTCTGCAGAAGGAAATTTATATTCCTAATTCTGAAATCTCTCTCCGGCGTCACCTTCTTCGCTTTCAGTTCATTCCCCACTAACCCTAAAAAGGAGGGGAGGAAAAGAAAGCCTCCGAATTTTCTCGGCGATTCTTGATCTCATCAATTCTTTTTCTGGGAAAAGTCTTGTCGTTTCCCGGATTCCTACTGATATAGAACGGGGTCAAATGATCCTTTCTTTCTGTTTCTTTGGTTTAGTGTATTAGTTCGAACTCTCTTTTTCTGGGTTTGATTGTATTTTGCAGTTCGATCCGTTCGTCATTCTTTCTGCTCCAGAGATTTTGTATTTTCGATTTTAAAGATGAGAAGCGAAGGAGCTTTTTACTATTCATCGGACAACAACAATAATTCGGATACGGAGAGCACCGGCAGCGACGGCCGCGCAGCCTTCAGTGGGCCGCTCGGATCAGCCCTTCACAGCTCCAAGCGATCCTCGAGAAAGAGCGCGAGGTTCAACATCCCTCTGGAGACGGCGGGGCTCCAAAGCGGGAGTGCCACCTCGAAAGCCGAGGATGATGACGGCGAGCCGTATGTCGAGATCACCCTCGACATACGGGAAGATGGCGTTGCCGTCCACAGCGTGCAGACCGCCGGCGGGGCAACCGACCTCGAGGACACCGAGCTGGCGCTGCTCACAAGGAGGAAGTTCGAGACCCGGAGGTCGTCGTCATTCGGGTCGTCAGTCCTCCAGAGCGCCTCGTCCCGTTTCCGGCAGGTCTCGCAGGAGCTGAAGCGCATCACCTCGCTCTCACGGCGGCCAACGACACCAGCAAGGCGCTTCGACCGGACGAGGTCGGCGGCAGCAACCGCGCTCAGGGGCCTCAAGTTCATCACCACCAAGACGGGCGGCGCCCCCGTGTGGCCATCAGTCGAGAAGCGATTCGACCAGTTGACCGCTTCGTCGGGCGGCCTCCTGCATAGTTCCCAGTTCTGTGAATGCATAGGTAAATTAAAAAAACCTGAAAAAGTACTCCCATTTCTTTTGTTATTGCACTATAATTTACTAGTTCTTTACAGCTCAATAATGTCCGTTTCGTGTGTTAATATTTGCGATTAGGAATGAACAAAGAGTCAAAGGACTTTGCGAACGAGCTGTTTCGGGCACTTGCACAGAGGCGTAACATATATGGCGACACCATCAACAAGGATCAGCTCAGGGAGTTTTGGGAACAGATCAGCGACGAGAGCTTCGACTCGAGGCTACAAGCTTTCTTCGACATGTAAGCAAGCAGTGCTTCATACGAGTGTTCATACTAATTTTTCGTTTTCGTGTAGGTATTGAACAAGTTAATTTTATTGTAAAACAAAATGATTATTAAAACGACATGACTGTTCTGTGTGATGCAATGTTAGGGTGGACAAAGATGCCGATGGGAGAATCACCGAGGAAGAAGTCAGAGAGGTATACATACAATGCCACCTAAAAACTAAGATCTGGTCAGAGAAGCCTGATGAATTACTGTGATTATTAATATTAATATTGTTATTATTATTATTTTCTGTGAGTCTATTTATAAATAGAAGTTGCTCGGACGTGGAATTGTTCAATTCAATTGAAAGAAAATAAATTCTTTTTTTTTTTGTGTAGATCATCAGCCTCAGCGCATCAGCGAATAAGCTATCAAATATCCAGAAACAAGCTCAGGAGTATGCAGCTCTCATCATGGAGGAGTTGGACCCGGAGAATAAGGGATACATCATGGTATATACCATTAAACACTTCTGTTGATTTAAGACATCGTTAATTAGTGAATAATTTATTTACATCACATGTAATTTGGACAAGTGCTACGAAATTTAAGGTGGTCATTATTAGCAATAAAGTAGAATCACTTATCGAAATGAACTTTTTCATTAGGATTTTTCACTAGGCACGTATGAAATAGCCATCCATATGAAACACGTTCTTGATTTGCCCTATGCAGGTTTACAACCTGGAAACACTGCTCTTGCAAGCTCCGAATCAGTCCGTGAGGGTCGGAGACAGCAAAGTCCTGAGCCAGCTTTTGAGCCAGAAGCTCAAACCGACCATCGATGATAGCCCGCTCCACCGATGGGGCCAGAGGGCCAAGTACTTCCTGATGGACAACTGGAAGAGGCTGTGGGTCATGGTGCTATGGATTGCGATCATGTCGGGCCTCTTCACATACAAGTTCATCCAATACCGGAACAGGGCGGCTTTCGGGGTGATGGGCTACTGCGTCTGCGTCGCGAAGGGTGGCGCCGAGACGGTCAAGTTCAACATGGCACTCATATTGTTGCCCGTCTGTCGAAACACCATCACGTGGCTCAGGAACAAGACCCGGTTGGGTGCTGCGGTCCCCTTCGACGACAACCTTAACTTTCACAAGGTAATGCGTCCATTATTTTAATTACAGAGATTATCACTAATCTAATGATGAAATGAGAGACTCCACATAAGAATACTTACACAATTAAGCAATGGAAAAAATTGTGGGAATCATCTACTATTGTATACTATGACAAAAATACATGTCAAGAGGATATACACAATCATTTTGCTTGCAATTCATAGTCACATTTGGCTAATTGTAAATTATTGTATCTCACTAACTTCATGGACTTTTGTTGCTCGTAATAATCTTGATTCAGAGATCTCGATAAACACCTTGATCTTATAACATATACCTTACATATGTACAATCGCAGGTGATCGCGGCAGGGATAGCTGTCGGGGTTGGCTTGCACGCAATCTCTCACTTGACGTGTGACTTCCCGAGGATCCTGCGTGCAAGCCCCGAGGTGTATGCACCCATGAAGCCCTACTTCGGCGAGGAGCAGCCCCCGAACTACTGGTGGTTTGTGAAGGGAGTGGAGGGCGTGACGGGGATCATCATGGTGCTCCTGATGGTAATCGCTTTCACGTTGGCCATGCCTTGGTTCAGGCGGAACAAGGTCGACGTGCCCGGGCCCTTGAAGAAGCTCACGGGCTTCAACGCCTTCTGGTACTCGCACCACCTCTTCGTCGTGGTCTACACGCTGCTCGTCGTCCACGGGATCAGGCTCTACCTCGTCCACAAATGGTACAAGAAAACGGTAACCTTCCTTTCCCTCCTTCCAATTGTTACAACTTTAGTCACAGTTGTTACTTCCAATAATGTTCTTCTCTCTTTAATTACTATTTCTTCAATTATGATCGCAGACATGGATGTACTTGGCAGTGCCGGTGACCCTCTATGCATGTGAAAGGTTGATCCGGGCTTTCAGGTCCAGTATCAAGCCGGTCAAGATTCTCAAGGTATTTTAATACAAACCCTAAACCAAACGGCCTTACCAAAAAAGAAAAAAAACCCCTAAACCAAACGGCCATAGTTTAATCTGCAGATTTCTACTCATCATCATCTGTTGCAAATAATTAACCAGTAATCTATTCATCAACCAATGAAGATGTCAATATGTTAATATAAAAAACTTGATGGGCAATGCAGGTGGCGGTTTATCCAGGGAATGTACTGGCACTGCACATGTCGAAGCCCCATGGCTTCAAGTACAGAAGTGGGCAATACATGTTCGTGAACTGCTCGGCTGTTTCTCCCTTTGAATGGTAGCTCTCTCTCTCTCCCTCTCTCTCTCTCTCTCTCTCTTGGCATTTGTGATGATACATGATGTTGATGCATATGTAAACCTATGGAAAGTTCGAGCGTTAGTATCTAAATGAGAGAATTACTGGTGTTTGATCATGAGCAGGCACCCATTCTCGATCACTTCTTCACCGGGAGATGACTACCTCAGCGTTCACATTCGGACATTGGGAGATTGGACAAGGCAACTGAAAACCGTGTTCTCGGAGGTTGGTTTCATGATTGATTAATCACCACTCGTGGGATTATGGTTCTAAGGGTTTCTGGGAGCTGATTAATTACATTTTATGGATTGGTAGGTGTGCCAACCTCCACCCGTTGGGAAGAGCGGATTGCTGAGGGCTGATTGCGTTCCAGGAGGAATCATCCCCTGGTAAGACTTTCTAGCTAGGTTGCACTAAGTTTAAAGGAAAACGAAACTTTTAAATCTTGAAATAATCAGTCGGTTTCCCGAGATACACGGCAATCATAGGGTGAGAAAAATGCCCAAAAGGTGCAATGATGAAGATGATTTCAATCATTTCATTCACCTTGTGCTTTTATAGTGGATCTGTTTAGTTAACACTCAAGCGCGCCTGATTTAATAGTTCGCATTGATTATGCTTATATATAATTAAAAGAACGTTTCTTAGTTAATTGATGTCAATTTAGTGGAAGGAGAAATCAAACTTTTCAGTTCTTGCCGGATACTAAAGATGGGAGTTAAGATTTATAAAAGTCGAGCCTCCAAACAATAAGAAAAGGGATCAAACGAGAGTCGGTAGTGATTGATCTAGGGAATTGCTTAAAGAAATGATGTGCCAAGTCCGTGATAGATTTAAAAAACATAGTACAAGACCGGAAGAATGAGACCCTACAGTCTTGTTTGGTTTTATCTTATTTTCCTTTATGGTGTCATTAATCATTGTTGAAGGAAAAGATGGTGCATTCAATTTAAAAACTGTATGATTGAATAATTTGTTGATCCATGATTGCTTTTTTTTCCTAATTTGTTCAGCTTCCCAAAGATATTGATCGACGGTCCTTATGGAGCACCCGCACAAGACTACCAAAAGTATGAGGTAGTGCTCCTGGTGGGGCTAGGGATTGGGGCCACGCCCATGGTGAGCATCGTGAAGGACATCATCAACAACATCAAAATCAAAGAAAATGAGCAAGACCACTTCAATTCGTTGGAAAGTGGTAGGCCCATCTCGCCACTAACGCCGGATGATGACAACAGCAACAGCAACCACACCAATCACGGTCACAAGGTGGGTCACAAGGGGGGCAACCACAGCAGAGGAGGGTTCAGGACCAGGAAGGCCTACTTCTATTGGGTGACCCGGGAGCAGGGCTCGTTCGAGTGGTTCAAGGGGATCATGGACGAGGTGGCCGGGATGGACGAGCGGCGGGTCATCGAGCTGCACAACTACTGCACCAGCGTGTACGAGGAGGGCGACGCCCGGTCGGCCCTCATCGCGATGCTCCAGACACTGAACCACGCGAAGCATGGCGTCGACGTCGTGTCTGGGACCCGGGTCAAGTCCCACTTCGCCAAGCCCAACTGGCGCCAGGTCTACAAGAAGATCGCGCTGCAACACCCGGAGACAAGAGTTGGTGGGTTCCCACTTAACCTAATCCCCACGCCTGCCATGTCTTTTAGTGAAGCTGTTTGATGTGGACAATTGCTCACATTATTTGTACTACGATGAACAATTTTGCAGGAGTCTTCTATTGTGGGGCACCAGCGTTAACAAAGGACTTGAGGCACTTGGCTCTGGACTTCTCTCACAAGACCTCCACCAAGTTCGACTTCCATAAGGAGAACTTTTGAAGAAGCTTGAAGAGCTAGGAGCAAAAGGATGTGGCATGGGCTAAAAAATGTATAGATAAAGCTAAAGGTGAATATTATATCGGTTAGTTATAGTAAATATATTCGTAGCGATGTGTAAAGAACCGGTACTAATTCGGGATTAATGCCATCCCTGCTTGGGATTTGAATGATGTGCCCTCATATTAGATTTAACCTGACCCAAACCTAATTGCAAATATAGAGCTAGATATAGGGAGTTATTTCATTGTGTAACCCTGATCAGAGATGTATACCTCAAGTTTATAATATCATTTGTTAATCGCATCACCTTGGAATTGATAGGTGGTGATGTTCCGCATCTCGAGGACTTTTCGTTCATTCTTCTTTTCAGTTTTCTGTATAGACATCAATGAATTACCTCGGAAATAATACCCTTGATTAGCATCCGTTGATGGGACATAGTTTGGAACAAAATGATTTCCCGAAAGGCCCTTCCGGATCACAACTTTATCGTAAATGAAGAATTTAAAATTGTCATAAACCATCTCATCAAAAGGCGATCTCTAATCTCGGACTTGGTTATTTGTTCAAGTTCATAGTCACGCGAAAGCGATACATCGTAGAATGGTCCATACCCAGTTCATCCTTCGGAACAACGGGAGCCAAACCCCCAAAGCAATAAATTTAGGTTTGGTTTGAACTAAGTTGTTCTCCTCATCAATTCCTACTTCTAGATCTTTTTTCACCCATCACGTCAAGTGAATCTTGTATCAAATGGAGAGGAATTATATTCTAAGGCTTTTCCGGATCACTTAGAAGTTACTTTGTTAATTGAATATTTTTCTTTCTTCCATTAGCTTGACACTAAAATATCTTGGTGGATCACCCACCCTGTTGTGGGTGCGTTGGCTCGGGCAAACGTCCCTCATCTCGCTGGGAGGTGGAGAGGGTTCAATTCTCCGTGCGCACACTTTGCACAACTTGAGTGCGGCGCCGTGCTAGCGTCGTCCCGGGTTTACGTTGTCGGCTGTTGACTGTATGGCGGTTCCCAAGTCATCAAAAAAAAAATATATCTTGGTGGATCCATTTAGTTTTTTTTTTTTTCGATTAATCTAATGACACGAGGGAAGCAAGAAGCATCAACCCTAGATTTACTTTTGAAAACACTAAGTCTAAACATAGGAAAGTTGATGAACATGTTCTTTCATTGGTACCAGAAAGACAGATTTTCTCTTGAAGTGGGAAATCCACCATAACACGCCACTAACACGGGATGATTACACTTAATTCAAAGGCGTAATGGATGGCTTTTTCGGACATTAAGCCTGTTAATCATTGAATTTTGGGAACTGTTGATCCTTTTATTTTTGTTTTATTTAAATTGGTTTTAAACTTTTCACCAACTATATTTTTGACGTGCACATTGGTACTGGGGGAACTGTGCTAATTGATAAGACTGAATTTTCACGTGCCACCAGTTGTTCACTATCGTTAGTGCGATGCTGAGGGGGACCGGATCCCTTTTAGCTATTCAAGAATCATGGGTACGATTGGACATCTTCCCGAGCCTCACTCGCGTGAATTGGAAGAACCTGAGTCAAAAGATCCATCTTTGATTTTTTTCTTTCTCTTGGTCAAAAAAAAAAAATCTTTGATTTTCCTCGAGTCGAGACCCCCGATCCTCGTCTGATCCCGACGGCGAGAGCTATTGGAGAATTGGTAAATAAGCCATCACAATCAACAATGATCAATATCTACAGGGTCGATATCAAAGAGTTTTTAGATCCGATAGTTCTATATATATAGAGGAGATTATTGTTGCCACCTTAGTATCCCGGAGAAAGTACCTTATGCATCTATTTTACGCATAGTTGACCGGTGGGTATGGGGGTCAACCAAGATTTCTTTATTAATTTTTCCTCAAAATTTAAACCCAAAAGTAAATTTCCTCGATGACAAGAGTTCACTTAATCTATAATACTATACAAAGAGAATAGTCGAATTTGGTACCACACCCTAGAAAGACACCACGACTTTGTGAATTATCTAACAGCATACCGCGTGCTTCTCCATGTCAACGTAGAACACATTTTCACATAGGGAAATTGCCGAAAGGAAAGAAAGAAAAGCATAATTGACATGAGTCAAAGAGCAGATCCGGACTTGTCGAAAGTAAGGCGTACGCGACGTCATCATCTCTTGGTCACGGACAACGTCTCACACCAGCAACCTTCGAATCCTCCATTGCCTAAGTGCTCACCTAACGCGCACCACCCGCTTCGCTCCCTTCTAATGCTTTGAAAATGACTCCACGTCGTGTTAATGTTAGGAAGGAATGCTTCAACGTTGACAGATTCAAACGATTGTTGTAAAACATGGACCGTATGCTCCTTCTTGCCCACAGTATCCGCTGCATGTTTTGGGAGTAGTTGGTTGTCTCGACTCTCGAGCACTCGAACTTTTTTCCCTTGGTTTTCTTTTCTGGCGTTAAGCTTTAATTGCATGTTATTCTCGAGAGACCAAGTCATTCGCGATGAAATGAAATTATAGGTAGGATTATCGGAGAAGGGTGGCTCTTGGCCGGTAGGACAAACTTTTTGTCTATCGAATCCTGCAGGTTTCAAGAATTAAGTTTGGATGACTCGGTAATCGAGATTTTGGACTCCAGAGAAGGGCGAACATCGCATCAATCCATCGAATTGTAAGTCACTGGTGAATCTTAAGAGTTGCCCGATGTTCCGAACGCGATCGAACGGGAAGCTACCTTGTGCTGGGCTTGTAATCAAGATACATATGTTTGACAAGTGGGAATGACCATTTCAATATTGAATTTGCCCACTTCGAGTGGTTGATACAATAGAAGTCGTAACAAGGAATTCGCAATCAAAGGTTCAAAAATGGTTGACGATCCGAGTAAGACTAGGTATAGAGTCAAAGTATGCGACAATTCAGGGATGTGCATGAGGAGGAATTCGCTAAACTCAGATCTCCAAGTCTTCGCAAAATTCACATCTCCGAGTCAACCCCAGCGGAGAGAATTCTACTCTCTCTTGCAGTCCAAAAAATGGCTTGCTCGCGAGCTGAGGGATTTTGAAGGAAGCATCCACAAAGTCTGGATCAAAGAATCCCAAGAAACAAAATGCAAGAATTGCCTCCTTTTACTTCAAGATTGAGAATGCAGCTGTGCAGGACTAAGAGAGGAATGGCATATTACTTCCATGTACCACTCTCGTCAAATTTCTGATTCGAAATTCAAGCATGTTAGAGTTCATCGTGACTGATCAGAACCCCATATATTAACAAAAATCTCGTGACCAACCTCGACCGGGCAATGCTGAGTTCATCGCGTTGCATCTGCAGCTAGGATAATATGCTGCTGTTACTGTTGCAGAGAAGCGTAAAACAAAGGCCTAATTGGATAGGTAGATATGGCTCAGCTCATTTAGTGAATCTCTCAACATGTAAAAGGCCTCATGCTCCCTTCTTACAAGAACACAATGAGTGAAACCAATCTGGACCTTGCAAACTGCCACAAATTGGAACTACTAATGAGCTGCAGAAAGCAGGGACTTGGAATCAACATTAATAGAAGGCAAAGTACAAGTGTGAATCAATGCAGTCCCGATCACTTCTAAAGAGATAGTTTTGATGCTTTGTGCCATTCGATGAGCCTCCATGTTATAGACAGTCTGAGATATACTCCCTCCCTCTCTGACATGTAATAATATAAGCTTCAGACCAAGTGATATCACCAGTTATGTGCGAGAAGTGTATAGTATTATTTGGGCGCAAGAGAAATGACCTTCTGAGTATCTGACTATTCATTCTGACGGCCACGTCTTAAACAGATGTAGGTCGAAACATTCTTGCAAACTAGTGATAGGAATAAATTGGCGGCTGCTGACAGAAAATGTTAGGGACGGGAAACAACCAAGAGGTAATGCAGAAAGCGTGACAAGAGTAGCTCATTCACCTGTGTGCCGATGCTGGAAATATTATGAACATGCATGTAATTTTCATGAGGTCGTCCGTTTTCTGAGATCTTTTCCTCCTTAATAAGTTGGACACTGGACAGATGCTAGATGCCAATGGGAACTGATAATTAAATGATATGACTGATCCTCTTTCTTTGAGCCAAATACTATGGATGATCACTGCAACGGAAAGGCGCAGCTTTTCGAGGAAATCAAGAATAAAAAAAGAGACAAAAAAGCAGAAGAAACAGTGATAGTCTATGGAAGCCAAAGGCTCTGAAAACTTCAAATTCAGCATCTGAACTCAAGTCCAAAAGGAAGGAACCAGTTAAATAGGTACCAATAAAATCTTGGGCTCTAGAGAACCAAAGTTACACAATCTACCAGATAAGTAAGAGCAGAGGCCTAAAGCTTTCCCTGCATAATTTGTTAAATGCTATGACTTATGCCTGCAACAAATTGCCAAAGCTTCAACATGTCAGTCAACAATGCATGAAAGAGCCCCCTCTAGATGATAAGAACACATCACCAAAATGGCAAACATCTTCTAGACCAAGAGAATTGTGAGAAATGTAAACTGAAGAGGCTTTCTAGATTTATCACCGCCTTCTCTTGATGTCCTTACTCTCTTTTCTGCTGCTTGAACTGTGGGCTGAATCAGTTGTACTACCATGATTATCACTACCCTTATTAACTGAACATTCATCCACCATCATAGCAGCAGAATAACTTTTGATCCTCAAGGATATAAGAATGCTCGATAAAATCCCAAGTATGGGAAACAAGAACGACCAGACCCTAGATTTGTTAGCTCCAGACGCTGTGGCCACGGCAGCACCAGCAAGGCTGCCTATGGATGTATTCTGTAGGATCATTGGCACACAACCAATGACTGTGGGAAGGAGGAAATCCAATAGAAACCCAACATTGGTAGCTGCCAGGGCATAGTTTATTATGTATGATGGTATGGGTGAGAACCGAGCAAGAAGAACAAATTTCCAACCATCTCGTTCAACTCCCCTAGAAAGCAGATGAAAGTATCTGCTGCTTTGAGCCCATTCCATTGCCGAATTTGAACTCCTGAAAACTAGCCTGAGGAAACCAAATTGTTATAATGACTCTCATGAATGAAGGAAATCTGAATCATGTTGGAGAAATGTAGAAAGAGGCATAGCATAAAGAAAATTTCAGGGGCACATATGATAGGTCACCTTAGATAGATTCTAAATGCAGTAATAGAGACAATTAAAGGCAGTACGAGGAAAAGATAGTTGAACTAAAGCATGCATCGTAATTACTTTGGTGAGTTGTTAAGGATTAGAACAAAAAAGGTGTTGGTTGTTGAAGTGCCACCAGGGATGTATAGAAGTTACTTTCATAAGTTGTGCAACGACAGTTATTGTAACCTTGGGAGAGTTGAGTATTTCAAAAAAGTATGTTGGACTGAATGGAGTACCATAGAAGAATTGGAACGTAATCAAGCTCTCAATAAAATCTCAAGGATTCAAAAAATGCCAAAAAATTACTTCTGGTTCTATGTACACTGTTAGATGTTGTCTAAAAATTGATATGGTTGACAGACATATTTTTTTATTATCTAAAGCTTGCTTCTAAAGAAATACATGAGGTCCTTGCATATGTCCAGGCTATGAAAAGCAAATCCACGTGTAATGAGTGTCACTTTTCTTTTCTTTTCTTTGCTTTTCTGTTTTTGCCAATGAAGTTACAACTCTAATGACGACATTGGGTGATATAGGAGTTTCTTATAGTAATATGCCTGCATCAAAGTTATGCTTTAATAATAATGACGAACAAGTTTACTGCGCACAATCAAGGCATCATTCTCCAGGTACGCTTTCTTCTAACGAGATTATTTTGCATAATGAAACAAAGCAAGAGTATATTAATTGATGTAGAGAAACTTGGAAGTTGAAGGCTTCTGCTGAGTAAATAAAAAGTGGACAGAGAAGAACAAACTATTTTAAGCAGAAGCATAGTGACAAGTCCGTAGATCAGGTGGCACTAAAGGGAAAAATCAAAATATCTTTAAAAGATAAGATAAGAAAAACATTGAGAACTGCATCAGATTTCTTGTTCAATTAGAGAATGTCACTAAAGCTCAAGGAAAACGTTCTGAAGGCCTTCAACAAAACTAGATACAGTAACAGGAAAGGTATGGTAATACTATAAACAACCCAGTATCGAATACTGGTAACACTATCAGCAAAAGATTGTTCTCCTGTGCATAGCATAGTACAAGGTTGATGCCTCCTTAGTCATTATATCAATGGAAAGAAGGGCAACGATAAAATATTCTATGAAGAGATCTGTATCTGATGTAATGCAGCATTAAACCATGTATAAGCCCCAGAACCCCGAAATACATGGATCTGCTTGCATAGATCAAAATTCTTCCTCCGTTTATTTTTAACACTTGATAAATTCATATAGGGCTGAATACTAATATGAGAATCAAACTACTTTTGGATCCTCACATAACCTCTCACATATTGTCACCTTGGGTGCTCAGCCAGTCAGGCCAGTATTAGGTGTAGGCAAGAGTACTCTAATATTGAAATACAGCAGACAAGGCGTTCAGCATCCATATATAAACATATAGGAATTCCAACAAGAACAAACAAAAAATATTTGGAACATGATTGAAATGGTTTTTCATAGGGAAAAACATAACTATCATCATCTCTGTGAAAGAACTCGGGCTTCTTAGATAAGATAAGAGGTAACTCTTCTTAAGTTTATAATATCATACCATATCTCCCACATTTTCAGTAGGTTGGATTACTAAAAAATTATTTATCACGCATAAAATTAAAATTGATTGCTAATAGAGTAACCATTATCCCCATGAAAAGAAGAACGAATCTACCCTTTTACCAATGGCAACTATGGTCATGACAAGACCAAATTATGATATGGAAATTGAGATTCTACGGCCTGATGAATTGGGCGAAGACCAAATAACACATAGGAACCTAAAAAGCACGCAAAAGAGTACAATAACGGGAAATGTGATGCGAATTAGTTAGGCGGGAACTCCCTCTTGCACTCATGATTCCTCGAAAACGGTTAATTTAACCCAATAAAAATCATCTCATCTCTGAAAACACGATCACAATCACAAAGTTACCTTCCTCATATTATGGCTTAGCAAAAAGAAAACCTTTCATCACATTAACCCATCCAGAAAGAAAGCACAGCCACAATGGAGCTTGGGGAAACTAGCAAGATGCAAATTCATACAAAAACCCAAGCACCAAATGTTACCCACCCACACAGTAACCGGTACGAACTCCATTATATGACGGCAATCCAATAAGAGAACCGTACCTGCCGATCCCAAACGAGAGCGAAGCGCCGAGCAACTTGGCGGCGAACACACAGAGGACGGCAGTGGAGAACCCAAAGAGGAGAGAAGCCCCTGCCTCGAAGAAGACGGCGTAAGGGAGGCAGAGGGCGAGAGTGAGGGTGTGAACCCCGACGTACGCGGGGATCGCCCACACGCCCAGCCGGTCGGACCATTCCTCGAACACCCTGAGCGCACTCTCCTTGTCCCACCCGTAACGCTTGTTCGCTTCCCTCATCGCGCCCAGCACCCCCACGAGCACGGCGATCTTCCACCACTTGCCGCCTCCCATGGTCCCTCCTGGAGCAGCCCCTCCTCCACCTTCCCGATCGCCGGAAATTCCGCAAAACCCGAGACGGCGGCAGGCGGCGGCGTCGCTTCCCGTTCGAATTGGGCAAGGGGGGGGAAGTTGGAAGAGGAAGGGGAATTCGCGAGGAATTCGTGGGTCGCCGGCGAATGTGTCCGGCGTCGAGTCCTCGGTGCGACGAGGTTTATGCCGTGAATCGCAAAGGAGGCGGCGAATGTTCACCGATCGGAACGCAAAGGTCCAATTGGCTCCCCTCGGATGTTTTGCTCGTTTGCTTATTGGACAAGGGAAGAGTTCCGAATTTTTGGTTAACGTATAAGGTGTTTTCTGAATTTTTAATTTATTTAATATAATTTTTAAATTTTAATTTAATATTTAATATGATTTCTGAATTTTTAATTTGTTCAACGTGATTTCTAGACTTTTTAGTACACGTTCGACGTAATTCATAAACTATATAAAAATATTCAATATAATCTCTAAATTAATAGAAAAAATACATTGAACATTTTCATATACTGTTGGACTAAATTGACTATTTATACAAAGTTCAGGGATCATATTGCACATCAGGTTAAAATTTAATGATTAAATTGAAAAAATTAAAAGTTAGAGGATCAAATTAAACATTTGATCAAAATTCATAAACTTTTTTGTGTCATTTTCCTTTGGGCAATAAGAAAAGTCTAAGCACCCATGGGACCTGTTTTGAGCAGTGAGATTCCAACATAAAAAATTTGGACCGTTAAAAAAAAAAAGCATAACAGCGTAATTGCTAATTTGGGTTACCGGTAAGAACTTACCATCATTTAGGCTCTGTTCGTTTCAGGAAAAATATTTTTTCGGAAAACATTTTCCATGTTTTCCGATGCTCGGGGGTGGAAAATGTTTTCCGTGGGAAAACATTTTCCTTTGTCACCCCTAAATCGTTTATTGTTTTGAGGAAAATGATTTCTGTTTCTGAAAAACGGAAATCATTTTCTGCCAAACTCCTCTTTCCCCCCTCCGGTCGCCGGCCGCCGCCCCCGCCAACCGCCACCACCACCGCTCGTTGGTTGCGGCCTCTGCTCATCAGTCGCCGGCCGCCGCTCGTCGGTCACTGTCCGCCGCTCGTTCGCCGTCGCCGCCGACCGTCGGAAAAAAATATTTTCCAAAATTTTTTCATATTGGTTGCCAAATACCGAAAAATTATGTTCCGGAAAAACATTTTTCAGGAAAATGACTTTCGGGAAAATATTTTCCAAAAACACTATTTTTCGCCAAACGAACGAAGTTTTAAGGAAAATTACTGACCCCGGAAATCACGAAGTACAAGGACGATTATTTATGATAGTTTCTCCTATTTACAAAGTTTTTTTTTTACTATTATCAAGACGATTTATTAAGAACGGGATAAACGAAACTTACAAATAATTTTGTGCTGTTCACAACTATTCGTGATAGTTAAAAGTGCAATCGAGTACCCCACCTTAAGGTAAATTACAATTGTAGAAGGTCAATAACGAAGCACATAAACAAAAAGTTACGATTTATTGAGGGAAATTACATGGTTAATAGATAATTACTAGGTGATAACGTTCTGAGTTGTGAAGTACACAGGAAAGTTACAACTTATGAGACGTAAAGTTTGCTCGATAAAACTGAAAAGTAAATGTTAAAAAGTTAAACACTCAATTTTCAGTTTTCATATTATTAAATGTCGAAAATAAAAATGAAAAATTGGTTTAGAATACTTGAAAATTGATGTTTGGTTAATTTCTTGCCAACCATGAAAGTCAGATCTTTATTGGTAGATTTTAACAAGGAAAAATTCTATATATAGCATTAAATTTAGCCCTTTCTTTACTAGATTAAGTGAAACTTTAATATGGTTGAATCTCGTCAAACAATCATTATCTCGTTGGGAGCCTCTTTTATACAAGCTTTTATGCATTAGTTACAACCCTAAGAAGGAGCCACACGAATTTTACAAAGTAATTGACAAATTCATCATGATCGTAGCAACTTTTAAGAAGACAATCTCATCCAATTTCGAGTGCTGTAACTTTAAAATACGTATTACCAAGAACGTGAGTTATAATATATTTTACAATATGGTTACGGTGTCATATAGTAACGTCATAGTCTTAGCTGTATCAAATGCATTCAGACACTCAATTGGATTATCAAAGTGAAGAATGAGGAGAGGGACAGGCCGTCGAGACTCTATACGAACATCTTGTGCGATCCTCCTTGAAGTTTGATGGGCTCTTAACCCATCTGATGTAAAAGCCCATCAAAGGCAACCGTTTGGCCCATATTCCGAATTGGCAAGGCCTCTTTCACCAGCTGCATTTCTCGGGGACCCCGCACGACGGCCCGGCGGTCTCGGAGGGAGACTCGGGATCGGATTGCGGGTCTGCAAAATCCGGGTCCTCTAATTCAAAGCCGATCTCACCGGAGAATTCATTCCGCTGCGAACCATGCGCCCATGGCCGCCTCGGGATGATATTCGGTACCATGTAGTCATTGCGGGATAGAACAAGACGTCTTCGCCTTAAGCTAGCGAACAACAGCTCGGAGTTCGTAGGTTCAATTCCCGGTCCAGTGACAAATAGCCCCCTTCAATTACCTTTGAGCAATTCGATCTTTAGTTAACTTCGGCATCTAGATTCTTCGACTTCGATCTCAACCCCAGCAACTTCCCGTAGGAACCTCTAAATCCGATTGCCTTATGGTTGTTTGAAGGATGGGTCAATTTGCTTCACCTAAGGGTGGTCGGTTCCCATGTTGGGCCGATTCAGTTTAGGGTTTGCAATTTCATTTTCTTTGCTCTTAAAAAGAAAAGGGAAAATAAAAAATAAAACGCATTAGCCCTATCCAGTTCGGGTGGTTCCGTTCTGCATCTAGAATCGAGAACCGAGCCGATAATTCTCGATTCCGCCTTTCGGAACTGAGAACTGCCTAGAGCCAACCAGATAGGTTCGATTTCCGTGCACACCCCGTGCTTCACCTTCCCATCGTCCGAACTAGATTGCTTGGGCTCAACAGCACGGAGAGCATCGAAAAAGGTTGGATCGCGCACAATCTTCGGATTAACCGAGTCAAAAGAATCGCAAAAAAACACAGCACGTGAGCTTCTGTCCTAATCCGAGCAACTGTACCAAGTTAGAAACTTCACGAGTCCAAGGATGCTCAGGAGGTGGACAGATTCTCAACAGCAAATGGGCTTCGGATTCGGAGCAGCACCTAACGTTACCATACCATATACCATCGACCAGCAATACACATTCAAAAGATGAACAGGTTCGATCCCCTACAACAAAAGTCAGCAATTCGGGCACTAGTCAAGACCAGAATTTGTCCTCCTTGTCTTCCCCTCAATTCCTGCAACCCCATTCCGAAGATCCGCGCACGTGCGTCCCCGAGTCAAAAGATTAGGCTATCGACTTTGCAAAAAATATTCCCGACGTGGGGTCCTCCAGCGACAACGGGCGGTCGTTGGTTGGTCTTGGGAAAACGCAAAAGCTGTCGATTTCGGTGGTGTCGCCGTCACCGTCGCCGCCGCCACCGTCGTCGTACTCGCTTGGATGGATCGATCTGGCCACTTGAAAGTTTGCCCCTGGGTCGTCACCAGACGCCTATTTTGACGTGGTTCGTGCAGTTTCCAAGCGAGCTCCGAGACCACCGGCCAACGAACAACGACTTAAACTATGCTGTATTTATCAAGGCTCTGGAAGGGTTGGAACCCTTCCCTTTCCTTTGATGCTAAGGGTTTATTATGGGGATGGATTTGATAGGCATATTCGTCGCTTTTTTCTTCCTTGTTTGGTTTGGGGAATCGAAGTTTCTATTTTGGAGCCCGGAATCGGCGCGCTGGATCGCATCTGAGTGACTGCCGAGAAGCAAGGGGCGTAGGTGAGTATGCGGAGCGGGAGACATGATGAAAAGGAGATGGGGGCCCCGAGATTCGAGCTCCTGATCCAGGACACAGTGTGCCAGCGAAGCCTTCGAATGCGGTCCCCCGCTTCTGGAGACGGTCTTTTCCTTCCGAGCCTTGTTTGGACACGACAGCTCCGGAAGGAGGTCGAGATTCGAACTCTTTATCCGGACATGGCATGCCTGCGGAGCCTTCGATCGCGCTCCCAGCTCTAGAGACGGTCTTTTCCTCGGAGCAAATTGCTCCACGGTTACGTTTCGAAACCCGTCCTTTGTGTCGATCCCGAGACTTGTTCGGATACAACGGCTCCCAAAGGACATCGTCTCGGGAACATGGTGCTTTCAGGTTATTAAAGAGCTAAAAGGCCAGAGAATGTGCTAGGAAATGGTCCACCCATACCCTAATTTCCCGGGCATGTTATCGAGTTCGATTTATTTCTGTTGAGCTACTCCTGAGTTAGGTGTTGCGAATTCTCACTTGCCATATTCTCTACCTAAACGACACCCTTTGACGTTAGCGATGACCAATACATCTAATCAATCGAGATACGCAACCTACACCTTTCAATTTATATCAATTCTAGAATCGGATCCTCCTAACATAACCAAACCGATAGAATAAACTTTACAATAACCACAAAAATTCCTCAAAATCATTCACTAATCCTTCAACTTTATTATTATTTTTTTTATCTTCGAAAGGGTTGGAGCAACATCACACCCCTTCATGGTCCCCCAATTTCCATCACTGTCACTAAGGTCACAAAATTGCACCATAATTACCATATCGCCCTTTACTTCATAATAAATTAATGTCTCCTAATTTCATGCCCCAAAAAAGCTTATTATAAAATTATAAAATCGGGTCAAACTTGCAAGCGCCGGCGCCTTTCTTGGAACTGTCAGCGACTCTACTGCAAACTATAACCTACATAGACTTCATCGCGAAATTTATTTTATTTTATTAATACCCTAGAGATTAAAATAAAAAAAAAAAGCAATGTATTCCTCAAAATTACAATAAATGCAATTTTTTTTAAAAAAAAATTCTCGATGGGTCTTTCATGGGTCAACCGGTCTGCAGACCCAAATCCCATTCGCACGCTATCTTTAAAGCCCTTTGGAGGAATGGCTTATAAGGAAGGCATCGTTTCTGCAGTCTCGATGTTGAGTGGGCGGTTGGAAAAGGGGAAGCCCCCAAAAAAGAAAAATAATTGGAGTTTATCTATATCCATTTTATTAAAATCCATCCCATACATTTAAATTTCACTTATATAATAAAAATTTGTCTCGCATATTTACGACGAAATTGGTTCTATCCGGTACCCGTCGCATTATCCATTTAAACACATATAAACTGTAATTCATTTTCGAATGGATTCGAATGCATCTCGTTCTCAAATTCACTCAACCTGTCCAAATCGATGTTTACTTCTTGCTTAATCTAAATCTTAAAAGTCACGCGTTTTGACTTTTTTATTTTAGATTCAAAACTGTTGAAATTTCTACAACGCTCAAATGTTAGTACATATCGTTTTTGCGTATATTTTTTGGAACCTAAATAATATTTTAAATTTCTATAGAAAAGCAAAAGGGAAAAAAAATGCTTTATTCATATTCTTTAAGTATAAACAAACAGGCCCTCGATGTGATTCTTCAAATTTTAAATTGAGAGATTCTACAATCGAATTATATATCGTAGATGGCGCATAATCCCATAATTCATCCACCGATTCTTTTAGCTAAACCAAAATGAACTTTTTTTCCAGATTGAGAAACATTTGGGACTTCTATTAAAATTCATCTTTTACGATCGATTTCAAGTGGCGGTAGTAGAATCGACAGCATATATTGTCCCATGTCGCATTCAATGAAATGTGTTAATTTAGTCAAACCCTTCTTGCTCGGTCAGCTTAAGCATTGCACCGGAATCGTTCGAAGAGGGCAGGGGGAATCTCCCTTCCTTTTTATCCATGTAAAATTAGAATTGATGGGGAATAAAGTTTTCGAAAGAAGAGAAACCTGGGGACCAGTGAAGGAGTAATATTTTCAATTTATATGCGTGGTCCGACATTGAGCTCGACCTTATTAAGAATGGTCTGAAAATACGATCTTTGGGAATTGTAGGCAGCCTGTCTCCCATTTCATAGACCAAAGGAAGAAATATTCCTTTGACTCGATGCTATTTTCATGTGTACATGCCAACCCCCCATGAACACATTTTCATCGATTATTATTCTAACTTAATAAGTGAACATCATATGAGAAAATGTAATATATGTATTGAGAAGTGCACTCAATTTGCATTCGATTACTCGACAATCGTCTCTAGAAGACTTGTTAAGAAATCCTTATTTTAATGATCTCCGTAGCAGAAAGGGTGAACGGCCGATCCTTGACCTTGTGCTGATTTTTGGATGGGGTGTTTGAATTTCTAGTTTGCTGCAAAGTTTTTGAACTTGTGGAATCCTTTCGATCGATTCAAGTCTCCCTACGGTCGAAAAAAAATAACAAACTAAAGATCGACATGTCGGTCAATGTCGAGGAGAAATTTGATGTCGAGATGATCAATGTTGTTATGGAACGAAAAGCTATAAATTTGCTCCAATATATCACGAGGAGTTGTATTTGCAATTTGGTTAGCATAAATTGTCCATGGCGACATTAATTTATTAAAATCCTATAAGCTCAGGGACTTGATTGTACGATTCATAACTCGAGGAGCTATGTTGGAAAATTTGTGTAGTATGCTAAATGTGCAATTTTTATATTTTCAAACGATATAAGCAAATTATGTCCCATGTATCATTTTAGCCGGTGACTTACCTCGTTCTTTAATTGGTTAATACCGAGAGCAAATGATTGTGCATTTAGTCTGCACCTTTGAGCTCGAGTTGTAAACCATTATGCACTCAATATAGTTAGAGGCCGCTTGGTTACGGTGTTTTTTTTTTTTTTTGGTTGAAAGAAATTGTTTTTTTTAAAGTAACTAAACTTTTATGTTTGATGTTATTTTGAATCGAGAGTAGATTTTGAATGTTGTAAAGAAATAGATGTGTTACTTTTGTTAGTTCTAACTAATCGATATAGCGCATGTAATATGTCAATTAGTTTCAGATGCTAATTAGTATCACCAACGAAGTCACCTTAAAAGATCAGCAAAATTTGCAAAAAGTAAAGAAGAAATTGACCAATATAGAAACATACTAAATAAAATAGTGTACCTACTGACCAAAAAAGCAGTGCACCTAAATTACCAACTAAAATAGTGTACTAACTTACAAAAAAAAAAAAAAAGGAACCTAATACAACTCAATTATCCCCAATAAGTATTTTCAAGAACTTTTTGTAAAATTCAGACTCTCTGAGTTTGTGATCCCCGTTCTTTCTTTCCACAAAAGTCGACCATTATTATCTCAATATAAAATGCATGGACAATCTCTTTATCTAAGTAAGCGACCTAAGAGTTAGCGAGGAAATCATCTTCCATCCTGTTGCGAAGTCTTGAAGTCTTGTCTTTATACTTACAATGCAATACGAGCCGCATCGATCTATCATCAGAGCAACGAAATTTCGGCAAAGAAGATCTTACGGATTGATAAGACAAATCGGAAATCATTAAAAATATTCCGTAACTCAATATCGCGGCAAATATTAAGGCGACAAATTGCCCTAATTGATGGGTCAAAAATGCACTTTCTCTTGTTTAGCAAAAGTTTCCCGAGTAGAAGTACATATATTTTTTCAACAAAGAAAAAAGAAATGTCGTCGGCACTAAAGGAAAGAAAAGCATTTCCTATACACTTGAGCTTTACGTTTTTGTTCCCCCTTCATTCAAGACAAGAACGTACGAACAGCGAAGCTCTACGCTTCGCTTCGCTTCCCACGTTTTTCCTCTCATCTCGAGCCAATCCACGCACCGTCAAACAAGCTGACCGCACGGACGGATGCTTCTCAAGCTCGACTGGCGAAACGAACGTGCTGGATGATGCATGGCCCACCCACCCCCCCGCCATCATCTCCATCTGCAGCAGACGTTTTGCAGCAGCAGACGACGACGACGACGACGACCACCACCACCAGCTTCAAGAATCTCTGCACAGAAGAGCGAGAGAGAAAGAGAAGAGGGAAAGAAGAAAGAGAGGGGGAGAGGGAGAGAGTCTCTCCGAGTTCTCGTATGTCTCACATGGCGGAATTTGCCTACACACATGGATTTACAGGTAAGAGTCGGTAAAGGCGGGATCAGATTCAAAAACAAGAAAAGGATATGGTGGCGGTGTTGGCCTCGTTTGGCGTTCGGGTGGGGAGGGGAAAAACACAAAAGGAAAAGAGAAAGGGGGTGGGCGAAAAAGGATGAATCCCAGTCAAACCAAGTTGTCAGACTTTCAAACCCCAACCAAACCAAGGGAAATCAATCCCATGATTTCTGACCAAACAAAAAATCCCATGATAATAATGATAATAATAATAACAGTGACATAATGCCAAGTAGCATGCACCAGGAAAAGCTTTACCCGGGTCTCACGCCTCTCTCTCTCTCTCTCTTCCTCGCTAAAAACAAAGCGATTGCTCTCGCCCTCTCTTTGTCTCTCTTCTTTATAGAGTCATCGTCTTCATGCAACAGTTGCACACTCACTCTTTCTGTCTCTCGGTTTCAGCCTTTGTTCGTATAAAGCCATCTCCCATCCAGCTCATTTTAAACTCCTACCCAACACCCTCTCTCTCTCTCTCTCTCTCTCTCTCTCTCTCTGTGCAAAGTGAAACCCAGAAAAGAAACTTTTGTACTATACCATTCTTTAGTTTGCAGTCAAAGATCAAAGCCACACAGCATCATCTGTTCAGCTGTATGTTTTGGACCCGTCTTCTTCTTTTTGTTCTCCGCTTATGAACTGAGAGCATCGGAACGATACGATACAAAAAGATGGGCATCTATAAGTTCTTGAACCTCCAGATGATCCCCTGGTGCTTCCATCTGATGGGCAACCACATCTCCTGCGTCCAGCTCCAGCCTAAGCCCTCTCCGCCGCCGCCCTCCTCCGCCAACGACGGCACCGTCAAGCTCATCCACTCCGATGGCCTCGTCAAGACCTACCACCGGCCGATCCGGGCGTCCGAGCTCATGGCCCAGTTCCCCAAGCACCTCGTCTGCCGCTCCGACTCGTTCTACATCGGCCAGAAGATCCCGGCCCTGTCCGAGCACGACCTCCTCCAGCTCGGCCACAAGTACTTCCTCTTGCCCCAGCAGTTCTTTCAGTCCGTCCTCACCTTCGTCACCATCGCCTCCTTTGTGGCGTCGCAAAAGCCGCAGGACCCGAGCACGCTTCCGCGGGACGGCAATAGCTCTCGGAACGCGTTCCTGAGAAAAGCTGCCGGGTGCCAGCCCTTCGACATCCAGAGGACGCCCTCCGGGTGCCTCCGGATATGCGTGTCCGACGAGTTCATATCGCAGCTGGTGGAGGAGGGAGGGCGAGGCGAAAAGGAAGCAAATAGCGAGGGCAGCAGCAGCGACGGCGAGCAGAAGCCCGTCGGGAGAGTGTGCACGACGCCCCAGCTGGAGCGGGATTACTCGCAGCTGGTGGGGTCCTCGAGGCGGTGGGAGCCGAAGCTCGAGACGATTAGGGAGAGCGACAAGAAGAGCAGGTCTTCCTCTTCCTTCGGGATGAAGAGGAGGAAGAAGCAGTCACCGCCGCCATCCAAAGTTTCAGCGCAGAATCACAAGATCCAGAAATCGTCGGAGAGTCACGTCCATGCTGCCGTGGCAGTGGCGACGACGACGACGGCAACCTCGACGAAACCTTCTTACCGAGCTAGGATCAAAATCAGATCAAGAAAATGATGTTAGCTAGGATTAATCATCTGTTTTCCTTTTTTCCCCCCTTTCATTTTTCACCACTTTCTAGATTTTGGGTTTCGAGTAGAGACTGGAAGAAAAAAAACAGACGTCCTTTGTAGATCCTTGTTCATAGACATTTTACATGAATACAAATAAGAACATGCAATCCATACGTGTGGGGTTGGATCTCTCTAGCTTTAAACCTAGTTGCAGTTCAGTTTTTCAGATGATGATAATGATTCGTTTTCTGGGTTTTCGCGAGTTTAACCTGAAGGAGGTCAAGGCTAGCTAGATCTGGTCTTGAGCTCAACGTCATCCATAGAATAATGATAGCGAGAACATTATACTATATGGATAATTAGCTACATCTTCGAGCGGATTAATGACTCGGGACCATTTTTATGATCAAGAAACCTGGGTTTTAGTGAAGACGACTTCAATTTAATATCGACAATGAGCCAGATGCTACCAATCTGAAGATGTTTAGATCCGGTTAAAATTGCACTCTTCGATTGCGGGTTCAAACTTAAAACTCATTTAAAACATCATATGATAAGAATGATACGGTCCAAAGGGCGAGATGTACGAAACAAACATAAATTCTCGCCCGGTCACAGCACTTCCCAATCTACCTGTAATATGCTATTATACAAAGACAACAAGCTAATGATCTCTCCGGTCAAGACCCGATTGGCGGTCAACATGAATCCGCACCAGATCATATGGCGTAGATCGGAATATAATACACTCCTCCGAATCTGTAGATCTGTAATGAATATATATATCTATATTCAAAACCTCATGCCCTAATTGGAAGCCAAAAGGAGTTAAAGAAGAAGATGTATGCACAGTGCGTGCATGATCAGCTTCGCAACGACGTGGACGGGGATCGCCAAATCATGCACCGATAATCACCTCGCAAATTAAGTCACGTTGTTTGGGACAGAGAACGGTGGAGTCCAAGGAGGACACAATGGATGGGATGAGGAGCCGTGCGAGGTGTTGGCAGATCTTGGGTTTGCTTTGCTCTTTCTTCAATCTAAGTTTCAGAGACGATGTGCTCATTTTCTTCTTCTCATTTTCTTCGTCTTCTTCTTCCAAGTTGGGTCACAAACGGACAAAGTAATGGTCAAAGAGAGCGTCCGCCCTTCACAGCTAGGGGTGGACTGGCGCGTGCGTGCGTGCATCTCAGCTCTTACTAAGTTGTAATTATTCATTTCTCTTTTTTGTCCGGTGACGTCGGAATTAGATATCGCGCATTTCGATAGACGCATCTTCCCGACCACCCTCGAAGGTGTACTCCTCCACATCGGTCCGGTGCATTCAAGATTTATATTTCCAGATGGCTTCCTGCAAGACTCGAATTCGAGACCCCGAATGAAAGAGCAAACTCTCTCGCCGTTCTTAGCTAATGGCGTATGACTAAAAACATACAGACCGGCTTTTATCTCTACGGGATCCAAATCGCTCTCTTGTACAAACATCGGATACTGCTCCATGTACAAATTACCATACATGTCCTTCGAGTTCCCATTGAATGGAACGCGTTATAATTCGAGGTACGAGATGGGTTGCGTAGTCCAATTTGAATCGGTCGCGTAGTTTTTAAGGTTTGGATGGATACTAAAATGGTACTGGACAAAAGGCAAAAAATCGGACATGAAGTTAAGATGGAAAAATGATTAAGTGACGATACTTAATCTATCACGAGATTAACAGCATGTTTCGGATTATAAAAAATAAAATATAAATAATTATAAAATATTATGCGGTCCACTTATTGTGAATTCACAACTTACTTTTACTTTCGCAAGTGGCAAAAACCGTTAGGCTAGCAAAGCCCGGACGGATGAGGTGCGGGACTCACGAGCAAAAAAGCACACGTGTGGGGGAGCGAGTCGCGTGCGGAATGACTCGGGATGTACAGACATCAAATCGAAAAGCACAGTTGGCGGTCAAAAGCTGAAAGTCGCTCGTTGTTGGGGGTGGGCTACTACTGGCTTGTTGGTTTGGACATTTGCCAGATTTTTTTTTTTTTTTTTTTTTTAATTTCCCCTTTTTTTCTTTTTCTTTTTGCCCTCATTGGCAATAAAGGCAAGCATCGTATAATTTTTTGGCCGAGTGACAAAGATCACACGGCACCGTTTGGCTCAAATAATTGGATCGTCATCACATGAATCGAGTGAGAGGTTTTCTCGAGCACCGGGGCGGTCCCGGAGCCGAGTGAACCTGGCAGCCGCATCGTGCCGTGCCGGTGGCTGTGTGTGGCCAACGTATGGTGCAAGCGTTGGTGGCTTGGGATTGTCTCTAATTCATTTCGCCGATCATGTTTAGATGGTCAGATATGTAGTGAATTTCCATATGCATTTAATCAAGAGGACAAAAAACGCGATAGGCAAGCTGAGATTCAGGGGATAATTTTCTGGGCTTTACTCGAATAGATCGGATCCGGCTTTTTCTAGGTTAGCTTGTAGTTCCGACCTTAATTGAAGTTGTTCTTGCCTCGAACGAAATTGAGTTGATGTTGGTCTAGGATGGTTAGGCCGAATCTCAAATTTTTCCCGAAAATATCTTCATTAGTATACGATGTGTTGATCATTATGTATTATGACTCAAACACGCAATTTACACTATACTTAGTATAAGCTATTTAACAGCTAAAAAACCTGCGATTGACGGGCCTAACTCTTGATATTGGATGGAGTTCCGAGACTGTATTACCATTTTGAAAGTCATGTTTTGGAGTGTGCTGCACCTAAATGGAAAAATCAATTTGAGGTTGTTTTCAACCTAGAAAATCCGCATGTTTATTGTTTACGGCCACTTTCCCCGAAATTTAACATCACATATCTATCCGATTTTTCATTAAATAGTTTAGATATTTACATCGCATTAGTAATGTGTTTGAAAAGAATTAATAATTAACTTCTAATTTCCATTATATTTGTAGTTTGTAGATTTTTTTTATCAGTCCGATGCTAATTCAAATTTTAGAATCTCAAACTCGGTGGCTTGGACTAGCTCGAGCAAAGAGAAAATTCTAGACCTGCGTTAGCTTGAAACCTCGAACTAGCCCCGGCAAAAAGAATAAAAGTTCACATTTGGTAGCCCGTGTTTCTTTAATGGATATGACAAGGAGGAGATCATCAAGTCGCTAGACCAATGCGGTGTCCATTCCAATAGTGGGATTTAGATTCGGGCTAAAAAATCGCTCATATACATCAACGAAAATAATAAAATATGGATATACATGATTTGCTTCAAGAAATGGTTAGACGAATCGGGATTCAAGAGTGCCTTGAAAATCCTAGCAAGCGAAGCAGGATGCGGTGTCACAACGATGCTCCACAAGTGATTAGGCAAAATTCTGTAAAAGTTAAAGCATGTCCTAAAGAGAAATCAATTCGAACATGTATCTATATCTTCTTTTTGTGGAATTCGCATTAACACGTGGTGTGAAAACATTATATTGCATAATTACGAGAGATACGTATGCCATTTTTGCCAATTAGGATTTAAGCATTGAATTAGGGTTTAGGATCTTTTAATTCGTGTTTTGTCAATTTTCTCTTTAAACTGATGTTATTACTATAAAAAAAAAAAAAAGAGAGAGGATGATATAGCCTAGTATATTGAAGAAGCTACAGAGGCGTTTCGCATGGAACAACTCCAGTTCCGATCTTAATTAAAGACGTTATTGCATCAAACAATAATTGAGTTGATCTTGGTCCAGGTCAGTCAGGTCGAATCTCGATTTTTTTGCCTAAAGATATCTTCATCGATGTACTATTTGTTGATCACTACGTATTACGACCCAAACACGCAAGTTACACTATATTCAGTATAAGCTGTTTAAGAGCTAAAAGAGGTGCGATGGACGGGCCTAACTCTTGATATTGGATGGAGTTCCAAAGCCCATCTTACCAATTTGGAAGTCCTCTTTGGGAGTGCGCTGCTCCTGAATGGGAAAATCAACTTGAGATTGTTTTCAACCTAGAAAATCCGCACGTTTACTAACGTATCAATTATTTCATTAACAATTTTAGATATTTTTATGGCTTTACTAATGTAGTTTTTGGAATTTTTTGTATCGGTCGGGTGCTAATTCAAGTTATAATATCTCAAGCTCGGTAGCTCGGACTAGCTCGAGCAAAAGAAAATGGGTTGTTACTGGGATCGTTCTATCTATTATCTATTATATACAGTAAACGTAGAGTTGAGCGTGACATTTCATTTTATCTCTATAGTTACCGCGTGGCAAGACATACGACATATTTTTTTAGATGGGGGTCCATATTCGACCAGTAAACTTGTAGCAGAGCGATTTGTAATTTTCTGGTTTCTATTTCTTATTCAATTTAAACTTCAAAAAAATAGATAGAGAAAAAGTTTATCAATATTTTGTCTCTTATCGAGATAAATTCTAACAAAAAGATAATTTGGAGAGTGATATAACTTACTTCGAATCGGTTTCTTCTATCTGTTATTGATTGCTATAAACTTAGTTCAAAGGATATAACTCTTTGTTCAGGAAAATCTGTTTAACCAAGAAAAGAACAATATGAATTAAATAAAAATTTAGATTTAAAAATAATAAATCTTTACAAAAGGAAGACACATTTTCACTATAAATGAACTATCATAAATTATTTTAGTAAAAAAAATTCGATTAAATACATCACAAAAGCTGCAATGAATGAAAAAAATTATTTAGTTTATGAGATATTTTATGAGCTTTAATTTTTGTAATACAAAATTCCTTTTTATCTACCTTTACAATATTTCAACAAAATAGAAAATGCTAAACAAAAGCAGAAGAAACTACGGATATGTTCTCTTAATAAATAAATAATGATGAGGAGAATAATTAATTTAATATTCTGAATTATGGATAAAGATAAAGTTCATGATTTTTAATATTGTAAATAAAATTTTATATATTTTCTTTTCTAAGGTGAAATTATTTAAGTTTAAACTGGAAAAAAAAATAGATAAAGAGATTACAACATATTGAAATGGTATTATGTATTCTAAAAATCTACGATAGTAAAACTAAGTAAAATAGCTCAGCAAAAAAAAAAGGACAAAAAAAAAACAAGTAGAACAAACTAAAGAAAAATGTTCTCAATATGTTAACTAAAATATATATATATATATATTAGTGTAATTTGCTTGTTTATATCATGCGGTCCTAACAATGCGATACTCATCCAATAACGCGTATACACACGGATCAACTAATCTTCCAATCCAATGATCAAAGTGCGCTTTTGACTCATTTAATATCACATCTAATGTCATGCGCTTAATTTAACTTTTCCCGCCTTTACTCAAGTACTGGACGTCGTCATTAAACATCTAATTAAAGTCTAATCCTCATTCCTGAACTACCCGCCGAAAGATCATGAATCATGAATCAAGATTAAAGTCAACCAATCGTTAATTTAATCACAAACAAGGTCAATTAAGCATGCACTTAGGCTAATTAGCCTTATAAACCACGAAATAAATTAGTTGACCAAAAGGGAAACTTCTTTGTTTTACCTCTCATTTTTTGCCTTCTAAGTTCTAATCCAATTGAATGCCTTAATGAACTTGAAATTGAGTGATTCCAATTGCCAATTAAATACAAATATGTTTACTTCAACTTTTTTGATGACCATTTTTCCTAATTATGGCCCAATTAATACAGAAAAATCAATTAAATCTGACTACTCTGGATTATGCCCTGATCCGACCCAACTCTTTCAAAATTCGGTAAAATACTAAACGGCCACCAAATGGCGCCAGATTTTACAGATTGACAACTCATTATGCTCTCTATAACTTTCAATTTATGAAATTTTGTAAAAAGGCCCTCCAACTATGTGAAATTATGCAATTTACCTTAAGGACTTAATCTATATTAGTTTTTGGCCCATTATGACTTTGGCTTTATTCATTAATTGACATACTTATTATATGAAGATGTCACGACCTTACCCTTGGGGTGCACTGCCTAGAGATTCGGCTAATGGATTATTAAGCCTAGACTTAACTTAAGCTCTCCCAAGCCCTTACTAATTCGTGACTTATGATTTAAATTCTTAACATGCAAATGATTTTCAATTAGAAGCTTCCACTAATCAGTTTACGGTGGGTCAATTAGAAATGTAAATAAAGTATAAGGAGATATACTTTATTCCTACGAATTAAAGATTATGGGTACGGGGAGTTGATTATGCTAAATTACTCTAATGCCATGTTGATACCTTTTCTTTTCATGAAAATATTTAAGCAGACAACTTGGATTAATTTTATTACTTCATAACATATGAGGTGATCAGGCAGGTGCGCAAACCATCAAAGTAACACCCAATAACAAAGCGATAAATAAATTGTAAGGAAGGGAGATTGTATTTACCTCAAAGCAACGTAATCATCTGCGATGTTAATTAGAAATTCACATCAACAATCCTACTATGATTTCTAATTAACAAGCAATTTCAGTCAATGTATTTTTTTTAAAAATTTTCTCTTGATTATATGAAGATCAACCTATGACATGCGATTAAATAAACTTAACGTGCAAGCTATATGACATGTGATTAAATGACTCAACGATGATGACATGCATATGATGTATTTTTTTATTATTTAAATTCGTAACTAAAAATGCTTATTATCTAAACATGAAGTTTTAAACTATTGAAGCAAATTAAACTATTCTAGAGCAATATTTTTTGGTATTTTTTAATTAAAATTCGGAATAAATAAATAGCCTAAATTAAAAATGCAATCTATCCTAGAAAAGATAATTTAACTTGTTCTAAAATGATTCTTTTTGGTATTTTTTTATGGAAATTCGGAATTAAAAATTACCCTAAATAAACTGTCAATATTAGGATAATAGCTAAATTAAACAAGGAAATAAATTACTCTAAATCCTAATTTAAATTGGAAATTATCTTATTTTTCTAGCAAATCTAAATTATTCTATTCTATTGAAAGAAGTTATGTAGATATACCTTAAACATGCAAGATTATCATTAAAAAAATGATTCCAAATTCTACCTAATCTTTTTTAGTTTTTCTTTTAGTAGAAACAAGTCAAAATAGCGATAAATACTACCATCAAATCAATCATCGTAATCCGCAAGATTTGTCTTATCTTCTTAAATTTAGAAACGAAATAAACAAACGATCATATCCAAATGGTTATGATATTGATGGCAGGTTTTTTGTTTAAATTTGGAAACGGGATAAAATCAACGATCATATCCAAATTTTATGGATAGGATGGAAGATTTTCTGTTAAGCCGAGTATTGTATCTCATAATTAAAGATCGAATTCTCGTCCAAGCACGTTGTTAAGTTAGTATGGGGTAATTTTTTAAAATCTTGCGGATATCATGCATTTATCGAACGATAGTAAAAATCCCATAAAATAAGCAATGCCAATCAAATTAGGCAATGAAATATATGGATTGATATCGGATACCTAATTTGCAAATAATTTCCAAATTTGAACTTGATGGAATTGGGATTGCGGATCACGGGACTTGATTGGCGGTAGCTCATGACGGGGATGGTGGCTTGATGATGGGTCATGGTGGTGGCTCGAATAAGGCTGGTTGTGGTGAGGCTTGGTGACGAGACGCGATGTGCTTGGCTGGGGAGACGTTGGTTGGGGGCTGGCCAACGTGATGCATGATTAGAAACTAGTAAAAACAGAGCATGATAAGGGCAATGACTTGTTGGAGGAGTAGCGTTGTGGCCGTGGTAGCTCATTGGGCATGGCGGCAGCAGCAGCTGGAGTCTCTGGTTAGGGGCAATAGGCAGCAGCGTGCTCGAACATCGCGGAGCCAGGCAGCAACAACGTCAAGATCAATGGCTAGCATCGTGGTGAAGCATAGTCACGAGAGCTACAGCGGGTATAGACGCGGTGGCTAGCTTCTTCATTGAGTCGCGATCATGTACGTCCTCGGAGGAAAGAAGCAACAGTGATCGCGGGGCTTAGTAGGGCACGGCGACGCAGTACAGCAGCAACAGGTGTCGTAGCAAAGCAGCGTTGGGGCCAACTCTTCACAAACATCGTCAGGCAACAAGGGCTTCGGTTGAACAGCAACTCAACGGGTTGTCTGGCTTGTCACGACTGGAGAAGCAGCTACTAAATTGGATTAACGAAGCTGGGACAGCAACAAGTCATCGAAAGTGTAACCATAGGTCTAGCTCGAGGAAGGGAGGCTCGGCTACTAAGGACTCTGCCGAGCTCTCTCTCTTTCCTTTAAATACCTCACGTATTTCACTCTTTGTATTTCAGAATTATGATTGCCCACTTCTAATCAAGAGGCATAACCATCTATATGTAGTGTTAACCTAGGTTTATTTCACTATTGCATGCTTAAATTAAGCTTTTTCAATGTGATGGGCTCTAATAATCTCTGGCCAAATTAAGCTTTAATGGACTGAAATATGATCAAATTAGGCCCTCTCCCTCCTTGTTGAATTCAGCCACAACTCCTTCCCCTTGCTAGGCCAAATTTCGGCCCTTATGCGGGCTCAATCTATTAAACTTCAAGCTCATAACCATCCATTGCCAGTCCGATGCAAAATACAAATAAACTATATGCTATGCAATTTAATTTTAATATTTTTGTTTAGGTTTTAAAAAAATTAATCCCCAATTTTCTTTACAAAGTTATTAAATGATTAGTCAAAATTTTAAGTGTCAACAGCTGCCTCTCTTTGAAGACGAGTTCGAAGAGGTTGCATTTAAAGACAATTGATATCTTAATTTTGACTATGTAAATGCAATGAATGTTATGTTTTTGATAGGAGTATTAGTCTCATTTTGAGATGCTATATATCATGATGTATGCTAAAGCTGATAAAAACAAACTTGGAACCACTTACCTTGAAGGGAGGATAGAGTAATTCGAGATATCAGATGTTGCACATCTAGGACTCAAACCTATTTTTGTTTGCCTAGCATAGCATCAAATAAACTATATGCTATGCAATTTAATTTTAATATTTTTGTTTAGGTGTTAAAAAAATTAATCCCCAATTTTCTTTACAAAGTTATTAAATGATTAGTCAAAATTTTAAGTGTCAACAGCTGTCTCTCTTTGAAGACGAGTTCGAAGAGGTTGCATTTAAAGACAATTGATATCTTAATTTTGACTATGTAAATGCAATGAATGTTATGTTTTTGATAGGAGTATTAGTCTCATTTTGAGATGCTATATATCATGATGTATGCTAAAGCTGATAAAAACAAACTTGGAACCACTTACCTTGAAGGGAGGATAGAGTGATTCGAGATATCAGATGTTGCACATCTAGGACTCAAACCTATTTTTGTTTGCCTAGCATAGCATCAAATTCTTGTAAAGAGCATTGCCCGTCTGGGACCCGAACCTTTCCTTGATTGCCCAATATGGCAGAGCGTTTTAATGGAGAGGACTGTTTGTCTATGACTCGACTTTATCTTCAGTTACCTGTTATAGCAGCGTGTTTCGATCGAGGACTATTTGTCCATGACCCGAATCTATCTTCAGTCGCTTGTTATAGCATCGTGTTTTGTTGTCTGGGATTCAAACCTATCTTCGGTTGTCTTGATGGATGAAATTATTTGTCTAGGATCCGAACCTATTTTTTGTTGCCTTGACGGAGGGAATTGCTTTTCCATGATCCAAACCTATCTCCGATCGCTTTAACATAGGAAGAAAAATCATCTACCCAGGACCTGAACCTATCTTCAGTCGCCCATTATGACGATGGGAGTTTTGCCTATCTAGGGCCAAAACCTATCTCTAGTCGCTTGGCATAGTAGCAGGGGTTGCCTAGCAAGGATCTGAACCTATCTCCGATCACTTAAATCACGACTGATTTTGCAAAATCTTGGGGGCAACTTGAACAGATTGAGTGTCGATGCACTTGAAAGGGATCACCTGAACAATGACAAGTATTCAAAGCATGAATAGAGATATACTTACCTGATGATATCTCAGACTTTTAACGATACGCCTCCTACGAAACTTGGTCATATGGGAGATAATAAACATTCATAGACAATCAAGAACGCATGCACATCAACTCAAATGAGATTCCAGCATAATGATTTTATCAAGTCTGCATTTCCACTGGGGAGCATTATGGAAGTACAATCCATTTTGAGTACATGAGTGTCATGGATGTGTTAAATGAGAGATCTTTAGTCTAAAATGACTTGTCACTCACTCTTATTGAAAAATCTAAATTATGAGAATCATTCTATCTCTCCATCATCGTGTCGACAAGGATTTGAGTATTTTCACAAGCACTACGACCTTACCAATTTGAGAGGTCTTTGTTCGGATTGTAATGTTGGCTTGGTCAATGACTTACAAAGAGAACTGTCTAAGTCAAAGCCATGAAAGAAATATTTCACAATCATTTCCGGGTTTACAAGTTAAGAATCCAGTAAAATAAGATAGAAATAGTCTTGCTTGCACTTCTCTGAGCCATACTTATAAACATATGAAACTCTACATTAATTCAAATGCCTTAATCTAAAGAAACTTTGTAAGGGATAAAACGTAGGCCAGGTTCATAAGTTGAAAAAGAAATGATATATCAAGCCAAAAAAATGTGTATGAGGGTGAGAATTGGTGATCATCTAGGCATTATCACCTGTCTTCTTCTCCGTCGGGGATTGTCTTCTTGATAAATGCTCAATTGGCCTCAAGAGTCCAACGTTTGACTCCTTAAGACTTGTAGGACTTACTACTTTACTTGGGATACTTTTGCAACTTTGGCATATCATAGCTCGACATTTTTTTGACTTGGGCATTTGCCTTACTTTTACCAGACACACTGTTTTTTTCATGCTCCCTAGTTCTATTTTGATTTTGACTTTTGATAGACATCATCTACAATACATACATTGACCAATCACACTTCGGCTTGTGTTTTTACTGAGTGGCTCGACATTTTGGCTCTTGGGAATCTTTTCCTTTTGCCAACGCTCTAAATATGCTCTTTGGATAGTAATACCTTTTGCCTTGCGTTAGAGTAATCTAGCGTAATCAAATCCCGAATTAATGTAATATCTTATTCGTAGAAGTAAAGTACACTCCCACACTCTACTTAAGTTTTTAATCGAACCACTAAAATTTGATTAGTGACGACTCCTAAATAAAATTGATTTGTATGTTAATAACTTGAACTTTAAGTCGCAAATTGATATGGACATGGGAGAGTCCGAGCTAGATTTAAACTTAGTAATTCATTAGCTAAACCCCTACGTGGTGCACTTCCGGGAAGGTCGCGACACGATGATAAGTAAATGGCCAAACTTGGTACTGCAGTTGGCTTTGTTAGTAACTATTTGTCAAATTTGGGAAGAGAGCATTGAGATATGGTAAAGTGTATCATGAGGTATCTCCGGGGAACTTCCAATTTGAAACTCAATTTTGGGATTGAAAAACTTGAGTTAGTTGGATGCACAAATTCTGACTTGGTTAGAAATATTGATACTCTTGAATCTACTTCTAGTTATTTGATTTCCTTTGTCGGTGGGATTGTACATGGAAGTCAAGGCTGCAAAAATGTGTTGCACTTTCTATAATCGAAACTGAATTTATTTTGGTGATTGAAGCTAGTAAAGAGCTTCTATGGCTGAAAATTTTTTTGGAAGAACTTGGGTTCAAGCAAAAAGGTATATGTTGTTTTGTGACAACCAAAGTGCGATTAATCTCGGTAAGAATTCATCATTTCATTCTAGACCGAAACACATTGATGTTAGATGTCATTGGAAAAATGATGTTCTAGATGAGAAGTTGTTGGAACTTGAGAAAATTCATATGGACCATAATGATTCCAATATGATGATGAAAACTTTACCAAGGGAGAAGCTTGAATGTTGTTGATTGATAGCAGGGATGATGAATTTCTCCACTTTGTCGTGAGGGGGAGACTTGTTGGGTGAAGCAAGCCCAATGAAATGCAAACCCGATGGTTTGAGCCCATATGATAATCCATATGAAAAAAGAATAGGGTTCTCTCTTTAGTTAAGTGGTAGCTGCCAAGAATGATTAACATGAGACAATAGAATGGGATAAAGAGAGAGTAGAAAATTTGGAAAGAGAATGTTGTCCAATTTTCATCAAGCCAATGATCAGAGGTTGATTTGTGTTCCCTACATCATGTTTTTTGTATGTGAATCAAACCTACGTTGCAGTGAGATTTATCCTTAATCTCTTATAAAATTCATGTGTATTGCCAAGATGGATGTTCTTCTTGTTGTTGCAGCTATGTACCTCTAATATTAACAAGGGAAGAACTTTGTTCACCCAGTTTTGCTAATAGTGAGGATTTTGGGTGGACTCCGGTCTCGTGGTTTTTTATCTCCTCACATTAGGGAGGTTTTCCATATAAAACTGCTTTGTGTTTGTAGGTGTTTGGTTTTTATATTTTGGTACGTATATTGATCTATTGTGTTGTTTTCTATTAAGTTTGTATAAAAGGAAGATTGTTTGTTCCATAGCGTTAATTTAATATTGTTCAAGTTGTTATTAATCTCCTATCAAGCAGTGACATGCTGACCTTTATTGTCCATATGACTTTCCTTGATAGCTATGACTCTTTTGAATGGGAAGATCTCGAGTCTTGGTACCATTTTTTCTCGTAGACAAACTCTATAGCCTTGGAGAAACAACATAGAGTGCTTTACTGTTACCGAAATGTAATTACAAGTTTCACCGTAAGGCTGATTATGGATGAAATTACTATGACGCAGGACAAGTCGAGATTCATGGTGGCTCACCCAGAACAAATATATTGCCTCCAAACAACATATGACCCCTAGTTCTTGGCCTTATCACTGTGTTAAGGATCTTGCAAGCATTCAGCTAGGGGAAAGGGTGTCATTATTGGCATAATGACTATTGGAGTAATTCCTAACCACCCTTCATTTAGGGACATTGGATTGCCGCCTCTATTGGCTAAATAGATGGGGAAGTGCAATTTTAAGTCTTCCCAATGTAATAACAAATTGATCGGCGCTAGGTCCTTTAATAGATCAGTTAAGAAAAATGTGAACACGCCACCTATTGATGATGTTGGGCATGGTGCTCACCCGACAAGCACTGCAATTGGTGCTTTTGAGGAGCAAGCACAAACCAATATATTTTATGGGCTCAAAGTCAAGACACATTTTCAATATATTCAATGCACTAAATTTACTCCAACAATGCAAGGGCACGAATACATCAACTCGCTCATTCTCAAATTCTACCACAATAGCATGCATATCGCAAGGATAGGCAAATGCCTGCATGTCTTGGACGTCCTCTGGAAGAACTTGCTGCTCCAAGAGAACATGCTCGTTAGTCTCCAGCCCGACCTGGATGATGTAGTACGGTGTGAGAGGGGTAAGCAGATGATCCAATCGACCATTGAGCTCAACAAGGTTGGGATCTGATTGAAGAAGAGCAAGACTCACAGCCTCAAGGGCATTGCCTTTGCCCATGGGGTCTTGAGTCTCCTTGCTATCATGGTTGACAACATCACTGAGTCCATGTTCCTCAACCTCATGATGTTCGAATGCTTCCATTTTGGGGCTAGTAACAAGGTCACGACCTACGTGTTCTTCATGGACAACATCATCAACACCGAGGAGGATGTCGTGCTGCTCCGTACCCAAGGCATTGTCGCGACCTACCCTCAGGGTGCACCACCTAAGGGTTCGGCTAATGGATTATTAAGTCTAAACTTAACTTGGATTTTCTCAAGCCCTACCAATTCACAACTTATAGTTCAAGTTGATTAACATACAAGTCATTTTCAATTTGGAGTTGCCATTAATCAATTTATAGTGGGTTGATTAGAAATCCAAATAAAGTATAGAGAAATATACTTTATTCCTACGAACCAGAGATTATAAGTACGAGGATTTAATTACGCTAGATTACTCTAACGTCCTTTCGGTACCCTTTCTTTCATGAAAAGTGTTTGAGTAGGCAATTTGGATTTATTTTATTACCTCCTAACACATGGGGTGATCATGTGGGTACGCAATCCACCAAAGTAAAACTCAATAATGAAAGTAGTAAATAAATTGCTAGATAGGGAGAATAACATATCTTGAAGTAACATAAGCATCTGCGTTGTTAGCTAGAAAATTATATTGACAATTCTAATATGATTTCTAATTAACAAGCAATTCACTCAATGTACTTTTTGGGTTTTCTCCTGATTAAATGAAAATTAGCCTACATGCCATGACGTGCAAGGTATGACATGCGATTAATTAAACCTAGCATGCGAACTATATGACATGCAATTAAATGGCCTAACTCTAATGACAGGTAAATGAGGTATTTTTGGTGTTTTTCAATGAAATTCGGAATTAAAAAGGATGTTTAAATTAACATGCAATCTATTCTAGAAAAGATAATTTAACCTATTCTAGAGTGACTTCTTTTTGATATTTTTTATGAAAATTCGGAATAAAAATTACCCTAAATAAACTATCAAGATTATGGTAATATCTAAACTAAACAAGGAAGTAAATTACTTTAAATCCTAATTTAAATTGAAAAATTATCCTATCTTCCTAGCAAATCTAGGTTATTCTATTCTATTCAACGAAAGTTATCTAGCTATACCATAAATATGCAGTATTATCTTCTAAGAAAGTAATTCAAACTTTAACTATCTTTTTGGATTTTCTTTTAAAGAAATCAAACAAACAGATAACTACCACGATCAAAATCAATCCATGCAATCTGTAAGATTTGTTTTATGATATTTGAATTAGAAAAATGATATAAACCAACGATCATATCCATGTGGTTATAGATATTAATGGAATGCTATTCGTTTAAATTTGGGAACAAAATAAAATCTATTATTGTATCCAAGTAGTTATGGATAGAATGACGATTTTGCGTACACCGAGTATCATATCTCATAGTTGAAATCAGATTGTCGTCCAAATACGCTGTTAAGTTAGGGAAGTTTCTTAACTTGGGTGATTTTTAAAATCTTACGGATATGCATAATCACTCCAAAGATAGCAGTATATAATTTCACAAAATATAATAATATCAAACAAACTAGGCAATAAAATATTTAAATTAATACCGGATGAAATTCTTACCTAATTTGCAGATAACATCCAAATTCGAACTCGACACTGGATCATGATTGCGGATTACGGGACTCGACAGATTGTGGCTCAGGATGTATCATGAGCAACGATACTCGACGGTGAATCGCCGACGGGGCTCCTCGCGGTGGTGTTCTTGCGGTCAAGAGACTCGCGGTCGTAGCCGTCCCGCTTGAAAAGTCATTCGCAAAGTCGGTGTTGTCTGTTCTTCCGCTAAAGAATCCGCACGTCGCCACACGCCCAAACTCTTCACGATCTCCTTCCCAAAAAATAATCTTTTGCTTGCACTTGCTTCGGACACACTAATCTTCTTCAGCCATGTTCTTTCTTAACTTTATTACTTCTTTGAATGTGTGAGACGCCGGTGAAGGAGTTGACCGAGGAGGACATGACGCTCTTTCTTGACAACTGTGAGGAATCTGTGCAAAAGAAGATCGGCGACTACCGCCAGAGCCGCTGGATCAAGTGGAGGGCTAATCTCATCGACAACTACTTCGGGAATCCTTGGGCTAAATTCAATCTCATCGCCGCCGTCTTCCTCTTCTTTCTCACCATAGTTCAGACCGTATATACCGTGCTCGGCTACCACAAATGAGCCCTCCCCTTGCCTCTCAGTGCAGTTTTTTTTTCATTTCCATTTTTTGGTTTTTCTTGTTGAAGTATATTTAAAGAAATTAGAGAATTTCCTATTAGAGAATGCTGTTAGAGAAATTGTTATATATTAGGGATGTTATTTGGCATTCCCTTATTTTCTAATATAGCTAATTTCCTTTCCTATGCATATTGTTTGGGTATATATAATATACTTTAACAAGACAAGTCAACTGAATAAAGACGTAGCCTTTATTGGTTATCTCTCTCTCTCTTGAAAATGAACATTTATATTCTCCTATTGGCTGATGCTCGAAAATAATCGCTTGATTAGTTGTTGATTGTTGTTAGTGTTAAAATATGATCCATTTCACAGCTCTCTTTCTCTCTGGTCGTCGTAGGTGAATTCTGTGGCTGAACAAAACAGTTGGGAAGTAGTTAAAGTTCGTAATAAAAGAAGCAATGTTGAAGCTATTGGAGAAGACTTTCTTGAATTATGTTAGTCATTGGAGGACTACAAATAGGATAGCCATCTTCATTGGAGAGCACAGCAGAAAACTAAGAAAGAGGCATCCCTCGTACATGAAGCCTTTTTACCGACAGAACCACTTTTGATTTAGCACCGAACATAGCAAAATCTGCAAGCCTTCACCCTCATTTTCTTTCCTTCTTTCCATCCCCCATCCTAGTCCCTCTCCTCTTCCCTGATGAGCAGGTCTTAAAATGAGATGAAAGAATGAGGATCAGAATCTCAAGAAATCACTTTAAAGGCTTTGAGGATCAAAGGGGCGTTGGCACCATGATGGAGCATTTGCAGGCAACGGACCAGAATCTGGAGAATTAATACTCTATTGTTGTGAAAGAGACTAAATTATCAGAAGTACACATATGTGACAAGGGAAAACCATAGACTTAGAAGACAGATATAATGAAGAGACCTTTGTCCGCGCTGTATAAATGTCGAATTCCCAACACTTCACAATCAATCATTGCGGCATTATTAAAAGCTGTTCCAGTATTATTGTTGCACGCCACGTTTCACCTAGTTAATCACAAAGCATACCAATGTGATCATTCCAGGAAAAGATTGATCAATGAATCGAAAAGTTCACAAAACTTCTTCCTTGTGAAAGGGAGGAATTCAGTTGGAGTCCAATACTCCCTGTCAGGCACGTATCAACCATATAATAATGAAACATAAACAGTGGTAAGCACCAGTACCACAGCCCTGGAAGAAGACATAGACTTGGCATCGGCTAAGGATGTTAACAAGCTACAAGAACAATGCAGTCTGAGGGAATAAATAACAAATGAGGTCAACTAATGGGAAAGACTTCTAAATTGATTAGTGGACAGTTACTGGGCAAAAGGCTATTCATTACTCTAGAAAAGAAAGTAAGTTCTTACAGAGAATGTCGGATATCCAGAGGTTTTTCATGGTAATGAGGCGGAATTTTGTTCCATTTACTTGATGAAATTCTCGAGCGAAATTCTTCCCATCGGTGAAGACACATATGTCCCATTCAAGTGGAACTTGTTCTAAATAAGGGCCCTGCATGGCTGCTCAAGGAGGTTTCTGATTAAAATGCCGTCGAAGACATATTATGACCTTTTGAACAATTTCTTATCAGATGTGAGAATTTTGTGATCCGAACGTTGAGGGCTTGACTTTGGCCCATCCAAGGAGTTGGAATGAATTCAAATGTGCGAAAAAATATCCAGAATAATATCTGATCACAACGCAAAAGAAAGGACCCTTTCCTTTCAGCATGTCACCCCTTCCATAGATCACTTTACTGGTAGATACTACCGGAAATGATGAAGTATGCACATCATCCAAGCTTTCCATCTCCTCTAGTGTTGGACTATCTCATTTGCTACTTTCCCAAATAACACCTAGTTCAAAGGATAATTAGACGGCTCACTTGTTCCACTTGCAAAATTTTGGTTTGCTGAATTTTTTTCATGGAATAATGCTTTGTATACTGAATTTGATAAAGAAATTTTTATACTAAGTCATATGGCAGATTATCGTTTCTTATTGACTAAAGCTACATTCATGTCGATGCCTTTAAAAAGTAACAAAAGGCCGTGTAAGAATGTACAAAGCGAGATAGCATCAATCCTACCAGACAAAAACTAACATTGAATAGGGACATTAAAGAACCCTAAACCCAACACTAAAAATAACTTATTTTACAAGAAAAAAGTGATAAAGATGTTGTTTGGCAATGGGTGTGCTAACTCTCAATTTGCCATTGGACCATCAAACAGGACAACATGCGATTGAAGAGTAGAGACAGACGGCCCTATAGAACCAGCCAATTAACGAAACCGAAGTTTTGTTAAAGTCAATGGTGTTTACAGGATATAATTGGTGTATTAAAAGAGAAAACCAAGTGATGTAGATCTTTTGAGAAAGTGATGCCTCTTTTCTTTTTTCCTTTTGTATTTGTATTTCTCATTCATAATTCCTAAGAGACACATTTGATGCGTATTATGTTGTAAGCTTTGGCCCTTTCATAAGTATACGAGAAGGTCAATGATATCAATACACAATTCAAGAGTTCGAATTTTTTACCCCACTCAAAAGTTACCAAGTAATCTCGAAAAATTACGTTATGGGGTTTTTCAATAGGCAATTTGGCCCCGTGACATTTTAATTTTTTCGCATTGTCAATTTAGACATTTCAAAATCTACTGCAGTGTAGGGGTAAGATGGCGACGGTTGGTTGTTACCACTTTCACCACCCGTGAAGTCGAAGAAGGCTGTAGTCATCATTGGTACTTAAACGTAATGATGACATATAAATATTTTGATATTAAATCTAGATGAACAAGTATATAACAATGAAAAAATTATGTTTTCTCTATAAAGCTCATTAGATGCTGATGATTGACAATTTGATTGGACAAATCAAGCATATCAGAGGACTTGATTTTGTTAATAAGTTAGAAGAGTCGAATTGGAAAAACAATATTGGCAAAAAGACTAAATTATTCTTAACCTAATTTTAGAATGTAGTGGGAGTTTAGTTTGGGAAAGCCCTTGAACACCGTTTTAAGTATCATTTAGAAAACGTAAAGGAATAGAATCAAATGGGCTATCTAATGGCCTGAAAGTTTTCGGAGGATTTGACTTATACTTTTAATGGAGTGGCCCAACCCAATGTAAGATTCAATAAGAGTGGGCTTGGGTTGTGGAGATAATCAAAAAGCGGGTTTGGGCAGGCTGGTTGAGTCCTTTTGAAATGATACGAATCATATGTCTCGGATAGTGCTTCCTTCAATTTCTCAATAAATCTCAGCAGTTAATCTAGGCAGATAGAGCCTATATCGGGATTTGTTGAGACATCAAGAGAAGCATCGTAGGAATATAAGATCTTTGCCTCTTTCGGAATTTGTGGTCCGTCTTAAAATCGTTTAAGATTCCCCATATAAAAACTTTTGACCACACATGCATTCATGTATCAATTGGCCTGGAAATGTTCAAACGTGCTTTGCTGTGGGGGGGGATTTTTTTGTTCTGACCCGGGTCCACATGGACCGAATCAATCGCAACTTTTAGTTGTGTGGATCCCAAATGGCGTCCACTCACGTATTTCATCTTATCGACGACTGTGATTACATTTGTTTCATAAATACGGTTCTAGGCAAGGATATTCTTGGGCGAGTCCGCCAAAAGGATGGGCAAATCTCTAGGGCTTGCTGGGCGATTAAGTCATGATCAGGTATACGGGAGTAGTGGGTAAATTAAATTGTCAACCTGTTCTGATGTGGTTGGAAAGTTCCGGGACTAGAGTCTGACGGGCTAAGCTCGAGAAGCCTAGAACTCCTCAATGTCCTTAGTATCAGAAGACGAAAAACTTTCGTGAATTAGCACATAATCGCTCCTCTTTCTTAGCGAGCTGACACTAATCGTTTTGAGGCCAAGTTTGGCTTTCAAGATAAAAAGTATAATGGTACATGCCCCATGTGTATTTATCATTAACGCCTGCCTCTTCTTTGAATGATGATGTGGTGGACCGAGTCATTTATAATACAAGATAGGCACGTAAATTACCATATTTTTCATGTAACATTGACCTAAGTAAAAAATTTGACTTAATTATTGAAGGTTATCATGATAATGGGCTATGGTTTCCTTTACCCAAACCACCATGTTCGCGTGGATTCTTTCTTCTAGGAGCAAAAGCAGGGAACAGCCCGTAGTCAGTTTCTGGAAGAGAAACCGAGGGCACTTTCTCAGGGATCAAGAAAGGAATGTTCTACAGTTGGTTCATTTGGGACAAAAAGTTTAAAATGTTGTACGGACGAATGGGACCCAAAATGGGTCATCAATATTCTTAAGAAGAGCTAAAGGCCTGAGATGCATGTGCTGTAATTTATCTCGAAAGAGTGAAAAGAATTGCATGATATAAGAAGTGAGTATGAAGTAAAAAGCCATGTTAGAATGCAAAAACAGATATGGAACCAAGTACTTCCCGATTGGAGCTCATAAACAATTATAATGGGGGAAATCGTCTAATTAGTTCTAAACCTATCTTATGGATGTCAATTTCATTTTTTAAAATTCTATTGGAAACTTTCAATTTCTTCATTGATGTTAGATCACGATCCTGTTGATAGTTTGTATTTACCTGTCCTTTGAAAATAAAGGACAAATGAATCGGATAATAGACCGAAGGAAGGAAATTAAATCGACACCGGATTACTTGATTCAGCCCGAATGTCGGTATTTATGTCCGCGAGAAAAGCAACACCGAATTTAACTATAGAAACAAGCATACAATGGAGATTATAATCTCTTGAGCACGCCTTAACCCCTAATTAGACTCAATAATTCACTTAGTATTTAGCTCATCACAATTCCCAATGAAATCTCACTCAAGGAATTATATAAATTCTAAATACAAGAATTCAACCGACTTAATCACTATGTGGTGTAATTACAAAGAAAATTCCCTTTTGCTAAGAGCTCCTATGTTTTGCTTCAAGGAAGCTCAACTTATATTCCGGCACAGTTTGTGTTTGTATAGTTTTGTTTCAATCAATAAGGACGCTTGAATGAGAAGATAGATTAAAGATAAAGAAGAAAGGCTAAAGTGTGACTAAAAAATATAATTTACATGCCTAACAACTGCCAAAGATGAAGAAAGGCTAAAGTGTGACTAAAAAATATAATTTACATTCCTAACAACTGCCAAAGATAAAGAAGAAAGGCTAAAGTGTGATCAAAAAATATAATTTACATGCCTAACAGCTGCCAAAGATAAAGAAGAAAGGCTAAAGTGTGACTAAAAAATATAATTTGCCTAACAACTGCCAAAGATAAAGAAGAAAGGCTCAAGTGTGATTAAAAAATAGGATTAATACCACGAAAAATCTCAAACTGGTACACTTATGACAAATTTACCCTTCGTTAATTTTCATTAAATTTTACAGTCAAATTTCTGAGTTTGATAACACGTAGCAGTTGACGGGTATACCGGTTTGAAATTTTGTCTTCCGTTTGTCATAAGTGTATCAATTTATAATTTTTCGTGGTATTAATTCAATTTAACAGAATGTAAATTTGTCATAAATATATCAGTTTAGGATTTTTAGTAATCAAAAAATTAATTTATGATAAATTTCTCACAAGTATACCAGTTTGAGGTTCTTGGTGATTAAAAATTTAATTTGTGATAAATTTATTACAAATATACCAATTTAAGATTTTTCATGATATTAATTCTAAAATATATAATTTACATCCCCAACAACTGCCAAAGATAAAGAAGAAAGGCTTGTGTCCTGTCGCTTCTAACTCCTTTACAACTGCGCACTGGTCGACACTCGGTTGCATGAAGCAAGACGTCCATTCCTACCGGATCGTACATAAATTTCAAGGTTTTTGCATGTTCATGCAAATCATTGTTGCCTTTCTGCCATGCTCATGCTGACCGAAACATTTCCTTCCAGGATCTGGTGAGAGAGGAGAGAGTGAGGATCAAATGAGAATCGTGGAAATTCTTGCGAAAGCCCAGAATTTATGGATGAAACTGAATCTCCGAGGGGCGATCCTCGCGAGCCTGGCTCTGCAAGCCTTTCTCATCTTTTTTGCACCCATTCGGAAGAGGCGGTCGGACTGGTGGATCACGACTCCCTTGTGGTCGGCTTACTTGGTCGCCGACTCAGTCGCTGCCTATGCCTTCGGACTCATTTCCAAAGCCCAAATCAATGGCGCTTCTCCAGGTCCAGCCTCCCAGGTTGAGGCATCCGGTGACCTTTTGGCATTTTGGGCTCCATTTGTTCTTCTACACCTCGGAGGACCATACACCATAACCGCTTTCGCCCTCGAGGATAATGAGCTGTGGGGCAGGCACTTGCTTAATCTCTTATTCCATCTGGTCTCTGCTTGCTATGTGCTTTACCAATCCCTCCCCAGTAACAGGCTAATTGTCCCATCCCTCCTCATTTTTATTGGGGGAAGCATTAAATATATAGCGCGAATACGTGCTCTGTACCTTGCAAGCTCCCGTATATTCCGTGGTTCCTTGCTCCCATCTCCTGATCCTGGGCCGAACTATGCCAAGATTATGGAAGAATGCACTGCTCAGGAGGAAGCTAATATCCAACCTTTAATAGCCTCGTTGCTGACGGCCCGGCATCATTCCCATCGTGTGAGAACAGGAGGTGAAAACAGTTTGGACGACGGAACAGTGATAGAAGAGGCGTTTTTTTACTTCATAAAGTTCCGAGGCCTCCTTGTGGATCTCATCTTCAGCTTCCATGAACGTGACGATAGCATGAGATTTTTCAGCAGCAGGACTGCAAAGGATGCTTTTCGGGTCATTGAGGCTGAGCTCAACTTCTTTTATGATCTTCTTTATACCAAGTCTGCCATTGTTCACTGTCTATCAGGGTACATTTACCGCGCTATCTCAGTTGGCTGCATTGTTGCTGCTTTTGCAAGTTTCCATGTCCTGAACAAGCATGGTTTTCCCAAATATGATGTACAGATTACATACGCCTTGCTCCTTGGAGCTATTGGCCTGGAATTTGCAATCCTTGGTATGATCATTTGCTCTGACTGGACAATTGCAAAAATAGGGACATCTGAGAAACGTCGTAGAAGTTCGTTTCGAGGAAGCATCTTCATCGAGTTCCTCCTCAAATTCAAATCTGAAAGTTCACCATTTGCATTGCATATGCTAAGTGCTAGATGGTCTAAATCTGTCTTCCAGTACAATTTGATAGATTCTCGGCTGAGAAGGTGGCCAAAATGGATTGAGAAACTAATAGATGCTCGGTTGAGAAAGTGGCCAAAATGGATTGAGGAACCCCTTAGTCTCATCCCTCTGAGAGAATTGTTTGATGACTTGAATCTGGACGAGTAGAAAAATACAGTGAAAAATTAGGTGAACTGATTTTTGATGAGCTGACACGGAAGGCATCATCAATTGCAGATGATTTGCAAAGCATAAAAGAGATGTGTGCTGCTCGAGGTAAATGGGCTCTGGAGCATACTAAAACAGGCGAAGCTTGCGAAATCTTGCTTCCATTCATCCGTGATGTCGATTATGATGAGAGCCTTTTACTGTGGCACATTGCCACCGAGCTCTGTTACAACACTGACAGTGACACTGATGAAAGTACAAACCACCACCGTGAAACCAGTAAGGTCTTGTCAGATTACATGCTCTATCTTATGATCAAACAACCTGGCATGATGTCTGCAGTGGCCGGGATTGGCCAAATAAGGTTCCAAGACACTTGTGCTGAGACGGACAGGTTCTTCGATGAAAAACTCTTCGATGAGAACAATACTACGAACATAACGAATAAATATGCCAGCCAAAATCTCCTTTCTGTTCCTACACTAAGGAAGCCAGCTGCGGTGAAAGGAGGCAAGAGCAAATCTGCGCTGTTTGATGCATGTATTCTCGCAAAAGAGTTGACGAAATTTGGGGAGGCCAAATGGGTGATCGTGAGTGAAGTATGGGTGGAGATGCTCGCGTACGCTGCGATCCATTGCCGACCGTACATGCATGCTCAACAACTTAGTAAAGGAGGACAACTTGTCACCTTGGTCTGGTTATTGATGGTACATCTTGGCTTGAGCGAACAGTTCCAAATAGGAGGGGGAACCACTCATACTTCGGTGGACTGATGCACAGTTGCCGAGTCAGATGCAAAAGATGAGGCGCCAACGTGCAGATTCCATTGCAAATCTCACTTTTGTTTACACCTTTGTTTCGTTTCTTCATGTAATAGATGTGCTTGTTTGCTGTCACTGCACATTGTTGAGTGTCCTTTCTTGGAAACTCTAGTTATTCAATATCTCTAATTTCCTGCGATTCTGTGCGCTTCTTCAAACCAAATGACGGAAGCTCGCACAAATTACATCCAAATTGCACTGGTTTGATATTCGTGTCGCAAATTTAATGTTGTACCTTTAATAGAAAGTAACATTTTTATGTAAAAATTAGAGAATATCGGTTGATATTCTTCAGATAAATGCTGAAAATGTCCATGGCTGTTTAACAGTGTTTTGGTTGAAACGGGGAAAAGTAAATCACAACTAAACCAAACCAATTGGTTTATTCTTTTAGGTTAATATCAAAAAAACCTCAAACTGGTATATCTTCCACATCTTTCCAAAACCAATGCCTATAATTCACGACGCATGGTTGATGCCATGTATGCGTTCGATAATCAAATATTTGCACCAAAAAATTGCTCATAAGATCACCAAGATCCTTACCATGCTTGCCGACAATGCCTGCCTTCCTCGTTCTTTCGGTCCGCAAACAATGCAAATGGTGCAAAATGCAATTGAGTTTTTCAAAACTCAAAAAGATCACCTCGCGTGCGCACAATGCATGAATTAAATGAAGTCGTGCACTTTGTCTAAGGCCGTGGACATTGCAAACACCGTTTAGCGAGAACTCTTTAGTGACACTTTTAGTACCTCTAGTGATGGCTTGACCAAATGGCTTGACCAAGTACCACTATATTGTCTAACCATTGCCTGATGCGACATCTCATGTAAGAACATTCTGGATGAATTAAGCCCTTCGCAAGTTGCACTTCACCTTCTTTCAATACCTTCTGTTCAAGCTGGGCATAAGCAGTGTCTTTTCACAGGTAGTATGCAGTAGAACCCCATCCAACAGAAGAGTACTAAGAATTTGAGGTGGCAACTTGATTAATCTAGGTTGATGAACAAAGCAATCGGATCGACTTGTGATGTGCATTTAAGTTAATTTTCTAGATTTCTCTAACATTGCCTCTGTATCATCAATACCTGAAAATTTGTCTTTGTAAGTCACTACAAAAATGGGAAAATTCCAAATAAGGATTCAAAGTAGCATTATTTTCTTAAATAAGGAGCCGAAGTGGACATTATTTCAAATAAGGACCCGAAGTTGCTAGATCAATATCAAATAAGGACCTTAGCTCGCAGATTGGCCAAACGTTCTCCTGCTAGCAAGCAAGTGACAATTCTTGGAGGGCTAGATCGATAAGATAAGATTGACTTAAATAGTGGTTTCAAGTTCTTCCTTATCAATTACATGAAAAACCATCGTTAATTATAATAATATAATATCAATCGAGAGATAAAATCACAATATTAAGGGTGCGTTTGTTTCGCGGAGAATGAATAATTAAATAATCGATTATATCGTTTCCAAAAATGAATAAACGTAAAAAAAAAAAAAAAAATTCATCGTCCACGTAAATGTTTAGACATAAACTGTTGTCGATAATGAATAAAAAAATATTATTCATCGATTAATTATTTCAATCGATACAAGCGATTATTTTTTGGAAAATATTTTCCAAATCATACATTTTTCACGAAAACAAATAAAGCCTAAATTGAATAGAATCTATAACATTTCACATTTACGACTATTTAAATTTTATAGCACCATCAAAATCAAAATTTCTTATTTTTTGGTATGTTAAATTTATCTTGTTTCACAGGAATTTAAATCATATCTGAAACTAGACAAAAACGTTATCTCCGGTTTATTTTCCCACTTTCCATGTACCCTTTTTCCAGCTGAGGATGATACCGACAAGAGGAACCATTTCACTGAAAAGACAATTATGCCCTTCCGGGACCAATGCCCAATGGCGCTCGGTCATGAAGACAAGAACCCCGCTTTTTAGCGCTCTCTCGACAGTTAACAGCACCGGTCACTACCGACACCGATCAGGTTCGCCGGGAAAAACCGACGACTCCGCCGTGACAACTCTCCGATGGCCGAGAAGACGAGCAAAGTGCTGGTGATCGGAGGCACTGGATACATGGGAAAGTTCATCGTGGAGGCGAGCGCTAAGTCAGGCCACCCTAAGGTTTCAGGAGCTTAGGCGTGAATGTGGTCCAGGTAAGCAGCTATTCCCGTGCAATCGTGTTCGTTTCCCCACATCCGGTGCTGCTTCGATGAGGAATGGAAGCGTCACCCGCCGTTGATCTTGTTCGTTATTCCGAGGAATGTCTTTCAGCAGTTGAATCGGAGTTGATTGTTTACCTCGGTCTTTCACAAGATCGAGTTGATGGAGTCGCGTTACGATCTGGCGTTGCATTTTCTCTCCTCCGGTGGAATTAGAAACGATCTCCCCCTCTCATTTTCACACTAGCTGACGAATTATCTCAGCTTCGCGTGCTGATACGAACGAGCACATTTTTAGACAGATCTTGTGAAAACTTCCATATCTTAGGCACGGTCTAGATGAATTTTTATATGGAAGTAAATTTGGGTGACCTGTTGTTCAGATGTCATGGTAAGATGCCTTGTTATAAATTTTTGAACATCGGTAGGCAATGAGTGGACGAGCGTTATATGGACAAAATAGGATTTGTTGATGATTGCTGACTGGCTTTATTGATTGTATGTCCATGCTCTCTTGATTATTTGATTCTCAGGGAGACTTGTACGACCAAGAGAGTCTATTGAATGCGATCAAGCAGGTTGATGTGGTAATCTCTGCCGTGGGGCATCATGCACAACTAGAGGACCAACACAAGATTGTTGCTGCCATCAAAGCAGCCGGGAATATCAAGGCCGTGCTTTTTATAATAATTCCGTCCAAGTTACTATTGTTCGTTTAGCATTTGACTGATGATATAGGTTGGTGTTAGCTTAATTCTTTTCTTCTGGTATAAGTGCATCACCTTCTCCTTTTGAGCTCTGCTTTGATGAAATGGGATGGATTGACTTATTTACTTGTAGACCTCACTTCTTTCCTTTTTAAATGGTCACGTCTTTGTGTAGATGTCATCAGTGAAATTGGAGGATAACTGTTTCAAATCCAAGTATAGGACGATGCGGGGTTTTAAGTGGGCTACTCTAAATGCACACTATTGCTTTTTGATGGATTCAATTGGGTAGGAAATTCTGTCATCATGGATGCACGATGTACCTTATCTACATGATTTCATACATATGCGTATGTATTTACTTGGAGATCTACATCTTTACACAACCAAAAAGGTTCTTCGATGCCAAACTTGCGCCTGATATCGGGCTACCCACATACTCCCGGGGCCTTTATTTATTCAGAACCTGTGTGGTTGGGTTCCCTCTAGGTCAGTGAGAAAAATAAAAGTTTCTAGCACTCAATACGGATTATGGTCATCTACCCAGCTCTTTGACCATGAATGGCAAACACGAACTACTTAATCCTTCAAATGGTCTTTTTCGGTAGTATTATTATTGTAGCAAATAAGTTACCAAAACCCAGTTAGTGGATAGTTTAGTAGTTGTTGCTTTGGGGGGTTGACGGTCGATAATGAGTGGGGCTCAGCATGCTCACCTAAGGCAATGGAATTGCCTGGTATTTTATTTCTTGTGAAAGTGTCCAAGCAAGCTGCATCTTTGCATATTTTATATTTGACAGAGTTATCTGGCTATTGCCCTAACAATTAAATCTTCACTTTTTTTTTTCTTCTACTTTTCTAATAGGACTTAATTGCTTCTATTGATTCACTTATAATCATTTTACTCTGTTATAGTGACATCTTGAAAAAAAAAGTGAAATTCAGTCTCACATAAGTTTGGTTTCTTTTTTTGCTCTGTTCCAGTCACATATTGAAGAAAAAAAGTGAAATTCAGTCTGATATAAGTTTGGTTTCTTTGTTTGCCAGAACTCATGTAAGTTTGTTGGATGAGGCGATTATACTCTAGTTCTTTCTTGCTTTCTAATGAAAATGTTTCTTTTCATTCAATTAATTTTCCTTTTAGAGATTCTTGCCTTCAGAGTTTGGAAATGATGTGGATCATGTCCGTGCTGTGGAGCCAGCAAAAACTGGATTTGCTATCAAGGCCAAGATCCGCTGCCTTGTTGAGGCAGAGGGAATCCCTTATACATATGTGTCTTCTAACTCTTTTGCAGGTTACTACCTTCTGACATTGTCACAGCCCGGGGCTACAGCCCCCCCTAGAGATAACGTTGTTGTCTTAGGGGATGGAAATGCAAAAGGTTCGAATCAATCTGTTGAAATGCGCATTTTAATTAGTTAATATTTTTCTGTGCATTTTTCACGATTTAATTACGGTAGTGATCAGAGTGAGGGGCAGTTCTTGAAGCTTGAGGAATCCAGGCAACTTCCCTGTCCGGAGATTTTCTTTTACATCCATTAGTTAGTCTTTCACTTTCAGAGACTAATAGATGATATGAATGTGATGTGGTTGAACTTGGCACAATACCACCTAGTCAGCAGATCACGAAGGTTATCTTTATTTATTTGGTTGAGAAAAGAACATACAGATGCATTTGTCTGCCAGTTATCTGATGAATCTGTTTACCGAGAGGATTCTTATTCAATCCGAGCCAAAAGTAACTCTAGGGAGAGTGGTGGCTCTGTGATTCATTTATTAGTCAAATTCTAAAACTCTCCCCATCAATATACAGCGGTGTTTAACAAGGAGGATGACATTGGCACCTATACCATCAAAGCTATGGATGATCCAAGGACCTTGAACAAAACTCTGTACATCAGACCTCCTGCCAACACCTACTTGATGGATGATCTCGTGTCTTTGTGGGAGAGAAAGATCGGCAAGACCCTGGAGAGGGTGTATGTTCCAGAGGAGCAGGTGCTGAAGAACATTCAAGGTTAGGGATGCATTTCTATTAGGTTTAAGCGTGTGAAATTTTCTCCTCTCCAAGATTTAAAGCTTCTGACGTCAATCGTTCTACTTGTCCCGTCATATTGCAGACACGGTATTTCCCCTCAATGTGATATTGGCCATATGCCATTCTAATTTTGTGAAAGGAGACCAAACCAACTTTGAGATTGTGCCGTGGTTCGGAGTGGAAGCTTTAGAGCTCTACCCCGATGTCAAATACACGACCGTGGATCAGTACCTGGATAAGATTGTCTGATAATTGAAACCAACTGTGCTTGGTAATTTCTCCCGTCAGCTTGAATCATGAACTATATAGGATTCTGGTTGTCAGGATCCTAGTCTGAAATGTCGCTCCTCCTGATCATCTCACGGCATGTACAACCTCCAAATATGAGGACATGCTATGAATATTGAATATGAGCGCATCTATTCTGCGCTTGGAGAAGTTACTTCTGTTTTGGAGTTGATTTTGGTTTATGGGCAAAGCTAAAAGAAAGATCGGGTGTCTCTATTTCCGTATATTATGCGTATTGGGTTGCGGAAACGTTGTGGTGGTGGAAAAACGAGAATTTGTAATAGGTAACTCATGACACACTTATTATACCAAATTGCCGTACAAGCAGAACACTCAAATAAAATGTAGTCTCACACGATTATTACAATATACTTTCTCACACCACTAACAAAACACTCAGAAAAACTTGCTTATAAAAAGGCACACTCTCACCTTCTTTTACTTTTGGGATATGTGCAGCAAATGTCCTAAAATTTATCACAAAAGTGCAATTGAGTTTTAAAATTTACAAAATGTGTAATTAAGTTCTAAAACTTGTCAAATTTATTAAATCGAGTCATAAAGTTAATACCGTATAATTTGCTAACGGAAAATGCTGACGTAGCGCTAACGTACCATAGTTTACTACTTTCTTGAGACACATGGTGATGATGTGGTGTCCAATAAGCACCACTTTCAAAAAAATTAAAAAATATATAAAATAAATTAGGAAAAAAAATAAAAATAAAAATAAAAATGAAAAAGAAAAAAAGTCCCACCAGCGGCTCTGGCGATGGCCAAGCCCTAGCCGATGGCCACCACCATAGCTACCGAGAAGGATTGGCAGAGGTCGCTTGAGCCTTCCCGAAGCCTAGTGACCATGGCTAGCCCCAAGTGAGGCCCCAGCAAGTGCCTGTAGGCCTTCCCCCAGATGTAAGCGAGGGTTGCGCCCTTTCCCAAATTGGGGCCTTGCCTAGGGCCAACGAGGATCGCTAGGCTTCAAGAAGGCCTAGGCAACCTCCGCAGGCCCTTCCTAGTGGCTATGGCGACAGCCACCGGCGAGAGCTTGGCCACTACCATAGCCGTGGGTTGTGTCTCTCTCTCTCTTTTTAACTTTTAACTTTTTGTGATTTATTTTATATTTCTTTAACTTTTTTTGACGTGGTGCTTGTTGAACGTCACGTGTCTCAAGAAAAGTAATAAAATAAGATGCGTTAGCGCCACGTCAACATTTTTCGTTAGTTAATTAAACGGTGTTAACTTTATGACTCGATTAACTCAATTTGATAAGTTTTATAACTCAATTGCATCTTTTGTAAATTTTAAGACTTAATTATATTTTGTGATAAGTTTTAGGATTTCTATTATATATATCCTTGTACTTTCCTCTCCCTCACATATGGGCAGCCTCTCTTGTCTCTCTATTCTAAAGCTCAGGCTGCTAGCTCCTAAACTTAGCATAGAACTCTATTTATAGAGCAATGGTGGGTAGTAGGGGTGAGCAAAATAGACCGGCCAAATTGGGACTAGACCGGATCGGACCAGACCGATTGGTGTGTTCCGGTTCTCAAAAATTTCAATCCAGTTCCCAGTTCTTAAAAGTGGAACCGATTTTCGGGCGATCAGATTCTTGGTTCTAGGGTGGGAACCGGATCGATAAAAATATATTTTTATATTTTTTTCATATATATAATATTTAATATATATATGAAAAATATTTAATATTGGTCCCACTAAAACCGAATGTTCAATTTTTTCATATATTATATATATTTTTCCAATTTTTTTCCATGGCCTTATGGGATCAAATTAGAACTACAGAGGAAGTATAATTTATTTTAGTCAAATAAATTGATTGAATACATCACAAAAATTACAATGAATGAAAATATTATTTAGCTTAATAATTAATAAATCTTGATGTGCACATTATATGCACGACACATGCACGAAACTTGCACGACACACTCATGACATATGACAATTTTGACTCATTTAGGCTCATTTTGATTCGCAAAAAACAACTTTCAAGAAAATGTTTTTCGGTGTTCGATTCATGGAAAATAAACTAGTTAAGGAAAACATTTTTCCTCAATGGAAAAAAACACCTCCATAATGGGGAAAATGATTTCCCTTCTCTTTCCTCTTTACACTCATTCACATTCCTTTTCTTTTTAATTATTTTTTATTTTTCTTTCTTTTTTTCTTTTTTTTTTCCTCTGCCATCGCCAGCAAGGGATGAGCTCACCCGTGGCCGGTGAGCCAAGCCTCGCGGGCCTTAGACAAGGCCATCCTAAGTGTATTGGCTTGCATAGAAGCGCTAGTTGCCGTGCTGACTATATGAGTGCCATGTCCCATATCGTTGGTCGGTGGCATGGTCACATTAGCCGAGCCATGGAAGGTTCTGGAAAGATTGAAGTTGCATCTTCCTTTCCATTTGGCTGGCGGAGGACACATTCCCCGGACACCCGTATCCATAACAGCAATGATAACTCCCTTTCCTAGAGTTAAGCCATTAAATGATCCCTCATGCAGTGGTAATCCCAAGAACTGGGGGTTGTGCATTGTTTGGAGGTGGTATATCTGTTCTGGATGAGCTGCCACTAATCGGGCCTTGTCTTGCATCGCGGTCATTTCATCCGTAGTCGGCCTCGTAGTGAAACCAGTCATTACATTGCGGTAACAGTAAAGCATACGCTGCTGTTTCTCCAAGGCAATAGCGTTTGTCAGCAAGAAAGATTGGTATCATGACTAGAGGTTTTATGATTTGGAAGAGTCCTGGCTGTGGGGGGAGTAGGTTGGCACCTGCTAATTGAGTTGTGGTCATGGACACGAGAGAACTAAGGAAAATAGTAAGGCATATTTTTGTGATAAGTTTTACGATTTCTATTATATATATCCATGTACTTTTCTCTCCCCCACATACGAGCAGCCTCTCTTGTCTCTCTATTCTAAAGCTCAGGCCGCTCGCTCCTAAACTTAGCATAGAACTCTATTTATAGAGCAATGGTGGGTAGTAGGGGTGAGCAAGATAGACCGCTCAAATCTGGAACTGATATTTGCCCCACATTTTATCTCGAAGTTTGGATGATCTTCGCTCGAACTGCCCCTATCAAATTAGTCGGTCCGCTATCATCACCAGGGTCTGATGTGCTTTTTAGTTTGTGTCATTTTCAAATGCCCCTTTGTAATAACAAATCAAACGGGAGAATGCCCTGAGATACGAAGTAAGCGAGTTAGAAAAACAATCAGAGCTATGAGCATGCATGTCTTTCTACCACGATTCTTTCTTCGATCCTTTTAAAAAATGATAAAACGTTCCTTTTATTTCAAAAGTTTAGAAATGAGGAAGCCCAAACCTCATAACATTTTCCTTTACATGGCTGGATTTCATCGACGGGCTGATTTGGGATACTTCCTTATGCCCTCAAAACAAAATATTTGTAATTCTTTTGAATAATTCAAGCAAATTACATTTGTTAGAATGAAAATTGCAATATTAAAATTTCAAGCATAATTGAAAATTTGGAAAATTGGGAATCCTGGAAAACAAATGAGACTTTAGAAAGCAAAAAAAGCTCCCACATAAGGGAGGGTTCAAACTATTAAATATGCTTATATTCTAAGGGAGAAAAATTGTGTCTTCAATTTACTCAATGACGATATTCGCGCCTCCTGGCTGATTGGGTGGTTTGTTGCGAAATAAAAACATCTTTGCATTCAACAATTTCTGGACCTTGTTCTTCAAGACAACACAGTCATTGACGGAATGTCTCATTTCACCCAAATGATAGTCGCATGCCTTGGAGGGATCGTAATTGGAAAAACATTCAGGATTTTCACACAGTAGCTCTTTAGCAAGCAACCTCTTTCCTAGGAGAACGAGCAGGATCTGAGACATAGGCCAAGGGAATAACGTGAACTGTTTTTTGTTACTTCATCTTTGGGGCAACTACTGGCCTGAGGTCAACTGTTGTCCACCGCTCATCTGAATTGTCAGGGGAGGACGAGCATTCTAGGTGTATGTGGAATTCACGTCTGCTAGGACCTCGTTTTCCTTTTTCGTGCTGACTCTCTTGCTTGTGGAGGCGGGTTCAGTGAACCACCCATTGCACAATACCGTCTCAATTCGTTCGTCTACTAGGACAAGCCAATTCAATGACTCGGCAGTGGCACCAATCAGGCGATGTCTATATTCATACGGAAAAGATTTAATGAATAGCTTAATTTGTATATCGTCAGAAAGTTCTAGGATGACCTAGGTATGGCATATTCTTTGAACGATTCACTCTTCTTTTTCTCAGTGCGTCCGTGGTCATCACGAGAAAAAGTGATGTCGAGGTTGAATTGGCACTGCTTGGCAAATGCATCAGCGACATCATCCCAAAATTTGAAAGCGTCTACATCCTTTGACATATACCACGTCAACGCCGGCCCTATTAAGCTTGCTTGAAAAGTCCGGATCATGAGGGGCTCATTATCAACATACTGGATCATTCATACATGGCACATGTGTAAGTGGTGCTTATGCCAACAGATGTCATTATATTTCTCGAATTCTGGCATTTTGAACTTTTTTAGCACCTTCACCATTTTGTACACGGATAGACCAAGTGAGAGAGAATGCTACGGGCCCTGTAACTACTTCAACATTTCCTCAACCTTCGCAAGGCGTCTATCATTTTCTGTTATCAATGCACTTATAATTTCAGCCTTCTTGATAGCAAGTGAGAGCGGATCGTCCTCTAGCATTGGCATCTTGCCATTATTAATTGTGACTCGATCATTTCCTATAGATGGTAGCAATAATATCATCTCAATTGATGCAAGCATGGGAGTGAGTTTGCTACGGATGGATCTTATCCTGTGATGTAAAATAACCTATATCGTTATCCAATTTCCCTTTGTCTGTGTGAAAAAATCCTACTGCTTCTCGGCAGTTTATTCATTGTCTGGTCTCTACTGGTCGGAGTTCATTCTATCTCAGCATGATATACCCTTTAAATCGGTGAGTGAGGGAAAGCAACGATTACTACTGCTGAATCAATCATCTATTGGTAATGATACGGATTATGTAGCTAATGTTTGCACTTCAAATTGGCAATTTTTATCATCATTTATCTGTTCTTGCTAGCAACTTTCAATGATAAAAAATAAGGACAGAATGTATTCTAGCTGAAGAACTCAACAGAGCCATGATAAAAGAGTATTGGATTCATTCATTTCTGAACTCTACTGTGGATAGTGGAAGTTGTGCCTCCTCAAAACATCAGATCATTGCCCTTGGTTATTCAAGATGGACGTTTAGAGATCATCTAAGACATCATTGTCGGTACTTCACACTTCTTAGAGCATTTAATCAACCAAAACCAGGAGGCAGTTCAGGATCTTCCTCAGTATCATTAGAGAGCTTCCGGGTTTCAACATCGGCAGAAAAACCTGGTGGGATACCCATATCAACATCGTCTGGAATCAAAACTTCTTGCGAAGGGTCCTGCTCATCCCTCAAACCTTCAGAAAACCCTTTATCATGAGAAACTGGTACCTGCACTCTCTCGTTGTGTTGTTCTCCATCTTTCTGATTAGTACCGGGCAGACAGAAACCCAGGGGTTTCTTCTGTTCATTATTGAACACTGCATTGGTCTCACTGGATGGTACTGCATAGGATCTGCTGTAGTCCATTCTCTGCAACGGGGTCTGCATGTCTTTACCAAAAGGGTTCGATAACTTACTACACATTGATTGCACTGTATCTTCAATTTCACTTTTCATGCCATCAGCTGATTTAATTATCTCCCATAGGCTTTCAGAAATCTGGCCCATAACTTTGCTTCTGAAATTAAGAAAGAAAATACTGCATAATCAAGCTCAGAATAGTTTCAACGATTTTACACATATAGGCAAAAAATTTGCCTAGAAATTGGGAAGAAAATTCCCTAACCAAGGTTCATGCAGTTCTCAGAACCTGCAAAAACATTGCCCTTCTGGAAGCAAGCACGTAACGAGTACACTCCTTAATGATTGACCAGAGATACAAATGCATGACAATACATGTTACTTCCAAATGTCTCGGTCATAGTATATTTATGTCCATAAAAAAATTGTGCCCCATATGTCAGGTAGCCATCCACCTCCCTTGTACATACCAAATATAAGTTACTATAGAAGAAACATTGCGTTTAATTATAGGCAACAAAACAGGATAAGCATTTCCAAACAATTGGCAGGATATCACAAGATATAAGCATCAGATGGAAATCCAAGAGCTTAATTACTTACCCCACCTCTTCATATATAGCATCAGAAAGCTGCCTGGGCTTCAAACTCTCAGCACCTGGACGATTAAGTGCAGCTGACTGCTTCACCACTGCGATGATCTTGTAACGCAGTTCCTCCTGCAGTACATTTCATAGTCAACATTATAAGAATAGTATTTGATTAGAGAATATCTATATGAAGATGGAAACAAATCCACAAAAGGGTTAGCAGTTCAATTTTTTGGTAAAATTAGAGCAAATGTTGCCTGAAAAGATTCCCATCCAAACAAAGAAGATATCTGAGGAACATAATGAAGCATTTTCTAGTATGATAGAATGAAAAGAAGACCTTGTTTGAAGGGTAAATACCTAGAATGAGGTTAGGCATGGAGATAGTTTACTGAAACATGTACAGGGTACTGGTACACACATTCTACATGTGTGTGCGCTACATGCAGGGTAAACTTAGTTGGCATGGAATCACAAAATCAAAGGTCTATATTGCATCATCTAAAAATGGTAAGATCATAAAGTAATATCTGTACTAGGGCTGATGTGACAATTAGTGGATAATATGCACATTGTGATGTGGACTAACCAACAAACTAACTTTGATTCAAACTCAGAGTCAATCTATGATTTTGAAAGCTTATGTCAAGATCAAGGTTTCCATAATATCTACACTCGTCAGTTTTCTTCTTCTTCCACTTCTTTCTATTGCATGCATATGGTTGAGGTGATTTAGTCACCAATCGGGGCACCTCCAAGACAGAATGCTACCAAATATATAGCAAGAAGATGCCCGATGACAAATAAAAGGGAAACTGCATTCTACCTTACAATGATTCAAAGACTTATATTTCGCATTCACACATTTATCCAACAACAGGGTAAATATCTGGTCCTTATAGACCCTCATCCTGAGAACCTATTTAATTTACAGCCATCAGCTTGTGCTTCTTGTATAAAATAATTTCCAAATTCTTGCAAATAGATAAACCAATCCCGTCTGAATTGATATCCCCTTATCAAAGTGCTTTCAACTAAAGAAGGCTTATCCAAGACAACATTAACATTGTGCATGAGGCTTTCCATTAGTTGAGACTTAGGTAGAGAGGTAAAAAGGAAAAATGTGCTCTACAATTAGACATGAACAAAGCTTATGATAGGCTATCCTCTCAGACATTTTATTTGCAGATGATTCACTCTTTTTCTTTGCAGCAACCAAGGCAAACGCCCAAAGAAAATTTCCACTGGAGAGTCTTCATTAGTGCCATAGCCACAATGAGAAACCGGCAATAGAAAATTACAACTGACGGTCAGCAATGCCCTTTTTGAGAACAACCAGATTACTGAGCATATGTTTTTCCCACATAATTGCGTTCCATGTGTACGATTCGCAATAGGTGTTGAAAATATATCCAGCTATAGTCTCTTCAAATGATAGATGACTGGCCCAACCTTTACAAAGGAACCGATTTACGAGGAAAGCAAGAGAGGAGTTATTGAGAAAGCTGGTTTATACAGTGTAATCTATATGGAAACGAAGAAGTGGAGCTCCTTTTGGACAGCAACAACCTGTACCTGACGGAATGATAAGGAGAATTTTGCAAGCACAGGAGGAGCTGTGAGACTTAAGAAGTAGTCAGTGAGAATGAACACGGATGCTCAGTCGGTGGAACAAGAATCACTTCCAACTGAATAAGTCAAAGTTGGAAGTCAAGTCAAGTCAAGATGGAATAGGGTGATAGATATTAATGGAACTTGGGCTATGGATAGTAGGAAGGAACGAGGTTGGCAAAACGAATTGTCCTGAGGAGGTAGAGACAATGGCAGCGTTAGAAGCTCTAGAGTTAGCTTGTGGTTGAGATGGATTCCCCACTCTTCTTCAAGGGCTCGAAGGATAATGAGGAAGGCGGCAACAGGATAGTTAAACCAGTATAATTCAGCATCTAAAGGCGTAATTCTGAAGACCTCCCGCAGCATTTCCCGAGAAGATCCACAGATGAAGCTGCGAATCGCGTTGCAACCCACACCAAAAGGGGATTGTGTACATCGGATTAGGATGTGAAACCCCCTGGCCCGACCCGACCCAACCCCACTATTTCCTGTCCATTGTGCCTGGCTGAATGCTAAACCTCCAAAAACACGTACTCTCTCTTTCTTTATGCTATCGAGCTGTTTTTACTAGCCCAAAACAGAACATTGCAAGCAACATCATGTGCTTGCTTTATATTTAACCAAACATTCCATGGACTAGAACTACCAAAGCTTAGAGCACAAAAGCAGCAAAATCCCAGATAAAAACTAGTACCCAATCTCCCATTCCCCGTAATCCCATGCCACATCATTAAATTAACTTCTTTTTAAGCTAATCACATCCTCGAATCAGCAGAACAGGCATAGCCCGAGACTAAACATTCATCACGGCAAGAATCACACACAACACGAACAATAGCTAAGAACATTAACAGTGCTTCGTCCCCCGAAACAGCTTCATACCCACGACTACGAAGCTCGTGAAACCTCCACATTCGGCTACCCAAGAACTGACTGGATTCAAAACACACGAGCCCACGGCAGAGAGAGTGAGAGAAAGAGAGAGAGATACGTTGTCCTTGAGCTTGCGGATGAGCTTGAGGCGGAGGCGATCGAAATCGCCATCGTCCTTGAGCCTGGCGATCACGTCGTCTTTTTCGAGCTTCGCCGCAGCGTCGCCGCCGCCACCGCCGGCCATTGATGGGTAGTACTCTTCAGTTGAGGGACTTCTTCTGCAAGGCGAATCTCTCCGACTTGATTGTCATTCCTAATTTGACAAAAACAAATAGATCATCCTTTTCACCTTCCATCTTGCAAATATCCAAAAAAATCCTAAACTTAACCATTATCTCAATTATATTTTAAATTTTTTTTATCTCATAAAAAATCTCAAATTTCTACTTTTGTCTCAAATCTACTACCTAATACCCAAAAAAACTATAAACTTTAGTTTTTGTCCCAATTATATCCTAAACTTTTTTTTGTCTCATAAAAAATCTCAAACATTTACTTTTATCTCAAATCTACCACCATTAAATTTTCCATCCAATATTACTGTTAATAATTATTTTAATTTTATTTTTTCTACTTTTTTTATATTTTATTTTTCCTTTTTTTTCTTTTTTTTTCCCTTCACCGTTAAATTTGCCGGTGTTGGGCGAGGTCGGCCTCGCCCGCCCCTAGCGAGGTTCGTCCTTGTCGTGGCTTGGCCTTGCCCAATGCCGATAAGGTCAAGCCTTGCCAGTGGCCGGCGGGGCCGAGCCCTACTAGGAGTGGGCGAGGCCGACCTCGCCCAACGCCAGCGAGGTCAAGCCTCGCCCTTCTTTGGCAAGGTTCGTCCTCGCCCACCCATGGCAAGGTTCGTCCTCACCGTGGCTGGCAAGGCTTGGTCCCGTTGGCTAGTGGTGAGATCGAGCCTCGCCGCGACCGGTGAGGATGAGGCCGACGGGACTAAGTCCTCGCCAGCGTTAGGCAAGGCCAAGCCTCGCTAGTCACGACGAGGACGAATCTCGCTAGGGGTGAGTGAGGTTGACCTTGCCCAACGCCGGCAAGGTCGAGCCTCGCCAGCCAGAGGTTGAAGGTGAAAGGGAAAAAAAAGAAAAGGAAAGGAAAAAGAAAAAATCGAAAAAATAAAAAATAGTCATTAACTATAATATTGAACAAAAAAGTTAACAATGGTAGATTTGGGATAAAAGTAAAAGTTTTGAGTTTTTTGTGAGACAAAAAAAAAGTTTATGACATAATTGGAACAAAAGCTAAAGTTTTGGGTTTTTTTTGGATATTATGTGATAAGTTTGGGGTTTTTTATGGGATAAAAAAAATTTAGGATATAATTGGGACAAAAACTAAAGTTTGGGATTTTTTTGGGTATTGGCCCTCAGAAAAGTGAATATACATATATATATAGCTGACCAAAAAATAATAATAAATATATATACACACACAAACACTTTAATTTCTACATATTATGAAATTAAATGTCAATCTATATATATTTGAAATTGAAATAAAAAAAATGTGTTCTTAAGTTTTAATATTGTTTAAAATAGAATGTGACTCGACGTATAATTGCATTTCCAAAAAAATTAATTAGAGATGAAATCACAACCGGCCTTTTAAACCTTTTTCTTGTTAATGTCAATGGTTTCCGAATTTATTTTTTCCTTTGCGAATCGGGTCCTTAATTCGTGGTTATCCATGTTGATCCTTGAGATTAAAACAAAGTATTGAAGTGCTGACGAGGGCCATCATCGACCGAACCAAAAAATAAAAGTGGCGTGGAATAGGAAATTAACACGACACAAAACATAGAGAGCGACCTCCAAATTGACTACCTCCTAAAATAAATCTACAAATGCCACAAAGTAACAAACCCGGCAATCCCCTTTGGGATTTTTACTCTATTTTGATGCCCCGATAGTGAATTGTGGAAATTGAGACTTTCAGATTCAATAAAATTCTGTTTCCAACCAAAAAAAAACAACTATATCGCTAAGAGTCTTTAAGACACAAACGTTAATTGCATGTGGATTGCATCTTTTTTCAATTTTTTTTGGCTGTGATCAAAGTAATCGTGATTCAAGTGCAAATCCACCCCAAGCCTTCGCTGCCGAAAGCGGCTTACCTTCCGTCGACGTTAAGGCCTCGGCATCCTCTCCTAAGGCCTTGAAGACGAAAGAGGCTACTCGAGACCTCCAAATACGAAGGCTTGTCGCTGTCGACAAGCACTCGACGCATGCAGCACCGGGCTTTGCTATAGGTGGTGATCTTAATGTCGGCACCGTCGAGCTCCGCAGCCACAATGATGAAGGAAATAACGGAAGATAGAGAGAGAGAGAGAGAGCGTGTGTGTGTCCTTGAGTCGTTCCTCAGAACGATGGTCGTCGACGGGGTGGCCTCGGTGGTGTCGAGGGAAGGGGGTTCACCGTCCACACGACGAGCACCATCGCCGGCAGCTGCCGTGGTCCAAGGCCTAGTGGCGGCTGGCCGGGTAGAGACAAATTGGTTTAGGAGGGGAAATTCGATTTTGCTTTTGTAGAAAAATGTAGTCACCAAGTGTGGGGTAAGGATGTACCCAAAAAAAAAAAGGCTGGACACGTGGCAAAATCCGGGGAAAGGGACCCCGGAAGGGTACCTTAACGAGTACAATGTCATGGGGCCACCAAAGTATTGACAATTAGGTCAGTTTTCACTTATTGTGCTTGATCAACGCATATTGTATTGACCGAAAAAAAAAAAAAACACATCTTGTCAAGAACTAAAATGAGAAATTAGATCCGCTTTGACGTTCGATTTAAACCCCATTATGGACATTCCATAGGTGGAATGGACTTTCCACCCAAATGTTTTCCTAACCAAAACAAAGTCGGATGGAAATAGTCATATTCCCAATAAAGTCAAGCACACACAGTTATAAATGACCCAATTGAAGTCTTTCATCAAATTCTCTTGGGAGTTGTTTAGAAAATCTATTCTGAGAGATCTAAACACCTAATCGAGGGGTTGGACTTATGACTCTTACGTGGGATATCGTTGACTATGAAAATCAAGTCTTTGTTATATGTTCCTTGCCCACGTCTTATGAACATACTGGTACGATCGAAAGATAAATAAGTTTGGAGGTGATACATCGCCAACATAAGGTGACTTTTTTCTATTGAATCGAATGAGCACGATTGCCGCCGCAGAGGTTTGGTAGCGGGTGTAATGAAGACCTCGATTTGTTGGTTCGGCTTTTGATTGGATTATACTTTCCTCCGTTCATAAGTCTTTCGATGGGTAACGAATACTTATGGGTATCTTCCAATTGCATTTGTCAAAGTCAAAGTGGATGATCTCAATGTGTGTAGTGTAGTGCAATGGTTGGAGGGAGTAAAAAAACTAGCCTTCTTTTTAAGACGCGTTGACTCCGTTTTTTCATCCTAAAAATTTATATCGATCGCCCAATTGAGTTCTTAAATTTACGATTCATGCAATAAAGCCTTTTAAGCAACACGAATCGTGCCATGAAATCATTTTTCCATTAATTGTGTTCACTATCTATTGTGGCATGCTGACATGGAAAATTTTAATGCTAAAAACAGTCATTATAAGAAAGAAATAAATATAAGAAAATAGAGAAAAGCGCATTAAGAAATTGCATTTTTACCAAAATGCCCCCTCATTTTGTGAACAATAACAACCAATACAGACCATTTTCTCCCTCCTTTCTTACCCCCTCTTCTCACTGCCGCACCTTTCCACCGCCGCAGCTCCGCCGCCGCCATCATCGATCGCCATCGTCGTCGAAGCGCTCTTCAAAGCTGCCGCCCCCCCTGCCTTTGCAAGCCGCAACAACACATCGCCGCGGCGACTCGGCGTCCCACGGCCCCATGCTCACTGCATCTCTCTGTCTCTCTGAAATTCTCGCAAGCCTAGGCTAGGCCCCGCCACCTCGACCTCGGAGTTCGCCCGGCCACGTCCGACCCCAGATCTACTGTGGTCGTGCGAAACTGTCCTTTCCATTCTGAATTTTCAACGCCAAGCTTTCCATCTTGGCATACCAACATCAGCACAATCAGCTCAACCAATGAGGCAAAAAGGAGCTTGCCGAAGGCGTGCCGTTTCAAAAGGAAGCTGCTCCGAAACCTCTTCTTTATTCCAATGCTTCAGAAAGATTTGCCTGTGCTCCAATCATGAGGACCCAGTAATGCCCCAGCGAGGAGATGAGCTGATGTTGATGCCACACCCCAACCCAACCCAACCCAACCCAACCCAACCCAACCACGCTCTCATCTCTTCACGAGAGAAAGATTCCAGCTTTGACCAGTTGACTGAGGTTGGACTGGCGAAAGAGAGGTTGAATGCTCGCTCAAATTTTGCTTGACTTATGAATTCCACATGCATGTGATGGAGCCATGGCTCGTGTGCTTGCAGGACTTACGGAATGCTCGAAAGGTTCGTGACAAAGATTGAATCTTTAAGAACATCTTCTGCACTATATAATATGACCAGTGTGTACAGGAAGGTGGAACATAAGCTGAGATGATGTTTGTGGTGAAACCACGGTCACCCTGGGTACAGATGAGAGTACCCAGATACATTTATTTACCATTCACAGTGCTCTAAAGAGTCTAAGACTGACGAAACATCACATAATAAAGTCGATGCTTGCTGATCCAAGCTCTAAGCTGATCGTGAACTGTGTAATTTGCGGCTGCAGATGAGGGGGGAAGTTCGATGGCTGCGGGGATGCACCGATGAATGGGTGGTGACGCCATCCGATCAGCATGACCTCTGCGGTGGTCCAACCATGGAGTACCACGATTGCCGATAGCCGTAGCCCGTGGAAGCTTTGCTCACGTCCTTCTCGTTGGTTGTTTGTAGCAACAACGATGAAGAATACGTTTGATAGTTCAATATCCCTCGGATCAGCGTCTGGGGCGGCAAGTCAGGCCACTCCAAATAAGCGAAGTTTGTAGCACTATGACCCGGGACCGTAGCTCTGGACGAAGGCTCCACCCGAGCCAATTCGTTGCCGACCTCGCCGCTCTTCCCACACAACTTGTACGTAAAATTCAAGACCCCGATGCGTTTTCCATCGTCGTTCTTCACGTTGTAGCGTCGCTGCTGGACAGCCCCGTTGAAATCGTCGACCAAATCCTGGAGCGAGGCGCGGACTTCCCCGATCGAGCGGCTGCCAACGACGCTGGGAAGCCGCACATCAAACCTGAGAGAAAGGTCCGAATAGTCCTGGGCCGAGACGTCCGAGAGGTCGAACACCACGTCGTGTTTCCACTCCGGGTTGCAATGGCCGCCCTTGCTGGTCGGCGTCCTGTGGCGCTGCTGCTGGAGGGCCGGCCGAAGCTGCTTCTTTGGGTCGTCGCCGCCGGGGACGATGGACACGGTCACGAAGACCGAGAGCTTCTGGAAGAAGTTGAAGGCCCTGAGTTCCTCGCATGAGATCACCTGCAGTTCAAGGCCTGTGTACGCCATTTCCGTCTCTCTTCTCGCGGTTTCGGCTCGGCTTCTCAGAGGGTGGAAGGAACGTTCAAGGATGGGAGCTGGGAAGCTTCTCCTTTTGGGTGAGGGAGAAAATTTGCAGGAGATATATAAGAGAAGGCGGAACGCGGTTGGGTGGATCAACCTATTTGATCAAGGATGGCCCCCGCAGCGTGCGCGTGCGTGTGAAACCGCGGAATATGGAGCTTCGCAAGAACGCCAAGCCCAAGATTTATTATTTTGCATTTTTATTTAAATCTTAGGACATTAGGATATTCCCCAAATCTTAGACACAGGTGGAGGATCTTTTTACCATACCGTAAGTTTTTGGATTAAGTATTCTAACAGGGTATCATAATTAGGGACGAGCATGGTTTCAGGATAGAGAACATAATTAATAGGAACCTATAGATTTCAAATTCCAAGGTATGCAAGGTAAGTTCTAGGTTCTAAAAATTTGGAAATCCATTTCAACGGGTAGGTTTCAGGTTCTAGGTAGGTGGAACATGAACCTATCTTCTCGTAATCCTGCGGTATTTCATAGTATTAAATAATAAGTATATGATCTGAAACCACTAGTCTTCATTTATCTAAATATAAGTTGTGGTTAGTAGATCATAATAGTAAATGACGCTTATTAAAAATGATGATTTACTGCAATTGTTCATTTAATATTACAAATAGAACTTGAGTAGACTCTGGAATCAACTCTCAAACTTGTGATAGGATAGATTTCAAGTTCTAAAAAATGAAGCACCTATTATCATGAATGGAACTTATATGGAACATAAAATTGCTCGTCCCTAGTATTGATTCACATAATGGCTTCTCGTTTTAGTTATATTTATTTGAACCGTAATACCAGGAAACTAGTCTTTTTTATTTTCTTTAATGAATGACAAACCTGTTTAGTATTATTGCGTTCATTTTTGTTTTGTTTAACTAAAAATGCAATAAAAAAAAAAAAAGAAACCTATTACACCCTGGAACCTGTGATATGATAAGTTTCAAGTTCATGGTTTGGACGGATAGGTTCTATGTTCCAAAAAATGGGAAACCTATACTTTATGGTAGGTTTTAAGTTCCAAGTGAAACTTGCAAAAAATTTGAAATCGATCATCCCTAATCATAATTGGGTTAAGGTCCATCTTATTTCGCATGCATAACCCCTCCATTAGTCAAATTACACGCGCGATTTCTAACTAGGCTCGCATGCAAGAGGAGTGTTAAAGTACATGTACGTTATACACATGCGGCCTCTCTTGACCTTAAGCTTTTGAGTTGGAATATTCCAGCATCTAAACTATCTCGCTCACTATTGGTACAAAAAAAAAATAGTTATTGGTACACCATTCATGTACGGAAAAATTCGGATGCAAGAAGAACGAATCCAAACACTTCGGACAGTGAAAATGCAAGTATTATTATTTTTTATACCTGAAGACAGTGTGAAGGGGGAGGAATAAGTCAAAAGGGTAAGGGTCTCTCCCATCTTGATCTTCGGACTCTCTAGGGGATCATCTTGACTTCCCAAAACCAGTGAATCCGAAATGCGAACAGACAAGAAGAAGAACAACGACAACAGCAACCTATGGGCCAACCGAAGAAAGAACACCAACCAATTAATCCAAAACATGAGCCGGGCGTGGCGTGTCGTGTTGCAAGTATAACTAACGCGTACTTACGGAGCGGCATTGCGAGCTCCGAGCAAAGACGTCAAAGAAACATATCGCAAAGACGTCAAACAAACATATCCGATAAGAAACCGTGCCATCACTGTATGGTACATGTTTCTATGAATGGACCACCGGCCAAGAGCAAGTGGACGTAACCATCAGTGGCCTCATTTCCAGGAAGCAACGGGAAAGCTCCCTTCGTGCATGTAATGCCCCCTCAGGATTGACTTGTCGACCAAGCTTTGGCAGCTCAATTTTTCTACAGAGTAGGTGTGTGATTCCTCCAATTGCAAGCGCTTTCTAAGACCGAATGAGATAAGAAAGTACGAGGGGGTCTTTTGAGCATTATTAAGATAAAAGGGCAAGACCGATAGAGCCAGGAGTGTTGAAGAATGCACAGTTCTACCCCATGACTTCCCCACACCGGCAGATTATAGCTGATTAGTCAACCCTAACAACGCTGATGAAGAGTCATGATCTCTCACGGGTTTGGTCAAGGGCACAACTGATGGCATGATATATACTAAAAGAGTCGATTAATCAATCAGCAATCTCATGACTCGTGAGAATTCGCCACTAATCGCAATAAAAGCCGAGAACCCGGTGTTTGCAACAGATGATTTTCATGTACATGCATAAGGAAACATGTTGTGGGGTTGCTATAATTGCTCCAATGTCACTAGGATACAATTCTTATCAAGTGTCTTTGGGAAATCTGAAATCACTAATCTAAAAGGAGGCTAAGTATTGGCTACAGAGCAGTTGACTTTCTAGAAGGATTAAATTATCATTGGCAAAACCCCGACACGAAAACGAGAATACTCTCTTTTTCCCTTCCGGGATATAGCCGTCAGAACCAGTTTTTGCTCACCAGACTAAATCCTCCTATCCAATCCAAACAAAGCGAGGGAAGGAAGATATTCGCGAAAATAAGAGCCATCTACATCTAAGAATAACACTTTCCACAGATTGCTGACTTAGTTAGGCATATCTAGCCTCTTACTTCTCAAGTTTGATCCAGAGGGAAATGGCTTCTCTGGACTGGGATAACACCGTAAGTGGCGGTCGGAATAATTCGAAGCACATAGAACAGTCTGCCCAGGGTAGCCTAAAATCACAGAGAACCCAAATCTTCCTTGTTTAAGAAGGTTAGAGGTAGTTCTCATTGTAGTGCTATATATAGCATGACTCCATCTTTTTGCTATCCGTGAGCTCCATCATCTTAGTAAAGGAAATAACAGGGGATTAAAGCTTCAAACAAATTGAACGATTCCACATCAAAATGCCATATTCAAAGTCATCGATCAAATAACCCAATGTTCACTTGGAAAAGCATTACCTCAACAACTCAGCCATCACCGCCTTCCAAAAGTTGACAAACGCAAACAATGCTTGTTATTGCTAATGATCAGTCAACGGCAAAGTATAAATAAGCAATCAAGCAGGACAAAATCCACAGATAAATGATACATTGATCATGTAACAAGCAGTAAGATCTGCCTCAGCGGCTTTTTACTTTTTTCTGGCCCTGGTTATTGAATGCTGCACATGTTTTCTTCCAGCATCTAATGGATATGGCTGTGGGTATCACGATCCAGAAGGAGTTCATGACAACATAGTAGGCATAGTAATACAACGGGCTAACAGCAAAGTTATCACCTTCCAGCAAAGCGGTTATGAAATACACAGCAGTTCCATAGAGCTGGCCCAAGGATATCGCGAACTGGAGAATGTAGCTATACGACTTTCCTTTTGCAATGGCATAACTGTGAGGCATCGGAATACAGAGATTTTAGGCAACAGATGGGAACTACAACTACTCTCACGTGGTCGAATATCATGGAATTGATTTTCTATCAAGTGAAAAATTCTCACACTGTGAGGAGGCACGCTGGACCCTCTAAAACAGCAGTTAGTCCTTCAACAGCCAGAATTGCTGAATCCCTTCCTACGTATCTTGAGTCACCTTTGCTATATTCTTTCCCTGTCAATTGTATCTTTTCAGCTGCTGTCCACCAAAAGCTGGACGAGCAAACCAAGGAAGGAAACAAGAGTGGCAGAAAATCACTTACAGACTTCAGACAGGTAAAAGGCAGATTTATCCTTGTAAAATTCTGGTGAGAAAACAAAATAACCCTCTAGAATCATGTGAGTAAGGCCTGTGAATGTCCACCAACACATGAGTATTCTATTGACAGTTGACCTTTTCGGTGATCGCCCTGCAACAAATGGAAATATCAATATGATGAAATGTTTTGAGCTTTTCCAAACAAATGAGGAAGAGTGAGGCAAATTAGAAGGATATCGTGATCCTATTCAATGGTAAACTCGAATTGCCAATAATGCTAATGCAAAACTCTATGTCTTGCACGGACACAAATGAACAACGAGATTCACTCAAGCCAGAGATTATGTTGCTTCCCAAACCAAACCTTAAAAAAGGGAAGGAAAAAAAAGGCCTTGAGACCAGCTATTTTAGTTTATCTGCAGGGGGGCACATTTTCTGATAAATATGTCAGTTTTTAATTGTCATAGGAAGAAACAAACAGAATGTGAGGGATATAACAAAATAGAACAGGGTGCTTCAGTGACCAAATTTCTTCAAGAGAGTAAAACAAACAGAATGTGAGGGGAATAAGAAAATAGAACAGGTGCTTTGGTGACCAAATTTCTTCAAGAGAGTGAAAAATGGACTGCTAACCAAAAGGATCAATTGATGAGGACAAAGGGTTTCAGACAACTATATAGACTAGGCATCGCGGTTTCTCCTGTAGCACAGAGGAAGAAGAATCTAACTGAAGCAAATCCTAGTAAGTTTCTCTTCTTCCAAATTACTTAACTTCACCTTATTTTAGGTGCATCAATAATTGTGAGCTCAAGCAACATTTAGTTAGAATGTTTATCTAGAAGAGGACTGAGCATACCAGATATAAACCAAATGATGGCAACAACAAGCACCGAAGCAATGCCGTAGACACCAAGGATAGTTAATTGTGAAAGTAAAACTGGCACATAACCAGGGAGTTTTAGATCTCTGGGGACATAAGGGTGAGGACTCTGAGTGGCTTCCATTTTCTTCAGCTCTCTCTGGCTTTTGCCTTAACAAGTTGAGACTCAAACCGGGATCCTCTTACTCCTTTTGCGAGTGTCTCTGCAAGACTTTGTAAGTTAGAGGGCAGTTGCCTGATAGAAATAACGAGAATCATTAAGTCCAAACTTATTGAAAACCAAAACATTGACAAATTCGAAAAAAAAATCACTGTATGATTCCACAGGACTAACAGTCACTGTGCTTGAACTGTGACAAAACTAGAGTGACATTGGACAGCCCTAAAACGCAAGTTCTACACTGCCAAAATTTGTTGCTGGCAACAGAACACTCTTGAGGGATACAATTTCCACACCTTGCGAAAAGGTAGCAAATTCATGATTCGTTGGACTTCAACATCAAAAGCAAGGCGTAACAAAAACAAATCAATAGTTGACGATGGAAAATGCAGTGAACAGAATAAAGATGAGCCACATCGCAAAGATACTTTTTTGAAGGATCTAAATTGCTTGGATCTTGAAGAACATGCATTTTAAGGGCATGCTCGAACCATTGGAGCGGGAATGGGTAACGGAATCCTGTAATAAATTCAATTTCTTGATCCGTCAAAGAAATCGGACCCTGGAATGAAGGCTGAATTCTCTTTGCTGCATGCATGACTATGACAATCGGAGATCGATCGGAACACAAGCTTGCGCTAAGTTTTAGATCGATGGTCATTCTTAATCCGACCACATTGCATTTGAGTAACACTTCAATTCTACAGCTATTGAAACAGAGAAGAGGGTGGACAAATGGAAGGCGACAAGTAAGAGAGAGAGAGAGAGATGCCAATTCGGACTTCAAACCGAGAAAGTCAATGGCGGGGTGCCAGAGAGTGCGTTCAGAAAACGACCCAAGTCGAGAACACTTGACCTCTCACCCGTTTTCAAGCTTTACTGTTTGCTCAGACAGAGAGAGAGAGAGAGACAGAAGCTATGAGAAACTTGAAGCAAGAGTCAACCGCTGACCGAGATCCGAAGAGACGGAGGGTTCATACGCCTGCTCCAATCGACCAATCCCATTCGCGTTTCAGGCAGAACCCAATTTGCACCGACCCAACTGTCGGGTCGATTTCCCCCGCCAAAAGACGAACGACCCACGAAAATTCCGTCGCCATTGCCGCCTCTCGAGGCGAACCACACACTTCGCCAAACGGTAAACACCCGACAAATCTGCTCACAAACTCGAGTCGCTCGATTCGGAAACCATCTCATCTCCGAGACCATCAAATTTGGACAGCGAGAACGACTGCAAGACTTGGTAACAGAGAGAGAGAGAGACTTACAGGGCGAGACCGTGGACTGTGGAGTGTGGACAGACCGAGTCTGAGAGGACGGAGAGAAAGGAGAGAGATCGGAACTGTACTTTTAAGAAAGAAGAGATGACAGAAAGATTTGTCGAGACACATGCAATTTGATTCACAAATTTTTAATTTATTTAATATAATTTTTAAATTTTAATTTAATATTTAATATGATTCATGAATTTTCACTTTATATAATACTTGACCTATATTAACATAGTATTTTCATTAATTCAAGTTCAGGACAGAATTATATTAAATATTTTCATATATTTTAGGGACTAAATTGAACAGGTATTCAAAGTTCATAGACTATATCGAACAAAATTAAAGTTAAATGATCACATTGAATAAATTTACATTTTGAAGACTACATTGTATATTGAGTCAAAATTTAGAAATTATTTGTATCATTTTTCTTTTTTTTCATTCGGTAATTGACCTAATATAGAGTTTAACTACATTATAAGTAAGTATTTTTCTTTTTATGGCGCTGCCTTTTAAGAAAAGGAAGTATATCTCCTGTTCTATCCCCCCTCCAAAAAAACAGAAAAAAGAGAACACAATGAGAAAATAAATTAAACATCGCCAGTAATTAGCTAGTCTTAATTACGACCCCATTGTACGCCTCAATCTTTCCATGGGGTCTTGACTCACATCAGCAAATTGCCGCATTTGGCCATTCGGGTTGCGTACATGATCGGTGGTGTGACGTTCCAAGTCTCACGTTGATTTCATAAATCAACACCCGTCTCGAAATTGTTACCGCTTTATGTGATTGCTCGAGACACTCCTTTCGAGAGCTAAGCCCATGTGAATCGAATGAGGTCGTTACATATGATATCGGAATAGAACTTGCTCCAATATATGTGTGGTTTGTGGAAAAGCTAGGCATATATCGGGCTCGATGGGGGCATGGAGGGATTACTCAGGCAAGAGGCTCAAAAAAAGGATACTGCTCGTCTTTGACAGACCTCTAGAATGAGAGAGGAGGGTAGAAGTAGAGGAAGCCGCGCGCCGGATAAGAAGAGTATCGCCCTGGCAAATTATGCCGGCCAAGTAAATCTAGTTGAGTCCGAACACGCCGGCGTAGCCATGATCTGCTGGAAACCTGATCTCGGAACGAAACGCAACAAATCTGGACACTTTGCAGATCAGTACTCGATCCTAAACTTTATAATTGAATCCGAGAAGTTTACATTCATCATCATTCATCAGATGTTTCAACAAATCTGACGAGTGCTGTACAAGGACGACATTATAGTATTATGTCATGGGTGTAAATTTCTGGGTCTTGGAGTTTTGAAGGGTCAATTTCTTTTCCGGGCCGACACTTGAGATGCGTACATTGCAGCCTTATAAAGCGCCCCGGATAGGAACACCAGACCAGCGGCAACGTAGGGATTGCTTGCCAGCAAAGATCTGAAGCATTCTGCCGCCTTTTCGGCTGTGTGAATCGCCGAGCGTGTCTGGTCGACCACCACTCGGCCTTTCTCGGACAACTTGTACCTCTCCTCCAACTTGTCCCTGGTCCTGTCCAATATGTTGGTGGCGCCTCCTGGTGTCACAGCTTCATTGGGACGAAGAACGCCTGGAACGAGCCGAGCGTGCTTCTGATCATCCTGTAACTCGATGAAATTATAACGATGATTGGGGAAGTGCAACTGAGAAAGTAATCAATATGCAACGGAGTCACGGGTTCGAAAAACTGTGGCAGGAATTCATCTCAAATGCGTTGTAGTACAAATTGCCTCTGCCTGGGGGAACATTGTGGTCTGATTCAACCAGAGTTCTCGGTTCTGTCCAAAGAATAGCCTAACTATTAACCTTTTATTTTCCCCAGATGTTCTTTGAGTTGACTAGGTGAATCTATTAGAGTTCCTATGGCCAGGCAAGAAGGGATTCAACTGTGAATTGTTAACAAGACAGTCAGGACAAGAAAAATGGCATTGATCTGTAGCCTAGATCCAGATTCATGAAAAATCGAGGGCGATCTCAAATGAACATCAATTTCTGGGTTCGAATGAGGATTAACCAGGAACGAACTACTGATTGAAATCATTGAAGAGAGCACAGGAACGGATGAAGTTTAGAAATGCTTGTATGCAGACGATGTACATGATGCCACACAAGAGAGAGCAGGGGCGACAGAGAGAGAGACCTTGGTGTCACCCTCCAACTTAATTGAAGGGAGATCCTTTGTTGAATCCTCCGATGGCGACACCCGAATCGGTTGCCTGCCAACTAGTGCATTCTGCAGATAAGAGAAGCTGCTTTAGAACACTTTTGGAGTATATAATTTAGCCTAAAAAAGCATTCCAGAGCTGATAAAGACGTGAAATGTATCAATCCATTTCTTAGAAGCATTCATCCAGACCAATTTCTAGAGCTACACTACCATCAATTAGGGTGACGTCTCTTAATCAGAGACAAAATAGACCAAGAGACTCCGAATGAAGCATAAGAAAACATCGAATGAAACAGGTAATCTACAAGTACTCTGCATTCTCAGCAGCTGTAAGCCAGAGAGATTAAACAATAGAGAAGTTCAATGCCATTCTCATTTATTTAAATAAGCAACACAAACAATTACTCTCTCGAGGAAAACAAGCCTGAAGTTCATGAGAGCGTGTAAGTTGAATCAAACCCTTATACTCATTTATTTCCTTACATCGAGAAGAAGAGCAGTACGGAACGCAAACGGCTGCCTGAAAGTCACCAGTGCCGATTGGGACTCATCCTTATTCCTGTGCCGTCATCATAATTAATTAATCAAACCATTGGTATCATCAAAAAGAGTAAGGTCTGGGCAAAAACTTGAAAAGCAAGTCTGTAATTGAAGTTTTTTCCTTGCCTCTGGAGCCGGATCTTGTCCACAGTCCCGCAGTACGAGAAATATGTCTCCAACTCTGCAGTGGTCACGGTTGGATCAACATTGTGAACCTGGATAGTCAAATTCAGTGCTCCCATTCGAGCAACTTAAAATTGTTCTCTCTCTCTCTCTCTCTCTCCAGTGAATTGATGAAGAAAACATGAGATGATTGACAAATATGAGAACCCATGAGACCTGGTATGGCGTAGAGTTTGAGATGGAGTGAGCTTGTATGTTTGGAATAAAGAAGCCCAAGAATACCTTCCATCTCTAGAGGAAGTCTGACAGAGACATGGAGTTCCTGGGTTTGAAGAAAGAGATAAAAAGCATCGCCAAGAAATTCCAATCATCCTAAGAGTCCTCTGAAAGTCTGAAGGCTATGCTATTCTTAGTTTTAATCAGAATTATTAGATCTCTACGTTAGATGGCCAAATTGTAATGTTCATCGTTCGTTCTGCTACTTAGACCAAGGTCCTTCGGCCATGTGCCGGAATGGCGGAATGTGTGTTTGAGAGAGAGAAATTCCTTGTATGGACCCGATCCAATGGGACCCAGGCTCCGGCACGACTGGCCCGGGAGAGAGATGGAATAGGGTCAACTCAGGAGATGCAGTACGACCTTTATTGCACCATCGCCGGTTCCCTCCAACCGCTAGCAGCAACCTCATTTCTTCACCATAGACGCCACGACCTTCATGTCGCATTAGAGAGAGAGAGGGAGAGGAGTCGCCGAGGATGAAGAGGGAGGGGTACCCGACCTTAGGAGGGGAAGAGAGATAAACAGCTGGGGCTAAGACGACAATGGGCGGCGGGGGTCAAGCGGCAGGACGGAGAAGGTTGCGGTGGCGAGGGAAGATGGTTGACACACTTTGGTACTACAGTCATCTAGTTCGGTTGGAGCATGATACTTGATTTTCCCTCACACATTTCATATAATCAGGACATTTTAGACAATCCAATACTATATTTCTTTCCTTTCCAAAGCTTTCCAAATACAAGAAAGGGAATCTCCATATACTTTATATCTCATACATTCAGAACAATTAAACACCAGAATAATCCAACTCCTATTCCATGCCCATTCATTTCTCCATTCTATTCCTTCCTTTATTCTATTTCACCCTCGTCCCATTCCATTATCGTACTAAAGATAGTGTAAAAACATATCTAGCAACGACAAACAAGTCCATGGCCTGGACTGATCTAGCTGGTGCAATCAACCACTGCCGTAGTAGGATCCAACACTATTGACTCGGCCATGGCAGTCCGCGAATTGGGTGCGGAGAAGATGCAATACTTGCAGTCTGCGGAGAGGAGCGACGACGTCTTGTACTTATCATCTCCGCCCATGATCGGCATCGGCACGCCTCTCTTCACAGGGCTCCGGTAGCCTGGGCGGTATGTCTGGCCCAGGACACCCTCCACTTGGTCGGAAAGGTGGAGGAACTTGAACTGCACTTCCAAGTGGGCGAAGCAATCGTTGTCCGGTATCTGGTACTTGTGGATGCGGTCGTCCTCCTTCGTCACAGGGACAACATTGGCCGAGATCTCAACGAAGCCGTGCAGCAGCACCATAATGCTGTTGAACTTCGCTGTCCTTTCCACAGAGAGCCTGCCGTTCGGAGTGGTCCAAGCAGAAAGCTGGCCCGGAGAGAGGAGCAGCGGCTTGCCATCGTAGGTTAGGACGAGTTGGTCCACTTCGTTGTCCCATCGGGCGACCTTGTTGACGGCCAGTGCGAAGGTGTGGGGACCAAACATCAGGCCTAGGGCTTGGATCCACGTGTTGTCACGCGTCCTCCCCTGGGGGCGGCGGCCAATGAACCGGGCATTTATGTGGAAATCGCCATCGGACACCAAGCTGAATTGCTCGTTTGTCTTGCCGTGAAAGTAGAACATGACGCCATCGCCACCAACGAACCGAGGGTCAAAGCATGCTGCTCCAATCCCGTTACAGTTCGGCCTTCGCGCTGTGATTCGAAATGGAAACAATTAGTACTCTTTGAACAATGCCATACTATCCGAAAAGTAAAGAAACGAGCTAGAAACTCGCACACTACTGTCAAAGCTCAGTACTTCGCATGAAAGCACAAGATCTCATTAACATGCTTTTCTGCATTATGACAAATTCTGTTCACTGCACCCTTCCACAAAATTAAAACAGTCCTGTAATTGCAGAGTTTATATTACTTCTTTTAGTACTTGCATCCACACATGCTCGAGAGAGAGAGAGTACATACTCTTGCATAGAGCTTCACAGTTCTTGGAATTACAGTCCACAAAGCAAGCTTTGTCCTTGGAATTGGATGGCTTGACGATGGGGCACTGGCTGGGGCAGGAGATCTGAGCCCCGAAGCACTTACTCGTCGGGTCATTGCAGAACACCGACTGAGGAAAGCTTTTGCCGGAAACCGTGTCAGGTGGCGGTGGCGGAGTAGATCCATAGAGGTCGGCCTGGCCTCCCTTAACAAGCAACAAGGAGAAGATCATGACACAGTAGAAACTGAGAGTGCCCATGATGAGCACTCCCAGAGACTTTCGAAACCTTGGAATCAAAATTAGTTTCTGCGTATCAACTGCGTTCTTTCTTGAGGTGATGGCAAGAACCCAAGTCTCTTCATGCAATATTTATAATGAGGACTAGATCTGAATCTAATCTAAAGTTCCTAGAAAGTCGACTTGGCAAAGTCAAAACCCCATAAAAGAATTGTACTGAGATTCTTCTTGCTCCGCTGCTGTCTGCATTGGAATTCCAAAGCGAGATCAGCAACTTGAAGCAGAAGAATCATCGGCGCCTTTCGTGTTTTGCTTCATGTGCTCGCATGCTCCGCGCGCGCACTCTACCCTAACTAACGCAACACCGACTTCGTGGCCATGCACGACACACTTTGCAGCATCCTAAACTAAGCCTGCCCTTGACTTAATTTCCATGATCTGGGGACACGAATCCAGCCATTTAGAAATGACGAAGCTACCAAGCTTGGTCATATTCTAATGGTACCCTGATAAAAAGAATTCCTACCCGAGCTTTGCAGGTCTATCTAAGCACAGATGCATTGCAAGGCGCGCGAACTTATCTTTATTCTTGCTCTCAACTCAATGCCCATTAGCTGACATGCCTGGCGTTCCGCCTGATCGGATCCTGGTCAAACTGCATTTACCGAAGAAAGAAGTTTAGTGCTCCAAAGTTATTAAAATAAAGGGGAAATCTACACGAAATCCTCTGAAATTTGGAGTGGTACGCGCTTATCCTCGAATTCTCAACACTTAGGTAATACCCCGTGAACTCTCGTTTCACTGTAGCCATTACTTTTTCAATATTTTTTAGGATAATAACACAAACAAACAGTCTCTGAACTTTGAGCCGTGTAATCCCTGAACTTTAGCTTAATATTCAATGTAATCCATAAACTTTTAATATGTTTAATATGGTCCCTGAACTTTTGATCCATGTTCAATTTAGTCCCTGAATTATATAAAAATATTAAATATAGTCATTTCTTTAATTCAAGGTTGGGGACTACATTGAACATTTTCATTAAATTCAGGGACTAAATTAAGCATACCAAAAGTTTAGTGATCACATTGAACAAATTAAAAGTTCAAACTGCATTGCATATTGAGTCAAAATTCAAGGATCACGTTGAATAAATTAAAAGTTCAAAAATCACATTACACATTGAACTAAAGTTTAGGGACTGTTTGTGTCATTTTCCCTTGTTTTTTCTCAGCGTGTGCAATGCATAAATCTATATAAAAAGAAAGAAGAGAAAAAGCGTAAATAGAAGTCCCGAAGTTCTACGTGTGAAATGCAATCGAGGGTTCTCCATCTCCGTACCAATGAGTCCTTTTTAAACATTAACCCTTCATTTTCTTGCACATTTCAATCTTTAAAATTGTCGTTTAAGAAGCAATTTAACTCTTGATATATAACAAATGAGAGTTAGATTGCATTTGATGCTCGACGACTTCCGGTTATTTTAAAACTACCTTCAATCACCTAAAACGCTACTTAGCATACAAAGGGAACTCTTTATTTAGGCTCCGTTTATATTACAAAAAATATTTTTCTCATTTTTTCCGACGTTTGGCTCTCTTAGAAAAATGAGTCAACAAAAAATTTATGTTTAAATTTAGGAAAATGATTTCCTCTTTTGAGAAGTCGGAAAACATTTTTCAAAATATGACTAAGTATCGATGCTTGAACCCAAACTCCACGCTCGAGCACAAAAATTCCAACGTTGGTTCCTAAATTCCAGTGTCCAGGATCAAGCCTTCAGCAATCGGGCCCGGGTCCATCGAGGCCGAGCTTGGGCCCTCAGTGCCCATGCTCTACACCATTGAGGCCAAGCCTGAACCCTTGGTACTTGTGCCCAATTCATCATCACTCAAGCCTAGGCCCATAAAGACCATGCTTGGGTCCTCGACGATCGAGCTCTGGTCAATGAAGGCCGTGTACGGGCGCTCGAGCTCAGGTCCATAATTAATGAAATGTTTGTTTTTATAAAAATATTTAAAAACAAATTTGTATATTTAATTTTCTTTTCCTTTTTTCCTTTTTTTCTTTTCTTTCTTTTTTTTCTTTTTTCTTCTTCCTTCTCCCTCGGCCGGTGGCCAACCACGGCAACAAGCTTGTCATTTGCCTATGGCCGGTTGTCGTGGCCGGCCACCAATTGAGGAAGAATGAAAAAAAATAAAAAAATAATAAAAATAATAATTTTTGAATTTTTTCAGTAATTTTTAGATTTTCCCTATCAAATGGTAGAAATTATTTTCTAGTTCGTTTTCAAGTTTCAGCTAAATATAAAAAAATATTGGCATTTTCCTAGAAAATAACTTCTTAAAAAATATTTTTCAGAAACGTCAAATTTTTGCGAAACGAACGGAGCCTGAAGCTCTTTGTTTTTATTTAAATTCCCATCTAATAATAGCACGATATGAGAACAAGATGAAAATCATGGGCCGCCTTTATCATATTGAGCTCATTAGAATAAATTATATTTAGGTTCTTCGCTCCAAATTAGCAATCTGAAAGTAGATTTTCATTCCAAGTGATCATAGTTCTAGGAATAATAGACTTAGTACTCTTCTTCAATTATTTGAACATGATTTTTTTTTTTCCTTTCTTTCTCTTTTCCTATCCTCCCCAAGCGTCCCAATGATGCCGAAGACCACCACATACACCGCCGGTTGCCACCCGCCCTTGGCCACAACTCGCTTGTTGCCGCCACGATCCCCGTGTCGTACCTCCATCTGCCAACGATATAACCCCTCTGATCACTCGAGTCAATGACCTCCGTCCGCCAAGAGCCCTATCTCCCCCGGAGGTTGCGACTGCAACCATGGAGATTGTGGAACTCGGGCGACCACAAAATTGGGGTTTGTGCCAGGTGAGCGAATCAACAGAGGTTGCAACATTCCTCCATTTGCACCAATAGAGTTCGCCCCTCGCCTTGTGTGGCCCCAAATAAGTAGTGGTGAGACGAGAAAGAACTGCCGACTAGCTTGCCGTATAAAATGGAAGACAACAGCGGTGGAGGCGGCAAAGGCCGCGACGACAGGGGGAGGTCGGACGACAACGGTGGCAGCATTTACGTGGTGGAGGTGGGAGGAAACCGGAGGGGGAAATTTGGAGATGTGTTGGTTTTTTCCATAGCTTTTTTTGCGGTGGAAAAGTTGAATTGGAATCTTGTACAAGATTTTGATAAGTTATCTATCTAACTCCACAGTTTTATAGAATCTAATCTACAACTAATCGATTTTCAGATTCAAACTCCTTTTCAAACATGATTATTCTTGTATTATTGGATTCTTATCGAGGAATCTCATTCTACATTGAACCAACTAAAACTTTAGTGACCGGTTATTCAATACCGTTTTTATAATCACGAGTCATTAAAAATATAATTATCTTACCTTTTGTTCAATATCAATCTCTTCCATTTTTAATTTTTAAAATCTTAATATGAAGTGTTGACAATCAATTAACGTTTGCCTTATGATTAGAGTGCCTAAATATTGACCAATAACTTTTTAATAACGCAGTCATTGTTAAAAGCAAAGAGTAGCCTCTCGAAATAAAATTTTATTTTTCAAAAGTTCTCATCTTCGTATATAATGAATATAATGGTGATTGATACATTTAAGTCGAAACCTGATTTTGCCTCACTTATAAGATATTTCCTAATTACCCTTACAAAAATAGTAGGAAAAAAAAAAGCATAATTAACACCCATAATACGTCCATGTTTTCTTATTTTTCTCACATAGCCGCTCGATTTCTCCCGCCACTTAATAACCTATGGCGCACCCGAACATTATTTTATTGTTTTTCCAATCTATTATGAATAAGAATGCTTTTATTTCCCTAGAAACTTTAATTGTTTTGCCCAATTCGATAATTTAACCACAGTTATGCGGAGTTATGCTAACTTGGCAATAATAATAAAAATAACTATAATAATTTCCAATGTAGAAGAAATTATTGACTCAATTAAAAAGAAAATTCATTATAAAAATGGCTTTGATCTTGTTTTTTTTTTCTCAAAAAAAAAACTTGTGGCTGTCGCCGCCTCACCCATTACAGCAACCGTGGTAACAGAAAAACCTGCCACGGCTCGCTTCTCTCTCTCTCTCCCTGTGTCTCTGGGGCTGACTGAGTATCTTGTCTCTGGCTGTAGAGAGAGAGAGGGGGGAAGGGAGAGATGGTATGGACTGTCAACTGCTGGCATCATCCAGCTACAATGGAGTCCCTCTCCCTTCGAAGCTCGTTTTCCTCACTTCCCGTGCGAGACCCACGTAGACATCCCTTCCGAAGATCGACCCAGAACGCCACGCCTCCTTCTCTCTTCATGGTCATGAGGCAGAGCAAGAAGGAACGCGGCTCCAAATTCTACTGCACCAGCGAGAAGGTGGAATTCGAACGAGAACCGTCCTTGGACGGCGTGGGCGCAGCCGTGGATGATGTGGACGATAAAGGGTCCGCGACGACCACGTCGTCGTCGCCGTTAACATCGACGTCGTCGGTGGAGGAGTCTCCGTGGGAGTGGGGCGTGCTGGTGTCGCCCTTCTTCTTCTGGGGCACGGCCATGGTGGCCATGAAGGAGGTCCTCCCCAAGGCCGGCCCTTTCTTCGTGTCCTCGTTCCGCCTCATCCCCGCGGGGTTCCTCCTCATCGCCTTCGCGGCCTCCCGCGGCCGCAAGCCCCCCTCCGGCCTCAACGCTTGGCTTTCCATCACTCTTTTTGCCCTTATGGACGCCTCTTGTTTTCAGGTCACGCCTCTCTCTCTCTCTCTCTCTCTCTCTCTCTCTCTCTAATGTGTAATTGTGTGCCATTTTTTGCTTTTCTTTCTCAGAAAAAATGTGAGATTGACATGTTTGATTGATAATTATTTTCCCCTGATGATGAGTTTTTTGGGGCAGGGATTTCTCGCCGAAGGGTTGCAGAGGACGTCGGCGGGTCTCGGAAGCGTATGTTGAACTCACTACATTCTCTATCTCAGTTTAAATGCCTCCATGAGAAGAAAAGGGCAAAAGTTTCAACCTTATAGGTGAATTATAAGGTTCTTTGATGTTAAATATGGCTACTGAGTAACAGAATTCTCGCATATTGCTTTGGAAATGCGCTCTTAAGGAAATGGCTCATGTCAGAAGACTGATGTCACTTACGCTGAATCTTGTACTGTTATCTGAAAAATCTTGCCTTTGTTCTTTTCCACGCCACTAATGGAAGAACGAGTACATGTGATAGAAAGGTCGATGGGCCTTTTAGTATAGCTGCAGCTATCAGTTGGTTTAGTCTTTATACATGGTATCCTTGACATGGAATCAGATGTATTGATACCTGTTCCCTGTCTGTTTAGTAGATTTGGCAGTTGATAGGAAACGAGCTATTCTGCTTGGCTTACTGGAGCTGAATTTATTACAGGTGATAATTGACTCTCAGCCATTGACTGTGGCTATACTTGCAGCCCTGTTGTTCGGTGAATCCATTGGCTTAATTGGAGGCGCAGGGCTGATACTTGGTGTTGTAGGACTTCTTCTTCTTGAGGTAATCCTTGTGTCACCAGTCGTATTGTGATTTTGTTGGTGTTAAGTGAATATGCATTGGCTTGATCCTTATAGTTTGGAAACTGAATGGGCTATGTTGTGCTTCGGAGATACAATGCAACATTCTTTATCTCGTTGTTGGATCACTCTTTGATGGTTTAGTGACATGTCTGCATGAAATGTGCATATGATGGTCTCTCATAGGATGTGCTCTCATGGTTATAATTGCATCAGATATAATCTTGCTCTGCCTTGCACTCCATGTCCGGAACATCTGCCACCTGTTCTCCTTATCATATTCATTGCAACTTGCTGTTTACTTTATTAAACTTCAAATTCCTATTCCTTACACTTTCAAGCCAATGCATATGTGAAAAAATTGCCACTTTAATCACATTTTTTTATGCATTTTGATGACCATGCTGTTAATTTCCCAGCTACATATGGTTTGATTCAAGTCTTAGATCCTTGCTCATTATTTCAAAGATTCTGACTGCTGACTGAACTTGCTCTCAATTCCCCGTAGTTGTTTTTAACCTCTAACATAAAACTATCCAGTAATTTCCACTGTCATTGTGAATGTTAGTTGGCTGATTCTTGGTAGAAGCTGCATGTCTCTCACATTTATCTCATGTGAAGATTCCTTTAAAGGGTAGCATATGAGTTATCGTTTGGTCATGGGCCTATAGCTTGATGCGAGCATCTATGAGTTTTACTTGTTCGCACTGCCTAATAGATTTTTCCAGCAATCTCTCTCACTCTCTCTCTCTCTCAAAATGAAGTGTCTTGCTTTTTATCACCAGCTAAATGGCTGGTTTGAAAAAGCATGTTGAAGTCTTTTCAGAAGGGATCTACCATCAAAGTGAAATGTCTAGTTGAGGTAGTTGAGTCATTGAGGTTGAGATCATTGGGTTAGATAATTGTGTGTGGAATGCACTGGAGGAGAAAGAGTACCTTGGCATCTGTAGTCGAGATATGATGAATTGTGTCACATATAGAATTATATTTTTATGACTTAAAAGATGAATGGTGAAAAGAGTAATCAAGTATAACTGAGGCTAAAGAGCTACATCTTCCAAGAATACAAGTGGATTACATGGAGATCCGTTACTATATGCAAGTGGATGGATCTACAGGGTGAAATGTTGTGAGCACTATGTACAATCTGAAAATGCTACTCGGGCCTTTAGGGAAAACTATTTAAGGCTGCAATAACATGGCAACAGTCTATGGATAGACATGTCGGCCAGTCAAGTGTAACATGTAAACTATGTGACTGTATCTGAGATAGGTAGACAGATATCTTAACCATTGGAAAATTCAATTGGCGTCAATTCAAGATACTAGGAAGATCTTAAATAAGTTGGTCCAGACATGTGGAGAGACTTTAACTAGCCAAAATGCAGCGGCCAGAAAATGTTGTTTATGTAATCCCAGAAGGTAGATTTTTGGGAGGAGGAGGAGGCTTAAGAAGATGTCTATGGGAAACATTAAGAGGATATAGTTCCGAGTCTATTGTCTTGAGAGACATGATAGTTGATAGGAGTTAATGGTTCCCTGTAACAGACCCCTCATACTGGAAACAGGCCTTTGTTATTGTTGCCATCACCAAGCCTTTTTAGGTATGATGAAGTTAAGGTAAGGGTACATAAGGTCACAATTTGGACTTGACAATGAAGGCTCAACTGTAATATGGTGAGGGTACCACCACTATACTACTGGATTTCCTTTAGCCACTCATTGCTGTATGTAGCCTAATTACACCAACTAAAATGGGCATGTTACTAAATCTGATGCATCTTTTTCATTAGCTATATACCATTTTCCTTCGGTCAAAATGCGAGTGATCTACCTTAGGTGGAAACTGGCATATCATCTTTTTCTTTTTACAATCATATTAGAGATATATGTGGATTCTTACTGATAAGCAATCTCTATTTCACATGGCTCTTGCACTATTTGATGGTGATTTTTAAGCTGTAGGTTCCGGCAGTTGCTATTGATGGCAATAATTTTTCACTGTGGGGAAGTGGCGAGTGGTGGATGCTTCTTGCAGCTCAGAGCATGGCCATTGGAACTGTTATGGTCCGTTGGGTCTCCAAGTATTCTGATCCAGTTATGGCTACCGGATGGGTAGGTTCCACCTAGCCTGGTGGATATTAAAGTGCTTGAATTTGCTTTGTTATTTAGCTAGAGGCCCGTTGTTGGTCTGCTTTGCTACTTGTGTCTGTTTCGATTTCATATTTCCAGTAATTTAGCTGTGATAATTTTATATCTCTTTACTGTTCCAAATGATAACTTATTGGTGTATCAGCTCGAAGCTAATTGCTGGTTCTCTAATCATTGGGGAGAATGCATGATACCTTCGTAATTGATCTATTGTATGGGCTTAATATTATATTGCCTTACACATAAGAGCGTAGATTTTCCATTGCTCAGTTGAAGACATTATTAATTATCCATACTTAGGAAGCCATGCTCCATTTCATCCTTTAAAAGAGTGGGTCTTTTGGCATTCAGGTATTTGAGAAACTTTGCACAAATATATCACATTTTAGCCGTGAAATTTCATCATAAAACTTCACAGCACGTGATTAACTCTTGACTTCTATTTTTGGTTATTTCGTATAGCTGACCATTACAGTGGTATTCTTCTTGTCAAGAGTGGCCCTCTCAGTAAAAAGAGTTGAAGAATTAGAAGATTAACTGACGTCTTCAATTTGATTGTTTTTCCTGTAGCATATGGTTATTGGTGGTCTTCCTCTTGCAATAATGTCGATTCTCAATCATGATCCTATCTTTACCAGTGGTCTATCGGAGCTTTCCGTGACCGATATATCAGCACTACTTTATACCTCGATTTGTGGAAGTGCCATCAGCTATGGTGTATTCTACTACAATGCTACAAAAGGTTGTTTTTGGTATCCTGAATATTTTGAGTCTTATTTTTTATCCTCAACTCGTGGTTATTTTCCTTGCCATACATGATGAAAGTGTGATAAGTATATCTCCTCCCAACTTTAGTTTACTCTGTTTTGCTATTGCATGCAGGAAGTTTGACGAAGCTGAGCTCCCTCACATTTCTTACTCCAATGTTTGCTTCAATTTTCGGGTACAGTCCATCCTACCTTAGCCTTTTATTGTCTGCAATTTATTTTTGCATGCCTTCTTTTTATGCCATAATTGTAGACCATACCTGCAGGTACATATTTCTCCATGAAACCTTCTCACCTCTACAACTGGGTGGTGCTTTTATTATTTTGATTGCCATATACATGATCAACAACCAGAACAGCTTGGAATGATCCTTATGCTGAGTGTGGCATGCCCAACATGTGAAGTATGCGAAACCTGTGTTTATCGCCTAGCAGGTGCTTCACTCTCAGGCTCTACCTCTGAAGTTTGAACTAATTGTTGCTAAATCATGCATGCATCCATAAAGGTCGTGGAAAGAGTAGGAGTTGAGATATTTTGTAAATAGGATGGTGAGTATATTACTCTTTTCTTGACAAAAATGGCTGCTGCTGGAGCACTCATCTCGTTGTTATGTATAGGAGGATAGAATAGAATGCTTTGCAGATACATATCCTTTTGTTTGCCGTTGTGGCATTTTTGTTACTCCAGCAAGTTGTCTACGGCAGGGGGTCAATCTTCTCTCTTTTCAATTCTCTATTTTTATTAATATCTCTTACTCCAGCGAGTTGTCTTTGGTTGATGAAGGTATTTATGGGAAGCCACATGCACAAATGGTACTCCTTTTTCTGCTTCTGTGATATGCAAATGAACTTTGTTTATCTATGCAGTGTATTACAACCCTAGATGCTTGAGTTGCCGAAAGTCTCTTTATATGTTTGAGAATACACAAACCACAAAACAATGGTGTTGCGCACATTTTTGGAAATTTCTATGAGTGAAGGCCTCATCTATGCCAGTCCACATCTATGCCAGTCCACCAAGCTCCTACACTAATCAGTAAGTGGCTCCCATCTCCTCATGGCACTGTTAAAATCCACTTGGACGCAGCTTTTAAGCCTCTGCTTGAAACAATAGCAGTGATCTCCCTGGATCATATGAGAGTTTGCTTGGAGGGTTGAGTGACAGGTACTCGAGCCTTGTGTTCCACTAGAGGAAAGGAAATGCTTTTCCCTTAGCAATCGAATTGGCAAAGGAAAATAGACAGGCGCCACGCTGGTCTAGTTTGAAAGTGAACTGTCACTTTGTTGTCACTACAAAATCTGGAAATAGCATAAAGCCACCGCGCTGGATTGATTCTATTGGGGACATAGGGAATTTTACGAGTCACGGTCGTCAACTGCATATGGGTCATGTCGCTCATCAAATAGGGTTGCTAATAACTTGGCCAAATGGCCTTATGGTTGCTAATAATTGTTGCAATGTCTCTGGTATATTAACCAGCAAAAAGTAAAACAAAATAAAACCACCAAAGGATATTGAATGAACGCTTTATTCTTACAGTTTGATCTATCCCTCGTAAAATTCTGTTTTCAGTTTTGGATTTCTTTGTGGTTCAGTGATTAAGGTGGCAGTGCCATTGCGGGTCATGAACCAATTTAGATGGGATAAAATCCTCACAAACTTGGAAAACTCTACATCACAGTAACTGACATGAAAAATCAACCACATGGCAAATTCTCTTGAAAGATAGCACATAAATGAGTAACTTATGCACAATCTATGGTGCCAAAATAATGAAAGCTGCAATATTTCCTAATGAAAGACTGGGATGTTGCAAGTCTGCAATTGCCGGGAAACGGACACTGAACCCTCAAAATAGAAACAAAGCTGTCTCTGCTTCTTGTTGAGGCTTGACTGACACAGTAGTTGCTGATAACTGCCATGACTATGTCCTGCTTCTCCCGATCCCATTTTGTCGAACACCGAAGTCCCTCCTTTTAATGTTCAATTCCCTTCTGGACTCGCTCACTTGGCGACCTGATTCAGACACAGCAATCCTCTGGAAGGCCAACGGACTGAAGTCGTCCACGGCAGCTTTGGAATTGGAAGTCCAGCAGTCGGATGAATCGGCCGAACCAGGCTCCCACGAGGAAGATACTCCCCATTGCTGTGTTCCAGAACCGACGAAGCTGTTGCTCCCTGAGGATTCTATCTCCTCCTTATCATCCCCTTTTGACATACCACCCCTCTTCACCGTCACATACTTGTGAATGCTTGGCTCCATTATATCATCGTCGACTACTAACTCCGATTCCACAAATGGGTCCCTGCCCTCTGATTTCCTGACGAGATCGTTACCTGAGTAGGAGGAATTGTAGCCGTTGTGGCTGCATTGATTGGACGCGGCTTTTCTTAATTCGGACAAGGCGCTGGCTACATTGGAGTTCTTGTTGGAGTTGAGGTCGGCAACGGCTTCGTAGATCGAGCAGGCCTTTGTGACACAAGCCGGGACAGTGAAAGTGGTAGTGTGCTTTTGGTGAAAATTCTGGATGTCTTCGAGCAGCAGATTTGTATAGGACGTGGGTTCAGGCACAATCTGAGGATTCAGTTCAAGCTCGGACAGCCTCGAGGACCGGCTTCGTGCCAGTGCCTGGGGTTTCTGGCTTTCCATCCCGGACATTGGTGCTGCTTGCCTCTTCAGCACTTCCGTGACAGCTTGTTGCTCCTTTTCTGCAGAATCACAACCTCGAGCCTTGTTGTCCTCTGTCACTTTACCCCCAGTTCTGTCACAAGTCCCGTGAGCGTATCTGCCGTTGTTACTATCCACGGTCGGTTTCGTCATTCGAGCCTGGAATTGATAAGGTAGCAATAACCAATTTCATTAAGGAATGTGGTAAGAAATAGGAGTAATTTCTCGAAGAAACTACCGGAATTGTCAGCGAGAAGTACCTCAACTTCCTTTACCGCACCGTCTTCCGTAGCTTTATGCGTGCTCTTGTTGGATAGCGGCTGAGGTTGCTGTTGACGGGCATTGGTATCGATCTCGCCGAGCGGGTTTCTCCTGCACGGCGATTGTTCCGCCTTCCTGGATGGGTTGCGACTGAGGGAAGGTTGCTGGTTCTCACTGTTCTGCTGCCTTGCAACACCGCCGGACGTTTGCCTAGCAGGCGACTGGGAACGAGGCGATGCAGCGCCTCTCGACACCGTGTGCGCTTCCCCTACGTTCCTCTTCACGGATATTCTCTTGATGGTGGCTTGAGATTCATGAGGTTCGCCAGCACAGTTGCTCTTGTCCACCAAAGAAGCAGGGACCGACACCATCTTTCCGGGCCTATTGCTGTTGCCAGAGCCCCCGGCAGCAGCACTCGCGTTCGAATTCGAGAGAGAGGCGTTCTCGGAACGTCTAGCAGGCGAGCGGCTCACCCTCCTTTCTCTGCTCGAGGAGCGCTGCTCTCTTTCCCTGCTCGGGGTCCTCCTCCTCGCCCCATTCCCCTGGCTGTGGGACCGGGAAGGCGTCAATTGGCGGTGGCGCTGCCGATGCTGGCGTTTCTCCGCCAGCTCATCCTCATTCATCTCGGGTTGCTCGCTTCCCGCGGCATCGACAGCCCGGGCGACGGCATCGTTTTGATTATCAAAATCATAGCTCCTCTTGGATCCCGAATAGACCCTGCCACCGGAAGGAGCGCCGGTTCTCCCCGAGGAGCTGCGGCTAAGCCGACCGCACTGGATGAGAATGGCATCGACCTCTTCCTTGGTGCAGCTCGACGTCCTCACACCCGCGCTCACGCCAACAGCGCTCGCCCCATTCACAGCCAAGCTCTCCCCGCCATTACTCAAATCGGCCAGGGGACCGGCCGCCTTAGCCGCATCTTCGCCGGATTTGCCAGCATCCGCAGCCGGAGCCGCACCATCGTGCGCCAGCTTCTCTTCAGGAGAAGCAGCAGCGCGTCTGTCGTGGCTCTTCCGGTGCTTGATGACGAAGACCTCCTTCTTGACGAAGCCCTCCTGCCCGGCTTCCTTCTCCTGGTGATCCCGCGGCGACGCCTTGCCGCCGGGCCTGCACTCCGCCGCCTTCTTCGCGACGACATCAATCTCGCGAGGAGGGTGCGAATCGGGCGGAGGCGGCTTCGCGGCCGGGGAAGAGCTTTTCTTGCTGAAACAGCTACCCATTGAGATGGTTTTCTCGGTCCACAGAGAGAGAGAGAGAGAGAGAGAGAGAAGACAAACTGGAGAAGACGAGGTGACCAGGGTCGTGAAGATGAACGAGGTTGCCGGAGGAGATGCACGTGGACCGAGAAGATGACGCAGAGAGAGAGAGAGAGAGAGAGGATTTCAAATTTTCGACGAGCGAGCGGGTAAGAGAGCCGTTACTGGTGCTTCTTTCTTTTGAGTTTTATTATTGAGACACGCCCTCTTTTTTTTTTTTTTTTTTTAATTCAAATCGAATCAACTGTCGTTCAGGATTTCAAACAAGAAAACATTTCTTTCCTTTTTTGAATTTAATTTGTCCCGAGCCCGACCGCCAAAGGAAACGATAGATGAAAGAAAATGATACTTTATGTCGGTCTCAGAACGGCTACTTCTGCTGGATACCAAAACATGTCCTAAAATTCCTAATTCTTGATTTTTTTTTTCTCCTTTCGAGAGCAAAAAAATGCGTAATTCCTTATTGGCCAGCCCAAGGAAAAAAAATATATATACACGCACTTATATGATTTTTGGGGTTCATAAGAAAAGTCTCATATTTATGTTCTTATTCTAATAAAGTGCGACAGCTTTTCTCGAGGTTCATTTTTGTAAATGCTGACTTTAGTTGCTTTCAGCAACGTTTTTCTCATTTTCGAAAACAATCGTGCATTAGCGGGTAGCACCAAATTTTTTTTTCTAGCTACGTTTTGCTCATTTTCCAAAAAAACAAAAAGGATTGTACATTTACGTTTTGGTGTTAAATTTAAGAACTCCTTTTGCACTACCCAAATTATTTCAAAAACAATTGTGTACATTAGCGGGTAGCACCAATTTTTTTTCACTTTTAAGAACTCCTTCGTCAAACAATTGTGCGACATTGCGTGTGTATATATATATTTCACTCTTTTTTTTTATGACTCATTAAGTGAGTCATTAACCAAAATAAACCATGACCAAAAAAAAAACACGAAAATAAGCCCGCCCACCACAAACAAGCTAAAGTAAATCTCACCGGTCTTTGGTGGAGCTTTTACTTCTCTTAACTTTTAAAATTTTCTTTAAAAAAAATTATTACTTCAAAATCGCACTTTTGCGTGATATTAATTTACTTCAGATTGTAACATTTTATGGTATTCAAATTTTTTTTATGTAATTTTCAAGAAACTAATATAATGCATTGGGTTTGATGGAAACTACTAACGTGGCTAATTAAAGTGGGCAAAGTGGCTTCCCAGCTTGAACGAATGCTCTTTGGACTTGGACTTGGATGGCGTAGGGGGGTGAACTTAGAAGGCTTGAAGGGCCTTTCTCGGAGCTAACCTATTAGGGGGAGCCCATATACCTAAAGAGAGTCGGCCTCTCGGAGTTCGATTGGCAAATGAGTCTTTCTATCTATTGTTTTCATATCCTTGTCGCTAAATCTTAACATTAAAGAAGAATCGAATGAAAGACCGCTATAGGGGGCTAAACTACCGGAGCTTAGTATCGGCACTACACTTACGATTCTTTGATATTAGGGGTCGGGGCAAAGTCGAACCGTTAATCAAAGCGAGCATTTGCTAGTTGGTGGCTTCTGAAAAGTCAAAATTCTGGGGATTTTAAATGCTAATCTATGTATATAGTATAGGAAAAATGAGGCTCCTCTTTTTTCAGATCTATACGTATATATGTGTATATATATATTATGAAATAGACTTTTGGAAATTAAATGGGATGAGTCTTTTCCTTATCAAAAAAAGTTCGAGAGTCTTTCCAAAAACTGGAAATTAAGGGGAGATGTTTTGATATCTTAATTTACGTACAAAGATTTAGCTGTGCTATTGTTCTATATGTGTAATAAAATTGACTATATACAATAAGTATGAAGAAGGGACAAACATTTTATAATGTCGAAGCGTATTATAATTCATGTAATATGCAATAAAACTGGCAATTAAAGGGAGATGTTTTTATAATGTCGAAGCATATTATGATTCACGTAATATGTAATAAAATTAATTTGACTACACAAACAAAATAGGATATATTAAAAGGGAAATATTTAAAATATATAACTATATCATTCTCATAAAAAAAAAACTATTTGGGCTTCCCTTCACCCATTATATAATCCACTATCACATTCGGAGAATTGGAACGTGTAAGTGTAAGATGAGTATTTAGGAATTAAAAAAAATTAAAAATCAAAAGATAAAACCCATTTATTAATTAACAAGTATTTTTTAAAAAATTTAATGATAAAAACCAAGTGAAACATGGGCAAGAACACTAGTACATTATAGTAAAAGTGACTTTTGAATATTAAATGCATTCAATTTAGTGAAAAGATTCTTTTCTTTTCCAGATAAAATTTAATATTTTTTTTTGAAAAAGTTAAAGTTAAAGTCTCGATCTAACTACAAAATGGAATATTTTATATGAGTAACGGAACAATCTACGTACGACATTTGTGAAATAGAGAGAAATTTTTCCATTTGTCCAAGAAATTTTTTAGAGAAGAATTTTTTTTTTTTTTTTTGGTAAGGGTAGAGAAGAATATTTTGGTCAATCTACATAGTCTTAAATATCGTATTATGTAGTGACTTTTTACGTAACACGTAGTAAAAGTAACTCCACGAGAATGAGAAGATATTTAAGCTTATTAAGATATGTAAGATTGACCCTATTCGGCATAACAAGTGTTAACCGTCTTGGGTAGAAAGAAAAACAAATACAAATATACCTATCCAAAAATATAGAGAAAGAGAAATTGACCGCCTGAAATAGAACTTATAAAAAAAAAAAATAGACTAACGTCCCGCGAAATAGTACATCATGAATAGAAAAAAAATTAGAACAGTAAATTTCTATATTGTACACAATTATTATGTGACAAAGATATTGTAGATATTTATTAATATGAAGCTATACCGTAGATTGTAAATTACTTTGGATCAATCCAATACCAAATGTAAAACACAAGTTAGAGTTGATCTTACTTAATTAAAAAATAACGATTGATTCGAAGTGACAAAATAATTGCATCAAGTTAAAAAGAAAAATAGCCTATCTTAAATTCAGTTTTAGTAAAATAGGACATATTAAATACTTGACACAGTGTTTAGTGAATTTATTGACTTTCCTTAAGGATAATTAGATTTTTTTATGTTTATTACGCAATTAAGTCCTCTATTTAATTTGAATGAAGTCATTTAACTTACATGATGCGTGCAATCGAGTCATTTTATCATTAACACACACAATTGTTGAGATTGTGCGATAATGTGCATTTTCTATCTTTAAAAGATTAAAAATAAAAGAAAATTATCAAGAAACATATTTGATAAAAAGGGAAAATATGAGAAAAAGGAAAATATGAAATGGATATGTTGTTCTTTTGTTTTTTATAAGTGTATTGAAAGTCTTAAACTTGTCACGAAATTATAATCGAGTTTTAAAACTTTTAAAATGTGTAATTAATTCATAAAACCCGTTACAAAAGTGCAATTGAGTCATAAAACCTTCAAAAAGTGGAATCTAGTCCTAAAACTTATTAAATTGATCCAATCAAGTCATTTCATTTTTAACAAGTTTTAGAACTCGATTGCACTTTCATGACAAGTTTTAGAATTTGATTGTACTTTTTAGAAATATTGAAGATTCGATTATACTTTCATGATAAATTTTAAGATTTGATTATATTTTTTAAAAATTTTAAATTTAATTATACTTTCAAGATAAGTTTTAGAATTTTTGGTGTGAACTCAAAAAGAGATGAGGGGGAGAGAGGACCGGTCAACTTAGCCAAAGCCGCCGCAACCAACATCAGGACTCCTAGGAAGTACCAACTCCCCAGTGCGAAGGAAACTCACATGCTTGCGGATGGTGGCAGCCATCATTTTGTCCTCCAATCCCATTTCTTTTGTGTACTCCTTTTGTCAAGGGAAATTCTTTGCTTACTTATAATTGAGTTTTTTGTTTTTTTAATTCCACGGTATATGTCAAGGGAACATGACCACATAGTCAAAAGGTCATGATGCGCATTGACGAATTTCCAAAACCTTAGGAGGCATATTGTGACTATCCAAAAAACCTAAAAGGTCAGATTAATCCCGACATATTTGCCAGACGAATTCGCCCCTCTGTAATGGCACTTGCCAGTCACGTGAAAAGCACATGAGGCGGAATGCAAAGTTCTCTTGGAAAGGGTACAGCTCAAATTATGACCAAAGAAAACTTAGCCCAGCCGAGAAAATAACCCACTCTAACCTAGTAGATAAATTAATTGATACGCGAGTAATAGATCGAACCATTCTAGAGATCTTATGTGGATATACAAGCTATTAGAGAATATGAATTCTTATGATGTGAGCATTCATTCCTTGTTAACCTTATCAAATATCAGTTAGTGCTCGTCGAGTCTCATTTGGTCTCGTTCAACCAGTTATCTTTTCGGGAGCTGATAGTTCACGGCGGTCGTTCTGTAAATGCAGTAAAAACCAGCTCATGTTTCCACTCTATTTTCATTCAAAGACGCATCACTTTCCCGTGAAATTTGATTGGGATCATCGCAAGAGACACGTCGAGAAAGATTCCAAATCCTCGACATGGAGTCTGTAAAAAACCGAGATGTTGGAGGACAAATTATTCACGGTCGGAAAAAGAAGTAATTCTAGACATACACTAAGACTCCGCCCACTACATTATTCATCAAAATCATGTCGCATTTCCTAATGACTTAATTTATAGACGAGCTTTTAGCAGTGTTTTGGTGGGTCAAAACTCGTGGACTTGTCATGTCCATGTCCTTATTGAACTGCTGATTGGTGGATTAGATGATGAATCGATGATGATTCATTGCACCTTTCAGACAAAAAGCAAACATTTGACGGACAGTTGTAGTAGGTTTTCAACTTTGCCAACTTTCCAGCTTGGCCGGCTGCGTTCGCGCGGTGGGGGTCCTTCTAGGGTCCCCCCCGTCGGAAAAGAAAAGGAGACCGGTCTGGTGTAAGGCCGTACTAATATCAAAGTGACAAAATTTGTCATAATTAATCTGAAATTATCATGATGTTTATATTAGTTTAACATTATAGGTCTTAACCAGCGATTAGTAAATTTACCTTTAAGAAAATGAAGGGTAGTTCTGACTATAGAGTTCGTGACTTTAAAATGTCAATGCTTAGTGATTAACCAATAGTATAATAAAGGGACAATAGAATTAAAAATTCTAAAATTTATCACGAAAGCGCAATCGAGTTCTGAAATTTGATTTCATTTTTGAAAGTTTTAGGACTTAATTAAATTTTTGAAAGTTTTAAGACTCAATTGCACTTTTGTGACAAATTTTAGGACTTCCAGTGAACTTATCCCTATAATAAAATACCTCAGTTGTCATAAATGATGGTGCTTTACGTATATTTAGTATAATAAAATATCACAATTAAATTCGGGCCTTTGACCTATGAGGGTGATTTTGATGCAAAGCAGTTTGCCTGCATTTTGTGAGATTTGAATAAGTGATCTCCATATTTTGACCTAAAAATTTCATAACATTCCAACTGGTTGCGCTAACCTTGGGAAGTTAAATTTGTGGAAAACTAATTGTCCAAAAAGTCATAAACATATTATATGGCAGTCAATTCAGTTCTAAACCTTTCAGTTGTACCAATTTAGTCATAAACATTCTGACAACTTTCCAATTTAGTTCTAAACCTTTCAATTGTATCAATTTAATCCTAACTTTTTTTATGATTTGCCTATTTAGTCATAAATCTATTAACATAATTTGCCAATATAGTCCTTTAGGCTAATTTTGACTAGAAATACTGAAAGGATGATCGAGTCAGTGCCTTATGTGGCACGGCCGGCCCAACTGGTGTCAATGGAGACCTTTTTTATCTTCTTTTTATCCTTTTCTCTTTTTTTTTTCTTTTTTTTTTTCTCTTTTTCCCTGTGGCTGCCATCACCAAGTCTCACCTTTGTCAGCCTCGAGCAAGGGACACCTGGAGCATCGACGAGGCCTAACGATGGCCAACAGAGGGAAAAAGGGAAAAAAGTAAAAAAGAAGAAGAGAAATTTGAGTTCACTTCCAGGCTATCTAGCCGAGTTTTGGCTCACACGTAGGTTTAGGAGATGGTTAGAAAGATATATTCGCCATTTTCATGTTCAATACATACAACAATTGCACTAGGCGAAATCTAGAGGTGGTAGCATGGTTTAGAACCATATTTTAACTCATATTTAATGGTGTGAGTCGTAAATGAGTTGCCTTAAGTTTTAAGAACAAGATAGGTTACCTAACAACTTAATGGGTCTTAAATCGGTTTTAAATGGATCATAAATGGGTTACCTAACGAGCTTAAATGAATCATAATAGTTCATTTTTTTAAAAAACTTTTGAATTTTTTGATTTTCTTTTATTTTTCTTTCTTTCTTTTCCTTTTTTTTATATGAAATCCGGTGAGGGCCACGAGCCTCGCCTGCGGCTACAACCCCTGCCCACTTCGCCTAGTGGTCGACAAGGGTCAACTTGCCCTTGTTGAACGTGGAAGACAAAGAAAGAAAATTAAAACATATTAAAAAATTCAATTTTTTTAATTTTATAAAAATTGTCCGCTAGATTTGTATTACATGGAATTGTTTTAGAAATATATATTTTTTAAAAAAATCATAACAAGCAAGTTTTCCTATAATGAGTTCAATATAAAAGTGTTTTAGTAATATGCGTCAAGTCATGTCGGATACTGGTTGAGAAATATGCACTATAGATAAATGGTCATAAACGGGTTAAATTGTTCAATTTGGGTTGTAACATTTATGACTCGACCCACCTGTTTGACACGTTTAGCTAGACTTGTCAATATGGATCACTTCAATTTTAAAGAATCCACCTTAAATGGGTTTTAAACTTTAAAGCTTAAGATAAATGGATCTAAATGGGTTGAGTTTGGAATTCACCCACTAGGCTCACACTCACACACTCTCTCTCCCTTTTTATAAAAATATTTTTTTAAAAATCAAAATTTAATTATTTTTATTTTTCTCTTTGTCTTTTATTTTTCTTTTTTCTTTTCTTTTCTTTTTTTTTTCTTTTTTCATTATTTTCAGCTTGTGGCCGGACATGGCAATGGCCAGCGATCGACCATAGGGCCTCACCGGCCTTAGGTGACACTCCTCGAGCTCACTGACCTTAGGCAAGGCTAGAGCCTCGCTTGTGGCCGGTCACTAGTAAAAAATAAAGGACAAAGAAAAGAGAAAAAAAATAAGAATAAGAATAAGAAATAATTAAAAATTTGATTTAAAAAAATTAAGAATTATTAAAATTATTAAAATGAATATACGAAGTAAAATCAAATCATATTTTATATACTAAATGTCGGAAAATATTTTTTAATTCATTTTCAAATTTCGACCAAAGATCAGAATTTTTTTTTATTTTCTTGGATAATGACTTCATGAAAATTATTTTCTAGAAATATTGCATTTTTTCGCAAAACAAATGGAACCTCAATTTAATATATATAAAAATTGTTCACTAGCTTTGTATTGCATGAAAATGTTGTAGCAGTATAATTTAAAAAAAAAAAGTCAAAAGAAACAAGTTTTTTTTATATTTTATAAAATATAAAAGTGTTTTAGAAATATTGGTCGAGTTGGGTATGAGTCGGGTATGAGTTAAGATATTTATATTATAAATAAATGGGTTATAAACAGATTAATGAGTTAATTTGGGTCGGATCATTAATGATCCGACCCAAATCCGATCCGATCCATCCGTTTTATAGGTATAAGTTTAGCAAAATCTATGGGTTGAACTAAGGAGGAAAAAGGGCTGGAAATTAAAATATTCGAGCACTCTCAAGAAGGGGGACGTCAATTATTGGATCGCGTATCAAAAGGCCGGCAAGAACGTCAAGAAATTAGGTTGTTTGATGTCGCTTGATGACTGGGAACTCCATGCGCAATGCAATTATTGCCACGTGAACGTGGACCAAGTTACAAATCTTGTATGAGTGGTGCATCCCGATGATTAGTGTGTTTTGTACTTCTAAAATGTCGGCAAATGTCCTAATCGGTGATTCGTCATGGGCATAACCTAGCACCAGCAATTGGCTAGCGATTGCTTTGCGTATTCATGCAGGTTTGTCGACCTTATTATTGCATAAAAACAACTTCGTTAATTCAAGGCTAGGACTAGGAGGGGTCACGAGGCGTCCATGGGAAAACGACATTTCGTTAGGTTTTAGTGGGACGGAGAGCTGACCCTTTGTCTTGTTAATTTAATATGTCAACCTGGCCAACGGAATACATTAGTGATAATCACGTAAAAGGTCTCCAAAACTTTGATAAAATATGCAATGTGATCATTGAACTTTCGATTTGTTCAATATGATTTCTGAGCTTTAGCCTAATGTGCAGTGTCATGTCTGAACTTTTAATTTTTCGATGTGGCCTCTAAACTTTTGGTATATGTTCAATCTAGTCCCTGAATTATATAAAAATATACAATATTGTCTATGAACTAAAATTAATGGAAGGACAACATTAAATATTTTCATATAGTATAAAAACTGCATTGAACACATTGAACAAATTAAAAGTATAAGGATGACATTGCACATCGAGCTAAAGTTCAGGGACTACATGAAAAAGATTAAAAGTTCAGGGACCACGTTACGAATTAAGTCAAGGTTCATGAACCATATGTGTCATTTTCCAAATCCATTAAAGCCCACTACAGAGTGGTTTGACATAAAACAATCTGGTTTGTATTAAAGATAAGCCGAAGGTTCAAAAACTAATCTTTAAAGATGAAAAAATAAAAGATTGAAAATTAAAATAAATGACAATCTTAGCATAGGCGACCATTGTCGTCGCCGGAGGTGATGGCAACTGCACACATTTGTAGCCACCCCAGATTGTGGTTGGATATGACCATATTGGATGTTTTCCCAGTGAAAGATTGGATACAAGCAAATTAGATCATTTACCATCACATAGTATTCAGTAGATTTCTAGCATTCCAAGCTTGAAAAAACAGAACATTATACCGCGCCGGTAATTTTACATATGGGTAAGTGAATTTCAAAATCCGTTGTTGACTAAATTTCGACTTGTAATTTGTTTGGCTAGTAACATGTGTTACTTACCAATAGTTTTATAAAAGTAATCGAGAGTTATTTGGCTTGTAACATGTTAGTAAGTTACCAATAGTTTTGTGGAAGTCCCAATAAATGTTCGATTATCCTAAATTACCTACCGTTTCCATAAATTACTAATAGTTACTTGTGTTGCTAACCAATGTATTTTTTTTTGGTCGAAGGTTACCAGTGTATTAAAGTACTAACTTTTATATGAAAATTCTTATTTAAATCCATTTACCAAATTATATTTGACTGTATCAAAATTATAAATTTTTTCTGGAACCTACCAATATTTATTTCAAAAAAGTACTATCGTATTAAAATTCCTAAATTTTATAGACAAATTATCGATATCCACTTAAGCGATTTACCAACTCTCCACGAATTAAGTTACCATATAGTGTTCACTATATTAACTCTTATTTGCTTGAGGTACCAACATTTACTTTACTATTTTGAATCCCTAGTTTTTTTTTTTTTTTTGGTCGGAATACTACATGCTTTGATAACTTACAAACAATCATTTACAGCTGTTATCAGCAATAGCTCTTGTGAAAAAAAAAAAAAATCAACTCTTATTTAAGTTCACTTAGCACCTAGCAATGTTTATTTATTGTAACTTTAATGCGTTGAAAACTCCTCAAGTATATATGGGTAAATTATTCGAACAGTTGGTACTTTGAAAACAATTAAATTAAAATTGATAAGTGACTCAAATAAGAATTGATAATTTCAAATAAGAATTGGTAACTTAAGCTTCAGAAAAAAAGAGTTGGTAAATTATTTAATTTAGTTTTTAATTTTGGAAAAAGTCGAGATCTTGTTAAAGTGTTGGTAACTTTAACATGTTGGTGAGTTCTCCCAATTAACAATGATAATTTATTTAAAAAAATTGTACTCTGAAATAATTTAAATAAATATTGGCAACTAGTTGATAATATTGAATAGGATGGTCAATTTTTAGAATAGTTGACAATCTTGAATTGGTAAATTATAGAAGCGGTCGGTTATTTCGAAAACGCTCTAATAAACATTGGCAATTTGACTTAAATAACACTTAGAGGAGTTAGTAACTAGAGCAAGTTGGTAAGCTATACAAATAAATGTTAATAAATTATTCGAACATTTGGTAATTTCGAATCAATCAAACAAACTTTAGTAGCAACTCAAATAAAAGTTGATAATTTTCTATAAAAGCTAATAAATGTAACATCTTGGTAACTTTAACAAATAAATGTTGGCAAAACATTGAAACGATTTGTAGTTTCTAACAATCAAACAAAAATCGGTCAAAGGACGCAAGTAAAAATTGTTAACTTCCTATGAGGGTTTGTGAATCGGTAACCCCGCAAACAAATGTTGGTAACTCGCTAAAATTAAAATTAAGAAAGTTAAAATTATTTGGTAATTCATCGCGTGAAAAGTTGATGAATCTTCCAAATTAAAGCCGGTAATTTCCTATAAGAGTTAGCAAATGTAATGCATTGGTAAGTGGACTCAAATGGGACTCGGTATTTTCCTTTAAAAACGTGACTAATTTTAACACACTATTAAGCTACGCAATAGATATTGGCAAGTTATTGAAATATTGTTGTAATTTAAGATAATCCAGTAATAGTTCGTAATTGTCGAAAAATATCGGTTTTTACCGACATGTTACCGGCTAAACGAATTGCTAATCAACATTTAATTACCGCATTCCACCATCGTCGGATATCAGGAGAGCATCAAGATTCGATCCCTTAGTCCTTGAATTCGCGAGATCACTGAAACAAAAATTAAAATTCCATTTTACTTATCGATATCAGGTACAAATCGAAATAAAAAATCGGAACAATCCGTGCCCGCTTGATCACTTCTTGGCCAGAACTTATCAAGAAGGGAAATTTCACTGATGCAGAGTGATTATTTTCACAAATATAGGTGCCGGAGGTCCTTGTACCGTTACAAAATATTCAATCAGATCCTTCAACTTTTTTTTTTTTTTTGTAATTAATTCCTTAAATTATATATTTTTTCATTCGAGACGGTCATTTAAAAACGAAAATGCTGATGTGTCCATCACCAAACGTGGTGAAAATTATGTAACAATAGAGTGCTTTTCAAAATCTTATAAAGTAAAAAGATGGGAAGAAAAAGAAAGATCAAACAAGGCAGGAGGAAATAGCGGTGAAAGAACATAGAAAAGGATGGGTAGCTCCGCGGGGAGAGGTGGCGGTCCCCGCCACTAGCCACCGATGTCCGCCGTCACGTTGCCGCCGTCACGATGTCTCCTTTCAAACCACAGAGGTCTCCCAGATCCGTGAGATGCGTGAGGGTGGCGACCATCGAGCAAGTTGCAGCTATCGCCCGCTCGACGGTCAACACAGTGGCCACAGCCACCGTCACATTTTGGGGACAGCTGCGGCGACGAGGGTCACTGTCCTCGGTGCCGTCTGAGACGGAACTCCTCAAGATCGGCCTTTATTCTCACACTCTCTCCTTCTCTCTATGCCGGTGTGCTTGTCTCGCCTAAAATAAGAGACGATCGGGGCATTGCCAGGGGTGGTCGCCGCCATCGCTACCGCCGCAATATCCGCCGAGCTTCTCCGTTCGGTTTAATTTACGCTTTCGCAATTTATTTTTCCTAATATTCTAGTCCCAAGTTCAACCAAATGAAATCAATGTCAATGATCTAGTCAGCAATGACACGAAAAGTGACGCCGCAGTCCACATCACCAATCCCATCTGCATATCTAACAAAAGGACCGATTCGACTAAAAAAGGTGCATAATTCAGAAATTCAATCGCATAAAAAAAAAATCGAGAAATCCCATTGGGTATTTAACAATAGTTTAGGAATTTTTTCTTTCGTCGGTATCCAATGCTACCTTCTGGGGTCGGCTCGTCAGTTACTCCTTTATAATTCGAAGAAACTTCTTCCACGTTAAAGGAAAAGAAAAGGAAAAAAAGAATATTAAAATCTTAAATGTCGATATTTCTTTTTCGATAAGTAAGTTTTGTGATATTGATATTTATCACAACTGCTTGAAAAAAATGAGTAAAGTGAGTAGCCAGCCGACCAAAAGGACCAAAAAAATCTATTGGAAAGAAGACATTGGGAGCAATTACGACGTAGTTGCGCTGAGAGTGCCAAACTCCCACGTCACGTCCGTGCCCGGTTGTTCCCTCCCCGGTCAAAAGCCGAACTAGCGATGGCGCTACTATTTCGTGTCTCTCCCTACTTCTTTTGTCACGAAAATACAAAGAAATTTAATTTCATTCGGTTTTAATAATAACGAAGCCGGCTAGTGAACCGGCGGGGATCGAGGGTGGGATCCGTGGGGAGGAAAAGTCGGGATTTGGAATCCTAACGGCAAGGCTGAGAACGGGAATCGAATCGAACCGAACCGAACCGAACCGAACCCAACCGGATCGATCGATTTTGAGCTATTTCCACGAGAATCGGTCCGATTCCCGATTCCTAAAATTCGAAACCGGTGATGATCGGTCCGACTCTTGATTTGGGGTGTTCCAAAAAGCTGGAGAAAGGAACTCCGCAAGAGTGTTCTATTCCCTCCAAGAGTTCAAAAATAAGGTTCTTTCTGATTCCTCGTTCAGTTTCAGTGTTTCGTTTCTTGCCAAGGAATAGGAAAAAACCCAGAAATCATATCGAACCGATTTTATGGTTCCCTCTTCTAAGGTAAGAATTGAGCCACTTTAGAACCGATCACCCCCAACTTAACAGTAACAGTGTATAGAAAAGAAAGAGGAAAAGAGAAAAGAATGACAAAAAGATTTTGTCTTGGTGGCCGATCACCCCCTATCATTTTTCCTCTTTCTGGCGTTTCTTGTCGTCTTCCTCCTCTCCTTCCCTCCCACCCTCCCTCCCTCCCTCCCTTCGCTCGTCGCGTTGCCTTCCTGCGTTCCCCCTCGTCCCTGGTCCATGCAAAGACCCCCCCCGCTTGCATCATCAAAGAACGCCTGCCTCGCGCGCGCGCGCGCGCGGGGGCGCACCCGCCCCATCGATCCTCTATAAATACACACACCACGTCCTCGCCCCTCGCCCCCCTCCCCAAAGAACGGCCGACACCCACTCGCAAATCTCCTCCCGGAAGAAACGGGACGCGGCCCTTCTCTCCGTGCGACCGGCGCTTCCCCGACCCACCATTGATCCCCCGGCGAGTCCCCGGCGTGCCAGAGTCGACGGCGGCGGTCTTGCGGTCCCACCTGCTTCCTTATGAGCTGTTTTGACGAGCTCCGGTGTTCCTCCAACCTCAGCCGCTTCGTCGCGGGCCTCCTCCTCCTCATCCTGTACCATTCCTTCCAGTTGGTCTCCAATTTCCCGATTCCTATACACCCTTAATCGGAGAAAGCCCCCCCCGCCCGTTGCATTCCTCCTCCCGTGTTCGCTTCCCGTCGCCTCCCCCGTCCCTCCCCAGCGTTCAAATTTCGAGACGAGGTTGGTTTTTTTTCCCTCCTTGCTCGTCGTTGTCGCCGGCGCTTCCGATTCGGACAGGGGCCTTTCCTTCCCTTATGGATCCCGAGGAATCGTTATCATCGATCCCTTTGCTCGACGGTGGGTCCTGTGATTCGTGTTCTCCATTGAAAGCTCTCTCTCTCTTTTTTTTTCCTTTCCTTTCTTCTTTTTTTTTTTTATAGTCTCTTTTGTCGATTCATTAGCCCGTATCTATTTTCCCGCGAGAGAGAAGATAAAAAAAAAAGAAAGAAAGAGGGGGGATGCTTTTTGCTTGATTCCAACAATTGATCCTCTTGATTGATTGCCTAGTCACATTAAGCGTATTCTTGAATGACCCTATTGACTCTTTGAAATGACTACAGGCAATTGGTCTTTCTGGTTTAGCAATTCGTTGCACAATCAGAATTTAAGTTCCTCTCCTTTTTCTCTCTGGCCTCAGTGATTTTTCTCCAGTTTACTATAGAGCTGGTGGCCCCCGCCCCTCTTAAATGATAAACGGCGTACTATATAATTTTTTAATGCGGGATCATAGGATTACTACATAAACATGTATTTATGCAAATGGGTCGGAGGAACAACCAAATTTCGAAACCAGTCTAGTGCCGTGGGAACTGTAGCCATTCCATAAAACGTAGTAATTTGAAATCTGCATAGTCACTTGTATTGTCACCTTAAATTTCGTCGATGTACAATTGTTGATAATCTTCTTCTAGTTACAGATTTGCTCCTTTGGTCTTATTTCTGATAGCAATCCTCAAAGAAATGTAGCATGGTCCCGGGAGATCTTTCATTCGTTTTAAGGCACCACGAAATCCTAAACGAAGCATAATAGTATGAAGGCACTGAATTCAACAGGCGTGGACTTTGGGTTTGTTACTCATTCATTTGATAATATATTGATCATTAGTTATTCTTCTGGTGAGCAGGCACCATATTTTCTCATTTCAAGAGAGAACAAACTTTGCTTCCTTCAGTCATCGTGATTGGTGGTGGAATATCTGGGTTGGCAGCAGCCCGTGTTCTTCATGATGCATCTGTTAAGGTACGGATATTTGAGAAGTTATCTGCTTACTTCTAGCGAGTAAAATGATTCTGTTCCACTTGAGGTAATGGTCCTCTTGACTTTTTTTCCAGGTGATCTTACTGGAATCTCGGGATAGAATTGGTGGTCGCATTCATACTGACTACTCATTTGGGTTCCCTGTGGATATGGGGGCCTCATGGTAAAAAAGCACTTCCCTATTCTTTTGACTTGCATGTCTCTTGTATGATTGTCATGTACCTCTGTCTGCTTCTAAGTTTGTTGCCCCAAATACATGGACATACTGGGTTTTTTATATGGTCCCTCCCCTGTGCTCTATCCTGGAGGCCTGTTTACACATGAAGAAATGATTGTATATATGAAGACGTTCTGCTTTGCACTGTGTGCAGGCTACATGGTGTTTGCAATGAGAATCCATTGGCGCCTCTGATACGCCGTTTAGGGCTCACTTTGTACCGTACCAGTGGGGACAACTCTGTCCTCTATGACCATGATTTGAAAAGGTTTTTATCTCCTAGCTATTGGTGTACACTTCCTGTGTTGCTTTCTCCGTATATTGAGTAGCTTCAAGGAATTTCTTTATTGGCTCATTCTAATTATAAGTCTGATAGGATGAAGGCATTTTCAGTTATTGATCATTTCGAGTTCTACGAGGTCTTGTATCGTCAGCCTGTACTTATATATCTCATAATCGTTTCTCATTGTTTCAGCTGTATTCTTTTCGATACAAACGGCCAGCAAGTTCCCCAGAACATGGTCAGTGACGTAGGTGAAACATTAGAGATAATTCTCAAAGAGGTGCAGTTTTAAACTTCTCTTACTATTTATGATGCACTGCAGTGTTACTGTACTTGATTTGGTTTTTTTGCGCTTCTATAGACAGATAAAGTAAGGAACGAACATGCTGATGATATGTCTGTTCGTCAAGCTATTTCGATTGTGTTAGACAGACATCCAGAGCTGAGGTAGGAGAAACGGAATCAGTTATGCAAATCACTGATCTTTTCTGCTGGATATCTGATGTACTGTTCGTTTCTTCATTTTTTTTTTTGTTGGTTTTGCAGACAAGAAGGGCTTGCAAATGAAGTGTTACAATGGTTTATTTGTCGAATGGAAGCTTGGTTCGCAGCAGATGTGGATAAAATATCATTAAAAAGTTGGGATCAGGCAAGTTGTGTATGAGTTGATCTTCTACTATATCATTACTCGGGTTGTTGCATGGCTACTTCTTAATATTTCTTCTTCCGTATGATATTAGTGACTGAAGATATCACGACCATAAAGAGTTCACAACTTTTATTGCTCTATTTACTCTGAAGTGATAAATAATCTTGGTCTTCTCTGAATGCCTCGTGTGGCTGCTGGAACTAACATTTAGTCTCAAAGCATGTGAAAATCTTGCTTCATTTGCAGAATAAATACCTTCTTCTTGGATGAAGAATGCCAAAATGAATGTTCACTTTTGTCAGAAGAGGATAATCTACCAATGAGGCAAGAGTGCTACTAATCTGTAGCACTTTCTATTGACTCGCTAGTTCTTTGGGCCACATAAAGTGATCCCAGGCATATTTCTAGTAAAAACTGTCTTTGGTTTCTGGTTGTGGAGATAGCACAACATTCATTGCCCCTCTCTGGAGCTCTTGTGCGAATTTGTGTGGCTGGTCAAATGGAAATTTGGTACTATTTTGCCCATATATAAATATAATTAAACAGTTGGATGTTGCTCTTGATCTGCAGGAACAGGTACTTTCTGGCGGTCATGGACTTATGGTGCAAGGCTATGATCCTGTAGTAAAGGCTCTTGCCAAGGACATTGATATACGCTTGAACCAGAGGTTGTATTGCCAGTCGGAGTGTAGTCTTTGGGAAAGTTTCTTTGAGTATATCTACATAAAGATCCAGATACAATGCAAAGAACCTATTATTTGTGAATCTTAATCTCATCGTTTTCCACTTTGCTACATTTTGATGACTAGGGTTTCAAAGATATATTATGGACGCAATAAGGTCAAGGTCATGGTTGAGGGCGGAAAGAAATTTGTTGCGGATGCAGCTATAGTTACAGTTCCTCTGGGTGTTCTCAAAGCAAATTTAATTGAGTTCGAGCCTAGGTTGCCAGAGTGGAAGATTTCGGCTATCGCAGATCTTGGAGTGGGCAATGAAAATAAGATAGCCTTACAATTTGATCACGTTTTTTGGCCAAACATGGAGTTATTTGGCGTTGTTGCCTCCTCTTCTCATGCTTGTGGTTATTTTCTCAATCTTCACAAGGCAACTGGTCATCCTGTTCTCGTCTTTATGGCTGCGGGGGATTCTGCTTACTATCTTGAACGTCTATCTGATGAGTCTGCTGCCAGTTTTGTCATGTCGCTGCTCAAGAAAATGTTCCCTCATGCAACTAAGCCGGTAAGTTGGTTCTCATTCAATTGTTTGCTTATCAATCACCTTGTAGTGTCCAAACTAATTTCATCCGAAGCCTTGAAGTTAAATGAATTGTCTGGGCAACCATTGATAGAATGACCTTTTGAATTTCGACAATGACAATTTTTTCTGGTTTACTTGACTGAACTTTCCTGTCATCATATGAAATGAATTCTTGTTTACCTCATAACATCCTAGGAGACAATGGGGTCAAGGCACCTAATGCATGTGTTGACTAATTCTAGAGTGGGGTTATAAGCTACCCTAAGGACAGGGGGAACAATTATCCCACCTTTGGATGGTTTCACTTGCCAATATGGGCTTATTTTTTTTGCTCCGATCTTTGCAATACTTGGTGGCTGTTTGGACTTCCTTGTTTTGTTTGAGGGAAGATGATGGTGATGACGACTTCTCTTTTTCTCCGGAGAGTGGCATTCACATTTTAGCCTATGGAGTAACACTCACAGCCATATTGCCATTTGTGTTCAACATAAATGTGGTATCTTGCAGTTGGAAACTTGCTTGAGAATGACAGTTTCTTAATTTAAGTGATGAGAAAATTGTAGCAACTCTCATTTTTATTCACTTTCTGTCATCATTTTTAATCGCACGATCACCATCGTAATACTTATGATTGCTCTTTATGAGTTGGATCTAGACACTTTCATATTTCAAAGATTACTTGTTTACCATTGCCAGGTCTGTCTTAATTGATATAGAACTCTAGCCATTTATGCTAATGCCAACCAGATACCTTGTGCTATAATCATATTCTCTGTTCGACGCAGGTAAAGTATCTCGTGTCTCATTGGGGAAAAGACCCAGACTCTCTCGGCTGCTACTCTTATGATCTGGTGGGAATGCCAATGGACTTATATGAAAGGCTGAGAGCACCGATAGGCAATCTTTTCTTTGGAGGGGAAGCCGTGAGCATGGACCACCAGGGATCGGTGCACGGGGCTTACTCAGCTGGAGTGATGGCGGCCGAAAATTGTCAGAGGTTGGTCCTGAACCGAGTTGGGATAATGCGGAATGTGAAGATGGCTTCTTTTCAGGTGGAGAGCCTTCAAGCTTCATCTCCTCTGCAGATCTCAAGAATGTGAAGCATTGCTATGCCACCGCATCAAATCTATTTACATTAAACAAATTAATCATCTTGGACAAGGATAGTTTGAAAATTCAAGCAATGATTTGTGCTAAAAAGTTTGATTTCCTGATCTCTGTCTACTATGGTTGTGATTTATTGGAATGCATCGCCCGCAACAGAAAAATTATTGCAAAAGATAATATATGAGATCCGTGTAGACGTGGCTTTAAAAGCAGAATTGCACGAGTCGATTCCAGTCTTTTATTGGGCTATTAGAGCTAGGATAGTGGAGTAGCAGAGTGAAAAGCCGAATCACTAAATAGCTTTGCAAAAGCTTCTATCCCTTACTTTCTTACTTTTTTTTACATTTCTGTTGATAGAAAGATATATGCTTTGCATTGCATATTTAATGTACAATTTTGCACTTAAACACGAAAAAGTTCTGAAAATTCTTATAATAATCAATTTACCCCGTATCTGGTTGTTATGTTCTGTCCATTTCAAATAGTATCAGAGCCTGAGTGCTCAAAATGTTTTGAGGTGTTTTACTGTACAGCAAAAGATCCATAATGGCTGATGTTATTGGAGCATCCTTTAGTATATGCTTATTGAAAATGTAGACAGTTCCTTGATTATAGATAAGTGATTGTTTGAATTTTTGTCTTGTTGTTCGATCAAAGTGAATATAAATCGTGGAACGTGATCGAGAGTCGTCCATTTGAGCTGCCAAGGAGAACCGCACCTTCACCTCGGCCTCCCACAACAGGAACTCCACTTTTTTACTCCAACCCAACTAGGAATTACACTAGAAGAGCAAATGAGAAGACTTACATCAAGCACTAAAGCCATTGATGTTGTGCATCGTTCCCTGTTTCGTACTGAATTCGATAGAGTTTCATCTTGTGTCGCAAAGAAGGAGATTTGGGTTTGACTTGAGCTCCCATATGAAGGAACAATATGTGTGCGAGAAACAAAGATAAACATTCTTCTTGCGCAATACAAGTCATTCAAGATAAGCAAGGAGAAAACATTAACCAAATGTCCGCTCGACATTGTGAATAGGCTCTCATCCTTGGGCACATCCTACACATATGCTGAACACAAGTGAACAAGCTCTTGCAAGGCTTGCCAAAGGAGCGGAGAGACATTAAAATCGCCACAGCAGAAACCATGAGGATCAAGCGAATGGCTCTAAATGAACTCGTTGGAGCACATGGCTTGTGAAGCAGAGCTCATAAGATGCCATAGACGGCACTGGACGGCTTTAAAACTCGAACGAAACCAAGCGGCTCCACTTCTCTTCGAATGCCATTCGGCGGGATTTCGTCGAAAGCAACTCCATAGGCATTGTTGAAATGCTCCATTTTCTTCCGCGTGTCTCACCGTGGATGCCATAAAATATACCGGCGAAAATTGTGGACGGGTCTTGCATTGATGAGGATATGCAAAGTAGGACCATTTCTTTTCTACGATTCGGCATCGCATATGCCTTCTGACCGTAAACAGAGTGGCCAGAAAGTCCAGCAAAAAATGATCAAAGTGAAAGTTTTCAATCCTTGCTCGCAATACAAGTTCAACAAAAGTGTAAAATCGGCAGATGACGCATAAAATTACCGAACTAAAACTGCCCCAAACCTAATCGAGAATGAAATGTTACCTTGATGCCGTCCTCTATCCATGAGGTTCGAGCAATCGAATTATCAATCCTCGAGGAGCGATGTTAGAGTTAATTAGGGATTTTCTAGGACAATTTCCTAAGAGGTTTATTGATAATTACGCTTTTTTTGTCAAACATTGATAATTACGTTAATTATCCATATTTCTCAAGATTGCACGAGTATTACACATATATTGCACGAATATCACTCTTTGATTGTGCATATCTTGATTGAAATATTATCTTAGAATAATTATCTAAAACTTAGGAATAAAACATGGAATATGTAATTAATAATAACATAGAAGATAGAACAACTTTTAGAAAGGTTTGAATATGTGACTAAAAATTATAGCAAAGGTTGAATTCAATATTTCTCTTGATTTATATAACTCATTTTGTCATTCATATGTTGGATTGAAGTAGCGATAGGGAAGTCGTTGAAAAGGGAAGAGCTCTTTAAAAGAAGATATACACGTGAATAGAGAGCTGTATTTTGTTGTTAAACTTGTATTTATTACTTGATTTAAAATAAAAACGGTTGCTTTGATGGTCAAATTCTTCTATCTTTTCCTGGAAAAAATTGAACTTTATATTCCTTCGTATGCGTTAGGCAAAAAGTATCACATTGTGACCAATTACTGATTAGATAACAGGTAAGTTAAAAGATGAGTTAATAAATTAAAAAGAGTTTTTAATTAACAACTCATTAATCCGCCAAAAAATCTTATTATTATTATGACAAACACCAATTACAAAATCCCCTTCATCAATAGTCAATACTTCGCTTTTAGGTTCTGAAAAAATAAGGCGGAATCTGTCTTCAATACAACTTGATCAAAAAGCTTCCTTTGTCCCTTCAATTTTAATGAAAAAGGAAAAAAAAACAACGAAAAAAAAGGGCTGCTTCATGTTGCTCAATTGAGGGTGTTGTGGCCGTGGCCTCCGGCGGTCGTCTCCGATGACCACACCCAGGTGGACGGAGGCCGCCTATCTTGGCCAACCCCCTTTCTTCTCCTCGCGACTCGTTCTCTGTGCGAGATCTTTCATCTCGCGCACTCCAACCTCCAGGGATGAGCAACTTGGACCGTTCAAATCGAGACCGAACTTGACCGACAAGTTTGGACCGATTCTCGGGACTATCGGTCCGGTTCTTGGTTCCTAAAAGCGGAATCGGTTTTTGAGCGGTCCGGTTCCCGGTTCCAAAAGAAAACCGAACCGGACCGGACCAACTATTTAATATATATTTTTGTTATTTTTTCTTAAAAAAATTAATAAAATGTGAACTAAACTCTAAGTGAACTTTATTATCATAAATTCATTGATAAAAATTAGTAAAATATGAATTAAACCCTAAATGAACTTCATTGACATAAATTCATTAACAAAAATTAGTAAAATGTGAATCAAACCTTAAGTGTTTAACAAAAAAAAAAAATTAAACTCTAAGTGACCGGTTCCATTAGACCGGACCAGACCGGCGGTCCGGTCCAATTCCCGATCTTAGAACTAACCGTTTCGGTCCGCAGTTCTCAAAATTAGGAACCGATTCTCTCGGTTCGGTTCCCAGCTTTACCTTGGAACCGGACCGAACCAGGAACCGATCACCTCTACCAACCTCAAAGACTCTTCTCTTTGCTTTGGAGGGGACGGCAAGCAGTTGCCATCGTCAATCGAATCGTGATCTCTCTTTATGTGACACCGAGCGATGAGCAAGAAGGGGCATGGACATAGCGATGGAGTCCATCAACAATGTACTCTAAAATTTGGGAAATTCTGATGGATCAAAAGGTGGCACCACGCCAGTCGATTCGAGTAAGGACCACGAAATTCATATTACATGAGAATACGTTTGCACGAATTAAAAAATAGGTCAATTTAATTCCTATTCATACTGAATATACTCGAAGCCCCTTTTTATTTTTACCAATTGACCCATTTTACTACCTTTACTATAGTTGACAAATGACATCGATTAATTGAAAATAAAAAAGGTTAATACTATGAAAAACCTCAAATTAGTATACATGTGATAAATTTATTCCAAACTAATTTTTTGACCGCAAAGAACCCTAAACTGATACACCTGTGACAAATTTACCTTTTGTTAATTTTCATTACTGTCAAATTGCTGAGTTGGATGATACATGACAGTTGATGAGTGTACTGGTTTTGGATTTTACCCCTCCATTTGTTACAAGTTTATCAATTTGTAATTTTTCATGGTATTAATCCAATTTAATTGATGATAATTTTGTTACAAGTGTACCGATTTGAAGTTTTTGGTGATAAAAAAAATTCAGTTTGGGATAAATTCATCACATGTTTATCAATTTATGATTTTTTATGGTTAAAAAATATTAATTTTGACTAAAACACTCCCTATAATAATATTGTGACAATATTAACCTTTACGGGTCTTACTAGATGTTGGCATCTTTTTTTCTTTGTACGTGGTGTTTCGTTTGTATTCTCCTCTCTCTTTTCTCCCGGGTCCCACTTTCCTTCTTCCTCATTTCCTTCTCTCCACGCACGTACGTCCCTCTCTACTCCCCCTTTCCATTCATCGCTTCAACACCGACAATGGCCACCTCACAGCAGTCAACCGTGGCACTCTCTTGTGCTGTACTTGTTTGAAGGCCTGGCATTGATGCTTGCTGGGGCTCACAGGCTTTGCTCTCTTGATATCGGCTTTGTTCCTACTGGAAACTCTCCGGCAAATTCGAGCAACGCCCAAAGAGATGGAAGAAAGCAGGGTGAAGCAAAGACGAGCGATGGAGGAAAGGGGCACAATAATGCTGTGAAGGTGCATGAAGAGAAGACGGTGGTGATAATGAATGGCAATAAGACACTTCCCTCGCCGCGCCTACCTAGCAAAGGCCCCCTTCTTTTGGTGACTCTCGAGGCAACAATAATGGCGATGGTCAGAGCTTGTCGTTGCAAAGGATGAGAAGGGAAGACAGTTTCGACAGGACCAAAGCGGTTTAATAACATTGACAATGATGATGACAACGATGATGATGTTGGCAATCATGCTGTTCGTGGTCATAACTAAGAGATGAAGATGCGAGCACTCTCCAACCTTGGACCGGCGGGGATGACAAGCTTCAGCCGGTAGCCTCTCCAATCGAGGAACTCTCTCCGACTACTCTACCCGTCGACGACCAGCCAGAACCGAAACCAAAGCCAAAGAGCTTGAGGGGGATCGGAACCGAGATCTCGCCAATGCTCTTCAAGTCAGACAAGGAGAACCGCCGTCCCATGCCCGCCGCGGCTGCTCTGGCGAAGGCGGAGGCAGCTAGATGCGCCGCTCGCGAAGGAGTTGATCGTGATGAGGAAGAAGCTAGAGAGGCTGTGAGGGGTGGAGAGGGAGAGGACGGAGGTGATGAGAAGAGGCACACGTTCTTAGCGATGAAGACGAATGGAAGCACTCAAAGGTTTTGCGTTCTTGGAACCGATGACGTGGAGATGATTTCGAAGCCTAATTTTGTGGAGATTTGCCGACTGAGAAATTCTAGGGTGTGATGTTGGTGTTCTTTCTCGAGTTGAATGAGAGAGCGTTGCCGATTCCATCAAGAGATCTCAGATCAGATACCAACAAAGCTAAGACCAAGACCATGATCGAGTTAGGAGGGAACGGAGAAAAGTAAAATGCTGAAGGAGGGAAATGGGACCCACGAGAAAGAACGAGAGGGGGAGGAAAACAAACGGAAATCACAGGCCAAACAAAAAATGGAAAAATACTTTCATGAAATTGCTTTAAAAGGGTGGGGTCCCCAAAAAAAAAAAAAAGGAGGTTAATACCGTCAAAACACTATTACGGTGGAGAGTGTTTTGGCTACAGTAGAAGAAGTGAGAGAAGCGCGGCCCAATAAGAAACCATAATTTTTACAAAATCAGGCAGCCCAATCCTTAGCATCCTTTCTCTCTCTTCGCCGTCGCCGTTGTCGTGTCTCTTTCCCTTTCTCTCTCTTCTCTTGCGTTGCGACTCGCGAGCTGCAGATGTCCATCTCGCGCTAGGAGCAAAAGGAAACGAAGGAGGGGTTTGTGTGTGCTGATCCATCTCGAGCTTTGATTTCGATTGCCATGGCCGGAGGAGAAGCTTCCTCTTCGAACCCGCCTGCCAAGCCGGCGGTTCTTGGAAACAGCGGCAGCAAGACCATCAACGCGAAGCTCGTGAGTCGGGCGAAACAGAGCCTCTTCTTGTTTCTGGGTTTCCCCTCGATTTCGCGTTAAGCGATGAATGGCTCGTTGGGGGGGGCTTCTCCTTTCCTTCTCCTCTTCTGCTGCTTATTGTTGTTGTTGTTGTTCAGGTGTTGCTGGGAGACATGGGTGCCGGCAAATCCAGCCTGGTCTTGCGCTTCGTCAAGGACCAGTTCTTTGATTTTCAGGTCTTCTTTAGCACTTCCCCATTTCTCGCCCTTCTTCTTGTTTTGAGTTATGGGTTATTCTCTGCAAGTTCTGTTGCTGCTTCTTGTGAGCCTGGGGGGAGGTTTGAGAGGTCGGATTACATGTACTAAAAATTAGGTGGGCAACAGTCTGTTATCACTTTACGATTCATCCAGCCCGACTTTCTTGTCTGAAGCCTGTAATTTGTCATGTTTTTCGCATTTGTTGTTGCAAATTCAGAGTGACTGAGGAGATTTGTATGTAGCAAAAGTGGCTCGTCGTGCATAATGAGATTGGTTGGCCCTTGCACGCGCATTGGTGGTGATTGCCTCCTTTTTTTTTCATAAGTTATGGATTTCTGAAGAAGGTAAACAAGGATGCAATATGGTTAGGTTTCTGTAGGACTTAGCTGTATTTAGTTCATGCTTGGAGAGAGACTCATGAAGTAATCCTTGGAGATAAGACTCCTCCTTATCCCAGTCTTCTGCATAAATGGTAAGAAGTGTCCACACAATAAAGTTCCCTTGCCAATCTAAATCAGAACTTCATCGTAGAAAGGGATGAAAGTTGGCATGGTTAATAGAGGGAAATGTGAGAAACTACCATATGCTTATTGCAGACATTTCAACTTCACTATGCATGCCTATGCTCGGATGGTATTGGAAACTGGAAAGGGAGGGAGGGGATGCACCCAAGAATTTTAAAAAGAAAAACAGTCTCAGATCACTTTATCATCTCTGGATAGATCTACCCAATTAAGTGCTGTAAAGATTGCATTTTTAATTGTGATTGGGAAAACTCTTAACATGTGAAGGAGCCAAGGAGGGAGGGTGGGAGATCTTCATTCTTAAAAATGCACCCAAAAATTAAAAAATGAAAAATGGTCTCAGATCACTTTATCATCTCTAGATAGATCCACCAAATTAGTGCTGTAAAAATTGCAATTGGGAAAACCCTTAACATGTGAAGGATGATAGCTCGTTAGATTAAATAAGTGGAGAATTCTTAACATAGCAATTTCCTTCTTTAATGCTAATAGGGTGGAAAGAGAGATATCCCATTGAAAGTGTGCATGCATGGAAATGAGCAAGCTAGTCGTCCTTTTCCTAGATAATAACTTCACAAGCCTCCAATTCCATTTAATGCTAAAGTCATGAAAAGATTTTGGATGTTTTAAAGCAGTTTCGAGGGTATTCACTTTACTAGTTCCCATTTTGCCTCTCTGGGGTGCTATATCCCATTCCCATTCTGCTTATGATAGAACCACTGATGTTTGTTTTGGAGGGGGAGGGGGTGGTACCATGGCAGGGCACCTCTTGGGTCTCATTACATCCATCCATTCATTCAACCTGTCTTCATCTGAGAAATATTTTACAGTCCACAGTGTTGCAGAGCTGCTGGAATGCTTGCTCTTCCTGTTCTCAGTGATTTTATTTCTGTCGTACTTACTGATGATGGTAGGAATCAACTATAGGAGCAGCATTCTTCTCGCGAACAGTAGGCGTCAATGATGCATCTGTGAAGTTTGAGATATGGGATACTGCGGGTCAGGAAAGGTACCACAGCTTGGCTCCTATGTACTACAGAGGCGCTGCCGCAGCCATTATTGTCTATGACATAACTAGCACTGTATGAAATCTTCCCTTTCTCGTTTTCTTCATCTTTTGTAAGTTTTGTGCTTGTGAATGAACAATCAAATAGGAAGGTTATTTACCCCTTCTGTTAGGAACAACTTAGAAGTTTTGAACCTTGGGATAGAAGCATGGTAAAAGGAAGTGTGGAATTAATGTTAAATGAATGACTTGGAACAGAACAAGTACAAAAGTAATTATGGAAAGTTCAAATAATACACCGCAATTGATTCTGCTAAGGTGTTCGGGAATAACATACTTTTGTAATGTTCATGTGGATTGTAGGAGTCATTTGAACGGGCTAAGAAGTGGGTGGAGGAACTTCACAAGCAAGGTGCCTTGCTTATCATCAAACTTGTTTACCTTGTAAAGAGAGAATTTACAGCGCTTGTATGTTATTCCCGAACACCTTATTGTGCTATCCAAATGTCTTTCCAATCTTTTAGTAATTGATTCTTCTATTAAATGCATATGTAAAATATCATCATTTGGCAGAAGGCACCTACTGAAAGTTTTCTAAATATTCTTGAATCTATTGGAAATGATGCAAGAACATCAGCACCCAATGTGGACAAAAGATTTTAAAGTGCAATTAAGTCCTTGAGTCTTGGAGAGTTTATGATGTTGATGGTTGAAGCCGTACAAGAATGACTCGAATTGGGGTTTATTGTTCCTTTTATGATGTTTGTGAACCAACCCCCTTTAAGCAGCCTTCTACACTGCATCTGGAAAAAAGCTGCTTTGTCTTTAAATTTTCTATAGTCAGTTCCCTTTCCCCTTTCAGAAGAGCAGGCAGCTACTTCTAGCTGATACATATGTGCTTATTAATTCACCTTTTGCACTGCGGCGCAGAACCTCCTATTCATCATTCAACTCCTATTCTTATAATGTGATTCGGGTCATGATACTGTCGGCATTCCGCAATTTACTACAATTTTCGATAGGAGATGATTTTATGATTGTTTTAGACTTCAATGTGTTGCTTACTGTGAATTTTGAGTTATTACAGGAAATCCCAATTTGATAATAACACTTGCTGGAAATAAGACTGATCTGGAGGATAAAAGAAAAGTGACAGCTGAGGTAAACATTGATATTTCTTTAAATTGTTTCGATGAGTTTGATGGGGCATTCAGTTTGGTTCATTGTTTTGTAATTCTTGTGGTCCTCTGTCTCATTTAGCTTCTTAAAGAAAGAACTGGGTAGCCCCGTCAAGAAAATGGGAGTGCATTTTCTTGGCTGTTCCATTGTTTGTTTTTATTATTTCGATGATGAGTTGTCACCAGCCACTTCAATAAGTCTTGTAGATTTTAACTAATTTGATAGATTCGAAGGGATTCAGGGTGCAATGGAAGGTGAATAAGAACCACCAAGCTCGTTAAATATTACTTAGGTGCTTAGCCTGTCTTTTTAGCATTCTATACCTGAAAGTTAAGGCCCTTATAAATCTTTTCCTATTTGTTTTTTGCAGTTTCATAATCTTACTGATTCGAAATAGTTATGTAATAAAATAAAAAAAGGCAATTTGTAAATCATTCTCTCCCAAATGGGGTTGATCATGTATGCAAGGAGCAAGAAGTCTTGTTTACAGCTGAGTTTGTTTTTGCTACCATCAAGGATGAAAGTCTTTTGACAGCTTTATGTACTCAAAGAAATTTCCAGCTTATATGTTTTCAATTCAGTTTGGAAATTGGTGCTCTAGCCAGGAGTGGTCTTATTGCGTAACTATTTTTAGTTGGTCTACATCTCAGTTTCTGCATTGCAGCTCTATAAACCTCTTTGTGTTCATAATGTCCTATGATGTTGCAGGAGGGACGCAGGTATGCAGAAGAAAGGCGACTCGTGTTCATCGAGACATCTGCTAAGACTGCCACTAATGTCAGCAAACTGTTTTATGAGATAGGTAAGCCTCTGTTCTTCTATGGAAGCATTAACTGTGTTCTAGTTTTTTTTCCCCATCCTTCTCATGATATAAGGTGACTTTTTTATTGATCTAGGGGCAAAAATATGGTTAAACCCAACAAATAATCATCATCATGTCAATATCTGGAGGAGTCAAATCCAAAAACCTGTGTCCATTCTATGAGAAGCCATATTTTCGAGAAGATAGCTGCATTTTTCCTTTCTGCGATAGCCCTTCTATTTGTTGGCATTAGCTTCTTATTTTTCGGGCTGCATAAGGATGAGTTATCAGCAACACCGACATCTCTTGAATGACTATACCCGTAATCTTTGCTCCCAGCTAATTCAAAATCAAATCTAGCCGAAATTGAGAAACTGCATTTATATGAGCAGAGAAGGTTTGCCTTGTGATTTTCTTGCCTCCATCATAGCTCTTTTTTGGGGGCTTTCTCATGGTATAATATTGTAGTTTTCTCTCAGTCAATAGTAGCAATTGTATATTCTGGACAGTCTTTTAACTGCTATTGCTTTTGTGCTGGAAACAGCTAAGAGGTTGCCTAGAGTTCAGGCTATGCAGAATTCAGCGCCAGCGGGGATGGTTCTAGCGGATACAAGCCCTGAAGAAACCCGATCTGCATCCTGTTGTTCATGAGTTCTTGTCAACTCTCTGTTCATTCCTTTCCTTTATCTACTCACGTTCTATAGTTGTCTTCAACTCAAGTACCTTGATCTTTTAGTTCTTGATGCATATGAATAAAGACGAATTTGACCAAAACACCACTTCGTGAAACTGGAAAACCGATTAGAATTAGGGAGTTAGTTCATACGAACCCAGTCAATTCCTCCTTAATCAGTGAAGACTGGAATCTCTCTCTCTCTCTCTCTCTCTCTCTCTCTCTCTCTCTCTCTCTCTCTCTATGTATGAATCATATGCAACGAACAGCAACCTTTGGAGCCACGTCGTGTTGCACTTAATGTCACGATGAAAAGAAATCGAAGATATTTTTATCAGCTGTGACAGCTGAATCAATCATGCACACTTGTAATTTCGGTGAACACTGTTGAGAAAATCCACTTTGACATGCTAATATTCATTGCTTTTATATGATATATTGCTTCGTCACCATCTTTGTCATGAAAATGGTTGAAATATGCAGAAAGCGGTCCGCATCGCCAGACGAGAAACCTGCAATGTATTGGAAACTCCGACATTGCACAATCTTCATAACGAGAAAATTGCTAAATAATGGGAACTCGACATTGCGCAGTCTGTCGTGGTCACCTGACGTATCTCAAAACTTTGATAGATATAATAGCGTGCAGTATTATGAATTACAGATGAAGTTTCAAGACTCCAAGGATAAGAGATGGTCCAAATTCAAAGAAGAGAACATCTTTCTCGTATATAACTCTCAAAGGGAAATCACAAGTAAGGAAATGCTCTCCTTACCTTTCCACACCAATCCGAGACCAACACACTGTGCTGGGCCATTCGCTTATCCAAAAAATTACAGGTGAAGAAGGTTCAAAATTCAACTGATGATAGATGGTTAGAACAAAAACATTAAATTGTCGTAAGTTACATTTCGATCACTAATTCTCAAAAAATAGCATATTTCTGGAATTTAACTCTCAAGGGGAATGACAAGCAAATTTAATGCTCTCCTTACCTTTCCATATACACCAACCATCCGAGATCCAACACCAATGTGCTTGCTTCCAATAAATACATCGACAACTAAGATCAGCTATTGTTTATCAGCATATTTCAGTCTAAGACATTTCCCGGAACCTAGCAAGGGCCTTCTTTTGAATAAGAGTCTTGTAGCTATCCCCAGCTTGCACCTCTAGGCTAGGATCAAGCTTCTTTTGCTGACTCCCAAGACCTGCTCTCCGATCCATTGATTGTGCTTGGACAGGCTCTATCATGCCACTACCATCCTTCCCCAGTCCCTGCGCATCATGTCATATACAAGAGGACACAAACACACACTAACCTCATCAGCAGCAAGTACTCACAAGCATGGCAACATCCCATTTCAGATTGCCTACTGGTCCCAAAAATCAAGCACTTTATGTACAAGCTAATTAGTCCTTTGTGAAATAAAGGGCTTCAGAAAACACGGTGCCGATTCTTTAAAGCATATTGGTTAAATCAATAGTGTGCGCGTAAACTAGCCTGAAATTCCCATGTTTCAGCTTTTTCCAAATTCGAGCACCCTAAAGGCTATACTTTCTTCGACCCAAAAACAAAGGCTACATTCTATAGTTTACTGTGGCCAGTAGTTGATTTTGTTGGTCATAAAATTCTCTTTAAGTCATATGCAGGGTCGCTTCTGCCTAAAAGAAATCCACCACCAAGGCCATTAGGATTCATGAGTAAAAAGGTCTTAACTTATTGATATCAAACTAGGGTAAAATGTCAGCCTAGAAGAAAAATTGCCCACTTTGATGTGTACTTGGGGTGGGGGGCAATGCCAATAGTATTTACCAGTGGCACCATAAAAGCAAATAAACATAAAAGTGGGAAACAGTACCAAGCCTTCATGCCAGCCCATGCTGCGGAGCATCCGGTTCCCTACATTGTTCTCATCAATTGCTTTTTCTGCTGTAATCACCTCATAGCTCTGAGCAGTGACACTCGCATCTACAGCCCCACGTGAGCCCCCTACTCCAGGGGGAAATGGCATTGAATCCAAAGAACTCTTTTTGAAGGCCAGATCTCGATCTCCAATAGATGAAGAAATGATGGGGCAGAATTTCTCACAAGTCAATACATTATCGACATTACATGCAAGCAACGGACTAACCAAGCCTAGGTTTCATTCTTTGGACGGGTAAAAAGGATAGTGCACATATGAACATTAAAATTCTCATTATTGCACTTAAGAAACAAGACCTGAATAAGAAGAAAAGAGGAAAAGGAAGTGGAAGAGGAGAAGGGTGGGGAGAACGGCATGAAGGGAACACCAATGACAAAGTTATGCGAGCTTACTCAAATCCAAGGTGTCATGGTCCAACATATCGTCTCCAACAGAAGATCCATATAAGCTCCTCCTCTCAGCAGCTCGATCCCTATAGCTCAACTGAGGTTGTTCCCTGTTAACAGAAGCAGAACTCAAAGGCATTTCAGAGAATCTCCTCTTGCCACTCCCAGCAGCCAAAGGTGGTGTATAGGAACCCAAAGCAGATGCATCTGTTTTGAATGGAGTGACGCCGGTTGATGCATCGGTATTTGTCAAAGAAGATGAACCTGCAGCAGAAGCAAAAGTTGAAGACATTGAAACTCCACCGAATGACCCTGAAAAAACATCTGATTTCAATAAACCTCTTCCGGAGCCCCTAATAACACCCATCAAAGCCCCGCCTGAGCTATTGCTAACAGGCCACGGTTTTCCCTGAGACTCCAAAGTAACGTTCTGGACCGCAGGTATAGCAGTGCTAACTCCTGCATTTGATGTGGTACCATTCCTTATGGTATTCAAGTCGGGTTTAACCTTCCCCTTGATGGATTGTCCAACACCAAATGATTTGTCATCAGCAGAAGCAGGTAGTGGGTTGTCATCCAGGGCCACACGGGTAGCTTGTCCTTCATGACTCCTCTGTTTCCACATTGTCAACACATTGCTCATCTTCTTTTTGCTGGCCATGATACTACTTTTGGAAGCAAGTTTGATCTCCTTCAGCTTCTCCTTCTCTTTCTTTTCTGCAGCTATTGCAGCTGCTGCAGCAGCCTGCACTGCATCTGGTAGCGAAGCAGCCTTATCAGCTGAGCTTATCGTTGCAGCTGGCGCAGAGATCACAACCTTCCTATTACTGGAACTATCTGATCCTTTAGTTGGCTCAGATTGCTTATTAGATGAGGAGCTGGCATTTTGATCAGTGCAAGGAATATATTGCTGAGTTTGGTGATCAAACGAATACCAGATGCCATTATTACCATCATAATAAAGACCTGCAGATCCACCCAACCAAAATGTAATCAAGAACTAGTCCATTCCACCGAAAAAAAAATATATCCTTCCTTCTCTCTTTCTTCCACCGGAAAGGCAGAGTGGTTGAGTATGAAAAATACTGTGATGATCATTATCAAAAGCCTAAGGTTCTTATGGAATCAGGTAACCCACAGTAAGAAGTGATGCATAATATCCACCTATGTAACTCTCCAACAACACCAAAAAAATCAATAATATCAATGGCTAGCTATTAGATGTATTCATCTAAAAGGTAGCATGACTTTTACTAGAAAATCTATCATCTTCTTGGATTACTCTGGATATTTAGCCTGCTGTAGGATCCTAACAATGATTCTTATATTGCAGTCAAGACACAAGGTTAGGTACAAACAACACAAATAACCTGTGTCCATAAGAAAGATAGCTAAGCAGTAAGCACTGAACAATGAGGAAGGGAGAAATCTATACTGCATGCTGTCTCTGACGCATGTATATGCAATCCATGCCAAGCTTAAGTAAAACAAATAAGTTCAAACTAACCCGCTCCCCAACCTCCTTAGAAATAAGAACTATGAAAAGGAAAAGCATATGAACTAGAAAACATTATCTCCTCCACTGAATCCTCCACATAGAAAAGAAAAAGGTTCTCTGCAATGAAAGAACTGAAGTCATGATACCACTGAGATCACAAAATTGTCAAGAAGCTCATCAGGAAGTCCACACAAGAGCAACTATTTGTTTAACAACTATGCATTTCCCTATGAAAGAAGCAACATCCACTTCCTGTTAGATAGCAGGTCCAAGAGCGAGAAGAGAACTGGATTTATCAGAAAATCAGGGAAAAGGGGAAAAAGCAAAACCTGAAGATCCATCATAGTAGAACCCGGAGGCAGCATCATAATAGTAACCAGATGCTTCATCCCACACAAAGCCAGATTGTGGAGCTGAACCATCTTTTTTAGCAGAGAACTCTCCACTCCCATGTTCCTGTGCACCAGTAGATTGTTTGTCTTCCGGGTTATATTCCTTTGGGGCCCATCCAGCAGCATCATACTAGAATGACAGTGAAGCAATCAGATTAATGTCCCACTGCTATCTAAACTTCACATGTGAATGACAAATCTCAAACTAAGGGCACTCCTCATCCATTTCCATGCATGGATACAGGAAACAAGTCAACTGGTTGATTGACCAATAACATCCTAAAAAGAGCATAATCCAAAAAATTATTGAACAAAATAACAAGGGAAAAGACAAGACAAAAAGAAATAGATTACTTGCTGAGCAAATGTCGCCGCCTCAATTGCTGCTGCAGCTAGACTGCTTGACTGAGACGACGCTGATGGCCCTGATCCTGGACCAAGAACACTTTTTGCATATGCTACTCGAAGTATCTGCCCATTCTTCTCAAGTGTTGTCCCATTTGTAGCTTCAAGAGCTTTAGTTGCATCCTCAACCTACAAAAGGCAAAACCACATGGCTTCAGATATATCCAATGAAACAACCATCGCATCACCACTCATAATTAAGAAAATAAAGGAAGGTTAAAGCTAAGTATATTATTAGTTGAACAAATCCATTAATGCAGCACCATCTATTAAATTCTCACAAAGCAAGGTACAGCCAGATATATAATAAGGTAAAAGTGAATCATGAATTTTCATACAAGTGAACAATGGTAGCCGACAAGGCAAAATTACTTCACCACAGCATAGAAGTGCAAATGTAAAATAGGTCAATCTAATCAAATTGAGCCCCTCCCTCATAAATAACTTTGAAATACTTTGGAGTAATCAGATTGATAAATTCAGAGCACAAGTTTGAGTTTGAAAATGAGTGGTTGATAGTATGACGTCAGCCTATCGCTTAAATAAGACATGCAACAACATGTCATCCCCCACCCCCCCCCCCCCCTCCCTCTCGAAAACCACAGTCCATTACATGCTTTGATTAACTAAGCCTTAAGCGGTAGGATGAAATAGGACCACACAATTCGAGCAAGAGGATGGCACACTCAGCCCGGTTTGTGGGAAGCAAACAAACTTGGACCGTAACAGTAGGTAAACACGCCCTGAATGCAGGAAGCTTTGTTTTTTAATGAAGAGTCCGAATCATTGTTGCTTCTTTCCGCACAAATAAGCTTTGACTCTCTTTGAGGGTGGAAAAAATCACTATTCCTAGTGTCGGATGCCATTCATATGTATATAGTCTCTTTTCTTACTCTCATTCTAAGACCTGTATCAAGTGAATTCCACTTTTCTTTTAACTTTTGACAATTTGCAAATTTTCGAGAGCTCACATTTGACTTTTATTTAACCAAAAATACTTGAAATCTCTAATTTTATTCACAACTTTCCACACTTAGATTAGATTTTAATTTCAAATTTTTAAGGTAAAGTCATAACTAGAAACCAGAGGTAGCAGATAAATGCATACAAACAGACTATCAGACACAAAACTGAGTTGTAAGCTCCATTTCCAATTTTTCAAGAATTGCATGGAGAGAATGACTTGGAGGAGGTAAGATGAAGCAAATCATTGTTGACTAGAAAAGCTACGAATAGAGAATGATCTTTTTTGTACAAACACGATCCACTTGAGTCACCGCCACTTCTGGTATCTAGTGAGAACTCGATCAAACATCTTCCTACCTATCACTGATTAGTTGGCTCCTTTTTCATGCATAGGCCAGATCAGGCACATAAATGGGAAATACTATAAAACTCAACTAGTGTGTTCCTCCTAGAGCTTTACAGTAATACAGGTTTCCAAAGACATTCATGCACTAAATTTTGACAGTATATGCAGTTGGATATTGGAGTCGCTAAAAAAAAGTCCACCATTAACAACTCAGCAGCCCTATACCCTGACTTTAATTCCTTACAGACTTGAGATCAGGTTTTTCATGACTAAAGAAGATGCAAACACAACATATGGAAGCAAGACAAAATGTTGACAGGAAATACAATGGAGAAATGCATCAGAATAAACATACCGAATAAAAGTGTACAAACGCAAATCCCCTTGAAACGTGAGTAAATTTGTCTCTGACAAGACGAAGATCCTGCAAAAAATAATATTAGCTTTTTCTAGACAAGTAAAAACAGCGCACATAGAAGTCATCTTATGTAAAGGCCCACAAAAAAGATAAACAAGGAATATTACTTTGATTGGAGCATGTTTGGAAAATTCATATCGAATCATTTCTTCATCAGCATTTTCATCCAACCCGCGCACCACCAAAACATGTGTTGGCCCTGATCACTCAACTGATTTAGCATACCCCAAAACATTTCGAGGCATATTGCATATCAATCAGGCAACATGAACATACCTGCTTCCAGTCCCTTCTTCCCTAATGTTGATTGGCTCGATATCATATCTGCTGGTGGAGCATCATCTGTTCGTGGCTCATTACACTGATATCCCAGAAAAGAAACGAGCAGATTTAGCAAAAGTGACGATACACACCTTTCTTTCCATCTATATTTTCAAATACAGACTATCACAAAACAGGAAAGGAAAGGCATTGACCTGGAGGCACACTCACTTGTGCAAAAATAAATATGACACTTAAAACTGAAAATAATCAGAAAACAATATACAGTTGGAGTCACTGGTACATATGTAAATTGAGGAGAAAAATCACTGATCACCTACTGCACCACAATACTTCACTATAGAGTAGGCATCATCTACTGAATGTACTCTGATCAAACCTTTTATCAATAAATTCTTTTCCATTATCCAAAAAACATAAACTAGAGCAGGCACCATCCCACTTCCACATTGAAACAGTAAACTACACTGGGACAGCATTCATCCATTGAAACTGACAGAGAGGAAACTTAAATTAAATTAACCCCTCACAATTTAAGGATCACTATAGAGCATCACAGGAAGACATGAACCTGGAAGCAAGATGTTCGCCTTGCAAAATTAACGCAACCGCAAATCGTGCACATCCAATCAGAAGGCACCATGATACTCCTATAGCTACCATGGCCTGATTTGACAGAACTCTCTTGACCAAAGCCTCCTGAAACTCCAGTTGGCTTACTACTGCAGCAAGACATTTGAAATTGACTGTGACTGAATTGGCCAATACAGAGGAATATAATTGGCAAGTCTAATTATCTGTCAGATAATGTCAGAGTCAACAGCAGAGATGATTCTGAATAACATTTTGTGCTTTAGAATGTGCTCTATTCCTTTGAAGTGCCTCATCTAAAACTATCAGAACCGAAAGTTATTCGATAGAACTAGTATTGTGTCTACAAAGGAAACACACTAATCTAATGAATCTCCATATATAACGGTATACCTGTACTCAAAAAAAAGTTTCCTGCCATCAACAACAAGGCCGTCATCCCCAACTTTCTCCATCATTGCTTCTGCTGCTCCCTGTACCCAAAAATGATTGGCATCAGCATCCACTTTTCATAACTTAAATGCTAAGAGTGGGGAAGGGATCCAAATTCCAAATAAGGAACAGAATAAAGGCTTAGGACTAGATTAAGGATTAGGCATAACAATAATGCAAAAGATATCTCTAGTCGCCTGCATCTATTTGCTTCAAATCATAAATCCAGGGATCATACATGAGAAGGATACATACCACAGAAGGGAAATCAATAAAAGCAAACCCACGTGACAGGCCAGAATTTCGTTCTTTAATCACACGTACATGGCGAAGAGGTCCCCACTCAGCCTGATTATAAAGTTGGAATTAGCAAATTAAATGATGTAAGAACTGAGGAGAAATCGGCAAGGTTAAGAGGAGCAATACAAGGATCTGATATAGATCCTCCTCAGTTGTCTTCTGCGAGAGACCTTTCACCACAACAGTAGCAGATGGGGCCTAGGAAAGGAAGAGTCATCATGTAAGTCCAATCCACAGCTGTAAAATGAACAAGTAAAAAGGAAGGGAAATATACAATTCACATACCACACCGTAATGTTCACCTTGGCGCTTATCCTCACGGTCCCTCCGTCTCTCAGCCCTATCGTATCGATCATCATCATAACTGTCCTCGCGATGACTGCGACCACGGCTTCTACTTCTGGGAGACCTAGACTTTATATGATCATCACGTCCATGGGACCTGGATCGAGACGGCGATCGGGATCGCGAACGAGACCGAGATGGTTCATATCTTCCGTATGGACTGTGATCCCTTTCCCGATTCGAACTTCTTTTGTCGTGTTCACGGTCACGGTACTCACGCCTCCTAAAGTTCACATCTCTCCTACTGCTTTTGTCATAATCAGAGTCATAACTATGTCGACCATGGCCGTAATCCTTTTCACGGCTATCCTCTCTATGCTGTGAAGTACGTGGCCTATGGCCATAGTCATCATATGGATAGTCATCACGATCCCGTCCTCCAAGCCTAGCAGGCCGATCAAGATCACGATCACGATCACGAAGATTGTCAATTCCATGATAGCCATCTCGCAATTTGTCGTAATCTTGAAATGATGAATCGCGATCACGAAATGTATCCATCTCATTGTATGCATCAATATATGGCTTCTCCTGTCGCCTAGACTCTCTTTCAAGTGAATATTCATCTTCATAATTCCTCCTCCTTGATTGGGGCCAAAACCCACCAGCAGAAGGTGGAGGTGGATAAGCATCCCTATCCAAAGGGTACGCATATCTGTCATCTAAAAACCTTCTCTCATCATACGAACCAACCCTGGAAGAAAAGGAAGTGATGGGATGAAGGCAGCAAAATGTAATTTGACTAAGAAACGAAACATCTGCAAAACTCGAAGAGCTATTGCAAGAGAAAAGGTGGAGCATGTGTGCAAAGTAGTTGAACTACAGAGGTGAAAAAATATCCAGGTACCACTAATTTTAGAAATCAATAAGCTTTACCAATGAGCCGAGAAAGTCAGTCAGTACTCACCTAAAATTAGGCTCATGTGCGGAACTATAACCCTCCAAAGCCTGTGGATTGAAGAGAATAAGCTAGTCAGCAACAAATAATCAACATGAAATGAGGTTAGGCAAACTCCACTTCATTTCCACGCGGGTCCACTCCATTATCATTTTTCTTTAAGGCCCAAAAATGCGGACAATCAGATGAGTCCTAGAATTTTCCTGTGTAATCATCCCATATAGGTGTTTATTAAGGAGGAAACCACAATTACGCTGTTATTTTCCCATCCTTGCTGATGACCGTAGCGATTAGGATCCATTTCTCTCGCATGCAATACCCAGATGCCCGATCCCTGCAAGGTTCTCGGTGATCTTTCAGAAGTTTTGGGTGCAGAATATTGGGAAAGCTTCCCCTGTAATAGATGCACAAACATTCACGGTTATGCCCCGACGGACCAAGAATGAATAAATCCAATGGCCATGGCCTCCCTTTTCACAACTGGAATCCTCAAAAAAATCAAATCCTTTCCACCTATCGAGAAACACCCATCTTCAAGTGCACCTAACAGGCAATACAAAGTCTTGATAGAGAAGGCCAATCAGGTAATATCAAGTGAACATGATCTGAGTGTCAGAGAGAAGGCAGTATATTCAGAGTGTAGAACAAAAAAAGAGGAGTGCAATTTGAAAACAAGCGCATGGGAGATGGTTGGGCGATGCAGGGGGACAAGTACTAAAGGCATGCCACAGTTGGTCCATTCAATTAGGGTTGGAAACAGAACGGGATGAGGATGGGGATCGCGATTACGTCGAGAATCTGCTCCACCACCGCCGTGTGCCTCACGCAGGAACGGGGCACCGGCGGTTCTGATCGCCCCGGTGGGGCACCGCTCCCGGCGATCAGAAAAGCACGCACGCACGCAGAGGTGGGGCGGGGAACGAGGCTCACCCGGGTTCCGACGGCCAATCGGCCAGCGAGGCGCGGCGGATGGGTTGCGCGGGGCGCGAGCGGAGGCCGGAGATCGAGAGAGGTTCCGGCGACGGCGGTTGCAGCAGCGGCGGCGGCGGCCGGTCGAGAGTGCGACTGCGCGCCGTGCCAGCGAGAGGAGGAGAGAGACTTTGAGAGAGAGAGAGAGAGGAGCTGATGTTTTAGACGAGGAAAATGTTAGATAGGTCTTCACTTTCTCACTATATTTTAGAACAAGCCTCTTTCATATTTTAGATACACATGGATTCTAATAATATATTTTTTGGAAAATTTTAAATAAAGATTCGAAGTGAAGTCATTTTTTCAAATAAGGATCTAAAATGAATCTTATCTCAAATAAAGGCTTGAAATGACTATATCAATCTCAAATAAGGAACTAACCTCACCGGCTAAAAGGTATTTTCATTTTTTACTTTTTTGATTTTTTTCTTTTTTTTTCTTTTCCTTTTTCTTTTCTTTATTTTTTTCCTCTCTTCTCTTCGCCAGCCATCGTTGGGGCCAACGACCTTCACCGACCTCAGGCAGAGGACTCCCTCGTCGGCAACGGGCGAGGGCCGCCCTCACCTAGGCTCGCGAGGGTCGCCCTCGCCGACGTCGGGCAAGAGTCGCCCCTGCCTCGACTGGCGAGGGTGAGGCAACCCTCGCCCAGGTGAGGCCAACCCTCGCCTGAGGCTAGCGAAGGTCGCCGGCCAGGCGCAGTGAAGTCTGGGAAGGAAGAAGAAAAAAGAAATTGGAACAGAAAAGGAAAAGAAAAGGACAGTAAAAAAAACATAAAAATATACTTATAATGTTTTTGACTAAAATACCCCTTCTTCGGAGGAAGAATACTTACCAGCCAGACAAAGGTCATTTTTTGAGATGATTTGGCCACTTCAATACTTTATTTGAGACGATTTGGCCATTTCATGCATTTATTTGAGATAATGTTCACTCTAGGCCCTAATTTGAAAAAATAACTTTACTTCGAACTCCTTTATAGAATTTTCCCTATATTTTTGGGTCACGTGACTTCCACCTTTATATATAAATAAATGATAAATTTCCAAATAATGATATGAAGTGTTCTCATTTTTTTCAAAAAAAACCCCGAAGCATGATGACCATAATAGTTCCGAATAAAGGCCTGATTGCATGCTGATCACTAGCTGGCGAAATTTTTCATCCAAAGATCGTTTTAGTTTCTTTCCTCTTTTTTTTTCCTTTCTTTTCTCCTTTTTCTGGTTTTCTCTTTGTTCTTTGCTAGTGATCAATGACTAGCGAAGCCGGGAAAGGTTGGGCGAGAGTTGCTCTCGCCAACCCTCGCCCACCAACTGTTTGCAAGAGATGGCCTCACCCAGGCAAAGTCAATCTCACCTCGGCAAGGCGACCCTTGCCTTGAGGCGAAGTTGCCCTCAAAAGCCGCAGGCGAGGGCCGGCTTTGCTTGGGTGAGGGTCTCACTGGTCACCCCTCGCCTAAGAGAAGCTATCCCTCACCTGTTGCTGACAAGGGTGGCCGTGTTAGATTGAGTAAGAGTGATTCTCGCTTAGCCCTTCTTCTCAGGCTTTGCTAGCCACCGGTATAGAATAAAGAGAAAGCTAGAAAAAAGAAAAAAAGAAAGCCAAAAGGAGAAAAATTCAAAAAATGTTAAAAGACAAAATGAGGACTCTTCTTTGAAACAAATATATCCACTTTATATCCTTTATTTAAGAAAATGATAGCACTTTAGATTTTTATTTGATACAAAATCTACTTTAGGTCCTTATTTGAAAAAATGATGACACTTCAGATTTTTATTTAAAATTTTCCCTAAATAAATCCATCCCATTTTTCATGCTCTCGATTGTTCTATTGCATTTTACGGTCCATTCATTTCACGAAAAATGTAATGTTTCTAGAAAATATTTTATAGGAAAATGATAATATTTTTATGGTGTTTGTCTGAAACTTAAAAAATAACTAAAAAATATTTGCCATTGTTTGGTATGGAAAATCGGATTTGATTTTCTTCCGTGCACTCTTTTTAATTTATTTTCTTTTAAAAAATCTAATTTTTAATTATTTTTTATTTTATTTCTTTTCCCTTCTTCTTCGGCTACCCGCCGACCATCATCGTGGCTGGCAACCGACCAAAAAAGAAGGAAAACCAATTGAAAAATGATTAAAAATGAATTTTGTTTTTAAAAAGAAAAGAAAAAATAAAAATAATTACAATGGGTGCACGGAGGATAATGTGCTTGGTTTGGATGAAAGAAAGTGGAGGAAAATTGATTTCCTATTTTTAAAAAGAAGAAATCATTTTTCTCGCTTTTGAAAATATTTTTTTATTGACATAAAATATTTTCCTTAACTCATTTATTTTCCATGAATCAAATACTCAAAAATCTGTAAAGTATTTTCTTGGAAGTTGTTTACTGTGAAATGAAAGGAGCCTTAAAGTGGTAACCTCAAATTTATTTACCTTCCTTCTTTTTGTTCTTTTTCTATTTTTATTTAGAATTCAATTGTCATAATTAAACATTTCTCATGTTTTGTATTTGTTTGATATGGTTATCACGTGTATATTAAATGCATTATGTTTTCTTTTTATATTTAGATTTTACTTCCGGAAAATAAGTTTTGTCAAAAAAACGATTTCCACGAAATCTAATTCTTCTTATGTCGTCAAAAAAATTTATGGGTTCATTGTCAATTAGAATCTATAGATTAACATTGACAATTTTGTAAAAAAATCTTACATCCGTAAACTTTTATTTTGTTGTGCATATCACCATTAAGGGTTAATACCACGAAAAACTCAAAACTAGTACACTTGTGATAATTTTACCATAAATTATTTTTTTGACAACCAAAAATTCTAAACTGATACACTTGTGATAAATTTACCTTTGATTTGTTTCCGTTAAATTTTATTGTCAAATTGCTTTGTTAAATGACATGCGACAATTAACTGATGTATTAGTTTTATGTTTTACCCTCTATTTATCATAGTTATACCAGTTTGTGATTTTTTGTAGTATTAATTCAATTTAATGGAAACTAATAAATGATAAATTTGTCACAAATGTACCAGTTTGAGGTTTTTAATTATTAAAATATTAGTTTTGGATAAATTTATCATAGGTGTACCAGTTTGAAGTTTTTCATGGTATTAATCCACCATCAAATCGTCTCTTATCGTGATATTTTTTTTTCGAAAATATTACATAGATGAAATTAATTTTTGTCAATCCAAAAATGATAAGATTTCACTTGCATTTTAAAAAAATTATTTTTTTAAATGTTGCAATTTAATTACGTTTCATCTTTCAGCTCACATTGGAAAATATAGCTATAATTTTATTTCATAAATTCTATATAGAGGTTTTTCTTGTTTCATCGACCATCCCATTATATGTATATGTGTATAAAAGATAGTTGATAAGAAAGAGTTTGATAATGATACACATAACAAATGTGAAGGTTTTTAAATAAATAATTGCGTTAAAAAAGTATCTATGTTCAAAAATTTCTAGAATCTACTTGTCAATTAATCCAAAAATTTGTTAGACAACATCGAAAAAAAATAAGTTTCTTGAAAATCAACAAAACTTATTTATACATAAGTAAAATCTAACAATAAATTGAAACATAGTACTTTTAGTATACATATGATACCCACAAAGAAAAAAAAAACAAAACATGTGAAATCTTAATTATGGAAACTACATCCTAAATGGAAATAGAAAACTATAAAAAGAAGGAAAGTAAATAAGTTTGGGCCACCACTTTAAATTGCAATTGAATGATTGATAGTAATTTTGTCTTTTTGGTGAAAATTTGGTGTATATAATCATATAAGGAGTGAAAATAGCGCCACCCTATATTTTATAAACTGGTTTTTTAACAAATGTTTTTCTTTATACTTTAAATTTCCATTAAAAGAAATGTTATGACTTGAAAATAAGTAGATGTTAATGTTATCAATGATATTTTCCACAATGTTATTTATGATTATCGAGCACATAATTTATAAGATTTTCGTTTTAATTATTCAAGTAATTAGACACAATATGCAACTATAGACTACAAAGTTATTTTCTTTGGGTTAACGGAAGCTTGGTAAGTAGCAATGAGGTGGAAGATGAAATGAGTAAATTGCATATTGTTTAATACCGTGCCATAAATTGTTCACATGTTATATTTCTTTTGAAATAATAGTTATTTTACTGAAAGTTAGATTCGGTTCTCGAGTTAACTCAAAAATTAACCGATTTAGTTTCTAATTTTTAAATTTGAGAACTGACTTTGATGGGGAATTGTCTAACATGTTGATGCACTTTAAAAGATTTTGTATGGCCACTGTCAACTTTTATGAAAGCTTAAGTTGATTTGCTTTATTATTAAAATATTTGAACACTATCTTTCTTTCATAGTAGGTTGGATTTTGTTTCAAAATGAGAGTGTAAAATAGATAATACAAGAGATAAATAAAGGGTCTCGAAAAAATTAGATCGCGCTCTGGATACCAGTTTTGCTCATGGCTTACACACCTTTGCCTTTTTTAATTTTATTTTCGCGGATTCTTGTCAAGAATATTATCGACCCTTATAAAAAAGCAAAAATCTTCACAAAAATATATAAAATCTATGTTCATATAGATTTCTAAAAGTGAAGACTAAGACAAGATAAGCATAACAGAAAAGTTTTGGGATAGGAATGAAGCAAAGGAGGCTATGAGCCAAGAACAAAGACAATTAATGAAAATTAGTGAGTTTCCTATTTTGCCCTCAAAACCTTACTGAAAATCCAATTTTACCCCTCTTTACAAACTATAAACCTACATCTGCGCTGCGGTCGCTCTCTCCCCCTCGCGACGACTCCTCCCCTCGCTCTCCCCTGGCTCGACTGCGGTCCTCGCTGGACTGCTCTGGTCCTTCGCTCGCTCGACTGCTCGTTCTCTGCAGGTTCAATCTCTTACCCCTCTCTCTTTCTCTCTCTCGTTCTCCGGTGGATGGGCAATGTGATGTTTGAGCTGAGAAGTAACCCGAGCCCTCTCCTCCTCTTTCGTCGTTGCTTGTTGTTTTTGCTGCAATGATTGAGTTTTCGGTGGTGGAGGAACTGGGTCGGGAAAAAAAAGTGGATTCTAGGTTCTTATATTAAACAGTGTGCGAAGCATGAGTGATAATGGGATTGACATGATTGTGATGAGAAAATTGGGGGTTTATGGGGTGGTTATCGTTACTCTGTATCTTGAATTGGGTTTTGGTCAAATATGATGACCCAAGGCATATGGCCAAATCCTCTCGAACTAGAACTATACAAATTTCTGGGTAACATGCCAGTTTTCGGGTTTTCAGTGACGAGTGAATTGGGTTCCTATACAAATTACAATTTCCTTGCTGGGGAAAAATCTGATTGGTGAATGAGAGGGCATATACATTTTCTGGCTTTATTGAGGCTGAAGGTTAGTGATGATGAGCCTTGGTTTACAGTTTGTGTTGATGGTGGCAGTGAGAGAGTGATAAGTAGGTAGAGGAAATCATTTGTTATTTTTACACAGTAGAAATGAAAGGTTAGTGATGATGAGTGCTTTATGTTCTAATATTGAAACAACAGCTTCTTGAAGTGAATAATGCGAATGAGTCAGTTGTTTAATGACTGAGAGTCACGGCACGGTTTATTAAACCGTCTTTGCATTTCCCTAAAGCCCTTTAGGCTAAACTCTTTTACATTTCCGCAAAGCCCCTTGAAAAAGCTGAACTGAACCAAATGCATCCTCTATCTGTTTGCATGTTTTTTATCAGTGATTATTGTGTTGGGGTCAGCTTTCTATGGGCATTCTGACATGACTCTGCCTTTATTGTTTTACAGACAGTGGCAAGAATGGCGTCTTCATTTGTGAGACGACGCCCAATGCTCTCTTCTCTCTTCTCCTTGAGGTCCCTCTCTTGGAACGATTCCGTCACCGCCCATTTGGCTGCCAGTCGCCGCCGAAACCTGGACCTCTCGAAAGCCCTGAGCACATACGCTATGCGGAATGAATATCCACCTCCTCCTGTTCCACAGCAATCGCCTCCTCCGCCATATGATGTTAGGGCTTTCAATCGGAACCCTGATGAAGGGATGCAACAAAATCAATACTCTCACCCTCAGAACAGAGAGACCAATATTAGTAGTGGTCAATGGAGCTCGCCGCCGCCGCCGCCGCCACTGCCACCGCAAGGGAGTGCTCAGTTTGGTTACCAGAGCCAGAGGCAGAGTCAGCCCAATGCAGGATACCCTAGTCAGAGTCAGAATTTTCCAGGCCACGGATACTCTAATCCTGCTTCGGTTCATTCGCAGCAGCAAAGCCCTGAACAGTGGAATAAGCAAGTTCCAGGACAGGGTTATCCTCGGCAGCAGAATCCTAGTCAGTTGAATACCCAGAACCAGAGCTATGGTCAGTATCAGAGCCCAACTCTGGTGAACACCCCAAACCAGAACTATCAGGAACAGCCCAGAAGCCCTAATCAGTGGAACAACCAAAATCAAGGGTATCCGCAACCAAATAACCGCTACCAGTGGGCCCCGCAGAACCCAAGTACTAATCAATGGAACCATCAGCAAGCAACTGTAGTGTGTGGGACAGAGAATCAGGCAATGGAAGCTCCTGCTCTGGGGCCTTCAATTGCTGATCTGAGACAGTTGTGCCAAGGTGGGAAAGTTAAAGAAGCTATAGAGTTGATGAATGAGGGGGTTAAAGCCGATGCTGACTGCTTCAGTTGGTTGTTCGATTCGTGTGGGAAGTCCAAGTCTCTTGAGAATGCAAAGAAGGTGCATGATTACTTTTTGCAGTCAACCTGTAGAGGTGATCTTCAGATGAAGAGCAAGGTGCTTGAAATGTATGGGAAGTGTGGCAGTATGATTGATGCTCGGAGAGTTTTCGATCACATGCTTGATAAGAACATTGACTCGTGGCATTTGATGATAAATGGGTATGCCTATAATGGTTTAGGGGACCATGGGTTGGAGTTGTATGAGCAGATGAGGAAGTTGGGATTGAAGCCAAATGAACAGACTTTCCTTGCAGTTCTGTCAGCATGTGCCAGTATAGGGGCCGTGGAAGAAGGTTTTATACATTTTGAGTCGATGCAGAATGATTATGGGATTAAGCCTGGGATTGAGCATTATTTAGGGGTTATTGATGTTCTCTGTCAACCTGGGCATCTTGCAGAAGCTGTGGAGTATGTTGAAAAGCTACCATTTGAGCCCACATTGGAGGTTTGGGAGGCATTGAAGAATTATGCACGGATCCATGGTGATCTTGATCTTGAAGACCATGTTGAGGAGTTGATGATGGCTCTTGATCCTTCAGTCACTACTGCTAATAAAATTCCTACACCGCCACCCAAGAGGCACTCTGTGATCAACATGCTTGAGGGGAAAAACAGAATCAGCAAGTTCAAAAATCCTACTCTTTACAAGGACGACGAGAAATATAAGAGTGGAAAGGAAGGGGGTTATGTACCGGACACAAGATATGTACTTCATGACATTGATCAAGAGGCAAAGGAGCAAGCCTTGCTCTATCACAGTGAGCGACTCGCAATAGCTTATGGACTTATCAGCACTCCTGCAAGGACGCCTCTTAGAATCATTAAGAACCTTCGGATATGCGGTGACTGTCATAATGCGATAAAGATTATGTCCAAGATTGTGGGTAGGGAACTAATCGTTAGAGACAACAAAAGGTTTCATCACTTCAAGGATGGCAAATGCTCTTGTGGAGATTATTGGTGATCCCTTCTTGTTTATTTATACTCATTCCGCATGTACCTAATGAGAATTGTCTTGCTCTAGGCAGTTGGCAAAAGATACCGAGAAGTATGGCTTTTAGTGATGGGATTGAAGCGATGCTGCCAATTCTATCGGTGAATGTTCCTTTGAGTCATAATGTATTCTCATCAGTTACCAAAGTTTTGATTGTCCTCTTTTCCAGTTGCCGGCATTCATGTTTACCCTGTGTCTAGTTCTTCAGTTTCTGGTTTGCACTGATGTGCAGAGTTAGCCTCCTTTTGCCCTTTTCAGATAAAGAATTGGTTGCTGATATATTCAACGGCAGACGTTGCTCGGGACTTGGCTTTTGTTCACTTCCTGTGTGCTTGGACTGTACTCCTTATTCATATTTACTTGCCAAAATGCTGATATAGTATATAGGATGTACATGTATCTTTTGGTCATCATCAAGGCTCTCGTAACCAGGGTCTTCCTTGGATCCTTATTGTTTGGTTTCAAGGGTCACTTTCAGAATTCATGAGTCTAAATGCTGAGGAAGGTGAAAGGTCACCCGAAGGATTCATCTTCCACTGCATCTGGGGAGTCAAGCGGGCCAGACAAATCATCTTTGTGGTCTAAAGATTTGCCCGGCTCATGTGCTACAATGACCTTCGATTTTATTTATGATAGGAGCATTTTAACCGTTTTGTACGATTTGCACTGTTATGTAGGATTTGCATGTAAACGGTGAATAGATATTTGGGAAAATTCCAATTAAGGACCCCAAGTTGGGTCAAATTCTTAAAAAATGGCCCAAAGTGAATAGTATGTCAAATAAGGGCTTGAAGTGCTTAATCAGTTTCAAATAAGGATTCGAAATGTCTAAAAAATCTCAAATAAGGACTCGGGTTCCCGGCCGGCCAAAATACCTGCCGGCCGGTGAAAAAAGTTACTGTTCCGGTACCGGAACAATAACTTTTTAATTTTTTTTTGTTTTTCCTTTTCTGTTTTTTATTTTCCTTTTCCTTTTCCTTTTTTTTTTTTTTTTCTTTTCTTCCTTTATCGGCCATAGCCGGGGCCGGCAGAGATCGTTGGCCTCAGGCGAGGTTGCCGGCATCGGGCGAGGCCGCCCTCGCCCGACGCCGGCGAGGCCGTCGTCGGTCAAGCCCGCGCCTGAGGTTGGAGTCCCAGATTTGAGGTTGGAGTCCCGTTCTTGTTGGAGCCCTCGCCTGAGGTTGGAGTCCAGATCTGAGGTTGGAGCCCTCGCCAGATCGGAGCTCCCGTTCTCGATGGAGTCCCAGATTTGAGGTTGGTTTCACCAAATCTCTGCTTCGTCGGTTGAGTCCTCGCCTGCAACTGGCGAGTGCGACCTCGCTCGACGCCGGCGAGGCTGGCCTCGCCCAGCCCCGACGAGGGCGGCCTCGCCTGAGGCCGGTGACCTCCGCCGGCCCCGGCTATGGCCGGCGGAGGAAGAAAAGAAAAGGAAAAGGAAAATAAAAAAACAGAAAAGGAAAAACGAAAAAAAATTTAAAAAATTAAAAAGTTATTGTTTTGGTATCGAAACAGTAACTTTTTTCGCCGGCCGGCAGATATTTTGGTTGGCCGGGGACTCAAGTCTTTATTTGAGATTTTTTGGGCACTTCGGATCCTTATTTGAGACTGATTAAACACTTCAGGTATTTATTTGACACACTATTCACTTTGGGCCATTTTTTGAGAATTTGACCCTATTTGGGGTCCTTAATTGGAATTTTCCCCAGATATTTGAGAAACTGTTCTGTATTAAGATTCGTTGTAGATAGTATTCCGGCTTGGTTATGTATTCAAGTTGCCGTTTCTATTTCGTAACTTCTGCGCTTCTTTTCTTCAACGGGCTTCGTTTGCGAGCACAGTCGCAACAAGCTATAATTTATAACTTCAGAAATGAGCAATGACTTTTGAAGTGGAAGATTCTAAAGGGTATGCCAAGTCATCCATAAAAAAAATAAGTGAAAATTGTGATAGCAATACGAAGAAATGCATGTGCATTTTGCAAGAGTATGTTTGGATCCCAATTTAAAAATAGTGGATTTCGATGATGTAAACGAGAGTAGTACTTCAAATAATACGTAACATCTGACATATCACATTTACGTTGTCATATAACTATAAGATTAAGAAATAGTTAATGATGTTTATAATTTTTCACGATATTAATTTAATTTAATGAAAGTTAAGTATTAATTTTAAATAAATTTGTTATAAATATATCGATTTAAGGTTTTTTTCGACAGTCTGATTTGGCAAAACAAGTTGTAATGGCAGGTACAGAGATTTCTTTGTTGTCGCGGTCCGCGGACATTTCTTCGGTGGCCGTACCATTCTAGTTTTCTTCTCGTACCCAAAAGCTTACTTACGTTGCGTTAAGGCGGCGCTGGCAATTCCGAGAGAGATCTTCTTCCAGTTCGTTCCCCCGCGGTTTCTCTGTCCGGCGGGCGCGAGGGAGAGGAGCGGTTTCCGCCATTGGAGCTGGAGGATGCACCACCTCAAGCTTCCCGCCAAGGCCAAGGCCTCGCTTCTGCTGCTCGCCGGCGGCGGCCTCTCCTTCCAGGCGGCTTCGTCCTCCGACCTCCTCTCGTTCCCTCGCCATTCTTCCCTCGCCTCTCCTCCTCCTCCTCCTCCTCCGACGACGACGAATCTCGCCGGCGAGGTCGGGGCGTTGATCGACGGCGTCTCGCGCTCCTCTCGTGCCGTCTCCACGGTCCTCCATCGCTCCCCTCCTCCTCCTCCTCTCCGTCTCTCCCTTCCTTGTTCGCGCCGCCATTGACGGAATTTCGCCTTCGCAGGTGGCGATCACTGTCGTGGACTACGAGCTCTCCTTGCGCGGGCTTTCGCGGGACTCCAAGGAGTATCTCCGCAAATTGTCCGAGGTTAGTTCTTCGTCGCTTGCCGCAGTGAGTCCTGAAGAAAGACGATCGGAGTATTTCGGTATTTCTTGAGTTGGGAATCGGTGCATTTAGTTCGCTAACGAGCGAAAGCTCTAAATGTTTGTGTGTCGAGCAGTATTTTAGTGAATATGAATTGGGAAAGAGAGGCATAAGAAGTTATTGAGTTGACAGACGTCGCGCTAGTGCGCACATTCAGCTACCTTTTACTTCGACATATGATCCTGTGCAACAGGCTTATAATAGCTGAGCCTTGTCACTAAGTGCTTCGTTATGTTGTACAGCAACAATTCATTTTAATGAACTGCATAAGTTTTCTAAAGTTGCAAATAGGAATTGCTCGTCTCACTTCTTCATTTGCGCGGCAACAAATTGGCATGGCATAATACTGATTTGTTTCATGCGGAAAAATTAGTGGTCCTGTGCATTTTGCCAGAGTGGGTTTGTGAACTGAAGTTTGCTCAGGGTCGGCTTTCAGGTACATTCACGGTCAGCTAAGAGAATTTTGAAGCTATGCGAAGCCAACAAAGGCTTCTATGTCAAAGCTGGTCAGTTTGTTGCAGCTATCAGGCAGGTTCCTGAGGAATATATATCAACGCTTTCGTCATTACAGGATAAGGTTTCATTCGTCTTTAATTGGATTTTCCTTTTCCTCTTCGCTTTGATTTATTATTTCCAGCCTTAGTAATTGATTTTCTTCTTTAAACGCGAACGAATGATGCCTTAGGCAGTCCCTTGTCCTTTCAAGGCAATAAGAGATGTACTAATCAACAACTTTGGACAAGATTTATCATGCAAGTAAGTTCTCCATCAATACTTATCAGGTATTTCTTCTCATATCTCTGTCATAATTTTGCTTTGAACATATCATTTAGTTTGATCCTTTCAACATCAATAAGATTTTAATTTGGAAATTCTTATGCTTGGTGAGTTGAAAAAACATAAGGGCATTATTTTTCCTAGACTTTCGTTCCCTGGACATTTAACATGACCCCTTCCCCTCTTTCTTTTCACTACTGACTTTTTAACTGAGGAAAAAGGTGGTCCTAACGATGGGATGGTTAAATTTACTTGTAGGATTCTTTCTGCTTCTTTGAACATATCCTTTTCTTTGTGGGTATATGAATGGACCCAAATGAGGTGGTATGTCATTAGTTGCAAGACACTTAAAGTTTAGGTCCTTCAATCTGTGGTTTCTGTCATTCATATGATCTTTAACTAGTGAATGCAGATAATGAATGTGCGCTCTCTGTAAATATATATTCGCCTAGGTCTGTATTTGTTACACTTCAGAAATAGATAGTTCGAACAGCTGTTACTGGACCTTAACAAACTCTTAAGCATGTTTTCGCAAGTTGTGGCCTTTTGACTGCACTGTAGTGGATTATGGAACTTTCTTTGTATTTTGGGTTGGTCAAGGTTACCTGGTAGATTAAATTTTAACCTTCCACTTGATATTGTCCGAGCAGTTAAAAAATGATGTTAGTGCTGGTTGCAACATATGTATAGTGTCTCTTTTCAACTGATCTACCTATTTAAGAACATATAAGTAAGCTGGCCATACCCTAGATTCTCCTACTGAAAGATTTTGCTGATGGATGACTGCTCCAGCTTTAGACTTTAAAGTTACAGGGTGCCACAATTATGTATCATGGTGATTAAATAGGAAATGTTATTGTTGGATTACTAAACTTAAACTGTGTTGGCCCAAAAAAAGCCTTAAGACTATTTTTTTATCGTTTCTATTCTCATTCTGATCTGAAATCTGGAATCATTTCGTTGGTTAATAACAACTTGAATTTTCCTGTAAATTTTAGTGTTTTCACAGTGAGATATACTTTCTGAAATGTAAGGATCACATTACCTTGGGATTTCAGATTCTGTTCATTTGATGAAGTGCCAATAGCTGCTGCATCTATAGCTCAGGTTCATCGTGCAGTTTTAAAAGACAGTCATGAAGTAGCAGTTAAGGTCGGTCACTATGGTTCTTGTTACTGAATTTCTTATCATCATTTGTTGCCATTCTTGTTGCTGAATTTCTTTGTCGAGTACTTATTTTTATAGATTATGATTCTTGTTTAGGCTCTTACTTTACTTGTCCCTAGTCTCTCCTTCTCCCCTTCCCTGCCTTGCACACACTTGTTCACCTCGAATGACACATGCATACATTATAGTTAAAATATCTTTTGAGATTAAAGTCTTTGGAACTAATTGTGGGATAATATGCAAGTGAAAACCCATTGCACGATCCACACCTCAGTCACACCTTCAAGGGGAAAATCCACATGCTTTTTGGTCGGTTGTTGTAAATGAAGGCCATGTGATCTATGCAACCCTGTTACATCTTTGTCTAGCAAGTTGGTGCTTTGAACAGTTGCAGACTGATGAATGGACACAGAGGTTTCAAGTTTCGAGTGGCAAGATAAGAATCTTTATAGATTCCTATCTGAAGATCAGCGAGATAAATAAATTTCACCTGAAATTTCAGGTAGTAGGGTATATAAAGGGGCAGCCCGGTGCGCAAAGCCCATATATTCACCAAAAATTACACAAGCACCTATCCTCCAGGGGATGGTGCCCTACACCGGCTGCCTAGGTTGCCTTTGGTTATGGCTATCATGTTAGTTTGTGGCTTTTGGAGTTGCCTATTGAGTCATTTCATCCAATCTAGTCCTCTAAGGATGGTGAAGTACCGTTGTTATTAGTGAGATATAAATCCCATATGAGATGGATATGATTTTTTATTGATTTTGTTAATAAGTGCCTTGGGGCACTAGTTAAGTAACTAATTAAAGAAACTTCCAATTCTAAAGTGCTAACTTCTCCTGTAATGCATATGATTAGTGCTTTGAAATTCAAAGTTTCCTATAACTATCCTCAGGGCACTCGTGAAAAGGACATGTTCTCACCATGTATTTAATTTTTTAAGACATTAGTTAATTTTGGTACTAATGATTTTTGTTAACATCCACCAGCATGTTTATTTGTCAAAATTAGTGGGGATTGTCTTATAAGATGCACATATGGGGTATGATTGTGGACACAATAGAAAGCCCAAGACATGAATTTTGCTTTGCTCTCATTAATTGTGTATTTATATGACCGATATTGAGCTATCTTAGGAAATAATCTGAATGTGACGTGTTAGGATTGTTATCTGCTTTTCTCTCACATGAATGTACTCTTTTGGTAATAGATTGAGTACAGTTGATTCAGAAAATGCTTATTATGTGTTTGGGATGACTTTTATTCTTTTATTCTTTTGCTTTTGCTGTTTCATTTTACGTAACATTTGGAATTGACTTTTACTGGATATAGAGCACCTCATATCTTGAAAATCGTACTTATACTAGCTTTTATACTCAATTCAGAATTTTCTCATTGCCTTTCAGAAACTAAAATAGTTTGTATGTGGGGAAACTGTAAATGAACTTATTTAGAATTTCTCTAAATAATTATTAATTTTGAACCCAAGAAAAACGAAGAAGAGCCTTACCTGTAGATGTATGGAGAAAAAGGATTTATCCGTCTTTGTGTATGGTGAACATGGCCCGAGCATTTCTGAAACAGACTGTTTTTTAATTGAAATGGTTTAACCAACATCTGACCCCTGGCCTATGTAATGCATTTCTATCTCTGTTTCCTCCCAAAGCTAATTTAATTTCTGCTGGAAAGCTATGACAAGTTTTCTGCTTAGCAGCAGTGAACTATCAGTTCTTGCTGGTATTTGACAATGATGATTAGGGAAAAGAAATAAACAAGGAAAATTTTCAAGTACTTGCAAAATCTATATTTTTGTGTGCGCTTTTATGATTTGCTTAGTGTTATTAAAACCAAAAAATATAATCGAAGAAAAACTTGTTGGAATCTGTTCATGTGCTTGCTGTAGATAGTTCTTATAATAATGGTGACAATAGTTGGTTTCTAGAATTTTTATGGGCTCATGGCATAGCAAATTGATTCTTTCATGTTGTTATTTGGCTGATAGGTACAATACCCAGGGTTAGACCGCCAGATGAAACTAGACACGATGATCATGTCTTTCCTCTCAAAGTCCATCACGTGGGTCAGAACTATTCTCATACCCCTTGTTGAATTGTTTTGTAATATCTATTATCTGGTCATGCAAGATACCTAGGTCCATTGTTTTGGCTTTTGTATTATCTGGAGAAGCATTCAGTTTCTCATGTGCATCTGCTTAACATTGTGCATTTTCCTTTTCTTTTGATATTTAATGTGGGTCATCTGCATATTATTCTAGCAATGATATGATACTGTATGCCGAGCAAAAGGCAACATGCGACTCATTATGCTCTTATCATATTTCTCTTCTGTTATGTGATCGTTATGGTTACTACGTCTCAGCTGTTCAAACAGCAAGCTACTACGACTGAAATGCCATTTGAGATAATTAATTAACATTACATCAGTCGGATGTATCAGTGCCAATGCTTGTCCTACTTTTACAGATTCAGAAATCTCAACTTGACCTTAACTATCTATATGAGATTTTTTATGAAAACCATCAACATCCATATTGCTGCACATGCACAGTTGTGACCTTGCCTTCCCCGAAACTTCTCGAGGAACGCATGTACTGCTCTGAACCGGAGTGATATCAACATGTTAGACCTATAGACGTCTTGTAGCTTAAGTTTAACTTGCGATATGTATTGATCAGTAGATACCTAGGCATTCACGCCACTTTTGTAGCTTATGATCGCAGATTTCCTTTTATGATGAGTGAGGAGGTTTGGCATAGAATAATCAATGTCTGAGAGAGGATAATTTGCTCTGAAATGATATCTGTACAATGCTTAGTTGTCACAGTCACGTTGTAATGCTGAAGCAATTTGATACTGCAGTGTCTCCATGGATGTCTTATTCAAGGGTAGCGTAGCGAACCCCATGGGAGAAAAGGAAAACAGCTCAACAAGCTTGCTTGTTTAGTTGTTCTAACCCAGTTCTGCAGGACCCAGAATAGGTATAAGCAGAAACAATTGAAATCAATGTATGTGAAGATGGATATAAAAACCAAATAACGAGTCAGATTCTGGAATTTAAGGAAAGCAGAAACAGGGTCCAGGGATTCTGCATTAATGTACCGGTTAGGGTACGCTTTTTTAATGTAAACGCTGTGTCCACTGCCATTTGTGCTGTGGAAATAGCAGGGGCTTCATCATCATCATCTTCATAATCACTACAATGACAACAATCATAATAGTATGTGGTTTTTCTTGTATATGCTTGTGTAGTTTTGATCAATTTAAATTTAATCTGCTAAGGAATCCCCTTGTCACGTTTGGTTGTCTTAAGTTTCTCAGAATGATCTTCCCAAGAAGCTACTACTTTTTATGCTGTTTGGTTTCAGGGCACTAATATGATATCTAAATAAGCTGGTTATTGAGAGTGTTCGTGTGTGCTGTTGGTTGCTTCAGTATATTAGCCTATATTCTCAGTTGAGAAAAATGATCCTTTCTCTTCTTTCACAGCTCTTTCCTGAGTACAGATTTGATTGGTTGGTAGGAGAATTCGTCAAAGCTATCTCCTTGGAACTTGGTAAGCATCAGAGTGTAGTATCGGTGTTGAAAGTAATATAATACCTTAAGGTGTAATTTCTGGGGAGCATTTTTCATTTTTCATTAAAGGGCATCTTTGATCCACCACACTTGCCAATAGACATCAGACACCCATTTTCATGTAATGAGTTTTAAGTTCAGAACCTCGGTTTATGGATCCATTTATTACATTCATGAGCCCTAAAGAAAATGAAGTATACCTAATGCTTTTGTTGGGTATTTTTGTGGACACCAGCCACGCCCTAACGATTTCATGGGCAGTGTGCTGTTTCTGCATAAGTAAATTGAACTTAACTGTAAATTCAAGTTAAAGCAGTTACTGTTAGTAAAGTTATCTAGAGTTGCATCTTGTTGCGAATCTTTTCTCTTTTGCTTTAGCCAAAGTCCTTTTTGTCAAAATTCTGTTATCTGCTTAACTCATACAGATGAATTGGTTCTAGATTATGTGTTATACAATCATGGAGTGCTATAGTCTTATAAGATTGTTAGCAGAGTAATGTCTGAAAGTTCAGATTCAAATCTCATTTGTGCATGATGACATCACTCACTTTTTTGGTCAATACGGTGGAGTAATTGAAATTCATGTCAAATTTCACAACAAAGTTGTTTTAATAAAGTTCCATGAACATCTATTGTTCTTTTGACATATTCATTGATATAATTTTGAAGATTCTGTTTCATAAACCATTATAGTTCTTGACCACATAGCATTATTTGGATTTGTGATGTCATATGTTTGCTGAATTTGCTGCTGCAATAGATATATCAAATAGTTTTAACTAACTTTATAGAGCTGATATTATTTCTGTTCTGGGCCATGACAAAGTTAGAATCAGAGTATACAACAAATGAGACTCAGCCGAATTGGTCCAGGTTTTGACTTTAATAGAATAGTATATATCTAACTTATTCTAACGGAACTGGAGAAAAAGTTCTATGTGGTATATGTTTAGGCTATGATAATTCTGCATGGAAGTGTTGTTATAGTGCTTTCTTTGATGATAGTTTAATCAGTTTGCCTAATTCCATATTTCATGTAGCAAAAGTAAGCATGAATCAACCTAAATGTTATATATCATGGGAGGCGTGGCTTGTTCATTTTGTGAAGATATGATAATTGTAACCGTAATAATACTCCACTTATCTCCAATAAGTGGTTTCGATTGAGCATGGTCCCAGCCGCCATTGACATTGTCTATAAAGATTTTATCCAGGAGGGCAAAAATGCTGAGAGAACTGCCAAGAACTTTATCTCCAATGACAAGGTCAAGGTCCCTAAAGTAGTATGGGTATGATTTTTCAGATTCTCAATTTTCAGTCACTATCTTTGAAGAGTTTCATGTACTTATTTGAGTTTTCAGCTGTTATTGCATTCATGATAAATTTGCAGGAGTTGACAACAAGCCAGGTTTTAACAATGGAATTTTGCAGGGGAAGCAAGGTATGGCATGTTTTTATTGTACCTGGAGTATTGCAATATTAGTGTCTGGCCTGTATAAAAATCTGGACTTGGAACAAGTGGGACAAATGAAATCTTGTACTTGCCTACTTGCGTTGTAATCACCATCAAATTTCTGAGACATATTTTGGTTGGGTTATGTCGTGAGTGTCAGAACCATATGCATCAAGATCTCTAGCTTGTGTTAATCATTAAGATATATAATTGGGTTACTTAGAAAAGAAATTGGAAAAATTGGCATAGAAAAGAATGTGTTTTGTGAAAATGACCGTGCATTATATCCCAGTTCTTATTACAATTTATACGTTTCATGTTTTTCTCTATTGTCATTCATTTGAACATTGAGCCTCTTGGATGCTGGTACATGGACGTGCACCTGATAAATCGTGCCACCAGAATGTTCACTGCATGATAACAGGCAGCAGTTCCTGTCCCGGTGCTTTGGTCCTATGTCCTCCCTGCAAATAGCAGTTGTACTACAATTACTAAACTGAATCGCCTAGATTGATCAGGGATAGCAACCTGTGTAATCTTGCCTTGTCGAAGCACCTAGGAGCATGGGTCACCTTGTCTTACATGCTGCAGCTTTGTTAACAATAAGTTTCTTGAATCTGTAGGTTGATGATTTAGAATATCTGGAGAAGATGGGAATAGATCCAACAAAGGTTTGCTGTCTTCCCTCATCAGCAATCAGTCATAGCTATGTTAACTCACATTTGTCTGCCAATGCTTAAAGTCGAGGACACCCAGGAATAATGTTAATTTTGTTTGAAATTTCAAATGATCTGAAAGCATAGTGCTGATGGTTCGATCATTCAATAACATAGAGGTGTGTCCTTAATTACTTTTCGCAGTTTAAAACTGCAGAATGGATTTAATGCAAAAGAGAGACAAAGAAAGGGACAAGAACTTTAAATATGAAATTAATTTGTTTCTAAAATTTGCGGTGAGAAAGAACATTCTAGAAATGTAGAGACTGAGATGCAACTGAAGGAAATTAGTTATTCTCAACTAATACCATAACAACAATCATGACTTAACTTGTTCATCTACCATATCGAGTCATACCTTTAAGATCAACATCTGTAAAACTGGTCCCATCATCAGATGAACTTGAAATTGTTAATATAAAGAATTGCAATCTGCTAGTCTTGCACTTGTATATTAATTTATAAGTTATGCTTACAATAGAGAATGATTGTATTATATCAAATTAACTGGAAATCCTTGACAAAGCCTCTCTGTTTTTTTATGGGAATCCGATGGTATTCTCTTGATTATGATAGCTTCCTTAGTTATGTGTTTAAGGTTGCAAGAGCACTGGTGGAAGTCTTTGCTGAAATGATATTTGTTCATGGGTTCGTGCATGGAGATCCGCACCCTGGTAATATATTAGTTTCTCCAGAGGGCAAATCTGGATTTTCTTTAGGTGAGGCGTAATATAGATTTTAATCTCCTAATACATTTTCCATTGAAGTTTTTGTCGGTGAGTCTTTCAATACATGAAGCCACTCAAGTATTCTCTCCTACACAGTTATTCTTGATCATGGGATTTACAAACAACTGGATGAGCAATTTAGAATGGACTATTGTCAGCTCTGGCAAGCTCTGATTCTTTCAGATTCGGCCAGAGTACAGCAGCTTAGTGAACGTTTTGGTGTTGGCAAGTATTCTAGATATTTTCCCCTCATTTTAACTGGAAGAACCATTGACAGGTGATTTTTTTTTATCCTACACTCTTGTGAAAGGTTCATTTTTGTACTATGAGTTATAATAGTGGTTCAATTGCTTATCATTAGAAAATTAGAGTGCTTCTAATAGCTTATGCTATTTTTTAGCAATACGTGCCCAGGGCTTAGTAGTTAATAAATAGCATATAATGAGAGGAACTTTTCATAAAAAAAATTGGAACGCTTATAATAGTTTCTGGTATTTTTGAGCAATTCTTGCCCTGGACTTAGTAGGTTATAAATAGCAAATACCCAGAGGAACTTTTTCAATGATATTATGTAAGACTGGCTGTGATATGTCGCAAAATAATGGTCTAGAGGAGCAAAACCTTTTAGTGGTCTACCTAGCCAGCCGTTGCCAATGGTTAGCAATATCTACCTTTTGTTTTTGACCAGAGTTGCAATATCTACCTCGCAGTAACCTTTCTTGCTGTATGCCTATCCCAAGTGAAGCTGTGCTAAACATTTGACTCTTGTCAAGTTGTTACCCACCTTTTGGGAGACAATTTGTGTTCATTTAGTAGGACAACTGGCAAGTTTTTCATCAGGTTTACCCTCAGGCTCCATTTTTTTCTATAGATTTTGTTCAGCGGTGCCCACATCGATTAAGATACAATAAGTACACTTAGGAAATGCAAAGTTCTTGATTTTGGTGTTTACTTTCCTTGGGTTATCTAAGGTTTACTCACCTTTTTCCGTTTTCACTTTCATGGAAAAAATATTGTGCATATTGACTCACTGATTTCCCTCAGAACACCCATGAAAAAATTCTTTTGCTATTCGGTCCAATTTGTGGCGCATTGTCTATGCAATGAACACAGACACATGCCTGGACCATGAGTACAATATCCCAATCTTTTGTGCATGTAGGTCTCAAACAGTGAGATAAAGAGATGACTAGCTACATATAGATTCTCATTGTGGCAATAGTTTGAATATATTTTTTGGGACATAGCGCTTATTGATAAGTCTTCATTTTGGATGAGATACCATACAATTTACACGTGGGAGATAATTCCACACAGCTGCGACATTATAACCCATTATATGACAAGGATGGAAATCTCACTGTTGGAAATTGTCCGAGGTATTCTCATAGAAAAAGAATGGGCAGAGGAGAGGAGGAGGAGGCCTTCCAAGTGTTCCACATTTCCCCAATGGCAGTCTTTGTATGTTAAATCCTTATTTGTGTCCATGTCTTGTTAGAGAGAGTCAAACAATAGTGAACTTGAGTTTTTAACTCTGCTTGTAAAGTAAATATGTGATGGTTCTCTAATCTAATAATCTCAAATGGTAGGGGCAATGCTCCTGAACTGCCAGAAGGCTTTGCACGCTGTAAAACCGAGAAACTTCCTAGGGATCTCCTCGTAGTTCTTGAATACCCCGAAGGGCTAGAGTATTGCAGATTTCATATGCTAATTTTTTAATGTTTGGTTATATGCGCATTGATATGCGGTCTACCTGAAGAATGTAAAATCTGGAATGGCCACAAATCCAAAAATTGTCATGTAGAATTCTACTGTTGTTCATTCAAGTTAATTTTTGAAGGAATTTCCTGCATTTATAATTGTATCTATAGCAATACTTGTGGTTATTGGTGTAGACTTTCTCCTCAATGAAACATCCTATCTTTTTCTTGCCAAAGAGAGAGAATATTAACTATACTTCATAATGCTATGGGCAGTAAATCAGCTCTTGGGGAGGTGATGTCAGTTGAGGAGAAAAGGAAGTTAAAGAAAGATCTCAAATCCTTACGAATGGAGGATGTGTCATCATTTATGGAAGCTTTGCCTCCAGACTTCTTGATAGTACTCCGTACAGAGTACGAAAAAGAACTAAAACTATTTTTGCCATGTGAGGCGAGTTTGTACATTTCTTAGTCTTATTATTTTGGTTTCCTATTCCAGTGGGCTACTGAGGGCCATCATTCGCAAGTTACGCGCTTCTCAACGAGTGAGGCTGTTAACTTATGCAAGATTCGCACTATACGGTCTTTTCCAAGAGCCAACTACTCAATCTGGTAAAACTACTTGCATCATGCAATAACTTAATCCTCGTTGATGTGATCAGCTCTTGGATTGGGTTTGAGTGAAATTTGGAGCTTGTGTTATTGGTGTTGCTTTTCAAGTAAGTCTATATGGCCTAGAATAGTTTTATCCTATATGAGACAGGTCCAGGATAACAATAAAATTGTGCCTTATATTTTTAAACTAGATAAATTGACAGCAATGGTGCGCAGTACTATCCAACGAGGTGAGATCTAAATGGTGGAGTTCCTGGAAGTGGGCCATGGGCACCTGCATGTAGTAAGCATACATTCAGTAGCAGTGCCCCTTGCGTGCATAACCAAGTGTATGCATTCACGGATGTAGGCCAGAATCGGAAGGGGGTTGTGGGGTAGAGAGAGAGGGAAGGAGGAAGCAATGAGGAAGGATTAGTTTCATAGTATTGGCAAAGTGGCTTGTAATGTGTCAGGAGGCACGAGGGTCGAGGTGGATGGTTCTTAATTGAGCAATTACTTAGAGCATAAAAATTGCATGGGTGCGTTTTCTTGTTGCATTGTCATCCTCCATTTGTGAAGAAGACACTATCTAACGCTATGTTTTTAATGCTTTCAGGTTCCACGGCTGCAGTGTTCTTTTCCAAACTCAAGGGAAACCTGAGTTACATTAAATTGAGAGTTGTCCTTGGTACGTGTATTCTATCGGCAAAAATTTTTATAAGGGCAAAAATTAAATAAAAGTATGTCCTGATACTTCAATTTCTTTATTTATCTTCTGAATTCAGGAGTGCTGGAGTTGCTTTCCTGGATGGAAAGGGCAAGGCGCATGCTACTTGAGATGGTAAACCATCTGTATGTGGCCGCAGGGCAGTCTGTTAAAGGACATTATTTAACTTCTGGATAGTAGATCTTGTTGCATTAGTCAGCTTAAAATTTTGAGGCAGATGCAATGAAGGTAACATTCTTTGTCGTCGTCCTCTCTGTCTCTCGTTCTCTCTCTCTGACTTAGTATTTCACATGACCTGGTATAGAAATTGGGCGATGAGTATTACAGAATACATTGGTTATTTCTTCCCCTACAGGAGCAACCACGTCTGAGGAGATCATGTGTGTTTAGCTACGTATAGTCCTACTTTCCTATCTGTGCTTTGCCTACAAACTGAGTATTTAGGTAGCAAGTTACAGAATTTCATCTAACTTAAGTCAATCCTACTCTGCCTAGGCAGTGGGTTCAAACCCACTTCCTCCCTTCTCGATAACGAAAAAGAAAGTAAGCTTTGGCTCGTTCAATGCACCATCAAACCAGAAGACCCATTCCTGAAAAAAGGAAAAGGAAACTCAGCATGCGTGATGGGAATGCAAGCAATGGCAATTGAGCCTCGCGTGAGAGAAAAGGGTGAAAGGCATGGTGTCCAGAGATTTGTTACTCTCCTTCACTAAATTGCACTCTAACGATGAAGCAGCGATGCATATGATGGCTCCGGCGACCCAAGGTGGCTGGTGGTTTTGCGTAAAAGCTATAAGCGGATGATTGGGTCATCAATCTGTTCTCTCAATTCAAGCATGGAGTCAATCTTATACCCGTTATCCTGAAATAGACTTTTCAGTCAAGCACTCAATACCAAGTTTATCGTTCTTCATACATGGCATTGATGTTGGACATCAACTTGATCTATCATGGTATGGTAAATAACCAGACGCACTCCAATTCATTTGTAACTTAAACAGTTTTGGCAATAATTGTGGATCGATGACTTTTGAAAATGGAGGGCACTCCCCCCTACGGATTGTGATTTTTACGAATTTGTTCAGTTGTTAAAATGGAACTATCAATTTATAAAGACGTCATCATGTCACCCTTTTCCTGATAACAATTGTTTATTCAGCAATTTTCTCTGAGATACAGGGAAAATATTACCAACTTCCTCAAAGTTCGAGGGAGAATACAGAGTAATAAGATGCTTTACCTACAAGATATACCATCCCAAGCCAGCTTAGCTCGCAAACTTGCATATTACGTATACTTCTTGAGAGAGATGATGGTTGCAGCTGCACTGCGAAGGGCCAGCAGTCCCAGCACAAACTTCAGACCTCAGCTCATATCGATTATCCATCCAATCTACCAATCAGTCTGATTAATTCATCTTACGTGCAACGGGAACAGGTTCAAATTATTACCAGAAGGGGACTGAGAAACCAATCAAATGGCGTTGTGACAATCTACACCTGATTCGTTAGAAAATGGGGATACAGCAGTTCAGCAACACTTTACAGAACCTTATTTTTTCAAAATGTCAAAAGGCAAATGAAGTATCGAACCTTTTTGAAGTTACATTTGCGCCAGGAGATCGTGTTACTTCAGAAGGCAACAACTTGCCTGACCCTATAAAGGTTTACAAGCTAGTCTTTGTACCAAAATTTTGGCAAAGCGAATGTAAGTTATGACCTTTGGCAGGAGGTATGCAATTACTGGTGGCAAGGACACGAGAAACACTAGGCATGTTGAAAATGCGATCTCGCATGTTAACCATGACGGTAGCCATTACCAATTTCATTTGTCTCCTGAGACATGCTTCTCCAGGAATGCATTAGCCAGATTGCTGAAGTTAATGCTAACGTCTCCAGCAGCAGCATACCTCTTGATCAAATCAATTACTTCCGGCTTCAAAATTTCTTCTTTGTTGGATGCATTGCACAAGTAGTAAAGAGATCCGAGGGCATACATTACCTGTAAATCATCAGGCAAACTCAAAAAGCACTCTCATACCAATGAACCAACTCTATACTTCATTATCTCCAATTAATTTATTCATTATTCCATCTCCATGTAAGTGAAGCAGTTTCTTTTTTCATTTTTTGGGTGGGGTGCAGTGCCGGGGCGAATGTAAACGAAGCAGTTTAAACCATCACAACTTCATTTCAGCATAATCGAATAAAGATGCCTGTGACTTCATTCTGTTTGTAGATTATGCTAAAATTTGTAACTACATTGCGGTGTAGTATGCATGTACTTAAGGACTCAATCTTAAGCTCAGTTTGAAACTGACATTTTACTCTTTTGTGGCTGAAGAGTTGAAGCATTCACAAAAAGGCAGGTTCTCCACTCACAGTATTCCTTACAGGGCTTGATAGACATTGAATAACGAGGGGTATCCCACCACTCTGAGTGATGATTGCAGCATTTGCTGGCTCTGTAGAGAAAAAGAGACGGAAAAATTATCAAGTAGACAAAAAATTAGCCATTAACATTTTACGAGAGACAATGTTCAACCTTAATTTGCGTGGTTGATCTATCATCTACAGATTGGAATTTCTGAATTTACCTGCGCATGAATTGCATATTCCTCCAATTCCAAATTCGACAAGTTTCTCATTTGGTTCAGTCATGCAATCCAGAAAAAGCTCCAAAATGTTGAGCTGTTTCAGAGTAAAGGTTGAATTAGTTGAATATCATAACACCAGATCAAGAAATTATCCATTCAAGTAATCAGAAAATGAAGGTTCTAGACCTGGCGCAAGAACGTATAATTGTAGGGATCATAAGCAAAATTCGCCAAATTGGCAGCGACTTTTTCTTTCATTTCTGGACATAAGGAAACAATTAGTCATGACTCATGATGAAATCATTCACATAAATGGTTGCTGTATCAATAAATGCAAGCTGGAATTCCAAACAACTACATCTTGACGATGCATTTCCACGTAACCAGTCACAATATTTCATGACTAAAGGGAGTCAAAACGGAAGAAGGAACCTTGAATAAAAAGAATAGAGAAGATTAAGTTAACTGTAGGAGACTCGAAAACGCATTCAAATTTCTAGGCTGCATATGATCTAGAGAACTGGGGCCTTAAAAATTTCGCTAAATAGATAATTGTGTGCCATATTGTCCTATTCATCACCCTCAACAGATCATCAACATGAGTTTACATTCAATAACTATGACCCAGATTTTAGTTTTATCTGCTGTGCAGAACCCAAAGCTTGGCACGACCTTCCTCATCCATAATGGCGGGTGAACAATGCGATCACTCAGTGAGAACAAATCATTTTCACCAAAACAGATAATGCACGCACAAAGATCCACTATTACCTTCAGTTGTAGCATTCTGGAACTGGCTCACCAAATCCTGAAACAAAACAGGGGAAAAGACATTAAGCACAAAAGGTTCGACTCTAAACTCCACCAGAGAATGAAAAACAGATACAGGAGCTCGCACGAGGATGTGGGTCAAAATTCAAGAAACGAAAAACAGAAGAAGAAACCGATCGTGTCCTCTCAGCAGCTTGAACGAGGCAGGCGTGAAAACCATTTTTCAGGGACAGTAGGCACCAATTCAAGGGTCCCAAAATCACAGTCAGTTCCGTCGGACATAGTTAAGATCAAACCCTGAAAACCCATGAACCGAAGAAGGCGAAAGCAGAAGAAAAAGGGGGAAAGGTCGGATCTTGATGAGGACAGAACCTGGAGGTACTGCAACCTGGGGGTTCCATATCTTCCCGTTCGCTCCTCTTGCCTCCGATCGTTCGTGAACATTACCGTCCAAACTTCAAATCCTCCGCCGAAAACCTCGGGTCTATTATATGTTCATAATGCAAGAAGTGAGGTAACTTTTATTGTACTTTATTATTGATGCAATATTTGCGTAGTAGTAAAAAATAAATTAAAAGTAATTTTTTTTACCCTTCACAATATCATCACAATTTAAATGATATATAAAAATTTGGATTAATACCACAAAAAACTCCAAACCAGTATATCTATAGCAATTTTACCCCAAACTAAATACCTGTAACAATTTTACCTTCCGTTAGTTTTTGTTAAATTTTACAATTAAATTGCTAAGTTCGATGATACGTAACAGTTAACGGGTTTACCAGTTTGAGATTTTACAGGTTTATCAATTTATAATTTTTCGTAGTATTAATATAATTTAACGGAGGGTAAATTTGTCGCAAGTGTATCGATTAGTGATTTTTGATGGTCATAAAATTAGTTTTAGGTAAAATCATTATATCATACCAGTTTGAGATTTTTTGTAGTATTAATTCTAAAGATTTTTTGTATTTGGATGCAATTTATGTGTAAATAATAACTACAAAAATAGTTTCTTATATGTGAGAACACTAAGCAGTATTATGATTTCTTTTTGAACAATAGCACCAGCAATTCTTCAACTTTTGTTCATTGTTCATTATCATGCAGTCTTGATGTGGCCGTTAAAGCTGTAGATTTGTCATTTTGTTATTAAATTTTCGTTCTTGAACTCTATTTGTTTGTTCAATTTTGTCCTTGAAACAATTATATTTTGGTTCTTTCTCTCAACCAACCTTTGCTTGAGTGTTACATGGGTTATCAAATATTCTATGAAATAAATCTCAATGTTCCTAATCTAGAACTAGTAATTTTTTACATAACCCCTTGACAAGACGTGTGTTACTCGTGTTAATGCGTTCATGTAAATAATTGCAATGATAATAAACATTTACAAGTATGAATTGATCCCTTATCCTTTTATAACGCGCTTGGGCTCATTTAATTTAATTATTTGTAATGTTGCGCATTTAACATTCTTATTGCTTGTAAACACAAGTAAGCATTCATATCTTGAATGTTTTTGTATCGTGTAATTCATTTAATTAACACGCTATGTTTGGATTTATTGTTGTGGCATGATTAATTAAACATCGCGTGTTGTTATCAATCAAAATTAGATGTGTTACAAATAAATAAAGTATGAAAACGATATTGAACAAAATAAATGAAAAACTAAAATGGAATACTTTGTCCACGTCACTAGAATTTATCATTGATTTTAAGGGAATGTATCACTTTTAAAAAGTGTAAGGATGATATTGAGGAAAATAAGATCATTGAGCAACGAGGAAAACTCAAAAGGATATTTAAATGTTATTGTCCCTTCAATTATCATAAGCAGTGAATCTGACTTGAAATTTCATATTTCGTAAGTATCCCGTGATTAACGCATGTGTCTATAAGACAAATACTAGTTTTCATTGTACAATTCAATATTCTACGATTCATAAATTCATCGGCAAAATCGCATTGTTTATTTCCATTAAAGCAATTTCGATTGCACTTAGCATTCGAAGACTTCTCACTTAAGTCAAATGAGGTCGTTAGGTGCTCCTCGGTCGCCGGCTTCGTCGCCGACTGCCAATCGCCGCCGCCCACCTGTCTATGTGCGTTTTCTCCGCCGTTTCTTTATCTACATCCGTACATCTCGGAACCGACCGCGCGATCCCCGTCAACCTTTTTCATCACGTATTCAATGGGGAAGGACCAAAATTGAATAAAAGTAATAGAGCAGTGGCCTCAATTGAATGAAAAAGGTTCAAAGGCGGTACTGAAAATAGCAATAAGAAAAAGTTCGGAGACTCGAGAGAGATTTAAGGAAGGGAGGTGATCTCCGCCGAGAAGAAGACCAGGTCTCCGCCGAGCGGCAGAGCTTCCGTCATCTCCGGGGGTTCAGATCGGAGCTCGCGGCGGTTCCCTTCCTCCGTCGACGTCGGACGGCGGCGGCGGCGGCGATGGAGGCGCCGGAGTACGTGTGGAAGGGCGCGATCCCGCTGCAGATCCATCTCCACGAGGCCGACGTCACCGCCCTCCCTCCTCCTCCGCCTCTCATCGTATCGCATCGCATCGATCAAGCTTCTTTTTTTTCCGCTGTTTTCCGCTTCGAATTCGAGAAACCCCTAATCTCCCGAACGTTCCGCGCGTCTCAGATTCTGGCTCCCCGGGTTGGGTACCTCCCGCTGCTGATCCCCCACGTGAAGCCCCACTTCGGCGGCGCCCTCCCGCCCGGCGTGGACACGGTCTGGTTCGACTACAACGGCCTGCCCTTGAAATGGTAAAGGGGGCTCTTCTTTTTCAGGCCGTCGCTGCCGGGTTGTTGCTGGTTTCGCTGGTTCGATGTTGTCGCGGCGCGATGGTTTTTGACTGGGTGGACATCGAATTTGGCGAGTATATCTGTGGATCGTTGGTTGAGAGCTGATCGAATTGTGTGGATTGCTTCGCAGGTTCATCCCGACGGGAGTTCTTTTTGATCTTTTATGCCCCGAACCGCAGAGACCTTGGAATTTGACGGTATGGAGTTATTTTTCTCATCGCTTGCCTTCAGTAACCAGGAACAGGGTTTTTACGATTGACGTATTAGGGTTTGCGGTTTGTGCCAAGGATTCAATGGACAGTGTATGGCATGTGCCAAGGATTCAATGGACAATGAATGGCATGCTGCGTAGTGTCAAGAGATGTGAACAGGGTAATTGCGTGCCATATGTTTGAAACGGAATTTCAATTCATGCATGCGGAAAGAAATGGAATTCTTCAATTTGTGTTTTGATGTATCAATCTATAGAGCTTTGCTCCATCCACCACTAGTGCAATAAGTGTTTTATGCTGGTGGTGCTGGAAAACCATGAAGTTATTGTCATTGTTGCACCATGGCATCATTTGTGGGAAGTGATCTATTGAAAGTGGATTTGATAGAGATAATAATTCAGTCGTCATTTACAAGTTCAACTTATGAAAAAGGAGATATCGAGGCATGCAAATTATTTGATGGAGCAGATCCATCTCCATTATCTTGTTCTTTCTTTTTGCCCTTCTTTGGTCTACATGCTTGTCTAGTGGTCTGCAATGATATCTCCATTTCTTCTTCTCTTCTTCTTCACGCCAGAGCGCTCTATTGGTGATGCCATCTCCATTATCATTATATGAATTCTTCTTCTTCTTCTTTGTTTGTGTGTTATGTTCTGGCATTTGGTTGACTAATTTAAGTTGCATGTGTGCCTCTTATGTATACTGTTTTCACCATGGTCCTCAACATTAATTTCTGATCAAAGCCAGTATATGATAAATTAACAATCGTTCTTCTCATGTTATGTTTCTTGCTATTAAGGTACTCTAGATTAATGGCACTATGGTCAAACAGTGGACTAAATGTTAGAATTGGGTAGGGACTCGTATGCAGTTTGAATATATCTTGTCATATCCATCTCATGAAACATCAATTGTTTGCAGGTACATTTCAGAGGATATCCAAGCAACGTATTGGTCCCCTGCGAAGGTGAAGATAGTGTAAAATGGAGTTTTATCAATTCTCTTAAGGAGGTTGGCATACATATTTTTTTGCTCTTTGCAAGAGGGACTGTACAACTTTAAATATTAGTTAATTATTGGTTGTTACTGCATGAGAGTTCTATAGACAATTTCAAAATTTTTAAATTTTTTTAAGTATTTGTAAATTGTAGAAGTTCTATATGTTTATGTTTGTGATTCTTAATTTTTGCTGTCTAATCTGTTTATGTTTGTAAATTTTACTTGCTGCCTGTTTGTTTAGGATACTGGAAAGGAATAGAAGAGAACTCCGCTGCGGATAAATTATTGCTTGAAAAATTGCATTTTATGCTATTGGCACTGCTTTTTAGTTATTTGGAGGAAAAAATGATGCTTTTCTCCATGTAAAGTCCGAGGGGTAACTTTGGTCTTGCTTGAAAAATATTTTTGCTGTCCCGGCTTTCAGCCCTTGACTTAGATTGAAGATGAACTTAAAATGAATTTTCTTATTTGGCATGACCTCGGGGATTGGAGTGTTCTTTTTTAGTTCACGTGTGGCTGGGTTTATGTTTCAACTTTAGCTTGTTGATGGGCCTGTTCTTTCTAGAGACACATGAGATAATTTGTCGTGGCAAGCAATGCAAGATTCATTGGCTAGTTTGGTACTACTTGATCATAGGAGGGAGTATTTGAAATGAACTACCGGAAGAAATTTATTTGTTTATATTTGTAAGTGAAATACTTGTGAAGAGGAGAATGTATTTTGTTCTTAACAAATGATTCATTCCATTATATTTGCAGGCAGCTTATATTATTAATGGGAACTGCAAAAATGTCATGAATATGTCACAGTCTGATCAATCGGAGCTTTGGCAAAGTGTAATGAATGGTATGCATTCCTATTTCAAGAGCCAAAAGGCCTTTTCTGCTAGAAAAGTTAAGTTATTGTAAACTGGTGTTGATCTAATAAACTCTGCAGCCGGAGTTCAGATGAACTTGAGTATAATGATGATCTTTGTAGCCCTGAGTGGCAAAAAAATCACGGGGCAAACCTTTTCTAACCTATGGATGGGCTTTAGGTTAATCACATTATGAAAGCAAACGAATAATTGACTCATCGGTACCTTAATTTCTACACGGTGTCTTAAACGTCTCCATCCAAAAGTCCGAAGTGTCCTAAGTGTTTGTTAGCATGGATATTTTCTTTTTCGTGAAGTATTTATCAGAGAACATATATATATAAGGTTTCGTATAGTAGCATTTTCCTTATCTTTTTCGTAATGGTAAATTTCTTCCCTTAATGATTTGTCTCTTCCATAAATTGATTCTTTTGATATGACTTTGATCTTTATTGATTAGAAATCTGTATCTGGTTAATGCTTTCATTACTTCGTTTTGATTTTCCCACATGCATTTTGCATTAAAATTTTGAGAACTTCTATGGAAAAATATCTTGTGAGATTTTCCCTATCGGCAGGAGAATTTTCTATGTCATTATTGTCCATTTGGTTTTCTATCACTTTGAATAAAAATTATGTGAAGTATTTTCAAATGAAAGAACATCTCTTTTGATTTTTTTACATTTTGGATACATCTCCGCAACATTTTATTGGAAACTACAAGGTGTCTTAAATGTCTCCATCCAAAAGTCCAAAGTGTCCTAAGTTTTTGTTAGCATGGATATTTTCTTTTTCCTGAAGTATTTATCAGAGAACATGTATATATAAGGTTTCGTATAGTAGCATTTTCCTTATCTTTTTCGTAATGGTAAGTTTCTTCCCTTAATGATTTGTCTCTTCCTTAAATTGATTCTTTTGATATGACTTTGATCTTTATTGATTAGAAATCTGTATCTGGTTAATGCTTTCATTACTTCGTTTTGATTTTCCCACATGCATTTTGTATTAAAATTTTGAGAAGTTCTATGGAAAAATATCTTGTGAGATCTTCCCCATTGGCAGGAGAATTTTCTATGTCATTATTGTCTGTTAGGTTTTCTATCACTTTGAATAAAAATTATGTGAAGTATTTTCAAATGAAAGAACATCTCTTTTGATTTTTTTACATTTTGGATACATCTCCGCAACGTTTTATTGGAAACTTAATTTGTAAATCCTGAAGAGCTCTTGAAGAATAGCTTTGGCTTGTATTAACAGAGGAGCTCTGTGATTGCAATTTTGTCTAATAAAATCCTTTTAAAAATTTATGTATATTGTGCCATAACAATATTTTGATTTACTGATACATCTTTGGTTCGTTTGTTTTGTGATTAAATAGTCAGCCTTGCTCTTAAGGGAGTCCTGTGCTAGTGTTACTGCATCTGTTCCATTCCAGTTTGAATGGTATTGATGCTATCGACAGAGGTTTTTCAATGCGCTGGTGTTGTATGACTTTATAGACTTTAAACTTAATACTGGCTCCTGTACAAGAAAAAAGAACTCTGATATTTGCCCCTGGACAAGAAGACAAACTCTGATATTTGCTCATTTTTAAACAAAAAAGATTAAACTGAAGGTCGTTGTGCTACTAGCCTTTGCAGTTAGCGTATGGTTGATATCCAACCTTTTAGTCATTTTCCTTGAAATGGTTCAGGGTCTGGTTGGAGTTACTTTTGCTTTTAACTTTTGGCTTTTTGCAAATCTCGTGGCACACACGCTTTGACTTTTTTTTAGCACGAAACGGTTGACAGCCTTTTGAAACATACAAAGGTGAATATGTAGATTCGCGTATAATTATTTAGTATTTTTTTTTTCAAATTTGGACAAATTTTAAGTTTTGGTGGGAAAATAAATAGCTTGTTTCTTCGAAGACGTTGTAACAAAGGGGTCCTTACTATTTTTTAGCTTTTTCAATCAGTTAATTTTCCATTAGGATCATTGAAGGGCCACCTAGACTTTGTCAATGGTGATTTCGCATTTCGGTGTCCTATATATGTCAAGTGTACAAATCACTGCACCAGCCTTCCACATTATGGGAACTGGGGTGAATTGTCAAATAAATGTGTGCAGCCTTATCAATCCACTGCAGCGTTGATTTCCCCCTGACCTCTGCAGTTGTTTAGGAGCAACCTTATGATTAGCATCCCTGTGTTGTTTTCTTGTATGAAGACATCTGCAAATAATATTTTCTTGAGGCCTCTTTATGGTTCTTCCACATATATGAAGATATATTAGGAACGGCTTAGTATGGTGATAATCAGATAAGCATGTCAGAAAGCAGGAGATATCTTTTCAGATTATCTACATGGGACTTTTTTCAGCCTTACTGGTTTGAAATTTGTGAACAATTGGGCATCTCGTGATTGTTACTCGGCTGTATTGCTTCTTATTCAGGTGATCTGGAAGCCTACCGGCAGGTATCACTGAAGCTTAAACTTGGTGTACTTGAGGATGAGTACATTGTCAAGAAGAATTCAATTTCATTAAGATCCAAAGAAAGCAGTGCTGACACAGATATGGCTGGACAAGCTAAGACAGGTTTGCAGAATCCTCACTGTCTCTGCCGCATGGCCTTTGTGTTCTCGGTTATGGTTGTCTTTAAATAATATTCAATTTTCTCCGTTCAGGCAGAATTCCAGTCCGACTGTATGTTTGCAGTGCTACTGAAGATTTTGATGAGTTAGAGGATGCACCTGAAATTGATGGTTGGGACAAGATCTCTTACATAAATCACCCTGTTGAGGTTCTCAAAGAAGAAGGTAAACCATGACAGCCTTGATTTTACCTAATTGGCAGCATTACCCTCATGTTATAACTGGTTGTTTCCCCGGTTAATTATTTACCCCTCCAGGATAACAGCATTCCTTGTCACAGTCATTTCCCTATTATGAATTTTATTCAATTGTTTATAGGAACTGGCATTGCTTTCTATTTCCTGTTAGCTACAGTTAGGGGTGTACAAAAAGTATCCAAGATGCCCGAAAATCGAACTGGATTTTTTCCGGTTTGGTTCGTGTAACATAATTATGTGTTCGGGCTACACAAAAAGCCTACTTGCAAGGCTCTGTTTGTGTCTCTGGTTGGTAATTGAAATAGCAGAACGACCCAAAAATTGGAAAAAGAAAACATGAAAAACTCAAACAGATTAGACAACCGAAACAAATTTAGGGAGCACATCCAGGCGAAAAAAAGAAGATGAATAACAATAGATTCTTCCCTAGATCTGCAAAAGGAACAAATTTAGGCAAACAAATATTGATGATTGAGCATGGATTGCTTGATGAGAATGCAAGCAATCATGGACTTTGCCGGAAAGATTAACGATGTCCGACCATTTGTCCAGCAGTTTCCGATGAAATTTTCACAAGTTTGTTCCTTCTCTCTCTCTCTCTCTCTCTCTCTCTCTCTCCAACGATGAAATGAGAAGCAGATCAGCGACTCCTCTTTCTACTCCCAGACTGTTTATTTTCAAGGCATAACCTGTATCCATGCGCTTCCAGTCAATCATTAATTATATTGCTGTGATGAACAATAGAATATCAGATTGCTGTTTGTTTTTGTCCTTCTCTCAAGCCTAAGGATGAAGAAGATGAAGACCACCACCACTCATCGATATTCTAGCTGATCTAATTCTGTGTTTTTATCAAGTTTTTCTACTGTACCGAATAATTTTTGCCATACCTTTTCAATTGAAAAATAAAACTTCTAAAACTCTTGAAAATGAAAAAAGCAAAGTGCCTAAAACAAACAGGGAACCAGAAGCCCAACTTGTCTCAAACTGTTTAGTTCGGCTAATCTTTTCAGGTTAACTTGTTCATGTCGGGGACTTTTCGGGCAGGCTTGGGTTTCCTTAAATGCCTGATCTGAACGTCACCCTTGACACCCCTCGCTGCAGCCAGGGACTTGATGCTTGTCTAGATTCTATTGCTCAAGTCCAAAGGACTGTCAAATGAGAGATGTTCAAACTCATTCCGACAGTTAAAATGGATGGGATAATGCTTCAAAGTTCAGGTTCAGGTGTTTTGACTTATAGTTAACTATGACAGATATCAGTGTGGGTAGGATGGTAGAAACATTGCTGAGAACTATTTTTCATGTAGGTAGGTGTAGGTTAAAGGAAAAGCACTTATAAAATGGTTCTGACTCTAAGGCCTTCCCATATCCTGAGAGAGACTTCATATTATGTACGCTGCAGTTTTTGCAATGCATGCCCCTTATGTTGTGTCCATACGCATTCCTGTTTAATATGTTGGCCTCTTCATTCCTTAACTTTGTCAGGATAGATGTATATTATGACAAGCTGTCTCAACAATTTAGTGATTTTTTTTATAAGATTGTTAATTTAGCTCATGGAACGTAGGTAAATGCTTTACACTAGGTGATGCAGTGAAGGCTCTTTTACCAGAGATTTTTACGGACAAATCATTCATCGACGAGGATGTGTCTAGAACAGAAGTTGAGGATGACAAGAACGCTCCTAGTGTTTCTCAAGAGGACAACCAAGATGCGAGTGGAAGCGCTGAAGAGAGGACAGAAAAAAACTGTGAAGCTGTCGAGCCTCACTCTTCGTCAAACACTGCTGAATTAAAGCTTTTAAGAATCCACGGCATTGAGCCTAAATTGGAGATACCTTTCTCTTGGGTTGTGAACAACTTAATGCACCCGGAACATTTTCTTCACATCTGTGTGTTTATTAAAGTTGCACACGCAAATCCTTGATGACTATGGGTCTTATACTTGTTTTTCCCCTTGTAGTCATTGATGTCCTTGATTTCTTAGAATGAGAAATTCCTAGAATTCACTTGCTGTAAAGAAACTGTACAGAAAGTCATGATATAAATACGGCGATCTCAGCATAGAAGAAATTGTTCACATACCGTCCTTTCTTTTGCTGTCTCTTCACTGTGTTCTACTCAGCAGTCGCTTTGAATAAATGTTAGAGGCAGTTCTCTGATGGCCGGAGCAAGAAACCGCCTTCTGGATTATGTTTGAGATTCTTTAGAAGGAAGTATCAGGGAGTCAGAATTCCTCTGGTTAGTATTTGGCTTTTGATTACGGCTCACCTTTCATTTCCATGCAAAATGATTTCCTGCATTCTGGAAAAGCTTTCTGTGCTTTTAACATAAAAGAACTGTTTTTTTGGATTTGTTGCCACGGTCGAACGGTTACCGTGCCGCATGTTGTCATGATCGCCATCTCTAGACGACAACCCCCAATATCATTAGCTGATCATTACTAGCACCATTTAGCATGTTTCTTGGGCTACTTTCAGAATGGTTGCGTCTCGTAAAATGTTATGTAAATCGATTCCCGTTATCAAAATTGTTATAATAGTAATCTGAGCATCAGATGAGCAACATTGTGGTGGCTATTTCACATTTCTAATGAAAATTCTTTTCAAGTGGGAAACATTCATAACCAGAAGATTGTTGTCTTCGTATGTTAATTTGATACGTAGTTGTTTCCTGAAAATAAATAGCCTTTTTAGTGATCCACTTTTTTTCTTCTCATCTTTGATTTTATTTTCAATTGGGTAACTATAAAAGTGAAAAAAAAGGGAAGAGAAGATGAATGATCTAGCACAGCTCGAAGACTGAACGAGTTCGAATGAAATCGGGCTTTTAAATATAAATATACGCTGGTACAATTTGTTATTAGTGACCATATATGGTCCAAGTTGAGTCCACCTAAGACTACGAAAGCTTTCGAGTACTTCTAGGAATAAGATCATTACAAAACTACGACGTCTTTGTCCAGGACATTCCATGAAAAGGTTTGTCCTCTGGTCAAGTCGTGTTCTGGGATACACAGCATTTGAGCTCTGTCATCATTTATATAGTTGGAAATGCTTGAACATAATCAAAGAAAAAAAAAGATTTATGAAATATTCAAACGGGAAAGCGCGTCAAAATGGGGAAGTGATTCTTTTTGATTGCAGGGTGAGCCCAGTGTCTGGGTGAGAAGAGATGCCTCATTTGCATGAGGTGATTCTCCATATTTTCTCTGTATGGTGCGTAGTTCTTATCATAGTCGCTACTAGAATAAGCCTGCCTAATACTCTATGGCAGAAGGGTTTGCTGGCGTCCCCAACGTGAATTTGCATTGTATTTACATACATGAATCGAGTTCATTGACGGCACCTTTGGTTTCCCTCATTTTGTCCCCTTCTCCTTTTTCTGTTTTCTAACTTTGAATTAACTTCCAAATGTGATAATGAGTGCATGTTTCGTCCATTGCAGACAATCCAACTTAGCATTCCTGGTAGCATGAAACAGGCACCTGATGCAGGAGATGACGTACACAGACGAGAGAAGCAAGAGGTAGTAAAGAATGTGCGTCATATTATTCCATTCTTTAGTTTCATATTATTATATTTGCTGCTCGACACATATTGGATAATACTTTCAGCAGCTAGACAACGCACAGTCAGGCTCTAAATTGCGGAGGATTGCCTGCAGTTTGAATCAATGTCTTCCTCGTTTGTTTTATTCCTCTAGGTTCCCAACAGTCTGAAAAGTCAAGGGCAATTATGTCTCAGAATACTGTCACTTTCGCATCGCTGAGAGTGAATTTTATTTAAAATGGGAGCTGTAGGGCCACTGAATCCTTACTTTTGCAACCGCGACTGTGACCTCCTTGTGCTACACAACAACAAAGCAAATGCCTAAGCTTTTCACAGGAAATCCTGATGAGGCATGTGGGAGAAGATATCTGATCCTATGTTTCTTTTGAGAATTGAAATGCGTTGAGAGATGCAGCAATTATCCTAGGAAATTTACCTCATCGCGGGCTGTGCTTTTGGTGGCGGCTTTGGTGCCGGTTGTTCGGGTTCATCGATTTTGAGAGGAACAGTCTTAATCTGTTACATAAAACATGAATTCCAGCACTTTATTTTCTGAAGGGCATGAAATTTTGTAGCATGCCTCGTAGAGTAAAAGGGGGGAACTGAACAAAGGAAGTACCGTGTTCCTGAGTTGAAGGCTATAGAACATCTGGATATATCTCTGCTTTGCTTGCTTCTGGTCTTTGTTCAGTTGCTTCCAAAAGGTATAGATGCATCCCATGTTCAACATCTTGTTTGCATAGATTTTCCAGGTGTAGCTGCAAAGCAAATGAGTTTTGCTCAAGTTAATTCCATGAAAGTGTGCGGGATACTTGCGAAGATTACACTCACCGCTCATTAATGCGTTTCAAGCCCTCTGCAGATATCTTGTTCCAACGCTCGTTGTCCACCTTACACTTCTCAAAGAAATCAGCAATTTTGTTGCTGGACTCTTCCCCATGATTGGGGTCAATGTGGAATCCTGACACTCCATCAACAATGATCTCAGCCGGGCCGCCTTGATTGGTGGCAAATGTGGGCAACCCACAGTTCATTGCCTCAATTACGGTCAGACCGAATGCTTCATAGAGAGCAGGCTGCACGAAAGCTCCCCTTGTATCTGCAATACATCGGTAGAGTTCTCCATTTCGGTACCGATCAGTCTGCGCTGCTATCCATCGTATCTGACCCTTGAGTTGGTACTTCTCTATCAACCCGTGCATCTTTCTTATTTCGGCCATTTCTTCTCTATCTTTGGATTTGGAAGGATCAAAGAAGCCCCCAACAATGACTACGTTAACCAAATTCCTGAGCCTTGCGTTCTTCCCATACCACTCTACTAAACCAGTCAAGTTTTTCACTATGTCGAATCTAGCCATAGAGAAGATGATGGGTTTCTTCTTGTCCGTGAGATACCCACTGTTGCCACAATGGTCAAATACGATGGTGATTAAAGTGCAATCAGATATATTAACACACAGCTTTAGGAGCTCAGGACACAGCCTGGAACAGCAATACTTACATGTGCTCATCATTGTCCACACGGCTGTACAGTAGCTCCTCGATTGCAGGATGGAATGACGTGACTCGTTTCTGTTTCTCCGAGTAAGGAAAATAAACAGATTGATCAGCCCCCGGAGCAGCAATATTGAATTTAGGATCGAAAACGTTGATGCCCGAAACAACTCTGCAGAGCCCTGGGAGTGTGAATGCTGCGTGACTCTCATATTGCCCAGGTCTGTCTTTGCTGCAAATATTGGCACCTAATCTTGAGAACTCTTTGATGATGCATATTAAGAATATACTTCATTTTAATTATTCATTTGGCTAACTTTGAAATTGGTTTTTTGCGGTAACAATGTGGAAGATTATATGTTTATCCCAGCTAAAAGCTCAGACAAATGCAGGTCACGTTATTTGGACGTTTCTCTGACCTTCCAGCAATCTCCTGGAATGTACTTGTTATGATGAAATCTGTTGCGTTCATTGCTATGGTGTCAGCAATGAATTGGCATGAGAAGTGATACTTTGGGTCTAGCTCCTTCCACTTGACATCGGAGTCTTCGTACTTAGTCTTCTCGAGTGCATGCGCAATTGTTCCCTGGGTTTTCAAGCACCACTCTAGATTAGTCAATAATCGGAATTAGCACTTAGCTGGTGAACTGATGAAGGAATAAGGCACCTGAGTTATCCCCAGTTTACTAGCCATAAGTGACGCTACTAAATTCCCGTCACTGTAGTTTCCGATTATAAGATCCGGTTTCCCTTCCATGTGGTCTAGTATCTTAACAGTCGCATCCTGGTGAGTGATGACAGAAGGAAGGAAACCGTTATGCAAGAAAGAAGTTGATCAGGGATAATGTTTGATTTTGAAGTTGGAATCCCTACCTGGGTAAATCTCTCAAGGTACGGATATATGTCGAAACGAGAAACCCACTGGCGAAGGACGCCCTTCTCGGTCCTAAATGGCACCCGAAGAATGTTGGAGTGCTTGGTTCCAATGATCGGTTCCAGTTCCTGGTTGCATTTTGTTCCGCGAGCATCAGGGATAAGTCGTGTAACCTGTAACGTTAAAGAGACTCTGTGAAAACTGACTCCTTAAAACTGACATATATTAACAGGGAAGCGGTTGCTCGCCAGGTGCTGAAACTGACCACAAGTATCTGTGGCTTCGCATTAATCCCTTGCTGTCCAATCCTGAGGAGCAACTCCTCTTCCAGGGCCCTCACTTGATCTAAAATGTAAACTACCTGTTGTAGTTGCCAACAAATATTTAGCGGACCATATGACAGTGAACAGGAACGAATGTGAGGATTGATGAGGATATTTACCTGCCCACCGGTATCTGGCAAGCCCAGCACATCCGCCTGGCCAAAATAACCATGGGGGGAGAATATCACAACATTGAATATTGTTGGAAGTCTACTAAAGAACTTCTCTATGTTCGTCGGGTCCGGTGCTTGTAGTACTTCCGACAGCGATCTGATCGTGTCCTTGACTCTCTCCGCCGTATCGCCCCAACCTTTCTCGAGGCCCCACTCCTTGAACCTATCATTAACATTGTTATAAACAGTGAAAATGTTCGTGGCATCAGATGTCAGTCAAAGAACTACGGGATTTGTCCGAGGAAACTTAAGAAAATACCTTATCTCGAAGGTTTGGAATGGACTGTCTTTTGGAACTGATGCAAGGGATGCTTCAGCTACAATCAGGGCCATCTGAAGCTTGGGTGCAGTGTCAAGTGTTTCATTTACCATGAGATTCTGAAAATGAAGAACATTAATCAGGTTAGGAATTACATCTGCTCATATAATTCTCGCGGGGTGTGAATGAGTTTCGCGTACTTCTCCTTGATATTTGAGGGATGCTAGGAAATCCACAAGGGGTTGTGCACTGTCTGGCGTTCCGCTCAGCTTTGAGGAGAGGTACTTTGAGATGAAATCGACTCCATTCCCGATAGATGAAGATATGGTCAGGTGCGGAATGGGGAAGTCGTAAGCTCCAAAGTCTACTTCCAGGGCATTCTCATCTTTTGCCCTGCCAAGAGAGCGGAAAACTTTGCTCTTGAGCCAGCAAAACATAAAGAGTAGTAGAGGAAAATGGAAAAACATGTACTATGGTTCCAAACAGCAATAAGGTGAGCGCATATGACAAGAAGTCCGAAACCAAGGAGACTACAAACCATTCTTCATCATATATCATTTCCTTGAACTTCAAGTAATCAGCGGCACTGATGCCCTCCACGGACAGGGAGTCAGAACTGACTTTGACAAATTCCCAGTTTCCAGGACTCCGTCTCACGGCGAAAGCGATGTGTGGAGGGACAACAAGGGCTTCCTGGGAAAAATGTTCGGGTTGCGATGCCTCAGTTGGGATGAGAGAGTCAACAATCATATCGGCCGAGAACATTAGGAAAGAGAAAGAGCCTTAGGTGGGGACGAACGAACCTGAGTGTAACAGAGGATGTACCCGAGTTCACTGCCCAGAATGCGGTCCCTCTCCGTCTTGGCGTCTATGACGTTTTCCATTTCATTCATCAAGTGGTGGAGTTTCATTATCCTCCTCCCCTTTTCCATGTACTTGGCGAAGCACCTCTTCATGTGGTACCGGCTCTGGCTTAGCCCCTCGGGCATGCTGGCGGCGACCGACTCCCTCTTCTTCAAGGAGGGGCTCGAATCCATTAGATTACGAAAGACTCACAATTCTCACAAGTCTATGTTATTCACCCTCACAATGTTTCTCACCATTTTATAGAAAACCACCGAGGCATGGCGCGGCTCATCCGTTAACCAGCCCTATACATTTTCGAATAATCGAAGCTATGATGGGCCCTGAAAGAGATTGATAGAGGAGGAGAACGAACAGTTTCCTTAAAGTGAGAGAAGAGAAAAAGAAAAGAATCTGACAAATCTTAGCTGAGAAAAGAAATGTTGGCCAAAAAAGGAGGGCAATTGCTTATTTGGGCTGCCTATCTCCCGCAGAAGTATGCGATTGTGAGCATCATTCTTTTCTTTTCGTGACAGTAAGAAAGGAGCAGAGAGGGAGAGAGAGAGACGCGCACATCAAAGCCAGGCCCTTTTTTTGGCTTGTCTCATTGAAGCCGTCCATCAATCATGGTGGAATCTTTGAGAATTTGAGACTGTTTGGTTCCTGATCTTGTTTGTGCACCTTTTGCCATCGAGAGCAAGAAGTGATGGAAACCAAAGGGAGTACTTCAAAACCAAAGAGCTACGTGGGAATATCAAACTGCTGGTGTTCATAGAATGAAGTTCACTTTTATAGTCCAGGAGGATCTCTCATGTATTCTGTATCTTTTGGCACTTTATTCGGGGTCTTTTCGTACACGGAGCAGATGCTGAGCATCGATCAACGGTGGCCTGGATCCTCTTAGGTGTCGTTTCGAAAGCAATCCCAGAGGACTCCCCAGCTTGTAGCACCTCGGCTCCACTCGCCCCTGTCGCGGCTTTGGGGTCACTCCAGATACTCCGATGAAAGGAGCTTGCTTTCGAAATCAAATACCAAGTAAGTCGAGAAAAATTCGTCCCGCGATCTACGACCTAGAGTCCTCGCTTCCTTAAATGGGGGCGTGCTGCTTTTATTCAAATCTTAAAACCGTACTAGGAGTTGCCACCAATTGTTTCTAGGTCGACCGAGAACCCAAAATGCTAGGTGTTAGAGGAGGCCAATTAGTCACCTAAAGGGCAACTGATCTACGAAATACCATATAGTTCTATTTTGGGTTTTGAAAGATCGAAAAATTTTGCCGCCTGCCCTCAGGTGAAATCACCACGTCATTTGGGGAAGGGACAACGACTCGACCCCTCGTGATGTGCGTGATTAGTGTCTTCTCCAAAATATGCAAAGCATTCGAAGCAAATCCAATGGATGACTCCAATCCACACATCAATCAGACATTGTAACGACAGAAGAACAAAGCAGGACGAATCCGGTCCAAACAACGCGCTCAAGCAACACATCTCGTGTATATTCTAAACCAATGCAGTTGGGATGAATCCGGTCCAACATGCAGAAAGACAACACGCCTCGTGTACGCAAGTAGCGCGTGCGTGAGTACAAAGCAATTAACCAGGATGTATCCAATCCCGCGAAATCAACATTCTATTAGCACACAGCATGAATCCAATGCCAAATCGATACGCCACATGTACTAATGCCTAATAGGGACAAATCCAATTCCATCAGGACAACATTCAATTCCAGTATTAGCGTGCATTTTGTAACACCATGCAATCCATAACAATGCGCATTTGTTGTATCAACGTGCGCTTTACTAGTGACAAACATTCATAACCTCCGGCCTCAATCAGCGGTCATTGTGCAATTTCATCACGATAGCAAGTAATTCGAAGTCAAGCATACAATTTTAAGGCAGCGTACGATTTCACATCAACGTGCAATTTCAAGGCAGCATGTGATTCAGACATATTAGCCAACTTCTTCCAACCAACCTCGACATTTACTCTTCGTTTTGCTCCCCTTCTTCCATCGAACAACCTGCTTAAAATTTGATTGCCAAACCTTACCGTATATACGATATCTATTGTATAACTAAAAACTATATTATTTAACATGATGACATTGTTTAATTAAAGATAATAAACCAAAATTGATCTTTTAGTTAAATTGTGCTGTAAAACAAAGTTTATTTTTCCGCGACATAGCGCGGGTGGGCCCCTACACTAGTAGACATTACAACGAGCCAATTAACGTGCATGTGACATTAATGCATGGGGCCATCGTTTAATTTCCCTATTATAAATTCTGCATCATGCCCTCTTGAAGAAAATATTAAGAATTTCGTCGCAGTGGCATCGAATGTGGTCGGGTTTTGCTTTTTGGGTCAAATGTGATCGGTTCATTCTTCAAGAAGCCGAACGATCTTATGAGGGATTACAGTCGTGCAAGGTTATCAAGAAATGGTGCCAAATATGTTCATGAAAATATGTGGTCGGGTTTTGCTTTGTAGGATGCTCGCGCTTCGTGGGGTGCGGGGCGTGACACCCTCATTTGACTTGGTATCAGAGCAAGGTTAGCTCGATATCGGTAAGGTCGAGACCTGGAGTGATAAGGAGCGACGACTTCGGGGTAGCTAGTTAGGGAGCTCTTCGTAGAATGCGTGTTTATGTTGATTGTGTTTGTTGTGTGAGTATGTGTCTGTGATTGCTGAATGGTTTATTGTGATTGTGATGTTGATTGAGACGAAGGTGCGGCACGGCTCGAGGTGAGTGTGAGAACCTTGTTGGGTGTTTGGTTATGTTGGCTTGAGGTTATGTGATTGATTTGATGATGGGTTGTTGGTTGTTGAGTGTGGGTTGTCGAGTTTTGTGCCTAGGGATTTGGACTAGTATAGTAGGCCTAGGTCCCTAATACCCGTATGGAATTATAGTAGGTAGTAAAGTGGTAGGAAGCTGATACAATGAGCAGCGAAGGAAGAGGTGTAGGAAGAGTCCTAAGAAGGGGCGCAGGAAGAGGAACAAGAGGTGGAGGTCGTGCTCGAGCTAGAGCTATAGAAGACCTCGGTATAGGTGCTAGAGCGGTAGAAAACCCGGGGGTTGATGTTGGAACTGCAGTAGACCCCAGAGCTGATGTTAGGCTTGCGGAAGATCCGCGCATGGAAGGAGTCCTTCGAGTGCTAGAGAGAATTGAGAATATGTTGGATAGGCAAGCTCAAGAGCGAGAAAACGCGACCGCCCAAGCTGCTGAGGCTGCAGCTGCTGTAGTTAATGAGAATGCTGATGTTAAAGGAAATCAAGTCAGCAAGAGCAGGCTCAACTAGCCGGGGTTCGATAGATGCATCAGATAGTAGAACAATTTCTGAAATTGAAACCACCCAAGTTTGAAGGAGTAGGAGATCCGGATGCCGCTTCTAAATGGGTTGAGGAATTAGAAAAGGCTTTTGCTTTATTGGGATGTACGGAAGCAGAGAAAGTGACGCTGGTAGTGTACTAGTTTCATGATAATGCGAACGACTGGTGGAAAGCCATGCGAGGCCGAGTGTTCCCGGCAGGTGTGGATCATAATTGGACAGCCTTCATTCAAGCCTTTAATGAGAAGTATTTCTCGGTAAGTGCTCGAGAAAGAAAGATGACAGCCTTCCTCAGGTTGCAGCAGAACCAAATGACGGTGGATCAATATGAGGCAGAATTTGCCAGGTTGTCGAAATTTGCGCCGAGAATGGTAGAACATCTTGACGATAAGGCACAAAGGTTTTGGGATGGATTGAGGGCTGACATTCGCAGCCAAATGCTACTAGTGAATTTGAGGACCTATGAGGAATTGTATGAGAGGGCTCAGATTATCGAGTAGGATATGATGGAAAGAGCCGTTGCGTCTGGATCACAGTATACATCAGCCGGGGACGATTGTTAGCAGGGGAAAAGGCCGATGATGGAAAACCGATGTTTTGTCCCTCCGGCAAGAAGGAATATTGGGAAGTCGGCACATCCGTCTAATTCAACCTGTAGACGATATGGAAGACATCATGGGAGTGGTCCCTGCCCAAGTGTTACTGGGGCATGCTTTGGGTGTGGTGGAATGGGACATCACATAAGGAATTGTTCGAATATTCAGGTTCGACCACTCCCGTCAGTGCAGACACCTTAGATTGGGAATCTGACTAGTGCAGCCCCGCCAGCTAGTTCGAATAGGCTGCCGGCACAATGACGAATATATGCCCTGACACGGAAGGGCATTGAGAATATGCCAGGTGAAAGTACAGGTATGGGTTCTCTGTATGATTATTGCATATGTTTTATTGATTCGGGGGCGTCGCACTCGTTTGTGTCTGTTCGACATGCTAAATGGCTGGATTGAAACTGTTTTTAGAAGTGCAAGTGTGTGTGACTGCATTGTTAATGAATAAGATATGCATGTTATTGGGATGTTTAGGCTGTGAAATGGTTTTTGGTAGTGTAGAAAGTGGGATAGATTTGGCCGTTGTGACTATGAATGATTTTGACATGATTGTGGACTTGGATTGGTTAGTTAAACAGAATGCTGTAATGGAATACAGCATTAGGGTGATTCAGTTTAGTCTGGCTGGACACCCTAAATTTGAGGTTATAAGGAGTTGAGGAAGAATCTCGATAGTTACGCCATTGACGAGATTCAAGGAAGAGATTTTAACGGATGGCCAGTTTAAAAGGACTATACAGATTTTAGAGGACATGTTGGGCGTATGTATATTGGATTTTCGGGGCAAATGGGAAGGAACGAGTTTTAAGGAATAAGACGGTCCCGTTGGTCGAAGATGTTTGGGAGTATTACGGAACAGAAAGTACCGCTTGGGAGAAATGAGTAATAAGACGTCATTACCCCCATATGTTTGGATAGCAGGTATAGTTGTAAATTTTAAGGACGAAATTTTTATTAGGGGGAAAGAATTGTAACATTTTGAATTTTCGATTCTTTTCTCGGGGTTTAGGAAATGAATATTGATCAATGCACTATAATGAGATCTCACCCGGAACCGCACATTCTCGGGATGCTAACTTAGGGGTAAGACTATTACGGGATTGAGTTCGCACGACCAAAGAACTCGACCTTGGTTCAACCTTCGACCATAAGGATTGACGAGGAAATGTTTTGGGCCAATAGAGACTGATCTATTTGATTGATCGTGTCCGAAGGGAACTAGCGGCAGACCCTCGCAATTATATGACAACCGAGGTCGTCCTGGGTAAAGTAAACTTAAAACATGATTTGACTTAGTGTCGGTCACGGGCTGAGAGCGCATAATTCCAATGAGCTACCCGTTAGTCAGAGATAAATTAAAGTTGCGATTGTTCAATTTTAGTCATTTCTTGGAATTCGAGCTCGGGAATTGAGATTTTTGAAAGTGACAATTTTGAGCGGCCGATGACGTTTTTGGCGTGGCCAACCTTGGGGCCACCCGTTTCTGCAAAAAAATGAATTTCGGTCCGGGATCGGAAAAATGACCGTTTTGCCCTTGGGACCGTGAATGAATTTTAAGGATTGAATTAAGTCGAAGGACTGAGGAATATCCCGTGTGGCCAAAAATTTGATGGACAGGAATGCCTCTCTCCCTTTTTGAGTAATTACCATTTTGCCCTTTTACTTAATGGATAAGATAAACGTGGGCCGTTGGATTTTGGATAAGATCAATCGTGGCCATTGGATCGGAGGGTAGTTAGAAGGGCATTTTGATAATTTTCGGGATGCAATTATTGGGGGGTAGATTATTTATTTATTTATTTTTTCTCTCTCTCCTCCATAATTCAAGTCTCTTTCTCTCCCCTCACCCCTCCCACCGATTGGTCCTCTCTCTCCCCTCTCCCTCGTGCGTGAGCCCACCCTGGCTAGCCACCAGATCGCCGCCGCCTGGTCGCCGCCCTCCCGTCGTGCACCGCCGCCACTCCTCCTCTTTTCCGATTGAGCATCATCACCGCTCGCCAGTCTCTCTCTCCCTGTTTCCCTATTCCGATCGGCCCAGCTGCTGCCGAGCCACCTTAGGCCGCCCTCCCCTGGTCCATACGACTAGATCGCCACTCCCAGCTACCCGTGAACCGCCCTCCAGCCACACGTTCACGGAGGAGCAGTTGCTCGCCTGCTTGGCCGCCAGCGACGCTGCTGCTGCTGGTCCAACTGTTCCAGCCCCTGTCCAACCTTGTTGTCCTGCTTTTCTAGGGTAAGTGACTTTCCCAATCATTACTTAGGACCTCGGGTATTGTTAAGCTTGTTTAGGGCTCGGTTTAGGCATTTTAGGGGGCTGTTTTGGGATTTAGATGAGTGCTGGATATTTGGGTCGTTATGGACTGATTTGGTGATGAAAGTTTGAGGTTTAGGGGGCTCGGATAGGGCTGTTATGTTGTGGATTGATCGGAGTTAATTTGTGTGATTGATTAGTAATGTTATGGTTTGATTGTGTTTAATTGAATGTTTGTACTGTTTGTGATTGTGGGTTGATTGGGATGTGTTTTGGGCTGTGCTTGGGCTGAATGTGGTGTGGTGGTGTGCCGTGTGTGTGTGGTCGTGAGATGTGGTGGTGGTGTGATCGTGCATCGGGATTGCGTGTTATATATGTGTGGTCGCGTGGGGTGCTGGTGTGGTGAGAATGTATATTTGCGAAGTATATGTGAATTGTGAGATTGTGTGTGACCGTGTGATAGATGTGGTATGAGTGGAACGAAGGTACGGGAATGTAGAATTAATTTGAAAAATGAGACCCTGAAGCGTGTTCGTTTACGCGGGGTAAGGTTCGTCCTGAAGCGTGTACGTTTACGCGGGACGATGCCGTCCCTGACAAGGTGACGATGCCCGGCCTGACGGGGTGACGATGCCTGATGAGGTTATAAGATCGTTGGCTTGGTGTGTTTTACGCGGGCGCGGTAATGAAGGAAGTGTGAGTGTAGGATTCCGTCATGAGGCGTGTATGTTTACGCGGGACGATGCTATCCCTAACGAGGTGACGATGCCCAACCCGATGAGATGACGATGCCTGACGAGGTCAGAAGACCGTTGGTTTGATGCGTTTTACGCGGGCACAGTAGTGGTGGAAAAGTTGAGAATGAGCTGGATTGGATTTGACGTGTGAGGTTTGAGAAAGTGACGATGGTGTGAGCTAGTGTGCGAGTGTGTGTTTGTATCGCGTGATGTGATGCTAGATTATGGGGTAAAATACTGCTAGGCACAGTATGAGACGTGTCCAAGTAGGTTTTGTTTTATAATTGAGGCACGCGCGTGACTGTGAGTTGTTGTTGTGGCATGTTGGCTGTATTATTATCTAATGTGTAGGGATGCGCATGATGGGTCTAGGTAGGGTCGTGTGTGATTGTTAATATGGTTGATTGTCGTGTGATATGCGTGTTTTCGTCTGGCGGTACATGAGTGCCTACGTAGGGTTTAGGGTCGTATACTTATTGAGATTCGTCTTATGGTAGTATAACCATCACTTTTAGACCCCTAGCCATAAACCCAAGGAGCCACCTCCTCTTTTTGAAGTGCGAAGAGCCGCCCATGGTACCCAGTAGAGTTGCAGGCGATGCCCAAGAAATCTTCCGGAGGATCGAGCCGAGGAAATAAGACCGGAGTGGAAGGAAGGCGACCAGTAATTCCCTAGGGTATTATAGGTGTTGTTTAGACTAGTTTAACCTATAGGGAAGTTAAGTTAACCGGACCTTTTTTTTTTTTTGTTATGACAGTGATTTCGAATGCTAATTTGCTAAATATGTTTGTAATATAATGTTTCTATATTTGGTGTGGTAATATAGTATGAAATATTGTTGTTGTTGTTTGACCGTTTTGTTAGTTTATCCTGTCGTCATCTTTTTGTCCTGGTTTTTTTTTTTTATCCACTTCCGCATGTGCCTCTGATGTTTGGGTTGGGTCGGCAATGTTTCTGGGACATCGCATCATATCGACTGCTTCGTGGGATGTTAGCGCTTCGTGGGGCTGCGAGGCGTGACAGAATTGCCATCTTCATAAGCCTCTTGTTAAGTCATATTATTCTTATTCTTCTCCTCACCTCCTAAGCTTCTTCTCATTCTTCTCCTTCTCGTCGCATATCTTCTCCGACGCTGACGGAGTAAGCACTTCTGTCAATGAGGAAAAAAGAAAAAAAACTTGGAGACTTGCATCTCTGTGACAACGATTTGGGATAGGGGTTGTGCTCGTGCTTCTGGTTGAAGCGTAGCTACTACAAGCCCGTGCTTCCAACTATGTGGATCTGAGTGGCTGAAGCAGTCCACACAGACAGCGCAGAGCCATTCTTGCTGTATTGCATTTTCCATTCTTCACGTTGTTGTCGATATGATCTTCGTAAGTTGTCTTCAAATGCGTCGCAGGCACCATGACATCTTTACATATTGGTCATTCCATTTTATCAAGTGAAGTTCTTAATTATAATAATTGGTAGAGGGAGTACTGTTCGATTTTCAAAATTCATATTTGGAGAATTGTTTCCTTGTAAACTGTGAAGTTACAAATGAATTAAATGTGTCTGGATATTTACCACATAATGACAGATCAAGTTGATGTTTAAAATTAATGCCATGTATGAAGAACAATACTCTTGGTTTGACTCCATTCTTGAACCGAAAGGAGGGAGAGAGAGAGAGAGAGAGAGAGAGAGAGAGAGATGATGATGATGATGAATGTGGCCTTTTTTGCATCTGTCTCGAAATTTTTGAGCTGACTAATGCAACAAGATCTCCAATGCACAAGTTAAATGATGTCCTTTAGACAGACTGCCCTGAGGCCACGTACAAATGGTTTACCATCTCAATCAGCAAGCCTCTTGTCCTTTCCACAAAGGAAAGCAACTCCAGGCTCTAGCACTCCTGAAATCGGGAAAGAATTAAATAAATTGAAGTGAGAGGACATATCTCCGTCTCATTTTACCCAAAAAAAAATTTAACAGTACCAAGAACAACCCACAAAAGAAGGTAACTAAAGTTTCTCCTGAGTTGGGGGAAGAAAATTGTAGCTGTGGAACCTGAAAGCGCCGTGTGTTCTTCACTAATGGAGGATGACATTGCAACATGAAATTGCACCCAAGGATTCTTAATTTCTTATGCTCTTAGTAATTCCTCAATTATGTCCCCTCTTGCCTCCTGATACAGACTACGAGCCATTTGATAATACTATGATCCTAGTCCTTCCTCATTGCTTCCGCCTTCCCTCTCTCTCTACCCCACAACAACCCTTCTCCGATTATGGCCTGCCTCTTTGAATGCAGACACTTACTTTGCATGTCTATACAGAGTAAAGCTGCGCCAAATATTTGCGGCAACCTTACTTTGGCTTTCAGGTATATTTTGCTAGACTGTGTTTGGTAAGGTACGGTACCAGCTGTTCGACTATCCCATTCCATTATTTGCATTTGCTGATAAGCAGTCACAGATGTCATGACCTAAATTTGAAGGTTTCTTGCAACCAATGACAAACTACCTCATTGGGCCCATTCATGTAACAGAAAAGAAAAGGACATCTTCAGAGAAGCAGAAAGAGGCCTGCTGGTATGTTTGACTAGCCGATTGCATGGGACCACCTTTTCCCTCGGTTGAAAAGTTTGTATGGTTAATTGTCCCTGCGATGAATGTCTAGGAATAATGCCCTTAAATATTTTCCACTCCCCGAAACAAAAGGAATTGCCATCTTCAAAAGTTACTAATGTCAAAAGCATGAAACTAGACGATGTCTTCTAAGGAAAATTATGACAAAGATATGATAAGAAATACCCCATAAGTATTGACGGAGAACCTACATGCATGATAAATCTTGGCCAAAGTTGTTGATCAACACATCTCTTATTTCCTTGAAAGGACAAGGGACTGCCTAAGGCATCATTCGTTGGAGTGCAAAGAAGAAAATCAATTACCAAGGCAGGAAAGGATAGATCTAAGCGAAGAGCGAAGAAGGCAAAGAGAATCCAACTAAACATGAATGAAACCTTGTCCTGTAATGAGGAAAAGCGTCAATATATATTCCTCAGGAATCTGCCTGAAGGCTGCAACAAACTTTAGAACCAGCTTTAAAACTCTCTTGACATTGGATTGCACTCGGATGATCATTCTGAGAAACTTAAGACAACCGAGGACGACAGCCAAACATGAAAAAGATCTACAATGCACAAGTTAAATAATGTCCATTAATCTGGCTGCCCTGCGGCCACATTCAAATGGTTTACCATCTCAATGAGCAAGCCTCTTGTCCTTTCCGTATCTCCATTTAATTTTATCCGAAAAGAATTAAACAGTATCGAGAACAACTCCTGAAAGAAGGTAACAAAGGTTTCTCTTGAGTTTGGGGAAGAATATTGCAGCCGTGGAGCCTGAAGCGCTAGAAACACAGTGTTAGATAGTGTGTTCTTCACTAGAGGAGGATGACAGTGCAATGTGAAAGTGCGCCCAAAGGATTCTAATGCTCTAAGTAATTTGCTCAATTAAGAACAATGCACCTCCTCCTTCCCTCCTCTCTTTCTCTCTCTCTCTCTACCTCGCGATAATCCTTTTCCAATTCTGGCCTGCATCCGTGAATTCACGCCCTTGGTTATACTTATGCATGCCTATACAAGGTAAGGCTGTGCCAAATATTTGGCACAGGCTTAATTTGCCGACATGTACGTTTTGCCCAGTGTGCTTTTTCTGAGGGACAGTATCGGTTGTCATACTACCTCTAGTACTGAATACAGACCTTTAGTCAAAATATATATGTATATATATATATATATAGAGAGAGAGAGAGAGAGAGAGAGAGAGAGAGAGAAAAGAGGGAGGGAGAAAGCGTTTATTATCTGCATTTACTGGTTAGTAGCGATAATGGTATGAATGACCTACTTCAAAAGTACTAAATATTGAAAGCACGAAGCTAGATGATGTCTTCTAAGCAGAATCATGATAGGACATACGAGATACGAGCAGAAATACCCCATAAGGCATTGATGGAGAACTTGGATGCATGACCAATCTTGGATCGAAGTCGTCGTTGATCAGGACATCATTTGTCGACGTGCGAAGAAGAAGCTCTAACCATCAAGGGACGAACAATTATTACCGCACAAAACAAACACTCTGTTGTGCCAATCCGTCGCCACGTTATTAAATATCTCCAACTTTTCGAGACTAATGCACTTTGTTAAAATGGTTTATTTCTATTTTAGTGCTCTGAACACAAAATCAGTTCACGCAGCTAAGCTATTATTACATGTGCCTGTGATTACTTGGAATCACAACTAAATAAATTCACATGCCTCCCTTTCCCTTTTAATATTCCACTAAATCCTAACGGCCTAATTCCAAAAACAATTACGAAATTTACCTTGAGTGACAATTTTGGCCTAAATTTTTTTTTGTCTCATAAAAAATGACTAACTTCCACTTAAATCCTAAGTTTGGCCCGTATAATTTGAAAATTTTACATCACGGGAATTAGATTTGGGATTTAACTTAAAGTTAGTGATTTTTTATTAGACAAAAAAAAGTTCGGTCCAGAATTGTCACTTAAGATAAAGTTGGTGCTTTCTTTTTGGCATTAGCCCAAATCCTAACTTGACACACTAAATATTTAGAGCTTTCACTTGTTGGCAAACTAAATGCACCGATCCCATTTTCTAATTTGAGATTTACTACAATGCATGGGCTCCGAATTGAATAGTTGTGTTTACAAATTATAAGTTAACGCCTTCCAAACCGTCAACCCATTTTTACACCTACTTCCAAACTTTTAGATCCTAGATTATTATGATCGTTCGATCTTGATTTCTTTCGATACTATATTTATTTTTGATTGACGATTTACGATACGTGTTTTTCAAACAAATTGTGTTTGTTTGCCAATGTAAAGTTTATATCTTTTAATGACGGCCACCATTTCGCACCTAGCCCGAAATTTTTAGATATTTTGATTTTACGCTATTATGTCACACCATTTGTGATTAAGTTGTTACAAATAACTAGAATCACTTTGAAGAAAAAGCCTTGTATTTTTCCTTCTCCTTTTTGTCTTGTATGAGTCGGTCGGTATTATTAAGTTGCAAATAAAGTTTAACTAATCATTGTTGATCATTAAATTATATTTATGGGTCACTAAAATTAACATTCATTTACCATGGGAGAAAGCGAGTGCAACGTACACTCTTTCACGAAAATGGATATGCCCAAATTCTCAGATTGACCAACAATCCATGCAAACGTCTGCGCAAAACCTCTACGGCGCGACCAAAATTACCTGAATCCTTAATTACTATGGTGATGGCCACGTGGCGACATACATGAATTTATATTTTAGCTTATTAATTTCTTAGTCATTATAATTTGGATCTTTGGATTCTACATTAGGGTTAGTATTGCGAAAAACCCAAAACTAGTACGCTTGTGACAAATTTACCCTCCGTTAGTTTCCGTTAAATTTCATTATAAAATTGCTGAGTTAGATAACATGCGATGGTTAACAAATATATCAGTTTAGGGTTTTACTTTTCCGTTTGTCACAGGTTTACAAATTTGTGATTTTTCGCAGTATTTATGTATTTTAACATAAAGTAAATTTATTACAAGTATAACAGTTTGGGGTATTTGATGGTCAAAAAATTAGTTTAGAGTAAATTTGTCATAGGTGTATCAATTTGGGATTTTTGATAGTCAAAAAATTAGTTCGGAATAAATTTGTTACAGATGTACCAATTTGGGGTATTTCATAGTATTGACCCTTTAAATTATTAAGATAAAAAGTCTTGAGTTCTTTTTTTCATACACAACATGTTAGTTTGAATGTTAGCTTATATTTCATTTTAATTTAAGTTTTCTCTGTTGATTTGAAATACTGAAAAAAGGTAGAAGTTGAAATGCGTGAGAAATTAAAAGAAGGGTGGTGTATAGGTTGGGAGGATAATGCACTGCCCAAGTTCTTAGCTCTATCTATCATTTACTTTTCGCGTTAAAATTGTCTAGGTTTTTCTTGAAGAAATTAAATAATAATGGAGAGTTAGGGTGCACATAGCAATGATTCTGTACCCGAGAACTGATTCTGCTTAGAAATGATTCTTTTTTATTCTGTGCCCGGAAACTGATTATGAGCATTTGAAAGCGTTTGGTAACGGCCCAAAATTTTCATTCCTGAAATAATAAAAGAACAGAAATACGTTTGGTAATAACATAAAATTTCTTTTTATTAATAATATTTTAATAATATTTTAAATATTTTAATATTTCTTTCTTTTTTTCTTTTCTTTTTTTCTTCTCCTCCTTCTTGGACATGGCTGGTAAAATATTTTTTTTTATTAATAATACTTTTATTAAAAATAATTTTTTTATTTTTTTGGCCATGGCCAGTAAAATATTTTTTTATTAATAATATATTTTTATTTTTTTGGCCATGACAAGTAAAATATTTTTTTTATAAATAATTTTTTTTATTAATAATATTTTTTGATTAAAATATTTTAAAAATATTTTTTTCTTTTTTTTCGCCATGGCCTAGTCGCCAGCTATGGCTAGTAAAATATTTTTTTATAAATAATTTTTTTATTAATAATATTTTTTGATTAAAATATTTTAATAAAAATATATTTTTTCCTTTTTTTTTGCCATGGCCTGGTCGTCAGCCACCATCGGTAAAATATTTTAATTAAAAATATTTATTTTTATTTTTTTCACCATGGCCTGGTTGCTGGCCATGGTTGGTAAAATATTTTTTTTTATATTTGACGACGGCGAGGTCTCGCCAGATTTGGGCGGCCTCGCCGTCGCTGGGCGAGGTAGACCTTGCCATGGCCAAGCTCGCCTAGCAACGACGAGGCCTTGCCCAGATCTGGCGATGCCTCGCCTCGCTAGGCGAGCTTGACCTCGCCCTAGCCATGGCAAGGTCGACCTTGCCCGGTGACGGCGAGGTCCACCTCGCCGGCCTCAGCCTCTCCCCGGTCGCTAGACCGGTGACTGGGGAAGAAGATAGGGAAAAAAAAGGAGAAAAAAATTTCGAAAAATAATAAAAAAATATTAAAAATTGCCATGTCAGCTGGCGTCCACGTCAGCGCCAGCTGATTAAAAGTCGCCGGATGGACTGAATTGGCACAATTGTAAAAGATTTAGGACTGAATTGGCAAAAAAAAAAGGTTTAGGACTGAATTGGCACAGTTGTAAAAGGTTTAGGACTTTTTTGGTAATTTTCCCGCCACAAAACCTAAAGTAATCTCCTTCCTTGCACTCGGTTTATAACTAGTTTAATCCCTGTGCCGTTGAAACATAAACCCCATAGTCACATGATGTGTGAAATTTCAGGACGCGCATTGCGAGGACTTAAAATCAATAATTTATGTTCTGAATTTGATTTTACTTGGAGTTTAATTGAAAGGCTTATTGGGATTTTCACACAAAAGTTTATATTAATGATTCTTTTTCATTTTTTTTTATCAAGATGATTATTAGTTTTCTCGAGAAGTAAATAAGGACACAAAGGAGCCTAGAAGCAAACACGTACCGTGCATTATCTATGGAGATCTCTTAAAACTAAGATAATTTTAGAGTTTCAAAATTAACAACTTCGTTTTGCCCTAAAATTAAGTTCAGTCCAAGTGAATATCAGAAAATTGAACCAACAGATCATGGCATTCCGTGACAACCACACGGAGTATGATCTTTTCACGGAGTATGATCTATGGACTTAAAACACTTATCAAAATTGAACTATCTGACTCGAGAACTAAGCATTCGTGTTTTTTGAAGCGATGTGTTTTAGGGTTTCTACGAGCGAGGGATAAATGTTTATGGATTTAAATTGTGTTTTAGGGATAATTTTAGGTTTCCTTCCCACTCGATGATGGATGCGGCAATATTTTAGTCAATTGGCAATTATTCTAACGTAAGAAAATTAGATTGATTGAATAGAGAGGGATAAATGGATTCGATGATGGATGTCACTATACTTAGTAATCTTTGTAGTAAATCGTTCTTAAGATATTTGATGTAATTGTTTGTTTCGCAAATCGATGATGGAAATATTTTTCATCAATAAATTTTTCTAAATGATATAAGTAATCATTTACTTCGACTCGCGATCGACTCTCCATAATTAGTGAGGCGATAACTCGGCATGGAGAGCTTGATTGCGAGATATAAAATTATATGGTTTGGCAATAATGAAAATGAAGTCGAATTCCATATCCCATCAAAAGATGGTTGCAACTTCTTAAGAGAAAGAAATCAACCAACTACCCTTCTTCTCACCAACCATTCCTATCGAGTGAAACATCACATGACCATTCCAAGTCCAAATAGTTGATCCTGCCACATCCATAACCTTGACTCCGTTGGGATAGACAATTTCATGTTCGCAAAATCCATACATATCAAAAGGATACTCTCCAGCTAACCTCGGGTAAAAATGGATCTTCCATGTGCGTATAAAACGAGCACTCATGATGTCAACATGATCTCCGGGCATTAGCTCCCTGTCGAGCATGATGACTTCGAGCATATAATCTTTCGCAATACACCTAAAAGGGACATCTGAGGTGTTCTTGATTCGACATATTTAGCTCAAGAACACTGTTTTTAGCACAAGGGATAACGGTTTTGCATAAACGACACAAGCTGAAACGATCTCCTTGATGGCTCTTTGGAAGCCCGCACAAATAGCTAAGATCATAAATTTTTTCAAGAGAAGTTCCGAATGATCGTGAGACAACTGTTTTCTAGGACAAACTTGGCATAGGGTTGTATATGAATGCATAGGTAGACTGCAAAAAAGAAAAAGAAAAATTATGAAGCGAAAAGAACCGGTAGATATGATCTTTTCTTTTCTCGTGCATCTATTACCATACCCACTTCAACTTATACAAACAAAAAAGAATTACAAAGAGGACAGTACAAAAAGCAAACAGATAAGTCTGATCTTGAATGTTGTTCACCTTGTTCAGCCTTTTGCTTGGCCTGCATTAAAGTAGCCCTAAGATGGCTAAGACCCACCTTCCTTGCACAATTGTTGTCCTTCTTGTTCTTGTGCTATTGCTCAATTGTCATCTAAATGATCGCTCCAGTTATCCTCATCTCCCGTGTGCGCGGAGCCACTTAACCTGTTCGAAGCATCGTCTCGAGACCAATCCTGCTCTCAACAGCAATCCCTTTCGCAATTGCAGCCTATTTTTCGCTTTCTACCTCTGCCTCTGTCATCATTAAGTCCCAAACTGTGTTCACTGAAACTCGATCCGGCCCCTCTAGTCTTCACACCGTTGGCTCCAATCACACATCCAATAATAGTCTTAAGCCAAAACACAACATTGTCAGCAACACTACCACAGGGGAATACGAAATCTCATTAGAATAAACATAAACAGCGAAACCCATTAAAAGAAAGTAGTCGCGTTCTGCGTTGGATCAATCTGAAAAACCAAATTTTCTTTTCGCACATGGAGATAATAATCAATGGCATCTTCAGTAACACAACCTGAAACCTATGTAAAAGCAAAATTGACTCGCAAACCTCAACAGCCGCGTCTCTTGAACCGTAGATGCCAGACATGTTGCAGACTTACACTAAAGCTATCCTCGTCGTCGAGTGTCTTCTCCTACTTTTCTTCCATATATCTCTTGTAGTGGTCTGAGAGAAACAGAAATATTTACCAGATATATCGGATTTGGAACCTGGATCCAAGATTAGGTTTGTCATTGGAGGAGACCTGATCCAATTTAAAAAAAATTTAAAGTTGGTGTTTGCAGGATACAGGCTCAGTCCTACCCTGAAATCTGCACGGCATTTTCGTTTAAGCGTTTGGATTAACAATCAATACTAACTTAATTTTCAAAAATAAAGATGCATGGCCAAATTTTTTTTAGATAAAACAAATAAGGTGGAGCTGGACTCGGCTCCATGTCTCACCAAGCAGGAAGTGGTTAGAATTGTTATATGTCAACAAAATTGTTATATATCCCATCTTCCTTGTTGAAGCAAAACCTAGACACATTATTTTTATTATATAATTTTTTTAAATATTGTAGTTAACTCCTCAAAAAGCTAATTCAAAATATTATAATAATCCTTAATTTAAGTGTAGATGCCAAACATGTTGCCGACTAACATCGAGTGTCTTCTCCTTCTTCTCTTCCATACATCTCTTGTCGTGCCCTGAGAAAAACCGAAATATCTACTAGATATATCCGATTTGGAAGATCAGATTGGTTATCGGAGGAGACAGGTTCCGATTTTCAAAAATTTAAAATTTGGTGTTTGCAGGATATAGGTTAAAGCCTACCCTGAAATCTGCACGGCCTTTTCATTTAAGTGTTTTGATTGACAATCAATACTAACTTTCCAACTGAAAAAGTAAGATTTTTTTTTGGTCGAAAACTGAAAAAATAAGATGCATGCCCAAAAATTTCTAGAAACAACAAATTAGGTGGACCTTGGTGGAGCAAACCTAGACACATATTTTTGAAATGGCAGTTAACTTTTTTGATGTTTTTTTTAATATAAATTATGAATATCGACTAAAAGTATGCTTGCTTGATTGTGAGAATTTTTTCAAGACTTATAGTGATCCATTTTACACTGAAACACCTTAAAAAGCTAAATCCAAAGATTATTATAATCCTTAATATAAGTTTATTCTCGCTGATGGGAAATGGATTCCTAAATATAATGTAAAAAACACGAAAAACGTGCCAATTCTCTACTTGAATCACCAATCGTACGGAGTATATTACATAAACGAATATACCTCTTTCCATAGATTAAATGCACCTATTGCAGCTTCTAGAGAGAACAATCCTTCAATTGTCGAACAAAGTCCCTTTTTACTTTGTTTTGAAGTGAGAGTAAGTGTTTTTGATGAAAATAAAATGATACGCACACCAACATACGTATCTATCTTCTTCTCACTTTTGTGTCCAGAAAAAAACTGCCAAATGCAATTATTTTCTTTCATGGGATGGGTTAACCCATCATTGGCGGCCCATTATTCACAAAACCTATTATCTCCCACTCGCACATGGTGGGCTAAACATTAACTCTATCTTCTTTGCAATGTTCATACTAGTAAATAATCCGTTTGACCAGCATACTATGAGAGCTCGTTATCATGCATTTGTTAGGAATACACAGCAGCTCAAATTGGGCATAACGTTTTAGAGTAGATAAAGTATGCAGTACCATAGATCAATCAGTTACATTTATATCTTTTTTAATCTCTTTTAGTATCTCGTATATTGTATTCACAATTATGATTTACTCAAAATCATAATTGGTCGACTTATGAATACAAAAAATAGGATGTGACATCATAAATAAATTGATCTTCCTCTTTCCTTAAACCTCTCTATTTCAGTCCAGCACGCTTTTCTAGAAATGTCCCATTAGATCGAATCATTCATTACCATTAGCAACACTTTAAGATAGCGAACACTGAATAGAAACTTTGAGAATAAGTCAGAGTCGTGAGGGCACTAAGGGCTCGTTTGGTAACGTGCTAAACAATGAAAATTTCTGTTCTTTTGTTCCCAGAAATAATTTGGGAACAGAAATGCGTTTGGTAAACTTTTTGTTTTCGAGCACATTTTTGCAAAAATTTGTGTCCAGAAACAGTTTTGGAAGAGAAATAAGAAGTAAAAAAAGTTGTTTCTTGTTTCTCGACACAATTTTGAGAATGAGTCCTTTTTTTTTCTTTTTTTTCCTTTTCTTCTTTGTGTTGTTCTTCTCTAGGATATGGCCGGTCGCCGGCAGCCATGAAAAAAAAGATATTATTAATAAAAAAAATATTTTATTGGCCATGGCCGGCGATATGGCAAAGAAAAGGAAAAAAATATTTTAATAAAAAAATGTTAATAAAAAAAATATTTTACCTGCCATGGTCGGCGACCAGGCCATGGTAAAAAAAAGGGAAAAAATATTTCAATAAAAAATATTATTAATTAAAAATTTTTTAAAAAATATTTTACCAGCCATGGCTTGCGACCAGGCCATGGAAAAAAAAGAAAAAAATATTTTAATAAAAAATATTATTAATAAAAATGTTAATAAAAAAATATTTTATTGACCATGGCCGGCGATCAGGCCATGGAAAAAAAGGAAAAATATATTTTAATAAAAAAATATTATTAATAAAAAATGTTAATAAAAAAATATTTTACCGGCCATGGAAAAAAATAAAAAATATTTTCAATAAAAATATTTTTTAACAGAATATTTTAATAAAAAAATATTATTAATAATAAAAATATTTTACCAGCCATGACAAAAAAAAAATTTTAATAAAAAAATTTTACCGGCCATGGCCAAAAATAATAAAAAAATTATTTTTTAAATAAAAGGATTATTAATAAAGAAATTTTTTACCTGCCATGGCCAAAAAAAATAAAAAAAATTATTTTAATAAAAATATTATTAATTAAAAAATATTTTACCGGCCATGGCCAAGAAGGAGGAGAAGTAAAAAAGAAAAGAAAGAAATATTAAAATATTTAAAATATTATTAATAAAAAGAAATTTTATGCCGTTTCCAAATGCATTTTTGTTCTTTTACTATTTTAAGAATAGAAATTTTGAGCCGTTACCAAATGCCTTCAAATGCTCAGAATCAGTTCCTGGGCACTGAATAAAAAAAAACATTTCTATTCAGAAATAGTTCCTAAGCACAGAATGGTTGTCATGCGCAGCCTAAATGAGGAATTCATATCCTCAAGAGTCTCACACGGTATAAAGTTAAGATCAAAAACTTTTGCCACTCTTATCGGTCGACTCATGCATACATAGTATGAAATACGTATTACGGTATTAACTCATTTCCCATGGAGCGTATGTCTTTACATTCAATACCGTAAAAATGATAGTTTAGACATACTCAATGTCTAAACTTGAGTTCACATATCTACTTTTCTAAAGAATCCATTAGAATTCACATCTGGCATCAAAGACAAATAAAGTAAAATATATGGACTATTTTACTTTTGGACATAGTAAATATTATGTCTTCATATTAACACTTAGTTAATGCGACATTTATATTTTAAGCTTGAGTTCTCTATTATCACTTAGATAATAAGCCTAAAAATTATCTTATCTCTACTTATCATACAGTAAGTAAAGGCGATTACTCGTGTGAGTGAATTAATCTTATCTGTCCGACATACTTTCTTGATATAATACACTAAGTATTAAGATGCATAAAAAAAAAATTATAGGCATTAACAATGATATAACAATTTCATTTAAATGTGAACATTCAGGGAAATTATAATATTCAGTACATTAGCATCTACGCAGTCCTAGAGATTTTACATGACCAATGAAAACATCTATAGGAATTGGTTTCATCATAGGAACTGCTATCATTCTATGCGTAGATATGTACTGCAGGTTCACATCTTTTCGTACTACCATATCTTTAATAAAATTGTACTTGGTATCTATATGTTTGGTCTTGCCATGATATTTCGGATCCTTGGTGTATGCTATTGCTGCTTGGCTATCACAATTGACTAATAATGAGCTTGCAACATGCTCAATAACACCTAAATGATCCAAAAATCTCTTAAGCCAAACTCCTTCTTATACTGCTGCCGACAATGCCACGAACTCGGCTTCCATGGTGGATAATGCTATGCATGTTTGTTTCTTACTGCTCCAAGATATAACACCATTATTCAGTAAGAATGCAAATCCAGAGGTAGATTTCCTTTTGTCTAAATCTCCTCCCCAATCAGCATCTGAGTAGTCTTCAAGTCGCAGATCTTTTCCTTGATAACTCAGAGAATAATCAGCATTATCCTTTAGATACCTCATGATTCTTTTGATGGCTTTCCAATGTGCTTGACCTGGATTGGATTGGTATTTACTTACCATTCCAACTGCAAAACATATGTTAGGTCTTGTACACATCATAGCGTACATTAAACTCCCCACTGCACTAGAATAAGGAACGCGTTTCATTTGTTCATTCTATTGTGGAGTCTTAGGACACAACCTACGACTCAATCCTTCACCTTTTGCAATAGGAGTATCCATGGGTTTACAGTCATGCATACAAAATCGTTCAAGAACTTTGTTGATATAAGTCTATTGCGAAAGAGACAATAATTTCTTGAAACGATCTTTTGAAATCTTAACTCCAAGAATATATGCAGCTTCACTCATATCTTTCATCTCAAAACTGGACGATAACCAACTTTTAACAGTATTAACCAACTCCATATTGTTTCCAGCAATCAGTATGCCATCAAAATATAATGATAAGATCACAAATTGATATTTGGATCATTTGATATATATGCAATGATCTTCATCAATCATTGTAAAATCATAAGCCACTATGGCATTATGAAAACGCGTATACCATTGTCTTGAAAACTGCTTAAGGCCATGTATCGATCTCAAAAGTCGACATATTTTTTATTCTTGGCCTTTCAAAATGAAGCCAACGGGTTGCTCAATGTAAATTTCTTCTTCTAATCCTCCATTTAGAAAAGCAGTTTTTACATCCATTTGATGTAATTCAAGATCCATACTTGCCATTATTGCCAGAATAAGGCGAATTGAGGTAAATCTTACTACAGGAGAAAAAGTTTCCTTATAATCAATTCCTTCCTGCTGATTATACCCTCTCACCACGAGACGAGCCTTATATCTTTCTATTGAGCCATCAGCTTTTCGCTTTATTTTGAGAACTCATTTGTTCCCAATAGTTTTGCGTCCTTTTGAAAGATCAACCAGTTCTCAAACATGGTTTGACTTCATTGACTCCATTTCTTCTTCCATTGCATCTATCCATTTTTCCTTATTAGGGCAACATAGAACCTCATTTATATTCCTTGGCTCATCTTCATCTTGTAGAGCGATTATAAAGATTTCTCCTTCAATGTCAAAACGTCGTCGGGGAATACTTTTGCGACTTGTTCACCGTACGGGAGATTATACACGTGGGACATCATTCTCCATTACGCTCCCACTTGGATTAAATAATGACGATATTATCTCATCAAACGGTTGCAATTGAGATTGAGTCAAATTTAATTCCTCATTGGTCACATTACTCCAACTTGGACGAACTTTATCGATTTCATTATCAGGATCCAAGGTTTCAAATAGTGAGTAGTCTTCACCTATTTCGCCCTTCTTAGGAAACTCATTCTCTAAGAATGTGACATCTTGTGATTCAAATTCAGTTATACTCAAACTTTCTTGCTCACCTCTAAACACATACCTTTTTGAGTGCTCTGAATATCTTACAAAAATACTTTTATTGTCTTTGGAACCCAGTTTTCCATATTTATGAGAGGGTTCGTGAGTATAAGCAGCACAACCCCAAGGTTTAAAAAAACTTAAATCGAGTTTTCCAAATATACATAACTCATGCGGAGTGGAAATAACTGATTTAGAAGGCACATGGTTAAGTATATAGGCAGCAGTTAACAAAGCATCACCCCAAAAAGTGATAGACAAGTTAGCTTGTGCCATCATAGACTTAACCATTTCCAATAGGGTTATATTTCTCCTCTCAGCAACATCATTTTGTTGAGGAGTGTATGGAATAGACAACTATTTTTCTATTCCTTTTTCATTACATAAATTTCTAAACTCATCAGATAAATATTCTCGATCTCGATCAGATCTAAACGTTTTTATTGTCTTATCTAATTGATTTTCTATCAAGTTCATAAATTTCTTGAAGCAACTTAATGCCTCAGATTTATAGAAAATCAAATAGACATATCCAAATCGAGTATAATCATCTATGAATGTGATGAAATATACAGCCCCATGCCTTGCTCTTACATTCATTGGACCACAGATGTCAGAATGAATTAATTGCAAAGGAAATACAGCTCATGTATCTTTTCTGAATGGTTTCCTTGTTGTTTTACCGGCCAGGCAATGCTCGCAAATAGGCAAGTCAACTTTTTCAATATTGCCTAATAAGCCATCTTTGGCTAATCTTTGTATTCGTTGTTGGCCAATATGACCAAGTCTAGTATGCCACACATTCACATCATTTTCATAGGAATTGGAAGATGCAAATAGGGAATAACAAACGTTAACATCACCACAGTTAACATTTAATACAATAAAACCATCCAAAAAGTATCCACAACCATAGAAATTTGTATTTAAATACAAATCAATACCACCATTATGGAAGTTCAAATTAAAACCAAGTTTAATCAACACTAATACAGACATCAAATTCCGACGAATCTCCGGAGCATATAATACGTCATGTAGGAATAATGTACGTTCACTGCGCATCATCAACTAGCAGGTGTCAATTCCTTTAACTTCAACTTTAGAGTTGTTCTCTATATAGATCCATTTTGTTCCAGTCGAAATCTGTTGGAACTCCATAAAGGCATCTTTGTCCTTTGCTACATGGTCTGTTGCTCCCAAATCTACAGTCCACAAAGGATTAGACTCAGTTAAAAAATACAGAATTCGACACATAGATAAAGTTCTCAAAAATATAAGGGGAGTTTACCTTCTTTGGCTTGCCACAATCACGAGCGAAGTGGCCTTTCTTGCTACAGTTGTAGCATTTCACTCTCGACAACTTCTTACCAAAAGAACACTTTCCTTTGTCATGTTGATTAAATTTAGGTTTTTTACTCGAAGAACTTGCTCCCTTACCTTTCCACTTCATGAACCTTTTGACGCGCTTGTACCCGAAGCCCCATGTGAGCTAGAACCAGCATAATAGATATTGGTTTCTGGTTTCGCCTCTATGAGGCGATCCTCTTCTAACTCAAGATGACGCATGGCATCTTCAAAGGTCTTGATGTTTTCATTATGGGTTAGGTGCACCTTCATGTGCTCCCAGCTTTGAGGCAAGGAACGGATCACTGCTTACACTTACTGTTCATCAGTTAGAATGTGTCCAGCATCTTTCAGCTCAATGATCATGTTTGACATCTTTCTCAGGTGTTGTTTCATGGACTGACCATGAGATTTTTTATACGAGTCAAACCTTATAGTGAGCTGTCTTAGCTTGGTCACCGACGTATGACCAAATCTTGCTGCCAATGCTTCTCACATTTTCTTGGCATTCTCAAACCGCCTGAACTCTCGCATGATATCATTTTCCATGCTACTCAGTAACGTGATGCGAGCAATCGAGTTCTTATTCTTCCATGCAGCAAATGTATCTTTGTCTCTCTTATGCTGTGCAGTGTTCCCATTCTCAGGTTCTTCCATAAGTTGGTTAAGAGCTTCTAGCCCTTTTTGTTCTTCTAGCATATATTGGATTTTTATGTTCCATATTTCATAATTTTCCTCGTTCAATTTCTCTCCTTTATTCAATTCAATTACGATGTTCTTAGTTGCTAAAGTCATGGTATCTGAACATTTCAGACATATAGCACAAATTATTAATGCCACTCATTTATGCATCAATTTTACACAAACTGAATATATTAACGAATAATTTCACATAATTTTTAGATTCGAAAGTTCACAATGTTCCCAATCATCATTTAAAATCATAATGTGAAATTATTGTTAATATAATCATTAAGGTAAAATTATGTTCTTTAAAGTTACTAAAAACTTTTAAAACTCTTACTCAACCACATGATATTAATAAGACATATATTGTAATATAATAGCACCATAAACTATTCATAACAAAAAAAAAATCCATCGACATATATTCATTAAAATTATTTACATGAGAAATAAATCCATCACAGGAAAGAAACAAGAATACCAACATAAGTAATAATATCTACCTAGGATATCTAAAACCAAACTAAAATAAAAAAAATCAACCGTCTATCAATTTCCTATAGACAGGGAAAGATTCATAAAATTCTTAGAAAACCAATCTTCTTCTTTGACAATCAAGAAAAGACTGTTAGGTATTCCTTAGGCTTTCTCCATGGCGTATTCATTCTTCGCCAAGTTGTATTCATCCCTAGGGTCGAAGTCTTTGTTGCCTCAATCCTATAATGTTCTCTCACAAAAGCCACATCAAGTTTTTTGTGGTTTGGGACCACATTGACCTCCTATAGACGATGCAACATCTTTTTCCATTCAGATGGAAGTGTGTTGATAAGAACATTCATCTTTTCAAAGTACGGCAAACGGTAACCTTTCCAGATGATGTCTTGTATCATCTTATTGATCTTGACCACGTGATTAGCCAAATCACCATTTTCCCATCGATAAGCATCTAACTCGGCTCTCAATGTTGCAAGTCTTTCCTTTTGCTCAGGCATCCTAACCATAATAGGAGTTCGAAATCTTCGTACCATCTTTCTTGCAACAAATGTAGAAAAAATCAAATGATTTTTATTCATAATTCATGATACTTGCAAAAAACACATTTTGCACCCCTTCAGTTTTTTTTTTTTGGTGGTCAACGCCTGTCAACAATGGTCAACGCCGGTCAATAGTCAACGGATGATCGGGTCAGGTCAACGGGTCAACAGGTTCGGACCATGGGTCAGAACCGGTTTGGGTTGGATTGGGTCAGGCATGTCGGGTCGAGCCTTTCGATCCAAAAGTAACCGGCGTGGCTGACGTCAGCCACGCCCACACATGCGCACACATGGTGTGTGTGTCGCATGTGTGCGCAACAACCGCTACGCACGTGCGACGCACGTGTTGGCGAAGCCGCCGATTGCGGCGGCGCGTGGGGGCGTGTCCGGCGTCCCCCAGCGACGTGTTACCTATCGTTTTACTCATCTCGACGAGCACTATGACCCTACACTTTCAAAAATAAATTTTGACGCACGAAAATCGAGAAACAACCTCGAACAGTACGGCTAGGTGTCGGTTTTTCGTACCGGAGCATTCGTCGGCGCCGTTTCACAAATTCCGGCCATAATCCGTTTTATAAATATATGCAGCGATCAGGAAACAAGAATACATGCTCTGATACCAATGATGAGAAACAGATTCCTAAATATAATGCAAAAAATGCGGAAAACGTGCCCATTCTATACTTGAATCACTGATCATACGAAGTATATTACATAAACGAACATACCTCTTTTCCACAGATTAAATGCACCTATTGCAGCCTCAAGAGAGAACAATTCTTTTATGGTCGAACAAAGTTCCTTTTTGCTTTGTCTTGAAGTGAGAATAAGTGTTTATGATGAAAATAAAATGATACGCACACCAACATACATATCTATCTTCTTTTCACTTTTGTGTCCAGAAAATAACTATCAAATGCGGTTATTCTTTTTCATGGGCTGGGTTAGCCCATCATGGGCGGCCTATTATTCACAAAACCTATCACTCGCCAATTGTAAAATAATAGGAATTATCTTTGTGATTTACGATAGCAATTATCTTCGATAAGTTATTTCACTGAATATTTCAAAAATTTAAAGTGAAGGACCCTTAATTTTGTTTTACATGATTGTTAACGTGTAGTTATCCAAACTAAATATTAAAAAAGTTATCTATAATTATGCGTTTATCACATGGGAAATTATTAAAGACTTGCTGACGGATGAGGAGGTGAGGAAGCATAGCTGCGTGAAGGTCACCACCAACAGTGTCCTGCTCGACAGCGTGGGGAGGCCGGGGCCGGTGGGCTCTATGATCCGGCGCCGGGGAAGCCGGACGAGAGAATGGCGTGAGTGTCTGTTGCTTTTTTTTTAATTTGTTTTTCGTTTTTTTTTTAAATCTCTCTACGGACCTTCCATCCACAAACCTGAGTCGGCTCTCGCTCAGGTCCCCTCACTATCACTCTCCTTAATCCATCGACGCTCGACTGAGTCGCTCGCGCCCCTCTCGCTTGACTCTCAGGGAGTTGACGTCCGATCGGAGGGATCGCAGGTCGTTAACGGCGAGGATGAAGTCCTGGTCGTGGGCCTTGCAGACCTCCTTGATCTTGGACTGCTTGGGGCGGCCGAAGTGGCGGAGGAGGTGGAGGAGGGTGTCGGGCTTGCCAGAGGCGAAGGCCCTGCGGCCGAGGTCCTCATTGTTGGAGATGGCAGAGGAGAGGAGGAGCTGGTCCTGCTTGTTGGCGGAGTCCCCGCTGTCCGCTGCAGCGACGGGGACCTCCTTGCGCCGAGGCTTGGTGGCAGATTGCATCTTCTGCTTCAACGCGGTGTCTGAGAGTGTCTCTCTCTAGAAGCGATGGAGAGAGAGAGAGAAGTCTTTTCTCTTCTGTGGAGCGATGGAGAGAGAGACAAAGGGCGTCTTTATGGATGGTGGTTTGACGAAAATGACACTAAAATGCACTGATCATTCTTTTTTTTGCTGGAAATGCAGTGATTGAGGATGGGCAGAATGGCAATTTGATGGAGGTGGATGTACGGCCATTGGCCCACCCGGGAATTAGACCGGACAGGTTAGTCGGATATGGTCTCTAGGACCATATGGTTTCTTGATTCTAAAGAATGGAGAACCGGCCCACTGGTCAGGTTTCCATTTCTAGGACGGGACTGGATTGTCCGATAACTGATCGTCCCATATACTCGTCATGCTATATGCGGTCATTAAGTTTGGGAAAAACTCATTTTTAATTGAATTGTTACACTAAGTGTGATAGCTATATCGATGCCACATGGTGTAATTGTCACACAAAATACATTCTTTTGATAAAAGATAGTCCTTTTTATATGATGGATTTCGCGGGAGTTTTTTGCCGAATACCGTAATAAGATTAACATCATAGCATTTGATTGATAATTCTCTATTGCTTCTGACTTTTTGTTCTTAACATTATAGCATTATACCAACCCACACCCAAGTCCGTAGACTCCTTAGTCACAACTGCCAAATTTCACTTGTTTTATTAGTTGTGCAAACTGATGGTAATTCTTTCCAAAGTACATGGACATATTAACTGTATAAATTTAATTTTCTATGAGCTTAATTGCAGATTTTTTCAACACTTGCATATCATATTTTTCAATTTTTCTAATAACATTCAACTTACGAACGAGGGTTTTTAATTGGGAAAGTACCAAAAGAATCATAATGCTACAATGCAATAACAATTCGAATTTTTTGGCTAGACTAATCATCGTGATTATTAGGAGTGTTAATAGTGAGGTTCAGTTCGGAATTTTAGGAAAATCGAACCGTTTGGATATGTGCTTGCTATGAACCAAAAGGCCACACGAACTGAATATGATCCGAACCGAAAACGCAATTCAGTTCGGATCGGTTCGGTTTTCCTTTTTTCTTTCTGTGCTTCTCCCCTTTGCACCCTCCCCTTCGTGACCCAGCCCGACGACATGGCCACGTTGTCCCCGAGCTTGCCATAGCCCCTCGCCGTAGTTGCTTTACTGAACTCCATCATATCGGCCACCATCGCATCGGCTCATGCAAAGTCTGTTCTTTCTGGGGGGGAAGAGGAACAGGAGGGGAGGTGGAAGACGACCCTCCCTCGCGGCCGTTGCCGGACCCCAAAACGCAGCGCAACCTTTCTAGTAAAGTATGGATTTCCAATGCAGCATTTGAGGACTTTTCACGCACGATAGAAACAAATTGGGCGTCAATTCAGTCTCAAAGGGATGTTTAGATGAGTTGCGAAAATTACCAAAAACTTCCTAAACCTATTGCACTTGTGTCAATTTGGTCTTAAATCTTTTAATTGTGCCAATTAAGTCTATCCGGCTTATTTTGGCCGGAAATTAATAATATGGACGCTAGTCGTCCTATGTGGCACGGTCGGCGATGACTTGAAATTTTTTTTGAAATTTTTTATTTTATTTTATTTATTTGTTAAGGGCCGACCGAGGCTTGACGACCCCCACCTGCCACTAGGTGAGGGCCTATGAGCCATCGCTGGCCGCTAACAAGGGTTGGCAGCCCTCACTAGCCACATGTGGGGGCAACAAACCCCCAACGGCCAGTGAAGGAGGGCTTGCGGCCCTTGCTCTTAGCTGGTTAAGGGTCATGACCCTCGCCTCAGCGGGGGAGGACTTGCAGCCCTTGCCTAATGCTTGGCAGGGGTTGTCGAGCCTTGGCCAGCTGCTGGCGGCTTCCTGCGGGTCCTTAATAATAAAAAAAGAAAAGAAAAAGATTAATAAAAAAAAGCTTAATTTATTTTACAAGCAATTAAAAAACTTTCACGTCATCATTGATCATGCCACGTAGGACGACCGACATTCACGTCATCAATTTCCGACCAAAATTTGTCAAGTGGACTCAATTGGCAATATATGAAAAGGTTCAGAACTCAATTGACACAATTGAAATGTTTAAGACTGAATTGGCATAAGTGCAATATGTTTATAACTTTTTTGGTAATTTTGCCTCAATAAGTCAACATATGAAAGCAAGTTATGTGCAACTTATTAATGTCTTGCATAGAATTTAATTTTTTAAAATTTGATTCATTCCTTCTCTTATTCCAAACAACTATGGAAAGTAGTGGAGTTACACTATACATAATTTAAACCGGAAAACGTTAATTTTTTTTTTTTTTTTAAGATGAGAGAGACGAATAGTCAACTTGTGGGGGTAAGATATAAGTGCAAAATACAGTATGTCGTCTATACAAAAATCACGAACATTGCGAACTAAATGTCTCGCTCTACAGGAACAATTGTCTAAAAAGTCATAAACATATTGTACAGTTAGTCTTAAACCTTTTAATTGTGTTAATTTAATCCTAAAAATTTTTACTATTTGATAATTTAGTCCTAAATCTACTATACGACGATCAATTTAGTCATAAACATATTAGTTGTGTCAATTTAGTCATAATCATTTTGAAAATTTATTAATTTAGTCTTAAACCTATTATTTGGATAATTGATCGGAAGAACTACATTGGCACATCAACAGGTTTAGGACTAAATTGGCATATCGTTAAAATGTTTAGGATTAAATTGGCACAATTTAAAAGATTAAGACTAAATTGGCAAATTGTGAAAAAAAAAATTTGAAGTAAATTGACACAATTAAAAATGTTTAGGACTAAATTGGCCGCCGAGCAACAGATTTAGGACTTTTTGAACAATTTTCCCAATTTTCACACATCAAGAAGCAATATTCTCTTTGGTTGAATAATTCTTTTCATATTGGTTCCAGAGGGTCACATTTCCGTTTGTTACAAGATTGGTGTTCCGTCGGTATTTTGAGTCTTGGCATTTCTTTTGCAAGTTCGTGAGCTTCCTATCGTCCTTGTTGGATATTCACGTTTTCCTTATGTCATTGTAGCTCATTTAGTGAAAATCAGCTTTTCTGGATAGCATAAGACAACGCTACGTCGCATTACGTAGCGTATGTGTGTCATTTATATGTTTGGATCCATCTGGTTTGCTCACTTTAATCTCTGCCCAGCAGCATTTCACACCCACAACCCCCCCCCCCCCCTCCTTTTTTTTAGCATGTTTAGATCTCATTGTATTTTCTTATACATTGATGTAGGCATGCATAAAAATTGATCTGTAGCTATGTCGGTGTCATTTTGTGAAGCAACATGCGGCCATATGCCGTGCTCAAAGCTATGGACAGTGTGCATATGGTCATGTTTGGCGCATTAGGCGAGCTCCGTATCGACAGTCGCATGTCTCAATGGTCTAGAGATGCGTCGGTTTAATTTCTAGTCATTTCAGTGTGATTTTTAGACTCATATCACACCTTAATGCTTGTCCATTTCCATAACATGCTGGCGAGTGATTATTTACTTTGTTTTTTAATCCCATTTCGTGTCTCTGGTGTGTTTCGGGTTGATATTCATTGGTCCCAAAAACCGGTAAGCGCACTGGGACTCCCAACTTTAAATATTCCAACATTCCTCCTTATATATAAATTTGGAAATATGTAATTGAAAAGGCAAATAGGGATCTAGAAAGATTTAAACTTGGGACATTCTGCTTTGATCCCACAAACACTATGTTGACACCTAAATTTTACTAATCATTTAGTCGTAATTTGCATAGAAAATTAGGGATTAATTTTTAACCCCTAAACAAAAATATTTAAATTGCATAACATATAGTTTATGTTCATTTTAATTTAGTCGCATTTTGCATCGGACCGGTGATAGCGAACGAGCTTAAATTTCATCGAATGGGACTCGGTTCGCTTGGAATGCAAGGGCCGGGAATTACAAGTCAAACGGGCTCAGTTGTTTTAATTTGAGCTTAATTCAGCCCATTTAAATTAGATTAAGGCCTAAGCCCAAGCCTAAGCCCATTAGGATTAGTAAGCCCATCTAATTGACCTAAGTTAGCACTATATAAACATGTTTAGGTCAGAATTTTGGGGGGACAACACATAATTCAGATCTGATTTTTAGAGAAAGGCAAGTGTGAGAGAGAAAGTGACGTCGCGCACCACCACCGGGGGCACGCCGCACGCCGCCGCACAGCCGTCGTCGCGCCTCAACCGCTCGCCGACGTCGCTGCCTTCCGCTAACGCTGCTGCTGATGATGTGATCAGCCGGTTCAAGCGGCTGAACCGACTGATCGGCGACTTCCTACGGCGATCCAGAACTTGCGGCAACACTCCTTGGCGTTTTCACATCACTGTGGTTGGCCGAGCTTTCTGAGACTTCTCCGTGTTGTTTTTGATCTGAATACGGAGGCCGGATCGCTCGATTTCGTGCCGGAGCATCGTTAAACAAGGTAAGTGCACTTGGACTTTGTTCTGTAAAATCGTGTACATAGAAACCAGTATGCTTGAGATGCCGATTTCAGCTCGTTAATATCAAAATCTTGTGAAGTGATGAACTAGAGAATCGTAAAGCACGTCTTAAACTTTGATTTGATATATCATATGCCTCAATCGGACCTGATTTGCTATGTCAAAACTATTTCGGAAGTTAGGATCAGAATCTGAAATATGATGTTGAAGTCTGTTTTGATAATGTTCTGACTGATGCTGTTCCGTGATTTTTATGATTTTCTATGATCATTTTTTGAAAAAACTTTCTTCACGAAAATTGTAGATCACATCTTTTTCTATTCACCATAAAATTTTCATAAAATTCCAAGCGTGTTAGCATGATACGATCTGCAACGTCATATATGCATGAATCTGATGACAGATCAGTTCCAGATTGATCTTCGTGTGTTCTTCAATTTTCATAAATTTGTGTGTTCGAAATCTGAAAAAGTTTTCTTCATGAAAGTTCATACTGAGATCGAGATCTTTCCATTGATATTAATTTCATCAAAATCGGAGGTCATTTGGATTTTCAAAAGGAATTTTCACAATCTGATCAGTATCTGTGTCCAGATCTGATTTTCATTCCTTTAGAATTCAGAAGATGTTTCTCCGAAACTGATAAAGTTGGAGATTATCTGCAAATTAGGTGATTGAACATTATCCTATATTTTTCAGAATATTTAATTTTCTAATTTGCATGTTTTGAATATTTCATAAATATCATGTGGATATTTAGATATCTTAGGATAATGTTCGATATATCCGCAATATTTGAAAATATTCAAAATTAGGAATCGTTCCTAATTTAGCAACGTATCTGGACGACTATCTGACCTTATTCCTAAGGTACGATACGCGGCGATACGGAAAATTATTATCCTATCCATAATCACTTGGATACGATAATGATCTTTATCTGCTTTCCAAATTTAAACGATCAACTTTCCGTCAATATCTATATCCCTATAGATATGACCGATAGTTCGATTTTTGTGCCTAATCCGAGTTTGAAACCAATTTGGCGGATCGCGTGGACGATTTGAATGTGGTTGCTATCCTTGTCTTCTTTTATTATTTGCTTTCCTTTAAAAAGAAAATTCAAAAAAATATCAGTTAGGATTTGAATTTGAGTTTTGCATGTTTAGGGAACCCTAAATGTATCTAAAAGATAGAGTAATTATTTAATTTAAATTAGGACTTGAGATAATCTATTTCCTAGTTTAAATTAAGCAATATTCTAATCTTATTAGATTATTTAGGTTATTTTTTAATTCCGAATTTTCATGAAAACCCCAAAAAAAGAATGAATTGCTTTATGGTAGATTATGATAGATTGCATTCTTAATTTAAGTAATTTATTATTTCGAATTTTAACAAAAATTCCAAAAATAAGTCATGTTAGGATATGTTAAGTCATCATAGGTTGCATGTTATTTTAGGCATATTTTTATTCCGAATTTCATTAGAAAATACCAAAAATAAATCATTTGCCTGCCATTAGAATTAGGTCACGTCGTCGCGTGACATATAGTTTGCATGCTAGGTTGCATTAATTGCATGTCATTTTTGCACGTCATTGCATATAGATTAGATTTCATTTAAATAAGTGAAAATCAAAAGAAAAATTGAGTGAATTGCTTGTTAATTAGAAATCATATTAGGATGTTAATGTGATTTTCTAGCTAACTATGCAGATGTTTGCGTTGTTTCGAGATAAGTAATTCTTCCAAACTTGCAATTTATTTAATGCTTTCCTGGGTGTTAAATTGGTGGTTTGCGCACCCGCATGAACACCTTACATGTTAGTAATTAAGTTGAAATGGATCCAAACTGCCTGCCAAAACATTTTTTGAAAAGAAAAGGTACCGAAAGGGCGTTAGACTAGATCTAGCGTAATCAAGTCCCCGAGCTTAGAATCTCTGGTTCGTAGGAATAAAACATATCTCCCTATGTTTTATTTAGGTTTCTAATCGACCTACCGTAAATTGATTAGTGGCGACTCCAAGCATAAAAATATTTGCATGTTAAAGACTTAAACCCTAAGTTGCGAATTGGTAGGGCTTGGGAGGGCCCGAGTTAAGATTAGTCTTAATAATCCATTAGCCCGAAAAATGAAAATTTTTTAGGTCGCGACACACTATTAATTATTTTAAAAATCTTAAATTATCAGATGAAAGTGTCATTTAATATTTAAATATAAACATCAGTGTCCTTTTAATGCATTTCTTGTTATTTGTGCTCGTTGGCCGCCATCGTTCAGCCAATGAATGGTGGAGGTTTGGCTTGGCATATAGACCGCCTCGGTATGTTTTGATGACCATTTGGCGTCGTTTTAGAGTATGGAGCGAGATGACTATAGGCGTGCTGTCCAGCCCATGTAATGGCGTGGACAGCGTGTTCGCACCAATTTTTACTTCAATATTTTGTGTTATGTTTATTTCGTTATCTCGGACATTACATCTAGTCATTATTATGTTCAAGTCATTTTTTTTACCATGAAAAAAAAGAGAGTAGAATAAAAGAATATTTATGTAACAAGGTAAAAAGAAAATTGGAGTTGCATTTTAGGACCTAGGTTAATCCGTGCTTATCAATACCTCAAAACCATCGCCTTTCCGAAATTTAATTTTGAGTTAGTGACAACGTTTAATTGTATTCAAACCTCAGAGTAGCCTTGTCCCGGGGTTTGATAGCGAGTCTTTGTATTCAAGAGATTGAAAGTAAACTGATTTCAAGAGCTTTTTCCCCAAACCGAATGCAGTTTTATTGAAGATATTTACAAATGGATTTTTCTGTCTAAGTACAATTCGAAGGTAGTATTAATGATGAACTTAAGCTTCAAGTAGGGATATCCAAGGCATAGCACTATTTTTAGCCTTCAAACGATTTGGTTATTCAATTAGTGCAAAAGGCGGTGTAGTAAACCGTAACTAAGCCAATTTTGTAAAGTATCACTCCAGCAATTGATTTTGTCTCAACCAACTCCCTATACTAAACTGTTAAATATGTCTTGAATTTTATGTATTCGGTCCAATTTATTGTCCGACCCGACATATTTTTTGTGCAACCCAAAAGTGGAGAAAAAATTGAGATTTAGTTCACGAAGCAGAGGGTTGGGCCGATAGGCCCTATTTATACTGTGGCTAAGTTTTTTCATCGATTAAGAGAGATTTTCGTTTTGGGAGATATTTGTGAGGCGTGAGGTTTTGTTAAGTCGTTTTTTCGACTTCTGAAAATTGTACTATCTTTGATTATAGTGGAATCTTATTTTGCCTCGATCGTGGACGTAAATCACCTTATGATCGAACCATGTAAATTCTTGTGTTTTGTATTTGTGTTTCTGCATTTGTTTTGAACACTAAACATATTTGAATCGAATTGGTTCCCCTGCTCTCATTATTGATGATAATATTTTGGTGTAGATGTCGAACACGTACTGTTTACGTGCCCATTCCGAGGCATTTTTGTTCGACAGTCTTAGTTTGTCCCAAAAGAAAAACAAATTCAAGTGCGATTAGATCCAACCCTAGTCCCCTATCCGGAAATTGTTAAGTGAAATTTGGAGAAGTACTGCGCCTCACTAGGTAAGGGGAAAACCTGAATTTTTCAAAGCAGAATAAAAAGGGCCCTTCAAATGGGCCATACATGGCCACTGGAGCTGCACGGGTTGGACTTCCCGGGCTAATATTGCAGCTGCGATGCGGGCAAGGGGGCAATTGATTCAAATGCGTAAAATGCAGTTTTGGTCAAGACAGTTATGAGCTTTCGACAAATGAGAGAGAGATATTTACTGATTTAAACACTGATTCATTAATAGAAAATACCTAAAACAAGCACTTAAGTGGAAAACCCACTTCTTAAAACACAAAAAAAAAAAAAACACTGAAATCCTAAGATTTAAACACTGATTTATTGATAGAAAAGACCTAAAACAAGCACTTAAGTGGAAAATCCACTTCTTAAAACACACCCAAAAAAAAAAAAAAAAAAACACTAAAATTCTAGTTATGCTTGAGAAGTAGAAGCAGCTCTCTCAATTATCTCTGACAACCTTCCAATCCCCGAAAAGCTCTAGCACTTTTGTCACCCTCCCTTTCCCTCGGCCTCGGCTCCTACTTCGGCCCCGGCCCCGGCCCCAGCCCAACTCCTACTCCGGCCTCGCCTCCAGCTCATGCCCTTGCTCCATGAATCTTCCAATCTTCGAACTTCAATTGGGGACAGGACAGCAGGATAGAGACGAGACACATGATGCCGATGAACGCCACAAAATAGACCAGCCCGATGACAATGATTGCCTTGAATCGCCAGCCCTTTTTTTTTTTTTTATCGCCTTCCCTTTCCCCCCGACCGAGGCCTCGACGGCCCCGACCCCCTCAGCCCCGGCGCCGACCCTAGCCTCGCCTCCAGATCCTGCCCTGACCTCAGCCCTGCCTCTGGCGCCGGCCCAACCTCTTGCACCTACCCCGGCGCTGACCCTGACCCCCTCCCCAGCGCCGACCCCGGCCCCGAACTCGGCCCCAGCCGGGCGAGATTTTCCTCCCATAGCAGCCAATCCAAACGCTTTTTCTGCCTTCTGAGTTTCCCAATCGAATCCACCAATTTCCATACGATACTAAAAAAGCCACTCAGGAAAGGAAGAGCCACCATAATAGTGATACTCGTTGGCATCCAAAAGTGCCTACAATCCATCTTGGATGGCGTGACATAGGTCATCACGAGGCCCAACCCCGTGAGGAACAATGCCATGATTTGGCAGAGCCTCTGTAACTCACTATCTAACTTGGTTTCTAGGGAAGGCACCAGGGCTTCCATTTCTTTCCTAGTTTGGGCCATTATGCTAAGGAGAGCTAAAAGAAGAAGAAGCAGAAAGGCGCGGCCGGGGGGGTGGGGGGGAAAGCAGGAAGGAGAGCTCGCAGCGAGAGACGCCAGAAAATAGGAAGGACAGCTCGCAGTGAGAGACGTTGGGTAAAACAGGAAGGACAGCTCGCAGCAAGAGATGCTGGGGAAAACAGGAAGGATAGCTCGCAGCGAGAGATGCCGGGGGAAATAGGAAGGAGTTGAAGAAAGGCGCTGGGGAAAACATGAAGGACAGCTCGCAGCAAGAGACACCGGGGAAAACAGGAAGGATAGCTCGCAGTGAGAGATGCCGGGGAAAACAGGAAGGACAGCTCGCAGCGAGAGGTGCCGGGGAAAATAGGAAGGAGTTGAAGAAAGGCGCCAGGGAAAACAGGAAGGACGGCTCGCAGCGAGAGATGCCGGAAAACAAGAAGGACAGCTCGCAGCGAGAGATGCTGGGGAAAACAGGAAGGAGTTGAAGAAAGGCGCCGGGGAAAACAAGACGGACAGCTCACAGCAAGAGACACCGGGGAAAACAGGAAGGACAACTCGCAGCGAGAGACACCGGAAAACAGGAAGGACAGCTCGCAGTAAGAGATGCCGGGGAAAACAAGGAGGAGTTGAACAAAGGGGCCGGGGAAAACAGGAAGGACAGCTCGCAGCGAGAGAGAGGAAGAAGAAGAAGAAGAAGAAGAAAGGCGCCGGGAAGAAGGAGAAATGAGAGCAAGCATTAATAAATGAAGAGAAAATGGATAAAAAGAATAAAGACAAAACAAATGGAATAAAAACGGTTAGTGTACCTCATCCAATCTTTGTAATTTGTTTGGCATATAGTGCAATAGTAGAAAAACCGTAATATGACACATTTCGTAACTTTTCGGTCAGAAGGCCTAACGGCGCGAATAGATCAACCCGACCCAATTAGCGTGTAGTTTATTAGGCCCCTATGTACTGTGGAATTCACTACAAATCCAATCTCATGAAATTTCGTAAGACCCATCTTCCGATGAAGAAAGTTCAAAGTTTTAGGTACAAATCTATTAATTAGCCCAAAATTAGAGGATTAAAAATGACGACTTCTCATGTGATCTTACTTTCTACATGTGGCGTGCTTAATTTTAAGTGGAAAGGCAGCATGAATTTTTCGGAAGTTTGACTTCATACACGAGAGTTATCCAATGTAGAGTTTCAGACAAAGTGGCAAAATGGGTCTACAACTTTGTTGACACTTAAATTTTGATTACCCATTTAGTGATTAATTGCACAAAATTTACGAATTAAATTTTTAACTCCTAAAATAAAAATATTTTTATTTAATTGCATAGCATATAGACATTAGGCTCATATACATTAATTGCACTAATTAGAATATTTTTCCTAAAAAAGAATCACAAAAAAATAATTTAAAAAAAAAAAATCAGATGCGGCCGGATCGACCCGGCCCGGCGTCAAAAGCAATCGTGGCTATTTTAGGGAGGGCTCCTCACCTTCTTCTTCTTTCTTCCTCTTCATCGTTACTTCTTACTTTCCTTACCCTCCATGGCAATGAGCAGACAAGAGCTCGAAAACAAGGTTATAAAGTTGGTGACCTCGATCGATAGTGAGTGGCTTCGCCTTGCCCAAGTCCCGACCCTGAATTTCGTGGGCTCGGACTTTTGCTCGGCAATGTGTCTCCATCCGAAATGCACTGCGCGGATGCTTGGGTGGCCATCGTTCTCACCTTACTGGTTATGGCTCCCTGCTCCGTCAGCTCCATAATGCGCGTGATGTGACTCGTGGATTTGCATGCGAAGCTGAACGCCATGAAGCGTAGCTCGAGTCGGAATGGGGGAAAGGCGCCGGGAAGAGAACCCGCTGGAATAGATGCGCCATTTTCGCCATCGTCTATCTTCTCTTCTTCACAGGTGCCATGAGTGCGATTTGTCTGATGCTGGCGTGTGCTGAGTTGAAGCTCCGAGCGTATGCCAGTGTCAAGCATGCCTAACGGGACGTCTATGCTCTTTGACCAATTCTCTATGCAGAAGGACTTGTTTAATGTTAGCTTTTGAAGTGTTTGAACTTTCTGGACTTCTTTAGGGTTTTCTACCGGATGTTTCTGGACTTCTTTATATTAGTATTTTCTACTTGGTGTTTTAGATATCTCTATCTTGTTCGGCACACTTTTATGTGTTTCAAGATCTTGGTTCCTTCTCTCTTCTTGTTTCTGTCGTTCTTGTTTATGGCATTCCTGTCCAAGGAATCTTTCAAGCTGCGTGATGATGTCATTCGTGCCGATGCTGACCAAATTCTAGGAAGTATTTTAAGCTTCGGATTATGAGTCGAGACGCTGTTTTTATATCTGAATTATTTCTTTGGCGCAAAACAAGAAATTTCTCTCTCTCTCTCTCTCTCTCTCTCTCTCTCTCTCTCTCTCTCTCTCTCTCTCTCTCTCTCTCTCTCTCTTCTTATCATAAATCAAAAGTAATTACAATCTCATTGAAAAAATGACATTAGAGGCTATTTTGAATTGTGTGATACTACATAATCGACAAATTATAATTTAAAATAGTCTAATGACACTCGTATAATTTACTTTACTTATTCAAATATTTGGATAGTTTTAGATTTCTTTGCTTATATTGAAGATTATTTTAGTCAAATGCAGCAACTTGGCAATTTCGCTACCGTAAGAAAATGAGATTGTTTGAATAGCGAGGAATAAAGGTACTCAGTGCTGGGTGTTACGGAGTTTAGTAATCTTGTTAAGATATTTGATTTAATGGAGGTTTCTTTTTGGTCTAAAACAGATCTCGTATCTCGACATTTTCTAAAACTAGGCTCTTAGGAAAATTATTTTCCATGGATTAGTATTGTGGCAATTTACAAGAGAAACAAGACTGGCAACATATATTGCAGAAGCAGCTTCATGCAATAATTTCAACCTAAGTTGAAAATTATTCAGACCAAAAAAAAAGTTGAAAATTACTTTCATATAGAAGTCAGTTTGTCATACTTTAAGCTTTGCAATTGGCCCCCACTAAAACTTTTTTATTCTTGATCCGGTCTTGAGAGGAACGATGGAGCATTATACTATTATATGAACCTAGATATCAGCTTTTGCAAAGGAGATAGGATTGTACTGAAATATTATTAGGTCAAACAAAGATCAGAATCATTTACTCCAATTTGTGATTCACTCTCCATAACCAGCGAGGTTAACAAAGGATGGAGCAGAGGACAAGTAGTGACCACATTTAATCGCAAAGGAAGTCGAATTCGATATCCCATCAAAAGATGGTTGCAGCTTCTTAGGAGATAAAATAACAAAGACCAGAATTTCAGCTTTGAATAAGTGCGTGGATACTTAATTGAAACGGTTCAACCTCCATCTCGCACGACACCTACGTAACTGTCGTTTCTATCTATGTTTACTCACAAAGCTGTAGATCCGAATGTAATTCCTGCTGGAAAACTATTACCCTTCTCCTGCTTACAGCAGTGAACTATCATTTCTTGTTGGTTTATGAGAATGTTGATCAGAGAAGAGAAATAAACAACTCTTTATAATGTTCTATTGGCTTATGAGCTTGTCCACGATTATATATATATTGCTTTCCGACAAACTTGCGAGGTCCTTCCGTGGAGATATTTACGAAGAAGGCAGATGCTATGGAGTCCATTCGGTTAACTTGCTAGTCTATAGTCGAAGCATGCGATCAAAAATTAAACGACAACGATAGATATCTAAGATAAAATGAACGGTAGAGCAAGCAAACATAAACGAAATGTGTGATTTAGTTCAATACGCTCGAGGGATAAGTATTATGGTTCTTATTCACATAAATTACGTGACAATCCTTCGTGCATGCAACTATTAATCTTTGTATATTTTATTGGTCGAATACATCCACAATACTTTTTATATTTGTTCTCAAATTAATCTTTATAAGTGATAGAATTTTGAGAATGAAATTCATACAGACGCATGATGAGAGAAGACTCCGCATATATTATCAAGCTTCCGCCCAAGGCCTCACTTTGATGGCAATTTGCTGGAAACGATGTCTGCGTGATGCTCTAATTATTACAATTAGGTTTTTATTGCTATATGGATTCTACACTCTCTATATGTTGTATTATTGTTCAATGGAAGAGTGGCGACTGGGCGGGAAGAAAACGAAAGCAGCGCCTGAAGTTTCCTTGTTTTAACCTGTTCTGCAATGCCCGATGAATATGGAAAAAAAGCAATGCCTTTTCAGCATCTTTCCCGTGTTGTGCTTGCGAGTGCTTTTTCCATCAAAAAGAGTCTGTAATTGTGAGGTCCTCTGGAATTACATAGCTGCTTAAAAAACGGAAAAGATATCAGGGGCCGAAAGAGAAGGGTGCCGTTTTTATTAGCCAGCACCTTTGTTTTGGTCAAATTATTAGGTAGCACTTTAGAAACATAAAAAAAGGTCCCATTCAAATTGGATAGACTTATTTGACCAATTTTTTTTTTGAATAGACATATATAGTTTTTATCCTTATTGTCCAATATACATAAATCCTATTATGAGTAAGTATGGATTAAATTCCAGTTATAATAGTTCAGTTCATTCTTCAACGATGTAAAAGTATATGACATCATGGAAAGAATCGATCCTTGTTATGTGTTCACCTAGCTAGACTCCTTAATTAGATTATCGTGTTCGGTACTTTCTTCTTCTTTTTTTCTTCTTTTTAAGGTTTAGATCAACTAATTAAGATAAGGTTATATTTTCAGTTGAGAAATGCGAAGAAAACGGTGCAGTCACGTTCTGGAAAGTGATGATTTAGTCTTGACGACAAAAGCTTTCCCTGGGAAGGTTTCCATGGAATGGCCTTCTGTAACGCACCATATAGAATGTTATTTACCAAAGATTATGCATAATTAAACCAAAAAAAAAAAATTTGCTCTATCATAGCCAATCCTATTGTGAGTTAAAAAATATTATCCTGCTTAATATTAGTTTAGTTACAATTCCAAGGTTTGTCTCATTTTATATCATTACTAAAATACTTTAATATATAGAAGATAACATGATCATTTACATGACTACTATAACATATTTTAAGTGTAAATATCCTCCCTCGAACCTGTCACTCGAACCTTTCTATGAATTTTCTCCTATTATACTCTAAAAGTTCAAATTTACGACAGATCTTGTTTTGCTCTTTAAGCTATGATTCTTCATTTGCCATGGTGAAGTGTACTATCACTATATATTTGAAGTCCGTCACATAAATAGCAATATATTCATATAATTTTTGGGAAAAGTGTCAAAAAAATTCTAAACCTTTTGCATTTGTGTCAATTTAGTCCTAAACCTTTTTTTATGCTAATTCAGTCATAAAATTTTTGCATTGATACCAATTCAGTTCTAAACATTTTTGTCTTTGAGCCAATTCAGTCATTTTGGCCAAATTTGTTGGATTTTGCTGACGTAGAAGCCAGCCGGTCACCGGCATTGACGTGGACAGCTTTTAATAATATTTTAATTTTTTTTTGATTTATTAATTTCTTTCTTTTCTTTTTTTTTTCCCTCCCTTCCCTCCTTCCTCCAGCCAGTCGCTAGATCGGCGATCGGCCAGAGGCCGGCTACTAGTGCGACCTCATTGCCTACTGGCAAGGCTCGCCCTCGCCAACAATGGTGAAGGCGAGCCTCGCCATGGCTGGGCGAGGTACGAACTCGCCAAATTTGGTGAGGTCCAGCCTTACCCAGCCATGGCGAGTCTTGCCTTCGCCAGTGGCCCGCAAGATCGACCTCGCCGGCCTTTGGCCTCAAGCCAATCGCCGAGGAAGGAGGGAGGGGAGGAAAAAAAAGAAAATAAAAAAAGAAAAAAAAGAAAGAAAAATTTAAAAAAATATTAAAATATTGTTAAAAGTTGTCCACGTTAACACCGGTGACTGGCTGTCGGCCGACCAATGTCCACATCAGAAAAATCCGGCCAAAATTGGCCGGAACAACTGAATTGGCTGAAAGACAAAAAGATTTAGGACTAAATTGGCATAAAAAAAAGGTTTAGGACTAAATTGACACTAATGCCAAATGTTTATAACTTTTTTGATACTTTTCCCTATAATTTTTAGTTCTTGAATTCAATTAAAATTCACATTTCCCTTTTGGAAGTTGTGCATAACAGTTTACTTATTAATATTAGTACAAAGCATGAACTACAACGAATTTTGGAAATATGAATAAGTGTACAAGAAGTCCTAAAACTTGTCATGAAAGTACAGTTGAGTCCTAAAATTTTCAAAAAACACGATCAAGTCCTAAAATTTGTCACAAAAGTGTAATTAAGTCCTAAAACTTTCTGTCAAAAATGAAGAGAAACTTATAGCAGTTCCTCCCCCCGAGGTGTTAGCCAAGAGTGTGTCACACTTTCAAAATTGTCTTGCCGGGTACTTCCTTGCAGCTAATGCATCCTTTTTCTTAATTAGAGGTGCTATTGAGAAACTGTGGGGCAAATAAGTCCTTCTACATATTTTAGCCATGGAAGATGGCTTCTTTTTCTTTCGTTTCTCAAATGTTGCCAAAATGGTGGAAGTTACGAAGGTGGGGGTGTGGGACATTGCAGGAAAGCCTATGTTTCTACAAAAGTGGCATCCCCTTATTAGATTAGAGAGAGCGAAGATCACTTTTGTGCCTGTTTAGATACGTTTTTATAATGTGCCTCATGTTTTTTGGACCAAAACGGGTTTGATTTACGTTTGTAGTGTTCTTGGAAGACTTTTATATTTGGACTCGACCACTGAACAAAAAAGACGGCTATCCTTTGTGAAGGCGTGTGTTCTCATATACGTAGATAGCACATTCCCAGAAACATTTGATATTGACATGGGTAATGGAAAAAAAATTTAGGCTAAGGTGCAATTGCTTTGGTCACATAGATTGTACTGGTAGAAGCAAAGAAATTTGGGTTCCTAAGAAATCGGTAACCCCTCCTAACCCGCTCTCAGGCCATCAAGAGCCAATAGTAAACAAAGATGTTGCATGGGTGACCTCTATTGTACCTAGGCCATCTCACACTCTGAAGAGAACCCTTAACTCCTTACCTACCTAGTCGAATGCCCCTCCTACTGTTGACCAATTCAATCCTTCTTCCTCACAACTTACACTAGTTGGTAGCAAGGAAATAGGGTCAAACAACAAATACAAAAGTGCCCCCAACTTAGTGTCTTTTGATTATAGATTTGCTCTTTTGGAAGTGGTGGATGCTTCAGATTATCTCTTGGACACACTGGGGGGTTTTGGGGGATGTAACGGAGCCACCTGATATATGAACGTTGTCTCTTGGAATGTGCGGGGCCTTAATCACAGCCCCAAAAGAAAGGAACTTGTAGACTTTGCTTTGTCTCAAGATCTCCAAATTCTCGTTTTGATTGAGCACAAAATAAAAGAAGAAAATGCTGATTTTGTCGTTGATAATAGTTTTCAAGGCTGGAAACATACTCATAACTACACATGCAGCAGCCTGGGTAGAATATGGATCCTATGGAAACCGTCCAATCTTAATCTAACAGTGTTGGAAGTTTCTGCTCAAGTCATACATTATCTCATTAAAAAACCCGGGGTAGAACCTTTTTTGCTATCTACCATCTATGGGTACAACATTGAAGTTGAACGAAGGTTCCCATGGCGCAACATTTTAATTTTTTCTACCGGACATAGTAAACGGCCTTGGTTGTTAATAGGGGATTTTAATGAAACAAGGGACTTAAGTGAAAGAATTGGCTCCTCCGTTCGTTGGACTTATGGCGTGGAGCAACTAAACACCATGATTGAGTAACTTGCACTGATTGAACCTCCATCTACAGGCCCTTTCTTTACATGGACAAATAAAAGCCCCGGGGATAATCTTAGAGCAACCAAAATTGATAGGGTCCTGATCAATGCTGAATGACAGAATAATTATAATAACTATTCAATTGAATTCTTGTTTTCGGGGGTTTCAAACCACTCCCCATGTTTGGTACGACTTGACACCACATATAGGAGAAAGAAATCTTCTTTCAAATTCTTTAATTTCTGGACTGTTAGTCCTGATTTCCTGCCTATGGTCTCCACTTGCTGGCAACAGGAAGTAAGAGGATCAAGAATGTTCACATTGATGCATAAGCTCAAAACATTGAAATGACAACTCAGGAACCTCAATAGATCTCAGTTTGGTGACTTACACTCAAAGGTAAAGTAGGATAAGGAGAGCCTAAAACAACTTCAACAGGAGCTTGCCATTGACCCTTGTAATCCTATTACTTGGGCTGCAGAAAAGGCACAATTGGAGGAGTTACTTGCTCTTAGTAAATGTAAAGAAGTCTTGCTTAAACAGAAATCTAGAAATTTATGGCTCAAGGAGGGTGACAACAATAATAGGATCTTCTTCTCCTCCATGATGCGGATGAGTACTCAGAACAGGACCAATCATCTCAAACTCGAGAATGGCTCTATTATTATCGAGGAGGGTGCTCTTAAAAACACAATTATATCCTATTATCATCACCTTCTTCGTAACTCCAGTCATGCAAGTATTTCATATGAGAGATATGCTTCTTTATTTCATGAAGATGTCAATGCTCTTGTCACCTTTCCTGCACTTCAGAGATAAGATATCTTCAGAGTCTTAAAGGGTTTCAACGACTTTAAAGCTCCAGGTCCAAGTGGATTAAACAGTTTATTCTATAAATGTGCTTGGCCTATCATAGGGCAAGATATCGAGGATGCCATCATGGAATTCTTCTCATAAAAAAGAATGTTGAAATCTATAAATTCCATTTTGATTTCCCTTGTACCAAAGGTCCAAATTCCATCCTACCTCAAGGAGTTTAGACTCATCTCTTGCTATAATATCCTATACAAGATCATATCTAAGCTACTCGCCAAGCGAATTAGTTGTGTGCTTCTGTTGATTGTCGGCCTCAACCAAACTACTTTCATCATTGGATGACATATCGCGGAGAATATTCTATTGTGCCAAGATCTCTTGCACAACTAACGTAACAAAGATAGAGGTAAACGTGTGGTAATAAAGATTGATCTCATGAAGGCTTATGACATGGTAAAATGGGATGCAGTTCTTAGGGTTCTTAAAGCTATAAATACACCTCAATACTTGGTTGATCTAATATTTGAGTGCATCACTACACCGAGGTTCTCAGTGAACTTCAATAGCGAACAAATCGGCTATTTTAATAGTACTAATGGACTACGCCAAGGTGATCCTCTTTCGTCGTATTTTTTGTCCTGGTCATGGAACTTCTCAATCGAATTATTAGTGCGAAAGTTGCTACATCTGCTTTCAAGTATCACTGGCGTTGCAAACACAATGGATTTCTCACTTATGCTTTACAGACGATTTGTTCTTATTTGCTCATGGAGATGTAGATTCCGTTCTTTGCCTTGTGGATGTCCTCGACGAATTTGCAGTAATCACTGGACTTCGGTTTAACCCTGACAAATGCCAAATCTTTTTCTTTGGGTTAAATGAAGATGAAAAGTTCCTTACACTGCTTTACCAAAAAAAAAAAAAAAAGCTCCTTACACTGGACCACAAGCCTTTTTTCACAGGTACGCTCTTTATCAGACACTTGGGTGTTCCCCTTGTTACAAGCAGACTTACTCACACAGACTGTAAGAATCTTACTAATAAGATCTTTAAGAAAATTGAAAGTTGGGGCATGAAGCATATGGGTTATGCCAAGCATCTACAGTTAGTCAAATCGGTCCTCATCTCCATCTGCACCTATTGGATGCAATTGTTCTTACTCCAAAAACAAACAATATACAAGGTTGAGAAGAGGATCCGTCAATTTCTATGGGTAGGTAATACAACGAATCATGGATCGCACAGGGTGGCTGGCAGGTAGTTTGCTCACTTAAAAAGGAAGGAGGATAAGGATTGCCTGATCTGAAATTATGGAACAAAGTATTATTAGGTCGCATGCTGTGGAACCTCATCAATCATCCATCCTCTTCCTTTGGAGTATATGGGTTCACAATACTATATGCAGAAGTAGTCCAATTATGCAGATCAACATTACGGGCAGTATGGCTTGAAGTTGGCGATGTCTCCTCAAATTATGATATGTTTTAACATCGGTTATCCATAGCTCAATGTATTGTTGATGAGAAATTTATGATGAACTCGAACATGCAGGATCGGTTGTGGAGTGGTATAACCTAATCTGGACTAACGGTATTAGCAAACACAATTTAATTGGTAGGCTCATTTGTAGAAACAAACTACCGACGGCAGAAATCGTTATCCAATGGATGACCTCAATTGATATCTAGTGTAACTTCTGTAGATCCGATATAGAAGACAGAATACATTTATTCTTCTAGTGTGAGTGGACAAGCAGCTTATGGCGCAGTATCCTTGCACAACAAAGGATTAGGCGTCCTTTGGGAGGATGGAATGAAGAACTTCGATGGATGATTAGCGCAACAAAGGGCAAAGATTTGGTGGCTAGACTCCTTAAGGTATCCTTTCTAGCAACCATTTATGGCATATGGATAGAGCGCAACTGAAGACGGTTTCAAAACAAGTCAACTAATATCCATATTATTTTGGCCAACATGCATAAAAATGTAAGAGTTATAGCTTCACTCTACCAAAACATTAGACTTTCTTAGACAAATGCTGCATTGGCTATTATGTGGAGACTTGCTACCTCCATCTTCTCGAACTATTAGCACCGTTTGTAATGCTAGGGGATACCTCTAAGTTGATGTACTTCATTCGCTCTATAATACTAACATTTTACACAAAAAAAAGTTCTAAAACTTTCAAAAAGTGCAATTAATGGAAGGACTTGATTGGCCAAATATGACAAGTTTTAAGACTTATTTGCACTTTTTGAAAGTTTTAAGACTTAATTGCATTTCGTAACAAGTTTTAGGAATTAATTGCATATTATGAAAGTTTTAGGACTTAATTGTACTTTCGTGATAAATTTTAGGACTTTCAATGCATTTATCCCTTAAAAATATTTGGTGTATTTTTGAGATGGGAATCCACGCGTTTAATGAGTGCCAATGGGGCACTAGGTAAGCAAGTAAGTAATGACACTTTTAAAACTTTCCTCATAAGTTAGTGTCCTTAGGGTTATATATCCGATGTGCATTTTATGATTTCACTTGTTCTCATCACATATAATTTTTCAAAATATTCTTTATTTTGAATACTAATAGTTTTAATTCAATAGCATGTTTATTTGTTGAGTTATCAGGAATTATTCTATAAGATTCATTATGAGTAGACCGCTTTGAAATCAAAACTTTTCTTGTAAGTAAGTGTCCTTAGGGTTGAGATGACTCCTTTTTTATAATATATACATCTTATGTGTATTTTATGATTTGACTTGTTCTCATTATATATAATTTTTTCATAGTATTCTTTATTTGGATTCTAATAGTTTTAATTCAATAGCATGTTTATTTGTTGATTTATCAGGAATTATCTTGTAAGATTCATTATGTTGACCCAATAACAATCGCTTCCTTAATTTAATATTGTCACACCCCGAACCCTACGAGCTCGCAACATCCTACCTCGGTCTTCAATATGCGACGCCTCAGATGAGACGCCGACCCATTCTTTTTATCTTTCAATTAAGCACATGCAGAAGCGAGCTTAAAATCTCCCAATCAGTAACAATAGGGATAGACAGGAAAGCATACAACATATATATATACAAATCATTAGCAGTACATCTAGGTTTAATGTATTACTAGTCCGCTACGCAGACCTTCCCGATTACAACCACAACAGGTAAGGATTAACCTAGCTCCTCTATCTACGAGAATAACCTCAAAAGGTGTTCTCCCTAAAAAAGCCGGTTCCCATGGAACATAACGTGTGTTCACATCGGAGGACCTGAAAAATGGTTAACAACAACGAATGAAATATAAAATCTCAACGAGTTCATAACCTAAGCCTCGACTAGGAGGTCAACTCATTTCGGATATATCTAAAACATGCAGCAACCTATCGATGGCAGATCAATAATAAAACAATCCCTGCTTTGTCTTAACTATAACACAAGCAGGCTATCCAGCCCAGCATAAATAAATGTGCCATTAAACAATTACAGGTATTCTTACCTTGCCTTGGCATACACACGCCCTGCACGTTATAACTCAGTACATGCCACAACAATACAACCAACATAAAGATAATCGGAACATAAAGCAACTTTCATTAACTCACATGTCCCGATTATAAGGTAAAACCCACTTTGGCTCGTCTCATACCGTGTCTCACAGTTTTTACCCCATAATCAGACACAATACAATTGTGCGCATTCCGATTATTATGACCTCACAGGGTCATGGCACATCATAACTCTACAATCGCTCTAACGAGCATATAACAAGGTTACATTAACGTGCACAAAAAGAGTCACATATTGCATAACCATGCTCCAACATCAATTTAATAATCCAGACACATGTAATCGCCATCCCCAGGCACGTTGCATACGTCAATGCACATAACATTCGTAATTGTCCAGATTATTTAAATGACCACTTAGGGCCACAACCGAGCTCCCGTCGGTATCTCCTGGCATAACCGGGGATCGTCCCGCTCCGTCGAGCATGGCAACGTTTGGAACCCCCGCCCAAACGGCATTCCATAAGGAGCATCAGTCTGGTATCAACCGCGACATGGCATTGTTTAGAACCCCCGCCTAAATGGTATTCGAATTCCCGTCGGACATCATTTAGAACCCCCGCCTAGACGGTATTCGAATCAACGCCGGGCATCGTTTAGAACCTTCGCCTTAACGGAATTTCATGTGACCACATGAGCACAAAAACCACACAAACTAATTCTTTATCTTTTAATTTAGCCATTGCAGATATGACCCATGCTAATACATTAAGGTATTGCAATCTCTACACGTAAAAACTAAAATAGTCACACGTGATCATGTACATATTATTAAATCATCAAACTTGGCATGCTTCCATATTTAAATATCCACAACCCATTTAACTCATCAAACTCAACAAATAAACCCGACATCTCAGGGTTTATTAATTAAATGCTCACAATCCTATACTTAACAATGATCAATCAATTCAATTAGCTATACAAGCCAATTATAAGGCAATTTGCAACTTAGGCATCACAATTCAAGCCAAAAATAATCACAATTTGATAATGGAAATTCCACAAAATATTATTAAAATAATATTTTATTTCCGAAAATTAATAAAATATTAATATTTTAATTCCGAAAATTTATTTAATTAATAATTCAATATTAATTATAAAAATAATCCGATAACTTATCATCAAAGCCCTGATAGCTTATCACATTTTCCGATAGCCTATTGCCAAAAACTCCGATAGCTTATCATAATATTACCGATAACTTATCGTATTTCTTGATAACCTATCAAGTCTACTTATCACTTAACATGATAGCTTATCAACTAATTCCTAATTAATTAATATTAAACATACTTAACTTAAACTAATCCATCCTAATCAAGTTTAACACACTAATCAAGGGATTAGTGCGAAAACTCACCCGTTAGCGATTCCGAGAACACCGGCGTGTCGGCGGCAACAAGGGCTATGCGTTGCACGGTCCGGAATCGACTCGAGATGATGGCACACAGGTGGAACTTGGCTGAACAGCAGCCCACAGATCCGGTTTAGGTCGGTTTGGCTTCAGGGAGGAGATTCGGCGACGGAAAATGGCACGGACGGGCTGCGCGAGGCCACGGCGCGGCTGTTGGTGATTCCACGGCAACCACACAGCAGCAAAACAACAGCCAAGGGGGCTATTTTGCTAGTGGCCGTAGGAAATAAGAGAGAGGGCGAGAGGGGTGAAATTTTGAGAGAAAGGGAGAGAGAGAGAGGGAAGTGGACGGATGGGGGGGGGGGGGGGAAGAGGGCTAAGAGAGATATTTTTCTCAATAAAGAGAAGCCACCAAAGTCTAATTTCATGATGGCAAAGCCCCCAAAGTTTTCTTCATCAATTTCTTTTGTTTTTTTTTTGGTAAGGTAAAAATTTTTGGTAAGGTATCAATTTCTTTTGTTTCTTTGTCATAAATGCAAGAATGGCATTTTGGTAATTTCACAAAATATAGTATAAAATAATATATGCGTATACGGACTAGAATTTTGTACATGCTCGTATAAATCAATTTTGGGCTCAAACGGATAAAGAACGGGCTTGGAATTGCTATTGGGCTCAACTTGGGCTTGAAATTGGGCCTAATGGCTTAATGGGCTTCATTGGGCCCACTTGGGCTTGCCTTGGGCCCAAATGGCCGAATCACATTGGGCTTGAGGCCCAATGTGCCTTTGTCCGGCCCACTTCCTTGTGGGCTCCAAATTCTTAGCCCGTTAAATCCTTTTCCGAGCATTTCGAGCAAACCGATAAATTGGAGGATTAACGAGGTGACGTCCAATAGTTTTGTCTTGGAATCCTCGAAAGTTCGATACCCAATTTTGGACTCTAATTCATGGTCAAAATCGATTGATTGCGACTTTAGTATATCTCAAACTAATTTGCGGCTTTTAGGAGTTATGCATATTCGACCTATGGTTGATTCGATATCAAACTACATTTAAGTCTCCCCAGACTGTGGATGACCTCGATTATCACGTAATTGCAAGTGGTCGATTGCTCGTTCCAAGCACACGGTCATTAGGAATCGGTTTAGGATAGTTCGCAATATATACAATGGTCAAGCGGAATCACCCACGATCCGATTGTATATTATTGGCGAATCAATTTATAACCATTCCTTGATTGGTCTATAAAATCATAGGATCGTCTCTGGTCAATCCTTATGGTCGAATTATCAAGCCATGGTCGAGTTCTCAAGTCGTGTGTACTTAATTCCTTAATAGTCTTTCCTTATTGACTAGTATTTCATGAGTGATCAATTTAGAGCAAGAATTAATTAATAATGCATCGATGAAATCATCATTTCATAACATTCCAAATATGGTCGAAATTGAGGATGTCACAAATATGTAGCAGATATTCTTAAGACATGAAATATGCTTTTCTCTAATTAATTATTTAGATACCGGCGGGCTCTTTTATGAAAGAATGCAAAGCGTAACGTTTTAGGATTGTCATCTACTTTCCTATCTATCATATGAATGTACTCTATTGCCTATAAAAAAAGGATAGTTGATTTAGAAAATGCAAGGGTGTGTTTGGGCTGACTTTTATTCTTTTGCGTTTTCTTTCTATATAACATATGGAAATAAAGTTTCACCGGATACTAAGCACCTCAATTCCTTGAAATGTATACGTGTCAGCTTTAAATTCATTTAGGTTTCTTATCGATCTTTCGGAAACTTAAATAATTTGGTATTTCCCCAAACATTCAGTAATAATAAACTAAAAAAAAGAAGATCCTTCCTAATAGATATAATTGATTAAGTGATAAAAGAGTTTTTGTTTGTCCTTCTAATGAATTGCTAAGTGTTACCAAAACCAAATAATATAGGTAAAGAAAAAGCTTGTTCTTGTCTGGTGCTCTCTGTAAATGCTGCCTATAATGGTTTGCAGAAATGGTTCTTCAAAGTTGTGTGCTCAGGCCGTAACAGTTGGTTCTTTTATATTCTTGTTCGGGAGAAATCTAACGCGAGCTTTTCTTTCTTCCCTTGTAATGATATATATTTTCATGAAAACCATTGACGTCCATGGTGCTGCGCATGCGTAGTTGTGACAGTGCCTTTTCTGAGATTTCTCTGGGTTCATACGCTTTTATTTGTGATGGATTTTCTTTGTAATGAGATGGGCCGTCCATGATGGGCTAACCCAGCCCATGAAAGAAAGTAACTGCACTTGACAGTTATTGTCATGAAACAAAAATGGTGAGAACACACGTAAGAGTGGAATGTGCGTGTTGCATTTTTTCCATCAAAAAACATTCTCACAAGAAGAAAAAGCAAGAGGACTCTGCTTACAACAATCCAAAGATTGTTCTCTCTCTCGAGGCTGCGATAAGTGCATTTAATCTGTGGCAAAAGAGGTATGTTCGTTTACGTGATATACTTCAAACGATCGGTGATTCAAGCGTAGAATGGGCACGTTTTTTCGCAATTTTGTATGATATTTTAGGAATTTGTTTCCTTCATTGGTATCAGAGCATGTTTTCTTATTTCATGATCTTTTGATATGTTCATGAAACGAATTTTTTGGCCGGAATTTGTGAAACGGCGCCGACGAACGCTCGGGTACAAAAAACCGACACCCGGCCGTACTGTTCGAAATGGTTTCTCGATTTTCGTGCATCAAAATTTATTTTTGAAAGTGTAGGATTGTAGTACTCGTCGAGACGAGCAAAACGACGAGTGGCACGCCGCCGGGGGATGCCGGACGCGCCCCCACACGCCGCCGCAAGTGGCGGCTCCGTCGGCACGTGCGCAGCGGTTGCTGCGCGCGCGTGCGACGCACGCGCCAACAAGGCGTGTGCGTGACGTGGCTGACGTCAGCCACGCAGGTTTCTACCGACCCGTTGACCCGATCCGGATTTTTGACCCAATTCGACCCGTTGACCCGACCCGGTCATTTGTTGACCGTTGACCGGCGCGAAAAAAAAAAAAAAGGCTGTAGGAGGGCAGAATGTGTTTCATGTAAGTACCATGAATTATGAATAATAATCATTCGATTTTTTCTGCATTTGTTGCAGGAAATATGGTAAAAAGATATCGAACCCCTATTATCCCTAGAACGACGGCTTAAAAGGAGAAGCTTGAGAAACTCATAATCAAGCTGGCTCTTTACCGGTGGGATGCTGATGATGACATGATGACACACATCATCAAGGTCAACCAAATGATACAAGATATCATTTGGAACGGTTTCCTAATACCAGAGTATGTGATGGTCGGAGCCCTCAAATGCACCATTCCTGATGAGTTGGGAAGAATGATTGATAGGGTATGAGACACCTTAGAAGGTCCGAGCTATAAGATGATTGTGGAGCAATTCATGATAGAGTACATACAGATCGGGGCAAGAAGGACGTCAACTGCATTGTATCGATCTTGACGCAATACGTTGCCCGAATCTAGGGGTTTTCCGGGTGCCTCCATTTGGTTGCCAAAGGAAATAAAATTTCCTGAGGATTTTCATGAGTCATTTCCAGTTTATAGAAAGAGGATCATCACCTGATTGTGTTTATCTATTTTTCGTAAACTCTTATGAATATATTCACTATAAGTTGGCGTTAAATACCTTGAGAGGATAGTTCTATATTTGTGTTTATGTTTATTTCCTTTGATGGATTCATTCCTTATGTACAAAGTGTTAGATAAATGAATGTTGATTGATATTCATGTTGTGAATAGTTTAAAGTACTATTTTGTTTTAATATTTATCTTATTAGTATCATATGGAATTGAGTGGGAGTTCTAAAAGTTTTAGTAACTTTAAAGAACGTAATTTTACCTTAATGATTACATTAACGGTAATTTCACATTAGGATTTTTTATGATGATTGGGAACATAGTGAACTTTCGAATCTAAAGCCTATGTGAGATTATTCGTTAATATAATCGGTTTGTATAAAATTAATGCATAAATAAGTGGCATTAACAATTCGTGCTTGTCTGTTTGATATGTTCAGATTCAATGGCTTCAGCATCAAAGAATATAGTTGTTGAACTGAACAAAGGAGATAAGCTTAACGGTGATAACTATGAAATTTGGCATATGAAAATCTAATATGTGCTGGAAGAGCAAGAGGCTCTCGAAGCTCTTAACCTGGTTATGGAAGAGCCTGAAGACAGAAACACCGCACAACATAAGAGAGATAAGGATGCATTTGCTGTATGGAAAAGGAAGAACTTCCTTGCTCACATCACGTTGCTGAGTAGCATGGAAAATGATGTCATGCGAGAGTTTAGGCGTTTTGAAAATGCTAAGGAGATGTGGGGAGCATTGGCAGCAAGGTTTAGTCATACATCTATAACCAAGCTTAGACAGTTCACTATAAGATTTGACTTATATAAGAAGCCACATAGTCAGTCCATGAAACAACATTTAAGAAAAATATCAAACATGATTAATGAGCTGAAGGATGCTGGCCATGTTCTAACTGATGAACAGCAAGTGCAAGCAGTGATTCGTTCTTTGCCTTAAAGTTGGGAGCATATAAAGTTGCACCTAACTCACAATGAGAACATCAAAACCTTTGAGGATGCAGTGCGCCACTTAGAGCTAGAGGAGGACCGTCTCCTGGCGGAAAAGCCGGTAATTGACATTTACTATGTAGGTTCTAGCTCACAAGGGCCTTCGAGCTCTAAGCGCAAGCGTCCTGATTCGTTTAAAAGGTGGAGAGGCAAGGGAGCAAGTTCTTCGGGTAAGAAACCAAAATTCAATCAACATGACAAAGGAAAGCGTTCTTTTGTTAAGAAAATGTCGAGGGTGAAATGCTACAACTGTAGCAAGAAGGGACACTTCGCTCGTGATTGCGGCGAGCCAAAGAAGGTAAACTCCCCTTGCATTCTTGAGAACTTTGTCTATGTGTCAAGTTTTGTATTTTTAACTGAGTCTAATCCTTTGTGGACTGTAGATTCGGGAGCAACAGACCATGTAGCGAATGACAGAGATGCCTTCGTGGAGTTCCGACGGGTTCCGACTGGAACGAAATGGATCTATGTAGGGAACAACTCCAAAGTGGAAATTAAAGGAATTGGCACCTGCCAGTTGATGATGTGTGGTGGACGCACATTGTTCCTACATGACGTATTATATGCTCCGGAGATTCGTCGGAATTTAGTGTTTGTGTTTGTGTTGATTAAACTTGGTTTTAATTTGAACTTTCATAGCAGTGGTGTTGATTTGTATTTGAATACAAATTATTATAGATGTGGATACTTTTTGAATGATTTCATTGTACTAGATGTTGACTGTGGTAATGTTAACGTTTGTTATTCCCTATTTACATCTTCCAACTCTTATGAAAATGATGTGAATGTGTGGCATGCTAGACTTGGTCATATTGGCCAACAACGAATGCAAAGATTAGCCAAAGAGGGCTTATTAGGCAATATTGAAAAAGTTGATTTGCCTATTTGCGAGCAATGCCTAGCCAGGAAAACAACAAGAAAACCATTCAGAAATGGTACAAGAGCTGAGTTTCCTTTGCAACCAATCCATTCTGACATCTGTGGTCCAATGAATGTAAGAGCAAGGCATGGGGCTGTGTATTTCATCACATTCATAGATGATTGTACTCGATTTGGATATGTCTATTTGATTTCTCATAAATCTGAGGCATTAAGTTGCTTCAAGAAATTTATGAACTTAGTTGAAAATCAATTAGATAAGAAAATAAAGACGTTCAGATCCAGTCGAGGTCGAGAATATTTATCTGATGAGTTCAGAAATTTATGTGATGAAAAAGGAATAGAAAGACAGTTATCTATTCCATATACTCCTCAACAAAATGGTGTTGCCGAGAGGAGAAACAGAATTCTATTGGAAATGGTTAGGTCTATGATTGCACAAGCTAACTTACCTATCACATTTTGGGGTGATGTTTTGTTAACTGCTGCCTATGTACTTAACCGTGTGCCTTCTAAATCAGTTACTTCCACTCCGTATGAGTTATGGACAGGTAGAAAACCCGATTTAAGTTTTCTTAAACCTTGAGGTTGTACTGCTTATACTCACGAACCCTCTAATAAATATGGGAAACTGGGTCCCAGAGGTAAGAAGAGTATTTTTATAAGATACTCAGAGCACTCAAAAGGGTATGTGTTTATAGGTGAGTAAGAAAGTGGGAGTATAATTGAATTTGAATCACGAGATGTCACATTCTTAGAGAATGAGTATCCTAAGAAGGGCGAAATAGGTGAGGACTACTCACTATTTGAAATCTTGGATCTTGATAATGAAATCGATAAAGTTCGACTAAGTGGGAGTAATGAGAGTAAAGAGGAATTAAATTCGACTCAATCAATTCGACTCAATCTCAATTGCAATCGGTTGATGAAATAATACCGTCATTATTTAATCCAAGTGGGAGCATAATGGAGAATAATGAACCACGTGTACTATCTCTCGTACGGTGAACAAGTCGCAAAAGTGTTCCCCGACGACGTTTTGACATTGAACGGGAAACTTTTATGATCGCTCCACAAGATGAAGATGAGCCAAGAAATTTAAATGAGGCTCTAAGTTGCCTTAATAAGGATAAATGGATGAATGCAATGGAAGAAGAGATGGCGTCAATGAAGTCAAACCATGTTTGGGAACTGATTGATCTTCCAAAAGGACGCAAAAGTGGGAGCATAATGGAGAATAATGAACCACGTGTACTATCTCTCGTACGGTGAACAAGTCGCAAAAGTGTTCCCCGACGACGTTTTGACATTGAACGGGAAACTTTTATGATCGCTCTACAAGATGAAGATGAGCCAAGAAATTTAAATGAGGCTCTAAGTTGCCTTAATAAGGATAAATGGATGAATGCAATGGAAGAAGAGATGGAATCAATGAAGTCAAACCATGTTTGGGAACTGGTTGATCTTCCAAAAGGACGCAAAAGTGGGAGCATAATGGAGAATAATGAACCACGTGTACTATCTCTCGTACGGTGAACAAGTCGCAAAAGTGTTCCCCGACGACGTTTTGACATTGAAGGGGAAACTTTTATGATCGCTCCACAAGATGAAGATGAGCCAAAAAATTTAAATGAGGCTCTAAGTTGCCTTAATAAGAATAAATGGATGAATGCAATGGAAGAAGAGATGGAGTCAATGAAGTCAAACCATGTTTGGGAACTGGTTGATCTTCCAAAAGGACGCAAAGCTATTGGGAACAAATGAGTTCTCAAAATAAAGCGAAAATCTAATGACTCAATAGAAAGATATAAAGCTCGACTCATGGCGAAAGGGTATAATCAACAGGAAGGAATTGATTATGAAGAAACTTTTTCTTCTGTAGTGAGATTTACTTCAATTCGCCTTATTTTGGCAATAGTGGTAAGTATGGATCTTGAATTACATCAAATTGATGTAAAAACTGCTTTTCTAAATGGAGAATTAGAAGAAGAAATTTACATGGAGCAACCCGTTGGCTTCATTATGAAAGGCCAAGAACAAAAGGTATGTCGACTTCTAAGATCGATATATGGCCTTAAGCAGTCTTCGAGACAATGGTATATACGTTTTTATAATGCTATAGTGGCGTATGATTTTACAATGATTGATGAAGATCATTGCATATATATCAAAAGATCTAAAGATCAATTTGTGATCTTATCATTATATGTTGATGACATACTGATTGCCGGAAACAATAAGGAGTTGGTTAATACTGTAAAGAATTGATCATCGTCCAATTTTGAAATGAAAGATATGGGTGAGGCTGCATATATTCTTGGAGTTAAGATATCAAGAGATCATTCCAAGAGATTATTGTCTCTTTCGCAAGAGACTTATATAAACAAGGTTCTTGAACGATTTTATATGCAAGATTGCAAACCCATTGACACTCCTATTGTAAAAGGTGAAGGATTGAGCCAAAGACTGTGTCCTAAGACTACACAAGAGAAGGAACAAATGAAATGTGTTCCTTATGCTAGTGCTATTGGGAGTTTAATGTACGCCATGATGTGTATAAGACCTGACATATGTTTTGTAATTGGAATGGTAGGTAGATATCAATCCAATCCAGGTCAAGCACATTGGCAAGCCGTCAAAAGAATCATGAGGTATCTAAAGGGTACTGCTGATTATTCTCTGAGTTATCAAGGAAAGGATCTGCGACTTGAAGGCTACTCAGATGCTAACTGGGGAGGAGATTTAGATGAAAGGAAATCTACCTCTGGATTTGTATTCTTACTGAATAATGGTGTCATATCTTGGAGCAGTAAGAAACAAACATGTATAGCATTGTCCACCATGGAAGCAGAGTTCGTGGCATTGTCAGCAGCAGTACAAGAGAGAGTTTGGCTTAAGAGATTTTTGGATCATTTAGGTGTTATTGAGCATGCTGCAAGCTCATTGTTAGTCAATTGTGATAGCCAAGCAGGGATAGCATACACTAAAGATCCTAAATATCATGGCAAGACCAAACATATAGATATCAAGTACAATTTTGTTAAAGATATGGTAGCACGAAAAGATGTGAACTTGCAGTACATATCTACGCATAGAATGATAGCAGATCCTATGACGAAGCCAATTCCTAGAGATATTTTCATTGGTCATGTAAAATCTCTAGGACTATGTAGATGTTGATGTACTGAATATTGTAATTTCCCTAAATGTTCACATTTGAATGAAATTGTTATATCATTGTTAATGCCTATGATATTTTTATTTATGCATTTTAATACTTAGTGTATTATGTCAAGTAAGTATGTTGGACAGATAAGATTAACTCACTCACACGAGTAATCGCATCTATTTGCTATGTGATAAGTAGAGATGAGACAATTTTTAAGCTTATTATCTATGTGATAATCGAGAGCTCAAGCTTAAAATATAAATGTCGCCTTAGTTAAGTGCTAACATGATGACATAATATTTAATTTGTCCGAAAGTAAAATAATTTATATATTTTACTTTATCTGTCTTTGATACCAGATATGAGTTCTAACGGATTCCTTAGAAGAGTAAATACGTGAACTCAAGTTTGGACATTGAGTATGTCTAAACTATCATCTGTATGGTATTGCATAAAAAGACATACGCTCCAAAGAGAAGGAGTTAATACCGTAATACGTACTTCATACTACATATGCATGAGTCGACCGATAAGAGTGGCAAAAGTTTTTGATCTCAACTTTATGCCGTGTGAGACTCTTGAGCATATGAGTTTCTCATTTAGTGCCCTCAAGACTCTGACTTATTCTCAAAGTTTCTATTCAGTGTTCGTTATCTTAGAGTGTTGCTAATGGTTATGAATGATTCGATCTAATGGGACATTTCTAGAAAAGCGTGCTGGACTGAAATAGAGAGGTTTAAGAAAGAGGAAGATCAACTTATTGATGATGTCACATCCTATTTTTGTATTCACAGGTCGACCAATTATAATTTGAGTAAATCATAGTTGTGAATACAATATACGAGATACTAAAAGAGATTGAATGAAATATAAATGTGACCGATTAATCTAGGGGACTGCATACTATATCTACTCGGAAAACGTTGTACCCAATTTTGAGCTGCTATGTATTCCTAACAGATGCATCGCAACGAGCTCTCAAAGTATGCTAGTCGCACGGATTATTTGCTAGTATGAATATTGCAAAGAAAAGAGAGTTAATGTTTAGCCCACCATGTGCGAGTGGGAGATAATGGATTTTCTTTGTAATGAGATGGGCCGCCTATGATAGGCTAACTCAGTCCATGAAAGAAAGTAACTGCACTTGGCAGTTATTGTCTTGAAACAAAAATGGTGAGAACACAAGTAAGAGTGGAATGTGCGTGTTGCATTTTTTCCATCAAAAAACATTCTCACAAGAAGAAAAAGCAAAAGGACTTTGCTTACAATAATCCAAGGATTGTTCTCTCTCTCGAGGCTATGATAAGTGCATTTAATCTGTGGCAAAAGAGGTATGCTTGTTTACGTGATATATTTCAAACGATCGGTGATTCAAGCGTAGAATGGGCACGTTTTTCCGTAATTTTGTATGATATTTAAGGAATTTGTTTCCTTCACTTTGAAATGGAGCAAATATCATCTTGGCAAACCTTTGAATGGGCAACAGCTAGGTCTAGCTTGCAATAGAAATTCGTAAGTAGGTGGGCATCTTGGCGTTCGCGAAGCTTTCCATGTATGTAGTTTCAGATTTGGTTTGGTGGGTAATGTGGACTTGGGGGGTGGGGTGGGGTGTGACTTGGCAGAGAATCACCAGTGTGTGAAATAGGAGGATTTGCTTGGAAATGATGTCCTGAATCGATTCAATGCTTGTTTTGACCTGTTCTGCACCGCCCATGAATATGAAAAATCAATGCTTTTGTCTGTCTCGAGTCTTTCCCGTTTCGTGCTTGCGAGTGCTTTTCAATCAAAAAGAGCATGTGGTAATGAGATCCCCTAGAATTACATCGCTGTCTAAAAAAACAGAAAATATCAATTGGAAAAAGGGTGGCGCGCAGTTTCAAGAAATAGCGGTCTGGGGCCGAAAGAGTTTTCTGGGATAATCAGGACAAGCTTGGATGGATCTGTCAGTAAGTATCTCCTTTGTATTAAGCTACTACTAATAATAACAACACCGAGGACCGCATCGATGTTGATGATAATGACGACGACGAGAGCCTTTATTTCATGAAAAAATCAATAATACTTTTTCAAATTGATTTTATAAAAGTGAAAAAGAGTATTTTCAACTAAAATATTTAGACATAAATTATTTTCATAATGGAAACATATCTTCTGTATATTTGGCACGTGATTCCCTGCCAAAAGATGGGCTCTGACCCTTCCTCCAAATCCCTATTCGTGAAACCTGTCTCCCTGCTCTTTTCCCCTGAGCGTGGTTTTGCATTCCCCCTCTCTCTCCTTATTCGCACACCCTTCTCTCTTCACTCTCTGTACTACTCTGTCTAGCTCTATGAAACCACTTTGCCGATTAATGCCCTTAAATAGAGAATTGCCACCTTCAAAACTCTCCACCTCCTCCTCTCCTTTTTGAGCAGTCTCATTCTTCTTCCTTTTCACGTCATTTCTTCTTCAATGGCTGCTGGGAAAGCACTTCCTTCCATGAGGCAAAAAGAACTAGAAACCAAGAATTAGAACTTGGAGACTCGATCGCGTGCGGTGACGGTCCGGCCAAGTGTCTAGTCTGCATGTTGCAGTGCTCACATTGGTGCTAGGCTCGCGAAACCATCCGAGCTCCACTGCTGGGATGCTTGGATGGGTGACGTGCTCGTGGTTCTGGCACTGGTGCTCTCCGCTAAAGGTGTGGACCGCTCGAGTCGCTTCAATTGATTCTTCTTCTCCCCTCAAGTCCACATACTCTTCTTAAGATGCTGAAGAAGCTGATTACCTGGGCGCTTGCAACCGAAATCACGAGCACGTCGGCCATCCAAGCGTCTGAGCAGTGGAGCTCGGATGGTTTGGCAAGCCCCAGCGCCAATGTGAGCCCTGCGACATGCAGAACACTTGGCCAAACCATTGCCATACGCATTTGACATGAGTCTTGGTTTCCAGTTCTTTCTGCCTCATGGATTTATGTTTTGATTTCAATGAATCATGACTTCTTGAGCTGTGGATGATGAAGTAGATGGGAAGCATGAATTCGTCCTGTTATGAAAGGTCATGCAAATAGCTTTTTTGGTGTTGCTTTCAATGAAACGTGTCTTCTTCATTGCATTTAACATGATTTCTTTCATGTAATCCCAATCATTGAGGAGGTAAGGTTTTGAGTGTAATTCGTGGAAATGGGTGGCACCAGCTACTAGTAAGCATAGATTAAACGATAAAGGGCATTGCCAATATAAATGCCTTGCTATGTTCAGAAAAAAGTAAGGCTTGACCTTTTTGACGAAAAAGTGTAAGCAGATGCTATCAGCAAATGATACATTTTGAGCCACTCTTTCGCCCACACCGTCTGGGGAGTCGCAACTCTACACTACAAAAAACATACGTTAATTTGCGACGGAATTTAGCGACGAAAATTTGTCATCGTAAATTTACGACGAACTTTGCAACGGATTACGTTTTCCATCGCAAATTTGCGATGAAAAATTTTCGTCGCTAATTTTGCGACAGAGTTAGCGACGAATTAGTTTTCATCACAAAATTTGCGACGAAAAATATAATCCGTCGCAAAATACTATCCGTTGCAAAATCCATCGCAAATTTGTGATGGAACAACATTCGTCGCAAATAAGCGACGGAAAAGATATCCGTCGCAAAATCTGTCTTTCATTTGCGACGACGAGTTTTCCGTCGCAAATTTGCTACGGATTTTGCGACGGATATTTTTTCCGTCGCTTATTTTGCGACGAAAACGAATTCGTCGCTAACTTGTAGGTTATCAACGCTTGCCTGATATATCCACCCCCGTTAATTTCTCACTCTCGCTCTCGCTCTCTCGCTTTCCTCCACATTTCGTGTGTCTGAAATCTAGAAAATCAGCGCATGCATGATCAAACTCAGTAAAGCTTTTTTACCGGTAAGTATCGTAGCTAACTCCGTGATTATTCATCACTGGGATGGAATTTTTTTTTTTATGGTTTTTTTATCGTAACTTCGTCGCCGGTTCAATGACCGGCGACCGGCAATACCTCGCCGGCTTGGGGAGGAGGCCGAACGGCCACGAGGGGAGGCCGAGATTGCGTAGGAAATTTTATCCGTTGTAAATTTGCGAAGGAATTAGGTTGTGACGGAACTATTACGTCAATGAGGAAAAAAGACAGCGCATATCTTCAGAGAAGCAGAAAGAAGCCCTCATATATTTTTCACTCCCCGAAGAGGAGCATTGAAGGTTTCTAGGAACGATGCCCCTATATATTCTCCACCTCCCGAACAGGAGAATTGCCATCTTCATAAGCCTCTTGTTAAGTCATATTATTCTTATTCTTCTCCTCACCTCCTGAGCTTCTTCTCATTCTTCTCCTTCTTGCCGCATATCTTCTCCGACGCTGACGGAGTAAGCACTTCTGTCAGTGAGGAAAAAAGAAAAAAAAACTTGGAGACTTGCATCTCCGTGACAACGATTCGGGATAGGGGTTGTGCTCGTGCTTCTAGTTGAAGCGCAGCTTCTACAAGCCCGTGCTTCCAACTGTGTGGATCTGAGTGGCTGAAGCAGTCCACACAGACAGCGCAGAGCCATTCTTGCTGTATTGCATTTTATCTGCTTCACGTTGTTGTCGATATGATCTTCGTAAGTTGTCTTGAACCAAGCTCAAGTGGCCGGTCCACCATAGACTTCTAGCAACTTAGTTTCCAAATGTGAAAGAATTCCCATCTGAAAGCTGTTCGTTGATTTTGTTATGGAAGATGATGTAGAAGTTTTTTTTTTATGTTTGGATTTCAGGGAAGCATGACATCTTGTTATGGATGATGAAGTAGATATGTTTTTCTATGATTTAATCTCAGTGAATGTTTTTCTTTAAATTGAATGTGGCTTCTCCATCGCATACTTGACTGCTGAAATGCGAGAACCGGTAAAATATTAGTTTCTCCATAGACTCGGCCTGGATTTTCTTTAGGTGAGGCCTGATGAGATTTTGTCCCCTAATATTTCCTCGGTATACATTTACCCCAGTTTGTCTTTTAATATATGATGCCACTTTTCTCCTACAACGTTCTTGATCACGGGATTTACGAGCAATCTTCAGCTTAGGGAAGCTCTGCTTCTTTCGGATTCAGGTAGAACAGAGGAGCTTAGGAAACGTCTTGGTGTTGGCAAGTGTTCTAGCTATTTCCCATTTGTGAAAGATTCGCTTTTCTAGTGTGAGTAACAAAGTGGTTCCATTGTTTACCATCAAGCTTGATCCAAACCAGTCCTGTCCTATTGAACTGACTGCCGACCCTAAATTAGGACTACCTCCCCAGAAAATGGTTTTCACACCTGGCTCGCTCAAGCTGCCAAGAGGACATGATCAATTTCTTCTTCAAATGGGTCGCAGGCACCATGACATCTTTACATATTGGTCATTCCATTTTATCAAGTGAAGTTCTTAATTATAATAATTGGTAGAGGGAGTACTGTTCGATTTTCAAAATTCATATTTGGAGAATTGTTTCCTTGTAAACTGTGAAGTTACAAATGAATTGAATGTGTCTGGATATTTACCACATAATGACAGATCAAGTTGATGTTTAAAATTAATGCCATGTATGAAGAACAATACTCTTGGTTTTGACTCCATTCTTGAACCGAAAGGAGGGAGAGGGAGAGAGAGAGAGAGACGATGATGATGAATGTGGCCTTTTTTGCATATGTCTCGAAATTTTTGAGCTGACTAATGCAACAAGATCTCCAATGCACAAGTTAAATGACGTCCTTTAGATAGACTGCCCTGAGGCCACATACAAATGGTTTACCATCTCAATGAGCAAGCCTCTTGTCCTTTCCACACAGGAAAGCAACTCCAGGCTCTAGCACTCCTGAAATCGGAAAAGAATTAAATAAATAGAAGTGAGAGGACATATCTCCGTTTCATTTTACCCAAAAAAAAATTTAACAGTACCAAGAACAACCCACAAAAGAAGGTAACCAAGGTTTCTCCTGAGTTGGGGGAAGAAAATTGTAGCTGTGGAACCTGAAAGCGCCATGTGTTCTTCACTAATGGAGGATGACATTGCAACATGAAACTGCACCCAAGGATTCTTAATTTCTTATGCTCTTAGTAATTCCTCAATTAAGTCCCCTCTTGCCTCTTGATACAGACTACGAGCCATTTGATAATACTATGATCCTAGTCCTTCCTCATTGCTTCCTCCTTCCCTCTCTCTCTACCCCACAACAACCCTTCTTCGATTATGGCCTGCCTCTTTGAATGCAGACACTTGGTTATGCATGTCTATACAGAGTAAAGCTGCGCCATATATTTGGGGCAACCTTACTTTGGCTTTCGGTTATATTTTACTAGAGTGTGTTTGGTGAGGTACGGTACCAGCTGTTCGACCATCCCATTCCATTATTTGCATTTGCTGATAAGCAGTCACTGATGTCATGACCTAAATTTGAAGGTTTCTTGCAACCAATGACAAACTACCTCACTGGGCCCATTCATGTAACAGAAAAGAAAAAGACATCTTCAGAGAAGTAGAAAGAAGCCTGCTGGTATGTTTGACTAGCCGATTGCATGGGACCACCTTTTCCCTCGGTTGAAAAGTCTGTATGGTTAATTGTCCCTGCGATGAATGTCTAGGAATAATGCCCTTAAATATTTTCCACTCCCCAAAACAAAAGGAATTGCCATCTTCAAAAGTTACTAATGTCAAAAGCATGAAACTAGACGATGTCTTCTAAGGAAAATTACGACAAAGATATGATAAGAAATACCCCATAAGTATTGACGGAGAACCTACATGCATGATAAATCTTGGCCAAAGTTGTTGATCGGCACATCTCTTATTTCCTTGAAAGGACAAGGGATTACCTAAGGCATCATTCGTTGAAGTGCAAAGAGGAAAATCAATTACCAAGGCAGGAAAGGATAGATCTAAGCGAAGAGCGAAGAAGGCAAAGAGAATCCAACTAAACATGAATGAAACCTTATCCCGTAATGAGGAAAAACATCAATACATATTCCTCAGGAATCTGCCTGAAGGCTGCAACAAACTTTAGAACCAGCTTTAAAACTCTCTTCACATTGGATTGCACTCGGATGATCATTCTGAGAAACTTAAGACAACCGAGGACGATAGCCAAACATGAAAAAGATCTACAATGCACAAGTTAAATAATATCCATTAATCTGGCTGCCTTGCGGCCACATTCAAATGGTTTACCATCTCAATGAGCAAGCCTCTTGTCCTTTCCATATCTCCATTTAATTTTATCCGAAAAGAATTAAACAGTATCGAGAACAACTCCTGAAAGAAGGTAACTAAGGTTTCTCCTGAGTTTGGGGAAGAATATTGCAACCGTGGAGACTGAAGCGCTAGAAACACAGTGTTAGATAGTGTGTTCTTCACTAATGGAGGATGACAGTGCAATGTGAAAGTGCGCCCAAAGGATTCTAATGCTCTAAGTAATTTGCTCAATTAAGAACAATGCACCTCCTCCTTCCCTCCTCTCTCTCTCTCTCTCTCTCTCTCTCTCTCTCTGTCTCTCTGTCTCTCTGTCTCTCTCTCTCTCTCTCTCTCTCTCTCTCTCTCTCTCTCTCTCTCTCTCTCTACCTCGCGATAATCCTTTTCCAATTCTGGCCTGCATCTGTGAATTCACGCCCTTGGTTGTACTTATGCATGCCTATACAAGGTAAGGCTGTGCCAAATATTTGGCGCAAGCTTACTTTGCCGACAGGTACGTTTTGCGCAGTGTGCTTTTTCTGAGGGACGGTACCGGTTGTCATACTGCCTAATACTAAATACATACCATTAGTCAAAATATATATATATAGAGAGAGAGAGAGAGAGAGAGAGAGAGAGAGAGAGAGAGAGAAAGCGTTTATTATCTGCATTTACTGGTTAGTAGCGGTAATAGTATGAATGACCTAGTTCAAAAGTTATAAATATTCAAAGCTTGAATCATGATAGGACATACGAGATACGAGAAGAAATACCCGATAAGGCATTGATGGAGAACTTGGAAGTGTGACCAATCTTGGATCGAAGTCGTCGTTGATCAGGACATCATTTGTCGACGTGCGAAGAAGAAGATCCAACTATCAAGGGACGAACAAATATTACCGCACAAAACAAACGCTCTATTGTGCCAATCCGTCGCCACGCCATTAAATATCACCAACTTTTCGAGACTAATGCACTTCGTTAAAATGGTTTATTTCTATTTTAGTGCTCTGAACACAAAATCAGTTCACGCAGCTAAGCTATTATTATGTGTGCCTGTGATTACTCGGGATCATAACTAAATAAATTCACATGCCTCCCTTCCCCTTTTCATATTCCACTAAATCCTAACGGCCTAATTCCAAAAAAAATCACAAAATTTACCTTGAGTGACAATTTTGGCCCAAATCTTTTTTTTTTGTCTCATAAAAAATCACTAATTTTCACTTAAATCCCAAGTTTGGCCTATACAATTTGAAAATTTCACATCACGGAAGTCAGATTTGGGATTTAACTTAAAGTTAGTGATTTTTTATTAGATAAAAAAAAAGTTCAATCCAGAATTGTCACTCAAGATAAAGTTGGTGCTTTCATTTTGGAATTACCCCAAATCCTAACTTGACGCACTAAATATTTAGAGCTTTCTCTCGTAGGCAAACTAAATGCACCGATCACATTTTCTAATTAGAGATTTACTACAATGCATGGGCTCCGAATTGAATAGTTGTGTCTACAAATTATAAGTTAACGCCTTCCAAATCGTCAACCCATTTTTACACCTACTTCCAATGTAACATCCCGAATTTCAACCCGTTTACGAGACCAATAAAGTGTATATTAATTCTTATTTAATTTTAGCCAGTTTCGCCCGAACTTGATCAATCATGGGATACTAACCCAATGAGAAAAAGCTAAATAGGAAACAGTATGTGGACCAGGGACCCAATCGCGGATTTGGCACAGATTTCGAGAAACGCCAAGAAAGTATTTTGGGCCAATTTGAACCAATCCTAGGAAAGTGACGAATTTGATGTAGCCAACGATGTACAATCGGATCGCGAGTGATTCCGCATGACCGAGAGTGCACGTGGTTAACTAATTCTGAATCTGATCCAAATGATCGCAACCTTCGGCACTAGTGATAATTCCTTGCGTTTTCTCGAATCGAAGCCATCTCGACTCGGACAACCCTAGGTCGATACGCGTAACCCCTAAACAGCCACTCATTAGTAAGAGACTCCAAAATTCGAAAATGAGCGAATTTGATCGCAAAATTGGACCCGAACTTCAACGTCGGAATTTCGTGGATGTTTACGATTATTTTGCAAGACTAACATCGTTTTAGAGTGGCCACGCATGTTTGGAGCGGGTACGATCGAAAAATGGAATTTCGGCCCGGAAGTGAAAAATGACGGTTTTACCCCTCCGGACTTTGATGTTGATTTCTGACGTCGTATGCAATTATTTTTCGTGAACAATGTCATTTTGGGGTGGCCACATACATTTTGGGCTAGTATAGTCGAAAATTGGAATTTCAGCCGAAATCGAAAAAATTAACGTTTTTGCCTTCAGACTTCGATGGCGATTTTCGAGGGCTTGCGAGACTATTTTCGCAATTCTGACGCCATATTATGTTGGCCACATATATTTGGGGCAAGTACGAGCAAAAAATGGAACTTCGACCCAGGACCGGAAAAATGACTATTTTGCCCTTGGCCTATTTTGATCTCCGAATTTTGAGAAAATTTTGGGATAATTATTTGGATAATTCAGCTCAATTATTGACCCCAATTACCATCTTGCTCCTCAATTATTGGTTAAGATCAAATTTAAACCATTGGATTAAGGGTATTTTGGTCAATTGGCTTAGATTGGCAACACGTGTCCACTCCTAGCCACTATATTTGACCAGCTTGACTCTCTCTCTCCTCACTTTCGGTCAGCACCACCATCACTCCCCTCTCTCTCCCGAAATTCCCTCTTTCCCCCTCCTTTGGCCGTTCACGCCGGAACGTCCCCGCCGTTGCCGGAGTGCTGCCGCACCATGAGCCACCATGCCTCGCCATCACCACCTCACCACCACCAGCATCCCCTCGTTCTCTCTCCCTCTCGTTTTCTCTCTTTAAGCCACGGAATCGCCGAGGAGAGTCGGAAGCCGCCGGACGCCGGATCGCCGTCCACGCCGCGCTGCCGCTCGTCCGGCCTTACCTCACCGACCCAACCTTTCACCCGCCACCTCAGTCGCCGTACGTCGCCACACACCACCACCGGGAGCCGAGCAGCCGCCGCCAATTCTCACCGTTCACCGGTAATCGGCCACCCGTTCCCACCATCGTGGTTTAGAGTTAGGTAAGTGTACCTCCTAAACCTAGATTAGGATTGATAGTGCAATTTCTAGACTGGGTTAGTTATGGTTAGTACTCATGGAGAGGAGTTTGAGTACCAATTAGTGAAAGTTAATAATGGAGTAAATTTGGTGGATTTATGAGATTTATTTGAGGATAAATGTGGACCCGGAGTGAATGATTTGAGGAATAGCCAGTGTTGGATTGTTGGACTGCAATAGGCTAGTCAGGAATTTATTGGTTGTATTGCTGGAATTGTCCAAATTATTTGATTGTTGGTTGAATTGTGTTAGAGTGTGATATACCATGTCGTGTGCTCGCGTGCTCGGAATTGTGCGGTATGTGATTGGCCAATTGTGGCTTGAATTAAGATGTGTGTGCTGGACCGCACGGTATTAAATGGGCCAATTGAGCACGTGTTTGTGACATTGAGTTGATTAAGTGCTTGAAGTGTGTTTGACTGCTCATGGTGCATTGCGTTGTGTTGCATGGTCACACATTGTGCCTGTCGAGAGTGTGGCATGAAATGGAAATGTGCGAGAATGCATGACTGCTATGAGCGTGTGATCACCTAATATACCCTGATGCGTTTTACGCGGGGTACAGATAATAACTGGCTGTGTGCATGTGTGATCACAATTCGCCTTGATGTGTTTTACGAAGGGTATGCCTTCCTCATGCACTTTGCAGCAGGACGATGCCCGGTACGTCCAGAAGACGACCATCTTGATGCGTTTTACGCGGGTTCTGGTTTGTAAGGAGATCGATGTTGCGCCTGATGCGTTTTACGCGGGCTAGAGACACTGGGCTAAGTGATATGTTTTTACACTAGCTGCGAAGTGTTGTGAGCCTTCAGGTCATAATAACTAAAATTAAACATTTGCCAGTGTGCTAGTATGGGCTAGTGAGTCGAGACATGAATATGGCTTGACGATATCATATACATACATAAGTGCATGGGTCTGGGTGCGAGCATACGAGACTCGGTGAAAGACGCGTGTCACGACCATTGATGAGTTTGAACATGCGCATGATATACATATGAGAATTGTATTCGCGTATGTGACCTAAGTATTATATCGAAATGATTAACTTGCAGGATTAGCCAAGTGAAGGATCTGGGCCCGAGAGCCCAGGTCAGTGATAAGTGTGATTGGTATTGCTATGCTTGTTGTGTTTACCTGTCAGGAGAATGCATATTAGCTTAGCCTAGGCTTAGGGGTTAAACTCACTGAGATTCGTCTCGCTGTTGTAATAACCAAACATTTCAAACCCTCAGCCTTAAGATGCCGAGGCAACCGCCTCTTTTTGGAATGCCGCATTTGATCCAACGGACGTCTAGTGTCCACCCTTGTGGAGATGGAGCGGCGTATATAAGATACTACTCAGTGGTATTCATGGACGTAGGTGAGTAGTTCAACCAACTCCAAGAATATGTAGCTTGGTGTTACAGGGGAGCCGATGGAGTGACAGGTCCTCCTCTTAGGACTTTCGACGTTCCATTAGATGGGAACGATGTCATGATTCCTCAGATGGCCGATGGTGAGATCATAAATCCCCCAGCACCTAGTTGGTCGATTTCTGACGAGACGGTGAACGGATCTGCCGAGATGGAAGAGGATGAAGATTCTGAGGAGCCAGAAGTATTGCTAGCTGATCCGAAACCGATGGAAGAAGAAGCAGGATGTTCCCGAGGCTATGGAACAAGACCCTAATGTGAACGGAGAAGTAGTTGATGTGGGATCTGATGAAGAGTGGAGATCAAGAGAAGAGAAGTCCAATCAGAGCGAGCGATCCTCAGAGGAGTCTACAGGATCCTCAGATCCGGATTGGAGGCCTTGAGGCAAGCTAAGATAGGAAGAGCGGAGGCTGTACCTTTTTTATTATAGTCCTCCCTTAGATAGTCTCACCTTAACCTTAACCGCCCTACCCTTTTTGTCTAGTCGTGGCTTTTGATTGTTTGTTCAGTATGTAGTTTGGGTTGTATTATCAACTGTTGTAAAAATGTTTTTCAATAGTAATATATTATACGTATATGTAATTTCAGCTGTTGTGGTTGTTGCCTGGCTATTTATTGTCTCGTTTTGATTTGTCAGGGTTTGTTTATTTATTACTTCCGCTTGTGCTTTATGCTCTGTTTGGGTGTTAGGTCGGCAACACTTCCTGGGACATCGCGAACATATCGACCAAGGTAGGGATGCGTGCATTTCGTGGAGTACGGGGTGTGACATCCAAACTTTTAGATCTTAGATTATTATGATCGTTCGATCTTGATTTCTTTCGATACTATATTTATTTTTGATTGGCGATTTACGATGCGTGTTTTTCGAACAAATTGTATTTGTTTGCCAATGTAAAGTTTATATCTTTTAATGACAGTCACCATTTCGCACCTAGCCCCAAATTTTTAGATATTTTGATTTTACGCTATTATGTCACACCATTTGTGATAAAGTTGTTACAAATAACTAGAATCACTTTGAAGAAAAAGCCTTGTTTTTTTCCTTCTTCTTTTTGTCTTATATGAGTCGGTCGGTACTATTAAAGTTGCAAATAAAGTTTTAACTAATCATGTTGATCATTAAATTATATTTATTGGTCACTAAAATTAATATTCATTTACCATGGGAGAAAGCAAGTGCAACGTACACTCTTTCACGAAAATGGATATGCCCAAATTCTCAGATTGACCAACAATCCATGCAAACCTCCGCGCAAAACCTCTACGGCGCGACCAAAATTATATGAATCCTTAATTACTATGGTGATGGCCACGTGGCGACGTACATGAATTAATATTTTAGCTTATTAATATCTTAGTCATTATAATTTGGATCTTTAGATTTTACATTAGGGTTAGTATTGCGAAAATCCTAAACTAGTACGTCTATGACAAATTTACCCTCCGCTAGTTTTCGTTAAATTTCATTATAAAATTACGGAGTTGGATGACATGTGATGATTAATAAGTATATCAATTTAGGGTTTTACTCTTCCGTTTGTGACAGGTTTACAAATTTGTGGGTTTTCGCTGTATTTATCCATTTTAACGAAAGGTAATTTGTCACAAGTGTAATAGTTTGGGGTTTTTGGTAGTCAAAAAATTAGTTTAGAGTAAATTTGTCATAGGTGTACCAATTTGAAATTTTTGGTGATCAAAAAATTAGTTCAAAGTAAATTTCTCACAAGTGTATCAATTTAAGGTATTTCATAGTATTAACCGTTTAAATTATTAAGATAAAAAGTCTTGAGTTCTTTTTTTTTCATACAAAACATGTTAGTTTGAATGTTAGCTTATATTTCATCTTAATTTAAGTTTTCTCTGTTGATTTGAAATACTGAAAAAAAAGGTAGAAGTTGAAATGCATAAGAAATTAAAAGAAGGGTGGAGTCTAGGATGGGAGGATAATGCACTGCCCAAGTTCTTAGCTCTATCTATCATTTACTTTTCGCGTTAAACCTTCTAGGTTTTTCTTGACAAAATTAAACAATAATGGAGAGTTAGGGTGCATACGGCAACGATTCTATGCATGGGAACCGATTCTACTCAGAAATGATTCTTTTTTATTTTATACCCGAAAACTGATTCTGAACATTTAAAAGCATTTGATAACGGCTCAAAATTTCTATTCCTGAACAGAAATGTTTTTGGTAATGACATAAATTTTCTTTTTATTAATAATATTTTAATATTTCTTTCTTTTTTATTTTCTTTTTTTTTCTCCTCCTTCTTGGACATGGCCAGTAAGATAATTTTTTTATTAATAATACTTTTATTAAAAATAATTTTTTTTATTTTTTTTGCCATGGACGGTAAAATATTTTTTTATTAATAATATATTTTTATTTTTTTGGCCATGGCCAATAAAATTTTTTTATCAATAAATTTTTTTATTAATAATATTTTTATAGAAAATATATATTTTTATTTTTTTTGCCATGGCCGGTAAAATAATTTATTATTAATAATAATTTAATAAAAACTATTTTTATTGAAAATATCTTTTTTTCTTTTTTTTTCACCATGGCCTAGTCGCTTGCCATGGCCAATAAAATATTTTTTATTAATAATATATTTTTTTTGTCTATGGCCTGGTTGCTGGTCATGGCTAGTAAAATAATTATTTTTTGTTCATGGTTTGGTCGCCGGTCATGACCAGTAAAATATTTTTTAATCTCGCCAGATACAGCGAGGGTGGACCTTGCGCCAAACATTAGAAGCTACATTAAAAACCAAGAAAAAGAAGAAAGGAAAATCGATTCACATTTTTATTCTCAGAATCAAGAAGCTACTTTTGTTTCATTCTTGATTCTGCTCCAAAACTGATTCTGGGCACAAATTTACAAGAATTTATGCCCATAATCAAAAAATTTAACAAACGGATTTATGTTCCAAAACTGATTCTGGGAATAAAAGAATAGAAATTTTCACTATTTGACCAGTTACCAAACAGGCCCTTAGCCTCCCACCCACGTTGGTGCTCTAAAAATGATGTACGGATTTGTCGATAAAGATTTATTTGATAGTAATTATATCGCCCAAGAATTATCAAGAGAACTTACGTAATATATATTCGCAATATCTAATTTTACATACATTAAATAGCCATTATGGGAGCCGCCAAATGTTATGGGTTCATGCGAGATCAGGCAATTAAGCAAAAGAATTAGTCTGTTTTATCTTGATCAAAGTGTTCGATATTAAATTTTGCGCAAACGAATTTTGAATGATAAAGATATTATCTTATAAGTTTCATTATGCTGACAAAATAAAAAGTGGCTTCTATGAAAACCCTTGTAGAAAAGACAAGATGCGAAAGGTTGATGAGTGTAATATAGATTAGTACAATATATTTCACTTCCAAATTGGAGACTCTGCTGATGCTCATGATAAACAATTAACCTTAGATTAACTCTAAACCATAAATTTACAATGTCGTGATTGATTTAAAGATAAAACAAGGTTGCATAACCAAAATTTAAAAAAAAATAAAGGAAAAGAGAACAAAAACCAAACAATGTCCCCTGTTTTTTTTACGCAGCTGTCTGTCCTTATGCTCGGCGCTTGGTATTGCATTGGTCTCTCTCCTTTTATTCTCTCCTCTACTCAAAGTCACTCTGTTTTGTTTAGTACTCGTTTGTCGTAGAAGATGATGCAGATAAGCTTTTAGGTTTTGAATTCGGGAAAGCATGAATTCTTCTTATCGCTCGTTTTGTCTTAGAAGATAATGCTGATGGGTTTTTAGATTTTGAATTCGGGAAAGCATGAATTCTTCTTGTTATGGAAGACCATGCAAATGACTATTTATGTCTTGCTTTCAGTGAGACGTGTCTTGGTCATTGGATTTAATTAAACGTGGTAATTTACGTGATGCAGATGGCTGTTTTTGTGTTGCTACCCTGGTAAGCTCTCCAGCATCCGCTGGTGTTCGTAAATATGTAGGAAGAATTTGTAAGTTCGATTAATTAAGTTCAAAAGCAGTTCTTCAAAGCACGCCACGCATCTACACACGCCCCTGCAGTCTTTAGATCATTGTGCAGTAATCCAGAAAGTCCAATATGGCAGCAAAAGAGACACGATACTCACCCACATTATAATCAATCCGTCACCAGCCTACCACTAACATACGTGCTTTGCTCCAAGACAATAAGCAGCCGAACCAAAGTCGAGATTCAGGTAAACACCGGAGGACTTCCTGACCTTGTGATTGTCAAATTAATCGCCTTGCTACGTTCAACAATCTAATGCTCGACCTCTTTGATGAAAAAATATATGCAGCTGCTATCGGTGAACGATACATTTCAAGCCGCTTTTTCGTCCACCCTGTCAGGGGAGTCACAACTCTAGGACTACAACTTGCAAATTAGAAGAAAAGGTTACATTTCTCAAGGCAAGTAGATCGAAATATCATCCTCAATTATAACACTAAGATATTGGCGAACAAGATTCATTTCCACTGTCAAAAAAGTCCGACAGCTCACCGCAAAAATCAGCCAAAGAAAACCAAAGACTAATTATACATGAAGGCAATTTTTTAACTCTTTCAATGCAACTGTATGTGCTCTTACGGCTCAACCTACCATCTGGAAAGACTGAGAGAGAACAAAATAAGTCAATGTGAACTGTTTGCTCGAGAAGTATTAGCAAGATTGTCCTTCCCGAGGGTCCAAATGCATTTATTCTACTTCCAAGTTGATCCACCAAGTCTAATAACTTCTTCACCTTCGCTATTGCCCCTAGGAATCCTTTCCATAGTAGTACCTCCTTTTTGATCGCTCGCGTCCCCGTATAGATCCCTCAGCTTGGCTAGATTCAAAGATGTGGCGGCCTTCTCCTTAACTCCATCTTTCAGCGGACTGTGATGATTACGGTCGAGATGTGTGCTGCCATCTCGCAAACTCTGACTCAGGCTTCTGCTCCGACTTCGACTCCGGCTCCTGCTCCTCCGAGAATCTCTGCTGCGCTTCTCATAATCCGCTCTGGTTTCTCTCTCTGCATACCTGGATCTACGGTCCAAATCACGCCTGTCCCGTTCTCGATCGCGGTCCCTCAATCTCTCCCTATCTCTCTCTCTATCTCGATCACGATATGTATCACGTGGACGATCCCTTTCCCTATCTCTTTCTCGTTCTCGTTCTCGTTCCCTTTCACGATCTCGATCGCGACCATAGTCACGATCCCTCTCCCTTTCTCGATCGCGTTCGCTACGATGTCTCTCTCTATCGCGATCCCGATCTCGGTCTCTATCCAATTGTGTGTCCCTCTCCGAATATTCTCGATCATCACGGCTCTGGCTGCGACGGCCAGGAGATCTTCGCAGATCATCGCCCCCACCTTTTTCATAAGGAGGTACCGGTAAGGTGCGGCGAACAGGTGAGGAATCTCTAGTTGATGCCCGATGAGGAGCCCTCTGACCAAAAGACACAGAAAGAGAAGCTTTCACAGAAGGTGGTCGTCGAGCAGTCTCCTCAGACCCATGACGAGTCGTATCACCCGTCACACCAGAATGCTTGGAAGGAAGCTTCATCTTTTCAAGGTTAGCAACAATCTGCCGCAGAACTGGGACAGGAATTCTAGGAAAGAGAGTATCAAAATAGTACTGCAGTAAAACCAAAAACAATGTAGCTGTCATGATATTGCTTTAGACTCAAAATAAAAATATCAAAATATGAGAGAGAGAGAGAGAGAGAGAGACAGCAACAGAGACAGAGAGAGTTAATGCATCTGCTATCCCGATACAATGGTCAGTGTACAAAAATCATTAACAGTAACATTGCTCAGTCAAACAGATCACAAAGGTGAACACCATTTGCCAAAAACACAAATAAATGCAACATTACATGTGCTGAACTGGCTAAAAGTACCACAAATCTATGTACAAAGAACAACTATATACCTTCTATGACACTCAGGTCAGCGAAAAGAAAACTTTGGTTCATTCGGAATCTATTATAGACATGACTTTCCATCAATCAAAAGTCACAGAATGAAGGTCCCAATAGAAAACAGCACACACTCATGGTTAGTAAGCAAACTAGAGATTGGGACAGCTTACCTGCCCAAGAAGCAAATCACGCACATACACACCCATTGTGGTCATTCGCCCATTTGATCCTGGAGAAAATTCCTAAAAACGATCCCGAGTCAACAGTGAGTACTTATATCAGAAACATAAATTCAACGTGACCATCCAGAAAATAATTCTTCCTAGTGAAAACCACAAGCCATTACAGTTCCTAAGAACACAAAGCAGCGATGATAGATTTGGTCCTAACAAAAGTTAATCAGAGAAAGACATCCAAAAGAGCATCCTCAGACTACATGTGAGTCTTCTTTTCAAAAAAGTTATTTCATGTCAAGCAGCAACAGAGAAAATACTACCAAAGTCACATGCATCATAGAACCTGCAAGAGAGAATTTGAGCAAGGGGACTTTAGATTTCAAATACGTACTCGCCTCATATTTATATTTCTCAGTTCCAGATTGGATCCATCAATGTTTGGGCATCATACCCACCCACACCAAAATCAATGCTCGGCTAGCTGCTTTCTGATGACTGTAGCAGACATTTTAAAACCAAAAGTGCTTCTGACTAAGTAATGAACCAAGTGAAAAAAAAGTGTAACACAGATCATCCCAAGGAAAGAGATCACACAAAGATAGAAAAGGCACAGATCTTAGCTCTGGAGAAAGCAAAAATAAATTGAGAGACTGCTCCCATCAGATGCACCAGTTAAGACTACACTAAAGAGAAGCTAAAAGATAAAAGAGAACAACATAAAGAAATGTAAAAGCACTGGGATATGCAAAACTTATCAAAAGGAGAGTAAGACAAAAGCTAATTTGCATGTGGGTGTTTTTTAGTTTTTACATGAATGGGTTCCCGACGCATGCATGGATGTGAACTATTAAATTCAAAAGGAAGCTCATAATATACCTTTTTTTTCATATTTTTGTTTCAAGGCTTTCTAAACACTCACTAAACCTTCATTCCCCTGGTTCACCTTTGTTGCAACATGTGACCATCATAACAACGTTTCCCAAAACATTCTCAGGGAGCAGATAGTTAAAAAAAATCAATTTAAGAATACAGAAAGTCATTTGTTTTGTTACAGGCAAATTTGATTGGTGCTCAACAACTTCATAACATTTAAAGTTCACCAAAGATAAGGAAGGTTGAAGACACCAAATATTTGTGAATATAATAAGAGCCACAGATAGGTGAGTCAGACTTTAGGAACCCAACTAGTAATCCAATAGAAGTGCAAGAACTTATAAGTCAAAACTTTCAATATCTAGTAAGCAATGAACTATCAATAAAGAGAAAGCCAGTCCGTCTGCTTTCAGACCACAACACAGAGCCACATGCTGCAGTATCTAATTCATCCCAACAAAACCAAAAGCACCTTAAGCTGTTCAGCATGAAATTATGACAGCTTTTAATTGCACTTAAGAATGGCTGAAGTTGCCCATGTTTCCATTCTACATTTGATAAACATAACATTTCAACATGAAGAAGTGCTTCAGCATACTATACAACACATCCATAAAAAGTCAAGGCAAAGTTGCAGGTACCTCTTCATCTTTAACATATGGCTCACACCAACTCCACAAGGTCTTAGGATCCGCAGCATATCTCAAGTAAAGAAATCCAATCTGCAAAGTTTTTGAAAATGTGAGCACCAGCATAAGCATAAGAAAACACTAACAGCAACGTAAAGTAGGCAGCCCCCTCCATTACAGAAGAAAGAGCATTGTGGCGACGTGTATGAAAATCTCATGCTGTTAGCTAACCTAATCTTGAAATGCAGGCTAGTCTACTTTTCATTCTTAAGCAATGTGCTCATTCTTGGAAAGCCACAACTATGCTTTTTTCTATGTAAGCACTTCCTCCCAGTAAACGGAAGAAATTATTGCAAGAAAGAACTGGGAAATTTTTTTAAGGGTCCAATTCACCACAGCTAAAAGGCCTAATATGTAAAATACGTGGAGGCCTAATATCCCTCCAAAGTTAAATATCCCTCATATATTCTTGTTTTTCCTGATTCCATATCTTCTTTTCTCTTATGCACTTCCAGAATACAAGATGTCTGAGAGAGAGAGAGAGAGAGAGAGAGAGAGAGAGAGAGAAGCCAACTTAGGCGTTGCCTTTCCACATTGAAAATACATGTTTGTTACATCTCTAACCCAAATAGAGAATTTCTAAGGATGAGGGAAGCTTACACTCTAATTACTTCCAGAGTAATAGAGCCCTGCTGCTTCAGTTTCCCACATTCATGAGGAATTTTCAAAATTTGGTAGGAACGATTCTGCATCTTTGAGTTGTCATTTTCAATAGCTACAGGGAGTCCATGAGAATCAGATTGTGGAAAGATTTTCAGGGGGAAAAGAGAAGTTTAACGCTGAATAGTTTATCCATCACTTTGGGTTATCTTATGCACAATTTAAGTACAAAAGGAAGTGGGATTCATGCAAGCTGGTTTCTGCAAAACATGGCCGAGTCAAGCTGCACAAACTTAAGATGAAGAATCGGCCACCTTATTCGTCATTAAGCAGAAAGTAGACATGAAAATGCTTATTCTCTCAAGTGGTTCGAAGTTTGCTATGCTTCTAGCAATGGTGTTCTTGTTAGATAGTAAGAATCTTTAAAGAAGGAATCATTTTGACAAGTACTAACAACTAAAAACTTAAGGTTTGAAGTGGCACTTGTTTGTAGAAGTATTAACTAGTACCAAATATTTAAGCAGATGGCCTAATTTGGAGATCTTATGCCGAATCTCTTCATGAACTTGTATTGACATCATCCTCCACAAGTTTCTTCTCTGTAATGGTGATTGTCCCTTCTAAAGCTTCTTATTGAAACTTTGTTAGAATTTCTGCTTACTTAACTAAAAGAAAACAGTCCAATGATATGGACAATGTATATTGGAAAATATACAGCAAATAAAAGCATGTTGTGAATAATCTTGAAGTTCTATGAACCATCAGGATCCAAATAGCTCATGCTTGAACATTTCATATTGCTGGTTCAAAAACAATTCAGCAAGCATATGTAAACACTAAGCAAGGGAAGACTGCACTTACCGCCCTTATATAAGGAGAATCCAGGTGCTTTAAGAGACCGTGCATTTGTTTGACAGTCAGTTTCATGGTGAAGAACTTGTACAGAAGACAAAATGCTGTCGAAGGACCACGGCAGTTTCCCGTCATCCATGGCTCCACGTGATCAACTTGATTGTAGATTTCGTCAATCACTTCATGGTAAGTCTTCAAACGATACAGCTCCTTGAAGTAATCTGAAGAGAGGATATTCATACACAGGACTTTCTCTAGCAATGAATCAATCGGTCTGCCACTTGTTTGTATCTCCATAATTCTTAATCTAATATACGCCTCAAACTTACACAAATCTCTACTTTCCTGCAAGGTCGGCGTCGCACAGAATCACAAGTCCACACTGCAACATAGCATGAACCCATCTGGTATCAATGTGGGAACGAATTACAGCGCAGAAAAGAAGGCCTATGGACCACAACAAATGCAGTCACAAAAAAATTCTACCCATAAAAGCAAAAAGAAGACGGGAAAGTAAGGAATTCCTACAAATAAGCCAAAAAAAAAACACACTTTTTCACTCGAATAATGAAACTCGGAAAACCAAGACCCGCTCGACGACCATACCATCAATTCTGGAATCCACCCAATTCAGCTTTTTCATTAAAAACGATAGAAAAGAAAAACCCAAAATTCTACGAAAGCAGCATATCAAGAATTACCTTTCATCCCAATTTTCTAGACCACGAAAAGGGAAACACCAAGCAAGTCAAGAAGCTCCACCTTCCCCTCGTAAAAGGGTATTACGGAGAGCGCGCTCGAATTATTCTACGAAAACGAGCATATGAAGAATCCTATCACGCGGGGCATTCCAAAACTCAACCGGGGAAACAGCAAATTCCTCAAATTGCTCCAATTACGACCAGAACCTCGACGGGCGCGTTCAAGAAACAATCGCAAACTTTCCACCATCACGTTAACGTGCAAAAGCGAAAAGGAGAGGAAGAGCATCGAGCACGTACCGATTGGAATCGAATGAAATCGCTAGCTCGCTCGATCGATCGATCGAGAGATACGCTGGAAGAAGAAGAAGAAGAAGAAGAAGACGAAACCCTAGAAATGGAGCTCGCGGTGCATTGGAATGTATCTGCAAGTTTGGAGCGAACAGCAATTATGAGCCCTTATAATCCGAGCGGTCCGGTCCGGTCCGGTCTTGGATGACTTAGGGATATTTTATTACCTATGACTATCCGGCCCAAACACGAAAAAAAAATCATTCTAAATCTTAATAAAATTTATTGAATGAATGCAAATAAATTTAAGCTATTTGAAAATATTGACATTAATGTTTTTGAAGTAAACTTAAATGTTGGAAAGTTCAATTTTGAGCTTCTGTTTGTGATTGGATTAAGATTTATCTGACTAGTCTTGTTTGATATTAAAGAAAGTGAACCGGACAAATCGGACGGTAACTCAATTATCAAACCGGATGGTCCGATCTTAACTTTAAAACAGTATTTTGGGAAACTTTCTTTTCATGAATATTCATCCCAAATAAAGAAATATTTCCTTAGCTAGTCCTTTAGGACATTAGAGTGAACCGTATAGTGACTCAATTACCAAACCAAGAAGTTCGACGACAATTGAATGTGACTTTTTTTTAATTAAATGGTGCAATAGAAACTCCAATTTCGAGCTCGTGCTTATGCTTGCATTAGAATTTATCTAGCTAGTTTCTTAGTACATCGGAGCTGGGCAGTAACTCAGTTGTTAAACCCCGTGGTCCTGCCATAGATTTTAGAGTGTGAGTTTGGGGAATTGTTTATGACTATTAATCTCGGACAAAAAAATCTAAATATGAAAAAAATTCTGAGTGAAGTCGAATAAATTCAAATGACTTTAAATGTTTACATTTAATGTGAGTTTAGAATATTTTAGGGGCTCAACATTAAGAAAAAAAATGAAATCTTAAGCACTAAAATATGTAGGAGGAAAAATTAAAGAAAAAGTTCAACCCAAGATAGATCGACTCTTATTTGCCTTCCTATATTATGGGTTTAAATAAGGATGCGATTGCCTTCTCTGCTAATTTGCCCCATAATATTTCAAATTCCCAGCTTTATCAACCCAAAGTTTCTCTGGCAGAAAAACCACAAAATTTCAAATTTATTTGGATATAATCTTTATTAACAGATGTCATTACAATTTGATAAAAGCATGCCATTTCAAAGATTTCACTTCAAAATTTGGTAGTCGCCGGTGGTCAAGAATAATGAAAATTCCATTTAGTATGGAAGAGTAATTAAAAAGAAAGTTGCTTTTCAGGCTCTGTTCGTTTCTTAAAAAATGTGATATTTCTAGAAAATATTTTCAAGAAAATGATACAATTTTCCAGTGCTCAACTAAAATGTGAAAAAGCCCTCGAAAATATTTTTTGTCATTTGATATGGAACCTCCATTCATTGCTTTTAATACATTTTTTATTTTTATATTTTTAAAATCAATTTTTTTTAATTATTTTGTAATTTTCTTTTTTTTCCCTTCTTTTTTGTCCGGTTGCTAGCTACAGGCGAGCCTGAGCTTCGCCACAGGCCGGCGAGGCTCGAGCTCATCAGATTCTGACTAGCCAAGCCAATCTCAGGCGAGGCTTCACCACGCTAGATTCAGCAAGGTTGAGCTTGACAATCGAAGAAGAAGGAAAAAGAAATCAAAGGAAAAGAAAATATAATTAAAATTTTGATTTTATTAAAAAATAAAAATAAAAATAAAAAATAGTTCACGGACGAGAATGTGGTCCGTTTGGATGAAAGAAAGAGAAAGAAAAAGCTTTCTCCCCTATCTTAGAAGACCTCTTTTCCGTTGATGGAAAACATTTTCCTTGACCGGTTTGTTTTCCGTGAACTGAATACAGAAAAATCAGGAAAATATTTTTTTAAAGTTGTTTTCCTCGAAACGAACGGAGCATTAATATATTAATAATGTTCAAATTCATTTGGAAACAACACAAAAATGGTAATTCATTACAAGCTCACTACATGTCACAAAGATAAATGGCTTTTGCCATTCCGATTCCCATTCCAAATTCAATATCCATTGTGTTCGTTACTATAATCCACTCTTACATTGATTCGGCCTATTCATTCAAACATTATTAACGGTCTCATTTCCAACTTTACACGATTTATTTCTTTGGAAGCCTATTTCTGTATTAGTTAACAAGATGAAGTTTATCTTGTGATTAAGATTTGAAAATGAGCAAATTTGATTGGTTTTGCTCCACCATAGTATCACCCACATGCGCACCATTGACAAAATTGCTTTTTTAAGTACTTGTTCTGACTGCAATCTCAGTTCCATCCACTTCAGTGTTCTAATCTGCTGCGGTTTGAAAACGTCTGCTTACCGATGATCCTTGATCTGAAGGAGGAGACCCACGATATACTATTGCAGAAAAAGAGAGAGAGAGAAAGAGAGAGAGAGAGAGAGAGATTTGGATGATTAGATGGGAGGAGAGAGACTGGTGTTGACATTTATGATACAGGTAACATATGATACAGACTTATTTGGACTATTATAACGAGTCATATCTCCCTCTTTCTCACCAAAAGCTTCTGTGGGACACTTTGCAAAACCATAGACTAAGCTCTCAAAAAACTCCGGGGAAAACTCGCAACACAGGCAGAGTAAAATGGCTTATTTGCAGCACTATGTAGAACCCACTCAAGAGAAGAAACAAAGGATGGATGGTGAAATCTGAGGCTGTCTCTCTAATGACTATTGTAACAAACATCGATACCGCACGCACTGTCGTCACTTGATGGGCTTCAAGGGGTGACAGTGCTGATGGAAGCTGTAGAGCTGATGGGTGCAATACATGCAGGTCCAGCATTTGCTGCTCAACATCCGGAATGATGGCTCTCTAGGGATGGTCAAGGGCCTGCTTGATCTGCTAGGACAAGAACCCGGTTAAGAATTTAGTCGCTGCTCTCCAAGTAATTGTTATTGTCTAGACCCGTTCTGCATGTTTTAGAGAGAGAGAGAGAGAGAGAGTGATCCTTTTTATTCTTGCTAAAGCTCACGCTTCTCAAGACTGATCACATTCATATGACAATGTGAATACAAAGTTGGGCAAGATCTGAAGTTTTACCTCTGTGGGTAAAAGGGCCTGTCGAACAAAGGCATTAACTGGGCTCTAGGAATCATCTCTTTTCTCAGCAACCGTACCTCTTCCTCTTCGATCATCTGCTTTTTGATAGATTCAAATTAGAAATGAAGTGCATTTCATAAAAATCTGGAACTTGTCAGATACCGTCTTAATTCTTTTCCACACCTTTTGCAACTTCTCTTCATATTTCTTCTGTTGCTCCATGAGATACAGCTTGGTAGCAACCTGCTTGTAGTGCCCGGTTAGAAAACTCCAAGAGAACGACTAGTACATATTGAAATTGACATACTATTGATCAAGAGTACTAATCAACTACCACTTAATACATGCGCTGTGCGTGTATACATGCACACGATGTCATGATGGATATGCATGATGAAGACTCACCGAGTAATTGAACATCGCACGCTTGACAGCTCTCTGTTGTGTGTGGAGCTTGAAATCTACGGGCTTGGTATTTTCTTTTGCAGCAGGCTTTTGGGTAGCCTAAAGAGGAACATGTAGCCTTGTGATTGAGAGAGAGAGAGAGACAGTTGAAATGCAGAAAAGATATCTTACCTTCGATTTGTCCGCAGAAAGTTGCTCTTTGACTTCCTCCTTTGCCTGTGGATTTAAAGTATACTTTGATCAGTTTGTTCTCTTCTTTCAGTAAGCTGAGTGACTGAAAGCTAAAAAAGACACTTATGATGAATGATGGCTCTAAGAAATAGCAAAACATCAATTTTCAAAAGTAGGTGGACACTGGACAGGCTCAGAATATCATAGAAGTACATTGAGGCTGACTCAACAAACATAAAAAGGGAAATCAAGTATCGAGCACTCCATATTTCCTGTTCATGTCTGCTCACAAATTACTCGGCATTGTAAAGCAGATCCCTTAATTGGATGTATCCCGAACAGATTGGAGAAATATAACTCGCAATAGGGTATGTCATCCTGATATCATAAATGTGGCAATGTCTTCTGTGTCATCCGGCAAGCAGTAAATGATCAAGCAATGAAATTGCTGTCACCTCATTAACCCGATTATATCAATGATCAAAAGGTCAACTTAGACTGGAAGACAGTTTTCTTAGTGTCGTCACAGTTTATACGTGATTAGGCTTCCCTGCTGCACATGCTTGTCGCATGGAGTCAGGCAGTGGATACTACTGGAAAATGTCGCTGAAAGACGGAACTTGCTCTTCGAGAAATGCAATTCATTTTTACTCACCATTCTGCTGGCACTGACGGCGGAGCTCCAAGGAAGAGCAGACTCCGAGCCTACCTTCACAAATTTCTTAGTATCACAAAAACAAAGAGGAAAGCCAATCAGTCTCAGCATCGGCTACAGAGCAATAAATAATCAGGAGAAGAAAAGGGACATCATAACAAGTAACCAATTACCTTAAGTGCAGATTTTGCATGTGGTTTCTCCATGTGCTTAGCTTGGTGGTGATACTTATGTGGCTTATGAGACGCGAGTGAATCAGAGTGATATATATAGAGAAGAGGCCTAGTGTAGGAAGTTTGGAGATTGGTACTTGTCCAAGGGGTGCTCATTCATGTCTGTTGCCATATCACCAGCATTCTTCAGGAATTTGCAATGCCTTTCTTTCCACCAAACTGTCTGATTGAATCTCCCTCTCAACATATACTCTTCTTATCAGTTGCTTCAGATCTCCACTTGTCTTCTGCTTTTTAAAGTAAAGTTTTCAATGCTAGTTCCTGAATTAGAACTCCATTTCATCGGATTTTAGTTTCCATTAGAACACCATACTAAACGCGCATTAAATGCAGAACTATTTTCTGATGAACCTATTTGGGCATAGATCTCTTATTTATGTTTGCGATGCATCTGGAACTATTTTCAAGTTGATCACGAGGAGGTGAGGCGTGAGACCAGGTCATGTAGTAAGTACTACTAAGATAATCAGTCCGGTTGTTTAATAAGTGCCCCTAAAGCACTCGTCAATACGATCTTTATGTTAACTTTAATGACTGGGAACTCTACCTTACATGGGTAAACTCCAATTAGATGAAACGACATTTTGCTAACCCCACAGACCAGATAACGCGCAAGCCGAAGCTGGGCCAGTGTTCGAAGATTAACTTTATTTGCAATTGGAATACAAAGCTCACAGGACTGCGTAACCTTCTGTATACTGTCCTTCGCAACCGTTTCGCATCTCTAGCTTTACGCATCCACAATGTTTATACAATCGCGTGAACCAATGGAGCACGAACAATATCCGAGTCAAGTCATGCTGACTGTGATCCGCACTAATTGCAGCCATGTCACTGGTCCAAAGAAGCAAAAGTTTGAACCAGAGGTCGTTAACACATCTGATTTTCAAGTTTTCTTGATGGAGCCGTTATCCAACCATGAACGCATAAGATGACCGAGGGAAGGCCCTGGCCTGGACTGTCCTTTTGGCTTTATTATGAAATGAGAGAAAAGAAGAGGCACGTCTATTTTTAGTTAGGTCGAGAATCGAAAAATTAACCAACTGATATAGTGCCATGCATGCTTCCTTTTGAAGTTTGGGGAGTCCCAAGTTTCCTTTCATGAAAGAAGTGAAAAGTTTAAGTAGTTTTTTAATAGAATGATAATGATGATCAAAGACAGCTCGCTTCATTCACATTTAGCATTGGCAATGTTTTGTCTTGGATCTTACGCTTCTTTATCAAATTGGGAAAGATCTTCTATCATGGTTTTCTCAATTGTGGAAATCACTTTATGCCGGTTGCTTTTCCAATAAGGAACTCGGACACATAGATATGGCACTCATTAACTTCCTGTGCGACCAGCTTTGATTGGCACCATGTTTTTCTTCATGATCTTCAGGATCCATCATCTCGTCGGAGCATCTCAAGAGACTATGGTTAGTCCATCGAAAAGTTCACGCTTGCATAGGCATACTCGAATGGGCATAGGCTTTCAACAATTTCGCCACAAGTAAAATAAGTAATGACTGGAGGTTAGCATAGAACAATGCGGAACAAAATTGTGGATGTCGATTGAAAAGGATGCAGCTAGACATGGCCACGGTTTGGAACCGGTGGGTTCTGGTTCAAAACCGACGGTTCCAGTTCGTTGCCATGTATGAACTAGAATTAGAACCACTCCTGGCGATTCCGGGCCGGTTCTAGCCTAGTTCGAAACCAATCGATAAAATTAAAAAAATAAATTATGAAATAAAAAAATAATGAATTATCAAATTATGAAATAATGAATTATTCAATATAAAATGTAATCAAAATGTACATTATAATCAAATTTAAAGAAAAAAAGAGAGAGATGAGACTTGAACTTAATGAATTATCATTCAGCATCGGTTCTGCATTTTTTTTTGGAACCGGCGGTTCCGGGCCAGTTCCAAAATTGTTGGAATCGAAGCCGGAACCGGGCCCATAGGCCACAGGCTGGTTCCGAACCGCAGGCCCCGTCAACGGCCGGTCCCAGGTTTGACCCGGGCCGGTTCGGGAGCCAAAATCGGCCCGTCGCCATGCCTAGATGCAGCTAATTGAAATGGGACATTCCTTGCTTTGAAACCATGCAAAATTTCGAGAGATCGTCGATCTTGATACTTCAATTTTTTAATGCTGTAACATGTGGTCATGTCTTTAGTTCTTTCACAATCTACTTGTTTATTAATAGTATCCTAGGACAATGCTGTTGTAGAGAATTTTGTGCTGTTAAGATCTCCAATACATTTTCCCCACTTTTGTGTTATCAAAACTGACCTTCAGATTGGAGGATAGGGTTTCTATGGTCCAGAAAGTCAAGTGCTAGCACTCACCCTTTCTCTACCATTTGGAAAAATCAATAGAAAGTAATACACGGGCCAGTTATGAGACAGCATGTCATGTCTGAAAACACTGAAAACGCATTCCGAAACATGAAAGTTAACCTTGTTATTGCAACTCTTTTCGTAAGAAGAATGTTGCCGACAGTGTTGGTTCCTCGTTCACTCCGCAGTGAATCTACAGATTGCCGGAAGGTGTACAACATTCATGCTTTATAGATTATGCCAGTCCAAGCGTAAAGCCAGTCTACTTGGCATCCTCTAAATCAGCTAGCTGCTTTTGTCGAAGTAACTGCCATCCAAAACTTCATCAAGCTTTGCAGTAAATACAAGCCAATCAGTCCTCAGATACCTTGAAAAATGTATATGACAAAACCAAGTTATTGATGCCATCCATTCTAGGATCAGTTTCGAACTCAGGGTCAATGTAAAAAAATACCTGCATATATGAGAACGCATCCAGTGTTAAAAATCTGTATCATCTCTAAAGTCCATCTTAGCAAAGTATCAGAAGATTAGGAATATCATACTTACAGGCATATCAATTTGTTCTCCTGGAAGTAGCCGCTGCTCTTCAAAGCAAAAGCACTGTATTTTGTTGAAATATACTGCTGCCTGCAACAACCAGACGAGTTTAGCCAAAATAATCTGAATTGTTAAGGGTAAAGCAATCTCAACGGACATGCTCTCTCACTTAAGTCATCTGCTGGATGAATCACCCCAATGAGCAAAGTATTAACAGATTTAGAGATAATTATGCACATTCGCAGATGGCTCGTATCAGTCAAAAAAGTAAATGAAGCATCCATTTTATTGGGACAATGAATGTTGGGCAGCAGTACCTTCATGGGAGTAACATTGTATGTGGAAACGCCAGTTATTGGTGTTGAACTGCGATTTTCAGCAGTGTAAAATGCAAGAGCACTTTCTCCAGGCTTGACCCTTACCTACAAAGAAAAAAATTAAGAATGTTGCCTCAGTCCCTTTGATACAGGCAAACAAATTATGAGAACAGAGCATTCTAGCCAATGATCTTTAAAAGAAAAACCTCTCTTTGGGTGGGAGTAAACTTCCATGGCATCCCATCAGCGACATCAGCATTAAACTGCACCGCAATCTCCCTGTAGCAAAATCCGTATTCTCAAATAAAGAATACACTAAGAATAGATGGAAAAATTAAATAAATACAAAAAAAAACCCTCTATGTGAATCTAAAAACAGTATTAGAGTAAGTAAACTAGCTTTTAGTATCTAATTTCTCATCCATAATGCCGAGAAAATGATCAGAAGGACATATCAACTCCTAGATACAATGGAGCATCAGAAATTACAAATAATCGCACCAGAGTTTCTAATAAAGTTCCATTTATCTCTCTCTCTCACGCATCTTTTTCTCCCTCTGACGATGAAAAAGCCTACCTCAGAAACCATAAAATGATCTTAAAAACCACACCGCCTTGTACAACATGTTTCTAAAGAAAGATTTCCTAAAACCCAGTCATGTATCCTACCGGCAAGAATCTGAAACTGAAATGCTATGCGAAATGATAAATAGGTTCTCTGGCATAATAAAGATCACTAGAAACCACCCTGAGGTACAAGCGGTTTTCACAATCACCAAGCAGAACACTCACAATAGGTACCCATACCTTGTGGTGACAGTCCCATCATTAGCATGTCGGGCAATTTTTTCTTCAACAGTCTAAACATAACAGACTCAATTCATGATCAGCCAGAGTGAAGAAAAGAAATATAAAACTATACAAACAGAGTACATTGTACAGACAATGAACAAATGAAAAAACTCGAATCTCACCTCACGTCGTTGAATAGTGCCGCCATACCCAGTAGCCTGACAGAATCTCCTATACAATGGTACGGCTGCATAACTACTTCCCACCATGGCGAGGACCAGAGCTGTCAGGTATAGAAGCATTTTTCGAGATTTTTGTTCTGTGGAAGAAGCATGCGAGGCATAGTGGCGATGGGCATTGAATATAGAACTGGGTTTCCTACTATATACAGAACCATTTGGAAACTCAAAAGACTTGTTAGGTGACCAGGTACTAAATCTGCATCTTCGCAATAAGCAATGTACATCACTAACTGAAGGTCGCCCATATCCAGAGATAGATCGTGCATGACAGAAACCTAGCCCAGGAATCCCATGTTTGAACCTATACAACAATCACAATTTGCAATCAATAGGGAATAGAATGATGATGATGATGATGATTATGATAAGAGTCTGGAAGTTAGTCCTCTTTTTTCTTTCCTCGTGCAAAGGGTGGGATATTTGTAATCCAGCAGTTATGAAAAGTTTTGACATGTTTCTTACCAAAAAAAAAAAAAAAAGTTTTGACATGTTCATCACCCAATTAGTGAAAATATGCTTATTCAAAATTCAGCAGTAGGATATACTTACTGAAAACCAAGAGGTGAATGCGTTATTATGACGAGGTTTGCTGACAGAAGAAATCCTCTACTAAGCTTTGACAATGACATGTTTAGGAGAGACTAGAACTGAAGAAAAGAGGCAGTAAATGACGTATGAGAAAAGGACCCAGAAAGGAAGGAAAGAAACAGAGATCATCGAAACTTAAATCCCACTGAAGTGTTACATGATAAAAGGAGAAAAAAGCATAGTAGCATAAAATAGTTGACCATGTCTCTGATCCCTTCGGTTTCATTGTTCAATAGGTTAGTTCAACACCACTCTCCATGCAAGCATTGGAAAATGACATTAAATGACCTCAAATCGAAGGATACTACATGTTCAAACAGACAGCTTTAGCCCATTGAGTACTCATTTCAAGCGGATGCCAAACCAAATGTATGAACAAAAGTCTCACTGAGATGCCATAACAGCACGCTTTTTACCTCAGGCATGCTTCCCAATCGCAAGCAATAAGCACAAATAAACAAAGAAGCGAAAACCTCAAAAGGTTCAGCTGTCAAGAGAAATCAACACAGGACAACTTTAAGCAATTTCCAGTATCGGCTTCAACTTCAATTCTTTTAATGCATTTGCAGCACAAGCCAACCACAACCCAACATATCAAAACTCACAAACTCGATAAATTCAATACAATGTTCCTCTGTCTGACAAAAACTAGGAATCAACAAACCTCCGTTTCACTATAAACACTAAACCCAGCAGTTGCAGAAATTGGAAATGATCGAGACAACCCCTGAAATCATCCCGTGTCAATTGTACACAAAAAGTCAATAACCTATGCCCAACGCTCCCTACGGTCAACCTCAAACTTCGTGAAGAAGCACCGCCGGATGGGGCGACAAATAAGCACAAATAAACAAAGAAGTGAAAACCTCAAAAGGTTCAGCTGTCAAGAGAAATCAACACAGGACAACTTCAAGCAATTTCCAGTATCGGCTTCGACTTCAATTCTTTTAATGCATTTGCAGCACAAGCCAACCACAACCCACCATATCAAAACTCGCAAACTCGATAATTTCAATACAACATTCCTCTGTCTGACAAAAACTAGGAATCAATGGACCTCCATTTCACTATAAACACTAAACCCAGCAGTTGCAGCAATTGGAAATGATCGAGACAACCCCCGAAATCATCAGGTGTCAATTGCACACAAAAAGTCAACAACCTAAGCCCGCCACTCCCTCCGGCTAACCTCAAACTTCGCGAAGAAGCACCAGAAGGGGCGACAGGACTTGATGTCAAACGGAAATCAGGAAGCGCAAACAGGAACCCGAAGAGAAAAGAACTAAGCGAAAACGCTCGAGCAATGGCACCAATCATACTTCAGAACCAAAAAAAAAAAACAAAAAGGACACCTCCAGAACCAACCTCAAGCAATCAATCCGCAAATCAAACACGAAAGAGGCAACAGCAACAGCAACTCACCGAGACGACGAGCAGCGCGGGGGAGTTGAGAACCCCGGCGAACCCAGCCGAGGACGCGGCGCCCGGTCTGTCTGGAAGCTTACCGGAGGACCGGGCCGTCGTCGGCGAGGGAGATCTTGATCCGCCGCGCGAGCGGCTCCCCCGAGGCCCTGCTGGTGTGATCGGGCAACAGGACGGTGGCGACAATGCGATAGAGGGCGGGCGCCGACAGCCGGGGCTGGCGCCGTTAATAGACGTGGAAAATCTACCACAAACAAAAAATAAACGTATGAAATTCTTAATTGCGGTAAGTAAAACCCTACAAAAAAATAAATAAACTAAAAAAGAAAAGTAGATAAATTTTAGACCATCAATTTAAATTGTGATTAAATGATAGAGGGCGATTTTGTCTTTGTGATGAAAATAGGGTGAATTTAGTCGCACGGAGGGTAGCAATAGTGCTCCCTTTACATTTCATCAAAACCCTTTAACTTAAATTCATTTATATTTATTCTCCCAATCGTGCCCTTAGTGCTCAAGAATAAATTTTTCTATAGGTTTGCAAGATTAACAAAAGCAAAAACAAAAATAGTTGCTTTTTAATAAGATTAATAACACAAAAAATGATAAATTTACTCTAAATTAATTTTTTGACCAGTAAAAATTCTAAATTATTATATTTGTGACAAATTTACCCACAGTTAAATTTGATTAATACCTCGAAAAACGACCTCTGTAACAAACGGGAGGTAAAATCTCAAACCAGTACACTCGTTATCACATGTCATCCAACTCTATAATTTGAGGGTAAAATTTAACAGAAATTAACAGTAAGTAAATTTATCGCAGATATATCAATTTAAGATTTTTCATGATATTAACCCTTTTGATAAATACGAACAATGTTCAAATTCAATATTAGGTATATGCACAAAAATCGCGAAAAAAGATTTGTACTCAATACAATGCTATGGAAAGTAAATGGCTTTTATTTTTAGGGTTTTTTTTTTGTAAGATAAGTAGTATTACTTTTCAACACACTAAATACAATAAGGTCGAACACAAAAATCTCGTACCTGAGGAGACAAAAAATGTCCCAACAGGTACAAAGGTGTTACAGCCGAACCAAGAGCACTTTTATTTTTAGGGTTAATATAATGAAAATCCAAAAACCGGTACACATGTGATAATTTTATAAAAAAATTAATTTTTTGACAAAAAAAACCCCAAACTACTACACTCGTGACAAATTTACCCTCAATTTGTTTTCGTTAAATTTTATAACCAAATTGCATTGTTAAATGATACACGGCAATTAGCTGATGTGCTAATTTTATGTTTTACCTTATGTTTGTTATAGGTGTACTAATTTTTGATTTTTTGTATATTAATCTAATTTAACGGGAACCAACAGAGGGTAAATTTATCACAAATGTACCAGTTTAAGATTTTTAATGATCAAAAAATTAGTTTAAGATAAATCTGTCACAGGTGTACCAATTTGAGATTTTTTATGATCAAAAAATTAATTTGTGGTATAATTGTCATTGATATATCAATTTAAGATTTTTCGTGGTATTAAATTTTTTATTTTATTTTTATTTTTTTGTCGTGGACCGTCTCCTTCCTCCTCCTTTGCCAAACTCCCCCATCTTTCCGTTCTCCGCCTTTCGGGAGCCCCCACCGCGTGGTTCATTCTAGAGTCTACTGGACTCTTCTCCTCCTCCTCCTCTCTGCTTCTTCTTCCTCCCCCCAACCCCCCCAAAAATACTACCGCATCGTCTCCTTCCTCCTCCGTCAATCTCCAAAACTGTGTCCGGCGGAGGGAACAGCGAACTGCCGATCTCGCCGCCGCCGCACCGAGGATGTTCGGGGTCGTGTTCCCCGACCGGAGCTTCCCGATCGACATCTCCACCTTCGCCCAGATCGACACCTTCCACTGGGTCCTCGACATGAACACCTTCGTCGGTAAGCTCCCCCCCTCTCTCTCTCTCTCTCTCCGTTTTTGCCCCTCGCCCCGACTACCCACGATTTGATTCCGCGCAAAAAACCCCTCTTTTTTTGGTCCTTCTGGGTCCGCGCAGGCGAAGCGTACGACCAGGTCCGAGAGATGTGCATCTTCCTCCTCAACGGCCTCGCCCTCCCGCCGGACAAGGCCCTCGCCGTCTACGTCCAGTCCCCCGGGTCCCCCTTCGTCTACTGCGGCGCCGTCACCGTGTCCCGCCCCTCCGCCGTCCTCCCCCTCCCCTGGCCGGAGTCCGGGGGGGACGCCGCCGCCGGGGGGGCGGGGGGGCAGCCGCTGCAGCTGACGTCGCCGGGGGCGGCGCCGCTGTCGGCGAAGATCGGGGTGTCGGTGGAGGACCTGGGGGCGCTGCCGTCGCTGGACGCGGCGGCGGGGCGGAGGATCGAGCGGATGGCGATGAGGGTCGGGGAGAACCTGTTCAACTTCATGCAGTCATTCTGCGGGGTGGACGGGAGCAAGCTGGTGGTGCCGACGGACATCCTGGACCGGTGGTTCAACAAGTTCCAGGAGCGGGCCAAGCGCGACCCCGACTACCTCAAGGGCTTCGCTTTGTAGCTTTGTCTTCTCTTTTGTATTTTTTTTTTTTTTTTTTGGGGCTCTCTTCGTCTGTGAGAAAGGCTTTTAAATTGATGCTTTTGCCTCGTGACTTGTATTCAAACGATTGCATCTTTGTTGAGTTGCCTAACGTTTGTACATCAATCTAAACGTGCCTTAATATCGCCCCTGAACTTTAGCTGCCGTTGTCCTTCAATGCTGTTGGAATTTATCGAATTTATCCGATCTCTCGTGCTCGTGCTCGTGCTCACGCGCATTGAGGCGACCACGATGACGTTGCCCATGGTCTTTTGCGCATTTCAATGACCACCATGATCTCGTCATGGTCCTCGACAATCTTGTATGATGATGGTTTTCTTTTTTGGCGTTACGCAAAGAGTGAGAGAGAGAGAGGGCAACTTAAATAATCCAAAAGGTTGAGGCACGTGCTATAAGAGTGCACATAATCAGTTAATTATGAGTGGAAAGAAAATGAGTTGTTATGTGCATTGGGTAGGCATCAAATAGAGAAAGTAAGAGTAATTTAGGAAATTTAATGGCTAGAAAAGAAAAGAAAAGAAAAGAAAGTAATAAGTGATTACTTAAGAAATGGGTGCGTATGAGAAAAAAGAAGAAAGGAAATACAGGAAAAGCTAAAAGTGAGATAAAGAGGTATTCTTGAATGCATAGGTGTATACTCAACCACTTGAGAAATATGAAAGACACAAAGAGCAATTTGTAGATTATTATATTGGATTCATTTATCGGGTATCCTAAACATAAAATTTCAAACTTGACCCACTCCTAAAGAGTTTTCAGCAATTGACTCCAAACCTCAAACTGCTAACTGCTTACGTCCTAGTAAGATTTGAGCAAATCGACTTCCTTATTATAACCATCTTGCTACCATTCCACAGAGAGCATGGAATGCCAAGTGCCAACATAGATAATTAATGACATTTCTACCAGTGTTGTGACCCTGAAATTTAGTATTGTAAATGCGTAAATTTGTCCTTTCATATTTAGGAAAAATTAATACATTATTCCTCTATATAAGTTCATAAATTTACATACAAATGGTGGGGATGTATTGCACATGAGCATTGCTCCATGCATGGATAACTGAATAGTGGGCACAATCTTATGTTATTTTCGTCCATTTAGAATCTTCTAAAAAGTCTTAACTTGATGGACTCGAATTAAGATTTGTTAGGGGTAGCTTCTGTGCCCTCTGAAACCTGACAACCTACTTCCCATTGATTTCATAAGTTAGGATAGTCACACGATATATTCCAGTCAATTAATCTTTTTGATTATCACAATATATATCATCAATTCACTCATTGAATGGACCTTTTGACTTAAGAAGGTCTAGAACCCGATACTCATATTGACCTCGGCAGCGAACCATCGAGAGAACTCTCCAACGCGCATTCCTCACTTGTCCTTTTTTTTTTTTTGGTCGAAATACATTCCTCACTTATCACTAGCATCTAGATCTACTAAAAATTACCAACTCCATCTCCCAGGTCCTCTCTAGTTCATCTTGCTTCTAGTTTTATTATTGCATAGCACTAACCATTTCTTAACTTCGAGAAAAAAAATCCTTAAAAAGCACCTGTGATGTTTTTTAATGAAAGAATTGTGTTGAGTTGGGTTTTAAAAATCCAGAGACTGTATTGAATTAAAAATTTGTATTGTAATTTATAAATAGGAGAAATAGAGGCCTAATACTCAAAAAATTTCGTTCCCTGAAAAATCTCTAACTTTTGGTCCAATTCCAATTCCACCCTAATTTTTTTTTGTTTCATAAAAAATCACAACTTTTGGTCTAATCTCAATTCTACTATGAACTTTTTTTTTGTCTTATAAAAAAGGGAAAATACAACAAAAAACCCAAAACTATACCACTTGTGACAAATTTATCTTGAACTTTTTTTTGTGACACCAAAAATCTTAAACTATGTCACTTGTGATATATTTACCTCATAATATTTTGACATAAGGGCATTTTCATCTTTTTTTTTCTTTTTCTATCTTTTTTTCCTTTTTTTTTCTTCTCTCTTCCCTCCATCGGCCATGGCAGAGGGAAGTCGGCTGCTAGCGTCGAGCAACCCTTGCTCGACTTAGGTGAGGCTGCCCGGTGCAGGTGAGGGCTGCTCGACGCTGACGTTGGGTGAGAGTCGCCCTCGCCAACATCGGGCGAGAGACGCCCTCACCTGCGTCGGGCAAGTGCCAGCTTCCCTTCGTCATGGCTGGTAGAGGAAAGAGAGAAGAAATGAAAAAAAAGAGAGGAAAAGACGAAAATGTCCCTAGGTCAAAGTATTGTGGGGTAAATGTATCATAGGTGGCATAATTTGAAATTTTTCGTATCACAAAAAAAATTCAGGATAAATTTATTACAAGTGACATAGTTCAGAATTTTTGATTGTGTTTTTCTTATAAAAAACTACTAACTTTTACTTGAGTTCCATATTTACCTTCATTAACTCTCCGTCCAAAATCGTCTTTAGGGTTGTGTCATTGCCACGTCACTGCTCTAATTTTTTCCCAAATCCAAAGAAGACAACTTTTGGAGATGAATTTTCCATATCAGCGTAAGCGACAGTCTTTATCGGATATGAAATCCGAGTAAAAACTAGTGCAATTTGAGTTGGCTTCTTCAATTGTAAAAACTAGTACAATTTTGGGCGGGGGCTTTTCTGGGAAATTTCCATGTCCTTCTTTTCTTCCGCCGAGATGGGTCCCACACATTAGCCAATTGGGAAGATTTTACCCAGATGGGACCCACATGTTGAGGAGCCACGTGCGCAGGTTCGTCGTAGCCACGGTGGATGCTGGCGTCGCTCAGCAACCCCACTTCCCACTTCCCGATCTGGCGGCCCGCCCCTCCCCTCCCCGGCGGGCCCCACCAGGGACTTCAGTCCTATAACCAACAAACTCCCACCAAGAGCTTTCACAGGAATCGCGAGCTCGATTCTCGCCAGTCGGTAGCCGAAGATATTTTCACAGCCCCTTCCTCCTCGCTCCCGAGCGGTAGCGGCGGCCCACGGCAATGGCGGAGTACACCGGCGAGGGCGAGCCAGCCAACGGCGTCCACGCGGCGGCGGACAAGGTCGAGGTCGTCGAGCTCGAGCGTCGCCGCGAGGCTCGGTCTCCGGCGCCGGCCCCGGCTCTGCACGCCGCCCTCTATCGCATGATAGCCACCGTCCTGTTCCCCGATCACGCCAGCAGGGCCTCCGGGGAGCCGTTCGTGCGGCGGATCAAGATCTCCCTCGCCGACGACGGCCCCGTCCTCCGGGAGGCTTCCAGACAGTCCGGGCGCCGCGTCCTCCGCTGGGCTCGCCAGGGTTCTCCTCTCCGCGCGCTGCTCGTCGTCTCGGTGAGTTGCTGTTGCTGTTGCTGTTGCTTCTTTCGTGTTTGATTTGCGGATTGATTGCTTGAGGTTGGTTCTGGAGGTGTTTTTTTTTTTTTTTTTTGTGGTTCTGAAGTATGATCGGGATGGTTTCTGTCGAGTTTTTACACCTAGCATGCCACTCCTTACGGAGTTGGTCTGCTGAAGTTAGCTGGAGTAGCATCTGGAAACCAGTTGTGATAAGCGGCACTGTGCTGGAAATAGAGTAGATCGACAAGGTCGGTGTGAGATTCTGGCGTTTTGATATGAAATCGATGACGTGCAGAACTGTGGAATGACGATGCGATCCACTCTTAAGTAGTCACGTATCCTGAAATGGAAAAAGGAATTCCCATAGAGCAGGTATGATGGTTGTGCTAAGGTGTCCTGGATTAGGCCCTTCATGCTCAGATGAGTTTCAACTGTAAGAAAGTGGAAAGGAAAGAATAGGGGAATGGGAGGTGTTTAGGATGGTTGAGTGCCAGGTGATGTTGAATTTACTTTCTTCTTTATGTTTTTTTTTTTTTTTTTGCTATGTGATGTTGATTTGTCATCGTATATAGATGCATACCGAAAGCTTTGACACTAGAGGCGATGTTTTGTGGTTCCATGGCATGAAAGCCTTCAACATGTTTCAGCAACCATGCTTGCTTCCCTTGGCAGAAAGTTACAGAAGCCCCATTAGCACCCATTGCAGACTGTGTAAGTACCTGGCACAAAAGTTGGGCAATCACAAAAGTACCAGCTTATCGCAGAATAATTAACCTGACCCTTGCAAAGATATAAATAGAGACGACAGTGATGTCTGACTGTCCAAATATATGAGTACATTAGAATCTATGTTTAATTCCTTATAACCCATTATTTAAACACAATAATAGATTTTAACCATTTTTTTTAACTCATATGGATTGAACAATTCACGATTGTGAGACTTTTGATATTTGATCTACACAAACGAACACTAAGAGGCTTCAATTAGAAGATTTGTCTTAACTGTAGGGGGAACGGTCAGCAGAGACAGGGAACAAAATCCAAGTAATGTGGCTATAAATCTTTAAGTCCCTTGAATGTAAGGATCTTATGGAGGACTCCGTGTTGAACCGGATGCAAAGTGTAACTTGATCATGTCACATGTTCATGTTTCCCCTATAATGGTATAGTGTGGGTTATTGTCGGTAGAGAGGAACAGAGGTAGGCCATGCATTCTATTCCTGGGAGGTGTGATAAGTTTCCTCTCTGTTGTTGGAGTGCAGTTCATTTCCAAGCCTTTGTACTGGTTGTTTTCTTAATGTTATATTAATAAAACTGCTCTAGTAGATTTGTACATTCTTTTTTAGGTAATATGCAAATTCCTTTAGTAAGTACTTGCAATGTGCTAATACTCAATTATCAAAATTACAATTACTGTCAGCTATTTAAATGAATTTCTCAGCTAGGTGATTCTGCATTGATTTTCATCGCTACTGAATGTTATGTTGATTTTAGTTAGCTACATACCTTAGCCAGTCAAATGGATCGCCAATTATGGTCATTTGCCATGTAAAAGTGCCAAAAATTGGGACAGAGTACCTAACTGGTGTCAGATGAGGGTATAAAGATCCTGATAAGCATGAGCACGTCCACATGGTAGGAAAAGTATCTGTTGGTTGTTCTTGCTGCTCTACTTTTCGAGTTGCAGCTGTATAAGTCAGTATCAGATGTTCTGTTTGATAAGCAAAATGGAGAACCTTTAGTTTCTTAAGCATTGTCTGGCCTGAATTGGGTCACTTTAAGAAGTGCCATAATTGATGCTCTTTGAGTACTTCCAAGATGCTTATTTTGACGATTCTGATTCTTGGCAGATTGGAACAATTGCTTTTCTTGCTTTGACGGGACTTCTTGTGTTCATGCTCTTTTTCCTCGCCGCCACGATCAATGCAATCGTCATTTCTCTTCTGATGTCTATGGCTGCAGTAGGGAGTGTATTGGCTCTTTTCTTTGCCTGTGTGACAGCTGTATATGTTGGTGCTCTGGTTATCGCTGTTTTTGTTATTTCTACAGCAACGTGCTCTGCCATGCTAGCTGTTCTTGTAGCTACAGGTAAACATATCTGGTGCTGCTCCTTGTTAAGGAGTCATACTTCAATTTATCTATTTTGGTCACATCAATAAGTTACACTACGATTTGTTTCTCACCTTCAATTATGATTTACTTATTTCTTTGTTTTAATCTTTTGTAGAATATTTTATTTGAAACGACAGAATACTAATGCATTCACATTTCAAAGTGGTTTGCAAAATCCTACTTCATAGCGCTTGCACGCGCTAACAAAAAAAAAAACGACCTACCTCCGCCATTGACCAATACTATCCGAATATCCCAGATTGCCCTCCAAGTGTCCTTTTATGTCTCGAATTGTCTTCTTTATAAATACTTCAATTCCGCTGCCAAAGGCTGCTTATTGGCATTAGGATGATTATGGAGGTCTAGACAACTGAAGAATGGAGGTAGTGGGTTATTTTCCGTAGTAATTGTTGCAACATTGTTTGTCTTTACTGACTATCAAATCAATACAAGCAATTGTGGCTATTTATAATTGTTGCAACATTGTTTGTCTTTACTGACCATCAAATCAATACTAGCAATTGTGCCTATTTGTTTTATCAAGGGTTTCTTCTATTCATATGAGTCTGCTGCTATTGCTATTAGCTTCAGTTAGATCCACATACTTGATGGTACTGGAGCAGATGATGCATACAGAGGTTATTACTTGCCCAGAACCTTTCGTGCATCTGCCATCTATGAACCTGTTACTAGTTTCGCAACTCTAGTTTTTGGATTTGAAATTCATGAGCGCATTCTCCCTTGGATTTACGGGTGTGTTTTTAAACACCTGAGATGTGAATTCCATCATGGCACAGGTTGGATAGGTTTTCTTTGGACTGTCTGGTTGGCAGCTAAGAAAAGCTTGGACCTTGCAAAACATTCTATCAGTGTGACTGGTTCAGCCCTCTCAGCCTATTCTACTGGTCGGCATTCCCATCACCACCAGGGACACAGTAAAATCTCGGATTGAAGTGCCACTTTATATGTATCTCCTTGTGTAAATGTTGCTGGGGCCTTTATGGTGTGATGAGCTGCTTTCCCTTCGGTTTTCATGATATGTACAAAGGCAGCAATGAGATTAATGGCTATGCTAGTACTTATATTTGTTTGCATGAGGTTTGGGAGCTTAATCTGTATCTGGTGCTGTTAGACCTGGTTTGTTGCATCTTATAAGTTATAACTCGGTGCAGATGTGAATTCATAGTTGTGATTATCTCCACTGTCTTCTGCTTTTTACCTTTTTTTATTATTTTTTTGTTTCCAAGAAACAGGTTAATCTTTGGCTGCCAAGATGAAGGAAAATTAAACGAGAATAATCAGAATGCTTACACACACCATTGAGACATGTACGCACAACTTTCTTTGCCCCATCGCGATCACACATCGCCATAAGTTTATCTGAGTGTACTGTTCACTTTGTTTACTTTAGGCTTTTATTTGTCACAAACCCCAGACATTATTTCTATGTGCTGTGACAATTGGGTCAAAGAGTATCATTTAGACACTGAACAGATAGGTAGGAACGAGTGTCTTGAATCTGCATCTTGGGGACGTTCGACTTTCCATTAAATCCTAAAGACCAAATATCCTATGGAAAAATGGAACGGAATTTCCTAATCTTTGGTTTTGATTAGGGGCGTGCAAAAGAACCGGGAACCCTCCGAATTGCCCGGGACCGCCCAGAACCGCTAGGAACCGGTAGTTCCTAAAGGAACTGGTCCGGTTCCCAGTTCCAATTTTTGGGAACCGGTCCAATTCCAGGCATGGAACTGCCTGCCCGCCCATTCGGATTGGATCAATAATATAATAATAAATAAAATATATATTTACTTAATTTTTAATTTTTATTTTTTAAAATAAAAATTTTAAATCTCTAAACTAAACTTAACTCGCTCGACATTCATAGTCTCACGTTAAGTCGAGAAACATATTCTTTCGCTTTCACCTCACGCTCACTCTCACTCTCAAACTCTTCTCAGTCGATGCTCATCTCACTGTCTCCGACTCTCTATCTCCATCTCCGTCTCCGTCTCTCCGACTCCATCTCCGTCTCTATCTTTTTGTCTCCGTCCTTGGCTAGTGGGACCAATTTCATAGACTCACCCGGGAACCGAACCAGATTGACAATCCAATTCCTGAGTGGATACATGGAAGCAATTGGCAGTTTTCGGTTTCAATTTTTTGGAATTGGTCCTTAGTGGGTGGTTCCCAATTCTAGGATGGGGATCGCTTACCCGGACCATGCTCACCCCTAATTCTGATCATCTTTCTGTGAGTTTTGAGGAGTAAAGTTCCATGAATCCTTCTTTGTCATGGCACAATATTTCTCATGGATATTGCTTCGAGAATGTTTTGTGGCAAACAGGATTGCAACTTTATAAGGTCACTTGAACAGGTTCTTTGAAGTCCTCTCAAAATAGAATCTTCAATGCCATGTCTTAGGATACGAATGGTAATTATTTTGCTCCAGAAATCCAATTCTTGTCAGAAATTGATTTATAGAGGAGAAATCTATTTGGTAAAACATAACTAATTTTGCTCCATAAATTGATTTCTGGAACAAAAATCTATTTTTATTTTTTTTTATTTTTTTGGGCACCTAAAAAAAAAATTTCATTCAAAGTGAGTGTCTAAAGGTATTTTAAGCCATTTTGTAAAGTTTTGAAATTTTGATTTTTTTGGGCACCTAAAAAAATTAAATTTCACTCAAAGTAGATGCCCAAATGTATTCTAAGCCATTTTGTGAAGTTTTGAAATTTTTAATTTTTTTATTTTTTTGGGCACTTCAAAAAAAATTAAATTTCACTTAAAGTGGGTGCCCAAAGGTATTTTACGTCATTTTGTGAAGTTTTGAAATTTTTATTTATTTTTATTTTTTTGGGCACTTCAAAAAAATTAAATTTCACTCAAAGTGAGTGCCCAAAGGTATTTTAAGCCATTTTGTAAAGTTTTGAAATTTTTAATTTTTTTTATATTTTTTGAAAAAAATTTACCAAATTTCATATTTTCTCGAAATCTAACTTTTTTTATTTTCTGGAAATTTTTATGAATTTTTCTGGAATTTTTCAATTTTTATGCATTTTCTGAAAAAAAAATTAGTGAGAAAAAGAGAGAAAATAGGGAGAATGCATTCTGGAAGAGAGAAGTTATAAAAAGTAGCTTCTCTTTTTCTTGCCAAAAACTCATTCTGGAATAAAAAATGTATTCTGGAATCAAGAATACATTCTGGAATTAAGTATTTTTAACAAACGCATTTTTATTTCAGAATGCAAAAATTGCTCTAGAATGCATTCTGAAAATTTTTTAACAAATGCATTTCAATTCCGAAATCCATTCTGGAGTAGAATTTCTACTTCAGAATGGATTCTATGTGCGCCCTTAATTGTCAAGGATTTGCCATGTTGATGCTACTGTGCCCGTACCCATCGTTTCAGGATGTGGCCAAAAATCTTTGGGAAGTTTCAAGTAAGCAAGGTGAGCTTCGTTCCTACTTCCTCATATGTCATTATCTTCTCAATGCAGGATTGTGTTCCTTGTGGCATCGAAGTAACTTGTCAAGATTGTCGCGATTGCTTAATGCTTCTCCACAGGGGCATGGGGATTCGTTTTGTTCGATCTTCTCGGTCTCTTCCTTCCCCTGCGCCACGTGGAAGCTCCTTCGGATTCAATAGCGCGTCGTATTCTATCAAGGGAGTTCTCAAATGAGGAGCACCACTGATTTGGACTTATTTCTGACGGTACGCGTATTGATGTGTCGTGTCTCTTGACCGTAAATGCGGAAGTGGATATGGAAATGGACCAATAGATTTCCTTGTTGTAATCTCTAGATCGAGCCGAGCCTCAAGCACCGTGTGCTTGCTGTTTTTTCTCATCTCGCGCGATCATTGCTGGCCCTTAATCCCATTCAATTTGTCCATAACAAAAATCAAACAAAAGAAGAGAAAATCGTTACAAGTTCAATATTGCATAAATGGATTTGGAATGCGTAGTATGTAATAGAAGTTTGTTAGATTGAATTGACACATGGTATAAATGGTAGGGCATGTCATATCAACGTGCAAGCGACGGGCCACCTTCAATCCATCGAGTTTGATCGGGTCATTATGGGTTAGGACTTCTTGTCATCCCCAGCTTAAAGTATCTAGTGTACACCTTAGGCTCTGATTTTAGCCAAATGATAGGACTTGACGAGGGTATTTCAGGCTCATACTCGACCCAAGCCACAAGATTGTGTCCAACTTGATAGAATGTCCTGTAAGCTCAACTTCAACTTGGTTTAGATTCAAACGGTCGAGTAAATCCTCATTTGAGCTCGACAAGATTGAAGATTTTCTTAGTATATTTTCACGTGTCTTTGAAATTTAAGAATGAAGTATGAAACTAGGTCCACAAGCTGGTCATGTAAAGCAGTTAATTCGAGCTGGACTCAGTGAAAATGGTCGAGCGACTCAAGCTCTTCGAACTCGACTCGGAAAACAGACCCGAGCTCGCCCCCCAAATAAGTCGAGCTGTGGAGTAGGTGCGGCTCTTAGGTGACCGGACCCTAGTCCTTTCGAACTCCCCCTTAATCCTTATCCCCGTTCCAGGCCGCAAAGGGAACGTGGTCCACATTAAACGCGTGCTGGATCTTGTCGGCGACCCAAAAGAGGAAAATCGAAAAAGAGAGCGACCCTCGTTGGTCCCTCCCTTCCTCGTTGTCGCCTAACTGTCAAAATGCCCTTTTTCGGACCGAACCCTCTTTCTGCGCTGGGCTCGGCGACACCGGAAAGACTTGGCTCTCAAGTCAAGTGTTGCGGGGCGCACAGAGAGAGAAGAAAGACAACTGGACCTGCAGCATCGGATCTTGGCCTCACCACTCCGCATCCAAACCCTGCTCGAAACCTTTAAAAGATTTCGCCTCTGTTTTTTTATTTGTTCCTCGTAAGTGGTGTTGGTTGAAGTGATCATCATCCGGTGCACGAATTGTAAGACACATTTAAATGTTAGGGTTAGTCGCACAAATACAAAGAAATAGAGAATAAATAAAAATTCGAATCACGGGATTTTATCATGGTTTATTATTAATTTAAGATGATGTTCCGCATAGAATTTTACTATATTTAACACTTCTTACTTCTTTGTTACATTTCTTAGTTACGATAGAAAGATATTATATGTACTCGGTAACTATTTACGAATCAAAATAGATATAAACCCAAATTATAAAAGCTCGGCATCGCGGGAGCGCTATCTCTTATGACCTCATCAGGGCGGCTCCCTGGACCCTCGCTCGCTCATCGGGGAGCAAGATCCTGTGCTTTCCCGTCGACGGGAATTACGAACCATACCCTCGCCATCAAAAAGCGAACATGTACAAACACTCGATTGCACACGGAATCTCTTTCACCAAGCACTCGATTGGATTAGCTGAACTTGTTTGTGCGAGTCGTTTGTAGAATTGATGATGGGTTGGGCGGGGTAAAAATTGCCGACCCGGAGCCGTAGGGGAAGAGGGGCCCCACCCCTTCCTCTCCCCACCTCTGGAGTCGAAACCATCCCAGCCTTTTTCCCCATTTTCCAATTTTGACCCCCACCACCTTCCCTCAACTCCAACCCCCATGTGCCCCTCTCTCTCCATCGCTCTCTCCCCTCCTCTGTTTCCCTCCCTGTGTCTCTGCCTGCATTGAGCTTCGTTCCTAGGCAGTGCAGGGCAGAGCTGCTCTCACTGTCAACCCTCACGAGCTGAGCAAGAAAACAGAGCATCCCTCGCTAACCCCCATCTTTCTCTTTCTCTTCTCTCTCTTTCTCTGTCTCTGTCTCTCCAAGATGGGGAGGACCACTCGCCTCCTTCGCCGCCGCCTGCTCTGCCCTCTCCTCCTCCTCCTCCTCCTCCTCCTCTGTTTCTCCGCAACCTCCTCCTCCCCGCTGGCAGCCGCCGACGACGGGGACGCCGCCGCAATGCTGGCCCTCAAGAAGTCCCTCGCCGCCCCGGAGTCCCTCGGCTGGTCCGACCAGGACCCCTGCCGGTGGCCCCACGTGGTCTGCTCCGAGTCCAGCCGGGTCACCCGCATCCAAATCGGCCGCCAGGGCCTCCAAGGTACGCTCCCCGCGAACCTGAACTCCCTCACCCAGCTGGAGCGCCTGGAGCTCCAGTTCAACAACCTCTCCGGCTCGCTCCCGAGCCTGAGCGGCCTGAGCTCGCTCCGGGTCCTCATGCTCAGCGGCAACCAGTTCGACGCCATCCCGGCCGGCTTCTTCGATGGGCTTTCGTTGCTGCAGTCCGTCGAGATCGACAACAACCCGTTCGCCGCCTGGGAGATCCCCCAGAGCCTGCAGAACGCGTCCGCGCTGCAGAATTTCTCCGCGAACTCTGCCAACGTGACCGGGAAGGTCCCCGACTTCTTCGGGGCCAACGACTTCCCCAGCCTGACTCTTCTTCACTTGGCATTTAATGATCTCGAGGGCGGGTTGCCCCCGAGCTTTTCCGGGTCACAGATTCAGTCGCTCTGGCTCAATGGGAGGGCCGGTAGTGGGAAGCTCGGTGGACGGATTGATGTTATTGCCAACATGACTTCCTTGAAGGAGGTCTGGTTGCATTCCAACTCCTTCTCCGGCCCGTTGCCGGACTTCTCGGGGCTCCAGGACTTGCAGACCCTCAGCCTGCGGGACAATCTGTTCACTGGCCCTGTTCCGTCGTCGTTGACGGGTCTCCAGTCCCTCCAGTCCGTCAACCTGACCAACAACTTTCTCCAAGGGCTGGTGCCCAAGTTTGGGAGCTCGGTCCGGGTGGATATGGCCGAGGACTCGAACAGCTTCTGTTTGCCGGGTCCAGGGGACTGTGATCCCAGAGTGAATACCTTGCTTTCGATCACGAAGTCCATCGGTTATCCGCAGAGATTGGCGGAGAACTGGAAGGGGAATGACCCGTGCTCCGGTTGGATCGGAATCACTTGCAACAATGGGAACATCACCGTTGTGAACTTTGAGAAGATGGGCTTCAACGGCACCATTTCCCCAGATTTCGCCTCGCTGACGTTGCTGCAGAGGCTCATCCTCGCGAGCAATAATCTTACCGGTTCCATTCCTGCGGAGCTTACCACCCTCCCCGCGCTCGCGCTTCTCGACGTGTCGAGTAATCAGCTTTACGGTAAAGTCCCGGCTTTTAAGAGTAATGTGATCGTCCAAACTCACGGTAATCCCGACATTGGGAAAGATAAGAGTAGTCTTTCAACGCCTGGATCACCCCAAGATGCTGCAGGTCCATCAGGTAGTGTAACATCCCAAAATGGTGGTCGATCAGGCAAAAAGTCTGCTTTGATCGGAGTCATAGCGGTTTCTGCCATCGGCGGCTTGTTTTCGATTATCTTGCTTGGTTTGTTGGGTTTCTATCTATATAAGAAGAAACAAAAGCGGTTTACCAGAGTACAGAGCCCCAATGCAATGGTGATTCATCCACGCCATTCTGGATCCGACAATGAAAGCGTGAAGATAACTGTCGCAGGATCAAGTGTTGGTGTCGGTGCAATCAGCGAGACTCATACTGTACCGGGCAGTGAAGCCGGTGACATTCAAATTGTCGAAGCAGGAAACATGGTGATTTCTATCCAAGTCCTGAGGAATGTCACCAACAATTTCAGCAAGGAAAATATATTAGGAGAAGGTGGTTTTGGGACGGTGTATAAGGGGGAACTTCATGACGGGACAAAGATCGCAGTGAAAAGAATGGAGTGCGCGGTTATAACCGGGAAGGGCCTTGAGGAATTCAAGTCCGAGATTGCTGTTTTGACTAAGGTTCGACACCGTCACCTCGTCGCCCTGCTCGGTTACTGCTTGGATGGCAATGAGAAGCTTCTCGTGTATGAGTACATGCCCCAAGGGACACTTAGTCAACATCTTTTTAACTGGCCCGAAGAAGGACGTGCACCGTTGGAATGGATGAGAAGGTTGACCATTGCCCTGGATGTGGCAAGGGGTGTCGAGTATCTCCATGGTTTGGCGCATCAGAGTTTCATACACCGGGACTTAAAGCCATCGAACATTCTCCTTGGAGATGATATGAGAGCTAAGGTGGCGGATTTCGGTCTTGTGCGTCTTGCGCCAGAGGGAAAAGGCTCCATCGAAACCAGAATAGCCGGAACATTCGGTTACTTGGCACCGGAATATGCAGGTTAGCCCTCGACTTTAATATCAGTTCCCTCATTTACAAAGCCTTGGATATATGATCTTTATTTGCCTATGATAATTCGGTGGTAACTGGTGTTGCACTACGTAAAATTATCTGAATTACAACTAGTGCTACAATAGCAGATTAGAATATGGGAATGGTACTTCCAGATACAGCTTTAGCGTTTGTCCTCAGAAATATGTCTTTTTCCCCTGACCAAAAAGTACTATAGATCCATACGAAAATACTCCATTTTGAAAGATCAAACGCTTGCACTCAACTCACGCTGGTCTAGCAATCCATGGCTACGTTAGTTTCGCAAGCATTTTACATGTTTGAGGCAAGACCATTTACTGTTGCAAAAGTGCAAATTAGCTGGAAACTAGACCTGCCCTCATTGCCTTTGACATGCCATTTTGTCTTAGCTAGTTAATTTGGATCTTCCTTCGGTTACACGTCAAACTTCTAACAACTAGACCCTGATCATGGTGATATTATTGCAGTGACTGGCCGAGTGACGACGAAAGTAGACGTTTTCAGTTTCGGGGTGATCTTGATGGAGCTGATCACTGGAAGAAAAGCGCTCGATGAGAGTCAGCCCGAGGACAGCATGCACTTGGTGACATGGTTCAGGAGAATGCACATCAACAAGGACACATTTAAAAAGGCAATCGATCCCACGATTGATCTCAACGAGGAGACGCTCGCCAGCATCAACACGGTAGCCGAATTGGCCGGCCATTGTTGCGCTAGGGAACCCTACCAAAGGCCTGATATGGGCCACGCCGTCAACGTACTATCTTCTCTAGTAGATGTGTGGAAACCGACTGATCAAAACCCCGACGACATCTTCGGGATCGACCTAGAGATGTCGCTGCCACAGGCCCTAAAGAAGTGGCAGGCGTACGAAGGAACGAGTCACGTGGATTCCTCGGCATCGTCGTCCAACCTCCCGAGCTTGGATAACACTCAGACAAGCATACCCACACGGCCTTACGGGTTCGCCGAGTCGTTCACGTCCGTGGACGGGAGATGACGTGGAAGGTGCAAATGAGAGGGGTGTGTGTGTGTCCATTCTGTTTGCTTCATGTTTTTGGTGCTTTCTTGTCATGTAATCTATGTCGACTCGCGATTCTTTCACGGTTTTTTTTTAGCCTGATCTGAGTTTCTAACCTTTCTTTTCATCCATTGATACTGTAGTTGAAGCTGTTCTGTATGAGGTGATCTGCAAATGGAATCCAGTGGTTTCTTGGAAAGATTTCTTTATTTATACTTTCAGGCACACCCAACTTCCAGTACCATTAGGTTCTTCAAATTAGGTGGTCCACTCAAATTTTGTGCTGTTTGTTCCATGACAGATGCCATTCGTTGGACAGGACATTGTAATGGGAAAGTTGTGTGGGGTATGCAAATCATATGCATGCACGTGTCCCTGGAATCACAAGGATTAAAAAGGAGCAGGGGAAGCTGAGTAAGGTACGTCACATGCGAGTCAAAGGGCAGTTTCAACAACCCCTGCAATAATGCCTTGGGATGATGCGTAGGTTTTGGCGGCCTCCATCTTAGTATTCCTAACTTCATATGTTAGATCTTTTTGTTTGATTACGTTAACGAATGCCCCGGGACAGTAATTAAATATATCCAACGTGAAACGATTCGTCGAATTTTTCAAAGATCGATTTCAAATAACATGGTAAAGGCAAGTTCACCGGAAATCGCAAGGTTTCATGGTCAACTGTTTAACTAGCGTTCTTGAGGTGTTTGTTAATAAAATTGTTGGAAGCCGTACCCGCTCCAATTCTTTTGGGATGATGAGGTTCCAATTTATATCAGTAAATTGATTTAAGCAGGTCCTTAAAAGGCCAAATCCTAAAGTCTCTCTAGAGGGGATAAATCCTACCCTCCCAGGAGTTGAAAGTAGACCGGCCGCCGGATCGTTAAACAAGGTGTTGTAGCCTTTGTAAGTGGAAACACCATTCCTTGGTGAGGTAAACTTTACCACAATACCGAGAATTCAAGAAAGCTCATAATAAGATAAGGTAAGGTTTCCTTATCATGAAACGCGACCTAATGTCCGGTACGGATCATCTAAACAAGAAATTATTTGCGACTCGAACGGCGAATCAAACCCGAGTATCATGGGCATATATATATTATTATAATTCATAAATTTCGACTATAATATATTCAGAGAGGAGGAGGAGGGGTCCAAAATCGGGGTGGGGTGGGCAGCTGTCTCCCTCCAAGAACACATGGGTTCACGTTCAGGTTCCCGGGCTTGCCGATGCAATTGCCACTGCTGTCATTGAATTGTTATTGTCTGGTCGTGGTCTTTCCCTCTTTCCCTTCATTTTTCTGGTTTTAAAATTTCCGGTCCACATCCCCAAGTTTGGGTCTCCCTATGAAATTTGACAGGCCTATGCTGCAATTACTATTTTGGGACAAGGAGGTCAGACATAACAATATAACTAGAAAAATACAAAGATTAAATCTATAAGTACAATAAAAAAACAAAACGTTCAATAGTTAAAATCTCATTTACCGTGTGGTTAAAGTAGTTTTTCACCGCCTCTTTTATACACCCATTTACATTCTACGCTACGGCACCGAATCTACCACCACGAGCAAAAGAAACTCACCAAACAAACATGTGAATTTGCGTAAGAACGAAGAGAAATGTTGCGATCTGTATCCTTAGCAACGGCGATTAAGAGGGCGTTTGTTTGAGGGAATTTGTTTTCTGGAAATCCGTTTTTTGAACTTTCACATGTTTAATTCGTCGAAAATGATAAGTCAACTGAAAATACTTTTCGATTAAAAAAAATATTCATGTATAAAATTAGGAAAGCGAATTCCCTAATCTAAGAAGATGAAAATACTTTTCAGAATTGTTTATTTTAAATTTGTTAATTTTCTTTTCTTTCTCTTTTTTATTATTCTTATCATATATATTTCTTAAAAAAGCGAAAATTTTATTATTTTTAATCTTTTCCTTTTCTTTCTTTTTCCTTTTCTTCTTTCTTTTTTGTTCTTTTTTTAAAAATTCGATTTTTTTAAAAATAATAAAAATAAAAACAAATTCCAAAAAAAAATTTTGCCTGAGATGAAATGACGAGATTGAAATAATTTTCCAATGAAATCCAAACATCAGAAAATGATTTCAATCATATATCACCAAACAAAAGAAAACTAACCGTATTCCTAGAAAATGCTTTTCAAGAAATTATTTTCCTTTATCATTGATTTTTCCGTGAAATAAACTGAGTTGTCTTTCTTCAGAACGAAGGGAAGCGTTTGTCCATCCGGGCCCGCAAAAATTTGCACTACGAATGTATCTTTTTCGTTGCAGTCATTTTCCAATGTTGTCGATCGAGACATTTTTATATTCGAGTACTGTGAGTTGCATGACATACACTGCTGCTGGCATTCAAGTCATTTTGCCGATTCCATTTGAGCAAAAGAAAATATAAATAATTTCTATCAGTAATTTTTAGTCTTTCTTTCTTGTTTAGCTTCAGTCGGGTTCGGGTAGCTGGTGCTTCGGGTCGGGCGTATTCAATGGGGGCGAAGAGGCCCAGCAAAGTCAAATGGGCCCAATTCGAAGCAGCTAGCAAATTGGGCCTACTGAGATTTGTGTTTCCTGGAAGAGCTCGGCGCACTAGTTCGAATCTTGGGCCGGCAAAAGGCATAACAATTTCCAAAAAATTCTGTTTTCGAGGGACAAGCTCGGGTCCCCCCGAGGCGAGATACCCCTAGGGGTGATTGGTTCTAGGTTAGGGCGATCGATGCGCGGTAGTTCGAGCAGTATTGTCCGACCTTATTTGAAGAACTTAATAGTATGTCGAGCCGAAACCCATGCTTGGTATGACCGATGTGTTTTCAATAAAGCTACTGCCATCGGCATATCATGGTCTCGACCCAACTACAATCCTCAAGTCGAACACTAATGTCATCGGTAAAGAAGAGTGTATCCTAAATAAAGTCAAGGAAAGAGTTGTTATAACTCACCTTTCAAAGGAGAAGGGCAAATTAAAATAGTGATAAGTGAATATGTGTGCATTTTGCAATTAAACATATAATTTTGATTTCAATAACTCAATAGGTTAAATTTTCTTGCTTCCGCAATTGATGCACTCCGACTGTTAATAGTTAATACTGACGTGGCACCCGGTTAGCATAGCATCCACCTTAAATAATAAAATAAGCAAAATTTACACTATAAACAAATTAAAAATCAACTGTCTTTTGCCCTTGGGATTGGAGATTGATGATCAATTAGTGCTTTCACACATTTAAATGTGAAACTTTCATAAAGAAAAAGAGACACCCATAAATAATTCAAGTACATATATGTTTATTTTTGAAATTTTGTACGGTGTAGACCTTTCTATAGTGTACCTTGCATTGTGTATAATCTATAGTATACACTGTACAGGATGTGTATAGGATGGTATCACCCCAAATCTTGGAACCTATCCTTTACTCACCGATTTCGAAAATTTGGAATTTGAAACTTGCCTTACGAGATCTGATACCCACCCGAACCATATATGACCATACCAATTTTATAGAGTCTACCGGTTCCATAGGTTCTCCTACACACCCACGTGCAATTGCCCCGACTCTCGAACACTCACCGACATCCATGGCAGGCCCTTGCCAAGTCACCATGGTTGGATAAGTTTTGCTATCACCATGGCGGACATGCCACATGGAAAGTAGGGCAAAGAGGAAGAAGATGAGCACCGTTAACATTTCAGAAAAGTATCAAAAAGTCAAGGAAAAGTGTTAAAAAAGTCATAGACCTTTGGCATTTGTGTCAATTCAGTTCTAAATCTTTTATATTGGTGTCAATTTAGTTATAAACATTTTTTGGTGTCAATTCATTCATAAACCTTTTGCATTAGTGTTAATTCAGTTCTAAATCTTTTGTCTTTGTGTCAATTTAATCATTCCGATCAATTTTGGTTGGATTTTGCTGATGTGGACATAGACACGGACCAACCATTGGCGCTGATGTGGATAACTTTAATAATATTTTAATATTTTTTTAAATATTTTTTTTAATTTTTTTTCCTTCCCTCCCCTCCCTCCTTCCTCCAGCCGGTTGCCGAACTAGCGACCAGCCAGAGGCCAAAGGTGGGCGAGGTTGACCTTGCTGGCCATTAGCGAGGCTCGCCCTCCCCAGCGATTGTGAAGGCCAGCCTCGCCCAGCCGCCAATGAGGATTGAGCCCTCACCTGAGGCCTTTGACCTCGCGACCTTCAGCGAGGGCTCGAGCCTTGCCCACCTAACGTGAGGTCGCCCTCTCAGCCATCTGGTGAAGGTGAGCCTCGCCAGTCGCCTCATCGGCCTTTGATCGATCGCCGGTCCGCTGACTAGCTAGAGGAAAGAGGGAGGGGAGGAAAAAAAATTAAAAAAATATTATTAAAAGTTGTTTACGTCAGTGCTGGTGGCCGGTCAACGTTAGTGCTAGTGGTCGGTCAACGTCCATATCAACAAAATCCGACCAAAATTGGCCAGAAGAACTGAATTGGTACCAGAAAAAGATTTATGACTAAATTAGTACCAATGTAAAAAGTTTATGATTGAATTGACACTAAAAAAAGATTTAGGACTAAATTGGCATAAATGCAAAAAGTTTAGGACTTTTTTGACACATTTCCCCTAAAAAGTCATATATCTATTACATTAGTACCAATTTACTTTCTAAACTTTTCAATTGAACCAATTTAGTTCCAAACCTTTTCATATTTGTATCAATTTAGTTCATTTGGCCAATTTAGGCTGCAAATTGCTAACGTGGACGTTGGCCGTCGGCCGTCTTACATGCGTTGATTGTCTTACATGGCATGACCTGGTACTAACATGGATAATTTTTAAATTTTTTAAAATATTTTTTAATTATTTTTTTCCTTCCCATTTTCTTTCCCTTTCCTTTTTGCTTGTGCTGGTGGCCAGTCGTCAGCCACCGCCCACAAGTGATGACCGATGAGGGCTAGCCTCGCCTTGGGGAGGATGAGTGTTGACAAGGCTGACCCTCGCCCAAACTAGGAGGGCCTCGTCGGCCACCGCCCATAGGTCAAGATCAGTGAGGGCTAGCCTTGCCTTACCTTGGGGAGGATGAGTGTCGGGAAGGCCAACCCTCGCCCAGGCTAGGGTGGCCCCGCTTGGCCTCGATGAATTGACACCCAGAAACAAAGGGCATCATGTTTGTTTGCAGCATTGATGGAAGCCTCAACGAGGCCAAGTTCAAAAAGCCCATGCCCTATATTGGCATCTATATAGTAGGAGCTTCCTTAGCTTGCGCAATTGCGATGGTCGTGGAGTCATAGCCACGGATCGGTTTTGGCTTGGAACTGGCCTAGTCAAACCCGAGCCGGGCCCATTGATCGGCCAATTCCAATAATTTTGGAACCGGCCCGGAATCGCTGGTTCCGGTTCCAAATTATTATTTTTTTAAAATAATAATGAAAATTTTAAAAAAATTCATTATTTAAATTTTTTTTATAAAACAATTTGAACTCTAATTGCCATGCATTGTAAGTGCATTGATCTCTAATTTCAATGTTTGGCTTGGGTGTAGTGAACTCTAATTATAAGGCTTGGGTTGGGTTTTATACACAATGATTCTAATGCCTCTTCGTTCCCATTCAATGTGGGACTCTTGGTTTGCCTTGAACACCTTCAATGTAAGACTCTCGGCTTGTCTTCATGCAAATACCAAGAGTTCTACATCGAATGGGAATGAAGAGACCATCAAAGGGGTTGTGTATAAAACCTAAGCTAGACCATCAAAGGGGCTTTGTGGCTACGATCCTTTGCTAGTTAAGAGCAAATGGTTCCATTGGATCGCCTATAACCAGACTGGGCCAATGGTCCGATTTCCAGTTCTATGATTTGCCGGTTTGGTTCCTAGTTCTAAAATTAAGGGACCGGTCTTACTGGTTCGGTTCCAGATTCCGAGCGGAATCGGACCGAACCGGGAACCAATCACCCCTATAATTTATATTGAATAATTTATTATTTCATAATTTTATAGTTCATTATTTTTTTATTTCATAATTTATTTTTAAAATTTTTAAATTACGAACCAGAACCAAAACCGGTCGATTCCGGTTCACACATGGCCATGAACTGGAATCGCTAGTTTCGAATTGTGGCCATGCCTACCGTGGACGTTGTGGCCGGTTCTGCTACTAGAAGCTTTGATTCTCGAGTTGCTACTTCACCCTTAATGCCACGTCCCCGAGCATCATTGCGGTCGCGGTCAACCTCTTCGGCGATCTCAACATGCTAATGCCGTGATTGACCCTTGTCTAGGTGACGACAAGGCTCATTGGGCCTTGCCCTTGCCTAGGGGAGGTCCGGCAAGGTGTTGCGAGGCCGCCCAAGCCTGGGCAAGGGTCGGCCTTGCTAGATTTGGGGAGAGGATTGACACTTGCCCTTGCACCACCGGCACAAGCAAAAAGAAAAGGAAAAGAAAAGGGAAAGAAAAGGGAAAAGTAAAAAAATGTTCACATCAACACCAACTATGTCATGAAGGACTGTTGATGTCCATGTTAGCGATTGCCGGCTTAAATTAGTCGAATGGATTAAATTAGTACTAATGTGAAAATATTTATGATTAAATTGATCAAATTGAAAAGTTTAGAACTGAATTGGTATCGATTTAATAAGTTTAAGACTTTTTTGATATTTTTTCCATTAATGTTTGCTAGCTTTATCCAAACGATGTGCATACATTAGACAGCTCGTGAAGCCCATTTGCGGGTGTATTGAAAGTGAATCCTCTGTGCAGAACTTTACGCAACTATGTGTAATTCTACGGTGTAGCTTGTGACAGAGGTAGAATGTACGTATTCATGTCGAAAAAGTCTCATTCGGTAGAGTGTGAACCAGCAGAAGTGCTTGCATGCTTTTCATGCTTGACTCATAAGCACTTGCGAGGTTGACTTGTTTTTTTAAAGCAGGCTAGATTGACCAACAAACCGGGCGGAAACCTGGAGCTCGGCAATAATTTGACCAAAGCCCCATAATACGTATACAATACGTATCTTAACATGCATGTTTGCGTGCTTGACGTACATAGTTCGAAAAGATTAAACACATGTACAATACATATCTTACTTTTGAGTAGACTTGTCAAAATGGGATATAGACCTATTTCTTAATCCATATATGATGAGTTGAATTGTTATATAGGTTAATTTTACTCGGTAAATAGGTTTTAACATAATGTGGATATTAAATGAAGGACCGCGCTTTTTTCACTCCTAATTAGGCTAAAACACTCCCAAATAAAGTGTTGTGATCATTTTACCTACTGTGAATCCCACTTTTTAGCATAATTTTCTCTTAATGTCCTTTTTATGTTATTTTCTTTTGCGGGTCCTACTTTCCTTATCTTCATCCTTCCATCTTTCTCTCTCTTTTTACTTTCTTTTCTTCTATGTTTGACATGATTTTTGCATCGTTTTTCATGATAGATGTTGGATAAATTGATTAAATTTGGAGTTGTGGTTAATATTGAGTAAAGTAGATTTTCCTTGTGATGGATTCAGGTCAACGAAGATTGAAGGTGCTTTTTCATATTTTTCTTCTTTTGTCTCTTTCTTTTTTATGCTTAGAAAAAATGGGTATTGACGTATTCCTTGTATTCCTTGTTTAGTGTTGAATCTTATTAAAGTTTATGCTTTTGAGGATCTTTAGTGAGGTCTTTTGGCATCGTTGAATTTCTCTCCTTATGGGGATCCTGTTTTGCTTTCACCATGTGAAAAAATATTTATCACCCCGTTAACTTCTAACTATTGAACTTACGGATCTCTTTGACCCAATTAAGATAGGGCATGTATTTGATTTTTTGAGTGGATTTTGAGTATTATTTCATTGAAAATTTGCTCGAATTGGTTTCCGTTGTTTTTGTTTGCAATCTGTATGGTAGAATGATTTTAAGATGCGCATTTTGATATCTCCCCATAATATTAGTATAATTATGGTTCAATCTTAGTAAAGGATGAAGGGTTTTTTTTTTTTCAAATAATTTCAGTTTTCTTCTCATTTCAATAAGTTAATTGAAACTTTTTACCAATTTGTTTCCGGTTCTTGAGAAATTGGACACCACATGGGCACGCCAAATGCATTTTTGCATATTAGCTGGTAAAGTCTTTTGGTGGTGGTGCAAGTATGGTTGGATCCCTTCTCCATATTATATTGGGCTGGTTTAGAATAGAAAAGGGCTTCCATATGTTGCACAACCACTGATTAGATCGAGAGGACATCATTCCACTGAGTTATGTGCTTTCATGGAGGTGATTATGGTGGCATTTTCTCTAAAAAAATGAATTGCTAGGATATTTACGTAGTCTCGTTTCCGTGCTTTTCTTTTATTTCTAATTATTTTATAGAAAAGGCACAGAAGTGGGAGCTGCAAAAGAGAGAAAGATACTTGCCGAGAGAAAAAGAGAAGGATCAAGACGAAGGAATATGAAACCCGCAAAAGAAGATAACAAGAAAAAAAGAAAACCAAGGGAACGGTTAAGATGCTGAAAAGTGGGATATACGATGGGTGAAATGGTCATGACACTTTATTAGGGAGTGTTTTAGCCAAATTATGAGTGGAAAAAGCGCGAGCCTAAATGAATTATAAATGCGTCATAAACGAGACTCACTTTTATGACTCTCTCTTTATTCTCTCTCTTATTCGATTTTGTGCTTGTTTAGTCTGCATTTTTACCTCAGTTTGAATATGCATTTTCCTAGATTAAGTTAAATATGAAAGTGTTTTAGCAATATTGGTGTGGTTGAGTGGGTGTTATCATATTTGCATTATATGAAAACGTGTCAAAACAAGTTAAATGAGTCTATACGAGTTGGATCATTTTTGTCCCGACCCGATCTGCTCATTTGACATGTCTTTTTTTGGGTTCTTCCGTTGCCGTGCCAAATAGAAAATAACGGGCCGGTCGCATCTGAGAAGCTCGATGCAGACATAGCATGACGGAGCCTCGAACTTCTTTTTTTTTTCCTTTTCTTTTCTGGATCAAGCGATTTGATGGTGTCCCGTGTCAGTTTTCTCTCGCAACTCTACTTTTTTCCTTCGTCCATTTCAATTCACTGGACCCAAACATCTGAACTCCGCCGCCGCCACCACCACCACCACCGGTTGCATCTGCCCCTAGGCAGTCTCAAAAGCTCTATCGACCTACCTGGTTGCTTCCATTCTCATCTACCTCACGGCAGGATGGCCCCGATGTCTTATCCTGGAAACTAGCAAACCAAGAAACTTTAGCACACTCAGGTCTTTCGTGTAAACGACGATTCAAAACTAGTGACTGGCTCGCGAGTTCCGTGGAGAAGCGGTCCAGAGACAAAACGCTTCCAGTTGTCGTACTTTCAGTACAGAAAACAGGAGGACCCCCATGAATCCAGGGGGCTTTCACACTTGGGTCATTAAAAACGGTTCAATTCTTACTGCAAATCTTGATCGATGGGCTTCGGTTTACGTGCAGCTGCGTCCAATTCCTCCTTTCGCGGATCCGATTCTACGCAACCCCATTTCAAGATTTCATCATCTCGATGAGCCAAAGCCCCCCCTGAAACAGGAGCTGTGGGACGAAGGAAGCAGTTGAGCACAACCCCATTTCAAGATTTCATCATCTCGATGAGCCAAAACCCCCCCCTGAAACAGGAGCTGTGGGACGAAGGAAGCAGTTGAGCACTACCCCATTTGGATTCTTGCTTCGGCTTGGGCAACCTGGTACGGAATAAGATATTCGGATTGGGCTGCGATGAACCAAACGCCGATCGTTGACCCTTTGAACACTCTGATACCAACTGCACTAGAATACTAATACTTTGCTTTGTTTTGCTGAAATCTGCTGGCCGGTTCATATACTCTAATGATATTCAATGAATTTCGCTCTCCATTGGCCATCGCATTGAATGCTGAAAGATCCACCGATTTTCATGCTCCTTTAATATTTTTATAGTACCGTTCTTTCGTAGTTTAAGCATGGGATTGTGGGAGACCCAAATGAGGCCTGTCCCATGTCAGAACAGAAGTTGGTTTTAACTTGGAGAGAAAGAGTTTGGCTTCTTGGACCGAAAGCCCCACCAAATCTGCCTTTCAAAATCTCAAATTTGACCTTTCTAATGATGTCATTTAAATGATGATTCGGTGAGCTGCTCCAGTCAAAGCCATATTGTGAAGAGATCGCTTTTTGGATCCTATTTCATGCACTGCATATCATCTTGCCAATTCACCTCTAGTTGAACCTCTTGTTTTGTGGGTAGTAGGAGAAACCAAGAATGGAGATTTCACATAAAAGAAGGCCCGTAGCTGCCAACTGGTTCTATATCTTCCTCCTCTTGTCGACTAACCTCCTCACCCTCCTCCTCTCCACCACTTTCTACTCCTCCTGCTCTCTCAGTCGCAGGAGCGCCGTCCCTGAAGCAACGGTCACCATCCCTTCTCAATCCACGGTTGGGTCATCTGCGACCGCCTCCCTGAACTCGGAGGATGATCTCGCCCCCGAGTTCAAGGCCTTCACTTCAGGTCAGCTCCTCCCATTCGGGGTCAACCCGAACTTTGACTCGGACACCATGTACCCTCCGGTCGGCCGCCCATGCACCATGTTCCCGGACTTGCTCCGCCGCTTCATGACCTACAAGGTGAACGGCTCATGCCCGGATGATGAGCTCCTGGCGCAGAAGCTTCTGCTCAAGGGGTGCGAGCCGCTCCCTCGCCGCCGTTGCCGCCATGCCTCGCCCCTGGACTATGTGGAGCCGTACCCTCTCCCAACTAGCCTCTGGACCACCCCCTCGGATTCTTCTGTGGTCTGGACTGCGTACACTTGCAAGAATTATGACTGCCTCATCAACAGGAAGCACAGGCAGCAGGGTTTTGATGACTGCAAGGACTGCTTCGACCTTGAAGGCGCTGAGAAGCACCGCTGGACTGCTGACAAGAGCAACGGTGGCCTTGACTTCACCATCGACGAAGTCCTGGCGACGAAGAAGCCAGGGACAATAAGGATCGGGCTTGACATCGGGGGTGGGGTTGCCACTTTCGCGGTGAGGATGAGGGACAGGAACATAACCATCATCACCACTTCCATGAACTTGAACGGCCCTTTCAACAACTTCATAGCAGCAAGAGGGGTTGTGCCTCTCTACATCAGCATCTCTCAGAGGCTTCCCTTCTTTGACAACACGCTGGACATCGTCCACTCGATGCACGTGCTGAGTAACTGGATCCCAACCACGCTTTTGCACTTCCTGATGTTCGACATTTATCGGGTCCTGAGACCGGGGGGTCTGTTTTGGCTTGATCATTTCTTCTGTGTGGGTGAACAGTTGGAGCATGTGTACATTCCTCTCATCGACAGCATCGGGTTCAACAAGATAAAGTGGGTCGTAGGTAGGAAACTCGACCGGGGGCCAGAGCTCCAGGAGATGTACCTCTCAGCTTTGCTCGAGAAGCCATTGAAGAAGTCCTGGTGATCCTGTGGTTGCTTCTTTCCTTTTCACTCCAGGGAAGACTTTTAATTTCACACAGCCTTTCTAAAGTTCAGTCAAAGGAATACAAAACTTGCCACCGTCTTTTAATCAATAGTTGGAGAAAGATTGTTATTCATTCATAAGGATTATTATTATCACTGAAATTTGCCTGTTGGATATACGCTCAGTTAGTATTTTGGCCTAAGAAAATCTGTCTTTAGTATCTATTTCTGCTGGTATGTCATCAATTATCGTTCAACTAACAAGTTGTATGCTTTGCCATTCCGTTATATTACTTCTTCCCTAGTGCTACTCATATGTGACACTCTGATGTTGTCAAGCTTGACTTCCTATTGGACTGCTTTAGCGAAAGCGAGGTTGAATCAGCTGCACTTTTATGAGAAGGCATTCTTCATTAACATGCTGAACTCAAATTTGTATCGGGCAAGGTCTGCCCGATTCATGTGGTTTATTCTCTCCCGACATAAACAAATATAATATCTCTATTTCACAGACCAAAAGGAAGAGATTTAAGTGTTTGCACGACATAAAGGTGGGGGAGAGAGAGAGAGAAACGGACGCTTCACTTAAAACTCTTTGATCAAATTCATTTGACAAAATAATAACTATCAATTCAAATGAGTACCGAGTTACAACTTTTAAGATAGGAAAAATTCAGAACACTAGGGGGAAAGTTGTGACCTTCCAACCTATGCTGTCGATGGAGCTTTTCACATATAATAAGGTTGTCTGACAAAATAGACTCATGAAATCAAGATCCTGAAACTGGAAACAAGTCCACAGATGGCAGCTACATGAAAGTTTCTGGCTCGTAAAAACCTTTTGTATGCATCCTCTGCCCAAGCACTATCAAGTACAAGGATTAGACTTCAAGCTGATACTAATAGCAGTAACTGCAGACTTGAAGAAGCCTTCGATAAAAAAAATGACCTGATGCACAATTTCCATTATGCATTCTGCAGTCAGTTACGACAGCTGGTGAAGTTGCACCAATTACTACAAACATTGACCTACTGAAACAACTCTCCAACTGTTGACCACTGGCAACTTTGGCAGAGGAATCGAGCAATTTCGATGGAAAAAAAGACCAATTGAGTCATGAAATATCATTCTGAATTCTTGGAAGGCAACGTTGTGAGATTCCGGACAGTACAAGTAAGCATGATCAGCAACTCGCCTTTTATACATATTCAGAGTTCAGAGAGGCAACAATGACCCTTTTCATGAAACTCAGTGATTCATAAAAGAGGCCATTTGCAATGTTGCCCCAGCTAAATATACAGGTACTATAGTTTTTCTGCACTTCAGCTTCGAGACTGAGGTTTAACCCAAGTGTCTTAAATCTCTATTTAGGAAGGGCTTGGATAATTTGAGAAACAAATGGTCCACGTCATAAATTGAAGCATTACTTCTTGATGAGGAGCAGCACAAGATATGCCATTTGTAGCTACATGAACAGCTAGCACTGCAGAGCACATCGCAGTAGGTAACCCAGCATTTGCAGGTTGATATTTGGTCAGTTAGTAATTTGATGTAACAATATTAGTCTCAAGTATCGACTATTTCTGCTAGTATGTCATTCAGTTATTGCTTGACTAACCAGTTGTTCATTTTTCATTCCTTTGGATTGTTTCTTCCTAGGGGCTCCTCATATTGAATAGATATAAGGCACTAGCTGCAGGTCTAATACTTTCCCTTCAAGTTATGCGAACGCTCTCAGATTGTCTAGACTCACTTCCCTTTAAAATGCTTTTAGCTTACACGGGGTTACATCAGCAGCATTTCTCTGCTAAGGCATTCTTCACTGATGTAGTGGACTCAAATTCATAGCCGCTACAGCATAATTATTATCAATAATCATTCCTATCGACATGCCTATCCCTGTTATTCCATCGTATGCATGAAATCTCCACGGTTGGCTAAGAAAAAAACATACGCATCTGTTCCTACAGTGTTTCACTAAAGAAGGCACATGAGCTTACATGGTCATACCGAATAAGGTCTGCCTAGTTCATGGTGAAGGTTTATCTATTCCAACTATTCAATATTTGTATTTGATAGAGCAGAATTCTGTTGTTTGCAGGCAAATTCTCGTAAATTAGAACTACTAGTTTCACATGCAGGGTAGAGAGAGAGAGAGAGAGAGAGAGAGAGAGAGAGAGAGAGAGAGAGAGAGTATGAGAGTGGAACAGACACTTCAATTGAAAGTCTTTGATCCCTTCGATTTTATTTGAAATATCCAAAAGAATGTATGTACAGCAATATATGTCTACCCATTATCGAGAACCCTGACTAAAAGATCTTCAATTTGAGGATCCCCGTCAATCGTAAATGACCCTCTTGCTGCAATTTTCTGCCCAAATATCTAATACTGGAGCCCCATATCATACTCTGGCTCCCCAGTTGGAGGAAGTAGAAGACATCCGAACAGCTCAAGCTCATCCGAGTATCTAAACTCCAAGGGGCTGTCCTCTTGTCTCGGTTGTGCTACAGATTTGCAGCATGCCAAGCACGCAAACAGAGGCGGGACGCTGTCGGTATCGTTGATTCCGCAGCATCGCGTGTGCTGCCACACTTCACAGATGTCACAGGCCACCATTCTCTCCCCATCGTCATCTTCGGCCCCGCACATGCATCTCACCTCCCAATTCTCGCTCCCACCTTCATATCTCAACTGACTGTTTACATCCATCCCACTTCCCCTCACCCAAACCTCCTGGCCCGACTCCATGATCCCAAACAGCACCTCGGTGTCCTCCATTTCTTTCACGGCTTCGATATCTGTCATCTCAAGGTGTTCAAAAGCGCAGTAGGTCTCCCTAAATGCACTCTCAGCAGCTGCCTTCAAGTCCCCGACCGTAGCATGCAGTGGAACCATGATAATCTCACCGGGCGGGACTTTCTTCCTTGGCAGAGTTTCTAGCCTATCTATGCTAGGGATGAGATTGCAAATGAAAGTGAGCAACTGGTCTTCCTCATCTCGAAATGGCCATTCCTTCATGAAATGCTTGCTGTCCAGAAGCACCTGAGCAGCTGATCCGACACCATCTGATGAGGGATAATTCAGGAATACGGCACTGTAAACTTTTTCCACGTCCTTGTAAACATCGTGCCCGACCACAAGAGATGGCCATGGTAGCGTCTCTTGAACCAACTGCTCAGGTGGTTCCCTGCCACCATCGAACTCATGGATTGTGTACTCCAGGATCCGTGTTGATGGGTTCACTGCACGGCACACGACGTAATCCCCGACGATCACATTATTGAGGATCTTCAGCACATTGTCGATCAAGCCTGTGTCGCCGATATGTAATCTGGCTGCATCTCGCACATCTTGGCGGGTCATTCCGGTGCAGCCCAACTTTTCGCCTCTCGCTTCTAGCAGTGCGTTCACAATCACTTCTGCTGCCTGCTCCATCCTCCTTGCAGACCATCTGCTATTAATTTCAGCTCCAGCACTCGTGAATTTTCTAAACTTTATTGGCTTCATCTGCGAAAGATGCTTGTCCTGCAGAGATGCTCTAGTTGAAAGTTTCAACTTCAAGTTGGCAGGAGGCCCAGCAGCTATGGCAGGTTTGTTCTCGCGAGTCGAATGCGACTTGGCGGTCAACATGTACTTGAGAAGGTCCTTTATGGTGACTAAATTGGTTTCGCTCATACCTTTGTAATGATGAATGATCTGCTTGATCTCTTTGAAATGTTCAGTTCCGCTGAAATCCTCGAGGACTTTGACAAGCTCAAGCGAGCCAAGAAATTCGATTGCTCGGTGATAATGGTGCTCTTTAACTCCAAAGCTTCCTCTGAGGAATCTGTAACCCCATCTTCCGAACCACGTGTGTCCATAAGCGACCCCATAGAGCAACCGGAGATCCATAGACCGCTTCCTAGAGACATCCTCAACTGTCACTTTCCTGCAAAATGATTTTAAAACAAGGAATATCAGATTACTAGGTAGGTATCAGATAACATTATGCTCACCAGTTTAACTACTTCTTCACTTTACCTGACTAGTAGATTGTTGCAAATGCGGTCCCAGAGATCCATAATCTCCCTGCCGCAGAGAAACTTGGAGCCCCCTTCGATGCCATTGATACAGATTAGGTGCCCGAACCCGTTGCCATGGATGAGGCCATGAAGCAGATGGTTCGGCTCGTCAAGATCGCGCTCCTCCAGGGGCCGACTCCAGCAGCCGTCCTTCGGGATTATCAGGTGATACCTCCGTCTCGACATATAATGGTTTCCCCATCCTTGACCAGGCAATCAGAAAACATCCATGAGAAAAAAAAAAAAAGACCAAAAATTCGCAATCCCCAGACTCTATGAACCAAATTCCCAAATCGAAGCCTAAAATCCATCGAGTTAAAGTTCTCACTACATCGCAATCGAGCCTTAGTCCGACAAAATCAAACACATCCATGAGAAAAGAAGTGCCGATAATCTGTACCCCCTGTTTTACTTGGCAAACATTTCCAGACGGTAATACACGCTCAACCCATCAAAATTCGTACTCACCAGAGAACTAACCCGCGATTTAGTAGCAGACAAAAGGATGTTAAGTGGACGATCTATCAAATTACCTGCAAATCGGCAGTGATCGCAGAAGGAGCGAGACGAGGGAGTCACGTCTTCTTGGACGGTGTACAGGGGCACGACCGCGCTCGTCTTCTGGTACATCAGGAGGGTGCACCAGACGGGAAGTTCGCCGGCTCCGGCCTCCTCGGGCACCCCGCATTCTCCTAGGAAGAGGCGGACGTTGTCGCGGAAAGGGCCGACCGGGCCGATCGGGCATCCGGGGTCGCAGAAGTCGCGGAAGCCGAAGATCTTGGGCCGCCGCTTCCGCTTCCCGCAAGCCTGGAGGAACGGGACCGACATTGGGGGGGTGGGGGTCGGGATCTCGAAGCAGGTCTTCTCCCTCGTGAAGCGCCCCAGCCGCCGGCGCTTTCTTCGAACCGGAATGAATTCGCCACAAGCTCCCAAGCGAGAGAGAGCCAGAGAGAGAGAGAGAGAGAGAGAGAGAGAGATTAACAGATCGAAGGATGGAGTTCTTGAGTCTGTTGAAGGGAGCTTCGAAGTGGCGGTTGATTGCGGTTTGAAGGTCGGACGTTGCCCGCCAAAAAAACAAAAGAAAAAAACTAACCGTTGGAAACGTTCTTGTTTTTTTGGTTCGTCGGATGGTGGGAGAAGAGATTTACAAAATTCGTGACAAAATCGAAATTCAGATTTAAAATTCACGGACTCGCACCGAGAAAAAACCTCTCGATTTTTAAATTAATTAAAGTTTTTTCCCTTATCGGGCAAACAAATATTCGAGAAAATTTTCCTTTTTGGGCCCCAGGAAATCGCCTCGATTTTGTAAATCTCGGCCTCGCGTGAGGCCCGGGTGCCGGCGTCGCCTGATTTCCGCCGGCGCATGCTGTTCCGGCCAGATGGAGGGGATGATGCGAGTAGCCACGTCATTCTTTTCATTTCGATTTCACCGAGGACAAATGTTAGCCGATGGCGATCACACGCCTCGCCGCTGTCAGGTGCCTGTCGACGGCGATCCTGCCTGCCTCCCTCCCTATAATGGGGTCGTGATCACGATCAAAAAGGTCCCTCACGGCTTGAAAATTTTGAAGGGACCTTAGAATCGAGGTGCACGCGTGCTCACGGGCGAGCATGGCTCTCCGCGAACGGATAGAAGGAGAGAAGAAATAACAAAAAAGGTATTTTCGCCGCCCGCGAATGCAAACACGACCTTGGTCATTTCCACCGTCAATTTTCCATATGGACTTTGCCTTTCCCTTCGTAGATTTTTTTTCCCTCTTTTCCTGTATTTTTGGTCGAACCTCGACAGAATTTTAGGGAAAAGTATAGAAAAAGTCATAAACTTTTTGCGTTGGTGTCAATTTAGTCATGAATCTTTTTTTTGTGCCAATTGAGTCCTAAACCTTTTTGTATTTGTGCCAATTGAATTCTAAACCTTTTTTTTTGTGCCAATTTAATCCTAAATGTTTTGCATTGGTGCCAATTTAGCCATAAATCTTTTTTTTTGTGCCAATTAAGTCCTAAGCCTTTTCTATTTGTGCAAATTCAGTCATTCGATACGTGAATAGCTATTAACCGGAAGAACTGAGTTGGTACCGAAGCAAAATGTTTAAGATTGAATTGACACAAATGTAAAAAGTTTAGGACCAAATCGGTATAAATATAAAAGGTTTAGGATTGAATTGATACTAAAAAAATGATTTAGAATTAAATTTATACCAATGCGAAAGGTTTAGAACTTTTTGACGATTCTCTCTAGAATTCCGTAACCACTTAGAAATTTTTTTGAATCTTTCTACATAGATAGGCCCGGCCCAAACACGAAGGAGGCCCAAATCAAGAAACGGGTCGGTCGCGAACCGGCGCAACGACCCGGCCCGGAGTTGCTGTCGTGTGGAGAGCATCGGACACAAACGCAACCTTGTCAGTGCGACCACTGATCTCTCTCTCTCTCTCTCTCTCTCTCTATCTGCGAGTCTCTTCTTCTGCGATTCAGCTTCGACGAGCTCAGCCGTCTCCCTCGCCGTTGCCGGAGATCGCCCGCCGCCAGCGCACGAGCACCGCTCCGTCCGACGGTGGTGGGCCGACAGGAGCTTCGTGGGGGCCGAGGAAAATGGGGCTAGGATTGTTGGCTTCGAGGGCTCTGAGACCCGCGACCTCGAGGCTCCTCCGGAACCCGAGGGACGGGTTCGCCAGGGCGATCGTGTCCACGCCGGAGCTCCAGAGCCCCGAGGCGTCGTCGTCGGCCGCCGCCGCCGCCCATGCCCAGCCCGATCCGACCCCGGATCTCCCGCCCCGGAAGCCCGTCGCCGGCGCCCGGGTCCATTTCCCGAAACCGGAGGACGCGATCGAGGTGTTCGTGGACGGTTACCCGGTGAAGATCCCCAAGGGCATGACGGTCCTGCAGGCGTGCGAGGTCGCCGGGGTCGATATCCCGAGGTTCTGCTACCACAGCCGGCTGTCTATCGCCGGGAACTGTAGGATGTGTTTGGTCGAGGTCGAGAAGTCTCCGAAGCCGGTTGCTTCTTGCGCTATGCCTGCGCTTCCTGGTAATTTAGGGGGGATGGTTTAGTTGTTTTTAACTTTCAATGCGTTTTGCTTTTGAATTTGATTTTGTTGTTGCCGGCTGGGAAAGGAAATGCAACTTGCTGAAGTTTTGGGGTGATTCTTCTTTTTAGCCTTAGATTGTTAAAATTTGGACTTTGGTTCGAACTGATTTATCTGACTCTGTGCTCAATGCACATGGGGTCCAAGTTAATGATGTTATAATCTGGACTTCGTTCCTTCCTATCTTCTGATTTTGTCGTTATTCGCTTGGTGGAAGATTCTGCAAAAATTCGTGATTGGCTTTATGCTTGTCAGCGTCACTAGTCCAACGAATCAGTTGCATTTGCTAATATCAAGAAGTATATGCATTCAAGACCAGCTAGACGAAGGCTGTGCTTATATTATTGATTGATAGGCTATTGCTCTGGTTTTGTGCAATATTTTCCCCAGTTGTGATTCTGAAATTTCAATGACCGGTTAGTTCCTGTAGTTGTCACATATGTCGATTGGAATTTTTAATCTCTAGGTTACTTTCGGGCGATGTACTTATAATCAGAATTTAATCGTCAGGGATGAAGATCAAGACGGACACTCCAATTGCTAAGAAAGCACGAGAAGGGGTGATGGAGTTCTTGTTGATGAATCATCCCTTAGATTGTCCAATTTGTGACCAAGGTGGAGAGTGCGATCTTCAGGATCAATCTATGGCTTTCGGGTCGGATCGAGGACGGTTCACTGAAGTGAAGAGATCAGTGGTCGATAAGAATCTGGGCCCTCTGGTAAAGACTGTCATGACTCGCTGTATCCAGTGTACAAGGTTAGCATTTTCGTTTCTTTAATTAGCATCATTGATTTTGCCGGCAACTTGTTTAGTTTTTCTTTCACTTATTTCAAAATTGATTTCTTGCGGAACTGGAGAATGTTTCGTTGGTATTTATGTACAGCGGTGGGTTTTTTGTGTGTATGTGATACATTCATTCAAAGTTCAATCGTCTTGGTGTTTTTGATGAAAAAGTTATGTTTTTGGGAGTCGAAAGGGATTTGTAGAGGTCTTTCATGTACTCATTTCCAATTCCAAGTTGTAAGACAACATCAGCAATTAGTATCATTTCTTTTAAATAGGGATTGGGAGTATCATCTATTTTAAGGGATGGCCAGGCTTCGAACTTGATAATCAGGATTTATTGTTGCTATGACTTGATGCCATATCTTTGGCAGCTGAACTGTTTGCCAAAGTAGAATCTTAGATTATTAATGCATCTCTATATGAATCTTTTAATAAAAGGAAGTAGTTTTATTTCCATGTTCCTAAGAAAGATAATCTTGAATATGAAAGGAACTTAGATAAGCATAGTGTTCCCATTTCTTACATAGAGTGGAACACTATGGTCCATGAAAGGAGTTGTCTTAGAAATTGATGCCGAAATGTGTGTCCAGTGTTTCTGATGTTTCCATTACATGCTTGCTGTCATTTATTGGCTAGGGGGACACTTAACACAATACATGAGTACTACAACTGATTCATACCCTTTCCTTGCTTATCTATTCTCAATTCTGGCAGTCCTTGTTCTTAAGGTATCTTTTTGTCATGAGTACTTTAGTTTGATATCCTTTAGACATTGTCATCTACCAATGCCTAATGGGATTATCGTTGGTCATTAAGGAATAAGATAATTTATTTGATGTTCTGCAACACAAAAAGTAGAAAGCAGAGTGTGATCCATGCCATGAGAAAAGGTGTTTTTTTCGCGGGCAATATTTTTCTGTCAAAGGAAGTGTCATGAGTACAGTAGTCGTCCTAGGGTAGTAACTTAGTTCTGCCATATTTTCTTCATAGCAAGGAAATGCAATTGAACAAATGTGAAATTTCTGGGGATTTGCCTGACCCCGCACAGTCATCTATATATAAATGGAAAGAACCTCTGCACATAGTCAATGTGCCCCACATGCGATACATCCATCTATTATTTATAGAGACTGTAAATTCAGCTCAAGCACTCTGATGTTTTGACAATGAAAGAGAAACTACCTGGACTAGTTGGGAAACTTCAGACTTGGCTGGCCTACTTCCTTTCCTAAATATGGCGTCATCAATCTGTTGACAAATTCTAAATCTGGTTTCACTATTTCACACTTAATCAGGGACCCACTTACCCCCTCTAGTGTTTGCATTAGCAAATATGACCTAGTGTTGCATTCACGGAGTGGATTAGGAAAAAAAAAAGTTGTTTCTTGGACCACATTGGAAAACTTGACTAGCTCAGCAATCAGGATGGGGATCATGTAGGAAAGTGCGAAGCTTTTACACATGAAGATAGCTCTAGGGAGGAGCACAAATGGTAAAAAGTGACAAGTGGAAGGATCAAGATGGCAATTGTTCCTTAGATTATTAAACATTCACATATGACGATTTTTGTTATGTCTCCTTTTTCTGGTTCAACCATGTTTGTTTGACAACCTCACCAAGTGAAGCTTTATTTTTTCTTTCCCTGTTTATTTTGGCTGCGCACTACCAAAGCACTTTCAAGTACTACTCGTGGGGAAGAATTGAATGAATTACATGAGCCAAATATCTTTTTTCATACGCTTTGAAAATTTTTGATTAAATCAATGTAATGTTAAGTTTGTTGATGTCCAAAATGATTTTTTTGGAGGGCTAACAGGAGGAGATGTAATTCGATGCAAGTAGGCTTCATCATGTGATTTTCATTCTTGATATGCCGCATTTGTCAAAATTTCTGAGATAATGGTGTCCATAAATCTATGAGCTTCCATAAAATTGGGTGTTCTTGGTGGGAAGTTGCTTACTTGAGCTCAGGTGAATATTGTTTCCCACAGATATCATACTGGTGATTAATTAAAATTGGAAGAAGCAAATTCTTAAGATACCTCCTAATTTTGTTGATATTCTATGCTTTCTGGTAACTCAGGGCTTTGCTGACAATTCACCTTTAGCAGCTTTCTTCAATGATGTCCTGTCCTGATTTGAAGTTCTGAATTTCTTATTTCTTGTGATGGGTTTTTGCCTCTGAATTTTCTTTGAGATTGCTAATTTCCTTTTCTTAACATGGGTGAACCTGTTGAAGCTTATCCACTTTCCATTTCATGTCTTCTAGTGTGTTTTACATTTTTGCCGACTTTCTGCCATATTTATGAAAGCTGTTTCTTGTAAATTTCCCTCAGAGATTGTTCTTTTTTGGGCTTAGATGATGAACTCAGAACTTGTTTCCTTTCTCTAGAGTATCTCTCAACATTGCACTTGCTTGGTTAACTAGCTTAGTTAATAATATTTTCAAGTCTTGTATGATTGGGATTGGTCTTCTCTTGTTCTTTCATATTTTATGGGGTGGGCTTTGTGATTATTGTGTGCTTTGAGCATTTTCATGTCGCTCTTGGTCCTCTTAGATCCGTCGCTTACATAGGTGTGTACTCTTCTAACAGATGTGTCAGGTTTGCAACTGAGGTTGCTGGTGTTCAAGATCTTGGCATGCTGGGACGTGGTAGTGGAGAGGAAATTGGAACTTATGTGGAAAAACTCATGACAAGTGAACTTTCTGGAAATGTAATTGATATTTGTCCTGTTGGTGCTCTAACCTCTAAGCCCTTTGCATTTAAGGCTCGAAATTGGGAGTTGAAAGGAACAGAGACTATTGATGTTACAGATGCAGTTGGTTCAAACATCCGGATTGATAGCCGTGGTCCAGAGGTTATGCGTATCCTTCCGCGGTTGAATGAGGTAATTATTCATAGCGTACTTCCTGCCAGATTTGGTTCTTAACTCTAAAAGCAAATTCTTTAAAGTAAACTTTTGTTTATTGTGGCTTTAATGGACAGGTTTTCTTCTTTGACTGACTTAAAAAATAGTCTGTCTAGATTTTCTATTCTGGGCAGAATAAAAGTGCAAGCCGAAAATAGTGTTTCTTGTTTGTGATAAGAAACTTACTTAAGAATGGAAGCTCTTCTGAAGTTATAGAATCATAATTCAGGTTTTGGTTGATTGAGGTGACTCTTGTTTCTGCTTAAATTTGGAGCAGCATGGTATTTCCCTTTTCCAATGGTGCTTTGCTCTGGTTGGTGAAAATTGCTCAAAAGTTTTCAAGATGTTGTTCTTGGTTTTCTGCCTATTATGTTTGTGGTATTGAATGCGTCCATCTTGAGCCTTTTTTGCAACCTAATGAATGATGATTAGTGTGAGGTAAGAGAAGTGCCGCAAGAAAAGTTATGAGGAATAGATGTAGCAGTTATAATGTGTTGGGCAGACTGTAGGATAAATATGTAGCTGAAGCATGAGGTTTGTTAGTGATGGGTAGGCAGTGCTGCAGCTAAGATAGAATTGCTGCAAGAAAAGTATGAGTACATTCGTCTAGAAAAATTGAACAGAATAGCCTAATCACTATCAGAAAATGACGATATACTAGACAGATACATGTCCTGATCCAAACTTGCTAATTAAAGTGCCTTAGAATGGAGATTCATTTTAAGACTAATTACTATTGAGTTGCTTTTCTGTATATACCAACAATTTGATGTACTTTTATCCTGAAGTTGGCTCAAGCAGTTATCATATCATAGATGGTGTTCTTGAAAAGGTTCATCATCTTGGGATAATCAGCAACATCTTTATGTTCCAATAGAAGCGTTTGGCAAGCAACGATGTAAAGAGACAATTTTAAAAAAAAAATTCCAAAAGGATTACTTTTGAATAAGTTTATGAAAGATAACTGACCTTTTTACTTAATTAAAATCTATTTATTACTTATGTAGCTCACCTTGTGGGCGAATAATTACCCTATTAATGGAGCTCATCATGGACACCAATTGACTAGTTCTCTTAGGGTAAGGTTTCCCCTATTACGTTTGCATACAATGTATTGCTAGAGTACATAGAAGATGTACTTGTTCTCTTAGGCTAAGGTAGAAGCCAACTAGTTTGCCTCTTAATGGAGTTCATCAAGGGCACTAACCTTCCATAATACGTGAAGGCGCCTTGATGTTTGCAGTTGGATCATGTGCTTGATAGAAAATTATAAAGTTGTATTCTATCTGATCCCTGTAATGTCTTACATTCTAAGTTATCTCCTCTCATATATGAATCATTTAAAATTTATTAGTAAACTACAAAATTGAAGAAAATGATTTGAGAAGATGAGAAGTTGAAAAAATCAGTTGCTGCCAACAGATTCTTCAAACTGATTAAATCAAGCTGAATTAAGTGCTTGTTGGATTTGAATAAGCACTGAGAAAAGGACTTAATTTTGCAACAGCTCCTGATAAGTGCTTATAAGCTTGAATAAGCACTGCCAATCTTAGCCTAAGAATAATATGCTTTAAACTTTCTCGACGCCGCTATAATGTTGTGGGCCACATGAGGATGGTGATTTGGCTGCTGTATTTTTCTATCACAATCCAATGATAAGCACTTCCAATTCAGTAAAAATTGCCAGTCCTCTTGTTGTGTTCTATCAAGATATCTTTCTGGCTGCTGTGTCTGAATTGCTTGATGTTGCTGATGAGTTGCATTGATCCTGTCTGGGGTAGTGCAGCATGCCGTTTTAACTATCATATGAGATTTTAATTTGGTGGAGATTGCAATTTCGCAAACAAATGAGTGGACTTCTGTCTTTCCCTTCCTTCACATTCTCTCCCCTGCTGTTCTCTCTTGTACAAACTCTCTTAAACAGATGCATGTGTATGCCTGCACACACATTGAGACCTCTTGGTGGATTATTCAGCTTTGGAACTTTTGTTGCAGGATATAAATGAGGAATGGATATCCGATAAAACTCGTTTTTGTTATGATGGACTTAAGAGGCAGAGGCTTAATGACCCCATGATTCGTGGTGCTGATGGGCGTTTCCAGGCTGTGAGCTGGCGTGATGCCCTTGCCATGGTTGGTGAGGTTATTCATAAAGTTGCACCTGAAGAGATTGTTGGTGTTGCCGGCAAACTATCTGATGCGGAGTCTATGATGGCGCTCAAAGATTTCTTGAACAGAATGGGGTCCAATAATGTAATGTGTGAAGGCAACGGGAAGCACCCTAATGCTGATCTGCGATCAGGATATATTATGAATTCTGGCATTGCTGGTCTGGAGAAGGCAGATGTTTTCCTGTTGGTTGGAACGCAGGTACTGTGTTATTATTAGATTGTTGAGGATGACCACGACTGCTTTCATGATAATATTTTGGTGATGAAAATCTTTAATTCCTTCTAGAATAGGATATTTGCAACTTCCTTGTGGCTTTGACCCTTTCTTTGAGATCCATGGTTTTCATGTTTATTTGATCTGACTTCCGGCTCTCTTTTCTGTTTTGTTCCACCAGCCAAGAGTAGAAGCTGCTATGGTGAATGCCAGAATCCGCAAGACAGTCCGTGCTACACATGCAAAGGTGGGTTATATTGGTCCACCAACCGATCTCAACTATGATCACAAACATCTTGGCACAGGACCTCAAACTCTGACTGAACTTGCTGAGGGGCGCCACCCCTTCTGCTCAACTCTTAAAAATGCCAAAAACCCAGCTGTTATTGTGGGTGCTGGGATCTTTGAGAGGGAGGATTTGGATGCTATTTTTTCTGCCATTGAGACCATCGCTAAGAATGGGAATGTTATGAGCCCTGACTGGAATGGTTACAATGTGTTGCTTCTACATGCTGCTCAAGCTGCAGCCCTCGATCTTGGTCTGGTCCCACAATCTCCTGACAGCATCAAGTCTGCGAAATTTGTGTATCTTATGGGTGCAGATGATGTCAACTTGAAGGATATTCCTGACGATGCATTTGTAGTCTATCAGGGGCATCATGGAGATCAAAGTGTATATCGTGCCAACGTCATTCTTCCAGCATCCGCCTTCAGTGAAAAGGAAGGTACATATGAAAATACTGAAGGATGCGTTCAACAGACTCTCCCTGCAGTTCCAACGGTTGGCGATGCAAGAGATGACTGGAAGATCATTCGTGCTTTGTCAGAGGTTGCAGGAGTTCAGTTGCCTTACGATAGTGTTGGAGGGATCCGGTCCCGGATACAGACAGTGGCGCCAAATCTCATGAGCGTGGATGAGAGAGAACCTGCCACATTTTCAACTTTTACAATGAGACCCAACACAAACCAAAAGATCAGTCCAAACGACTTTGGAACAGCAGTGGAGAATTTCTACATGACTGATGCTATAACCAGGGCATCAAAGATAATGGCGCAATGCAGTGCGATGCTGTTGAAGAAATAACCGCTGATTGGATTGGTTTTAAATAAAGTTGCAGAATGGCTTTCTTGTATGTTGCCGACTTTGGGCTGTGTAAGGGAGTTTTTTGGTATTAGACTTAGTTTAGACACTTCTGCCGTGCCATATGGAATTGTGCACGTAAATGGCATATTGCTCCGTACTTCGACACTTATCTTTGAGGATTCTTCTCTTGTGGGTTCAAGGGCAACTTGAGAATCTAATTATTCGGTGTTTTCCGAGAAGGTATTACCTTGGCGACTTATCTGTTTTAATTTTGTAAATTTCCAAGTTGAGACTAGTTTTCACTATTCACTTCATCATATTTGAAGTAAAGCCATCTTTCATCTTCCGGCAGTAGCAGTGATGGTTGCACCCTCCAGGTTTAAGTGATGATAAACGGTTGTCGAAGTTTTTCTTTGGTTTTCCCTGTTCAACTGATTGCTAAATGTGCGAGATTTTGGTTTTCTCACTCTGTCGAAATCCGATGCTCATAAATCCAAGGTGCCTGGACTTTAGTTTAAGACTAGTTTGAGCTGTTAAATTTTCACTTAAAGACAGTGACAACATTTGTATGTTTCGATCCAACAAGATGTTATTTGTAATAAGTAGTTTTGTTGGTTGGTTAACCTTTGGAAGCAATCTGGGTGCGACAACGCATTGAGGAAAGAACCTTGAATCTGGCACAAGAAAGTAATTGACACAGAATTGGACGAAATCTTTGCTTGGACGATGGTGTACAGGAGTAAAATGTGGGGGATTTCCTTCGAATCGAAACGAGAACGGCCCTTAGACTCGTCCCATCTAGTCATTTGTCGGTCCCTCTATGAGGATGTCAGCTTACACCGAAGTTATAGTTCATTTCCGAACTAAAATGCAGGGTTGATGGTTTGAAGGATTGGCGGGTTCAACCGTGGGACCTGGAAGCTATCCGCAGAGGGTCCGTTCTCAGATTTTGGAAACTAGAATTGAACTTGGATCAAGCAGTACGGTCTGGTCCGGTCCGATTCCAGGGTCGGTTTAGGGAACCGGCCGGATTTTTTTTCTTGTTTCATTCTTTTTATTCCTTGAAAGGTGAAGGTTTATCGATGTACATATCCATTAATTCACAATATTTAAAATCACAATTATGAGCAATAAACGGCGAGAAGTAAAACACCGGCTAACGCAACAGGGAATTATCCAACTCATCTTTTAGCCAAGCAAAACGTAACATCGAAAATCTTCACTAGCCAAAAGCACATAATGTGATGCATGAATTATAGAACTTAATTCTTTAATCATTCATAAAAAAATTGCTCTAAATTTTAACCAAAGTATGACAAACATAGTTAAAATGTGTTAAAATGAAATAAAACAAACAACAAACATAGTTAAAATGTATTAGGTCCGAAATTGGACCCCAGGGTATGGGGACTGACCTTGGACCTAGACCACACGGTGTTGGTTTCCAATTTTTTGGGACCAAGGTCAAGATCGTTTCCTGTGGGAGCTGGACTACACAGTATTGACCTAGGGGCAACCCTGGACCGATGCTCAACCGTATTGTGTACTGTGGATTTTTAGAGGGAAAGTTGTTCAAAAGTTCTAAACATATTACACTTTGGCCAATTCAGTTTCAAACCTTTCAATTTTATCAATTAAGTTGATACTTTGCAAATTGCGTCCATTCAGTTGATTTTACCTGGAAATTGTTGATGCTAGTGGTGCCACGTACAACGGTTAGCGTTGGCATGGATAGTTTTTTATAATTTTTTTTAAATTGAATTTTTTATAATTTTTTATTCTTTTTCTTTTTCTTGACTTTCTTTTTTTCCTTTTTATTCTTTCCTTCTTCGTATGGCTAGTTGCCTGTGTTGTACCGACACCGACACGTGACACGAGACATGACACGCGACATACTATTTCTCAAAAAATAGAGAATTCCGACACGTTGGAACACGTTGTATATTAAATATATATTTTTATATATACATAATAAATTATTTTTTTAAAATTTGATTCAAATAAGTAAATAAATGATAAAAAAAAGCCTAGAATGAATTTACCCTAAAAACATTATACACACACGAGCTTAGTAAACATAAATTTTCAAAAAATAATTGTGTAAATAAATATATTAGTTAAAAAACTAAAATTAGATAATCAAATTAGAAAAAAAGGAAAGTACAAGATCAAAAATTTAAAAAAAAACAGCCCATTGTTGGAAGCCCAGCCCACTTTCATTTGTGAAAACCCTAGCAACATCTTCCTCTCCTTTTCTCCGCCTCCTGCTCTCTCCAGCTTCCTCCTTCGCGCTACCCCAGCCTCCTCTCACCTCTTCCTTCTCCTCCGTCGCCGGCGAAGCCAAGGCAAAGGATATGATGGCGTGAAGGGCGTCGTCCTCGGCGCCGGAGAAGCGGGAGGCGAAGGAGATGACGGCGTGGAGGGTGTTGTCCTCGGCGCCGGAAATCTGGCACCTTCTTCCTCATCTACCTCTCTCGGCTGCACCTTCTTCCTCATCTCTCTCGGTAACGAAGGACACGCGTGTCGAGGGCCTATCTGATGCGTTGACCACGTGTAGGATGTCCGACACCTCTTGACCGCGTGTCCGAGCGTGTCAAACGCATGTCGGACGCGTGTCGATGTCCAACACCGACACGGTGGCTCTTAGAGCGTGTCGGTGCTACATAGCTAGTTGCCAGTCCTCAGTGATGGTTGGCGACTGGTTATAAGTGAGGGTTGATGCTAGATTCCGCAAGGCTCGACCCTCATCAAATTTGCCAAGGCAATCCTCGCCTTGCAACTAATGAGGCTTAATGATAAGGTCCAGCAACTAGCTAGAGGAAGAAAGAAAGAAAAGAAAAAAAAATAATAAAAAGTTCAATATTTTTTTAAAAAATTATTTATATAAGCGTTGGTCATCCTATGTGGCATCATCGGTGACCATATCAGTAATTTCTTACTAAAATTGACCAAATAGACTCAATTGACAAAGTGTTAAAATATTTAAAACCCAATTAACAAAATTGAAAAATTTACAGTCCAATTGACTAAAGTGCAATAATTTTATAATTTTTTGGACAATTTTCATGATTTTATAAGGGTTCTCTCAATGTTAGGTCCGAGATTGGCCTCGCCTTACAACTAGCAAAGCTTGACCTCGCCATCACTGGGCGAGGTCAACCTCGCATTTGGCTTGTTGCCGGCCATCGCCAAGGTCCAATAACTAGCTAGATGAAGAAAGAAAGAAAAAGAAAAGAAAAAGGAATAAAAAAAAGCTTAATATTTTTGTAAAAAAATTATTCACATTAGTGTCAGTCATCCTATGTGTTATCATCGGTGTTTATGTTAGCAATTTCTTGTTAAAAGTGACCGAATTGACTTTATTGTCAAAGTATCAAAAGTTTTAGGACTCAATTGACAAAATCGAAAGGTTTGGAAGTCAATTGGTCAAAGTACAATATATTTAGAACATTTTAAATAATTTTTCTAATTTTATATGGGTTCTCTCAAGGTCAGGTCCGCAAAAGGGATCTCATATTGACATTGAGAAAATCGGACCCAGGTAGTAGGGTTTACAATAGCTAGAGTAAAAGAAGAAGTTCTCAAATTAAAGCAAAGTCTACGTAGAACTTGGTGGTGAGTTGGCAATTTTGAATTCGCCATTATCTAAATAGCTTTATTTCCAATTAGCTAGGGTTTAGGGTTTGGCTCCTATGCCTACTAAAGTTGCAACCACTTGATTACTTGCTCACATAACATAAATATACCGGTAGCCATTATGGACAAAATAATACAAAAGTGCCCTCCAAAGTCCAAACCACCCTAATGATATCCACTTGTTATGCGAACTGGACAAGAGGATGATGCTAACTACCAAGTACTTGATGATACGTTCGGCATTGTCTCAAAGTCTGAGCCTATCATACCGGCCTACACAAGTCAAGGAAAATTGTTCAAAACCTCTTCAACCTATTGTACTTATATCAATTTAGTCTTAAACCTTTCAAATTTGTCAATTAAGTCCTAAACCTTTTCACTTCTCACCAATTAAGTCTATCCGGCCAATTTTAGCTACTCGAAGCTGATGTGGATGCCGCCTCGCGCCAGCCATCCGATCACCGCTCATGTAGCAATTTTTATTTTTATTTTTTGAATTTTTTAATATTTTTTCCGTTTCTTTTTTTTTTCTTGCCTTCTTCTCTTTGGCCGGTCAGGTGACCGACTAGAGGCAAGGGTAGACGAGGTCGACCTTGCCGGCCTCAGGCGAAGCTTGCCCTCACCGGCCCTTCGACCTCGCTCGACAAAGGCGAGGCCAATCTCGCCGTCACGACCCAAGTGACAGTGAGGTTGGCCTCGCCGTTGCCTGGGTCTCCCATGCCTGGATCATGACGTAGAGGTCGGCCTTGCCTTGGCTGGGCAAGGCTCAACCTCGCCTAGATCTAGCAAGGCCAACCTCGCCGTTGCCGTAGCCTAGGTTGGGACGACGAGGTTGGGCGAGGTTTGACCTCGCCTAGCCACCTCGCCGACCCTTGCCTCTAGCCGGTTCGACCTCGCCGGCCTCTGGTCGGTCGTTGAATCGGACAGAGGGAAGAATGCTAGAAAAAAAAAAAGAAAAGGAAAAAATTCAAAAAAATTCAAAAAAATATTAAAAATTGCCACGTCAGCATTGGCCGGCTGACCGGTGTCCATGTTAGCTCTGGGTGGCCACAATTGGATGGATGGACTCAACTGGTAAAAAGTGAAAAAGTTTAAGACTCAATTGGTAAACTTGAAAGGTTTATAATTGAATTGATAAAAGTATAATAGGTTTATGACTTTTTGGACAAATTTCCCCAAGTACACATTACAGTATCCATAGTATTTGTAGATAGACTTCTACTTCTTCATGGTCAATGGGCAAAACGAATCTTTCTCCTAGAGCACATACAAATAATACTAGCTAAGACCTTACCAAAAAAAAAAAAAAATACTAGCTAAGACTTGTGTATGGATTAACATTATAAATGCGAAAAAAAATTACCCAATCAACCCTAAATATATTGTACATATGCCAATTCAGTCTTGAACTTTTCAATTTTGCCAACTTGTCTTAAATCTTTGCATGAAATTTCAATGTTATCATTCTAATTAATTTTTGCCAGAAATCACCAACATAGCAATGCAATCATTGCTGGCGTTCAACGTGGCATACCTCTATGCCAATGATTTCCAACAAAAAATGATCATAAGGATTACATTGAAATTTTGCGTAAAGATTTTGGACTAAGTTGATAAAATTGAACTGAATTGGCATTCATATAGTAAGTTTACGAGTCATAACACAATTTCCCCTTATAAATGCTTATCAACCACTTCGAAAGCTTGAGGATAAGTCTGACTCTTTCAGGTTTTAGATTATATAGATATGGCTATCCAGCCCCAATTGTGGTCTAAACAAGAGAGAAAATTCATTAGAAAATGGAGGAAGATGATGAATATTTATAAGAGGGATGTGGGTGCGCTGAAAGCTGCTGGCATGAGTTAACTATTTGATAATTTTGACCTTATCAGCCTTGGCTAGTGTTTGTTCAACATAGTGAAGGCATCAACTGCATGGGCATGGTTTTGGTGGTCTCACTGAGAAATTTCTTTCTTTTTTCTTTTTATTAATGTATGCTCTCCAATTATTGTTCGCGAAATAGCTTAGTAGTTCGCTTTCTAGTCCTTATTTAAATAGGATTGTAGTTACATTTTGGATACGTCATTGAAACTCTTCTGGCAAAATAATGGTCCTACGTTACTCACCCTACGAGTTGGAATAATTATCGGATTACATCTCAAATAGAAAAAGTATTTTGCACTACTTAATTAAAACCAAGTATAAATTAAAGTTAGCTTGGCCTCGGAAAAAGAATGTGAATATTCAATTGGAGCTATTTTCCTTCGTCTTTGTTCAAAAGAAATTTCCTCCGATCACATCGTTGAATGGTGGGTGATGAGGAAAAGTGTCAGAAAAATCTTAAATCTATTATATTGGTATCGATTCAGTTTTAAATCTTTTAATTGGTAGTAGCAGTGGTCACGTCCTTCGGGTTTAAGTGACGATAAATGATCAATGAGTTTTTCTTTCATTTTTCCTATTCAACCAATTGCTAAATGTGCGAGTTTTTGGTTCTCTCACCCTCAAAGTGTAGATGCTTGCAGGTATTAGGCATCCGATGCTTATGAATCCAAAGTGTCTCAACTTTAGTTTAAGACTACTTTGAGCTGTCAAATTTTCACTTAAAGACAGCTACACACAGAGGAAAGCAGGCTGTCACCTTAGTCAGACACAACTCTTCAATCATAAGAGTGAAAGGTAGATTAGCCTGCATCTTAGAATTAGGTTAGCTAACGATATGAGATTTTCACACACTTCGTCAGAATGCTCTTTATTCTGTAATCGAAGGGACTACCTATTGCCTTTAGCCTTTCCTTATGCTCATGATGGCTCTGATCAGGGGTGATTGGTTCCAACCCGGGTCTGGTTTCGGTCCATTCCAATGGAACCGATCACTTATATAGCAGGAAGATGAAATTCAAAAAGAAAAATGGTGCGAGATTTCAATTTTTCTCCGGCAAAAAGAAAGAGGTCCAACCAATCAATCAGAGAAATTTGCCATGCTTTTCACTGGCAAATTTCGACCAGCATGATCAAAGGAATTAATTCCTCCAGACGTATAAAGGGGCAACAAATGTGGCAGTGATCGAAGTGGGAAGCAAAGGAGATTGTCTTCATTTTATTTTGGTAACAAATTGGCAAGGGAATCTAGTCGTGAGGGAAAGAGCATACAGAGGAATATTCAACAGGGGAGGAATAAAAGGAAAATATGAATAAAAAGAAAGAGGACGAGAGATTTAAGCACTAATGAGAGCGAAGCAAGTCAGTGAGACTATTGCGCCACTCTCTTTGCTTAAAATTTTGAAGAAATAAATATATATAGTCCGGTCTGGTCGATACAGTTTGGTCCTGTTCTTCCTTGGAATTGGGAATTGGATTGCCCGGATACTGGTTCCACTCTAAAAAATCAGGAACCGGACCGGCACTCTTAGGAACCGCACCTAACCGGCCATTTCGGTCTGTCTTGCTCACCCCTAGTTCCGCTGTTTCCAAAACCTTTGCAGATTGGAATTCTATACTTGATGTGCCGCGGATCCTACGACATCATGGAGGAGTTGGTGCAAACCATACGTTAAAGATGAAGAGGTACCTGTAACTTGGCCTTGACAGTTTATCGATGTGTTTTGTAGTGCTATATCGAAGCACTTCTTCTTGTTCGGATGTTATGTTTATTAAATACCACACAAAGAAAACATGGGCAACTTCAGCCATTCTTAACTATCGTATGGAAAGAGTGTTACTAAAAGATGTCGTATAAATATGCTAAATGACGTGAGGCGCTTTTGGTTCAGGTGGGATGAATTAGATACTGCAGCAGGTGGCTCTGTCTGTGGTTCTCTATATTGGTGGTTCATGGCTTACAAGATACTGAAAATTGGAACGCATAAGTTCATCTACTTGTATTGTAAACTAGTTGGGTTCCTAAAGTCTGATGCATCTATTTTCTTAGGCTTCAACCTTCCTTATCTTTGGTGAACCTTAAATGTTCTGAAGTTGTTGGACAACAGTCAGATTTGCCTGAAACACAAAAAAAAAGTGACTTTCTTTATTCTTAAATTTATTTTCGACTATCATGTTCCTGAGAATGTTTTGGGAAATGGTGTTATGATGGTCACATGCTTTATGTTGCTACGTAGGTGAATCAGAGGAGTGGATGTTCTATGAGTGTTTACGGAGCCTCAAAACAAAAGTACGAAAGAAGTATCTTATGAGCCTGCCTATTGAATCTAATGTTTCACGTCCATGCATGGGTCGGGAATCCATTAATATAAAAACTAAAGAGCAGCAACATGCAAACTAGCTATTGTCCTACTCTCTTTCGAAGTTTTGGATATCCCAGTATGTTTATGTTTCTTTATAGAGTTATACCGCTAAAAACCCCAAATTAATACATCTGTAATAGATTTATCTCGAATTAATTTTTTGACCATAAAAAATCTCAAATCGGTACACCCGTGACAGAAGAATTCATATCTTAAATGTTTTGTATTGTGTAACAATTTAATTAACATGTTGGTAACTAATAAAACATTTTGTGTTGGGATTAAATCTTAATCTGACATGGCGCAAATAAAAGTACGAGGATGAAATTGAACAAAATAATGATAAGTCATAAACTGAACAAAATATTGCGTTGTCAATGATTCTAAGGGAAGAACCGCATTGAATCACTTATTTAAAGTTCAGCGATGACTTAAATTTACTTTAGTTATTCAAGTATTGCGATGATTTTAGATTCCTTTTGCCTACGTGGAAGTTTATTTTAATCACTATATTTAGTGGTCTTCGTAGTAAATCGTTGTAATGATATCTGATTCGATAAAGTTTTTGTTTGCAATAGATCTCATCTCTGATTCGGATCTGAAACCTAAATCTAAGATCCGGTTGGTTATTGGACACCTGCTCCAATTTTCAAAAAATTATTACATAATCCAACTATACCAGATACAGATATTATTTAAATGGATATTGATGTAGGCGTTTACACCAAATAATGAAAACTAACAACACTTAAAGGTTAGTTATCATCACCAAATGTAGATAGAATTATTAGATGTCGATAAGATACTTGTATATCTCATCTACTTGCTGTATTCTATCTGATAATTGTATTGTAATGTCTTAAATTCTAAGGTATCCCCTCATTATCTATGAATCATTTAAAATGTATTAGTAAACTACAAAATAGAAGAAAATGATTTGAAAAGATGAGAAGTTGAAAATATCAGATGCTGCTAACGGCTTCTTCAAACTGATTAAATCAAGCTGAATTAAGTGCTTGTTGGACTTGAATAAGCGCTGAGAATAGGACTTAATTTTGCAACAGCTCCTGATAAGTGCTTGTGGGCTTGAATAGGCACTGCCAATCTTAGCCTAAGAATAATATGCTTTAAACTTTCTCGACACTGCTATAACATGGTGGGCCACATGAGGATGGTGATTTGGCTGCTGTAGTTTTCTATCACAATGATAAGCACTTCCAATTCAGTAAAACTTGCCAGTCCTCTTGTTGTGTTCCATCAAGACATCTCTCTGGCTGTTGTGTCTGAATTGCTTGACGTTAAGGGTGAGTTGCCGTTGATCCTGTCCGGGGGTAGTGCAGCACACCGTTTCAACTATCAAATGAGATTTTTATATGGTGGAGGATGCAATCTCGCAAAAAAATGAGTGGATTCTCTCCCTCTCCTTTCCTTCCTGCGCATTCTCTCCCCTGCTGTTCTCTCTTGTATGAACTCTCTTAAACAGATGCATGTGTTTGCCTGCACGCACATTGAGAACTCTCGGTGGATTATTCAGCTGTGGAACTTTTGTTGGGGATATAAATGAGGAATGGATATCCGATAAAACTCGTTTTTGTTATGATGGACTTCAGAGGCAGAGGCTTAATGACCCCATGATTCGTGGTGCTGATGGGCGTTTCCAGGCTGTGAGCTGGCGTGATGCCCTTGCCATGGTTGGTGAGGTTATCCATAAAGTTGCACCCGAAGAGACTGTTGGTGTTGCCCGCAAACTATCTGATGTGGAGTCTATGATGGCACTCAGAGTTTTTTGAACAGAATGGGGTCCAATATTGTAATGTATGAAGGCGGTGGGAAGCACCCTAATACTGATCTGCGATCAGGATATTTTATGAATACTGGCATTGCTGGTCTCGAGAAAGCAGGTGTTTTCCTTTTGGTTGGAACGCAGGTAATGTATTATCATTAGATTGTTGGGGGATGATGATCCAGACTGCTTTCATGATAATATTTGGTGATGACAATCTTTAATTCTTCCTAGAGTAGGACATTTACACCTTCATTGTGGCTTTGACCGTCTCTTTGAGATCCGTGGTTTTCCTGTTGATTAGATCTGACTTCCGGCTCTCTTTTCCGTTTTGTTTGACCAGCCAAGAATAGAAGCTGCTATGTTGAATGCAAGAATCCGAAAGACGGTCCATGCTACACAAGCAAAGGTGGGTTATATGGATCCACCAACCGATCTCAACTATGATCATGAACATCTTGGCACCGGACCTCAAACTCTGACTGAACTTGCTGAGGGGCGCCACCCCTTCTGCTTGACTCTTAAAAATGCCAAAAACCAAGCTATCATTGTGGGTGCCGGGCTCTTTGAGAGAGAGGATTTGGATGCGATATTTTCTGCCATTGAGACCATCGCTAAGAACGGGAATGTTGTGAGGCCTGACTGGAATGGTTACAATGTGTTGCTTCTACATGCTGCTCAAGCTGCAGCCCCCGATCTTGGACTTGTTCCACAATCTCCTGACAGCATCAAGTCCGCAAAATTTGTGTATCTGATGGGTGCAGATGATGTCGACTTGAAGGACATTCCTGATGATGCATTTGTAGTCTATCAGGGGCCTCATGGAGATAGAAGGGTATATCGTGCCAATGTCATTCTTCCAGCATCCGCCTTCAGTGAAAAGGAAGGTACATATGAAATTCGTTCGGCAGACTCTCCTTGAAATTCGAACTGTTGGTGATGCAAGGGATGACTGGATGATCATTCGCGCTTTGTCAGAGGTGACAGGAGTTCAGTTGTCTTAAGATAGTGTTGGAGGGATCCGGTCCCGGATACGGACAGTGGCGCCGAATCTCGTGCGCATGGATGAGAGAGAACCCGCCACATTTTCAACTACTACAATGAGACACAATATAAACCAAAAAATCAGTCCGAATGACTTTGGAGCAGCAGTAGAGAATTTCTACATGACCGACGCTATAGCCAGGGCATCAAAGATAATGGCGCAGTGCAGTGCGATGCTGTTGAACAAATAACCGGCGAGTGGAATGATTTTAAATAAAGTTGCATAATGGCTTTCTTGTATGTTGCCATCTTTGGGCTATGCAAGGAGTCCGGGTGCGTTCGGTTCAGCATTTTAAAAGCCCATTGGGCAAAATTTGAGGTGTTTGGCAATCATTTTTCAAAGGACTTTAAGGTGAAAGTTAGTTTTGAGAAAACTGAAAGCTCAATACTAGTAGAGACTAGCATTGAGCTTTTAGCATTTTCGAAAAGCTGAAGCCTTTTTTTAATGAAATTTTGTTGATTTCCTTTTTTGCCCTCAAAAACTCATTGGAAACCCAACTATACCCCCTTTTAAAAATAAAAGCCTAGACATCCTTCTCCCTTTCTACTCCAAACCGCTCCTTCATTGCTCCTCTTCTTCAAGTTTGCTCTCTCTCGACAACGCACCTCTTCTTCGCATCTACTCTCTCGACAACGAACGCTCGACGGCACTCCTTCGCTCGCTCTCTCCCTCGTTCACGTGCTCCTTCGAGGTAATTGCTGCTTCATCGGTCCCTCCCCTCCCTCCCTCCGCTTCTCCCCGTGACTCTCTTTTTGATTCCGGCGCGCGATAGCGTGCGTCTGCGGCCGTTAAGGGTGGAGATCTTTGGTGGAGTCTGTTTGACTTTCTTTACTGCTGAAGTTCGCTTTTGTAGCTGGTTAGCGACATGAATTGGGGCTTCTGGGATTTGTGCTTGTTGCTCTTAGTTTTAGTTTTGAGCCGCAGCTAGAGTTCTGGGTAGAGCTTAGTGCACTCTCTTTGGGCCTCTGAAGGCATTAGTCTCAACTAGTATAATGATTAATTTCTTAGAGTGCTCTGCTCTATTTTCTATTGATTGGGGACGATGTGTCCATGATCTGTTTATCGTTATGTTGTTGACTTGAAAACATCTAGTTGAATGATGTCTGCCAAGTCTTGAGAACATCTAGTTAATTTAAGCTTTGGATTTCAGGGCTTTAGAGAGTATATCTGTAGGACAAGAATAGCACATTACCTGAAGCCACTTGCCAATTGATCAGCATGTAATTTCCGTTTGACCTAGTGATGCGCTTGTTACTTGCTTTAAGATTGACTTTTTTCCCTGAACTTCAACGTACTTTCTAATGATGGTCTCGAGGAACCTTTATCTGCAGCCTTGGATGGTACTCTATGCCATTAAAGGGCAAAGCTGGGAAGGCTTGAAGTTTATAGAGTTACTGAACTGAGGAATTAATGCAGTGAGTGTATGAATTGCTTCAATTCAAGCTTTAATTATTTATGAGGTTGTGAAATAATTTGTTGTTTTCAGATACAGGAGAGTAATGTAGTGGGAAAATCAAATGAGAAATTGATTGCACATATCTCTCTTCGGTGGATACTTATACATCATCAATTTCTATTTCTTTGTCAAGTGGATACTTATACATCGCTATTCTTCTATATGAATCGACATTTCCAGCTGGAAATTTCATGAATGTGATGGGAAATAAGTACGGAGGCTCATTATGAAAAGCATTTCTCTCTCTATGCTCATAGAATGGCCCAATCGATGATAGAAGATCTTAATATCTGTGCATATAAGCCAAAATACAAGAAGGAAATTGCAAGCAGGAATAGGAAGGTATGTGAAAGTTTATATAGGACTAAGAACTTAGATTAAGTTGTCAAAATGAGATTATATGACCATAGAGATACATATTGACTTCAATGGAATTGGGAATTTTCTCATTATTTTAAGTCAAACCGGGGAAAAATTCTCGACCTAAAGAATGAAAGGGGTATCCTCTCATATAGATATAAATCATTCAATGCATTACTTGCTAGTGGTTTGTGTCGTATCTTTTTGTACTGAAGTGATTATGTTTCTTTTTTTTTTTTTTTCTAGTTTTTCTGAGGTTGATGTGAAGCTGGTGTTTAAAGAAGTTACATCTAAGTTGCTTCGGAGACGTATAGTCGAGGTATGAGTCCTCCCCTTTTTATCAAAGAGTTATTTTATTAGGAGATCTGGAGAGTATGCCTATTCTTTCTTTATCTTTGCTTTGTATTTGGTAGGATTAATAGATTCCATATCTTTTCCTGTTCTTGTCTCGAACAATTTTGTATTTAGGTTTATGAACGTACGTGTAGTAAATGCGTACTTCTTTATCTAGATATTTGTAGGGACCATCCATCTTGCGTTTCTATATGTATCTCTTTATGGCAAGGGGCAAACAACTTCTCTCTAGGAGCCCAATAAATATTTGACAATAATCTCTCCGAACAAAGAAAATTTAGAGTCAGCTTCATATTTAGTATCTTTACAATCATCTTCAACTTTAATAATTATAAGACTAGTAACATACTACCATGTTTATTGATTCTAGTTGTGAATGTAAAATGCACTCGTATTGATATTGATTCTACTTGGGAAATTTCACATGTAATGATTGATGGCATGTGTACTCATCAACACTTTTAATAATGTCAAATGTACTCGTATCGATATTGATTTTAGTTCCTGTTACTAGTAGATGGCAAGTTTATCAAAGGAAAAGGCATTTTGGAGTCCGAAAGATGTAGAAACCTTTTGTAAGTTGTGCGTTGAACAAATTGATAATGGAAATCGTCCTGCAAACAATAAAAGGGATGGATGGATGGTCATAATTAAGAGGTTTGAAGACCTAAGGGGCAAAAAGTATGATAAAAGTCATATAAAGAGTAAGTGGGATATACCTTACCAAAAAAAAAAAAAAAAAGAGTAAGTGGGATAATCTTAAGGAAGAATGGAAAAGATGGAGAGCATTGGTTCTAAAGAAAACAAGATTAGGATGGGATCCAAAAAAGAATACCATTGAAGCAAGTAATGAATGGTGGGAGAGAAAAATTTAGGTTTTTTCCCCTTCTTTTGTTGCTTTTTTTAAGTAAATTTTTTATGATACAACTCACGACCATGTTTATTATAATAGGAAAATCCTAAGGTTAGAGTTTTTAGAACGAAAGGCATACATCAAGATCTTCAAGTTTTGTTGGATAGAATGTTTGGAGATATAGTTACTACTGGAAGTGTCACATGGAATCCTGGACAAGGTTTATGTATTGATGAGGATATTGTGGGCATACAACTTGATATTGATGATTGCGCAGGATCTATTGATAATGACATAGAGTGTAGTGTAGGCGAAAGATTGTTGAACAGGCTCCAAGTCATAAAAGAACATTATATTAAAAGTAGGAGCCATGCGAGGAAGTTTGATCCTTACAAAGAAATCATAGAGACGTTGAAAGTCATACTTGAGATTAAGCAAGACGAAGAGTTATACTTTTTGGCACAAGATCATTTTGCAGAAAAGAAAGATAATAGGCAAATCTTCATGAACATGGATGGTGATCAAGAAAAAGTCAAGTGGATCAAGTATGAGTTCGCACAGCATAGTCATCACTAGGATGTTAGCTTCTTATTTGAATTCTTTCATATACTACGTTATTGTAATGTGAGACCTATTTACACTACTTATTTGTATTAGTTGGTGAGACATGTTTATGTTCTATTGTGAGACATGTTTCTAATTGGTGTTCCCTTTATCAAATGGAGTTTTCATATATATGATGGTTGATAAGTGTTTTATCAATGAATGATGTAGATAATTTTTATATCCTTATTCTAATTGTATTTTATTTCTTTAACCGGTTATGGATGGTTCTCTTGAAAGGGTAAACCATAAAAAGATGAAGAGGAATATTGACTACTTTGTGCAGCCGCACATACAGGAGGTGTTTATCAGACAACGTATCGTCCCAAAACACCATGCATGACATCATCATACATTGGAAATGCATGATTAAGAGAGTTGATGGGCGTTGATGCTAATCCGATAGGGTATTTTAAAATGGATAATACTGTATTTAATAATTTAAGGCATGATTTAGTGATACGATATGGTCTCCAAGGATCTAGGAATATTGATGTTGTAGAAATTTTAGGAATGTTTCTTCATATTTTATGACATGGTGTAGGTAACAAATTAGCATAAGAGCACTTTCAGCATTCTGGGGAAATCATATGTTGGCTATTTAGCTTAGTTTTGAATAAAGTATGTGAAATGGGAGCATATTTGATCCAACCATCCGATCAACAATTTAGGGAAGTTCCAAGGAAGATAAAGAATAATTAAAGATTTTATCAATATTTTAAGGTAAGTTACGATTATACAATAGAAAAGATAAACTAAAAATAAATCAAGTAATATTTGCATACTTGTTTTAGGATTGCATTGGAGTTATAGATGGTACACATATCCCAGCCGTGGTACCAATGGGCGACCAAGTTCGTTTTATCGGTCGAAAAGGAACACCGACGCAAAATGTATTGGCCGTATGCAATTTCGACGTGGAATTTACTTATGTTTGGACCGATTGGGAAAAAATTGCTCATGATACTCGCATCTTCTATGAAGCCATTAGGAGACGTGATTTACAATTTCCTCATCCTCCGAAAGGTTCGTTTAGTGGTTTTTATACTTTAATATATGCATGTGGTATATATTGATTAAATTTATAATATTTATGTGTAGGTAAATACTATTTAGTTGATTCTGGAAAATCCCACAAGTTACTTGGGTCCATACAAAGAAGTTAGGTATTATTTACTCGAGTTTCAACAAGGTCCGACACCTATAGGCTATAGAGAAGTGTTCAATTATACCCACTCCTCACTGTGATCATAAATTGAGCGTGCCTTTGGCGTATTGAAGAAGAAGTGGAAGATTCTATAGAGTATGTCAAGTTATCCATACAAAAAGCAAGTGAAAATTATGATGGTGGCAATGACTTTGTATAATTATATACGAAAAAATGCCGTGAATGATGCACACTTTCCAAAAGTGGATTTAGATCTCATTTTATATATGGATGATGTAAATGATGAGGGTAGTGCCTCAAATGATGATTCTGCCTCTGACATGGCACGTTTACGTGATCAAATAGTTTTGAGTTTAGGAAATATTTAGGGATGTTTGTAATTTTTAAGGATAATGAATTTCTTTTTGTCAGGGCATATGTTACCACATTTATTGCAATGAAAGTATTCTTATTTGGATCCCAATTTATATACGGATGATGTAAATGAGGAGGATGGTGCTTCAAATGATGACTTTGCTTCTTACATTGCACGTTTATGTGATCAAATAATTATGAGTTTAGTAAATATACAAGGATGTTCGTAATTTTTAAGGATAATGAATTTCTTTCGTCGAAACATATTTTACCATGTTTATTGGAATGAAAGTATTCCCTTTTTTTTTAATTTGAGAAAGATACCAGTTTGAGGTGAATTTTTTCCATTTGAATTTGTTTAGCAAGAAAAAGAAATTTCATTTTTTAATAAAATTTTTTAAATGGTATCTTTTAACATTGTTGTCAATATTTAAATTTGCAGACATTTTTTTCAATTTTAAACCAATTGAAAATGAAAAAGCTTGAATTAATCATCAAAAGAGACTTTTCAAATTTGTTTCCACCAAACAGCTTTTTTCTCAAAGTTGTTTCTCAAAGCAGAATTTACCAAACAGTCTTTACATTTTCTCATAGCCCTTTGGGCTAAACTGCTTTACATTTCCCCAAAGTCCCTTAGAAATGCTAAACCAAATGCACCCTTATGGCATTAGACTTAGCTTGGACACTTCCGCCATGCCAGGGCACGTAAATGGCATGTTGCTCCGTACTTGGACACTTATCTTTGAGGATTCTTCTCTTGCGGAGTCAAGGGTAACTTGAGAATCTAATTATTCGGTGTCTTCCGAGAAGGTCATACCTTTGTGATTTATCTCTTTTAATTTTGTAAATTTCCAAGCTGAGACTAGTTTTCACTATTTTCACTTCATCATACTTGAAATAAAGCCATCTTTCATCTTCTTGAAGTAGCAGTGGTGGTCATACCCTCCGGGTTTAAGTGATGATGTAAACGGTCAGAGGAGTTTTTCTTTGGTTTTCCCCGTTGGACTATTTGCTAATTGCGCAGAGTTTTTGGTTCTTTCACCCTCGAAGTGTAGATGCTTACAGGTATTAGGCATCCGATGCTTATGAATCCAAAGCGCTTCGACTTTAGGTTAAGACTCCTTTGAGCTGTTCAATTTTCACTTGAAGACAGCTACGTAAAGAGGAAAGAACCTTGAATCTGGCACAAGAAAGCAATCGCTCAAATTGAAATGCCGCCGAATTGGACGAACTCTTTGCCTTGACAGGATAAAAAAGGGGGGGTTTCCTTTTAAAGAGAAATGAGGACGGCCCTTGAACGCCTCCTATCTAGAGATTTGTCGTTCCCTCAATTACGATGCCAGCTTACACCGAAATTATAGTTCATTTCCAAATTAGAAAGTAGGGTGAGCGGTTGTACGATTGGGACGATCCAATCCTGGAACATGGAAGTTACTCGCATAGGATCAATTCTCAGATTTTGAAACATGGAATGAATTCAGAGAACTGGCCAATTTTTTTTTCTTTTTTATTTTTTGTATTATTGAAAGGTGAAACTTATTCTTTTAAAGTACATATCCATTAACACACTATATTTAAAACTACAATAATTTTTTTTTTTTGCTTTTATTTTTTGTATTCCTTGGAAGGTCAAACTGACTCTCTAAAAGTACATATCCATTAACACATTATATTTAAAACTATAAGACTGAGAAACGAAACGGCAAGAAGTGAAATACCGGTAAAGAAACAAAAATAAATCTAAAGCAATAGGGAAATATCCAACTCATCCCTTAGTCAAGCAAAAGAAAACTTAAAGCAACAATAATAATCTTCACTTGCCAAAAGCACCTAACGTAAAACATGAATTGTATAACTTAATTCCACATTCATCCATAAAAGATTATTCTAAATTCTAATCACATGAGAAAAAACAAAAATAAATGCCACAGTTAAAATGTGTTCGGCCCAGAGTCGGTCTAGGGTATAGGATTGGATGAGGGTCAGTCTTGAAATTGGACCGCATAGTGCCGATTCCCAATTTTTGGAACCAAAGCCTAGACCATTTTCCATGGGAACTAGACTGCACAATGTTGGTCCAAGATCAATCCCGAACCATTGCTCATCCTACTCGAAAGAGTACTTCGAATCTTTATATGGGCTTTCTCAATGTCGGGTTGGAAAGAGTGATCTTGTGTTGACATATTTTTCTAAAAAATAAAGAAGAGATTCACATTATCTAGAGTCGAGAAGAAGTTCTCCAATTGGAGCAACTCAACGTACAACTTGCTGGTGGGATGGCAATTTTGAATTTGTCATTATCTCAGTAGCTTCATTTCCAACTAGCTAGGGTTTGACTCCTATGCCTACTAAAGTTACAACCACTTGATTACTTGCTCATATAACATAGATAAATACCAGTAGCCATAATAGACAAAATAATACAAAAAGTGCCCTCTCAAAGTCCAAACCACCTTAAAGATATCCAGTTGTCATGAGGAAGGGACAAGAGGAAGATGCTCGCGAACAAGTACATAATATGCAGGCACTGTCACAAAATCCGAGCCTATCATACCGGCCTACAGATCACATTATCCATAGTATATATAGATACACTTCTGCGACGTCAATGGGCAAATCGAATCTTTCTCCTTGGGTACATGCGAACAATTATTAGCTGAGACGTGGATACGGATCAACCATATACATGCAAGAAAATTACCTAGTCAGCTTTCTAAACCTATTGTATGGATATCAATTCAGTTTTAAATTTTCAATCTCACCAATTTAATTCTAAGCATATGCATGACATTTCAATATCGTCCTTTTGATCAATTTCCACTAGAAATCACTAATGTGAGTAGTTCAGTTATCATCGAGCTCCAACGTGGAACAAGGCTGTGCTAGTGATTTCCGGCAAAAATATATTAGAAGGACTACGTTAGAATTTCGCACATAGATTCAGGACCAAGTTGGCAAAATTGAAAAATTCCGAATTGAATTGGCGTCCGTATTATAAGTTTATGAATGATTAGATAATTTCATCCTATAAATGCTTATCAACCACTTCGAAAGCTGCAGGATAAGTCTGGCTCTGTGTGTTTCAGATTGTATAGATATGGCTGACAAGCCCCAATTGTGGTCCAAACAAGAGAGAAAATTTATTAAAAGATGGAGGCAGGAGATAATTGTTTACAAGAGGGATGTGGGTGCGCTGAAAGCTCCAGGTATGAGTTAATTATTTAATAATTTCGATTTTATCAGCCTTTCCCAGTGTTCGTTCTACCTAGGGACGGCATCGACTGCACGGGCATGGTTTTGGTGGTCTCACTGAGAAATTTCTTTCTTTCTTTTTATTAATGTATGCCCTCCAATTATTGTTCGTGAAATAGCTTAATAGTTGGCTTCTCTAGTCCTTATCTAAATAGGGTTGTAGTTGCATTTTGGATACGTCATTGAAACTCTTCTGGCAAAATAATGGTCCTATGAAGTCACTCTACAAGTTGGAATGATTATAAGATGACATCTCAAATAGAAAAGTATCGGGTTTTTTTTTGGGTAAAGATAGAAAAGTATTGGGTTAATACCATGAAAAACTCCAAACTAGTATATTTGTGATAAATTTACCAAAAACTAATTTTTTTTATCATAAAACCCTAAACCGATACACTTATGATAAATCTACCCTCCGTTAGATTTCATTAAATTTTATCGTCAAATTATTAAATTGGACGACATATTACAGTCGATAGGTGTATCAGTTTGGGATTTTACCCTCCATTTATCACAGATGTACCAATTTGTGATTTTTCATTATATTAATCTAATTTAATAGAAACTAATAAAGAGTAAATTTGTCACAAATGTACTAATTTGGGATTTTTGGAGGTCAAAAAATTAGTTTGGGGTGAATTTTTCAGATGTGTATCAGTTTGAGGTTTTTCGTGGTATTAACCCAAAAGTATTTTGCACTACTTAATTAAAACCGACCATTAATTAAGTTAGCCCGGCCTCGAAAAAAAATGCGTTCACGTCAGCAATTTATGCCCAGATGGACTCAATTGATATAAATGTAAAAATGTTTAGAACTAAATTGAATCAATTAAAATGTTTAGAATTAAATTGGTACAAATGCAATAGATTTAAGATTAATTTTTTAATACTTTTCCTATTTGTCTAAGTATAGTTTATAGAATACAATTCAATGTTGGAAAGAGTTTTGTGTAGATTTGCCTGGAAGCTTGTGTCTTTTCTCATGGATTACTCGTGTTTGCTCCTTGTACTGAGAGCTCACAGTGAGTTTGGTCCGACCACATCTTTCGTCGACAATGAAATTTGCAAAGATACATTTCAAAAGGAAAGAGACAAAACATATTTGACTATCGAGAATTGGCCAAATTCCAAAAGATCCCACCAACTTTCACTAGGGGAAGAAAATTAGCCCATCTTTCAAACAAATGATAAAATTTCACCAACTTTTATCCACGGGATAAAAGTAGCCACCATTAAAGTTTTCGTCCTGGCAAGTTGACGGGGCACACGATGTGGCTAACGGCGTTATTGTGTACAAGAAGACACGTCAACAAGAGCCCAAAAGAGGCCGTGGACACATTAGCAAAACCTAGAGAAGTCGTTTCTCTAACAAGATTAAATCTGCTTCACGAACGTTTCAGGAGATCACTGTAGCATCTTTTCTTTACTATTTTGTTTCTTCAAAACGTCATTTTGTTAATCACATCATGTGCCACTTGATCTCCTTTGGACGGAAAATTTTAAAGGTTGGTACTTTTTTCTCTCGGGTAAAAAGTTCATATACTTTTTTAATATTTGGAAAGTAAAGTATCTTTGTCTGGCGGGTAAAAGTTGACACATGATTTTTGGAATTTGGCCGCGACTATTGGAGAAGTTAAAGATTAGAACGGACTCGTGACAAACATATGAACCAGGGAACGTTAGGGTCATGCGAATGATTTCATCGAAGAATCTTCATTTGGTCACCTGTGACTTCAAGGTCAGAATGCTTATTGAAGAGCCACTAAAGCCACATTTAGGACAAGTACGGAACACTAATGAAAGATAATGGCACTTGGAACTCAACCAAGAAATTGCTGGTGCAATTAGTCGAGATTGTTGTTGTGAATCTGTAAATCGAGTGCTAATTTTAGTTGGGGAAATTATCTTCACGTCCAAACTCATTAAAAATATTTAGTTGAAGCCACTTACATTAAAAAACAAACAAACGAGTTATGGACAACTAGGATATATTAACGGCTTCATAGCACGCCACCACACCAAATTCCGATATGGATTTCTTCCATTTTAACTCACACATGCACTTCAATAATTGTAGTGGTGTTGTAGTTATGATCGTGATACACACCTTACAAGTATTTGAAGTAATAGAAAAAATAGAAGAGATGTCGGTATTGCAACATAATACCGTTTCAACCCTAGAAATGAACCAAACTTGACCAAGGAAATTCTAATGACCCGTCGGAAGCTCCCACATGTGAAGGCAACAAGACCAACCCGTCAGGACCATGCCGTCAGCAAACCAAACATACCCAACGGTATTAAGGGTGCGTTTGTTTTATGAAAAAAGTAATATTTCAGAAAAATATTTTTCAAAAATTCATTTTTCAAGAAAATGGTTAATTTTCCTTTGTTTAGTGATTTTGATTGAAAAAGTTTTATGGTGTTTGGATTTCATTTGGAAAATGATTTCAATCTCATGACTTTATCTTAGACAAAAAAAATCGAATTTTTAATTTCTTTTATTTTAATTTTTTTTCTTTTTCTTAGGGCTAAAGAAGGAAAAAGGAAAAAAAGAAAGAAAAGAAAAAATTAAAGAAGGAAAGAAAGAAAACAAACAAGAAAAAAAAGAAAATATTAATAAATTCAAGATAAACAATTCTAGAAAGTATTTTCACAGTTCTAGATTAGGGAATTCACTTTCCTAAATTTATACATGAATGTTTTCTTTGACCGGAAAGTGTTATTATTTTTGAAGAACCAAACGGGTGAAAGTCCGGAAGACACATGCTTTCAAACAAACACACCCTAAGCCTTGGTTAGACGTCACTTAAACCTCATCTAATTGGCAACCACACCGGTGCCTCCACTAATTAAAAGGCCACGCCTGCACTGGTCCACAAAACCATCTAGAGCTCATTTCGTTAAGGTTTTGGACTCTTGAGAATCCTAATCTGAATGCTCTGCATTTCGCTTCTTTCCCAAATTACTGACTTAATCATCGGAGGGCAATCGGGGTCCTAAACCCGGACACCTTGACCCCTGGCTTCTGATTTGCAATTGGATTGCAGAAGCTCGGCCATGCTCGGTGAGGTGGTTATCCAAAGTTCAGCAATAACTTAACTAAACCTGGTAATTGTCATTATATAGTTGATAAACAATGAATGACATGCAAAGTCAAATCTTCCCATACATATCGTTCTGTTAACACCTACATGTATCTGAATCTAACTCTCATTCAAATAGAGTTTAAACAGAGTTCTCTTTTGGGAAAATAATACAAATGATCCCTAAATTTTCAAGTTATTCGATATAATCTTTGAATTTTAGCTCAATGTACAATTTGATTTTTGGACTTTTGGTATATGTTCAAACTAGTCCCTAAATTGAAAAATGTTCGATATTGTCTTTTTATTAATTTAAGTTTAGGGACAACATAAAACATTTTTATGTAGTACGGGAACTAGTTTGAACATGTAATAAAAGTTCATGAATCACATTGAATAAAGTAAAAATTCAGGGATTACATTGTTCATTAGATTAAAATTTAGGAACTACATCAAACAAATTAAATATTCAATTATCACATTATAAGTTCATGCACCATTTGTGTCATTATTCCTTTTATTTTCATAGAACTCAATTCCAAAGAAGACTAAAATAATCATCGTCAGACACATCACTCACTGATCTCTTGAACATTCCCTAATTTACACTATAAGACAAAATGCATCCGGTGCCTAAAAACACTCCGATCGTGGTGAACCCCGTGCACGACTTAACGAAAGGGCTAAGGCGTGATGGTAGTCCGGGCACATTTGCACCCGATGCGCCCGAGCATCGCCATGACTTTGATGCAAGACTTTCAGACCAGGGAGGCCGTGGTAAACAATATCATGAAACCCTAGTGCAGGGAGATGAGACTGGACAACTTCACGAGAAATTTTACAAAGTACGGCACATAATATATAAAAACTCGCAGTATTATTCAACAAGTAGAACACGACGGCACCCACCAGCCTCCCTCGGTCTGTTGACCTGAAACAAAAATGAATAAAGAAATACGGTAGCCGCAACCTGTTTTGGCTTCGCGCCACATCTGCAAGACTGCCAACAACAGTTCACGATGAGACACCATGGATCCGACATCCCTACCATTATCCACGAACTCCTCACGTTTACTTTGCAAAGTTACGATCGATATGTCGGAATGTGTCGGCGACCCACGACCAACATCCCCCGCACAAACCCAATAAAATAATCAGATTGAACATAGACTCTCGCGTTTAACCCTAAAAGCTAAGCACATCTGAATAAATCGAATGTACCGCTACCCTTTTGGTCTCTAGCTCTACATGGGGTTTGGTACTAATGTAGAGATCTCGTGATCGGTGCGGTTGGTCTTATCCCGAGACGAATTATAAAACAATTATTATTCCGTCGTTGTCTATTAATCCACTGTATCTCGGTAACATGGAATTATAGAGCTCTGAACGGGACAGGAAGTAGTTCCATATGAATTGTATTCGGAGGAGTTGGACGCTTACGAATGTGCCCGTGATATGTGTAATAAAGGACAATCAGGGCTCATATCATGTTGTCGTGGTCATGTGATATGAATTATGAATAACCCGTCCAAGTATATTTGGTAATCGAAATCTTTGAATACGTGGAGAAAACGATGGAATGATTCATTTGTCTTGTGATTGGTGATTGACATTGTTGTCTTTTTTTTCTTTCATGGCTCCAAGATTTTCGGAAAAACAACAACAACAATAATAATAAAATTAAATATACAATTGCTAGATCGGTGCATATGTGCACCATTAAATGAGCAATAATTGAGGCATCCCGAAAAATTTGGGACACTACAACACTCTTAACTGGCACAAAAGTGATATGTATGTATAAGTATTACATGCAATGACTTTTTATATATAATTTCTTGTTTAGTTTTAGGGTTTCTAATATTACTTTTCGCTCTATAAGAAGTCTTAGGGCATGTTTTGTACTATGGCTAATTCAGTTCTAAACTTTTTAAATTGGTCAATTTAGTTATTAGTTTTTGATAATTTGCCAATGTAGTCCTAACGCTAACGTTTTTTACAATATTTTCTAAATTTTCGAAATTTTTTCTTTTTTCTTTTCTTTTATTTTTCCTTTATTCCCTGTTTCCCTTTGCAACTGTGCCACAAAAGACGGCCGGAACCCACATCGATGATTTTTAATCAAAATTAGCTGGAAGAACTACATTAGCAAATCGTCAAAATATTTAGAGGTAAACTAAAAAGTTTAGGACTGAATCAACTAATGTACAATAAGTTTAAGACTTTTTGGAAAATTTTCCCTTTTGTGCTGGATTGGTGGTTAAGCAAATTTTCATTGGATCTCCTTTACAAAAATGTTGGGGCAATATATATTTCAATGAGTGTTTCCAAGTGCGAGGCTCAAGAACAAAAAGGGTTTATAATCGATTATTGACCAAGCAAGTACAAGTTTCATATGTTAATTAACGGACAAATTTCGTGTGAACTATTATATACATAGTTATGTAGCATTATAAATGAGAACATGGTCTCTATCAATCCCAATCAATCGTATATCAAAATAACTCCAAATATCATTATTGATCTTTTGGACAAATCCAATCTGGTAAGCTCACGGATCCGGTAGTTGTTGTGTAAAAATCAAGTGATGTGAGCATTTGCATTAGAAAATAAGGCAAATAGAAACTTTCTCACAGAAGGAAATTCTTAGACCGTGACCAACCCGCTTAAATACTTTTAAATTGACATACAATGTTTCAAAGGGGTACCATTAGGGTATTTATTAAGAGTCATAATTCATGAATCTAGGGTTTATCCACTTAAGACTTTGTTAGTAAAACAACATAGCCATCAGATTTAATTCCACGAGCATCCCATCTTGTGTCGACCAACGATGAAAATTCAAGAGGAGGGTTTTAAGATATGCTTGTTTCCATCATGATGTGCAATGATAAAGAAAGCAACGTCGGTTGGTATGTGTGCTTCTCCGAAGATAATGTTGTGAATGGACTGATAGATTTGTAGGATTTGGACAAGTACATCATCTCACGACTGGATAGAGAAACCAAGGCTAATCATGCATCGTCTCGTCAGGAAGCACATCAATCAATATGATCATGTCGTCCGTGCGACTGGATAGAGAAACCAAGGCTAATCTTGTATCGTCTCATCCGCAAGCACATCAATCAATACAATCACGTCGCCCCCGCGCGCACAGACGCACACATGCTTGTTCCGATAAGCATCCACATCAAATTAAGGACAAGACAAGAAGATGGGTTCATTTGTCCCTTTCCTCTGGTCTTTCTGATGATGCCCCAAAGGAAAACCACGCTCAAGCATGAACTGGAGAAACTGTAATCCGTGACCGACTTGAGATGGTAATCCGTGAACGAGTTCACGGTCGTCGTGTCTTTTGCTTTTTCAGTGCCTTGTTGGTCTTACTTTCTCCCGTCGTTTTGTGTTTGGGCTATGCTTTGCTTGTCAGAAGTGGAAAGAGCACGAGCTAGTAAGAGCTCCTTCAGTCGGTAAAAGACGTTAGAAAGATATTTTACATGATAGTTGGTGATCACATAAGCAAAGATTGATCAAAATTTCTGGTTTGTATGGCTTTCACTTTTTTCGTTTTGGTTGTTTGTGGTCACAATAATTGTTGAAATATCCCACATCGTGGAGTATATATGTTTGTGTGTGTGGAGGGTCTCGCTCCATCTCTCAATTAGAACTTTTGAATGAAGAGGTGATTTAAGAAAAAATTACCAAAAAATCCTAAATATATTTAATAGATATCAATTCAATTTTAAACCTTTTTATTTTCTCAATTTTTTTGGGCGAAATTATGTCAACTGAATCCTAAATATTTCCATGATTTGCTAATGTAATCATTTCGGCCAAGAACTGTCCTACTTGGAGCTCGTAGACAATCTTTTAAATTTTTTAAATTTTATGAATTTTTTTTATTTTTCTTTTTTTTTTCTTTTATTTCTTTTCCTTTTTTTCCTTTTCCCCGAGGCCGGTGGCGACAGCCGGCCACAAGCAAGGGTTGCACTCATCGGTCACGGGGGAGGGTCACCCTTGCTAGCCACAAACAAGCCTAGGAGAGGGGTGGCCGGCAAGGGGGAACGGTTGCCCAAGCAAGGGCAGCCCTTGCCCATGGTCGGCCAAAAAAGGCAAAGAAAGGAAAAAAAAAAAAAGAAAAGAAATCAAAAAAAGAAAAAATTCATAAAGTTAGTTGCAAAAATTCTCTACACCACCGTTTTATGTGTCATGTGCCATGTAAAACGATTGATATCTACGTTAGTGATTTCTTGGCCAGAAAGACTAAACTAGCAAATCGTTAAAATGTCTAGGATTCAATTGATACAATTGAAAAGTTTAAGATGAAATTGGCATTCTAACAATAGATTTATGACTTTTTTTGTTATAGGTTTTGTATTTTTAATATTCTAAACACGTACCATCAAGCGTAGGCTGAATTTTATGGCCTATACCTAAAGAGTAGAAACATGCAATTGAGGAGGTAAACAGGACGGTGAAAAATTTTGAAATAAGGAATAGCCAAAAAGAAATAAAAAGCAAAAGCATAAGTTCTATTTTGGTGTTCCCATCTACCGTCTCTTGCGTCTTAATTTCTACAGGTGTCCCGTTTAAACTCTTGCCAAAACCCTAAACGCCAACCAACAGAGACTGCCGCCATCATCTTTTCTTGATGGCCTTCGCCGTTGAAGCCGCTGTCGTCCCCTTTGCACAGTCGAGCCACGACGCTTCATCACCAGCAACCAATCTTTCGCTGGTTTCTCTCTCTTTGGTCTATCTCTGCTTCTTGTTCTCGACGAGAACCAAGCACCAGCTTGGCCGCCAAGACTCAACGAGCGTGAAACCAATCATGAAGCCCCTTGGAATTCCAAATCTAAAGGCCTAACACATTGCGGATTGGCTCGACAACGACGACAAGCCGGTCTTTATCTGAAAGGTGATGGAAGCGTTGAGAGAGAGAGAGAGAGAGAGAGAGAGAGAGGAGCATGGTGTTACAGTTAAATATCCAATGATTTCGGCTGTCGCACGATTAGATAAGTGTCAGGTCACTTGTTAACATCAAGTTCGATTTTGATAGTATATTGGCCGGTGATGGGCGATAGGTAATCCGCGCCCCCCAACGTTGAAATTCCAAATCTAAAGGCCTAACACGTTGCGGATTAGCTTGTATGACGAGCCAGTCTTGATGTAAAAGGTGATGGAAGAGTTGTGAGAGAGAGAGAGAGAGAGAGAGGAGCTTGGTGGTATAGTTAAATTATCGATGTTTTCGGCAGTCCCACTATTAGATGAGTGTCAAGTCAGGTGTTAACATCGTGTTCGATTGTGATATTAAATTGGCCCATGATGAGTTTGTGAGAATAATTGTGACCCACGTGATATTATTAATTAATGATTGTATAATTATTTAAATACTAAAACAACTATTGGCTATGAGAAAGTGCAAATCTTTTGAAAAGATACAATTCTTATGAAGATAGAATATGTTTTGATGGAAAACACTTATTGATAGCCTTTATAATACTTAAAGACTTAAATGGATTAAAGAAGAGAAACCGGATTTCTTTATTTTCACTAATTTTTGTAACAATCATTTTCTCAAAATTATTGCTATGGATAAATGTATGTCTTTATCCATTTTATTGTGAACAAATTATGAAGATCTAAAATTCTTTAATTTAAAGTTTTTGCATAAAGAATTACATTATAGGGCGATAAGGTAATCTGCGTTCTTATCTATTTGTCATTGAATTGTGAACCATTACACAATACTTTGAAATTTAATCTTATTACAGCCATCAACACACTGCCAATTTTTATCCATTAGCATTTTGATGCACTTGACCTTTTAGGGATAAAAAAAATTTCTCTTTATTTTTTGGAACAAGTGCATTAGAAATTCTAAAACTTATTACGAAAATACAATCGAGTTCCAATATTTTTAAAAGGTGTAATTAAGTCCTAAAACTTGTTAGGAAAATGCAATTAAATCCTAAAACTTTCAAAAAGTGCAAAAAAAAAAACTCAATTGCATTTTTATGATAAGTCCTAAAACTTGTCAGATTAGCCCAATCAAGTCCTTTCGTTAATCGTATTTTTTGAAAGTTTTATGACTCGATTGTATTTTTTTGATAAGTTTTAGGATTTTATTACATTTTTTGAAAGTTTTGGAACTTAATTGTACTTTCGTGATAAGTTTCAGAACTTCAAATATATTTCTTCTTCTTTTTTTTATAAAAGAAGATAATTCACCCTAAATCCCGTGACATATACGAGTGAAACACATCAGCCCGGAACACTGGAACGTTAGAGGCACCGCCCCTCTTAAGTATTGCTTAGAAAATGCATGCTTTTCCAAAAGCCAAACTTTGCTTTATCATTAGAAAACAAAACACGGGTGCTGTCCACCTCACCTTCATGTACGATTTTGACAATCGAACCTGCGTCGCGGTCAACGACATCGAGCCATGCCAAGCATGTATTGTCCATTCAGCTTGAAGTCGGAGTCGGAGGCTTTTGCTTTGCAAACTGCAAGGCAATTATTTGTGTCCGGATGGAGTCAAATCTGGTTGAACCAACGGATACGTTTCTCAATTCCGTGTGGAAAGAGTTTAGCGGTTGACCAATTCGGATCAGCTTTCCCTCTGTAGTCCTTTTCACCAACTTAGAGAGCTACTGCATAGTTGGATGTTGAGGGATCCAGCTGGTGCTTTGAAGCATCCCAAATTGGTTTCCTTCTTCTTCTTCTTCTTCTCCTTGAATGATTTTTTCAATAACCGAGCGACGTAGCAAGCCAGAGCGATGGTGCTATCATGTTCTCATCGGCTGTTTGATCGGGCAATTCTCGTTCTCGTCGGGACGCAGTCCATGCGATGCTCCGAGAAGATTCGAGTTGAACGCTCAAGGTTTCTTACCTTACTTGCTGTTGTAGAAGAACCGATCGAGTTTCGAGAGATCAATGGTTACATCCCCCTTGCTTGGAATCAACAAGTTCGAAAGGATGAAGGACGTTCAACCTCCAAAAGCAACTTCACATCATTACTCGAATTAGATCGATAGATTCGCGTCATCAAAGTCCAGCTCTTCACTCGTTTATTTTAATTGTCATGATGCTTTCAATCATTAAAACACTCCGCCTCGGAAAAAATTGTCCAAAAAGTCCTAAACCTATTACACTTTGGTTGATTCAGTCATAAATCTTTCAATTTTTTCAATTAAGTCCTAAATATTTTTACGTTTTTTTTTCAATTGAGTCCATCTGGTTAATTTTAACTGGAAATTGCTGATATGGATGCCGATAGTGTCACATAAGACAACCGGCGCTGACATGGATAATTTTTTTTTATAATATTTTAAAACAAAATTGAATTTATTATTCCTTTCTTTTCTTTTTTCTTTTTTTTCTTTTTTTTCGTTATTTTTCGACCAAATTGGACAAAGGTTGTCGGCCGACCTTCGTCGGCCATCGTCAGTAGGCCGTCACCTGTGACTGGCGAGGGTTGGTCGGCAACCCTCAACGAACTTGGAAAGAAAAAACAAAAAAGGAAAAGCAAGAAATAAAAAAGAAGATAAAATAATAAAAAAAATTCAGAAATTTTTTTAAAAATTCTAAAAATGGTATACGTCAGCGCCAGCCATGCCACATAGGATAGCCGGCATCCACATCAGTGATTTCAGGCTCAAATTAACCGAATTAATTCAATTGGAAAAATGTGGGAATGCTTAGGATTCGATTGGCAAAATTGAAAGATTCGAGATTGAATCAGCCAAAGTACAATAGGTTTGAGACTTTTTGGACAATCACTTCCTCTACGTCGCAGTCGTGCGAAAGAACTTAGGGTGACGGCTCACTGTCAATTTGTCAACACGAGCACACAATGCTAGGGGATTCCGACGTATGAGCGAGCGTGCGTGCATGGGGGCCTCTCCTAATTCCTAAAGAAACCGACGCCACAAGTCTAACATCGCAGGTATCCATCTATCCACCGACACGCGTTGACCAAATTCTCTTACATCTCCTTTCATTTTTATTTATTTAGTTTTTTGATTGATGTAATCACGAACGTCGTGAGGCGCCGCCACGTGGCCCTGCCAACTGGCCATTGCGATTTGTGGGGGGGCGGGCGGGGTTTTGCCGCTAATATCGACGGGGACCATATCGAATATAATAGCATCAATAACCAGCTTTCTTATATTCTGTTTTCTTTTGGTTGGAGAATATTAATCTTTTGGATCTTCTAAGCAAATGGGTCGACAAGTGAAATTCTTACTTTTTCTTTTTTTTTTTTGTGGAATTTTTATGGAAAAATTTGCAATTTTGTTGATTGTGTTTCTGAGTCGATTTGGTAATATTCCGCGAGCTCGGGAGTTTTCTTCTTTTAGGGATGCATTTACATTCATCACTAAGAGTGCATTCGTTTCGTGGAAAATAAGTGATTTAAAATATTTTTCAAAAAATAATTGCTTATTATCGCTTACAAAAATAAATGAATGGAAAAGTTTTTCATCGCCCATAGAAATAGTTAGGCATAGATTGTTATCGATGATGAAAATATTTTCCGTTGAATAATTTTTTTAAATGATATAAGCAATTATTTTTCAGAAAATATTTTCCAAGTCACTCATTTTCCACGAAATGAACGTACTAAACAAAAGGTTTTATTTCCATAAGAATTCATCAGTTATTATGTGTTGACAACGAAAATGCAAAAGACTTAAATTAATAGGTAGAGGGAGATGTGCTAAATCAAGTAATAACACCGTGTGGAATTTGACAAATGGGGGGCTGAGCATGCGAAATAAACTGGGTGTAGAGCCCAACTCTGATACCACCTTAGAATATCTAACCTAAAAACTTAAACTAATCGGTGAAAGGATATCACATGTGTATAGACAAGTGATGTGGAATATTTTAACAATACTATATAAATTCTAGCCAAACCACCGATTTATTAAATGTCGATAAAATATATTATAATTCTGCGAAAATTCAACGTTTTCTGAAAATTAAAATAATCGTAATTATGTGAGTGTGTTTGGCGGGAACAAGATGAGCAGTCCATTGGGCCCATGCATCGGCCATGCAAAAAGAAAGGTAATGTGAACTAGATTCAGAAATTCACCTAAAATGATGAATCGATGCCTTTAGATGATGCCTGCATAAAAAGGTGGAATAAACAAATGCAAAGCGGAAAGCAAAGCAAAGAAAGGAAAAGAAAAATATGGAATTGCTTTAAAGATCTATAAGAGACCTGGACGCGGACATTGCAGAACGGCCTTTTAACCTATTGGCTCAAGTTTCACTCCACGCTAGTTATTATGACCTACTCCTGAAAAAAATAAGTGACTTGCATTCATTAGCTACACCTATACATACAAAATTATACATATAAGGCTCCGTTTGTTTTATGGAAAATGAATGATTTAGAAATAATTTTCTTCAAAATGGTCGTTTGTATGACTTATAAATATAATTGAACGAAAAATATTTTTATCGTTCACAAATATTTTTAGACATAAATTATTGTTGATAATGAAAAAATATTTTCCACTGACTAATCATTTCGAACGATCATTTTTAAGAAAATATTTTCTAAATCGCTCATTTTTTCGTGAAATAAATGGAGCCGTAGAAATTATAAACGTTCTGTCAATGCAATATGTGATATTACGGGTAATTTCAAAGCAAAAAATAAAATGATTTGGTGGCGGGAAAAAGAGAAAACAAGAACGTTTAAAAAGAACCTCACGTACAAGAAAGATATTCTGGCGATGGGTATAGGTCGGAAATGGGCCGCGCGATTTGTGGTCCGTTGCTCTCAAACAAAAATAGACACAAAAATCGGATTCTTGTTTCCTATATGAGTTCGCCGTTTTTAATGTTTTTGTTCGAGTATTACATGAAGAGTTTAACTAAGAGAATTTTATATCTAGAAATGAACTAAACCACGGATCCTGGTACCTTCACTTAACTCTAATATGAGCCGGTCAACATATCGAATTAATCTACATTCATTTAAAAGCTCAAGCCAATGCGTTAGGTATCAATCGGGATTATTAACTGTTCTATATCACATCAATTCTCCGATGTGAGACTTTTTTGACACAACTTATGCCCGCATCCCAACACACACAAACAGTCGTTCAACATAAAATTGTGCATACATCACACACACACACACACGTACAAGGAGAATAACACAACTGACTCAATGTATAATATAGTCCCTGAACTTTTAATTTGTTCAATGTGAACCCTGAATTTTTTGTAAATGTTCAAATCAATATACCAACTATATTAAAATATTCAATATTGTCCTTGAACTTAAATCAATGAAAAGACAAAATTGATTATTTTATATAGTCCAATGGCTAGTTTGAATATGTATCAACAGTTCAGAGACCACGTTGCACATTTTGTCAAAGTTCTATGACCATTTATGTCATTTTATATATATATATATATGCGCACAAAAATTACTATTATCTATTTATTTGTCTTGCATTTGTAGTGGACGCCAGAAGAGCAAATGGGGTTCTTCGTCTCTTGGGAAGGACTCGAGGGGCCAAATGAGGACACGAGGGCAAAGACAACTGTCCCACAACACGATCAAAAATATCTTCTTCCCACAATTCGATGAAAAGTTTCAAATAAAACACTACGAAACCAAATGACACTCATGACCCGACAATTTAACTCCCTCCACATGAACATAGAACTCCACACCATATAGATAAAAATCCCCGTACGAGGTTTCGCTAATGAGCATCTTACCTTACATTTCTTTGAGTAAATGAATCGAAAATGTTTACGGCGAATGCTCGGTTCGCCGCGCAACTTTCACATCTCACATCCATCATTGAAGATCGGTGACCAACCCGTTACGAACAAAATTGCCTGCGTCAACCGTGATAGACGTGTGATGAGTAGAGGAAAGGATTACGCGGGTTGCGTATTCAACAGCAACATCGAATGCCTAAGAGGAAAGCTACCCTTTTGAAATCGACGAAGTACGATAATGATGGAATTGCTTGATCGACTTGTCTTATTAGGGTTCCGATCTCTAGCCTTGCATAAAAAGAATGTTGTTTCGAACATAAATGATTATACAAAAAACAGTTAAGTCGGTTTAAACTCGATATCTTCAATGTCTATGCTTGAGTTGAATATTTTCAATTTCGACATCCCTCCTTCTTGTTCGATCGTGTTTTGCATTAAAGACACTTGAAGATAGGCCTAATTCCCTAAAAAAACTCCCAACTTTAGATCAAGTTCCAAATTTGCCATGAATTTTTTTTTGTCCCAGAAAAAACACCAAACTTTAGGTTCAGTTCCAAGTCTGGTCCGAACTATTTTTTGTTTCAGAAAAAATCATAAACTTTAAATTCGGTCCCAAATTTGCCCCTAATTTTGTTTTGTATAAAAAAAATCACCAAAATTTAATTTATTTTCAAAAATATATCTCGATAATCTAGTCTCAACTTGACATGACACTTCTACATTGATAACAAATCAACATCAATAAAGTAATGGGGTTGTTTTTTAGATAGAGAAAAGTTTGGAGCAAATTTGGACTTAACTTAAAAATTAGGTTTTTCTTTTAAATTAAAATTTTATTTTTTTTGAGGTGGATTTGTTATTGTCCATAACTTTTCATATCCTAAAATGGTTTTATTTTGGAGAATTTCAATAATTTTTATTTGGTTTGATTTGTTATCGAAGTAAAAATGCGACGTTGATTTGTACCTATCGCCCCATTACTTTGTTGATGTGGATTTGTTATGATGTGAAAGTGCCACGCCAAATTGAGACTGAATCACGGGAATATATATTTTTAAAATAAATTGAAATTTGCTAATTTTTTTTTACATAAAATAAAATTCGGGGCAGATTTGGAACTAAACCTAAAATTTGAGATTTTTTCTGAGAAAAAAAAATTTAGAGGTGGATTTGGAACTTGACCTAAAACTTGGAGTATTTTAGGGAATTCACAATATGGGAAATTCTTTCCTGGAGCCAAAAAGCAGAAGGAGAAAGGAAAGTATATGATCGCGCGGAGAGAGGCGGATACGAAACACAGATCTCACTAGCGGCTAAAACAAAAGATCCGACCCGTCATTAAAAGCCTAACCGCTCCGATTCAAAGAAACCGCGTACTCCTTTCCCCTTCCCTTGCTCTGGTTTTTTCCTCTCCTTTGTTCCTCTCCGCTCCGCTTTTTCCCACCTTCCATTCACGAGACTGCATAAATGCTCATCCTCCCCTGCTTCACTCCCCCCACATCTCTCCCTCTCTCTGTCTCTCTCCGGAAGCCATGGCTGTCCGCAGAAGCTCCGTCGTCGTCACCCTACCCTTCTTCTTGTTCTGCTGCTTCTGCTCTGTTTCCCTCTCGAAGCAAGAACAGAGCCACCATAACCAGAACAAGTCGTCGTCGTCGTCGTTCTCTCTCTCTTTCCCTCTCCAATCCCACCCTCTCCCCCACCACAAGCTCCATTCTCTCCGCCCATCTCTCGCCGCCGCCGCCGCCGCCGTGGCTGTCAAGTCTCCGTTCAAGTACTCCATGGTCCCTGTCGTGTCCATCCCCATCGGGACTCCCCCGCAGACCCAGGACATGATCCTCGACACCGGGAGCCAGCTCTCCTGGATCCAGTGCCACGGCAAGGGCAAGAAGGCGGCGGCGGGGGGAGCGGCTGGGCGGCCGCCGTCGCTGTCGACGGCGACGTTCGACCCGTCCCTGTCCTCCTCCTTCTCGATCCTCCCCTGCAACCACCCGCTCTGCAAGCCGCGCACCCCCGACTTCACCCTCCCGACGTCGTGCGACCAGAACCGGCTCTGCCACTACTCCTACTTCTACGCCGACGGCACCCTCGCCGAGGGCAACCTCGTCCGCGAGAAGTTCACCTTCTCCAGCACACAGACCACCCCTCCCCTCATCCTCGGCTGCGCCACCAGCTCCGGCGACGACAAGGGCATTCTGGGGATGAACCTCGGCCGCCTCTCGTTCCCCTCGCAGGCCAAGGTGTCCAAGTTCTCGTACTGCGTGCCCGCCCGCGCCTCCCGATTCGGGCCGTCCCCGACCGGGTCGCTGTACGTCGGCGACAACCCGAACTCGGGGGCGTTCCAGTACATCGGCCTCATGACCTTCGGCCAAAGCCAACGGATGCCGAACCTGGACCCGCTCGCCTACACGGTGGCAATGCAGGGGATCAGGATCGGGAACCGGCGCCTCAGCATACCTCCGACGGCTTTCCGGCCCGACGCGAGCGGGTCGGGCCAGACCATAATCGACTCGGGCTCCGAGTTAACCTACCTGGTGGATGAGGCCTACGATAAGGTGAGAAAGAAAATATTTTATATACGAGCTATACTCGTGTCCTCAGTCAAAGTTCATTATTCCATTCACTGCGACGCGTGATCGTCTCAATTTTAACTGACATAACTGATGCACGGAATCATTCGATTAGGTAAGGGAGGAAGTCGGGAGGCTCGTGGGAACGCGAATGAAGAAGGGGTACGTGTACGGCGGAGTGGCGGACATGTGCTTCGACGGCGATGCTGCCGTGATCGGGCGGTCCATAGGCGACGTGGCCTTCGAGTTCGAGAAGGGGGTGGAGATCGTGGTGGCCAAGGAGAAGGTCCTGGCCGAGGTGGACGGCGGGGTCCACTGCATGGCCGTCGGGAGGTCCAGCATGCTCAGCGGCGCCGCGAGCAACATCATCGGCAACTTCCACCAGCAGGACCTGTGGGTTGAGTTTGATCCGGGCAACCGCCGAGTCGGCTTCGGCAGGGCTGACTGCAGCAGATCGTAGGACCCCGGAACCTCAGCCTCGACGGCAACTTTTATGTCGCGTGACGTGCCCATCTGAGTTTGTCCATCACATGTCACGTGATATAAGCGATGCATGATTGAGTTAATCCCTCCGGAGGAGGGCTCGAAGTACATGGAAATTGACATGGTTTGTGCAGCCTAGGAGTAAATAAAGGGAGTGGGGTTCGTGTTGGACAATGATACGGAGGAGGAGATGGATGTCGTGATTAAAGAGGCTTGCCCTACAATCTGCAGATGGAAATTAAGACAACATGGGCCATGCAAATTGGCAAGATTAGTGTTGGTCCCCGCCCTTTTTTTGGGGGTTTTTTGGTGTGTTCTGTAATTTTATGTGTATCTAGAGTGACCTAGAGAGGGCTTGCATGTATATGTGAATCTGACAGTGTACAAGTAAAGTACTAATCTTGAGTGACTTCGTTCAGGCTTTGTTGAGACATGAGCAATCCTTTGTTTTAATTCCGAGCACGGACAGGGACCTTGACGATGTCATTTTGCAAGACGACTACACTAAGGTTGTGTTTGGTTGTCCGGGTTTCTAAATAAGATAAGACTGGATAGAATAGAATGAGAAATCCTGAAATTTCTTTATATTCTGTCCACTGTTTTGTGGATTACGAATTTAAAGTCGGATAGAATAATTTTTATTTTTATTTTTGGCTATTCATGAGTCCGGAGGAGTCGGTGAAGAAAAAAAAGCCGAAAAATTTTTTTGGTAAAAGCGCACAAGATGTGGGGATGAAGATGATGGTGAGTGAAGCGTAGAGTTTCTGGAAAAATAGGTATTAGAAATTCTATCCGAATCTATCCCTCTCTCTCTTGGATTTTTTTATCCAGTCTATATCCGATCTTATCCTATCCTGAACCACCACCAAACACAGGATATGATATGATAAAACATATCATATTCTGACTTTTATCTGGTCGACCAAATGCAGTCTAAGGGTCTTCACTAGCTCCCCAGCTCATATTCCAATTTTTATTATGGGATAATTACATTGATGGTCCTTGAACTTTGATCGAATTTGTAATGTAATTTTTAAAATTTTAATTTACTTAATATGATCCCTAAATTTTTAATTTATTTAATGTAATTTCTGAATTTCTGGAAAGTATTTAATCTAATCTCTAAATTATATTAAAATATTCAATAATATCTCTGAATTTGAATTAATTAAAAGATAATATTAAATATTTTTATGTAATTTAAAAAAGTAAATTAAATATATACTAAAAATTTAAAATTTATGGATCATATTATATATTAAATTAAAATTTATGAATTATATTAGAAATTACGTTATTCATGTTACCAACGAGAACCCTTTGATTGATTGATGGGTCTGTTGAGAATGGTAAACTGCGAGAAGAACACGCGTCAATGGATGATTGTTGCTTTCTTGGACAGCTTGCGTTGACAGAGTCAAGGTGTACAGAGAGATGAAAACGACGCTTGATTGTCTTCAAAGAAGAAAACAGAGATGACTGATCTCGGGACTATCCTTTAATTTAAAGCCAAGCGGAACCCTTGGAACAAGCTTTGGTCCAATCGGGTAGAAATTTCTCCCCAAATCTCGATCGCTCTTTGAATAGGAATCATGAACATGCCCTTACCTTGGCCTTCCCGTTCGATTGATAGTTCTAAAGTCGAAGTCGTTGCGTTAAGTCGAATTGAAAGGTAAGTTTTGTCGGTGATTAAGTGGAAAGGGCGAGCGGTTCGGTCCTACTCTTGAACTTTTAGGCCAATTAAATGAAAAGCCGGGTTGAATTTTGTGATCACCCTCGATCATGATCTGGGTTTAAAGGAACGAAGGAAGGAAGGGAATATAAGCGGGAGCTTCATCAACATGCGTATCTATACTATACGGTGTTGGAACATTGCTTAGCATAGAGCATAATTCGGTCGTGCTTCAGAAGGTCTTGAGTTCGATACTCCCACCTGGCTGGTGCGTGTTCAGCAAATGTGACATCTTATTTCGAAAGGTTAAGCCCCGTTTGTTTAGTCTTAAGTAAAAATAAAACGCCCTCTATTTTACATTCCCCTCGAAAATTAAAGTATTATTTAAACTTTAACAAATTATGGAACAATTGAGTGCGAGTCTACATGTTAATGTTTGAGTGTTTTTGAAAGTTTGAGGAGCTTCGAACTTAAAAAAGAAGATGAAGAAGTCAAGTGTATGAGGTGTAAAATTTAGACTAAGTGAAAAATAATGAGCATAAGTCAATCCAGACCTTTGTTTAAAGAGTCACTTGCAATTAATGGATAGTGCATATAATGGCAACTAGGGGCATGCATGATCCGGGTGGGCGATTTTCACCTTAGAACCGAAAACCCTCCACTAAGGACAGGTTCCGAAAAATTGGAACTGAGAACCGCCCGTTAGTTCCATGGATCCACCTGGAAACCAGACTGCCGGTCCGATTTCCGAGTTGGTCCATGGAACCGGTCCCACCAGCCAAGAAATGGAAAGTGGAAACCTTCGCCTATCTTATTCATATGATATGTACTTTCCTGTTGTAAGAAATTTGAAGATGCTCATGGCATTTCTCCCTATTAATGTAATAGTTTTGTAGTCTTTCACAATACGAAGGAATTGTCATGAATTAGACAGAATTCACCCTAAATATAAAATAGATAACAACTGAAGGACATTTGATCATCCAACCAAGAATGCTTAACATCCTTGATCCAATGCCTGAAGCACCAAAAGCACCTACATGAGGAGCTCTGTCCGTCTACATATTCAGGTGAGATTTAAACCAAATGTCTGACAGGACCCATGGAAGTGTCTCATGAAAAAGGTTGCACAAAATTTTATCCTGTTGCAAAATGGGTTCGACGCAATCCAGTGAAAACATGAGTGACTAAGGCTCACAAAGCAGCCAACAAGTACGAGCTGCAATATCCTTACTAACCCCATCAAGAATGCATGACAATAATTTCTTTAATGAATTTTCTCGTAACAAAACAAGACAGCAGTAGAATAGGATTAACCAAATTAATGTATCAAACAAGATGAAGTTAAACATAAATGCAGATCAGACCATACCAAACAAAATTACATAAAAAAAAGAAGTCTGGAATTATCGACACTTCCCAAACTATTAAGCATTAAATGATCCACTTGTCACACACTGACCTCTCAACTCTTCCTCCGACACCACATCAAGACCTAAAGCACCCCTAACCTCGCTCACGCTCGCATCTGCCGCCACTCCCACTTGCAACACTGCTCTTGCTCAAATACAATAAGCTAATGTCTGACCCAACCCAAAATCTCTCCTCCATTCGCCATCTCCTACCAACTCTGTTCCGATTTTCATTTGGTTGTGACATTCTCTCGGTCAGTGTCGAAGTCCCCAACATTTACAGTTCACGTTGCAGATTAGAGATTTAGGGTTCTATATTTGCTAGAGTTTTTAGGCTAGATTGACCAAATAAACAAACAACTTACAGAATTAGGGATTTGAACTTACTTGAAGGCGACCGAGAGCGAGGGCTAGAGGTGTGCCCGTGGGGACGAGGCCGGAGAGACAGAGATGGAGTTGAGGCCGGAGAGATGGAGACGAAGTCGAGGCCGGAGAGTCGAAGAAAAGAGTGAGCGTGCGGTTCTCAGCTCAGCATGAGTCATTGAGCGTCCAAAGGTGAGAGAGTTATGTTAGTTTAGGGATTTATTTTTTCTTTTTTAATTAAAAACTAAATAAATACATTATTATTATATTGTCAGTCTAGTACGGAGGGGTGGGTGGACGGTTTTACATCGGGAACTATACCGGTACCCACCGGTTTTCGATTTTTTTGCACATCCCCAATGACAACGAAGATAGATATATGAGCAGCTCCTTAAAAGATTCAAGGGGGGACTGGGGAAGAAACCCCTTGATGGGGTGGATATATCTCCTCGTAAGTTCTCTCCATCTCCGGGGAACAAAAACAACTAAAGGGAACTTAGAGGCCTATGGGTGGAGAAGATAGACTCCACTTAGGCTTTGGAACAATTATTTAAACTTCAACAAATTATGGAACAATTGAGTGCGAGTCTACATGTTAACATTTGAGTGTTTTTGAAAGTTAGAGGAGCTTCGAACTTGAAAAAAATAAGTCAAGTGTCCGAGGAGTAAGATTTAGATTAATTGAAAACTAATAAACAAAATTCAATCCGTTATTTTTTTTTTTAAAGAGTCGCTTGCAATTAATAGATAGTGCATATAATGGTAACAAAATGAACATGATTGACATACTCTAGTAAATTAACTTTTCTTAAGTTAAATACCAGGAAAAGGATAAAGCACTTTTGAAGTAAATAAAGCGGGAATTAAGCCTCATTAGGAGCCAGCATTTAAAGAACAAAATCCAAGTGCGCCGGGCCGATGAAGGAGAGCGCGCCCTTAATGGGAATGCATGGGAATGTCGATGTGAAACAAGACACGACCTTAGCAACTGCCAAAATGGACTGCTCCGGAACCTTTGATAGCGTCCAAAGGGGCAACCACTATCAATTTCAACTTCGGACACCTCAACGGGCTCTTGCGGAGTCCCCCCACGAAAGTATTTCTTCTTCGGCGGACTTAAATGAGAAAGGAGATAACTACATACGTATCGCACACAAAAGAACATCTGGGCTTATAATCGTCTAGTATTCTCAGTATTGTGCCTTGGAGAGAACTCGAACCTCCACGCTCTTTAGCACGAAATCTCGAGTCTTGCGTTGGGTACATGGATTTCACGTTACTTTACACAGATTTATGGTGAAATCAAGTAAGTTATAAATGCGAAGGTGGCAGATGTTATGTTACTAAACATGATTTTGAATATCGGTCTTTGTATGTTTTGGGGTATAACTATCTCTATCTCTCTCTACATAAACAATCTTTTATACCTAGATTTCATTTGTTTAACGAAAAATGAATAATTCGAAAAACATTTTAGTCTATGAAAAATGCTTCATCGTCGATAACAATTTATGTCTAAATATTATTGTAGACGATGAAAACTTTTTCCGTTCATCCATTTTTGTAAGTGATACAAATCATTATTTTTAAGAAAATATTTTCCAAATCTAGAAAGATAAATGACTTGAAAAATATTTTCCTGAAAATGATCACTTATGTATCGATAATGATTTATGTCCAACATTTTCGTGGACGATAATTTTTTTTTTCTTTCATTCATTTTTGTAAGAAATATAAACGATTATTTTTTAAAAAGTATTTCTTGAATTATTTATTTTCTGTAAAATAAACGCATCCTAAGTATAAAACTTGGACATTTGGAGTCGTGTGACAAAGCTCAGAAGTCTGGTATCAATTCATTCAAGCTGGCCATCTGTCTTACAGGCTGGAACCTGAACTTGGCCGTGTGCCCTACCTTATAATGGCCGAGGCTGCGGTCCATTGAAGACACTGTATAGACCTCTATGCGACTTCCTGACACTCGCCTTGTTAAACACTACGTGCACAAATCGATTTGGTTGCGAATTGAATGGACTCTTACTAAGCAAATCTGACTAATGATGTGTAGCTACTGGTCAACACGTGCATTGTTTTAAATAACTACCTAATATTCATCCTTTTAAACACTTGTTAAGGATTTTCATTGTGGCATTCGCGTTCAATGGCCACGATTTCTTATTAAAAATACTTGACCATTATCTGTCGACAGTCAGGACATTTAGATATTAATCAATATCTTCATTTAACGGCTCAAAGTTTTAAAGTAATTGATAGTGATTTTATAAAATCTTTCGAAATATCAAGACAAGAGTTTCGAATTCTGACCTTTCTAGATCCTCTTATTTATCTTTCTTATTATATATTTTCGCACTCGGTCCCGAACCAAAGTCCAGCGTTCGTGCAAAATAGAGGATCAGAGTATTTAAATATTAAAATATGCGCACCCTTTTTTTTTTTTTTTTTTTCTGTTTTTTACACGAAAGTTACCACGAAAATCTGACTTAAAAGGAGAACCGAAACAAGATCCAAGGTTCACAGACAGATAGATATGCAATAAATGTGCAGAGGAAGATGACATTAAAGACAAAAGAGGCTAGGTGTCAAATGAACAAAGGAGTAAGTGGCAAAAAGATCTCTGCTTTAACGAGGAAAAAGGCGGGGTCCTCCTAAAAAATCACATGAAGTTAGCTTCGAGTGATGGAAAGGAGAGAGTGTGTGGCTTTGAGCTTTTTTTGGAACCATTTATTCCCGACATAGTCACATGATCTTTTTATAGTAGTGAAAACAACAAAGTTTAACCTTCGATGCGATCGCCACTTTTTGTTCTTTCTTCGTTTTCTTTCGCTTTTAGCCATTGAGGGGGTCGGCAATTGCCGATTGGAAGGGAGGTGCGAGCGTCCCCTCATCGTTGGCAAATCGATTGAATATCACTTGATTAGTCAATGCGCCATCGCCTTCAACCCACGTGAAAGCTTTTGCCAAGCTCATCTCGGGATGAGTTTAGTATTATCCGTTGATAAATCATGTTGTAAATCACCTTTAACACGTGAAAGTTTGCCATAATGATGTTTAGGACCACCGACGCGACTGCTCATGATCTAATCCTCTCTCGATCTTTGTTGCCTAAAATTTCTCCATTTTAAGGTTGTTAGATTTTGATGGATGCCCCTTTGAGGTTGAAGTAATTAAAGAGAATAGGAAAAAGTTTGATTTTTAGCACTTCAAGCTTTTCTCGCAAACTATGTAATGAAAGTTAAATCCTAACCCTTTTTTTCCGATGTTGTGAATAGTTATCGTTATAGCGCGTAGGAGTATTAAAAGGAATTGGAAACCGCTCAAATTGCTCGAAATCGAACCGGACCGGCCCATAATCAGTGGATTTCGGTTTTCGATTCCATGTGTGGAACCGGTCACTTGGACCGGAAAAGTAATATAATTATATATTTTAAATTTAAAAAAAATGAAAATCCTAAACCTAATCTAAAACTCATTCGATCTCTCATCTATCGTCTCACTGTCTTACTCCCACCTTGGTGACTCGGTCTCTCCGTCTCCGTCTCTCGAGTCTTAACACACAGCCTCGACTTTCATCGACTCACACGATCTAGACTCTCAACTTCCGTCGACACTCAAGACTGGTTATTCAATAGTTTCGGCATGCGTTGTTGTCCTTTGATGGAACGACGAGTAGGCAAATGAAAATTCTTCGAGATTGATTTCAAGCAGGCAAGAAGGTTTTCTTAGCCTTTTCATAGTTGCCTGCAGTGGTTTTGTTACTGGACTATGCTATAGTCAACGCTCCACTTGTTTTTTCACTTGCTGCTGGCTTGTTGCTTTGCTTGCTTTTGTCGCTCTTCAATAGACCAACCCATTTTCTGATTTGTCTAGGGAAGCTTGGTTGGAACCAACGGGCAATTCCCAGTTTTAATTTTTCAGAACCGATCCTTAGTAGGCGATTCTCGATTCTAAAGTGAGAGCTGTCTATCCGGACCATGCTCACCCCTAATGGCCCTCATTAATGTCATTCTTTTATTAGTGCAAAGGCAATGTCATTATTAGTGTTTGCATCTATTACGGCAAAATGAAATGAAATGGACAGGAGTGGAACCATAATTCCTGTTGACACCTAAATTTAATAATAATTTACATAGAAAATTAGGGATTAAATTTTAACCCCTAAACAAAAATATTACAATTGCATAGCATATAGTTTAGGTTCATATAGATTAATTGCATTCCGCATCGGATCGTCGGTGGTAAGCGAACTTAAAATTCATCACGTAAATCGAGCTCAGGCACCGAACAAGACTCGGCTCACTCAGAAGCAATGGCCGAAAATTACAAGTCAAAAAGGGCTGTGTTGTCTTAATTTGAGCTTAAATTAGTCCATCAAGCTTAATTAAAGAAAAGTCCGAATTAATTTAGCCAACTTAGAATTAAATTAAATTAAAGAGTAAAGCCTAAACCTAAGCCCGTTAGGACTAGAAAGCCCGGCTAATTGACCTAGATTTGCATTATAAATACATGTTTATGTCTCATAATCTGGGGGACTCATAATTTTTAAGAACACAATTTTTTAGAGCACGAAAGACGCGTGAGGAATAGAGAGAGGAAGAGCAAGAAGTGAGAGAGAGAGGTGATCGTGGGTTGGTTCAACCGAGTCCGTGCCGTCCCGCCACGGTGTTGCCTCGCTCTCGTACCGCCACGCCGTGCCTGTCTCGCACCTCGCTGCCGCATCACCCTGAGTCCCGATGACCTTCACAGCCCCCGAGCGAGCTCCCACAGCAATTCCGACGATTTTTTTAGTCCAGCCACGTGTCCCAGCTCCTTCTCCGCTGAGACGCATCCTATCGCAATCGCCTCAGACGAGCCGCGAGGTCTCTTGACGACGAGCCGAGCCGTTTTTGTTCAGGTTCAATCCCACGATCTACTCCACCATGACGCTCATCTAAGCAATACATGGCAGTGGACACATTCAGGAATTCACGAAGAGACAAAAGGAGACAACGAGCAAAAAAGAAGGAGCTTTCTTTCTTCTTGCAAGATTTCACTTGCTCAAGACAGAACACATCACGAAAAAGGAAAAAAAGTAGAGATATCCCACTACAAAAAAACTGGATTTTTGTTACGAAAATTTGCAACGAAAAAAATTTCGTTGCAAATTTGCAACAAATTTTCCAACGAAAATTAAAATTCGTTGGAAATTTCCAACGAAAACGTTTTCGTCGCACATTTCGTTGGAAATTTCCAACGAAAAATTTTTCGTCGCAAAATTCGTTGGAAATTTCCAACGAAACAATTTTCGTCGCAACATTCGTTGGAAATTTCCAACGAAAAAAAATTCGTTGGAAATTTTCAACAAATTTTGCGACGAATTCAAAAAAACCCGGTATTGTTCGGCATTTTTTATATTCGTTGGAAAATTCGTTGAAAATTTCCAACGAATTTTCCAACAAATTTCAATTTTCCGGGCCATTATTTCAGTTTGTACAATTTTCGTTGGAAAATTCGTTGGAAATTTCCAACGAATTTTCCAACGAATTACAAAAAAACCCATTACTATTCGGCATTTTTGATATTCGTTGGAAATTTCCAACGAATTTTCCAACGAATTTCAATTTTCCGGACAATTATTTCAGTGTGTACAATTTTCGTTGGAAAATTCGTTGGAAATTTTCAATGAAAAAAGATTCGTTGGAAATTTCCAACGAATTACAAAAAAATCCATTACTATTGGGCATTTTTTATATTCGTTGGAAAATTCGTTGGAAATTTCCAACGAATTACAAAAAAATCCATTACTATTCGGCATTTTTTATATTCGTTGGAAAATTCGTTGGAAATTTCCAACGAATTTTCCAACGAATTTCAATTTTCCGGACAATTATTTCAGTGTGTACAATTTTCGTTGGAAAATTCGTTGGAAATTTCCAACGAAAAAAAATTCGTTGGAAAATTCGTTGGAAATTTCCAACGAATTTTTTTTCGTTGGAAATTTCCAACGAATTTTCCAACGAATTACAAAAAAACCCATTACTATTCGGCATTTTTTATATTCGTTGGAAAATTCGTTGGAATTTTCCAACGAATTTTCAACGAATTTTAATTTTCCGGACAATTATTTTAGTGTGTACAATTTTCGTTGCAAAATTCGTGGAAAATTTCCCACAAATTTTACAACGAAAACCCTACTTCTTCCTTATTCAATATTTTCGCGCTCGTTATTCCCACAACTTTCAATTTCCACATTCATACACACACACACACACTCTCTCTCTCTCTCTCTCTCTCTCTCTCTCTCTCCTTCGCCTTCACCTTCTCCCTCCGCCTCCCCCTCCGACTCCTCCCCCGCCGCCCCCCCTCCTCCTCCGGGTCCGGCTCCGACTCCGGCGTCATGGACACCAAGCCTCCGACGCCCCCGACGCCATCAAGCCTCGTCGCCAGCGAGGCTAGGAGACGACGACGGACTTGATGAGCGGTGGCCCCGAAGCCTGCTCCCGCCCCTGCTGCTTCTTCTTCTTCATCTTCGGCCATGGCGAGGGCCGAGCTCGGCCCTCGCCGGCGACGAGGCTTGCCCTCGCCGGCCATGGTGAGGGCCGAGCTCGCCATGGCAGGCGAGCTCGAGCTCGCCCAGATTTGGGCGAGCTCGGCCCTCGCCGACGACGAGGCTTGCCCTCGCCGGCGGCGAGGGCTATTTTTCGATAAAAATTTTTTTTTTTTGACCAAAATAAAAAATTTTTTCAATGGAAAAAAAATTTCCACGATTTTTAGCTCGACCAAAAAAAAATTTGTAATTTCCAACGAAAAAAATTCGTCGGAAAAAAAAAATTCGTTTCCAATGAATCTAGCCACGAGTTTTCCAACGAAATTTTCCAATGAAAAAAAATTTATCGCAAATTTCCAACGAAAATTGAAATTTTTCGTTGGAAAAATTTCCGACGACTTATAACCAACGAATTTTTTTTCGTTAGAAAATTCGTTGGAAATTCGTTTTCCAACGAATTTCTCCAAATTTTTCGTTGAAAATTTGGTCGGAAAAAACATGTTTTTTTGTAGTGTCCAAAGGCCAACGTTCCAACATACACATTAAGGAGGACTCTTTGTTTCATCCAATACAAAGTTTTCTTTCTTTCTCGGTCAACACTGGATACAATACGAGAATCGTGACGAGGCGGTGCCTCACTATCGAACCAAGAAGCCGTCACCACGGAGAGCTTCACCACTGAAGACCTATTGTTTATAACCCGGGCTTCGCAATGATCTGCCACTACCGTTGCTAATCTTTCACCAAATCGTGGAGTTGTTCCTCTGTTTTGCAAGTTATCAATAATCGAGAACCACCGCGAGGGCCAACTGACAAGTCCTATTGCTGCTGAACTTGAAAGAGCGAGAGCTCACTGCCCGACACCATTGAGTCGATCCACTGCTAGTAGCCGCAAGTCCCACAATCACCGTCATTTGCGAGTCTTTACGAGCCAGGCCATTGTAAAGCACATTGCGGTCGCCACCGCGAGCGACGCCGTCATTCATCGGTCCGTTAGCCACCAGTCATCCGATCCGCAATCCCGATCCGCTACAAATTCAAATTTGGAAAGAAATCTGCAAACCAGGTAATTATCTTATCCCGATTTGATCTGAATATTTCCCGATTTGATCTGAATATTTTGTTGCCTAATTCGTGCTTATTGATATTTAATTTTGCATATTTGAATAGTAAGCATTATTTCAATTAGGATTTATTTCCTTTTTTTTTTGAAATCTTGGATATCTATTACTTATCAAATTTGGATAGAATTTAGAATTTTCAAAATCTTTTGAATATATCCAAGATATTTGAGATATCAAATTTTTTTCAAGATGTGATCGATTAGGAAAATTTCCTAATCCGTAACCGCACACATGGAAATAAATCTATCTATCAAGCTTTAGATAGAGTTATTTTCATAGCGGGTATTTTGAATTTTAGGATCGATCTGTCAGGCATCAGATCGAAAATTAATTCTAAAGATTTAGCAGTTATATTTTTTTTACTAAAAATTTGTGATTTGAATTTAAATTCGAAAATACAAAAAAAAAATTCATAAAAGAAAATAAAATTTTTTTTCTCTAAGTTAGGATTTATCAAAATTGTCAAATTGAGTATTTTTCCTAAGATTGGTACCGAAAGTGCGTTAGGATAATCTAGCGTAACCAAGTCTCCGAATTTATAATTTCTGGTTCGCAGAAATAAAATAGTACTCCCGCTATTTTATTTAGGTTCCTAATCAACCTACCTTAAATGATTAGTGGCGACTCACATTGAAAATATTTGTATGCTCACAATTGGATCTAAGTTGCGATTTGGTAGAGTTTGGGAGAACTCGAGCTAGATTAGTTAATTTAATTGATCTAGTAATCCATTAGCTTAAGATCGAAAACCCGATTTTTTTAGGTCGTGACAATTCCAATGTCTTTGTTTGGTGAATTATGGGAATGAAAATTTTTGTGCTCCATTGTAAAAAATAATGTTGTGGGAACGGAATTGAATAAGAATTATCTAATAATTTAATTTACACTGCACTTGCCTTACCCTTTACTTTTATTGATATGTGTAAAATAATATAATAATTGCTTATACGTATAATCTAATAATATTCTTTAATTTGGAATTACTTATTTAATACTGATTGTATTAGTTGCAATTTACTAACATACTTTAAATAATTAAATATAGTTTATAATAGATTCTTAGCTATAATGTATAGTTATCTAAATCTAAACATTTAACAATAAATTAACATTAATTTGAAATTATTAATTTAATTATTGTCTAATAGGGTAACATTAAATATTTCTAAACATTATCTAAAATGATTAATTTTTTAATATTAATGATGATTTTCATAATTCATTAGCTATTATTTCAAATGCTCAATTATCTGTAAATAATTCATATTTCTCAATTTATTATTTCTAAATAAGTTGAATATTAATTTTTTATCTTTTATGTAGGAATAAGGAAAGGAATCATGATTCCTCCGCTGATTTTATCAACGGAATGCCCATTCCACCTCATGGACACCAACCAAACATGGGTTGGATGGAAGAAGAGCATTCCACAACCAAACATGCAACAAGAGATGTGAGTGCGGCTTTGGCCAGATCCATGAAAAAATCAAAAGTCAAAAGCACATTTTGACATTCCAAATAAGACAAAACTCCTTCAATTTTATAATAAATCACTTTACATATCAACACTTACACAATTCGAGAGACTTTGAAACATTTAAAATCCAATTCCCAATGCCAAAATAAAAGTACGTATAAATGAAAGAAAAGTTCAGATTAAGGAGAAAGACAGACAAAAATTAGATATAATATGTCTTGCCAAAAAAGAAGAGAAAGGACTTGATTGATTCTTTTTAGAGTGGTTTGACAGCCTCAAAGGAAGTTTGAAAACTGGCGGGTGTTAAGCACAAAAGCACGACGAAATTCCTTTTTGGTCAAATAACGTGTTCACATAAATATGCCCAAAACAGATAAAACGGGACAGAAGTTACAAGGGGACAAAAGCTGCAGTAGGGGTGCTGGCTTTGCAATCAGCATGAGGTTTGAGGCATGCGCTATCGCAGCGTGCGCTCAGAATGAATACCTTTTCTTCGTTTCGAATGGTTAATTTGAAGACCTAAGAAATAAGCATGTTTCGCAGTTGCGAAGATTTTGTGAAGCCAGAGCAAGAGATTTTCTCCTTTGGTAATCCCAGAACATGACCGCAAATTTTTTTTGGCTGAAGGAAAATTTCATTAATATATCATAAGCAAACATGAGAGGAACGTAGGACGCTTTCAGGCAAAGCAAATCCCAAAAGAGCCGCAAAACAAAACAAAACCCAGAAAACAAAAGAGTATAGCTTGTAGTTATAAGCACGACTTTCATCTAAAAAAACAAGCGGTGGCCGATCACCAAAACCATCATTGATGGGCACACGCAGAGTTCTTCCCCTCCAAAAACTACGGCTTCCAGTACGCACCTAGATTTGGCGTCCTCAAAATCATCGTCATATGAAGACAACAACAATAACATATTGAACCACCATTGATCGAACACCTCTAAGAAAATCTCAGATCTAGATTTAAATCGATAGACAAAAACTCCTAGATTTAGATCTACACCTAAATTAGGAGAGGAGATCTTCTGCCGAATTTCGGAGAAGTCATGGAACCACGTCTTGGGCATCTAGCTGCTTGGACTGATGACAACGTTCCCACAAAATTTTCAGTTGCAAACAAATTTATTCACCGCGACGAGCGAAGAAAAGCAACAACGACAAGTCAAAGAAAACGTTAAACCAGCTGGAAAAGGACTCCCATATTAGATTGGAAGAGCACAAAAAAGAAAAGCAAAGCAGGTTCTCATCTTTGATGGAGGGTTTTTTCGGGAGAGAGGATTGCTGATATAGAGATTAGGATTTTTTTTAGAATTTGGGGTTCAATAACACGATTGCAATTAGCCGGCTATTAAAATGGAATTAGCATGGTAACTTGCAGCCATGATCCCCACTTGAATACGAGTTTGCCAATGTTGGAATTGAACTCGAACCACCAATTTCTGAGACGTGAGCATGGGAACACTCTTATCATTGGATCAATTGCAAGATGGGTGGGAAGCCAAAGCAACCATGATTACAAGGCATTGAATTAAACAAGGACTTCAACGTCTAAAATGTGAACTCTACTTTCGAAGCACATATCCTACGAGTTACCATTTCCCTTTTGAGTTCTGTCAAGGCCAATTTCTAAAGAGTAGGTCTTTATTTATGAAGAATGATATAGATAATACTGATATGTCTCATGTATAGAGTTGCAGTCTTGTTTGAACTCTACATAGGGGTGTAATTTGTGTCTATGGGTCGTGGTTATGCCACGTATACAACAAAATAGATCAACTCGAACACATCAAGATTAGTTAAATGTGTCGATCTACTTCTACATGATCCTTAAATTAATGAGTTGATATGACAGGACTCTAAAATTAATGAGTTGACCGCAAAACGACAAGTTGACGGTCAACATGATTGCATGACCCGCTATGACATAAAATTAACTTGCTGACACGTTATCAACGCACCAACACAAACTTGACACGAAATTCGTTTTTTTGTCTTAAAATATATTCACAAATTGTATTAGTTTATTAATTTGGTAGCTTTATAGTGATTAACATGGAAATGAATAGTATTTGAGTTAATCGTATCTAAATGGGCCACATGCTGGTCAACGTGTCAATACTAACCTGCTAATTTAAATGGGCTATGTGAGTCAATTTCATGTCTAGCTGGTTGGACACGAGTGCAACACGATCATTAGTTGCATCTTGCAAATTGACACAAAATTGACCCAAACATGAATAGTCTCAACCCAAAACTGCTAACTTTGTGTCTCGTTCGAGCCATGTTAAACATGTTATATTTATAATGTAATCCCACATTTAGAGATATAGTTTTTGAAATAAAAACTTATCCATTGAGTTTGATTAACGTTTTCTCTTTTAAGTGACGATTATCCACATACGATTTTTTCACGTTTCGTACCCCTTCTGTGATAACCGCCCTCTTCGGTAATCACCTTGATGGGAAGTAGTTTATAAAGACTAACGTTCATTCCATAAGGGTAGACACAAGGTCTAACGCAAATCCTCTCATCGGTAATATACCATCAGTACGTGAGGGGATTGGATTAATAGAGTGCGCCCGTAATCGCTGCCGAATTGACGTCGAACTACTGTGGATTTCCGACGAACATAAAGTTGAACAATGGTTGGAGGTCAGTTTATTTTCGATCCTGTTTTCCACATTTGATTCTAATTGTGCTTAAATTTTATTCTTCTATGCATGAATAGAATCCTTTAGTTTTAGTCTAATATTTGGTATCAGAGCATGTTTAGTGCCTCTACATTGTTTTTGTCGAATTTTGGGTGCATTTTTCTGGGCTTTTGAGATGAACAGTAATTCGGGCTTTTTGGGGCTAAGAGGAAAATCGCCGATTCCGACCAAATTCTGGCGACCCACCGCTCAACTTCGGACCGGCACGGTCGCACCGCCATGGAGAAGAATAGCCCTAAGTTTATCTAACATATCGGTGATCGCCAGAGGCTGTTTGAGCGACAGAAGTTGCGGGTTAGGATTTGTGCGTTTTGACGGAATTTTGCTTGATTCGGGTCAATTTCTTGGTTGTTTTTGCCCATTATTGGGTCCATGTGGTCGCGTCGACGTGATCTCTGAAACCCATAAATTATTTTGGTGTGAGATGGGCTATTGGAGGAGACCCATTCGGTCAAAGGCACGGCAAAATGGCGAAGAACGTCGGAAAATTAGGTTTGATCGCACTGAGAAAGAAGGCACGTAGCCCCACGCGTGGGAACCGCTGGCATGTAGGAGTTACGCGTGCACAACGGCAGCGCGCGTGCCGGCCACGCCCGCGACAGTTGCCAGGCACGTGCGCTGCATGCGCCCGCTCGTTGGATGAGGCGCGTGCACAGGACGCACCAACGCAAAGGGCAAGCGCGTGCGTGGCACACGCCCTAGGAATTGGCGCCCTTTATTTTTACTCTTCTGCCCTCGTTTTTTACCCGTTATTACGATTCTGCCCCCTGCCCAATTAAATTTATTGTTTTGCCCTTCATGCATTATTTGTGAATATTTTATGCATGAAATTAAATGTCCAGTGATCCATATATTTTAATTAATTAGAAAATAGCCACATCATCTTTAATTAATTATATTATATATTAACAGCCTCCAGATCACATTTGGAAATGGACATTGATTGTAATTAATCTTATTAATATGATGAATTTTATCCCACAGATATCAACCTAATTTGATTAATTAGGTTGAAATATCATATTATTTTTCTTAATTTACCCACAAGGATTAAGGAAAGGAATATAATATGATAGTTTCTTCATGAAATATATATGAATCTATTTAAATTAAAACTTAGCCCACAAATAGTTTTTATGTTATATGATTAATATTTTGTGACATGCTTTACGTTGGTAAAACATGATTTATGTATACTTTACCTCAAATTTTGTGACATAAACATGATTGTTTGATATGCAGTTTTGCAACCTGTGAATTGCTTTGAATTTAAGAGTGATGTTCTTATACTGAATGGTGAAAACTATAAAGTTTAGAATGAGTCAATTCTTCTTCAATTGGGGTGCATGGACATTGATTATGCTATAAGAAAAGACGAACCACTTGCTCGTACCGACACGAGCACTACAGCTGAGATAGCCCTTTATGAATAGTGGGAGCGGTCCAACCGCCTTAGTGTGATGTTCATAAGAACTAAAGCATCTCATAATATCCGTGGTTCAGTTGCTCAGCATAACAATGCTAAGGCTTTATTGGAGGCCATTGATGCGCAGTTTGAGACTTCAGAAAAGGCATATGCCATGACTCTGATAATGAAATTTTCATCTCAAAAGCTCACAAGTGTTAGAGGTGTGTGTGAGCACATCATGAAGATGAGAGACATTGTAACTCAGCTGAAAACCATGAAGTTGAGATATCTAAATCATTTCTTGTGTACTACATTCTGAACACTCTCCTACAACAGTATGCACCTTTCAATATTTCCTACAACACACATAAGAATAAATGGTCAATTAATAAACTTATGATCATGTGTGTTCAAGAGGAAGAGAGGCTGAATATGGAATTGGGAGAAAGTGATCATTTGACAACACAAGAAAAGAATAAAGGTCATGGCAAGCAGAAGGGGAAAGGTAAAATACCTCCCCAAGCTGATATTAAGAAGGAATCCAAATGTTTCTTCTGTAGAAAGAAGGGGCACATGAAAAAGGATTACGTCAGATTTAAGGCCTAACTTGAGAAGAAAGGCAATCCAACCTCTTATGTTTATTATGAATCTAATATGGTTGATGTGAGTCACAATACTTGGTGGATTGATTCTGGTTCTACAATCCATATTTCGAATTCCTTGCAAGGTTTTCAAAACCACAGGAAGCCAGTGAGAAGTGAACAAAGCATCTATTCGGGAAATAAGATGCATTTGCATGTACAAGCTATTGGAACATGTAGATTAGTTCTCAATAGTGGCTTTGTTTTGAATTTGAAAAGGACCTTTTTTTTTTTTTTTTTTTTTTTTTTTAACCCAGGGATGTTCCAAGTTTCTCACTCAACCTTTTGCGAGAGGAAGAGTGCGCGCTCCAGCAGCGCCACCCAGGCAGGTGGTTGAAAAGGACCTTTTACGTTCCAAGTTTCTCTAGAAACTTAATTTCAGTTTCAAGACTTGTACTTTTGAGTTACTCTTTTAACTTTTCAGATTCAAACTTCAGTTTATTGTTTAAATTTGAAATTGTTGGGAGTGGTATTTTGTCTGATGGTCTTTTTCGAATTAATTTACAAGACAATGCCTATTATAATGCAATGCATGTTCATGATAATGCTGGTATAAAACGATGTGTTGTGAATGAAGATTCCTCTATGTTGTGGCACTGGAGATTGAGACATATCTCTATAGATAGAATTAAGCGATTAGTAAATGATGGAGTACTCGGTACTTTGAATATTATTGATTATGATATTTACGTGGACTATGTAAAGGGAAAGCAGACCAACAAGACAAAGAAATGTGCCAGAAGGAGTACAGACATATTAGAAATCATACATACGGACATTTGTAGTCCTGATATGGACTCGTATGATCAGAAATACTTCATCTCCTTCATTGATGATTACTCACGTTACATGTATCTCTACTTGCTTCATAATAAGCATGAAGCATTGGATGCTTTTAAAGTTTTTAAGACAGAAGTAGAGGAACAATGCGGCAAGCAAATTAAGATCGTGAGATCAGATAGAGGTGGAGAATTTTATAGTAGATACACTGAAGATGGACAAGCACCTGGTCCATTTGCAAAGTTTCTTCAAGAGAATGGGATAGTTGCCCAATACACTATGCCAGGTTCTTTGAACTAAAATGGCATAGCAGAAAGAAAAAACCGAACTTTATTGGACATGGTGCGGAGTATGCTTAGTAGTTCCAAACTTCCTAAGTCCTTGTGGACTAAACCTCTTAAGACGGCAGTGTACATATTAAATCGAGTTCCAACCAAGGCTGTCCCAAGGACGCCTTTTGAGTTATTCAAAGGTTGGAAACCAAGTTTGCGACATGTACACGTTTGGGGATGCCCATCTGAAGTAAGAGTCTATAATCCACAAGAAAAGAAGTTAGACCCAAGGACTATAAGTGGATATTTCATTGGATATGCCGAAAAATCCAAAGGATATAAGTTTTATTGTCCATCTCATACTACTAGGATTATGGAATCAAGAAATGCTAAGTTTCTTGAAAGTGACTTGAATAGTAGGAGTGATTGATTGAAGGACATTGTTCCTGAGAAAGATCATTTAGATAAAGATCATTTAGATACTCAACCTTCCACTTCAAGTATTAGGTTGGTTGTTGTTTATAATGTCCCTTCAGTTTAGCCGGCTATTGAACAACCAACTATTGAAGTTCCACAACCTGCTGATATTCATCTGGTAGATCGAGTTGTTCAGCAATTACCAGAAACTATTGAACAACCAGTTGAACAACAAGCTTCTCAGGAGATTGTTGATACAACATTAAGAAGATCTACTAGAATGAAGAAATTAGCAATTCCTGGTGATTATATTGTGTATTTACAAGAGTCTGACTATAATATTGGAGCTGAGAATGATCTTGAAACGTTTTCACAAGCCATGAGTAGTGATGAATCCAATTTATGGTACAATGCCATGAAAGATGAGATGAGTTCTATGACATTAAATAAAGTCTGGGATTTGGTTGAGTTGCCTAATGGTGCAAAAGCCATTGGTTGTAAATGGGTTTTCAAAACTAGGAAGGACTCATTGGACAATATTGAGAGATATAAAGCTAGACTCGTTACCAAAGGATTCACTCAAAAAGAAGGAATCGATTACACGGAGACTTTTTCTCCTGTATTTAAGAAAGATTCTCTTCATATTGTTTTGGCCTTGGTTGTCCATTAATGGATGTGAAAACAACGTTCCTCAATGGGGAACTAGAGGGGGAGGTTTACATGAAACAACCTGAAGGATTCTTCTCTTGTAAAGGTGAGCAATTGGTATGTAAGCTTAAGAAATCTATATATGACTTGAAACAAGCATCCCGTCAATGGTACTTAAGATTCCATGATGTCATCTTTTCATTCGGTTTTGTAGAAAATATCATGGATCAATGCATATACCAGAAAGTCAGTGGGAGCAAAATTTGTTTTCTTGTGCTATATGTGGATGATATTCTACTTGCAACCAATGATAAGGGGTTGTTGCATGAGGTGAAACAATTCCTCATTAAGAGTTTTGACATGAAGGATATGGGTGAGGCATCTTATGTCATTGGCATTAAGATCCATAGAAATAGAACTCGAGGAGTTTTAGAACTATCTCAAGAAACCTATATCAATAAGGTCTTGAAGAGATTTTGGATGAATGATTGTTCATCAAGTATAGCATCCATTCTGAAGGGTGATAGGTTCAATTTGAGCTAGTGCTCGAAAAACGATCTAGAAAGGGAATAAATGAAGAACATCCCATATGCTTCTGCTGTCGGAAGCTTGATGTATGCTCAGGTTTGCACTCAACCTAACATCGCTTTTGCTATGGGAATGTTGGGAAGATATCAGAGTAATCCAGGGATAGACCACTGGAAAGCTACAAAGAAAGTGATGAGATACCTTCAAAGTACTAAAGGCTATATGCTTAAGTATAAACAGACTAACAACTTGAAAGTAGTTGGTTATTCGGATGTAGATTACGCTGGTTGCATTGATTCTCTAAAATCAACATCATGATACATTTTTATGTTAGCTGGCGGAGTTGTGTCATGAAGGAGTGCGAAGCAGACTTTGACTGCTACTTCCACTATGGAGGTTGAGTTCGTTTCTTGTTTTGAGGCTACCTCGCATGGTATATGGTTGAAGAGTTTCATTTTAGAGCTTAGAATTGTTGATTCTATTTCTAGGCCATTAAGAATATATTGTGACAATTCAATTGCGGTTTTTACAGCTAAAAATGCTAAAAATAGCAATCGAAGTAAGCACATTAACATTAAGTATTTAGCCATAAAGGAATGTGTTAAAAAGAATAAAGTGGTCATTGAACACATTCGCATTGAATTGATGATAGCCGATCATTTAACTAAAGGCATGCCACAAATGAAGTATAAGGATCTTGTGGCTAGTATGGGAATAGTCCCCATAGTGTGATTTATTGTCACACGGACGACTTTTGTTGTTTGAAACTCTTATTCAATTGTAATGTTAATCTCAATTTCTAGTGTACACATTCAGTTGTTTATGAGAATAACAATTATCCTAGGTTCTGGAATAAACATAGGGTTTATTCATTAAGATGTGTTATCATATGGGCTAACATTAAAGGAATAATATGAGTTGTGACACATGGAAGATATTACTCGCGCTTAGAGGACATGTCGCAATGATTCATGTGTCTTGTTTCTTTTCTTAAGCATATGGTTTTCGTGGATTTGGTTGGGTAATTTATATGATGAAAATGTTTGGATCAAGCGGGAAAATGTTATATTTATAATGTGATCCCACATTTAGAGATATAGTTTTTGAAATAAAAACTTATCCATTGGGTTTGACCCATGTTTTCACTTTTAAGTGACGATTATCCACATACGATTTTTCCACGTTTCGTACCCCTTCGGTGACAACCGTCCTTTTCGGTAACCGCTTTAATGGGAAGCGGTTTATAAAGACGAACATTCATTCCATAAGAGTAGACACAAGGTCTAACGCAAACCCTCTCATTCGGTAATACACCATCAGTACGTAAGGGGATTGGGTTAGTAAAGTGCGCCCGTAATCGCTACCAAATTGACGTCGAACTACCGTGGATTTCCGACGAACATAAAGTTGAACAATAGCTGGAGGTCAATTTATTTTCAATCCTGTTTTCTACATTTGATTCTAATTGTGCTTAAATTTTGTTCTTCTATGCATGATTAAAATCCTTCAGTTTTAGTCTAATAAGATATTGCCAGCCATGCTCCAAATGGATGTCAAGAGTAGAATAAATCACCATACCACGAGGGCCAAAATCTCCAAATGATTACTTGTCATTTGAGAGAGGGTAATTAATAATAGGTAGCATCTCAAGACCTACGGTCCATGTGTTCCAAATTGAACACAATCTTGTCTCTATATCTCCTATGCAAACCTAGTGATAACTCATTAAGCTAAAAATAAAGAAACTAATGATGAATCAACCTTTCATTATCCGATGCAAGCAATGAATAATATATTCTTTATTTGTTGAATTAATATGTTAATCTATTCATAAACCAAAAGGATATATATAAGTACGATTTCTAGAGGGTTGTTTTGAGACTAAAGGGGTTCGGTTTTAGGATATAGGGTCGATAATTCCAAATTAGCCTAGCTGCCCGTGCTTATGCATGCGACTGTTTTGCCAGTTATAGTAAAGCAAAGCTTAAGGATTTCATCCTTAAATTTTCTAAAAGTTCCGTAAACATCCTAATATAGTAAGGCCAATATAATAATTACATTATCTATAACTATATATATTAGGGGTAATTGGTTCCCAATCCAGTCTGATCCCACACCAGAATTGAGAACCGGACCTAAAGGACTGGTCCAATTTCTGGACAGTCCAACGGAATTGGTGGACGCCAAGATTGTCGGCCAAGTCGATGGTTTAGCCAAGGAAGAAGTCGGAAAGGATGGCCACGGGAGGGTTGGGGTGGGAGGCGAACCACCAAGCAAAGTGGAGGCGAAGGGCTGGAGAATGGGGTGGGGAGGGAAGGGAAGGGGAGGAAGAGGGTCTGTACGGATGGGTGGGTGGAGAGAAGGGTTAAGGAGGGGGAGGTTCTTAGGAGTGACCAACATGGTGAGGGCATGTCTATGAAGGGAGAGTTGGTAGGTGAGGTCTAGGCGCGGAAGCATGTGGCCCTGTGTTGGATAGGGGAATAGCAATATGTGTGGACGTGGAGAGTCCATGGAGATGAAGAGATGTTTATTTTGATTTATCTATAAAAAAAAATGGATTCGATCCAAGCGGTCCGATTCCCATTTTGGAACTGGGAATGGGACGCTCATCAACGGTTCCATTTTTATGGAATCGAGAACCGAAAATGCGATCCCTAACCGTCTAGAATCGGCCGGTATAGTCCGATCTGGGTAATTCTCAGTTCAGGTGATTCCCATTACGCACCTCTAATACAAATCTTCAAATTTCTTAATGTATAGACATAATTACCATCCTCTTTCCTTTTTGATATTCCATTTTAAAAAGAGTAAAATTTTTACTTCAAATGAAAAATAAAAATCGCCCTAACATTCTTTCCACGTTGATACACAAATCCCAATTAGGGTGTTCCCTTTTATGTGATGAAGATGTTGACCTTACTATCATAATCATTATAATTGCCAGTTCATCTTTCCACGAGAGGGCAAGTGGTCATGAGGGAGAGCGAAAGAGAGGTTAAAAAAGTACTAATTACCCAATGAGTTCAAAGTGAAACTAATCCTCACTTTGAAAAGGACATACGCTACAGCCAAGAGAAGAGAGAAGAAGCGTCATGATGGATGGAAGAAGCCAACAAAAGAAGAAAGTGAGTACCAAAGTGCTAGAGAACAGCTGTGGCCAGAAGGCAAGGCGTGTGCTGTTGGAAGAAGGCAGAACACATTGACCAGAATATACAAATGAATAAAGAGAGATGGAGACAGAGGAAGGGGAATGCAGTGAAGGTGCGGAAAAAAGCCGGAACCAGACACGCACGCTTGTGCAATCTGGACAGCAAAAGATTGATGACCCAATCAATCAATCAATCTGTCCCCGCAGGCCACTCCTGCCGACTTCTTTGACGACCGCAAGATAGTCCAAATCTGTGATTAAAGAGGTCTTGCATTGGGAAATTAGGGAAAACGAGAGGATTGAAAATTTTAAATTCTGGAGCATCTTTTCTCTCCCTCCCACTCCAACAAATTCAGACATAAGGAATCGATTCTTCATTAGAAATTACATAGAATTTCGTATTTAGTGAATTGTTCCATGGTTTCGAGACTTGTCCGCCAAAAGTGAGTTTCCACATCGTTAAATAAAATGAGTCATCATCCATTGCGATTCTTATATTGCCTTGGTCATCACTCTTGCCGCCGTGGCTGATGTGGCCCTTGTCACCACACTTCCTTCGTTTCTCTCTCCCCATAACTTGTGTTGAGATCGCTATCCTCTATTGCATCTCTTTATTGCTCATCCACCCATCCCGACCCAGCTTGTTCGTCGTCATCCTTGCTACATTCTTTGTTGGCTTCAACCCAATGGGTCAATTGCATTGTGACCCAAAAGCAGTACCGAATGGTCAACTAGTATGCAATTTACCTGGTTCAACTGGTCAGATCGGTGAAATCGAGCGATTTGGTTATTTAAAGTATTTCTAAAACTATTTAAGTTAATATAATATATACTACATGATTTACATAAGTGTGTCACGCAACCAAGTTGGCAAAGTCATTTGCGCATTTCAGAGAACATAGGTGCAAATCTCCCATGGTCCTTCTTTGTGTTTTTAGAAAAAGGAACGTAGAAGATATGTTATAAAAGAAAATTCTGTGACATTATCGTTAACAGGATATCCGTAGCCCAGGTAGAAAATCTTGACGGTTTGACTCTTTCACTTATTATCACAACTCAAATTTTCGCCATCACCCACCGTGAGCCATTGCACTCTCACCATCACACTTTATGCTGCAGTTAGAGGTGATCAATGGCGGGTCCTAGCTGAGCCCAGCTCATAGGTCAGGTCTAATTTGTTGCCCAGGCATGCCGAATAGCCGAAAAGAAAATTGGTATCAGGTTGGGCTTTAGAAGTTGGTAGTCTCATTTCAACAAAAAAAAAAAAAAAAGAGTTGGTAGTCTCATCCAAACCAATCCAAAATTGCCCTTCGCGCCTATGTGATTCGAACGGCTCGTGCACTGCCCCGACCGTGATCACATCTCACTTTATCTCCTCGCAACCTGTCACTTCTCTTTTACTGCGGCTTTCTGGCGTTGGGAGCTTGCCGCCTCTCTTTGGCCATAGCTTCATGGTCAGGCACTTAACTTACCCTTAACCGGTGCCCAGATGCTCATTAGAGCTCACGTTGCCGTGGCCACCGTCCGAAGGAGTTGCGGTCATCGGCATTCCTAGGTTTTCCTTGGCTGAAGTCATAGGTTGTTCTGTCGGATCATTTACTCTTCCGCATGGGCCTCATGCTCCCCGTTCATATTCGGCCTTGGTCCTTATGGCCTTTGGTTGTTTTGGGCCTCCATGGCCTTATGCTTATGTTTGTATTCCTTTCGGCTAATGTAGCTGCATTGTCTATGTACATATGAGTACTAGTGGTAAAGGCCTAATGTAGTTATGATTAAGCTTTTGAAAAGTTCTGTTTGGGCATAGCCGAAATTCACCTATTGGGCCAAAATGGACGAGTCCGTCATACCAAGTCGTCGGGCCATGATTGAGCTACACTTTTTTAGGGATAATAACCTAAATAGTCCTTAAACTTTTCCGAACTTTTAATTTGCTCAATATAGTTTCTGAACTTTAGTCAAATATTCAATGTGATCCATTAACTTTTGATTTATTCAAGTAGTCTCTGAACGTTTGGTACGTGTTCAATGTAGTTTCCGAACTCTATGAAATGTTCAACGCGGTCCTGAACTAAAGGAATGACTACATTGTATATTTTTATATAGTTCATGGACTAATTTGAATATTTACTAAATGTTCAAGGATGAGATTGAACAAATTAAAAGTCGAGGGACTACATTGCATATTGAGTTAAAGTTCAAGGATCACATTGAGTAAATTAAAAATTTATGAACCACATTGCATATTGAGTTAAAATTCGGCAATTACATTAAACAACTTAAAAGTTTAGGGACAGTATTGCACATTGGGCTAAAGTTAAAGGATTGTTTAATTATGTCATTATACCAAAAAAGAAGTCCATTTCTATTGGGATGATACATAGAAAAAAATGAAACAGAGCAATGAGTTGTTAAAGCATTTCGTGGGCAAGCAATCATAATAAAATATTATGTCGAAACAACAGCTACCTCACATAGAATTACTTAAAATATGCAATTATCCTTTAATTTGTTTCCTTTGGAATTCTTTCAACCAAATCAATGGAAGTCCATCAGATGAATACACACTTGAAGTTGAGAACAAAAAAAAGAGAATACACACTTGAAACAGCAATGAAAGAATAAAACAAAATGGGATGAAAAGTCAGAGTTAAACCCAATGGTCTTTATCTAGTTCACCACCCTGCAATTCCTCCTAATCTCACCCCGGCTCCCAGTGAGGACATCGATCGATCCCATCTTCACCATTGCCACCGCGAACTTGTTAGCCCATGCTCCACCGTTATTTGCGTTGCTCCTCACGATATTAGCCGTCGAAGGGCTGTTAAAAAGGGTCTGATCAGAAGTCAATAGGCCTCGGTGGTTCTTCAAATTACTGTAGTACTTGTTGTCTAGCCTGTTTGGCGTGACCAAGTCCAATGGCACCGTGGGATCGGTAGCGCCTCCGTTGTTCGGACACTTAGCTTTCAGTTCACTAGCCAACTTGGTGTCCATTGAAGGGTCTTGGGTGTGAGTGGCATTGAAGGTGTACAAGCGGCTCGAGAAGGAGGAGCAATGCGACACACCAATCGAATGCGCACCGGATAGTGTCACCATTTCATCCAGAGAGAGGCCTTTCCTTGCAAAATTAGCTTCCAATTGTTGCGCATTGAAGAAGAAAGGAGGAAGATTCTGGGAGGGCTCGTCTTCGAGGGAGACTAACCCATCACGGCGACCGGCCGGTACTGCATAGTTGATGCTGCCGAGTTTGTAGGCACTGTCGCGGGCTGCGAACGCAAGAATGTCAGCGCACGAGACCTTCTGTGGGCATAGAGACTCTAGCTCAGCCTTTGCCTCGTCAATGACTTCAAAACCTCGCAAGCTCGGGTTGTTCGCGGGATGTTCCTTCTCTGATGGGTTTCCTGGGGTTGAATCCAGCAAGATCGAAGCATCGCAACCCTATTATTGGATCAAAGAACGGCAAATTAATTAGCAGGATAGCTGAAGTGCATCTGCATGAGAAAGATTATTTTGGGACCGTTCAGTCAGACAAAACTTAAAATTCCTGGACCTGTGATAGAAATGTGAAATGTACTCCACACTCTCCCTTCTCATCCATTTCTTTGTACTAACAAAAACTTACGCATACGCTTTTTGCTAAAAAAAATGGTTTTCCTCGCATTACTATTTTTCCGATAACGAGATTATAACCACTACTTGAAATGTGTAAACAAGTTCTTGCATACCCGAACAAAGCAATCATGGAAGTGCATTCTGATAAGCCCAGCACCGATGCCAGGATTTCTGGCCACTGCTTTGTTCACGGCTTTCCGGACGACGGACTCTGTAGACGGGCAAGTGGAGCGGTAGAATCCCACTTGGAGAGTTGCTGAACCAGAGTTCAGAAAGGTGATGAACAAGAACATGGTACAGAAGAAAGAGGTTCTCATAGTTTTCATTTCCAAAAATGAACCACAGGATAGAACCTGACAAAAATGGCTACTAATATACTGGAAAATCGGAGCGAGAGTGATGAAAGTTTATCGAGATCAGTTGAGAGTCAGAGCTGGAAAGCAGATGATAATGATAAAGAGATAGAGAGAAGAAACGAGCTGATGAGGATGGCGAGAAATGCTCAATGTGGCATTTATAGATAGGCACCGGAAAGTGACAATCACATTCCTCTTAATAAAATATTAGAGGTTGGCGCTGATTGATTCGAAAAAGAAACCGTGTCGTGCAGCTTTGCTTGAATGAAGCAAGCATGAAAAAGAAGATGAGGAAGAAGAAGAAAAGGAGGAAGGGGCGTGAGTTTTGGACTTTGAACAGTTCTTCGTGCATGGGGTTTCCTACGTAAGGACAGACAAGAAAAGGTCTGTCCGGTTGTGCTCTGACTTTCAAAGATGTCAACTTCACAATTCTTGGCTTCTGGTTCTGTGCTTGTACTTTTATGTATAATTATTGATTACGGGATTGTACGTCGGTCAATCATGTTGGCTTGAGTTCTTACGTAATCTATTGGAACTCACACCGCACCCGTGGTGATCATTTTACTATAATAAAATTGAGCCTAATTCCCTAAAAAATCTCAATTTTAGATAAAATCCTAAATCTATCCTGAATTTTTTTTATTTCAGAAAAAATCTCAAATTTTAGGTCCCAGTCTCAAATCTATCCCGAACATTTTTTTCCTCAGAAAAAACCCCAAACTTTAAATTTAGTCTCAAATTTGCTTCGAATTTTGTTTTGTGTAAAAAAAATCATCAAAATTCAATTTATTTTCGAAAATATACCTTCTAATCTAATCTCGACTTGACATAGCACTTCTACATCAACAACAAATCCACAACAACAAAGTAATAGGGTTTTTTTTTTCAGATAAGGAAATGTTCTGAGCAAATCTGGATGGAAACTAAAAATTATGTTTTTTTTTAAATTAAAAAAATTTGGGGTAGATTTGTTGTTGTCCCTAACTTTCATATTTTAAAATGGTTTTATTTTGGAGAATTTCAACAATTTTTATTGGGTTAGATAGGTTATTGAAGTGGAAATGCGACGTCAATGTGTACATATCGCCTCATTACTTTACTGATGTGAATTTATTATCGACGTGGAAATACCACGTTAAGTTAGGATTAGATCACAGGGTATAGTTTTGAAAATAAATTGAAATTTGTTGATTTTTTTTACACAAAACAAAATTCGGGACAGAACTTAAAGTTTGAGATTTTTTTTTAGACAAAAAAAAGTTCGAGGTAGATTTGGCACTTAACCTAAAGTTTGGGTTTTTTTTTAAGACAAAAAAAAAATTCAGGGCAGATTTGAGAGTTGACCTAAAGTTGGGATTTTTTTTAGGGAATTCACCAATAAAATTGCCATGCACACACAAGTGTGTATACAAAGGATTATCGCTGTTACTTTTTCAGTGAAAATTTCACTCTTGCACCACAACTATTACAATACTAATATTTTGCGATATGGGTACTTATTTATATGGATTTTAGAAAACTAAATGAAATCTATCGGTTCGTATATGAATTAAAACATCATCATTTCTTATTGTTATTCCAAGATGTCCTCAAATCTATCAGGCATTTGAAAGAATGTCGATTTTCTTTAAAGGACGAAAAAAATCACGAAATACGATGAGATTATGTTCACCGTTAATTAGAGTGAAAAAAGATTACTAAAAAGTAATTCCAATAAAAAACAACCCATGTTAATTTTACCAAAACGTCTGCTATTGGTGGCCCTTGTCGCCACACTTCCTTCATCCACCCAACCCTACGCGGCATATTTACCGTCACACTTACTACATTCTTTGTCGCCTTTCAATCCCATTGGTCAATTGCATTGTGTCCCAATGTTTTAAAAGTAGTATCGAACGGTCGACTAGTACGCAGTTTGATTGGTTCAACCGGTCAAATACTTTTAAAACCGAGCGGTTTGATAATTTAAAATACTTCTAAAACTATATAAGTTAATATAATATATACCAGAAAATTTACATAAGCGAGTCAGGCAGCCAAGTTGGCAAAATACGTTGCCTCGGTAGAAAATTTTAAAGGTTCAGCTCTTTCGCTTATTATCACGGCTTAATACCCTAAAAACCTCTAACTTTAGCTATTGTCCCAATCCTATTGTCCAATCACAATATTATCTTAATTTTTTTTACTCTCATAAAAAACCACCATTTTTTACTTGAGTTATAAATCTACCCCCATTAACCCTCAATCCAAAATTTCTCATTAACAACCGACAGATAGAAAACTCTCAAGCATGAGTTGCTTAAGCATCTCAAGTGTCCTGAGCGCGAGTTCTCTGACCATGAGAGATGAAACACTCCCGAGCACGAGAAATTGAAGACCAAGAACAAAATCTAAAATTCCCGAGCGAGATGAAAGGAAGACTCTCTTAAGAGTAAAAGCAATTGAAGAGGGCACGTTTTCCTGCAGGGCATTTGGTATGGGGCAAGTTCACTTAATCACCAGTATGTATATTTTTTAAAAGTACGTATTAAGTACAAGTTGCATATCAAAATTAGATTGTTATATCATGTAACCTATTATAATTAGTTAATTCACTTCATTTAAAAAAGAGCACGTTGACCATGCCGACAAACAACCCACATCCTTAAATTGAAGAGCCACTATTGCATGACCCTAGTGCACATGAGCCCAATACACATGGACCGTTGGATCAGGTGGTGGGTTCCAGGTAGAGCCCACATAATTTGACGATACACTGAGATCATCTCGTATTTTTTGAAATTGAAACGCACCTAATCGACGGACTAGATTTTCTTTTGCACTCCATATCCGATGGGCTTGATATTGAACGTGCCAAATAATATGTTTAGGTAGGTGGTAGGATAGAATTTTCCCAGCACGATGAACGAGATTTGATGTTATGATTGGTAACGACTTGATCCAAGGTTGTGAGGGCTCAGCGGCAACCTTTATCTGCCGAGCAAGCAAGGGGAGGGAGAGACAGAGATAAGGATGGTGCGGTTTTTAAAGTTTTTGGCGTGGCTATTTGATGAAATGAGCGAATGCGATGCTGGTAGATAGGGATTGAGCATGAGGACACAGTGGCCCTACACACGATGGAACTAATATGTTGGTCGTACTAATGATTATGTACTTCTTTGTGTTGTTGCCCCACTTTTGCTTGGGTTGAAAAAAATATTTTCTTGATTTGCCCTTCAAAATTTTTGAAAACCTCAAATGAAAAGAACTTCTAAAAGTTCCAAATAAAAGTTTTAATAGTTCGATATCATTTAAGTTTCAAGCAGTACACGTAAAGCCAAAAATAGCAAAAGTCATTGAAAATTTGAAATACACCCTATAATACTTACTCGTAATAAAAAAGAAATCTATTTCTATCGGGATGATACATAGAAAATGATGAAAAAGAACAATGAAGTGTTAGGGCGTGAGATGCGTAGACAATCATAGTAAAATATAATGTCGAAACAATAGCTACCTTACATAGAATTACTTAAAATCTGCAAATATCCTTTTATTTGTTTCCTTTGGAATTCTTAAACTAAATCAATGGCAGTCCATCAGATGAATACACACTTGAAGTTGAGAACAAAAAAACGAGAATACACAGTTGAAACAGCAATGAAAGAATAAAACAAAATGGGATGAAAAGTCAGAGTTAAACCCAATGGCCTTTATCTAGTTCACCACCCTGCAATTCCTCCTAATCTCACCCCGGCTCCCGGTGAGGACATCGATCGATCCCATCTTCACCATTGCTGCCGCGAACTTGTTCGCCCATGCTCCGCCATTATTTGCGTTGCTCCTCACGATATTAGCCGTCGAAGGGCTGTTAAAAAGGGTCTGATCAGAAGTCAATAGGCCTCGGTGGTTCTTCAAATTACTGTAGTACTTGTTGTCCAGCCTGTTCGGCGTGACCAAGTCCAACGGCACCGTGGGATCGTTAGCGCCTCCATTGCTGGGACACTTAGCTTTCAGTTCACTAGCCAACTTGGTGTCCATTGAAGGGTCTTGGGTGTGAGTGGCATTGAAGGTGTACAAGCGGCTCGAGAAGGAGGAGCAATGCGACACACCAATCGAATGCGCACCCGATAGGGTCACCATTTCGTCCAGTGAGAGGCCTTTTCTTGCAAAATTAGCTTCTAATTGTTGCGCGTTGAAGAAGAAAGGAGGAAGATTCTGGGAGGGCTCATCTTCAAGTGAGACTAGCCCATCACGGCGACCGGCTGGTACTACATAGTTGATGCTGCCGAGTTTGTAGGCACTGTCGCGGGCCGCGAATGCAAGAATGTCAGCGCACGAGACCTTCTGTGGGCATAGAGACTCTAGCTCAGCCTTTGCCTCGTCAATGACTTCAAAACCTCGTAAGCTTGGGTTGTTCGCGGGATGTTCCTTCTCTGATGGGTTGCCTGGGGTCGAATCCAGCAAGATCGAAGCATCACAACCCTATTATTGGATCAAAGAACGACAAATTAATTATCAGGATAGCTGAAATGCATCTGCATGAGAAAAATACATTATTTTGGGTCCGTTGAGTTAGACAAAACTTAAAAGTCCTGGACCTGTGATAGAAATGTGAAATGTACTCCACACACTTCCATCTCATCCATATCTTTTGTCCTAACAAAATATTCGGCATACGCTTTTTGCTAAAAAAATTGGTTTTCCTCGCATTATCATTTTCCTGAAAACGAGATTATAACCTTTACTTCTGAAATGTGGAAAGAAGTTCTCGCATACCCGAACAAAGCAATCGTGGAAGTGCATTCTAATAAGCCCAGCACCGATGCCAGGATTTCTGGCCACTGCTTTGTTCACGGCTTTCCGGACCACGGACTCCGCATTTGGGCAAGTGGAACGGTAGAATCCCACATGGAGAGTTGCTGAACCTGAGTTCAGAAAGGTGATGAACAAGAACATGGCACAGAAGAAAGAGGTTCTCATAGTTTTCACTCCCAAAAATGAACCACAGGATAGAAGCTGACAAAACTGGGTACTAGTACTGAGATCACTTGAGAGAGAAAGAGAGCTGGAAAGCAGATGAGAATGATATAGAGATAGAGAGAAGAAACCGAGTGATGGGGATGGAGAGAAAATGAAATGCTCAATGTGGTATTTATAGATAGGCACCGGAAAGTGACAATCACATTCCTCTTAATAAAATATTAAAGGTTGGTGCTGATTGAGTCGGACAAGAAACCGTGTGGTGCAGCTGTGCTTGTGCAAGCATGAAAAGAAGAAGAAGAAGAAGAAATGACGAAGGTGCGTGAGTTTTGGACTTTGAACAGTTCTTCGTGCATGGGGGTTTTCATAAGAAAAAGTCTGCCCGCTGGTGCTCTGGCTTTCAAAGATGTCAACTTGGCGATGGAGAGGATTGTAGAGACCTCGTCATCTTCTCAGCTGTACTTTTATGTATAATTAGTGATTACGGAGATGTACGTTGGTCAATCAATTTGGCTTGAGTTCTTACCTAATCTATTGGAACTCACCCCGGACCGCGTAGTGATTATTAAAATATCTTTACTATAATATTGCTGTGCGCATACACGCGTTTACAAAGGATCATTGCTGTTACTTTTTCAGTGAAAATTTTACTTTTGCACCACAAGAACAATTATCAAAACATCTAAATTTATCGTAATTGTGTTAATTTAGTCATTTTTTTTATTACTAATTGAGTCCAAACTCTTTGCATTTGTGCCAATTCAGTCCATCCAGTCGATTTTAACCGGAAATTGTTAATATGGACAACAACCATCTTATGTGACGCGGCTAATGCTAATGTAGAAATTTTTAAATGATATTTTAATAATTTTTTGAATTTTTTCTTTTTACTTTTTTTTCTTTCTTTTTTTTCTTCCCTTCTTCCTCTAGTCGGCGAGCTCAACCTCACCATCGTTAGGCTCGACCTCACTAGTACCTCCCCCAATTTGGCTAGTGCAAGCCTTGCCCAGTTATGGCAAGGCTCACCCGGTGGGTGGATCAAAAAGGGTATCAGCGACCACACTTTCCTTCAGAAGCAGAAGATATCAAGAATCCCCACGATGAAGTTGTTGCAGAGAGGGCAGTTGCCCCTGCTCACCCAATGCTCTCTTGAAGACAGCCTGCAAAACGTGTGCCCACATGGTATGAACGCCGCTCCTTTGCGCCTCACCATTCACATGCAGCAATAACTCTGCTCACCGAGGCGACTGCCCCCTTCCTCCACGTCCTCGAGGGCAAGCCTCATCATAGCCGGGTGAGGCCGATCTCGCCTAGTGACTGCTTGCTGCTCTTCTCTGTTCAGAAGTAAAGAAGGAAGTGACCTAATCAATGGAATTCCACATCTAGTCATGAGATCGGCAAATGCCTAAGCTTGGGAAGCTTTTGGCCCAGTACGCCCGTAAAATTCACTACAATAAGCGGTATTATTGAACTAGACGTACGATGAACAAGCAAACTCTTATGGGTTGTGTCCAAAAATATGGAAAGGGATGTTTTTATGGCTCGCAAGCCAGTCATTCTACCCTCGTGCCAGAGCTATTTCAGTTCAAGCAGAATCGGGTAAAGAAGAGAAGGGCTTAAAGTCCTTCCTAGTGGATAGAGCTAGAGGAAGTCAACCTGAATCACCAGCTAAGGCTCCTAAATGACCACTAAGTGATAAGTATTTTTCATAGAGAAATCTCTGACGAACGATAGAACAAGATCCATTTTGCATCATACCTAAGGGATTTCTTGGTTTGGGCCAAAGAAGCAATGTTACTCGATCATTATCAACTAACCGTAATCTTTTTCTGTTCGACCCACTCATTGAGCGGGGATGGAAGTTGGCCTTAGTGATCCGACGATGTCAAGGGGAAGGGCTGTCACTTAGCGCAACTCCTTGGCCCACTTCAGTTGCTTTCAATTTTGAGCTTTCAAGTAACGTTCGAAATGGCAGGATTCGATATATCATTTCCTATATCTTTCCCTAAGATATTTGTTCCGAAACAGCTAGAGAAGCATAATTTATCCTTATGGTTCATGAGCTGGGTCTTTGACCGATCGCCTCACTACATTTCTACCGAATGGATTTGTTGCACACCTCAGTTGCTAAAGAAAGAAATAGATCAGGGATAATCGAGAGGAAACTAAGCGAAGCGGATGAGTGATATGAACAAAGGGGCTCCAAAAGCAATTGGAGGGACCATTGATTCTTCGGACTTCAGTTCCTTGCCCTTTCTTTTAGGCAGCTTCGACCTTCAAGCAAGATCTTTAGTCCACTGGAGTCAAGTGAGGATACGAAACCTTTAAAATGTCACTTGGGTACAGGAAATCATGTAGTGGAGATCTATCTGTTTCGAAATATCCTTGAAATTCCTCCATTGGATATTCGATTTGACTTCAAAAAGAAAAAAAAAATCGAGTTTCGCCAAGGGTGGGTGAGGCTTGCCCTCAACAGTGGCTAGCAAGGTTAAGCTTGCCAGCCCTCGTCTTTGGCCGGTGACCAACTAGAGGAAGAAGAGAAAAAAAAAAAGAGAAAGAAAAGAAAAGTAAAATAATATAAATTCAAAAAATTATTAAAAATATTATTTTAAAATGTCCATGTCAGCACCGGCTGCGTCACATAGGATAGCTTGCACCTATGTTAGCAATTTCAGGTCAAAATTGATCAATGAACTGAATTGGCACAAATACAAAATGTTTAAATTTTAATTGGCAAAAAAAAAGTTTAGAACCGAATTAACATAATTGTAATAGGTTTATGACTTTTTGGTTATTTTCCCCACCTATTACAATACTAGTATTTTGCGATATGGGTATTTATTTATATGGATTATAGAAATTTGAATGAAATTTATTAGTTTGTATACAATTTAAAACATATCATTTTTTTAATGTTTTCCCAAGATGTCCTCGAATTTAAGAGGCATTCGAAAGAATATCAGTTTTCTCTATAGGGCGAGAGAAATCACGAAATATGATGGGATTATTTTCACTGTTAATTAGAGCAAAAAAAGATTACTCTAAAGCAGTTTCAATAAAAAGGACCCTCGTCAATTTTACTGAAACCTCCGCTAATTAGGGTGCGAATGGTAACCATTCTACTCCAGAAATTAAATTCTTGCCAGAAATTGATTTTTGGAATTCTTGCAAGAAATTGATTTATAGAGGAGAAATCTATTTAGTAAAACATGACTAATTCTGCTCTAGAAATTGGTTTCTAGAATAGAAATCTATTTTTATTTTTTTATTTTTTGGGCACCTCAAAAAAATAAATTTCACTCAAAGTGGGGGCCTAAAGGTATTCTAAGTCATTTTGTACAGTTTTGAAATTTTTGATTTTTTTGGGCACCTAAAAAAAATTAAATTTCACTCAAAGTGGGTGTCCAAAGGTATTCTAAACCATTTTGTGAAGTTTTGAAATTTTTTTATATTTTTATTTTTTTGGGCACCTCAAAAAAATTAAATTTCACTCAAAGTGGGTACCCAAAGGTATTCTAAGTCATTTTGTGAAGTTTTAAAATTTTTTATTTTTTTTGGGCACCTAAAAAGAATTAAATTTCACTCAAAGTGGGTACCCAAAGGTATTCTAAACCATTTTTTGTCAGTTTTGAAATTTTTTCATATTTTTATTTTTTTGGGTACCTCAAAAAAAATTAAATTTCACTCATAGTGGGTGCCCAAAGGTATTCTAAGCTATTTTGTGAAGTTTTGAAATTTTTGATATTTTTGGGCACCTAAAAAAAATTAAATTTAATTAAAAGTGGGTGCCTAAAGGTATTCTAAGTCATTTTGTGAAGTTTTGAAATTTTTGATTTTATAATTTTTTTGGGCACCTCAAAAGAATTAAATTTCACTCAAAGTGAGTGCCCGAAGATATTTTAAGTCATTTTGTAAAGTTTTGAAATTTTTAATTTTTTCTATTTTTTGAAAAAAATTCACTAAATTTCCTATTTTCCAGAAATCTAACTTTTTTATTTTCTAGAAATTTTTATGAATTTTTCTGGAATTTTCAATTTTTATGCATTTTCTGAAAAAAAAAATAGTGAGAAAAAGAGAGAAAATAGGGAGAATGCATTCTGGAAGAAAGAAGTTACAAAAAGTAGCTTCTCTTTTTCTTGCCCAAAACTCATTATGTAATCAAGAATGCATTCTAAAATTAAGAATACATTCTAGAATCAAGTATTTTTAACAAATGCATTTTTATTCCAGAATGCAAAAATTGCTCTAAAGTGCATTCTGGAAATTTTTTAACAAACGCATTTCTGTTCCGGAATCCAGTATAAAGCAGAATTTTTACTCCATATTAGATTTCATGCGCGCCCTTAGTTAAGTAATCTGAATAATTTGGGCTAATTGAGTTTCGAGATGGCATGGCACAATTCTCGAATGACTTCAATGCCTCATCTCCACTAATTATGTGGTTAAGTGAAGGTTGGTGGTGAAAGAAACAAATTATTATTCAATGGCTATAGTGGCCTGACTTCTAGAAGATATTCATCGGCCTTATGCCTTCCAATGCATCCAAATGGATCGTTCATAACACATCCTCCAGCTTGAGAAAGCTCATTTCGAAACAGACATCTTTACCCATGAAACTTATCGATAATTTATCAACACTTTCATGGAGCGGTCAATGTTGCAGTAAGTTACTAACTTTTATTTGCATAACTTACCAGCTCGAATTTACTATGAGTGTGTTTGTTTTTATAAGTATGATCTTCATGAAATGATCTTTTAGAATTTCATTCGTTTGGTTCGCTGAAAGTGGTTAAAAACTTTACAGTCGAGGAAAACAATTGTAATTAAAAAAAACGATTACCCTGTGCTAAAGAAAACGAAATTGTTTTCTTAAGCTCATTTCACACACTCTCACACATAACGGAGAACCAATCTCACATGAAGTTTTACGAGCACCAAGAAATTAAGTTTTCTTAGTTATTTGAATGTTTTATTCTTTCGGCATCTTTTTTTAGGTTGCTTTATTTTGATAACAAAAAAATTTCAAAAGTTATACTTCATATATTAGTAATGTCTTAGATAAAGATTTTGATATCACCTAAGTATCTTACATTAGGAGCAAAATATAAATACAATGGAGAGAATAATTTTTTAAAGTAAGATCTAATCATCAAAAAAGAAATTCGTCTCACTTTCAAATGCACCACCAAACAACTTAAAACTAGTCATTTTTATTGAATTGATTTTCACGGAAAATGTGTTTTTCCACTAAAAAGCTTTCCGTGAGACAAACACACCCTAACTCTTATATGAAATTACCAACCTAAATTAGAATGATGTAGCAAATTTTGCCAAAGTAAATTACTGAGTTATCAACTCTCATTTGAGTTACTTATCATCGTTTAATTTTTTTTTAGTTATCAATTTATTTGTTGAGTTACTAACTTTAATACGCATTGGTTAGCAATCCCTTACATTAATTTACTAACTCTTTTTAGAGATTATCAATCTAAATTCAAGTGAATCGCTGACTTTTTTCTCATTAAATAATCATATAGTATTGGATTACCAACATTCATTTAAGTTGCTTATTGATATATAATTTGTTCCATAATCTACCAACAAGTTATTAGAAATCAGGTGATTGGCAACTTTTTTTATCAGTAGTTTTTTGACATGTACCGACTCTTTCAGAATCTACCGGCGCGAAAAATAAATCAAAGTAAAGGAATGATTGGAACAGTAGAATTGGCCCATTATACTAGATAAATACACACTTGAAGTTCAGGAAGAAAGAAAAAAAAAAAAAAAACCAAATACACACTTGAAATAAAACCGTATACATGTTGTGTAATCAACCTTTGGAGCGTCTGCTAGTTCACAACTCTGCAACTCCTCCTAATCTCGCCCTGGCTCCCGGTGAGAGTCTCGATCGATCCCATCTTCACCATTGCCGCTGCGAACTTGTTAGCCCATGCTCCGCCATTATGTGCGTTCTTCCTCACGATAGTAGCCGTCGAAGAGCTTTTGAAAAGCGTCTGATCGGAAGTCAATAGGCCCCGGTGGTTCTTCAAATTAGTGTAGTACTTGTTGTCGAGCCTGTTGGGTGTGACAATGTCCAAGGGGGCTGTCGGATCGCTTGCGCCTCCATTGTTCGGACACTTCGCTTTCAGTCCATGGGCGAACTTGGGGTCCATGGAAGGGTCTTGCTTGTGCGTGTTATTGAAGGAGTACAAGCGGTTCGAGAAGGAGGAACAATGCGAGACCCCGATCGAATGCGCACCGGATAGTGTCACCATCTCGTCCAGAGAGAGGCCTTTTCTTGCGAAATTGGCTTCTAATTGTTGCGCATTGAAGAAGAAAGGAGGAAGATTCAGGGAGGGCTCGTCTCTGAGTGAGACTAGCCCATCACGGCGGCCGGCCGGGACTGCATAGTCAATGCTGCCAAGCTTGTAGGTGCTGTCACGGGCCGCGAACGCGAGAATATCGGCACAAGAGACCGTCTGGGGGCATAAATACTCTAGCTCGGCCTTCGCCTCGTCAATGACTTCAAAACCTCGTAAGCTCGGGTTGTTCGCGGGATGTTCCTTCTCTGATGGGTTGCCTGGGGTCGAATCCAGCAAGATCGAAGCGTCACAACCCTATTAATGGATCAAAAAATACGAAAATCATCAGGATAGCTGAAATGCATCTGCCTGAGGAACGCAGACTATTATGTTACTATTACGTTAGACTATTGTCAGTCTCATGGACCTGTGATAGAAGTGTGAAACGTACTCTATACCCACATCTAGCTATTATGCTTTGTAATAACAAAATATCAAAGGGACGCTTTTTTGCTAGGAAAAGCCTTTCGTCACTACTAATAGAATTCAAGATTGTTACTACTACTTCAGAAATGAGGTGAGAAGTGTTTGCATACCTGAACAAAGCAATCATGGAAGTGCAGTCTAATAAGCCCAGCGCCAATGCCGGGATTTCTGGCCACCGCCTTGTCCACGGCTTTTCGAACGATGGACTCCGTAGACGGGCAAGTGTAGCGGTAGAATCCCACTTGGAGAGTTGCCGAACCTGAGTTCAGCATGGTGATGAGCAAGAAAATGACACGGAAGCTGAAAGAGGTTTCCATAGTTTTCATTTCAAAAGATTAACCAGGATAGAAGTCGACAAAAGGGTATTATGTACCGGCAAACCGGGGAGAATATCGTATGCAAAATCGCTTGAGAGCGAGAGTTTGAAAGAAGATGGTAATGATATGAAGGTGGAGAGAAACCGAGTGGGTGATGGAGAGAAGATGAAATGCGAAACGGGGCTTTTATAGATCGGCATTGGAGGTGATAACAATCACATTAAGATAATATTGAGGTCGGTTTTGTTTGATTCGTAAGAGAAAGCGTGTCTTGCAGCTGTGCTTTTGCAGGCACTTATGAGAAGAAGAAGAAGAAAACGAAGGAAGCTACAACATGCAGATGGACGAGTGTGGACTTTTTGAACGGTTCTTCGTGAGCTGGTCTTCAGGGGAAGAAAAAAACAAAGATCTCTCCTTATAGTATTGCAAGGGAAAGCATGTGGCTGTGATCTTCACGGGAAAATTAAAAAAAAAAAATATGTGATCAATTCAGTTCTAAATTTTTTAATTTTATTAATATAATTTTAAATATTTTGATGATTGGTTAGTTTGGTCCCAAGCCTTTTGATGAATTGCCAATATAGTCTCCCTAATCAATTATGGTTGAAAATCGCTGACGTGGCGGTTGTGCCACATAGGATAGCCGATGTTCACGTCAGCGATTTCCAATCAAAATCAACCGAAATGATTATATTGGTAGATTGTCAAAAAGTTAAAGACTAAACTGACATAATTGAAAAGTTTGTGATTGAATCGATTGCCGTCCGATAGATTCATGATTTTTTGAACAATACGCTTATAAAAAGGGAGATCGTCGAGCAATACGCTTTCAAATGCGTCCGTGCGCAAATGAAGAGGCTTGAGGTGCTCCCGTTCTCTTATTAGGACGAGAAAAACAATGGAAAACAATGTCAAATTGAAGAAATTTAACCAGCCCTACAAAATGAAAAGGACGAAAAGGAAAATGAGCACACATCTTCACGTGATATGACCAGAATACTACCATTAGGGAACGCTCAGTAAAAGCGTCGGCCGAATTCAACTTCGGACATGACAAGTTTTTAACCCGGGGCAGTGCATACTGACGTCGATTTGGCCACGCCAATGGCCTCTATGCGGGTGTATTCCACGACCGCCGCCGCTGCCGCCGCGTCGCATGATCGTCCGAGCTCGATGAGGACGCCGGGCCCTTACCGGTGCATGGGCAACACTCCCACTGCAGTCACTGCCGCCGCCGTCCCCACCTCCTCTGCCTTTATTTTCCTCTCTCTCTCTAAGGTTTGCTGTTTTTAATTAATTTTCTTCCTTTCTTTCTTCTGAATTTCATGCATTAATTTGTAACTTTAGGACGAGGATAACTTTTTGATTAGGGCAAAATTGTGCGCATGAGATTCACCCGCTATGATCGATCGATTTTTCATCCGCGATAAGCTCAAGGGGCTTGTTGAGACAAAGTTGTCGCAATTAAGAGTGTTAATGGAACAAAATCCAATGAAAAGGAATTTTGAGAAATTGACATCACTTGAGGAGCATCTTTGAAATTATTTCCAAAATAGAATTGAAGTGTGCCATCTTAACTGATCGGAGAGACCTAGCCGTTACATGTGACATAGCTGGTGGGAACATTGGAGGAGCACCCATTTCTTTGCCATGGATATCACTAGATCGAGTTCTCTGTTTGAGGAGAAGATCTATTGACGGAGAATGAGTTGAGATGAACAGACAGCGGCGCCGGCGGCGACCAAAGTCATAATATTAATAAAAAAAAAAAAGAGAGTAAAAAATGGAATAGTAATTTCGTTATGGATTAATGGTTGTATATAAGAGAGAGATGGTATAATTATAAAGACAACAATTGCCCCCCCCTTTTTTTTTGGTAGAAGACAAGAATTCATTTATGGGCAAAATTGGGCAATTTTCAACCTAGATCATTAATATATAAAAGCTACTAATTTGTACTCCAATCAGAAATTTAAAATTTATAAAAACATATGTATGTCTAGAGGAAATGAGAGTAGAAGGAAAAAAAAAAGGGAATTCGAAACTAGGAAATGACGAGATTAGTTGTAGTTAGTTATATTCCATGTATTTGATATTTGTCTTTTGAAATTTTAACATTTCGATTTTTATATAGGTATAGCTTTTTCAAGGGCTAATTCCCAAAAATACCCCAAATTATAGGTCTAATTCCAATTCGTCCCCAAAATTTTTTTGTCTAAAAAAAAATCTCTAACTATTACTTTAGTCCAAAATCTACCCACGTGTCCAGTAATTGCCATTGATTCCGTCAAGATTATCAATGTAAGAATATATATGGCCTTTTACAAGTTTTGATGAAGATGCGAGTTCTGATAATATTGAACTTCTAACTAGCTCTAATGTTGATAATCTTGAAAAAAGTAATGGCAATATTTGGATGAGTGGGTAGATTGGGATTAGAATGAAAGTTGGGAATTTTTTTTTAGATGAAGAAAAATTCAAAGCAAAATTAAGATTGGATCTAAAGTGGGGTTTTTTTTAGGGAATTAGGCTCATTTTTTATTGTTGAGATGAAAGGGTATTTCGAAAAGGAAAAGATAGAAATAGCCATTTCCTTTCTATAGGGAAAATTACCAAAAAAGTTATGAATTTGTTAAACATTTTTTTGCCAATTCAGTCCTAAATTTTTTACATTTTTTGCCAATTCAATTCATTCGGACAATTTTAGCCGGAAATCCCTTATGTGGACTCGATCGTTCTACGTGTCATGACCAACACTAGCATGTACATTTTCAATAATATTTTAGTATAATTTTATTTAATTTAATTTTTTTCTTTTCTTTCCTTTTTTTTTTCCCAACAACCAACTATGGGCTGGGACGCCCTCGCCTGTGGCCCTTGCTGGCCCACAATTGGGAGTTTGGGAAAAAATGTCATGCCCAAATCCTTGAGCTCGCGACAACCCTTGTTCACTTAGGTCAATTAAATGCGATATCCCATGACTTGTCGTCGACCTTTCATTTTATCTTTCAATTACGCATGCGGAAGCGACAATAATCACCAAGTCATAACTGTAAACAGCAGGGATAGTAATAACAATCAACAATAGTCATGCCAAAACGTCATTTTATTTAATTACTAGATTAATCTCAAGGAAACACATTTACAAGCCCTTCAATGACACATTTCCTTATGAGCCTACCAAAAAGATACTAGGCTGGAGGTTAATCTACTCCTTTCAAAAGTGGGTCAACCAAAAAGAATCGATCCTAGACATGTCCCGCAAGGACTATCAGGATCCTTCACTGACCCGTAAGGTGGGTCAATATCCATAGGATCCCAGACCTCCTACCTAAAGCTCCCATCTGGAGGACCATCAAAACCTCTTAGAGGGCCGAACAGGTCTTCGCCCTTACGGATGAACCATGCCTGGAACCGATGAGGGACCCACATAGTTAGACCCTCATCCATCCACATAGTAGACAGGTGGCGCTCAAAAAGATGCGACTTACTAGGAAAACAATAGGTAGCGATAGTAATAATATTGTTCATATCCTACAGTACCCTAAACCACATCGTGTGGCTCACCATGCTAAGACCCTGGAAAACAGTTAACGACAACAAATGAGATATAAATCTCAGTAAGTTAACAATCTAAATCTCATTTAGGAAGTTAACTCGTCTCGGATGCACTTGAAACATGCAACAATATAATAATGGCAGATCAATAGCAATGCAACCCTTTGCTTTGCTTTAGTTATGCACAGTGTCAAGCAATTCGGCACAGCATATACAAACACACCATCAGACAATCGTAGGCATCCTTACCTTATCTTGGCACATGCTCTGCATTTTATAATTATTATGTGCCATAATAATACAATAAGTATATAACGTAACTAGAACACATAAACTTTTCATGCACAATACACCCATACGTGTTTCGATTTTTAAGACTACTCCAAGTCACAGCACAACCCCACGGTTTAACGGTCTACCAACATGATCAACATCTATCGCGGCCACTCAGGCCACGCCCGTCCTCGCACGAGGGTATTTCGGTTTAACCGAGTATTGATCACGGCCGATCATGGCACGCCTAAAATCAATCAGGGGTCTCATCATGGCCATTCAAGACACGCCCGCAATCAGGCGGGGGTTTCATCACAGCCATTCAAGGCACGCCTGCAATCAAACGGGGGTAACAATTTCTCATTATATGATCATGCAAGCACCTAAATCACTTAAGGCAATGTTATTTTTCCTCATTTAGCCAATGCAAACATGGTTGTGCTTACACATCAAAATACTACAACTTTCATGCCTAAAAATGCAGTAATAAATTCACACGTAATTACAGACACACAATTAAACCGTCAAACTTTGCATGCTTTCCTTTTTAAACATCCTTGCCCTGTTTAACTTATAAAACTTGACATATAAACCCTATACCTCGGGGTTTACTATTTATATGTCCACAAAAATCCTTCTAAAAATTAAATAACAAGGTTTCACATAGGGCAATTATTATTCAGGGTAAAGCAGACATTTAACAATATAAAATGAGCATAATTCAACACTTAACTTAAGTAGAAAACACCTATGTAAAATTCACTTATCACCCTAATTACGATAACTTATCGTCCAATTAGTGATAACCTATCACCCCTTGGTGATAGCTTATCACTCAAATATCAATAGCTTATCACCTAATTGGTGATAACTTATTACTCAAATTATGATAGCTTATCACCCTTTTTTCAATAGCTTATTGTCCTTTTGACAATAGCTCACCACCTTTTTGTTGATAACTTATCTTCCTTTATGATTGCTTATCATCATTTCCTCGATAGCCTATCGCCTATTTGGCGATAGCTTATCACCAAAACATCGATAGCTTATTGCCTAATTAGCGATAGCTTATCATCCAACTTTCTGATAACTTATCATTAATTGATAAACTATCAACTAATTAATCACCATTAATCATTAACCACCTAATTAACTTAATATAAACTAATCTTAACAAAGTTTAACATACTAATCAAAGGATTAGAGCGTGAACTCATCCGTTAACGATTCCGACAACACGAGCATGATAGCGGCGGCGAGGGCTATGCGTGGCTCGGTCCAAAAACGACACAAGGTGGCGACAATGGTTGGACAATAGCTCAGTAGATTCTGTGGGGCTGATTTGGGCTTGCAGTGAAGGCGAATTGGCGACGAAAGCGGCTCGGACAAGCGATCACGGTGCTCAGCGGGCAGTGGCGATGGCTTCACGACTGCAAAATAGCAGCCAAGGGGAGCTATTCTACTAGTGGCTGAAGGAGGAAGAGAAGAGAGAGAGGGGATGGCAAAATGAGAGAGAGAGAGAGAGAGAGAGAGAGAGAGAGAGAGAGAAGGAAATGAGAGGCAAGAGAGAGAGTTTGGGGAGATATTATGTCTTCCCCAAAGTCTTCATCATCAATGCAATTGCCCCCAAAGTCTTCTACACCAATACTTATCCTATCTTTGTCTCTTTGTTTAATAATGCAAAAAGAGTAAATGGTCATTTCACAAAGTATAGTATAAAATACTATACACGTATATGAACTAAAATTTTGTACAGGCTCGTATAAATCTAGTTCAGGCTTAAAAGGATAAAGAATGGGCTTGAAAAGTTCACGAGCTCAAATTGGGCTTGAATTAGTTATTGAGCTTGAAAATGGTAAAGTGGGCTTAGTGGGCCTCATTAGGCCCACTTGGACTTGTTTTGGGCCCAAGTGGCTAAAGCATACATTGGGCGTGAGGCCCAATGGGGCCTTCGCTCGGCCCACTCCGTTGTGGGCTCCAATTTTTGGCTTAAATTTTTTTTTTTCGAGAATTTCAAGCGAACCAATAAATCGAAGGATTAATGAGGCGACGTCCAATAGGTTAGTCTTGAAATCTTTGAAAATTCGATGCCCAAATTTGAATTCTAATTTATGATCAAAATCGATCAATTGCAACTTTAGTATATCTTAAACTAATGAACGGCTTTTAAGAGTTATGCGTGTTTGACCCGTGATTGATTTGATATCAAACCATGTTTAAGCTTTCTCGAGTCATGAGTGACCTCGGCTGTCATGTAATTGCGATGGGTCAATAACTAATTCAGAAGTACATGATCATTATGAATCAGTTTCAAGTTGTTTGCAATCCATATAATGGTTAGGTGGAATCATCTACAATCCAATTATATATTATTGGCGAATCATTCTATAACCGTTCCTTGATCGGTCTATAATGACTCAAAATTGTCTCTTGTCAATCCTTATAGTTGAATCGTCAATCTATGGTTGAGTTCTCATATCGTGTATACTTAATTCCTTAACAGTCTCTCTCTATTGGTTAGTCTTCTTACGAGTAATCAATTCAGAGCGAGATTTAACTAACAGTGCATCAATGAAATAATCATTTCATATATTTCAAAAAGGGTTGAATTTCCAGATATCACCAAAAAAAGACCAAAAATAAAAGAAAGGAAAAATAAATAACAAATTTTTAAAAAATATTAAAAATATTATTAAAAGAATATCTACATCAGCGCTAGCTTTGTTACATAAAATAGTCGATGTCTACGTTAGCGATTTTCGGATAAAATTGGCTGGATGAACTCAATTGTTAAAACGTGAAAATATTTATGACTCAATTAACAAAAAAAAATAACAAAAAAAGTTTATGACCGAATTAACATAATTACAATGGGTTTAGGACTATTTTGATAATTCTCCCCCTTTCTGTCACTGTAGATTAAGATAGGTTGATGCATTATCCGGCAAAAAAAAAAAAACATGTTTTTTAAGACAAATATGGATTATTTAGGTTACAATTCTTGTTCGTGTTTTATATTTATTTTGTAGGTTTTTCTTTTCTCTTATCTTTTTTTTTTCTTTTAATATATTTATTTTCTTTTTTCTTTTTATGGCTTTTCATTTTATCATATGACGTTTCCGACTTCCCTCGCTCCATTTCAGCTCCCCCTTTAGGGCACGCTTCTTCGTTCCACCCCTCTCACTCTCTCTGTCCCCTCACCTCCCCTCCCCTCCCTCGCGAATTCTCTCCTCCTCCCTCCTCCCCCCTCCTCCGCCTGCATCGGCAAATCGGCGGTGGCCGGAGACGACGGGGCCGCCGACGCCATCTTCGCCTCCTCCTCCTCCTCCGCCGCCGCAGCAACGAGTCCCGGAGAACGGTGAGCCGCTCTCCCCCCCCCACTCTCTCTCTCTCTCTCTCTCTCTCTGACGATTCTCGCTCTGTTGTTCTCCGTTGCCTCCCCCCCGCCTGCGATTGGGAGTGGGTTCGATTCTTCGCTCGATCGACCAGAGCCGTCGGTCGTCGATCGCGTTCGCGTTTCGCCGTTCCTTCGATTTTCTTCCCTGTTGTAGCTCGTTTCGTGTCGTTTCCGGTGGTGCTAGGGTTTGCTTGAATGGGAGATTTGGCCGGATTTTGACCGCCGGGGGAGATATTTCTTAGTGTCGATTGACTGCTGTTGTTGCTTGGAGGGGAAGAAAGAAGGTCCTCCGGACGATTTACTTAGTGTCGTCGGGTAGGGTGGCTGTCTTGAGGACCGACGAGTGTAATCGCGGAGCAGCCTGGTTTGGCATCGATTTCTGGGGATTGTTTGCTCTTTGACAAGTAGGATTATTATGTTGACGGAGTGGAAGGCGTGTTTATCTGAATATGCTGGAGGAATATGTGGAAGATAATGCGGGGAGAAACGGACTGTCTGGAGCTGACTAACAAGTTCGGGCTTGTTTTTGTTTGAAAATTATGTTGGAGCAGTAGCCGACTTACTATTCCATGGACAAATATCGTCGGTAGTATTTTTGCTCTCAGAAGTTGTGGCCTCGCGGTTGAATTTTTATGTGCCTGCGATCTTAATCTTTCGTTCAATTAAACCATGCGAAGGGATGTAGATAAGTTGAGGTGCCACTTTAACTATAGCCTTGACTTCTTGATCTGTTCCATAATGTAGCAAAGCAGTGGCTGCCTGTCTGCCCGTGGATCTACAAATCGCTCATCTAGTGATTGAAAATGTGCTAGATCTGACTTGGGCTATGCCCGCCACTTGCGTCACATCAGGTTGGACGGTTACGCCCATTAGATTACACTTAATGAACTATTGCCAAATGTGTGTTAATTTTGTGGGGATATTTTGGACTTTGTAAAGAAGAGACAAAATTTACATCTAAACTCTCCTTTAAAAGATAGTATGGATGTAGATAGTTGTAGATTTGTATCTGTTTATGCTTTTTTAATTGCCATAAAATTGTTGACGTCATGACTATTTATTTATTACTGTAAAAGGCAGTTTGCATTAGCCTCGATACTGTTTCTTATTTGAGAAGGATTAACATGGGAAATAAAAAGGGAGAGTAGATCGGAATTTGTGACGAATAATTTCTTTGCATGCAACACAAAAAATCCTTTGAAATACAGTGCCATGAGCCTGCTGACGTTATGGATATATTGGCTCTAGATGTTTCAATCTCTAGACACTTGGATAAACCTGGACTCTCTTCTGCCATGAGTTTATTTTCACGTTTGATAAGGAAAATATCAGCTCGACTAAGAATTTTCTTCCTACACGTCCTGTGTTGTATGTCCGATTACTATGGAAAATAAGAAACTTTTATTGCTTTGTGTTGATTTGTATTTCATTTGCCTCTTATCAGGCAGGTGTTAAGTGCGGTGTTTGTAAATGGGCGATCATCGAAGTGGAAATGGTCAAAACGTTAATGGAAAGGCTGCAGCAGCTGGACCTGCATATAAGATTCAGTTGGACAATTTTGCCAAGCGTTTGAAGACTCTTTATACTCACTGGAATGACCATAGGAATGACTTGTGGGGTTCTTCTGACGTTCTTGCAATAGCTGCGCCTCCTAATTCAGAGGACCTTCGGTATCTCAAATCTTCAGCTTTAAACATGTGGTTGATGGGTTATGAGTTCCCAGAGACTATAATGGTTTTCATGAAGAAGCAGATACACTTTTTATGCAGCCAAAAGAAGGCAGATGTACTTAGACCTGTCGAAAAAACTGCCAAGGAAGCTGTGGGAGCTGAAGTTGTGATTCATGTGAAGGCGAGAAGTGATGATGGGACTGCACTAATGGAGGCAATTTTCAGTGCCATCCACTCTCTTTCCAAGGCAGATGGTCAACAAGTACCTGTTGTCGGGTATATAGCAAGAGAGGTTCCTGAAGGTAAGCTTTTGGAGGCATGGGCTGAAAAGCTTAAGACTGCTGACTTTCAGCTTAGCGATGTGACCAATGGGTTGTCTGACTTGTTTGCTGTCAAGGATGACTCTGAGCTTTTAAATGTGAAAAAGGCAGCACATCTGACGGCTAATGTGTTGAAGAATTATGTGGTTCCAAAACTAGAGAATGTTATTGATGAGGAGAAGAAAGTGACTCATTCATCCTTGATGGATGAAACTGAGAAAGCCATATTGGATCCATCTAGAGCTAAGGTAAAGCTGAAGGTAGATAGCATTGATATTTGCTATCCTCCTATTTTCCAGAGTGGAGGAGAGTTTGATCTTAGGCCCAGTGCAGCCAGCAACGACGAATTGCTGTATTATGACTCTGCAAGCGTGATTATATGCGCAGTTGGGTCTCGTTATAACAGTTACTGCTCTAATTGTGCAAGGACATTCTTGATTGATGCCAATCCCCTGCAGAGTAAAGCATATGAAGTGCTTCTAAAGGCCCATGAAGCAGCAATTAGCATGTTGAAGTCTGGGAACAAGCTCAATGCAGCCTATCAGGCAGCATTTTCAGTAGTTGAGAAGGATGCTCCTGAACTACTACCAAACTTGACGAAGTCAGCTGGGACAGGAATGGGTCTTGAATTTCGGGAGTCTGGGTTGAACATTAATGCCAAAAATGAGAGAATTGTCAAAGAAAACATGGTGTTTAATGTATCGCTTGGTTTCCAGAATTTGCAGAACCAGACAAGCAACCCAAAGAATCAAAATTTCTCTATGCTGCTTGCTGATACTGTCATTGTTGGAAAAGAAAAATCAGATGTTGCCACTCATATGAGTTCTAAAGCTGTGAAGGACGTGGCTTACTCGTTCAATGAGGATGAGGAAGAAGAGGAAAGGCCAAAAGCCAAACCTGAGGCTAATGGTGTGGACGCATTCACATCCAAGACAACGCTCAGGTCAGACAACCAGGAATCAAAGGAGGAGCTTAGAAGGCAGCACCAGGCAGAATTGGCTCGTCAAAAAAATGAGGAAACTGCACGGCGGCTTGCTGGTGGACGCTCCGGGGCTGGAGACAACAGAAATGCTGCCAAGACTTCAACGGACCTTGTTGCTTATAAGAGTGTGAATGATTTACCACCTCCTAGAGATTCCATGATTCAGGTTGACCAGAAGAATGAAGCTGTTCTTTTGCCTATATATGGGAGTATGGTCCCGTTCCACGTCGCAACCATAAGGACAGTCTCAAGCCAGCAGGACACCAATCGCAACTGCTACATTCGGATTATTTTTAATGTCCCTGGGACTCCGTTCAATCCTCATGACAGCAACACATCAAAGTTCCAGGGTGCTATTTATTTGAAGGAGGTAGCCTTCCGTTCCAAGGACTCCAGGCACATAAGCGAAGTCGTGCAGCAAATAAAAGCTCTTAGACGACAAGTTATGGCTAGAGAGTCTGAGAGAGCTGAAAGGGCAACTTTAGTTACTCAAGAGAAACTCCAACTTGCAGGGAACAGAATGAAGCCTATAAAGTTGTCTGACCTTTGGATCCGTCCAGCTTTTGGAGGTCGTGGAAGAAAGATACCTGGTACACTTGAGGCTCATGTTAATGGTTTTCGGTATTCTACCACCAGGCAGGATGAGCGTGTAGACATCATGTTTGGGAATATTAAACATGCGTTTTTCCAGCCGGCAGAGAAGGAGATGATAACCCTTTTGCATTTTCACCTGCACAATCATATAATGGTTGGTAATCGGAAAACCAAGGATGTGCAGTTCTATGTTGAGGTGATGGATGTGGTCCAAACCTTAGGCGGTGGGAAGAGATCTGCCTATGACCCTGATGAGATTGAAGAGGAGCAACGGGAGAGAGATAGGAAGAACAAGATTAACATGGATTTCCAGAACTTTGTGAACCGAGTAAATGATCACTGGGGCCAGCCCCAGTTTGGTGGGCTGGACCTTGAATTCGATCAGCCTCTTAGAGAGCTTGGCTTTCATGGGGTTCCCTACAAGGCTTCAGCTTTCATTGTTCCAACTTCAACCTGCCTGGTGGAACTAATAGAGACTCCTTTCCTTGTGGTGACACTGAGCGAGATTGAGATTGTGAACTTGGAGAGAGTTGGTCTTGGACAGAAGAACTTTGACATGACTATAGTTTTCAAGGACTTCAAGCGGGATGTACTTAGAATTGATTCCATCCCTTCTACATCTCTCGATGGAATCAAGGAATGGCTTGACACAACAGACATCAAGTACTATGAAAGCAGATTGAATCTGAACTGGCGACAGATATTGAAGACCATAACTGATGATCCACAGAGCTTCATAGATGATGGGGGCTGGGAGTTTTTGAATTTGGAAGTCAGTGACTCAGATAGTGAAAAGTCAGAGGAATCAGACCAAGGTTATGAACCATCTGATGTGCAGTCCGAATCCGATTCGGAAGAAGAAGCCTCTGATAGTGAGTCGTTGGTGGAGTCCGAGGAGGATGACGACCAAGATTCGGAAGAAGATTCAGAGGAAGAGAAGGGGAAGACATGGGAGGAGTTGGAGAGAGAAGCAAGCAATGCAGATAGAGAGAAAGGTGATGAATCTGACAGTGAGGAGGAGAGAAAGAGGAGGAAGATGAAGGCCTTTGGGAAGCGTAGAGCTGGACCCAGCCGTGGCATGCCTAAGCGAGCAAAGATGCGGTAGACGTTATTGGAGCTTTTGCTTAGAATCTTGGTTTTAGCTTTTGCTCAGTCAAGCTCTTTTTGGTTCTCAGCTCGTCCTGTCTTCTGTAAAATGCAGTTTGACTAACATATTATGAATGGCTTAGGTTTGATCATCGAGATGCATCGTTAGTTTTTATTTGGGCTTCTGCATGCAGTTAAGCGTCTGTTATGAGCGCATGTGAATGATACTGCTTAGAAAAGTAAACTATCTTCAATGTCAATGATTAAGGAGAAATCTCTCTATTCTCTCGACTGTTTAATTATATTTTAACTGATTGTGTGAGTGCTGCTTTTGCTTCCCACCCTTCCACCTATTTGTTGATTCGTGTTGTCCATGCTGTTGGGCATAGTTAGTGCATGGTGACATATTCGTTTTCAAGGACCCTCTCTTCAACGTTCTTTTGAAGAAGCATGTACGTATGTGGTGGCGGTGGAGCAGGAGGTTGAACCGATATAATCTATACAGCCAAGCAGGTCAATTTGCGAGTGATCGGAGCGGCTAATGAGGTCTTCTGTGAGAGAACTTGGAGGAGTCGGACAAACTTTATTCGATTGTTGATGATCGCCGTTTCAAATTGCAAACTGAAACTGCCACCTTGTGCTGGTGGTGGATGGCAGCTTTTGTACTTGAACTTAGTCGAGAGCTCAGTTTTGGCGTGCTTGGTATAATGGAATAATGGAGACCATCAAAGAGAGTGGCCGCCATTGCGTGCCTGATCGTGGCGTGTTATGATAGCATGGTTCTATAGGGAATGCAGACTTCTGGAATTGAAGCAATAGTGACTCCTAATTGACTCATGTCCATGATACGAGTCCTTTATTTTTTCAAAAACAATAGCTTATGTTTAATCGACTTCGTGAGTTTTCTTTTCTTGCACATTGTAAATACATTAGAAACCGCACCGTGCTTAAGTGAACTTTTTTACACGTTTACAGTAGGAATGGGGTCGATCAGCCCAGCTACTGGATGTTTTGTAAAGATGGGGTTACTTTAGGTATGACTTCTTAGATTCACGTTTGAGCAGAGTTGAGGGACGGTTGAGAGAATTCTCATGCTAACAAACTGATTTTTTCTCTCTTCTTTTTTCCTTTTCGGAACGATATCTACACATTTTAGGTTCATCACAAGCACTAGTACTTCATCACTGTCTGATGGGATGTATGGCTTGTTCGCAGCACCAGTTGCTCGATTAGATAACGAGGGAGCAACGAGATTTAGAAAACCCACACGAGAGCCGAATGACTTTCACTGATGTATGTATACTACTGTACAGTGCCCACAAGAAAAGATGTAAAAGTGTACTGAATCCTTAGCTACACAATGACCCAACAGATGAAGTAGAAGGTCTAGGATGACGAGGCAGAGCTGGCTCGTGACACCCTCCGAGTCTTGAGAGCGATCGAGTCAATCACATCTTCAGGAGTCCCACACATCAACGCGTGCCTCTGCCAATGCACCTTCCCTTTCCTCCCTAATTTGCTACCATCATTACTTTTGTCTTTCTGATGTTGATGATGATGAGCTCTGGCTCTAGAATAACCATCCCTTTCATGCCGACGGTATTCTATGAACTGGTCCGATTGCCTGCATATAGCTTCTGTTTAATATGAGTCGAGCAGAGAATTCTCCTTATGGATTCCTTGGTCATGTCCCTGAGCCTCAGTGGCGTCAGGCTTGGATTCGGCCATCTTCATGGCTTCCAGCTTGTAACAAGACAGTTTAGGACTAGGACTCGGACTTGATGCCGTCTCACAATCTTTGCAGATAGGCTTCTGCTCCGACCTGGACCGATGCAAGTACCAAGCCCTTGCACCTTCTTTGACTGCATCCATACCATCATCATCAATTTCTCTTGCTCTACTACTGACTCCATACGAATCGCAACGCTAATGGACAAGAGTGTTAGTTTAGCTAGGAACGAAGGCGACGGCAAGTAATGGAAGATGTTGGAATGTGCTTCTACAATTTGATAAAGGCTTCGCAACTCTTCCTTTTACCCATGAAAAGGTAATAGAATATTGCTCACACCTAATCGTGAATGTCCTTTCTGTTTTTGTTGTCTGCATTCAACCGATAGGCTGCTTCATTGGCGTTGGCCAGGTAGGTATTCATGAGCATTAGGTGAGATTTGGCGTTTTGGGACTATTCCCTCGTGCTGAAACTTCTCTCCTCCTGACGTGCACATTTGATTTAGATTAATCAATCCTGATCCGAATCGTCATTTTCATTGCAATTCCTTGCACGGTCTTCGCCTTCTTCAGCCCACAAACTCGTTTAGAAAACGCGGATCCAAGCCCTTTGTTTGTTTGCTTTCTATAATTATAAGCCTCTCTTTTGTCAGTCCTGATTAAGATACAATATTGCAATTTGCTGATACAGCTTGTTGCAAACCACTACACGTCGGACTACCAACACGGGGTTACATCAAATTTTACGTAGTCCAACGCGGACAGACTAGAGAAGCACATTGATCCATGTTGCGTATGTTCCACGTCCTGTCGATTGCATTCCTTGTGTGCTGTTGCGAGTTTTCTAGGCATTATTGTGGTATGCACTCGAGGTAAATTGTTAGGACACACAGGAGAAATGCTTTGTCCATGAATACAAAGCTACCTTAAAGTCTGTTCAGGTAGGGTTCTACCTAGATCAGGAATTAGCAAAAGACGAGTCATGCGTTGCGGACCATAAAGATCTCATGCTTTTTTGGCATCTCCAAACACATTTCTTTCTTACTAAACCTTTCGATATACATCTAGTTCCGCAAGCCATGGATTCTTTCTTACTAAACCTTTCGATATACATCTACTTCCGCAAGCCATGACAATCCATGCAACTGCATCGATATAGCAATAAAAACAAGCACCATCTCCATTCCCGACTGCAACGTTACTAACCGGGATCAAACATCTTGAATGGAAGAATCCAGACCCGACTGAAGTAATGCTTGCAGAGAAGGAATTTCCCCTTTTATTGTAAATGAAGCAGACGTGCCTTAAGCATAACGCTTTCTTCATTTTGTACTAGTTGATTACGTAGTGCGCAATGAAGCACGACAGTGTCTTCTGCAATTTACGTTTGTTAATTGCTGATGTCTCTGACTTTGCATGTAACTTCGTCATGTAGGGTTTTCATCCACTGGTGAAGTTGCCTCTGCACAAATCCATTGGAAATGTCAAGGGCGACTATCGCTCTTCTAGTTTGTGGGTACTTCCCGAAATTCAGAAATCTTTGTTGTTGCACGCACACGCAATAAGAGAAGACAACATGAATTTTGAAAGAAGTTGAGCTAACGGGAAGCCAGGCTGGCTGCACTTCTGGCTTTAAATGACATAAACAACAGAAAATACGCATCCAATGAAATCGAGTAAAATCGGAGAAACTTTGCCAAGAACATTAGTCACTTTCCAACAATAAAAGATCAAGCCCTGTCACCATTTATTTTTGACCAACTACAGCAGACTCAAATCAATACTGCAAGGAAGCAATATGCTGATCTTGCTGCATCGCCGATCTGCATACACTCCGAAGAAACCGGCAGATGTTGCAAGAAAATGAAGAAAGAAAAAAGCAAAGCTATTCTACTGGTAGAAACACCCAGCAATGAATACGAAAGGAAATACTCGGAAGAGTCCTGTCGAAAGCAATATTTCCCTTGAACAAGATAGAAACACCGTGACCATTCCCAAGCCGAGAGAAACTCTATGGTTTCCAGGTAATGGTGGTCTCTGCAATCATGGAAGTGACCACATATGGGTCCATGTTGGATGCAGGTCTCCTGTCCTCAAAGTAACCTTTTCCAGCTTTCTCAGTGTCTCTTCCAACTCTGATTGATGCGCCTCTATTTGCAACGCCCTGCCAAAAAACCCAGCATCAATCCACTGATCAATTAAGCATCTAAAGACAGCTAGCTTGCCAATCCGAGTAGCGCTAAGAGAAACAATAACAATGCTAAATGTTTCAATATCAAGGCATTTGATTCTCCTTACCCATAGGAAGGTGTTGATGTCAGCTGTCTCATGGCGCCCGGTGAGACGACGCTCGTTGCCTTCACCATATGCAGCAATGTGTTCCTTGTGCCTCAGTCCAAGCTTCTCTATTGCCTTTTTGATGACTTCATATCCACCGTCGCTCCTCATTGACTTGGTGCTGCAACCCAGCCATAAAATTCAGCAAAGATATGAGCGGTGAGTCTCCTCTGCTTGTGTGCAAGTGCAGAAACGTGTTAATTAGGAAAGCTTAGACAAGAATCGGTGATGTTCTGTTACCTGTAATTTGTGTGAGCACCTGCTCCATTCCAATCTCCCTGGTGATGATAAAAGCCATGTGATGAACCTGAAGTACTCGTACATAAGCATGAACAACAATTAATATGAAGGGCAGTGGACTAACCTGAATAGGCTTGGGATCAAATGAAAGGACAACGCCAGCAATCTCTGTGATCCTCTGGTTACACCACCATGATTAAATAAGCAACCTTCCAATCAAATATTACTACGGCATGATAAGAAATAACGTAGGCTGTAGCATTACCTCCAAAATATAGCGGGCTACCCACAATTCATCTCCAGCTGAGATGCCCACGGAAGGACCAACTTGGAATTCCCACTACACAGGGATAAGATAAGAAAATGGTCAAGAATTGAATATATTATCTAGGAAATAAGAATTGATAATATGTAATGTGACTAATTTCCAGAAGGATATGATTTCTAACCTGGCCCGGCATGACTTCCCCGTTGATGCCGCTGATGTTGATTCCAGCATACAAGCAGGCCTTGTAATGGGAGTCCACGATGTCTCTGCCAAAAGCCTTGTCTGCGCCAATACCACAGTAGTATGGTCCCTGTTGAACCATAATTATTTAGTATAAAAGATCTGAAAGAACTGACGTCACATACAAAACATTGCAGACAAATCTGGTACATCATTATGCATCAATTGAGTAACTCCATGATCTGAATAAACTTGTAGGAAGAGTATAAGATGCGATGCACTTGCTCCCTTCTCTAATTTAAAGGGATGATGGCATATGGCAACAGAGACGGGGTTTAAGCAACTGCAATGATATACCTGAGGACCAGGATAGCCACCGACAGGCCATCCAATTGGCCACTTGACATCTCGCTGCAAGAGGGTGTACTCTTGCTCAATCCCATACCTGTTTTCATGTATTAAATCCATATGTCTGGAAAGTGAGCGAATAGGGAAAGAAATTAGAAATGAAAATGAGAAGGCCAGATGAATGAAATTACCAGGGCTCTTCAGCAACGACATCAGGATGGCTGAATATCTTGGCAGCCGCATGCCTCTTGTTTGTCGGGATTGGCTCTCCAGCTGGAGTATAGGCATCGCACATGACCTAAACCAACATTGTTTCGTTGATAACTATGCTGTAACATCAAATCTAAACTGATAAATGGAGAGCTCATTCCACTAAATAGAAAAAGAACTCACCAGGATATTGTTGCCCCTCCTAAATGGATCCTTGAAAATTGCTTGGGGACTGTACATGTCATTGAATCAATACCAAGACAGGTAAGAAGCCATCGGTATTCAAGAAACACACAAGCTCTAAATAACCATCGCTGATCTGACTAAATATATAGCAAACAAGAGGAGACTTATGGCTTTAAACAAAAATCCATGTGGGGAAATGGCACAAACACTTACTATAGGATCACTTCACTATCTTCCCCAGGGGCTTGATTAGTGCTTGAGCCGTCGTAGTTCCACTTGGGAAGCTTTGATGGATTGCTGACAGGGCCATTAAGAGTCTATGGATATATTGAAAGAGGAGCCCACGTCAGGTTTCCGGAAATGAACATATTTACGAGCTACTGAACAACCGATTGCTCGATCATCTAAAGAGAGAGAGACTCACCCTTGCTTTGCTTCTGAGGTCCATGCCGGATCCCCCGATCCTTTTCAAAATAGCCAAAAACATAAAGCATCATCAGATACAGAAAAAGACACGAGTTTGAAACTTAATGAACAAAACCTGAGGTAAGTCTTTGTCAGAGTTCGAGCCTAAAACGAAAGCATCAAATCACTATCTTTCGGCACAAATCCGTTTAAAAGGGGAAAAAAGAGAGAGGTCACAGAGGAAACCCCATGAGCAGAGCAACCCCAAGGATTGCTCTGTTCTTGCGGCTAAAAGAACAAACAGTCAGCCTGCAAAGAAAACAGAGATCAAGTCTGACTGTATCTGAAAGAACCACTCGGCTTAAACACATTAATTTCTGGGTCTCACCGATCAAGGGCAACACGGATGCAAAAAATGATTCTCCCTTTTCAAATCCAGTGGGAAAAAGGTCCAAAGAGCACAAAACTAAAGCATCTTAAGACACAAGAAGCCATATTCATGAACAAAAGGAGCTTAGAGTGCAAATATAACAAAACAACATGCCCAAGATCAGGAACTTCAAGAAGATAGAGAAATCAACCCGAACCAAATAGACCAAGAACACCCTTCTTTTGTCTGAGCGGATTTGCACGGAAACAGAATGCAAATATCAGGAATCAAAAACTCGAACAAGCATCCTACAGCCCACAAGTACGCCGCGTTCCACAAAAACACAGCACTCGAGTTCAAGAAACAGAGATCGCGATTCAAAAAAAAAACAAAAAACAGGACCACCGCGTACAGAAACGACCGAAACCCAACACGAGAGCAAAAGGGTAAGACGCCAAGATGGCATGCAGAGAAAACACGAAAATACGAGGAGACCCGGCGCGGGCACGTGGTGCAAAACAGAGGGGATCGGCGAGAAGCGAGGCGAGGGACAGACCATATGTACTCCGCGATCACCTTCTCGGTGGTGTCGGAGAGGTTCAGGTTGACGAGATCTGAAAGCAGCGACATGATCACGGACGACGCGGCAACGAAACGAAGTCCCTCCCTCTCTCCGATCGCCCCTTCTTTCCTCGTTCGATGTACACGACGGAGAGGCGTGAACAGAGGCGAGCTCCGCCGCCGTTTTATATACAGTGCAGGCTGCCGAGTACGAGCTCGAACTGAGAAACTGGAAAATCCACACGTTTGTTATTCTACTTCTTTTTTTTTTTTTTTTTTTTTTTTTTTTTTTTTTTTTTTGTATTTCGGCCAGAAAATTTTTTTCTTTTTTTTGGATGATTCGCTTAAAAAAAACACAAAAGGGCCGTCCAGATTCGTGACGCGAGAGTACAGATTAATAAATTTTTTTTTTATTGTCAGGTGTACTTATTATATCATATATGTACTATGCGAAAAAAGCATATGGAACGAGAATTTCAATGCTCAAATATTTATTTATCCTAACATTCCATAAAATCATCGTCTTTCCTGGTAAAAAGATCGCGATTTCTTACCATCCTAGTCGGCTTTTCTTGTTCAGGTGCGACGTCATGTACTATTCTTAAGGCGTAGCTTATGTATTTGTGGCCACATCAACAATTCCTTTTTAAAATATATTCCAATGAGCTTATTTTTGGAAAAAAAAAAAAAAGGGACGAGATCACTTAAAATGGGAGCATCTATTCACGTAATGTAATAGATAGATAAAAACAGATGGATACATAGACAAATAGATAAGATTCATTAAAATTACTGTTTAATATATATAATGATTTTGCATCAAGGGTGATTTTTGGTAACCCAAATGAACTTCGTAGAAGTCAACTATGCTAAACTGTAATTTGCTACGTTTAATTGCTTTTTGCGAATCTTCTATTGGCATAATACGGTGATAGATTTTATGACGGTTTAATTATAAAAGGACGATGAGATGGAATAAATTGGGATACGTGCAATAGAAATCCTAAACATGTCGTAAAAATGCAATCGAGTTCTAAAACCTGCGATCAAGTTCTAAAACTTGTCAAATTGATGCAACAGAGTTCTTCGGTTAACTCTATCCAACTTGGCTACCCGAAAATGTCAAACGTGGCTTTTTTTAAATATTTTGTCTTTCCTACATGGTAATGACGTGACTAAAATGCAAAATATAAAGTTAAAACGGCATCGTTTTGGTCCATACCTGATTTTTAATACAGTTTTTATTTAAATTAAATTATAAAATAAGCTAAAAAAAAGAACGAAGGAAGAACCAAGCAACAAGGGCAGCCCTCCTTGCCGCATGCCCCTCCATCGTTGGATAGGGCCTGCAACCCTCACCCGATCAAGGTGAATTTAAGGCTTTGAGTGCTAGTCACCACTCACATGCCTTCGAGTGTAGTCCTTATCCATGTTACCACCACCGCTCAAAGGACCATCGGGATGCGGCTGGGCTTGAATGTAAGGCTCCGTTTATTTCTCGAAAATTAAATAATTCGAAAAATAATGTTTAGCAAATGATTACTTATATCGCTTAAAATAATTAGTCAATAAAGAAAATTTCATTATCGATAATAACTTATGTTTAAACATTTTCGTGGATAATGAGAATATTTTTTGTTAATTTATTTTAATAAGCAATAAAAGCAATCATTTTTTAAAAAAACTTTACAAATTATTTATTTTTTACAAAACAAATGAAGCCCAACGCTTGTCTTTTGTTTTGGCTTATACAAGAATTGAGTTGGTGTTCGTTTATAGCCGTTCACTTTTAAACTATTTATTATGCACATGGGCATTAAAGAGCGCATTTTTCAAAACGCATAAACATTTTGACAGAAAGTCATTTAAAGGGATTTGTAATCTTTTTATAAATTTTTTAAATAAATTTAAAAAATAAGTTTATTTTGTTTCGATAATGTCAATAAATTGATTTTGTCTTGTAAAAAAATCAGAAGCCTTATTATGGTCGAGATAAGTATGACTAACAAATTATTTTTTACTTTTCGAGAAAAATACCATTTTCCTATCATTTCTATCTTTATTTTTCTGTCTTCCACGTGCATTAATACTTCAAGCGGCGAACTCGTGTTCGGTGGCTCCATTGAACCTCGTGAAAGAAATAAATTAGAGGTGGATGAGTTTTTGTAATTTCATAAAATTATTTCGATATAATCACAATAGTCCCCCTTATTAAGTAGGGCTAAGATGCTCGTAAACAGATTGCCTCAATCAAAACTAAATGCGATTCAGTTTTTATGATATCGTAAAACTACGAAAGGAAATCCCACTAACGAGAATTGCATACCCGCAATTCCCTAAGGGTTTGGAGAAAACTCTTGGATCTAAATTAGAATCACCTAGTACATCGAACCTTTTATTAAGTATCAAGCTTTTTGGAGTGATTTCGACCTTAAGATAGATACTTTGCGGTTTTCAATATTATTCATATAAATCCTGGTAAATTTATGTCGAACTGATAATAGCCGTTACGACTCGCGAAATATAATCTTGATATGAAATCTTCCGGACCTTAGTGAAAAATATATGGAAATTCAAGAAGTGTTTGCGTGCGAGAGGATGATGGTCTTATCCAAATGTTTAATCAAGTCGGCACTCTTCCTCACAATTCTCTTGGTTGCAGCCTCCTTCTGGGTAAAGGGAAATTCCCTTTTTCCCTAATTGAGGAAAAAAAATTAGGTAAATATTTGACTAATGTCGAGAGAAATTTCCAATAAATAACGACATAAATGGTTCCTGCACTTTGCTTTAAGTGTAACGTGGTTCTTGAACTTTTAATTTGTTCAATGTGATCATAAACTCCATTACAATGTGCAATGTCATCCTTCAACTTTTAAATTACTTGACATAATCTCTGAACTTTTGTTACATGTTCAATTTAGTTCCTAAATTTTATGAAAATGTTTAATGTTGTCATTAATTTAATTTAAGTTCATGAACAATAATGTACATTTTCATGTAATCATTGAACTAAATTAAATATGTATCGAAAGTTCATGAATCATATTAAATAATTTAAAAGTTTCAGACATTACATATTTAGATAAAATTTAGAGATCATATTGAATATTAAAAATTTAAAAATGCTAATCATCTGTGTCATTTTTTTATTATTTATCGATAGGAAAACAATAACGGTTTGGTTTTAAAAAAAAAAAAAAACAGACAGAGACAAGACAAAAAAAAGATGTCCAAAGAAAAAGTTGGCCGTCGCCGATGCAACCGGCCTGACCGGTCCTGCAGAAAGCCGATCGTACGTACGGTGAAGGAGTGTTTGTTAACGGGGGATTTTGTCGGTTGCGGGTTTCTCTCTTTTGTCCTTGTTTGTTTTCTTTTCCTGCAGCTTTGCATCGCATCCATCGCCACAAGTTCGTCGGCATCGAATTGATCAAGAACGAGCTCGCGTCGCTCTGTGTCTCGCCCTCGTCGGCCATTGGTTTGGTCCCGTGTTAGTGCATCGAAACTCCCAATCGGAACAGTCTGTGGGGAGGGCACCCAATGGGTAAGATTTCCTTCTGCAACTTCTGATGGAAACACAGAGGACACGATGCTGCTCTCTTTGATGCCCCATTTCTCTCTGCACGGACGGAAAAGATTTGACGGTTTGAGAGAGAGAGAGAGAGAGAGAGAGAGGGGGAGGGAGAATTTGGACGTACATAATAATTATTCTGCTTTTTTTTTATTTTTTCATTTTCGAAAACGAATTCGAAATAGAAATTCATTTCGTAATGTAATTTTATTTTTTAATTTCTAGAACAAATTTCAATTTCGGAAATATGTTTGAAATAAAAATAAGAAGTAAAAATTTTTTACTTTAAAAAATAAAAACTCTTTTCATTGCTCACATTTGCCACTTGCCAGTCAGTCCCCCGCCAGCCGCCTCCAGCCGCTGTCCTCTGCCTCCACCTGACACTAGTTGCCTCCCGTTGTCAACTGCCGGTCGCCTCCTGTCGTTGGCTACTCGCCGTCTCTTGCCGCCATCCACCCATCGTCCGCCTTCGGTCACCTCTTGCCGCCGCCGCCGCCGCCATTGCCTCCCAACGCCGGTTGCCTTCCACCATTGTCCTCTATTGGTCGCAGTCTGCCTTCCTCCGTTACCACCCACCACCTCCCATTGTCACTCGCCTCCACCGCCCGCCCAAGAGGAAGAAATTTTGTTATATTTCGGGAACAAAAATTTTATATTGTTATCAAAATGTATTTTGGCTCAAAAACTTGTTCAGAAAATAAAAATAGAAAAATTCATAAATTGATTTCTTGAACATAATGATTATTATTTACACCCTTGTAGGGCCAAATACCATAAGAAGTATGCTTGAGTTTGCGCTTATATGTCTGCTTAAATTGAGCTTGAGCTTGAGAAATTAGGCAATCCTAGTTAACAGTTGAATTTTAAAAAAAATATTGTATATGTATATTTTTGAAATATTTTAGTTTAAGAGTAACTCGGATTTGAAATACGACTTATCTGCGCATCGATTTGAGCTCGGAATTGCAAAAGAAAAAATTAGACAAGTTGTGCTCAAAGCACGACAGTTTATTTTATATGCAGTTAATGTAAGTGATAATGTAATTCTTTATGTGAAAAATTCTTAATTAAATAATCCTATATTTTCATGATTTTTTATAATAAGAGGAATGGAGATGTTGTCAGTAGTAGTATACTTGAAAAGAACCATTGTTGAAGAAATAAAAGAAATGAAGAAATTTGATTTCTCTCATTTAACCCACTTTTTATTAAGGTTTTTTATATGATAGAGGATAGAATACAACTGTTCACTATCTTGGATGGAGAGAGGACCGGACTCTATTTATATAGACTATCAATAGGTGCCTTCATTAATTCATTCAATAGATGCCTTTCATCAAAGCCCATTCTTTCTTTATAAGAGTCGCAGCTTTTCATAAAAACTCTAACTTCTCATAGGAATTGCATCTTTTTATAATAGTTTCATCTCTTCATAAGAATGGTAACTTCTCATAAGAATTGCACATTTTTTTATAAGAGTTGCATCTCTTCATAGCCAATACGTTTTATCATTTAAATAGTTATTAAATCATTAATTAATAATATCACATGGGTCACAATTATTCTTACAGTTAAAGTCGGAACTGAGAGGATGTTCACTTCCGTGCTTGTCACGTAGCAATTGTTTTACTGTGCGGCCCAATAACTTTACCAGATATTTGATATGTCATCCTATGCTCCTCTATATTATTTCCAAATAATAGATAAACTCGAGATTTAAGTATCTTCATATGCGTGATGAAATTAAAATTTCTAGATAATTTTAATCCTTCATAGTAAGATTTTATCTATTGTTTAACTTAGCCAAAATTATTAAATTGAACTGAGAATAAAATAAGGATGTACTTTTTTTGAAAAAAAAATCAAACTTACCTTTTTTCTTGCGTTTGTAAAAAATAGTACATGGTACAATTACAGAGAACGCATTTCTCATATGAAGTTTGAGTTAATATTCACTATGTTTAAACCCTACAATAAAAGAATTTGTTTTATTTGAATCATGCATGTTTAAATATTATGTTAGTTTGGACAAAAAAAATTATGATGGTAAAATTAAATGTAATTTGAGAATTTTAGGTCTTCTGAATCAAAATGAAAAAAAATTGATGAAGATAAAGTATCTTAAAATAAATTTTAATTGTTTATATACTATAATAATATGCATATTATATCTTGAATCGTATTAAGTGTACCGATATATCCTTCTTCTATATACATCAATGTATTAGATAGGAAAAACAGGAAATAGATCAGTTTCAAAGCTAAATTACATTTTTTTAGTACAATTAATCAGAGAGAAGTTCTTGACTTTTATCTAATCTTATTTAATCAATTCAAATTTTTGTAATGGAGAATTTCAGCATATGAAAAAATCCACTAAAAGATATATAAAGTAGAAAAATAAAATATACACGCTATTACAAAAATAAAGCAAATTAAAATTATTTTGATATATTTTACCTTAACTAAATTAAAATGAACAAAATCCACTTAATTTAAACAAGAAATCAATGAGTCGTAGCTATTATAAACATAGCTTATTTTGTTTCTTATTACTATTCTTAGGAACCAGTATTCTTATTTTCTTTAATGTTCGTGTATTTACTCTTACTTTGTACATTTACTTATCATCAATTAAGGATAAAGAAAGATAATCTTGAGTTTTAAATTAGTAATTGAAAAATAACGAACTAAAATTTCATCTAAAGAATATAGCAATTGAGAAGCATATCCAAATTCTAAAATCAAAATAAACTTAAATTTGCAAAAAATGCTAATAGTTTTCTAACTTTTTTTTTCCAATTTTTTTTATAATATGTGTAATTAAACTAAATTTCTCCTTTCGAACGTAAAACTTTATAAATATTCCAGTTTTGTATGTTCAACTTTCCTACCATGTTCTTTTTTAGTTTTTATACACAGATATATGTCCAACACATTTATAAGAATAACATAAGTGACAACATTCTCAAGATCATAATCGATGCAAATATATTCGATCTACGTCGATAAAACACATATATTGATGACTGAGAGCATGTCTCCTTCTATGCTAGCTATATGGCACTTCGTTTTGCCTCTACGCTTGCAACATGACAAGACATCTGAAATGGCTTTATCACATCTCTCACGTTCATCCAATAAGTATTGGTTTTATTAATTTGTAATCCCTAAACTGCATTTCTTATTAAGTTTCAAATTTAAAAAGGAAATCAAGATAAAGTATTTGAAATGGATTTTTTTTAAGTTAATATATTAACTGATAATTGCACTTATTGACTTTGCATGAGTTTTGACTAATTCACCAATGAAGATATCACTCAAAACATGATTAGTGGCCCTTGTCGGAAATGGGCAGGATCTGAATATTTGATTCTTAGCCACATATTTTGAAACGAAAATGCGAGAAACTTGCACATCATTATATTTGACATCACAGATTGTCTATTATAATATAAATATTCCACCTGAAAGCAATTTGATTTTATTATATTCTTCAGGGGGGATGAATATTCCACTACCGAAAAGTTCACAATAAATTAATGGGTCACCTAACTAAATGCGATGCCCGGAATCTCTTATTTGGTCAGAATATACAGGAAAAATACTGGGGATGAATATTCCACTACCAAAAATTCACAATAAATTATTGGGGTCACCTAATTAAATGTGATGCCGGAATCTCCTTATACGGTCAGAATATACAGGAAAAATCCTTTTCTTATATTAAATGTCAATGAGTCTTCTGGTTCTTTACAGATGCCAACTAAATAAGGTGACGAATGTAGACAAAAATCGTGGTGTTGATCAATGAATTCATGCGCAGCTTTTGACGTAACTTTATTATTTGCTTTTCAAACTTTATGAATGAGAGATGGAAGTAAACGTAACGCAAGTGGAAACTGAAAAGGAGAAAAAGAAATTTAGATTTGGCGCCGTTGAAAAAGAAAGTACATCACGGTGTTTGCCTTTGTGGGATTACCACCGATTGTTTATAAAATTTAAGCTATTTGATATGAGTGTGATTTACTATAAATAACCTAATGTGATGGACATTATGATATGTTTTATACGATTTTTTTTTAACTATGACAAAACTTATTTGGCGATGCAACCAAAGGTAAGCATATAAATGTTTTTGTACCTTTATTTACGTTTAATTAAAGAGATTGTTATGACTGATTTTGATAAACCAAATCAATAAAATATCAAAAACTGGCAATGAGATTCATGCATAGTCCGCATAAATTCACATACTTTTATGTAGTTTCTACAAGATGATTGACCTTGTCTATTATATTGTTCATCGAAGAGTCTCCTATATGAAATTTATTTTTTTTAATTAAAATTGAAAATTTCCTCCTTCAACTTGATTCGTCATCTAATGGTCCATTTCTTCTCAATGTTTTTGCCCTATTTCTGTAAAGAAAAAATATTAACTGATAACAAAAAATAAGGAAAATTTCTGATTCTTGAATGTAATAGTTTCCAATGTATCGATTCCCTTTTATATTATTCAGAAATGAGAGGAGTTTTTGCTGATAAAAAAAGGGAAATCCTCCCTTTTGCGTTGTGCTGTTAATGCGTCACGATTGAAGAAGACTTCCATTTGCCGATCCGATAGCTTGACGGAGCTTTCTTTTTCATTCGTTCAAATGAATAAAGAAAAACCAAAAGTCTCAGATTCCATTCCACACGTAAACTTTATTTACCAGAGCTCACTAGTTGACCTTCTTTTATACGATAAATGTTACACGTACTTAGAATTTGCTAGAGAGATTTTTCTATGAAGCAATGCTACGTGTATTCAAGAGTTTATTAACAAGTTTTGACCATTTGATATCGCAATTATATATTATATACCTTTTAAAAAAAAAAAACAGGGGGCTCTTCTTAGATCTTGGGATTTGTTACCAGGGTTCCTCACCAAAGAGAGGGGAAGCAAGCTTCCTTACGAGAAACCCTGTGACATGTCCACTTTCATGAAAAGTGACGGGCTCTACAAATGTACACCTTATTTTAACATCCTGAGACCTGCACGCCTCTCATCCCCCACTTTCCTTTGTATCTTTGTCTTATCCAATATGAGATAATACCCTCTAATTGCTTTAAATCCTAGGGATCCCGAGATCCAGATGAGGTCCAAGATGCATATAGTTTAACGTCTTGCCCAGGATGTACAGGCAAACTATTATATACCTTAAAAATACTATTATATATCTTTAATTAGAGGTGGCAATATAGGTTAGAAACCCATTTATTAACTCATTTTTAATGGGCCAAGGTTGAATACGAGTCACTTTTTTTTTTGTCAGAAAATATGGGTCACTTGAAATTTTGAAAGCAAGTCAAAATGGATTTACAACATTAAAGCCTGAGTTTATATGGATCGAACCCATATTCAACCCATTTAAGTTATTAATTTGTAGGTTAAATAGCTTAAGTGAATCGTAACATGTCATTTAAAAAAATTATTTTCTTTTTTAAAAAATCGATTTTTTAATTATTTTTTAATTTCTTTTTCCTTCTTCTTCGGCTAGTCACCAGCTACGCAACAATCGGCGACTGGCCATAGGCGAGCTTGAGCTCGTCCAAATTGCGAGCTCGAACTTGAGCTCGACCGGCGAACTTCGAGCACAAACTTCGAGCTCAAGCTCGTCCAATTCAGCGAGCTTCGAGGTCACCAATCTAGCTGATCTTGCTTGTGGCTAGTTGTTGATTGTTGCCGTGGTCGACCGAAGAAGAAGGAAAAATAAAAATTAAAAAAATAAGATTTTCGATTTAAAAAAATAAAAAAGAAAAAGAAAATAAAGATATATAAATTTTTTTTCAAATTATAAAAAACTGTTTATTAATTTTGTATTGCGTTGAAGCATTTTAGCAATATAAATATTTTAAAAAATTTATGAGAAACAAGTTTTCTTTTAAATTGGATTTTATATTAAAGTTTTTAGAATACGGGTGGAGTATGGGTTGGGTTGGATATAGGTAACTAGATTTGTACTATATGTATATGGATTAAAAAGGGTTAAATGGGTTAATATGGATCGGATCATTTTTGACCCAAACCAAACCCGACCTGACCCACTCGTTTAACATCCCCACCTTCAATCCACAGTAACTAGCTAATTGTTTCGGAAAGGAAAAATTGCTCATGTGATAGAACATACAAAATTACATCCTTCAATTAAATTGCATTCAAAACTATATCATACTTGCTGGGAAAACTCTATGTTTATTTTGAAGATGAAAAAATATTCCTCACGATCTAACATGAGTATTTGAGTGTGCAGACGAAATATACTCGAGATATACAAGTTCATGTGCAAATGATGTTAACACCAGGACGTCTGTGCTAGTAGACAACTTCCATTTTCTACAAATGGAGAATAGGATACTAAGTTCAACGGGACCAAATAGAAGGAGAACATTTTGATAACATGAGTACAAAATATGCTTGGAAGTACCTTAGTGCAAGAGGTTAACGAGTAGGGGATTTGGTAAAATCATCAAATCTAGATGGACTGCATCGTAAAGAAAGTTCATGTTACAAATAGCGTGGGCTATCGGAAAACGAAGACCCAACTCTATATCAATTTGATTCAAATTCAAATTGGTTTTTTGAAGCCAAGTTTTAGTCCGTGAAATCCACATAGAAACGTTCTGGAGAAGTCAGCTAGGGTTTCTCATTTTTACCAAAGTAAAAGAAGTGTTGGGGAAGTCTATACAGACAATTTGGTCTATTTCGAGCAAAGTTCATTAATTACCTCTAGGTGAACATTCTGAGCCAAAAAATAGGCCTTACAACATGTACTTTGACTTACATGAATTCTCCAACATGCCCAAGAAGTTTGGAGGGCTAGATATATGCGTCAAAGCGAGAGTTGAAAGGCGGCCGAGGAGATCAAGCTGCTCTCAAAACTTCCCCTCACTTCTTGTACTTTAAGAAAAACATTGTGATTCTGCTTGTAAATATCTGAGAGTAAACTTTGTCAAAGGCTTCAAGGATTACATTAATGGATTCCTATTTTCTAATTGGGCTATTAAAACTAGGAGGCTTGAGTAGGCCGAGTAGTCTGAGTGGAAAAACCAAATCATTATAAATAAATTCGCAAACTGTTCGATCCCTTACTTCTTTTACATTTTTATTTCTAGAAAATATATTCCGTCTACAAATATTGCTCCATCCTCCACATATTGATTTGCACCAAAAAATTTTGAAGTCCTACCGCAACAAAATCCGCCAGCCTCTTGATTGTTAAGTTCAGTCAATTTCAGTACGCCAAACTAATAACAAATACGGATACTTGCTCAATCTCAAATTAACATGTCACGTAATGTATGAGTTTCCCATATATCATAAACTTACTCCATGGATAGGGAAGAGATGGCGTGTTCATGACTTCACGCCACGTTACAAGATTTGATCCGCACATTCATTTGTTTTCATATCGAACGCTATATACAGTACAAAAGCTTGACAATTGCAGGCCCTGCTACAATACTGACAAAAAGGTTACAATATCGATGCTTCTGCTTCAAAGGCAACCTTATGAGTTTTTGTGCGCTTCCCCAGACCACGAGGGTCGCCACAAAATTCCATTTCGTTATCGTTAAGATTATCTTGAGAGGCCAAAACCCTAGCTTTGGACTACTCAATGGAGTTACTGCATATTCTTAATACCATAGATAATCAAATGTTGGTCAGATTTTGCTTTGTCTAATCTTGGCATCACACCATTATCTGCGTGCTCCCTTGTTCAAGCGATGCAGCCATTTACCTCGAGACAAGATGCTTCATTAATTAACTAATCTATATCTATTGGCTAATTATGTTAGGGCTTTTTTTAGTATACTTTCAGGGAAAAAATATTTTATTAAATGCTAGTCAACTATATGTTTGTGCACTTGAAGGTATCGATAGATGGATCCCAGATACTCTGCACATATGCAAATTGAATCAATCTTGTGACATACCCGTGCCTTTAGCACGAAAAGAATGGTATTGCATGTAAGTGTTTCAAAGTTTTTTGCCTTTAAATTGATTTACATCAAAATAATGCATGATTGTAGAACTAAAAAGGAAAGACAGTAGATGGATAAAGAATGTATTGAATAAATTTGTCTAGAAATATGTTAGTTTCAATACGAAATATCTGGGTAAAAGGACACTATAAGTGCCACAACTTGTGTACGGCGTTCACTTTAGTGCCATAACTTTTTTTAAGATCACTTTAATGCCAAGTCTGTCGCGACCTAAAAAAATCGTGTTTTCGATCTTAGGCTAATGGATTACTAGATCAATTAAATTAACTAACCTAGCTCGAGTTCTCCCAAACTCTACCAAATCGCAACTTAGGTCCAATTATGAGCATGCAAATATTTTCAATAGGAGTCGCCACTAATCATTTAAGGTAGGTTGATTAGAAACCTAAATAAAATAGCGGGAGTACTATTTTATTTCTACGAACCAGAAATTATGAATTCGGGGACTTGGTTACGCTAGATTCCCTAACGCCCTTTCGGTACCAATTTCAAGAAAAATACCCAATTTGGCAATTTTGATAAATCCCGACTTAGAGTTTAAAGGTGCAGAAATTTTTATGTTCACTTATTTAAGTGAAAACTAACATATAAGTAATGACGTGCAAAAATTGACATGTGATTAGTACAACCTAACATGCAAATTATATGTCATGCGACGACGTGACCTATTTCTAATGACGGGCATATTATTTATTTTTTTGTATTTTTTTAATAAAATTCGGAATTAAAAATGCCAATTATCTAAACATGCAATTTTAAACTAAAGGAATTAACCTATTCTAGAGTAATCTTTTGGTATTTTTTTAAATCAAAATTCGAAATTAAAATCAAGTAAAAAAAAATAATCGCTAAATCTTTCGAATTAAGTTTCGATCTGAAGCCTGACAGATCGATCCTAAAATTCAAAATACCCGCTATGGAAATAACTCTATCTAAAGCCTGATAGATAGATTTATTTCCACGTGTGCGGTTGCGGATTAGGAAATTTTCCTAATTTGGGGTATTTTAAAATATTGCGGATATATCATTCATGGATCCAATTAGCATCACAATATCTCAAATAACGAAACAAAATATTCAAAAATCAAATTAGATAAAATTTCTTACCTAATTCGAAATATCACGCGGATTCAGTTTCTGAATTTGAACGCAACGGAATCGGCTCGGGATCACGGATGCGAGGCTCGATGGGACGGTGGCTCGCGGCGTGACTTGGCTGGCGATGTGTCGCAGCGTGGCTGGCTTTCGTAGCTCTTAGCTCGGCTGGGTCTTCGCGGTGGTGTTCTTGCAGTCAAGAGACTCACGGTCGTAGCCGTCCCGCTTGAAAAGTCATTGGCAAAGTCGGTTCCACTAAAGAATCTGCATGTCGCCACACGCCCGAACCCTTCACGATATCCTTCCCAAAAAATAATCCTTTGCTCTTCCTTCGGGCACACTAATGTTCTTCAGCCATGTTCTTTCTTAACTTTATTACTTCTTTGAATATGGGAGACGCCAGTGAAGGAGGCTCCAGTGTTGAGAATCACGGACGAAAGAGAATATCGCAAGAGCTTATGAGGAGCGTTGGGGGCATCGGCTTCGCTGGAGGCTTGACTGGGCTGCTGAGATTTTTTTTGAAAGGACTGGAAGCGTCGGCCTTGCTGTGACGGTGCGATGTTGCAACGAGTCGTCAAGTGCGTCGGATGCAGCTGGTCTTTGGCATGGGCATGTAGCATCAAGATAAAGAAAGTAGCATCGCGGTAGTCGTGCAGGTGCTCCGTTGGGCTTCGTCGGCGCCAGCGTGTTGCAAATCGAAGCTCCAAGCGGGAACGCCAAAGGAAGAAGATGGCACTCTCCCTTATCTCCCTTTTCTGTGCTTGATCAGATCAATAAGAAAAAGCCACACCCCCCTCAAATTCTGACCTAATGATGTATATATAACACTAATCTAGGTCAATTAGATGGGCTCTATAGTCATAATGGGCTTAGGCTTAGGCTCTAATTTAATTTAAATGAGCTGAATTAACTTGGGCTTTTATTTAATTAAGCACAATGGGCTGAATTAAACTCAAACTAAAACGACCAAACCTATTTGACTCGTGATTTTCGGCCCTTGCCTTTCCGAGCGAACCGAGTCCCATTCGATGAAATTTAAGCTCGTTCGCCATCACCGGTTCGATGCAAAATGCGATTAAATTAAAATGAACCTAAACTATATGTTATGCAATTTAAATATTTTTGTTTAGGAGTTAAAATTTAATCCCTAATTTTCTATGCAATTAACCACTAAATGATGTGCTAAAATTTAGGTGTCAACAAAGTCAAAGGAAAAATGATCATTTAAGTGTCATAAGTTTTTTTTTGGATCACTTCAGTATTAAAATTTTTGAAAAACGATCACTTAAATGCTAAAATTTTTTAAAAATAATCATTTAAGTGCTAAAATTTTTGAAAAACGATCACTTAAGTGCGAATCTCGAGCAAGCCACATCAGCTTCAAAAAATTAATAAAAAAAATGCCACGTCGAATTTTCAGCGAAAAATTGCGTACGGCTCTGGAGTTGCATTTAAGTGATCGTTTTTCAAAAATTTTAGCACTTAAGTGATCATTTTTAAAAAAAATTTAGCACTAAAGTGATTCAAAAAAAAGTTATGGCACCAAAGTGAGTGCCGTACACAAGTTATGGCACTTGTAGTGTTCTTTTGCCAAAATATCTGTATAGGAAGGTGAATAGGTTTGTATTAACAATGTTATCCCGTTCTGTTTTACTTTTGTAATATAGAATATACTAACATATGAGACACCATTTGTTTAAGAAGAAAAATAAAATCACAAAAAGAGTTAAAATGAAAAGTTCATATATCAAAATGAAAAAAATTTATAAGTTATCGTCCATGTATCGAAATGTAAAATGAAAATTTCAATACCCTCAGGTAAATAGACGACTTAAAATAGACCAAGTGAGTACAATAGTTTGCGATTCATATGTCTTGGAATATAAATGACTAAAAATGTAATTGTTTTGTTAGTTAATTACATAGGTCACATTGGTGAATTTCAGGTTTCATAAATAAAACTCAAAGGTCACATTGGTCAATTTTAGTTTTATAAATGAAACTCGAATTTGAACCAATTATTTATAATATGAAGCGAGTTCAATTGAATTTAAAATAAGAAAAGGATATAAAATTGTATATGTATTTCAAACGACAATAGTTGGTAATTCAAATTTGCTAAATGTAAATATCTCATTGAGGTGTTTTTGAACCAAATATAAGGAAAATTGTTCAATTTAAGTTTCAGATGAAGTCTTCTTAAATGCAAATGATGGATAAAGCTGAAAGGTAGAGGAAAAAGTCATCACATCACCGAATAAAAAAAATCGTCCGAAAAAATTCCTTTTATGATGGCATATTCTCTTTTGACATTTTGCCATCTCGATCTTATAAAATTAATTAAAAAATGTATAAAGATATTAATGAGGAAAATACTGTTTGTTGTACATGTAGATCCTTAAGAATCTATTTTATTATTATCCAAAGATGTTCATGGATAAAATATTTGTGGTAAATTTGTAATAAACATAAGTTAATCAAGAGATTAAATAAATAATTGAGGCTATACTTACATAGGTGAGTCCCACATATTGACAGCTGCTTATCCTTCACCAACTTCATGGGCAAAGAAGAATACTCATGGGAGAATTGTAATTTCATACCTACTCTCCCACTCCTCGGTGAAATAAGTAGGTGAACCAACTAACTTTTATGTGTTCAAAAGATTGAATGATCAGTAGCACCACTTGTGGCAATAGTACTACAGCAAAATTTTTATTTGCTCGAGCCAAATGGGCTTGAAGATTGATTTTTGGACAAGCTTGGAAAAAGATTATTCAGTTAGAAAGCACGACTTGCCTGGTTGAGCCTAGCCAAGTTTGGTCCCACCCGAAGAATATTCCACACTATTTTTGGCAATGGGCGGGCACAAATCTTGCACGAATGTTAAATGCAAATCTCGAGCCTAGCCAACTCTAATCCCACCCGAAGAAGGACCCATGTGAATGACACCGACGACTTTTAGAATTGAAATGCGTGAAATGAAAGTTTTAGGATTGAAGACGAAGGAGTCTACAAATATTAAGAATCTTCTTCCTTTTTGGTGTTAGACCTATTTTAGGGAGTAGGACAGAGATGAAAAGCAAATTGAGGGGCACTTCACTAGTTTGTCCTTTATGATAAAAAGCTAGATACTTACCGCCCAATAGATTAGAGGCCGACGAGTTGAACTTAGTTGTCCCCTTCACGTCTGCATTTTTTGCAACTCAGCTTAGAATAATTTCACCTAAATTTGGCATGACTTGGACATTCCATCTCCGGGCCACCACATAAATAATTAGGCCCTTATTATGTTGAAACAATTACATACGTCTGTCTAGTAAGGTCAGCGCCAACTGGATTACAACGTTATCTTTTGTGTTTGATTTCATTTGTCTTCGCTCATTTCATTGTTAAGAAGATTCTTCTAACCCTCTCCTCGAGAAGAAATTAGAAAGAAGTATTCTGAGGGAGCTGAGATATGTAAATCACCCAGAGTGCCTCCTGCATATTGCATTTAGTTATACGTGTTCAGGACTTTATTGCATTTTTCGATAGAGGGTATAAGTTTAACTTGCATCAATTAAAAAAATTTAGAGCTTAATTTCACTTTTCTATGATGAATTAAGACTTGAGTGCACTTATTGAAAAACTTAGGATTTAATTGCTTTCCGTACATAAAGTTTAGAATTTATGGCACCATTTTGTCCAAATCCATATGTTCTTCGGATGTTATAGGAACTCGCGGTGCTAATTACTTAAATTGATCGACATACAAAATTTTAGGGGAAACTTTCAGTAGATATGTTACAATATAAACGGGCAAAACCTGAATTTGATTAGCCAAGATAATTGTCAACTAATTTTATGAATGCCTCACATTCCACATTTGAATTTCAATCTTTCTCATTAGACAACATTCGAAATTTAATTCCTAAACTAATTGAAATTTTATGGGAAAAGTGCCAAAAAAGTCTTAAACCTTTTGCATTAGTGCCAATTGAGTTCTAAACCTTTTTTTAGTGTCAATTCAGTCTTAAACCTTTTGCATTGGTACTAATTTAGTTCTAAACCTTTTAAATTGGTGCCAATTAAGTCCTAAACCTTTTAAATTAGTGCAAATTCAGTTCTAAACCTTTTGTTTTGTGCCAATTTAGTCTTTCCGGTCAATTTTGATCGAAATTTGCCGACGTGAACGCCTGCTAGCCGGCGCCCAGTCATCGACGCCGACGTGGCATTGACGTGGACAAATTAAATAATATTTTAATATTTTTTTGAATTTTTATTTTTTTCCTTTTTTTCTTTTTTTTTCACTTTTTTTTTTGTCTCTTCTTTCTCTAGCTGATCGCCGGTCCGGCGACTAGCCAGAGGCCATAGGTTGGTAAGCTCGACCTCACCGGCCACTGGTGAGGGCGGCCTCACCTTGCCAGATCTGGCGAGGTCGGGCCTCTCCAGCTGTTGGGCAAGGCTCGGGCCCTCGCCAGAGGCCGTGGCGAGGGCAAGCCTCACTATGGTCGGGCGAGGCCCAACCTCGCATAATCTGGCGAGGTCGAACCTCGCCAGCTGCTGGGCGAGGCCTCCAAAGGAAGGAGAAACCCAAAAAAAAAGTGGAAAAAAAAGAAAAAAAGAAAAAATAAATAAAAATTCAAAAAAATATTATTTAAGTTGTCAACGTTGGCACCGGTGACTGGTCACTGGCTATCAAGTGTCCACATCGGCAAATTCCGGTCAAAATTGGCCGGAATGACTAAATTGACACAAAAACAAAAAAGTTTAGGACTGAATTGACACAAATACAAAAGGTTTAAAACTGAATTGGCATCGAAAAAAGGTTTATGACTAAATTGGCACTAATGCAAAAGGTTTATGACTTTTTTGGCACTTTTCCCAAAATTTTATCTTTGTACATTTTCTCTCCACAAGCTTAACGTTTGAAACGTTTTTTTGTCTCTTTTTTTTCGCACAAACACTTTTGTGTTTTAGAAAAAAAAAAATTGAACTTCTTTTTGAAGGCTTTGGCTATTTTAGACTTTAGTTTTTAAGTCCCTGTATTAAGGAGAAAGTAGTTTATGCATTTAAAAAAAATACTGAAACTTGCATAAAATTCCATGTTTAAGAATCCATCAAACCCTAGCTACTAAATGGTCTACTTGTTTTGTTCAATTGCCAACAAATGCAAATAGCAAACCAAAGCCTCGGTTATTTATGGTTTGTACATATTAGGAGATAATACAAAAATTGTCCCCGCGATATTAGCCGAATTCAGTTTTGGTTAATGTACTATATCATTATAATTGAGCCACCAAACTTATTGCCGATGATAATTTAAGGACGAAAGTCAATTTTCCATTAAAAGATGGACGGACTATGCTAGGTAAGTACTGCCACATCTACATATAGCAACTACTTGTACAAGTTTCTAAAGCGATTACACTTTTGGCCCACATGCTTTTAGAAATGTTCAGTGGTAGTCCTTGTACTTGCTTTTAGTTACAGAGCTAGTCCTCATATATTTATCAACAAAATCTTTAGTTTTTTCATCTCATCTTAACCCAATTCTTATGGGAATGTCAAATTAAAACCAAGTAAAACTTTCTGAAGTAATTTAGTTATAAATTAGCGAGTTAAAACTGTGCTTATACTATTAAAAAATTATCGTTCTTTCTTTGCCTTTTTTTTCCCCTAAAAGTAGTCCTAGATACATTAATAATGATCTATAGAAAATGTAGATGCTAGACTGTTGCATATGATAGAATTAGTCTTAATGGGACTATCAATCAGATTGTGACACTTGTGAACAAAAGAATCGCCTATTAATAGTTTATTTCAAATTGAAATTTTCCTAAGATTTGTGACGAAAGAAATTAAGTTTGTTAGTACAAATTAAATTGAGGACTAGTTTTATAACTAAAACTATAATGGAACATTCTTAGAAGCACGAGAATCAAAATGTGTAACTTTTTTAGAAACTTGTGTTTCGTAGGTACCGCTTATCAATTTGTCTTGCTAATTCAGTATATTCCATCCACATTTAGATAGAAATTTGAATTTTGTCCTTGAATTTTCCCCACAGATATGTTGGGAGACTTAATATGTCAGAAACATAGCAGAGAAAACTGAAATTGTGTAACAGTGCCGGGTTTTGCAATTTCCCCTTTATATTATCGGCACAGGGCGATTACAGTCACTAAAGCAATATAGGTTTTGGTTGGAAATTGGAAACTGCACTAGTTATTTCAGACAAGGTCCGATAAGCAAACGTGAGATAAATTTAACATTGATGTACAGGTATTACTTAACTGCACTAGTTACTTCACAGTTCGGGACAGCCCAATGGGTTTCATAGGGTCATCGAGAATAAGTACATATACTTAACATGTACTCCCGTCGCAAAGTTAAAATATTTTTTTTGCAAAGAAAAATAACAGTAAGTGGGAACTAGAAGAATGTTTTTTGGGTTAATATCATGAAAAACCCTAAACTGGTACATCTGTAATAATTTTACCTCGAACTATGTTTTTTACCACAAAAAACTTCAAACTGGTACCTAAACTGGTACACTTGTGACAATTTTACTTGAACTATTTTTATGACCACCAAAAACCCCACACCGGTACACCTGTAACAATTTTACCCACAAACTCTAAACTGGTACACTTATGACAATTTTACCCCAAACTATTTTTATGACCACCAAAAACTTCACACTGATACATCCGTGACAATTTTACCCCCGAACTAATTTTTTGATCACTAAAAACTCTAAACTGGTACATTTGTGACAAATTTACTCTCTGTTAATGTCTGTTAAATTATATTAATATCACAAAAAATCACATATTTGTAAACTTGTGATAAACAGAGGGCTAAAACTCAAAACCGGTACACATGTTAATTACCACGTGTCATTAAACTTAGCAATTTGATAGTAAAATTTAACGGAAACTAACGAATGGTAAATTTGTTACAAATGTACCAGTTTGAGGTTTTTGGTGGTCAAAAAATTAGTTTGGGGGTAAAATTGTCACAGGTATACTAGTGTGGGGTTTTTTATGATAAAAAAAATAATTCGGGGTAAAATTGTCACAGATGTATCAGTTTAGAATTTTTTATGGTCAAAAAAATAATTTGGGGTAAATTTATTACAAGTGTATCAGTTTAGAGTTTTTCGTTGTATTAACCCTTTTTTATATGACTTGAATGACCATATTTTTATTTAACCAATCTTCTGACTGATGGTTTATACGCACAGACATTACCCATAATTTATTATAGTTAAAGTGCATGTAGGTGATATTTATAATTTTTTTTTTATATTGAAAGGGGCAAAGACATTACCCATAAATGTTACATGAATAGATTTCATTCCTTTATTGATAAGAGATCAGGTTTGATCTAGTGATAGTTATAATTTATTGCATGTTGAAGATGGAGGAATAGATTCTCCTCTTTCGATAACTTTCTTCCTTTAGCACAACCAAAAGACCTTTTACATGACCCACTCTCGCGACCATCATGTTCGAATAAGGGCCAAAACCGTGAAGGAGATAGAAGTGAGGTGTCACGTTCCAGGATTGTCGTTTTGGATTAATGGCAGCTTGTCTTGGCCTCGATCGGGAAACATCTTGAGGCGTACCATCCGGGTTCCAACCCCATCATCCATCTCACGGCCCATGTCTGATGCTTCAGGGAGCTTTCTGAACCATTCAGTTCAGTAGGGGTACAATTGAGTTGAGTGGAGCCGATGTAGTACCAAGCTCAAACTCGACTCGGCTCACGTAATCGAAAGTCGATCTAAGCTCGAGCTCAAGCAGAGATAAAAACAACTCTTGTTATCGAGATACCTGAGCTTGTCTTGAATAAAAAATCGAAATACTCTTCTAGTTATGGTGTATTTTTTCCCCTCTAATGTATCTGCGACTTTTTCGGTGGTTCATGGTGTTATTGGGTCGAGCAGAGCCGGTATAGTTTGAAGCTCAAGCTCAACTCAACTTGCATACTCAGTGCTCGATATTCAATTAGATCTCAACACGACTAGAAAACGGACATATTAGAGCTAGACTCGATTTGTTTACATCAAAAAATGACTAACTTTTGATTTTTATCAACAAGTGATAAAATAGTCTGTCAGAACAGAGTTTTCTTATTTATGAATAGAATTATTGATAATCTGAAAGGAATCAACAACTCACCAGTGAAGTCATCAACAACATAATATGAAGTTAATTATTGATGAGAGTATTGAAGTTTCTTGACAAAGTCATCAATATCGATGATGAGCGGTCAACGAGAAAATAACCGTCAGGTGGTGATATCCAGATTCGTTAATTTAGGATTTGGGTAATTTCTTTTGGATAAGTGCTTATGAAGTAACTTCCAATAACCACTATGAGCAAGTTATTTGTTTATTTGAATTCCAAAGTTGTAACCGCCTATTTAATCATTTGCAGGGAATTGCAAATACCTCAAGTGTACTCTTTGTAAAGCCTCGATCAATCAATTAAAGAACTCGACGTTCTGTTACATTTAACTTTATCTTTACTTTTCCGCAATATAAATATCTTTCAATTTCGGTACTTTAGTCGTAGTTTTAGATATATCTGTTGTCGATTGAATTTTGACATTATATCTTTAAAAGAGCATTTTGTCATCGATTAAATTCTGGCAAAATATTTTGTACTTTGTCGTTGATTAAATTCCCGACGAAGCATACCCACTCCTTGTGATTTATTGAGATTCCTGTTCGAAATCGCTACAGAACCTATCTTATCTTAATAAAATCGAAGAACCAATAATCGGTGAAAGATATTTTGTTGACGACCATTTTCAACGAAATATCTTTTGGGCACACCCAGTGGGAAAATTTGTAGTTTGATTTGAGGAAATTCAATGCTGAGTACAAGGGATTATCCAAAGCCTAACAATTCCGTGGGTAACGATCCTAATGGTAATGATAGGTTTGCGCACTCCGAATCTTTAGCCGTTCATCGAACGATAGAAGAAGGCTAGCGTGAGGGGACAGACCTTTCCCGACGTCTCATTGAAGATCAATAGAGAGAAGTTGCACCAAATCTTAGTATGTGGGCCACTATGAAGAGATTGTTCAAAGGGCAGTGTAACGATATAGTCAATTACATTGTGAGTCACATGTCAGATGTGATTAAGCCGGTCATTCTCAATGCCATGAATGGTGTTTTCTCAAGGCCAGAATCGTCCAATTAACCACCAGTATCTAATCTAGTGGTAGCAGGGTAGGCTCCTAGTCACTTTTCATTTATTGATGCTAGAAATGTTGGTCAGAGTAGTCAACCCCTGTAAAAATTATGCAAATACCTGAATCTTCTAATCAAGGGCACATTGATAAGAATAATCAAGCTAATGTTGGTCGATACAACCAAATTTGTGACAATAATTTGACAAATCAAACTAGTCAACATGCCGGTCAATTGTCAATTGTTAAAGATATAAGGCCAATGCCACTCAATGTGAATATTCCTATGAGGCCTGACATGCCTATTAGTGTTAATAATCTAGCAAGACCAGCGTTACCGCCTAAGGGGAAAAATGGCCAACCAAATCAACAATTGAACCTAGTATAGATTGTCAAAGAATTTCGACAACGATTGAGATTAGACAAGGGTGCTATCATAGCTGCTTGTAGAAAACCACATCTTGAACGAGTCAATAACCAACATTTTCCAAGAACCTTTGAAATTCCTGAATTTGCCATTTTTACTAGTGAAGATGAACAATTGACTATTGAACACATTGATTGATTTATAGTCCAATGCGGAGAAGCAGGGAAAATTGAATTTTTAAGACTTAGGTCATGTCCTTTGTCTTTGTTGAAAACTACTTTTACCTGGTATACTGATTATCACCTAATTCTATGTGTAATTGGGCAAAGATGGTGAAACGGTTCCATTCTCAATTTTATAAAATGATAACTAAGATATCGATTGTTAGTTTGGCCACACTTGATCAATGGAACAACAAGTCGGCTGATCAATTTGTTGCTTGATTAGAAAAGGCTAGAAATAGATGCCTCACTTCACTCTCAGAGAAATAATTCAATCTAAGAAAAAATTTCGAAGGCCAAAATTTCGCCGATTTATTTCAATTGGCAACACAAGTGTCTAAGTACAAGCAATTACTTAAGGACAAAGATAGAGGGCCACAAGAAGATTTTACACAAAACATGGCTTTCATGAAAAAAAACAACGTGTCAAATGATGAATCTAACCAAGATATGCGGATGACAAGGGGGCACATAATGACTCATGATTATCTAATTAAAATAATCGAATGATCCGTGAATCATTTAATTCTTTTAAAACAGGTATATGTTTACCCCCAAAAATAACAAATTTTTATTGTTATCAACAAGTGATGGACTTAATCAGTGAGAGCAGAGTTTGGTAATGTATTAACAGAATTATTGATAACTTAAAAAGAATTGACAACATGCCAATGAAGTTATCGACAACACAATGTGAAGTTATTGACAAGAGCCATGAAGTTTTTTGACAAAGTCATTAATATCAGGGGCGAGCAATCGACAAGAAGATAACTGTTATGTGGTTATGTCCAGATCCATTAATTTAGGATTTGTGTAACTTCTTTTGGATAAGTACTTGTGAAGTAACTTCCACTAACCACCTATAGGAAGCTATCTGTCTATTTATATTCCAAAGTTGTAACTGCCATTGTAACCGCTACGGGGGATTATAAATAGTCCAAGCGTATTCTTTATAAAGCCCCTATTAATCAATTGAAGAACTCAACGTTCTCGCAAATTTATTTTTATTTTTATTATTCTGCAATTTTAATATCTTTCAATTCCCGTGCTTTAGTTGTTGTTTCGGATATCTTTGTCGTTGATTAAATTCCAATGTTATATCTTTATCACGCACTTTGTTATCTATTAAATTCCAGCAAAGTGTTTATACTTCGTTGTTGATTAAATTCCGACAAAGCATACCTATTCCTTGTGATTCATTTGAGACTTCTGTCCCGAAATTGTCATACAACACTTCTCGTCTTGATAAAATCGAAGAACCAATAGTTGGTCAAAAGATATTTCGTCGACGACCATTTTTAGTGAAACATGAATATAATCAACTTTTAAATAAATTTAATTTAAGAATTCTTTGTCTCGGGTTCATGTTAGTCATATTTCTCAACCCAACTCCGAGAAATTGGACCTTTTGAAATATGAGATGAAATATATTATATGAAATCATGGTGAATTTTTTTCGCTAGCTTGATGATACGGTTCTAGTTATAACATTTTCGGCTTACGTAGTTTGGATAGCAAATTTTTGCTTCGTTGGAGTTTTGACACTGAATTAAGATGACATGGTTTAGACACACCATTCTTACAAAAGAAACCACACTGGAAAGATCCATTTCTTTTTGTTTGTTTAGTTTAATTTACCTTTTTCTTTATATTTTTTTTTAAAGTGCTACATATACTATTCGTGTAGTAAATTTTCTTACTAAGCATTTGTTGGGTGCTCATATAGCCTTGCTAAGCTAAATAATTATTTTCAGAACGCTGCATATTAGTGGATACACCAATTGAGTATACAAATCTTGCATCATTGGCATCGCCCTTTTTTCTATGCTTCATTGTGCCTTCGTACATAACATTTCACTCTTTTATAGCTATGCACATCACATATCCGGTTCTACACATCATATGTGCGTGATATCATATTTGGGTCATTTACTCAATATGATTCGCGCTATCTAATCTATGAGATTATTGATCTATTTCATGGGTCTGGATTAACCTATTCAAGTTGGGTTTTATCACCATAACTCTACGTCATTGTACAAAATGTTAAAGTAAGCGGTGTCCTTCTCATCGAATAAGAAAATGAACTTTGAGAACGGAGAGAGTTTGGTACAACTTTTACTTCCAACTTAGCTTTTAGCGGTCGACACTTTATGCTTTCTAATATGTCGCACATTTCATCGTTAGAAACATGTAAATCTAACCTTCAATTGCTTTATATTTACTCATTATTTATAAGATCGTTATAGCTTTTACTTTATGAAAAGATAAAAAAACAAACAATGACTCGTCCATCCCCTTTCTTTTTCTTTATGCTACAAGACAACACAATCTCCATCTTAAAATATGTGACAAAGTACTTTTCTTAGTATCACACTGCTATCGATCCACCCAACAAGTCGCGTTCTTTTTTTGTGTGTCTGGTGGGGATTCTCTTGCATATCCTCCAATCCCTCTCCCTCTCTCAGTCTCGCTCGCAATCACACACGCACAAAGCACAAGCTCATGTACACTCGCATGGCAAGATCAGCTCTTGCTCATTCCCTCCTCACGTTCCTCCTCTCCCTCCCTTTCGTTCCCTTGCATGCCTCGTCTCCCTCGAGCAACTTCCTCTTCGGCGGATGCACCCAGCAACGGTTCGCACCCGGCTCGGCTTATGAGTCGAACCTCGACTCGCTCCTCACCTCGCTCCTCAACTCGGCCACCTACTCGTCCTACAACAACTTCACTGCCGAGGGATCGAGCCTGCAGGACGTCGTCTACGGCCTCTACCAATGCCGTGGGGACCTCTCGATGCCGGATTGCGCCATGTGCATCGCCCGTGCGGTGACCCGAGCCGGCGAGCTGTGCTCGAAAACCTGTGGTGGGGCCGTGCAGCTCGAGGGTTGCTACGTGAAGTATGACAACGATTCGTTCCTCGGAGTGGAGGACAAGACCGTGGTTATGAAGAAATGCGGGCCCTCGGATGGGTACGAGGCCGGGCCAATGGGCCAGAGAGACGCGGTGCTGGCTAGCCTGGCGAGCGAGGGCGGGCTGTACAGGGCCAGCGGGTCGGGGGAGGTGCGGGGCTCGGCCCAGTGCATCGGGGATTTGAGCACAGGGGAGTGTCAAGACTGCCTGTCGGAGGCGATCGGGCGGTTGAAGAGCGAATGCGGCACGGCGGTCTTCGGCGACATGTTCTTGGCCAAATGTTACGTGAGGTATACGACCGGTGGAGCTGGACAACAAGTGTATCCTCAAGCCCACGAGGGTGAGCCATTCTCTTAAAAGGATCAATCGACGCAATTGAAATGAGCCATTCAATTCGTGAATTCGGACTTCTGCATGATTTGCAGGTAAAAGCACCGATGAGGGATCAAAGGCATTTGCCATCATTGCTGGGTTATTAGCTGGAGTGGCTCTCCTCATCATCTTTGTCGCCTTCATAAGAAAAGCATTTGAAGGAAATGGTACATATTAAAACACCCACCTTTTATTTTTCAAATTTTCGTCATCTCAGCTCAAATGATGTCCTCATCTTGATTCTTTTGGTGGCTTTGCTTCTTATGCAGGTAAGTGACTTTGCCATCTCCAATCACAATCTCAAAGGCTTTGCATTTCTCTTGAGTTTGAGTGGCATCCCCTTTTGCTTCTTTCTTTCCTTTTCCTCCATCACATCACATGACCCTTTTGAGTATTGGCTTTACATGCAAATTCTCCTAAAAAGCCAAAGATGCAGAAGCCTACGGAGGGCTTTGTGGACATTGGGAAAGATGGGAAAGAATGATGAGTGGATCATGTCACTATACATTTTAGTGGAAGGGGCTAAAAAAGATGAAGGCTTTGCTCTCCACTTGATATAAAGTTGCAGTGTCTCATCTGGCAGTGGAAGAGGACATGTCCTTTTATGCATGGTGCTTTGTTTACTTTTGTATTAGACCCATCCCTTGTAAACTATTGCTTATTGTTTGTGTATATAAGGGGATAAATTTATGAGTTCTATGGTGAATGTAAGTAATGCAATTGGATATTTTTTTTAGAGTTTTACTTTCTATCACATGAATCGAGTTGAGGATTGTTGATTGATGTGTAAGTGCGACTCATGTACACCAAAATGGTCACAATCTTCACTACTCCTCGTGGGATGGATCAGGTTGTTATAAATTGTAAGTCGAAGTCGAAGTCGTACACTGGCGGATGTGTGAGATTGATCCTACCTACCCAAAGGAGACGGAACTTATGTATTGAATTATGGGGGCTTTTGCCCTCACTCACTCACTCTAAAAATAATTTAGAATCATGAAAATCTCGCTTCAAGATTGAAAGAAAATTCAAAACATTCAATATTACCCGACTTTATTAAGCATGAGAATATCAGCTACTTCAATCACCGGAACAAATACACTCAATTTAGTTGTTGTCGCCGGATCAAATTTTTCCCCCCACGAGGAAACAAAAAAATCTTTAGATCCGCCCATGCATGCAGCCAATGTAATCGATCGGTTATACCATATTGGCGCCTTGTGCATATGCCGAGTAATCTCCCATGATGAACGAAGGAAAACATGGAGACAGACACAGAGAAATGTCGACCATGTAAACATAGGTTAATTATGCACACATGGATCTCCCAATGCGTACATCAATTATCAACTGATCCGCCCTTAACTTTATTGGCCCATCAGCCCATGTAGGCAAACACGAGCTGATCTCCCCAAAGCCGAACCGAATGCACCCTAAGATTGACCAATGGAAAAGCCGGTAATGATACCCAATAGATCTGTCCGCCAGCCTAGATCCACCTATGCTAACAAGCCTGAAACACAAATTTGTGATGCCTATAGGAGCAATATCTTTTGGGGGCCCGTTCTGAACCACATGGGCTTTCTTGGACCCGTCCCGGCCCAATAATTTTATGCATGGAAGTTGATTTTTCTCAATTTGTGGGAAGTTTGGGCAAGGGCAAGGACTATTGGATGTGGTACTCGGGTTAACCGTCCCACAGATTAGGTATGACATTCAAATCAAACTCGCACTTATCTTTTAAGATAAGATGATTCAAACTTTTGGCTTTACTAATCCTCGAGAATGCTCACAAACCATTTCATTGAGTTCGTTCGGTAAAGCTCTACCCATAGGATCATGGGACTAGCCAGTAAGATCACTCTGAGTGGAGAGACATTATTGTATATAGACACAGTATCTCCTGTTTCTAAACAAACCCTCGATCATTCTGTCAACCCTTTCGAGATTTGGTTAACATAAGATTACCCTCAGGTAAAGTGATACAAAATAATTCTTAGAGATCACTTTATGTAATATATTAGGCGTGAAAATTACTAAAAAAGTCCTAAACATATTGTCTGAATGCCAATTCAGTTCTAAACTTTCAATTTGACCAATTTAGTCCTTAACCTTTTGGCAATTTGGCAATATAATCATTCCGATCAATTTTAGCAATCATTAATCGTTCTACATTGCATGGCTAACGATAACGTGAATAGTTTTTATACATTTTTTGATTTCTTTTCTTTTGCCTTTTTTCACTGTGGACTAGCAACCCTCGCCCGCAGTTGGCAAGGGCTTCATGGCCCTTGTCCATGGCCCTCGCCAACACACAGTTGAAAAAAAAAAAGAAGATAAGATAAGAAATTTAATAATTCAAAAAATTTAAAGAAATTATAAAAACTGTTCATGTTAGTATAGGCTATTCCGCATAAGATAGCCAACATCCACGTCTGGCCGGAAGGATCAGATTGGCAAGCCATCAAAATATTTAGGGTTATATTGGCTAAATTAATAAATTTAAAATTGAATTAGCAATTGTACAATGAATTTAGGACTTTTTCTAGTTATGATCCCTCTCTTAAGGCATATAAAATGATTACAATGGACCAGCATATCCTGTTCATTCTTCTTACCTCTTCGTATATGAGCCATGACTATAACAAGTCGCTACCAAACGCATAAGATCTTGTGATTACAAAGGACCGGTACACCCCATCCATGTATATTATCTCTTCATTAACGAGCCACGACCACACCAAGTCGTTACCAAACACATAAGATCTTGTGATTACAATGGACCGGCATACCCCGTTCATTCATCTCATCTCATCTCATCTCTTCATAAACAAGCCATGACCATACCGAGTCGCTCCCAAAACGCATAAGATCTTGTGATATTGATCTTCAAGAACACTTCGTACGAAAATGAATTGGACTCGTGAAGTTCCTACAATCATGCTCCGATAATGAATCTATGAACGATAGTCCCCACCGGCCTACGTTGCCAACTTCATTCATCAAACGGTCGGCAATCATACGCCTCATCTTTTCCCACCTAACTTAGGAACAGCCTGAGCCTGCATATGTCCTCGCCACGCCCACCGGAAGCATATGTTCTTCTTGTCGGAGCAGAAAATTCCATGCTCCTCCTTCGCTCCGCTGGAGAATATATTCCCCCTCCTAATTGCACATTGATGAACATCTTGAGCGTCCGGAAGTTAAAGCTAGGGGTTATTCGCGTTCGCGCGTCGTGTTCTTGTCGTTTTGTGTGTTATACACGTCATCCCAAGCAGGCATGACATTAAAATCGCCGGGTTAGTAAGTTGGCGTTGGCCTACGGAACACAAAGATGACTTGAAGATTAGCGGGTTGGCACGACACGACCTGTGGATTTCTCGATCAAATAACGGATTGGCGGATCGACATGGTTGGATGACCTGTTATGATACGATATCAACACGACAACACAAATTGACGGGAAATATCCTTGGTTTTTCGCAAAACATGTCTACATATTACAACAATTTGTCATCAAGATACCATCAAATCAAATTAAACAACATGTTCAGAGTCAATACATTATCGTTAGGCTAAAATGCTGGAAGTGAATTACACAGACACTATAGCCTTTAACTATTCGTATCTAAAATAGTCATGTAGGGTTCGTGTCGATACTCATTCGTTAATATAAACGAATTTACATGAGCCAATTTCGTGTCTATCAGGTTTGACACGAACACGGCGTCGTTATTAACCGTGCCAGTAGGTTGACATGAAATTAACCCAAATACGATTGGCCTAAATCTAAACTTATTGATTTCAGTCATTGTATTAGATCGCGCAGAAAATTGTCACCCTAAATTTAGGTCGAGAGGAGCAAAAGTAAGTTGGGAATATGTAGATTACATGCTTCCCATTTCCCTAAGCATCAGGCAAAATTCTGGCCAACGTCTGGTGGCCCTGAGGGATGTTCACCGCTAGTCAATTTTTATTTGCTTTCGTCGTAGGAATTGAGGGGTGATTTATAATCGCATTTAGCATTTTATGTAACGTAAAGTGCACTTGATAGTCTCTAAAAACGCATAATTTAATTGATTACTTTAAACCAAAAATCTCTTAATGCGGTAAGTAAAAAAAAACGCTTACATAATTCTTTAAGTGGTAAAATATTCAATAAGAATTAAAATCTCATTAATTATGCTACAAAACCATTCAACAATATTCACTATTCCTTGGTTTGTAAGAACTTCATAAAATCTAGTATTCAATTTGCCATCTATTAGTGAATATTTTTTATTTATTTTCAGTACTTAGACATTTTGGCACTTAACATACGGTTGGTACTTAAAAAGTTTACCGTCTATTTTTCAATTTTATCAAACGATCTCTTGGTACCTTAACATAGTGGAAAACATATGATTTAAACGTAAACTGGTATATAGCAATGCAAATTAACATTCAAGGAGGAAAAAGTAATTTTTGATGATGGTAGTGTTCATTTTGACTAAATTATTCTCAAATGTCATGAATCACTATGTACAAGCTCGTTATGTCTTACCCGGAGAATCATAGACAACCTATTTCAAAAGTACAAGGTTAAATTGTCAAAAAATGTGCACGCAAAGTGTATCTAATAATAGTATATATAATAATGACATATTGACCAAAAAAAGTATATATAATATACTAATATAATGCTCTCCCTCAAGGGTAAATTGTGCTCATCAATACATGCATATGTGATGCAAATGTAATTATCACATCGTTTTAATAACTCGGGACCAAATAAAATTAATAAGTGAATAAGTATGATGAATGATGATATTGGTGTTCTCTGAACTTTTCTTCAATATTCAATGTAGTCATTGAACTCTTCTATTTTTTCAATACATCATACTCTCAAACATCCATTCGATGTGGTCCTTCCGTCGAAAATTCCAATACCTTTACCCGATGTGATCATAATTTCTATTAACTCGACATTAGTTTGGCCACGGAATGAAAAGGATATTTTCATATGTTTCGGATCTTAATATATCTCGTATCTTCCAAAATTAAACATACGTAAAAGGAAATCTTTTCAACAACATTCAAGCACTGCCTAAATACCCCAATCAAATTTCTGATTTTTTTAATCAAATTTCAGGCTGATTATGCATTTACTGACCTGTATTGCCGAAAGTGGGTACGAATGTGATTTGGCGTTTTGGCTTATTAGCTTCGTTTGATGACAAAATTCAATAAAATTATATTTTTTGGGTCCAGCTCTTTCAAACCTGTCAATAGAATGGTGGGGGTCCATGGATGAAATGGATTGGTGAACAGAAGGTCCACCCAATGCCAAAGATTGATTGGAAACTAGCCTAGACCACGACCGTTCCCTATAAAAGTATAGTCCGAATTTATAAGAAAATAATCGATTAATTACATAACCTACGACCGATGACCAAACTCGATTGAATCTTGAGTGCTAATTAAGATTCAAGAAAAGCTAAGTGCTGGTTATTATGGTGACATTTGTTGTTGTTTGTGATGGGAATTCGTAGGGTGGGAGGGAGTGGATGCATCTTTCCGTGTTAGGTTATACTAGTCTTCATGCCAATTATTATCTAGGAATTATGCTGCAAAAGACAACTTCGGGTAGACATTTTTCCATAGTGGCCGGACGGAAGTTGGATCGTTGGTAGAACTATGACGAATCATACTTGAGGTTGTGGATACGTATTCCGAGATATTAATAAGAAAAAATAATACATGGCATATTAGTATCCCACGATGAAAAGTTTGGAACTTTTTATGGAACTTTTACTATTATAGTTGTAAGCCAGTTCGTTTTTCTCAATCACTGCATGAATTCAAGTCATATTATGTGGCGGATGGTACTTTTGGGGTCACTGATACATATTTGAGAGTATTAGTAGGACAAATAAAGTTTGGGATATTGATGCGTCACCAGAAACCATTTAAGACTTTGTGGTGGGATTTTCCCTAATGTTGTCGTAAGCATGTTCGTCTTTTCAAATATGCCATATTTACACACTCTTAAAGTAAAGATACGCTTCTCTCCGTTAATTATACGATGTCATCGTTGGTAACGAGTAAAGGGATAAATGTATCGAAAGTTTTAAAACTTGTCAAAAAAAGTACAATGAAGTCTTATTACTTTAAAAAAAAAATTGCAATCAAGTTCTAAATTTTATCATGATAGTGTAATAGAGTTCTAAAACTTTCAAAATATATAATTAACAGAAAGACTTGATCAGATCAATTTGACAAATTTTAAGATTCGCTTGTATTTTTTGAAAATTTTATGACTCGGTTATGTTTTCGTGACTAGTTTTAAGATTTAATCACACTTTTTAAAAGTTTTATGATTCAATTATACTATGGTGACAAGTTTTACATCTTTCCACGCGCTTATCTTATCTTGCGAGAGCGTAGGATAAATTTTGCTGGGCATCGAAGTTATATTAGGTAGGAAAGCAATGGGTGCCGAGACGGAAGCTGCACACACCTAAGTCAAACCTGTGCATAATTTTAAAAAGAGAAGAAGAAGGATTAGTTCCTTAATCGAGCTAGCATGATCCCTAATCAATTAACGGGGGGCAATGAAAGTGATCCAGCTTGCAGATTTTCCCCCTCCCCATTAAATCAACATATAGAACTCGCGAGTCTCCAAAGTCCGCACCGAACACCACCAGATCAGATTCCATTTGGAAGGTTCTTTCGCCCCCTTCTTTAACTCCGGGCGCTGTATTAAGATGTCCAATCCATAAGCTTCGACCCGCCGCCGTACGGGGCGACGTTAAGGGTTTCGAAACGGGCCCGCGGTCGATGATGTTGGGAACATTAAAGTGCTTACCGAATTAAGTAGGATCACGAGATCAAGGAGAGGAAGAGCGAAAACGTGCGAGGAATTTAATGAGAGGGCACATGCGTGAAGGCGAAGGTGAAGGTCAAGTCAAGGGGAAGGTCGTGTTTTGATTTTGAACTGCGGGTTTCGTTCGCCCTGCTTTCACTGCAGAGGCGGAAGAGCAAAACGTGCGCAGTGGAGGGATTTTTAAGGTGCGGAGAGGAAGAAAGCGACGACCCTTTGCTGCGCAGGGCGTGCGGGGTTCAAGGAGGAAGAAGAAGAAGACGATCGTTGACGCAGAGGGAGGGAGGCCCATCTTGTTCTTGTTCTTGTTCTTGTTCTTGCTCCTCCTTGTCGTCGTCGGCGGCGGCGGCGGCGGCGGCGGGGGGCGTTGTCTGGCGATGGGGTTCGTTTTGGGGTCTTCTTGGCCCGCGAAAGGGTGCGCGAGACCCTCTGCTTTGACTCCAAGAATGTCCGCTGTCGCAGCACTCCTGGTGCTCGCGCTCTCCTGCCGCGGCTTCTTGAACGTCGCCCGCTCCGATCTCGCCTCCGACCGGGCCGCCCTCGTCGCCCTCCGCGCCGCCGTGGGCGGCCGCCTCCTCCTCTGGAACCTCACCGGGCCGCCCTGCTCCTGGGACGGCGTCATCTGCGACAGGGCCCAGAAGGAAGTCGTGGAGCTCCGGTTACCCGGGAGGGGACTCTCCGGTGGCCTCCCCGCCGGCACCATCGCCAACCTCACCCAGCTCCAGACCATCTCCTTCCGCTTCAACTCCCTGTCCGGCCCCATCCCCGCCGACCTCGGGTCCCTCCCCCAGCTCCGGAACCTCTACCTGCAGGGCAACTCCTTCTCCGGCGAGCTCCCTCCCTTCCTGTTCGCCCTCCAGAACCTCGTCCGCCTCAACCTCGCCTCCAACAACTTGTCCGGCGAGATCCCCCCGGCGTTCGGCAACCTCACCCGGCTCAAGACCCTCTTCCTGGAGGACAACCGGTTCTCCGGGTCGATCCCGGACCTGAGCCTGACCCTCGACGAGTTCAACGTCTCGTCCAACCAGCTGACCGGGCCGATCCCGTCGAAGCTCTCGGCCATGCCCCAGTCCGACTTCGCTGGGAACTTGCTCTGTGGACCACCGCTCAAGTCCTGCAACGCCACCACCGGGAGCGGAAACAAGCTATCCGGCGGAGCGATCGCCGGGATTGTGATCGGCTCCGTTATCGGGCTCTTCTTGGTTCTTCTCGTTCTGATCATCTTGTGCCGTCGCAAGAGCCATGGCGGCAGCGAGAAGCCCAAATTGGTGGAGGCGAAGTCGGCCGTGGCCGAAATCCCGCCGACCCGTGAAGCCAGGAGCCTTGGCGAGTCCAAGGCAAGCGGCGCCGCAGTCATCAGTGGCGGCACCAAGAGCTTGGTGTTCTTCGGCAAGGGGACGTCGGCAGCGGCGTTCGACCTGGACGACCTGCTGAAGGCGTCGGCGGAGGTACTGGGGAGAGGGACGTTCGGGACGACGTACAAGGCGACCCTGGAGACGAGGTTGACGGTGGCAGTGAAGAGGCTGAAGGACTTGAGCGTGGGGGAGGCGGAGTTCAGGGAGAGGATGAGGGAGATCGGGGCGGTGGAGCACGAGAACCTCGTGGGGCTGGGGGCCTATTACTTCGACAAGGACGAGAAGCTTCTCGTTTATGATTACTTGCCCACCGGAAGCTTGTCCGCACTTTTACATGGTGCGCATCCATTCGCTCTCCTCTTCTTCACTTTTCTTGACCTTCGTCTGCTTTGGTTTTGTCGTGGTGTCTTGTGTCGATGCCTTTTGATGTGTTTGTATGGTTGTCATCTGCTTTCGTGTCTCCATTGTCGTGGTTTTGCATACATGCTAAGTGCATCTGAGTTCATAACCTACATGGGTTTCGTCAAATTCCTGAGAAGAACTTGGCACTGTCACCTGTGATAAGAGATGTCCACATTGGTTCACAAAATCTCTTTTTTTTAAGAACCCAATTGAAAAACGCTTTTCAAAGGAGAGTAATTTTGTCTTTGGTGTAGTCTAAGATGCAATTTGAGTACCTCGAAAAGCTGAGGATGAAGAATGGTTTGAAATGTGCAAGGAACTTTCGCCTTTTCGGCTTCTGGCACATGATTATTCATGGCCTAATCTACCTGAGCCCTGGACTTGGAGTGACTGTAACATTAGCTTTTAATGCTTGGAGATGTAGAGCGCCCTTTTTGCATGCATTTAGAACATTACGGAAGTTGGGGATTCTCCATTTTCTGCTACCTGCGGGACTTCAGCAGCTTGTCTTATGCTCTTATAGAGAACCTCATAGGTACATTGGGATGCGAGTTTTTTGCCGCAATTTTTGGTGTTGGGGAGGTTGACTTGCATGGACAGATCTCGACTGCACATAGCTAATATCTTCTCCTGCATATTCGCTTTGACCAAAGCCTGGAACAAGTCCCAATGCTGAACTGAACTGAATCTATCAGACAATGCGTTACTTGTTATTGCTGTCATTTAATGTACCGGTTTTATTAAACATTGTGCAACCCCTATCATTGCTATTTCAAGAACAACATGCGATGCATCGTCCACTTGACGTAAATATGTGTTCTCTGTGCATCATACGTATGTGTTTCCCAAGTCCAGGAGGATCAACAGGGTCGCATGAGGTATCACCATATCACTGGAAAAAGTATTAATTGGTTGGAATATAATTGACCACGAATACCTCGATCCTAACTTGCGATTCTGCAATCCGTCTTGTCAATGCGCTTTCTTTGCATGATGTTTGCAGGAAACTCATTAGTTGGCCGAACTCCGCTTCATTGGGACACCCGGTGCAGCATTGCCCTCGGTGCGGCCCGCGGAATTGCCTACCTCCACTCCCAGGCCGTGACATCCCATGGCAACATCAAGTCATCCAACGTCCTCCTCACCAAGTCCTATGAGGCCCGGGTGTCCGACTTTGGCCTTTCCCACATTGCGACCCTCGCCGCACCTCCCAACCGCGTCGACGGCTATCGCGCGCCGGAGGTGATGGACTCCCACAAGGTGTCTCAGAAGGCCGATGTGTACAGCTTCGGGGTGTTGCTGCTGGAGCTGCTGACGGGCAAGGCGCCCACGCATTCGCTGCTGAACGAGGAAGGGGTGGACCTCCCGAGGTGGGTCCAGTCGGTGGTCAAGGAGGAGTGCACTGCTGAGGTGTTCGACGTCGAGCTCCTCAGGTACCAGGATGTCGAGGAGGACATGGTCTGGCTCTTGCAGCTCGCGATGCATTGCACTGATCAGTACCCAGATAAACGCCCTCCGATGGTTCAGGTCGTGAACAATATTGAGGAAATTTGCCGTTCAAGCATGCCGCAAGAGCAAGAAGAGCAGAGTGGTTTGGGTGACGGGCCCTACTCACATCAGACCTCAGTCGAGTCGAACGCGCCGCCTTCTTCCTAATCGATGAATGATCATCAGTTACCTTCGCAATTGCGATCGGAACATTTGGGCTGTGGAATATAAACGATTGGTTGCTTCATTATTTTTTAGTTTGGGTTTATAGTTTGGATGGCTGGTACATTTTACATTTTTGGCGTCGAAGTGCAACAAACCCTTCTTTTTTTCACCTTTCAATGTTTTGCTGACCTTCAATTCTTTTCTATTTACAAGCAGAAGGTCTTGTCTATGTAAATTTTCAATGGAACAGTTTTCTGTCTTGAAGACAGTACAATCTCCCCAGGGGCAAACTATGCTAAATACAATCTCCCATGTACTAAATAGTAAATACTATGCTAACTACTGTTGCCTTCGAGGTCCTGGCATAGTGCTCGCATCAGTTCTGGTATTTTTTAGGGATAGATTTGAAAAGCAAACTTATACAATCTGGCAACACAACAAAGAGAAGTACCACAACAGACGAAACGAGGGACACAAAACAAAACGACTTGCTCTTATCCTCGGTAAGTAGTTGTAACTTACTGTGAACAAACTAAAGCTGAGTATGGTTATGATCGGTCGAAGCAAAGAGAAGATATCATTACACGTTATGTTGATTTAAATATTGGAAAACAATACAAGGAGATCTTGCTTCTACAGTTGAGATTCTGTACAGAAACTCTTATTAGGGAACACAAATAACCACCGATGAAACAAAAAGAGTACATGTGCCACCGCGAGGAGAGAGACAGGTTTTTGTTCGCGGTTCTGCTTCTCAGCTCAAATCATTTAGCAAAAACCACTCTTCCATCAAAACCGAAAAAGTTCAGGCCAAACAGTTGCTCACTTCGCAGTTTTAGAGTGCTTAATGAGCCAATCAATCACAGCATCTATGTTGACGGAATCCTTGCATGAGATCATGTAGCAGCACACCTCTCTGTCTTGGATGGATTCAAGCCCTCTGCGAATAACGAGTCATGAACTTAATTTAAGATACAAACCACCCTCCGATTGTTCAAGGCAATGGGGTACTTCTTTTGTTTTTTTTTATTGCAGAAGAGTGCATAACAATTTGGGTAAGGTTTTACAAACTCACAGTTGATCTACCAATGCCTGCTTTGAAAGAGCTTCTGACTTGTCAATTTTGTTTCCCAGCATCAGAAGAGGAATCCCACTCAAGGAAGGCTTCATCAAGAGCTCATGCAGCTCACTTCTTGCTATAGGAACGCTGTCTCTATCAGCAGCATCGACCACATATCTGCCTTTGCACATGTCAAAAGATAATGCAGAAAAGTGAATCCAGCTGAACGACCAGTAAAAATCCAAAGATTTCATTGAATGGATAATAGCACAATGGTGCAACGTAGTCCATTATCTCCAAAAATTTAATTTACCACTAGAACAGAGGAACAAGATTAACTTGCAAATCCACGCAGCATTCGACTTCTTAATGATGAAGTACTAATCTTAGTTCCCCATATAGTCTCATTCAGAGAACCAGCACAACATGTTAACAACACAAGTAACAGAGTCTCTCATGGGATGAAATTATTCATCATTCATTCAAACAAAACAACAGTAAAGGCAATTCCCCTGCCGTCAAAAGGATAGAAGAAGAAGACCCTTCCTTGGATAAGTCAGCAGATACATTCCAATTAAGATGCCCCCTTCATAATTCTAAACAAGCAAGACGATCCTGAACATGTCCTCAAGTCCAGAAAAAAACTTGAAAGAGTCGAGCAGCAAAAGTTGAAAACACTTGGCCCAGATCATCAAAGCTTTGACAAAACTGTGGATTCTAGGCCATTATGCAGTACACACAAGGATTTCATCCATCCTGTTCACTACACATTCCATTTCAATTCCCTAATAAATATCAAACACTTGTGTGGAGGCAAATAAATAATCAATTTCCAGAATATCCAAGTTACTGTTGCACGAGATTCCAGGATGCACAATAATTGAAAGGTTAAATTGCAAGGAGAGATTACACAATTGCAGAGACCCCGCGGCAGTAACGCTCCCACATGGTGCGAAACCTCCGCTGCCCTCCAAGGTCCCAAAGTTTTATCGTCACATTTCCTTTTGTAACTTTTCGCATATTGAAACCAACCTGCATATAACATCAAAAACAAAGTACTTAAGGAAATTTCTCCAAAGATTAAAAGAGTACTCAAATTCAGAGTAATTCCAAAAGCAAACACTGACAGTTGGTATCATGTCTTCAGTGTAACCTCCTGTCTGTCAAACATCAGAGTAGAATGTCAAGAACATGTCGCCAATACTGTCATAAATCGCATAAAGAGTTTGCATCTACTCACAGCAATAGCATTTACAAGAGAAGTTTTTCCAGCATTCTGAAGACCTACGAGGGAAAGTTCCATTTCTTGTTTGAAAAACAAGCTGCCATGGCCAGGACAAAGTCAGCAATGTACAAAAATATGCAGCATATAGAAGTTAATATGTTGATCTTTGAGTGGAATCAATATATGATAAAGAGAAAGGTGTGTCCTTTCCTTTTCTCTGAAGCATTTGCATGATAAGCGGAATGCAGCCAAAATTTTCAGATCCGACCATTTAAAAGTAACTTTGCGACATGAATGCACAAGAGCTATCTTTGCAATCATCAATTGTTGACACTATACGCAGGGCTAACACCTGCTGAATTCTGTAAATAGATACTCCTCATCATAGAAGTGTTTTTCATCCCGATACTCCAAAAAATGTGTCATTAGAGAAGAAGCATCACAAAATGATGGACTATTCAGATAATTAAAAGATGCAGATGGTAAATTACTAGGAAGATAATGCAATAATCATGTCCCATCCACAAAGAAGAGTGTTCCATCATCAAATTTCCAAAATTCTGGCCTATGTAAGTCCGGCCAACCCTATAACCTGGTAAGCTGACTTAACAAGCAAGGCGTGCAAAGATTCAGTATAAAATAGAGTTGACGGGCATAAGCTGAGGCAGTTTTACTGCTTACGGCTTCCACCCTAAGTGTGCAATGTCGAGTTGGGTCGTGTCAGGGGAGTTTTTTTATAAAGCTTAATTTATCTTCCTCCACGAGTGTTCAATTTTGTGTCAGGGGAGTTGAAATTTAAATTTGCTTCTTAAACTCTGTTTGCAAACTCATCAACTGCTTGACTTTTGAATTTGATGGGAGCCAAATTCTAACTCAAGGATAAACCACTCCACATTATGCCGTTCAACCATATTCAGCATCACCTCTTACAATTGGAGAGAGAAAAACCAATATGCAAGGAGGTCAAGGACAGTTACTAATGCTAGAAGCACGAAATATGAAAAAGAAAAAAGCACTACCAAATATAGGGAGGAAAAACAAGAAATGAACGAGCCATTGATTGGAAGTAGCTCACGGAGCCGTCAACCTCAAAGGTCAAAGGTCATCAAGAAAATCAGCACATGAAGTCACGGCAATTCCAGGGCACCAAAAAAAGTTGATATTTTGAGCACAAAACCGGGCACAGTTCAGCTCTTGAAATTTACCCCCCGACATGTACGAAGACCCATCAACCAATACACAAGGACATACGAGAGAACAAATATTATGAATCCTTCTATACCAAATCAACAACATCACCTTTACCCAAAAAAAAAAAAAAAATCAACAACATCACTGCGGAATATACACAGAGGTTTCTGGCAAGCAGATCGGCGGGAACAGAACAAGAAAGAGCAAGAAGAGGGAACCAAAATTACCTCCTGAGCCAGATGAGAAGAGAATCCCAGAGACCCATCTCCTCAAAATTGGAAATTGGATCAAAGGGTGGGTCGACCACTGTAATCTTCGCAGGAGACTGAAGTGAGGACGAAGAAAGGCCCAATCTTGGTGGCGGGGAGGGAGAGCGAGCAAGCGAGAGAAAGAGAGATCGGAGGAAGCTTCGCCGACCCAGCGACGAAGCGACGGTATACTTGTCGATGCAGCGGAGTAGCTTGCGCTGCTGCTTTGCTTGCTTCGTCTGTTGTCTTCTGCTGCTACTTTGTCTTAACGACCGTTGTCCAGGTTGTGCAAGAGCTCTATTTTTCTGCAACCTGTTTCTCCCTGCAACCAGCCAATATTATGTCCCAGTGGAAAATTCTTAACCCTTCGCAAAATATTGTCCTTAAGATAAGGATAAAAGAGAGAATATGAAAGAATTTTCTTTTTTTGTCTATTTTTATTTGGTGAAACACCGGATATCACAATGAGTATTTTACAAATAAGAAGGATTAATAAAAAAATTACTCAAAAGGTAAAAAGGAAAGGGGGCCATCCACAGTGGTAACGTCGGGAGCAAGCCGACATGTTTGGGAGTTGATTTGAGATATCTCGATGATTGCTCATCAGGAATACATAATAGGAAGGGTAAGACGTTGAAAAGGAAGAAATCTAAATAAGGAGTTTTATTCAGAAAGAATATCACGATGAAATCAATTCTAGTGATTGCCAATTAGAGGAATTCCATATTTCTAATTGGGAGATGATTGCCAATCAGGAAGAAATCCTAACTTGGGTGGAGATCTACAAATAGAAGGGATTGGGTGGAGGCAAGAAAATATTCCAGAGACATCACAAGAATCTTCAACGACGTGTGTAAATACGAAAAATCATGAGTTATCACCAAGTGATGCTGTGTTTTGTGACAGTTGCGAGAATTTACTGTGAGAAAAATACTGTTAAAGTTTCCATTGAGTGGAGTAATTTTTATATTAGCGTCCCGTGATTTTTGCACGTGTAAAAATTTATGCTGAATCATTCTTCTTTTGTTGTGTTTTTTTTTGCAAAGAGAATACACAGGTTGCGTATTGCACAATTCTGACAATTAGAATTTCGCGGCGATCAGATGTGATCCGGCTTAATTTGCAACAGGTAACAAGACCATCATAGCCACGATGCTCAGCGTGCTTGACGGAGACCACCCTTGTGGGGGTCGCATTTGGCCGCCGCAACAAAAGGAGAGAGTCCACGCCAAGATCCAAAAACCAATTGTCACCGGGCGACGTCGTGAATGGATACCCTGTTGCGGTGGATCACTCGTCAAGCGAGGGGACCACCACCACGATAGTCTCAACGTCATCATTCTTGATGGTCGAGCCTTGACAGAGGGAGGGAGAAATCTTGAGCAACCATCATTGCAGCGGCAGCCAGCGGTGTGAACAGTGGCATCGTTGCTGGCATTGCTCGTTGGTCACCTAAGGCTTCTGCCTTTTGCTTTTTTAATTTTTTTATAATTTTATTTGTTTAAAAAAAATGATAATATTTGTCGGTATTTAGTTGAAATCTAAAAATGAAGTAGCAAATATTTTCCATTGTTTGGTAAGAAAAGTTTGATCAAATTTTCTTAATTAGATATATACTATTCGGTCATTAGTGACTTGCACATAAGCTATCGGGGACCCGAGCATTATCATTAGGGTCCTAAGTCTAGCCTCGATGGACCAAGGCCTGGCACTGGGGACCTGATCTAGGGCGCCCCTCCCTGGGTTCGGGGATCAGGGCAAGGGCTCCAAGATCCTATACCTAGCCTCGATGGACCTGGGCAAAATCTTGACAAACTCGAGCTCAGTCTTAATGGAACTAGGCAAGGGTGCCAGGGTCTTGAGTTTGGTCTCAATGGACATGGCCCTAGGCTGGTGACCCTAGCATTGCCACTAAGGTTTCAAGCCAACCTCGATAAACTTAGTCCCAGGCGTGGGGACATGGGCACGAGCATTGACGACCGGGTATAACGTCAAGGACCTAATCCTGAGCACAGGCACTGAAATCCCGAGCCTTGGCCTCAATGTACCCAAGCTTAGGCACAAGGGACCCAAGCACGGGCACTAGGGTCCAGGGCTTGGCCTCGGTGGACTCAGACTTGGACACGGGCTTTGGAGTCCCAAGCTTGGTCTTTGTGAACTCGGGCATGGCTTCCATGGATTGAGGCCCAAGCATTGCGAACCCAAGCCCGACCTCAATGTACTCAAGGCACGTGCACCGTTATCTTAGGCCCAACCTATATGGACCCGAACCTGACCTCAATGGACCTAAGCCTAGGCACTAGGGATTCAAGCACAGGGTCTTGGGCTCAACCTTTATAGACCCGGGCCCAAACGCCAAGGCCCTAGGCATGGCACCAGTGTCCCAAGCCCAACCTATGTGGACTCGAGTGTGTGTACCGGGGTTCTGGACCCGGCCTCTATGGACCCAGGTTTGGCCCCAATGATCCTCAGTGGACCTGACTCCAACCTCTAGGCTAGTGTTCACCACTAGAGGCTTGGGATTGAGCGTTGGGGTTCTCATACTACATGAGCAAAGGATTGCCTTGTACATCCTTGACTGGGCCTCGTTTCTCCAGCAAGGACATAGAAGCACACTAGATTATAAGATAATTAACCATTGACCATCAATCATACTACTTAGATTAATAATTCCCATCGTGGGGATGGGCTGTTGTAAAGATGGCTTTGGCTCAGTGTCTACAATGATGCTGCCATGACGGCTCAAGGTTCGCTTTGTGTTGCGAATGATTTCAATATACTAGCAATGATAAGGACGATTTTGCGATCAATCGAACCCTACTCGTCTTATGACGGTAAGGATCTAAATTGGCTTCAAGTCCTACGGAGAGTGGACTACCCTTTTAAAGCCACTTGAGGAAGTAAGAGAAATAAAATCAACGTCACACCCCGTAACCTTCTCGTTGCTTCTCTAGCAGGCAATCCAGGACATGATTTGAAGGAACTCCCGAGGGATATGTGCATGGCCTTATTTGCTTATCACGCTCTCGGTGTTATAAGGAACTCCCGAGGGAGTATGCATATTATCGTCGGGACATTCTTTTGGGCTGAACCATCGACAAATATAGGTAAAGACTTAGCCAAAAGGTGGAAACTTGATCACCTTTGTAACAAGCATTAAGCGTGACCATAGTTAGATATTGAGTATTAGATTATTGATGGAATAGACCATCAACATGTAATTTGATGAGATTAGTTAATACAAAAGACCATTGGTATGTGAGTTGTTGAGATTGATTAATAGACTAGACCATTAATATTTTGATTTGGTAATACTGCAAAAATGAGTATTTTTGATATGGATAAAACTTTGTTGAAACAATAAAACTTGTTTTTAACCTCATGCAAACGCATATTAGGTGCTCGATCTACTTAGAAAAGGCATGCACTACTTATAGAGTTGTGGTTGCTCACCATTTTCATCCCAATGTTTTTCAGGTTTTTCAGCTAGCGGCAAATAAGACGAAAGCGATATCAATGCGGATTTCGGTAGTTGGATTTTTGGACAATCATGGGTATGAATTATGTATATTGATCGTTGTTGGGTTTAATTGACTTTAGAGCGGTACATATCATCTATGATGGGTTTTAGAAACTTTGATTTCGTAAATAACTCGCTACTTTATATATATATACACATGCGCGGAACCGTGTCATTCCCCTTTCTATTAGGATTCAAGGTGTGAAATTCGGAGTCCCGTAGTCGGAGACATTCAAGGGTCACCCGAATCTTGAAGTCATAAATAAGATAATAATCGACAAAACTAAAGGGTTACCATTGGCAGCGAAATCGTTTAGCAGGACTGTTGCGCACTAAAGTCGGCCTCAATGAAGAAGCTATACTGAACAACAAAAGATATTTCCATATCATTTCACGTAACAGAAAGAAAGAAACAACGTCCTTCCTACTCTAAAGCTTAGGCATCCTCATTTCCCTTATCACTTCACGGGATATTTTCCTTACTGAGCAATTTTTCCTAGGACTAAGAGTTTGTAAGAGATGAGTTGGTCTTCTGGTGGATGGCAGAGGGCTTACCAGAAGAAATCAAAGGAAAGAACAGTTGGGAGATAGCCCAAGACTTTTTTTTTAATGAGCTGTAGTGTCCAAATCATTTCTTCGACAGTCTGAGTATCAAGAAATCTGGTCTATTTAATGCATGATCTTTTAAATGACCTGGCAAATTCGATTGCTGGTTCGACATGCTATAGCTCAGGGGTGTTTGAGTAGAAAGGCCAAGAAGATAGTGCGTCGGTAACTCGTCATGCATCATTTGTATTAAAGCACATCGTTGTGGCACATGGATTCAGGGCTTATCATGGAAGTGAAGCGATGCACAAGCTTCGTATTGTCAAAGGTAGGAGCGGAATGCCCGAGGTTCGACTTGTCCTAAAAAGTGCTCGGTGACTTGCTATCAAGTTACTTGAGGGTGCTCTCACTAAGTCATTACACTATCTTAAATGTAGCCGATTGTGTAGGAAAGCTGAAGACTCTGCGCTGTCTTAATCTTGCGTATACTAATATTGAAAGGCCTTCGAAATCAATTTGTGCATTGCACCACCTAGAGGCATCGATGCTACGGGGTAGTCAATGTCGTACAGAATTGCCTGAAGGCATAGAGAAGTCGATCGATCTACAGAGTCTTGAGGTAACAGATACTCAAAGCTGAAGAGAAATGCCTCTGCGTATTGGCAGCTTGGCAAATCTGAAGAAGTTAGAATGGGCAAGCCTAAAAGAGCCAAAAGGTATTATGCATCTGCTTAATCAATTTGTGACCGCCGTGCTCAGTTCTGCGAGCGCTCACTCCACAGTGGATTGCTTCAGCCAACTTCAATCGTTCATATTTGATGTAACATACTAACGATTTTCCAGGTCGAAGAACCCTTGTAAATTAGAACAATCGTTCATATTTCCAAGTGAGCGTATTTTCTATTAGTAGATTACAAATTTGTTTACATGCTTTACTAGTAAGTATTGGTTAACTTACGAAAAAAAATAACTATTTTCCCACTATAAATTCCTAGTAGATTGATAACATCATTTCGAGTTTATTAGTGTGCCAACGTTTATTGTTTAGTGACATACAAAAAAAATATTACTAAACAGGTTTAAATCCACTAGTAGATTATGAACCGTCATTCAAATGAACACGGTTTTCGTTTGTAGAGTACAAATTGCTTACATACTTTGCCATCAATGTCAGTGAACGGTTGTATATCTTATAAATAAAAATAACTATTTTATCACTATAAATTTCTAGTAGATTATTAATGTTGCCAGTAGCTTGTTATTTACACCATTAAAATTCAAATATGAGTTGTAAATTCATAAAAAAAAAATTAATGAGTTACTATTACATTAACAGTTGTAAAGCACTAACGTTGTTAGTAACCTGACTAGCAGTTTACTAGTCGCACGAACTCGTAAATATGATTTAGAATTTATCACGAGTGTCATATATTTACGATGCATGGAAAGAGACATATTTAGAGGTGTACTATCGGTGGCTGATAATTCATATGGAAATTTTCATTTGGAGTATGATTCGAGGCATTGTGTTGGACAGGAAGGAGAGAATCACTTATAGGAGTGTGCGACAAGGTAGGCCTTGTGTGGACAACGGCGTAGAGAGGCGACATTTGAATGATGACCAGTGTCAAAGTCATTTTCTCTGTATAAAAATCACGACATCTGCAAGTGGAACTTGGAGAAAGATCTGTTGCAAGGAGGGTTTCTGATCCTGAGAGTAACTGGTTTGACCTTTACATGCATGCTTTATCCTCTGCAGCTGATACTATCTTCTGCAATAGGAATGGTTGTGGGGGAAACATTTAAGCAGAGACATTGTGTAAGAAGAGAGTGTTGTTTAGCTGCCAATCTCACGGTGGCTTGAGGAAGAAGCCGGTTTGCCGGTCTGTAACTGGAGACTTTAGTTCCGAGCTTGGCATGATCAGCTCCAATGGCATCTTCGATACAAGCAATTCAGATGACCAAATTATATACCGAAACTAGGAACGCAGAGGTTAATGAGAGACATTTCATTGAGTCTTAAATTGCTGTTATTGTTCTTACAATCCCCGAAGCAAGGGAAAACGTTGATGTCCACAGTTGCTATGACCGGGATTGCACCGACATACATGATCATCTGATGTTAATTTTGTGCATGTTCATCAGAAGTAGTGTTATGAAGAGAATTTTCTTGATAAATTCTACATATGCGGTTGACAGGTACTGGATATATATAGTTCACACACCACAAGAGTTAACAAACATTACATATATTTTCGACATGGCGATTCATCTTCTCCATGCAACGATCTAATTTCAATGAGTCCAATGGAGTGGCTGTTCCAAATTTGTGCACGGAATTTTGAGAATTGATTCGTCATACTTGGCTTCATGCTCATCTGATGAGCTGGTTTACTGGATTATTATAGCCCTTTGCCTGGTTTTGGATAGTCAAACCCCGGTGAGTATGCGTGTACTATTCATAAAGTATTAACTGGAGATGAATAAAATGGTACATAACATGAAAACCATCCGTATAATTATTTCTTTTGTCTTTACGGTTTTTGACTTCCAACCGAGATTTAAGGGGGTTTGAGTTTCATCGGTGATAAGATTCGGAATCAAAGCATGCGTCCGAAAATTTCCTCGTCTTTTAATGTAACGATTATATCACGTGACATGTTGACATGTTGTCGCTTATTCAGTAACATATCGTCAATAATTGTGAGTTTCCAACATGCTTGAACATGTCGATGTTCGATTCGAGGGGTAACCGGGTGGGTGTTAATGCTATTATGCGACCTTTCATTCCACTATATCCAGAAAATAAGCAACGAGATATATTTTGCACAACACTCCAGGGTAAGCTGGCTGTTCACCCAACCCAAGTTCGAGTTGGTATGAGAGTCCGAATTCTCAAGTTCAACTCCTCGCGCTTTGCTTTAACCCATTTTGTGAGAGTTTCCTTTCCTCGTGCACAACGGATTCGTCTGATTCTTTGGCCAACACGTCGTCCAAACCAGACCTCACGATGGTTGCGCATTCGATGTCGAGAATAGTCTTTATGACAAAAAAACAAGAGGTAGCAGTCTTTCAGTGTGGATACAAAGAGATAATACTGCGATTGACAACTCTCAAGTACGTCAGGTCAATGAAAGAGGTACATACTAACGTCTCTGTACAAGTTAAATTGAGAATAAGATTACGATGAGTCGATCAAAGTATACCCCGAAGGCGCGAAGGGCATGCATGCGCTATAACCATCCAAAACGTGAAGATAATCCTGTTTGCTCACAGGCGGGCCTCACCAATTAAATCCCACACAAAAAAGATCAATCACTCTTTTCCAATCTTTCTTTGGACATTCATGCGTACTGATCTTCAAAGGCTACTTTATATCGTCAAAGCAAACTCAACATGCCTCTGGCGCTTTTATTCGCACTAGACTTTGAAATCGTTCTCAAATGCTTAACTCATCGATATATTGCTCTGGAGATCATGGCGCATAATTTGCAAATCTCGGGTGACATGTGATGTTCCTGAGAGAACAGACTCAGCCAATTTACTCTCCTAAAATTCAAAGTATCCGTACTCGTCTCATCATACTCGAATGCACAAGGTCTCCTCCCATCAGAAACGCCGTATTTTTCACAATCTCACATAAACTCATGTACACTTAATGAAGAAGAATGGTATGTTCAGATGCCTTTTGGACTTGGGGATACTCTCTGCAGCACTCGATAATGGGCGCATCAAACCTGCCTCATCTGTTATTCTCGCCGCTTCATTCATTGTCCTCTGGTTCACATCACCAGGGAGCACAAAAACCTCTTTCGAAGGCAATGCCTTCTACATTTAGTAAATCCTTTCTTTCAAGCATATGATTTTCTATCTCTACAGTACTTATCTGGGAATGCTTATGAAGGCCGATTTGTGAAGCATATGTTGTCTGTTCCTTGACAGCGCAGTTTTTTTGGGGGTGAAAAAGAAAAGATTTGTCCGTAAGATATCAGACCAATGGGGTTCTCTAAAAGCAAAGCAAAACAGTGAAAAAAATGTAAACCCGGGCATACGGTGATAGCTCATGTATAACAGCCAAAAGCCTTGCAAGCTAAACCTGAATATATGCCAATTCAAGACAGCTACATGTACTTTACTCTTCGTTTCGATCGGCACGGCACTGAGATTCAAGTACTTCAATCTAACCAGACTTGATAAATCTAATCAGGCAAGGAACCCTTTGAATATATATTTAATTCTTAATGACCACAACCCATCGTTATCTCAATGTTGATAACTCTTCTACAATTTCTTAAACAAAGGGTGAAGTCTTTACTTAATGTTGGAACCACCCCACATCATATGTAGAATTCCAGTAAAAGCATGGGCGACTGAGAAATCTTTTTGAGTAACTCTTTTAGAATACACATCCTCTCTCTCTCTCTCTCTCTCTCTCTCTCTCTCTCTCTCTCTCGTCCTGCTGAAGCTGAGATGTGAGAGAAGTGAGAGTTACTTTTACTTTGTGCAGGCCGAGTGGTGAGGAACTAAACTTTTAGTCCTGAAATGAATTGAAGGAGACACTTGCCTCACGCCTTCCAACTCAAGCAAAGGATAAAAAAGGAGGGGAGAGGAGGAGTTGAAGTGGCGCTTTCACAAAGGAACACCGGCATGTGTGGCACGCTTAGCAGCTTAATCATTATTATTACTATTTTTATGACTATGAAACGCTGATCTAGGTCGGTTAATCTGGAGGTGTAAATTATCTCATTAACCTTGTGGACTAGTTAAATGCGCGAGGCAAAACCCCAAATGAGAGTCGATCACAAGTGTCATAAGCCGAGCCCGACTTGCCTCCGGAAAACATAAACAAAAGAAAAGGGCCAGACATAACACGCCTTCAATAAAATAAAGAAGCAGCCGTGTTCTGTTCATTAGTTGGACAAGGAGATGATTCTGTGTATATATATACGGAAGTGGGGATACATTATTTCTAGCTTAGCTAGTTTCTCATCTCACATTCATCTTCTCTTCTCTCGTTTTTTCTCTGTCAAAATACCTCCTCAGGGTTGGCCAAGTCACATTGTCTCTGGCTGGTTTTAGCTCAAAAGCTTGTGTGCTTGTGTCTTTTCGTTTTCTGTTTCTTTTTCTCCAGAATTGAAGCTTTGGTTGGGTGTTGAGAATGGGAAGGCAACCTTGCTGTGAGAAAGTGGGGTTGAAGAAAGGGCCGTGGACAGCTGAAGAGGACAAGAAGCTCATCAAATTCATCCTCACTCATGGCCAATGCTGTTGGAGAGCTGTTCCTAAACTTGCAGGTCACAACCCAACACCCCCATCTGCTCTGCAGTCTCTCTCTTTCTCCCCCTTCACATTCATCTGAAAGCTCCTGTGATGGGTTTCTTGGAGAATTCGATTGACATCAAGAAACCCCCAGAGAGACATTTTCCTGAAAATGTTTTATTTGTATGATTGTCTCGGTGTCTGAACAAGTTGTGATGGAAAAAATTGGCAGGATTACTGAGGTGTGGGAAGAGTTGCAGGCTCAGGTGGACGAATTATCTGAGGCCAGACCTGAAAAGGGGGCTTTTATCTGAACAGGAAGAGAAACTGGTCATTGACCTCCATGCCCAGCTTGGCAACAGGTAAATACTTTCTCAAGCTATGCATGTAAAATCTAGTTGCTCTGGCCAATTCTGCTTGTTCATTCTTTTGCTTCAGACTCTATATCCCCCATTTGGTCTTTCCTGAAGATGTAATTTCAGATTATTTTACCCAGTACGAGACTGAGTCTCGGTACCAACTATACACCTGCACATTGCAAGAGAGACAAATTCAAAGACCCTGTCTATCTGTTTCAATTTTATATGAAACTGGAAAATTATCAGCACAATATGTTTCTTCCCCTGTTTCTAGATTCATTTAAACTACACATTGGGCCAAATTTTAATAAAGCTCCTTGCTTTGATTTGACATATTGCAGGTGGTCGAAGATTGCCTCTCACCTACCCGGAAGAACCGACAACGAGATTAAGAACCATTGGAACACTCACATCAAGAAAAAGCTCAAGAAGATGGGCATTGACCCTGTCACCCACAAGCCATTGGCCTCGAACCCATCTGACCAGCCCCAGAGCCTGCAAAATCAGCACCAGCAAAAGGAAGAGCAATCTTGTTCAACAAGTTCGGCCGATGCCGCAAAAACGCCGTCAGCTGATGATTTCATCGATTCGGTCATAACCGAAGCCAAAGAAGACGAAGACGGAACAAGTCGCATGGCAAATGCAAGCATGCTCGACACAATCGAGGTCATGGACATAAACAGTTTCTGCACGGACGAGGTCCCTCTGATTGACCCCAATGACATTTTGGTCGCTTGCCCTCCTTCTTCCTCGACCTCTTCATCTTCTTCCTTGTACAACAACAACGGCGGCAGCAGCAACAACTTCTTTCAAGAATTGCAGTTTCCTGACTTGGAATGGTCTTATGGTGAATTTGGTAATCATAGCGACGGTGGCAACCAACACATCAAGATGTGGGATGACGACTACCTCATCAACTGGGATTTTCTGGTCGATAACGTCGATGACAAAACGCTAATGGTCGATCCTCATCCGGCCAATTCGTGCCAAAGATCGGCTTTGGATCAGTCATCTGGGACCAATGAGCTAGTGCAGTAAATGAACAATTAAAATTTGGTCTTTTTTCTTCTTTCTTGTGTGCAGTTTTCTACGTGCATTACATCACAGAGAGAACAAGAAGCATCCCATGTTAGGGAAGGGGGAAAAGGAGAGTACCCCTCTCTGGTGTGGCTTTCCCATTTTATTTATTTGTCTTTCCTCCTTTGAAAAAGAGAGGAGCAATGAAAATTACTGTGTTTGATTGCATCTAAATGTAATTAGTCGGTCATTGAAATTGCAAAACATTATGCCTGTCATTTCTATTTGCAGATGATAATGTTTTGATCATCCGATTAGTCCTTACAAAAACATGAGAATCATCATCATCGCGTTCATTAAGAGGGTTTACCGATCATTTGATGGTAAGCCTAGAAGTTCTTTTAAACGAGAGACACCGTAATGTGATCAAAATACCAAAGGGTGGTTTACCTTCTTAGGGTTCGGGTTCGTTATATTTCATTTGGCTGTTGGTGATCTAAAAAATGATCAATTAATATTTTCCAAACGCATGGAGAAATTATGTTGAAATTTGCTATGTAACAGGCATTATTAACACGTGTAACTTACAAGAACAAATAAAACCAAGGGTCCAAAATGTTGTTTTCATCTATTGAACCTGACGCATGATCACCTAAAAGGGAATGCAACTTTTGAAAGATTTTGGTAAACACTTGGTTAGGTTCTTTTAATGGCTGCTTTGCAATCATGCCTTATGCTCCCTGTTTTGCTTATAAATCTTCCAGTGTTTGCTTTTCTTTTGAGCACCTTTCCGCCATTGACTAAGCAACATGCAGGCTTAAATTTCAAAGTGGACCATATACCACCTTTCCCATCTTTGACGTAGCTATGGCAACGTAGCACTATATTTTCATTTTGGAAAGGTATAACAATCCATTTCCTAAAACTATTTTCAGCCCACACTTTGCACCTTCAAAATTTGAAAGTTTTTTGTTCATACCATAGAATTTAAGAAATCACACAGAAAGAAAAGAAAATTAGAGAATGTAAAGCTTACTATTTAGAAATAGAGCTTGTATCATTGAAAATCCCAAATAGGTACCCTTCTGATATATTTATCTCAAACTACTATTATTTCTCAAATTGGAGAAAATATTCACTGATTTCAAGCCACCATGGTCTGCATTTTTTTTTTTTTTTTTTTGTACTCATATCCTCTTCTAAATTGTCACGTGTCCATGTTGCTGTCTTAGACATTGAATCGAATAAAAATCTGTATTTTGTTCCTCTATTTGGTTCTCCTGAATCGAATAAAAATCTGTTTTAGACGTCGTGTCCAGGCCTTGGGTGAGCAACGTATCGACCACGGGCCAGCGGTGTCATCAGCCAAGGACGAGATGTCAAGTGTCCACGCCACGGGTGTCCTTGTCGCTCACTAAATTTGCGGGGAAAAAGCCATCTTCTATGAGCCAAACAGAGAAGATGCATAGTAGATCTAAGATGAACGCCATTTTCTTTGCCAGGCCAGGTCCTCGTCGCTTACCAAATCGGCTAGAAAAAGCCATCTCCTCTGAGCCAAACAAAGAAGATGCACAATGAATCTAAGGGTGAAAGCCATCTTCTTTGCCAGGTCACGGATCTGCCGGAAAAAGTCGTATTCCTTGTCTTTGGTCGGCCATGGATGGTGGCTTAAGCCAAACACCTCAGGCTGGCGTCACTCGTTCGCGGCCTTCGTTGCCTTCGCCCGCGTTCACGCCACCTGCTCACGAATGTCGTTGACACGAGTAGGGGCAACTTGGCTTAGACAACCAGGACGCAATGCCAACAGCTCCACTGGTGGCCACGGCGAGGGGAGGTGCTGCAATTCCGGCGAACACGCTTACATGGCTGAACACGTGTTCAATTAATTCCACATTATTGAACACTTGTTAAATTACAACTGGACGGAGTTAAAAAGACACACCACCGAATGTTTTCTCAAATTAGTACCCCTGTGACGCATACCCCCGAACCCAAATTTGCTCACATTTAAAAAGTATACTTGTCAACGCATGTGAATTTTTCACCTTGGACTTGTCATTCTACATGTCAGATCTGTCTTGATCTACCATGTCTGTTAATACATACCCATTTGTGAGTACCGGTTTAAAAATAGTGAATGAATTTTTTTTTTAATTTGCTTTGTTTTTTTAAAGTAACATACCTCAACCGATTAATAATAATTTGTGTCTACATCCATGTCAGCTGTCCAAGCACACGTTTTGGGAATCAATAAGTACTATTTCTGAAGAAGAAATCTTTCTTAGGAAATCTTGTCAATCGGTCCGGCGTATCATTCCTATTGATCTCCACCATCTCGAATTATTTTTGCTAGCTGTTCGTCGACACAATAGTCGCCATGCTACTTTGATTCCCGTACAATACTGGACGCGCATATAAATATACGATACGACTCCAAAATGATTGGCAACATATAAAATGCAAGTCTCTAGGTAGTTTTTTTTAGATAGATGATGATTGCAACTCATTCAACGAATTATATGACCCGACGTTGCAACTTATATCTTCCTATTCCTTAATTCTTTCTAGCCAATCACCTAAAATAAAAATATATGGGATCAATAGGTTGGAGAAGCGTATTCGTGTAGCACAACGCTTGATATTCGTTGTTGTGGTGCCACAAGCTAATCAGGAAATGGGCGTTCTCACTTATTTTGCATGCTATTTGATAATCAATGTGCATGTTACAAAACAATTGAGGACGTTTCATCAGTCGGGTAATATCATCTCGGCATGCCATATGAATAAATATATCAAATTCGGCTACAGATTACTGTATTTACGAACATAAGAAGTGCAAATAAAAGTTTAGAATAAAGTCATCTCTCTTTACTTATATAATCATTCGAATTGAGAGGGACATTTCTGATTCCCCTTTACTTGCTGAGGATTGCAAAGGATTGCGCTGTCGTGTAAGCTCAAACCGTAGAATACGAGCAACAACGACATGAGTATAAATATATATATATATATATAATGTCTATGTACGGTCAATGCTAATCAAAAGGTCTAACCTGGTGCATCATGAGTTTACAATTAATTATACTTATGAATATATATATAGGGCAACATCTATGCAAATAATTAATTTTATTTAGCTATGGTGGACAACCAAACATTGCAATCAAAATATTGATTTTTTTTTTTCATTTCATTTCATATTATCGTTCATTCCAATTTGAACTAATTCAATTCCGCTGGACCAGACGTCACATTAACCTATTTGATCCCAAGGAACCGACATGTTGGGGATAGTCCTTCCTTAATCTTAAATTTGGTTGGGTAATTTTGAGTCCACTTGTACAAAGGTGAGGGAATCATCAATGCTTCTAACTTTTCGCCAAAAATCAATTATGAAAATTGACTCAATTAGTAATATAAATTTTATTAGTAAAGTATTAACAAGCATATTAATAAATTTGAATTATGTCATGATTGCTGATTAACAATATGAGTACATTATTTTCATTATTATAAGTTAACTACAAATTACCGGTGACCTAGTAACTTTTTTATAAATAATGATTGGCATGTTTGAACTATCTGGTTCTTTTATTCAGTGAATAAACTACCATATGTTACAACTGATGGTTGTTGTTGCTAATTTGTCTAGAGATTATATAAGCAGTTATATATTCCAAAATATTGTTATAACATTCAACAAAAAAAAAATAATACTAATACAACACTATGATTCTTAAGATATCATGAAACTACTATGATTTTTTTAGTGTCTATATCGACTTCATAGGAAAAGCCGATCACAAAGAATCCGCCATCAATTAGAGACTTACAGAGTTACAATCAATCTTCCAATCTCTTATGTGTTTTCCAAAGCCACAATACATAAATTCTCACAAGCTCTCATATTTCTTTCACCATTCCCTAAAAAAGGGTCACGATGAGACTTGAAATGACGATCGCAACATCTGGGCACCTAGCCAATGCCCAGTGTCGAATGGCACTTCGAAGCTAGCCAAGTGCCCGATTGGGCAAACTAGCAACCCATCAAGACTCTGTCGAGCACCCGGCTCATGCCCAGTAGCTATAAGTTACTGAGCTCAGCCAACTGGACTCCTCCTTTCTGTGACCACAATGCCTCTAAACTCGACTTCCAACCTATCTCAAATTTCAGGCTTCAATATAATTGGATTAAGTACATTAAAAGTCTTAAAACTTATCACGAAAGTGCAATTGAGTCCTCTAACTTTCAAAAGTGCAATTAAGTCCTAAAACTTGATACGAAAGTACGATTTAGTTCTAAAACTTTCAAAAAGTACAATCAAATTCTAAAACTTGTCAAATTGGTATTTTGATGACAAGTTTTGAAACTCGATTGCTCTTTTTAAAAGTTTTATGACTTAATTGTATTTTCGTGACAAATTCGAGGACTATCAATTCACTTATCCCATATAAATTCTGATTTCACAAGGCTAGAGCAACAACTGGATCATTAAACTTCCATGGCTTTTTTTTTCTTTAAGTATCAGTTTAATAAAATACGAGTTTTATTTGAATGGAGAACACATCTTTAGTTACACTTGACACGGAATTAGTATTTTTTTCAATATATTGAAATTATTCCTTGAAAAATCGAAGAAAAGCTTGCGTTTCTTGTGAAATTACATATATATGTACATATATGTATGTATATGCATATATGTACATATGTGTGTGTGTGTATGTGGATACTTGGAAGTGAAGGTATTATGTTTGACCTCATTCATTAAATGAGATTAGGGAAAATTACCGAAAAAATCCTAAACATATTGCAATTGTGCTAATTCAATCATAAACCTTTTTTTTGCTAATTGATTCATAAACATTTTAAATTTATGCCAATTTTGATCGGCCGACGCTGACATGGACAATTTTTAATAATATTTTTTTCATTTTTTATTTCATTTTTTATTTTATTTCTCTTTTTTTTTCTTTCCTCTAGTAGGTTGACGAACCTCAACAAACGGCCATTAGTGAGGTTCGACCTTGCCATGGCTAGGCAAGGCTCGATGTCGCCGTCAGTAGGCGAGCTCAACCTCACTCAATGACAGCAAGGTCAAACCTTGTCCAGCCATGGCGAGGTTGAGCCTCGCTGACCAAAGGAAGAAGGAAAGTAAAAATAGAGAAAGAAAATAAAAAAGAGAAAAATAAATAAATAATTAAAAATGTAATTAAAATTGTCCACGTTAATGCCAGCCGTGCCACGTAGGATGATTAACATTCACGTTAGTACTAGTTGGCCAAAATTAGCCGGATGAATTGAATTGGCACAAATGCAAAAGATCTATGACTCAATTGAAAAAAAAAAGGGTTTATGATCAAATTGGTACGATTGTAATAAGTTTAGAACTTTTTCAGTAATTCTTCCAATGAGATTTCAAACAAAAATTGCAAAGACTAATGCAAGGCTATAGTATTGTAATGGCACCATACGAACTACAGAGATCATCGATTTCTTTCTCTCTCTTTTTACCCAAATTAATTAATTAAGATCATTCTGGAGGGTCTGCCTTATTGGTTATTTAGAGATGCAAAATGAATTTGAATTTCCAATCTTTGCTATTGATAAAGCAAATGCAATAGAAACCGTAACCACGAATTGTTATCAAAAGGCTCCATGGAAATCATATGCTTGCATGTCAAGCATATTGCGCAAAAGTAACTTAGAGGGATTGAATCATCATTTATGATAAGTAAGATAATTGTCGAGAATCCATGAATCTCTCACCATCCAAATTTAAGTTCGACATAATTATGAATCCATCATCTTCGATTGAGCTAACGTAAATTTTGATTCTGCAAATGAATCAAATGGGAAAATTACCAAAAAATTCCTAAACCTATTACAATCGTGCCAATTTAAGCATGAACTTTTTTTATAATTAAATCTTAAACATTTTTCATTTGTATTAATTCAGTCCATCTGGCCAATTTGGGTCTTAAATTGCTAACATGTACTCTGGTCATCCTACGTCAGGCAGTTAGCGCTGACGTGAACATTTTTAAATAATATTTCAATAAATTTTCAAATATTTTTATATATTATATTCTTTTCGTTTCTTTTTTCTTTTCTATCTCTTTCTCTCTCTTTTTCTTCCTTTATTCCTTTAGCCATTTGCAAGGTTCGGCAATTAGCCAAAGGCGAGGGTCAACGAGGCTCGACCTTGCCATTGCTGGTCAAGGCTTGTCTTTGCTGGGCCGACGAGGCTCGCCCTTGTCGACCACTGGCAAGGTTTGCCCTTGCCGGCCCATCAATGGCAAGTGGCTAGTAAGGGCGAGGCTCACCATCACAGGGCTAACAAGATCAAGCTTGTCCATCCTCACCTCTGGTCGATTGCCAACCTTGTCAACCAACTAAAGGAAGAAGGGAAAAAAAGAAAGAGAAAGAAAAAAAGAGGAAAAAGAATAGAATAAAATGAAACTTTATGAAAGTATTATTTAAAAATGTTCACGTTAGTGCCAGCCATGTCACGTAGAACGCTCGGTGTCTATGTCAATAATTTCCGGCCAATTGAATGGACTGAATTAACACAAAAGTAAAAAATTTAGGACATTGGCCAAAAAAATGATTTAGGACTGAATTGGCACAATTGCAATAGGTTTAGGACTTTTTTGGTAATCCTCCCTCAAATTTTTATGCATATTGTTAAAAAAAAAATTTGGCCGGTTTCCCGTTTTGGCTTGTAAGCCTCGGATTATGTTTAATTTTCTTTTGAAACAATATCGAGAAGTGAGGTCACAAGAAAGTAATCCCTTAAGCACTCCATAAATACTTCTGAAGGCCTGGCCGTCTTTGATTGGATGAAAAAGTTCGATTCGGGCTTATTTGGCATGGTTATGGATTTTGGGTTAACTTATGACTTCTGCTTGAGTTGCGACATTTAACTAGACAAAGGTGTTCCAAAGTTTGAACTTCCCAACTATAATTTATGTGGCTAAACAAGAAAGAGCGAAAGGATAGGCTGAGATAAGCTCTATCTTCATTCCCCGCTTTTAGATTGTGGATTAAACGTTACTCATTCTAACTGAAAAGCCAGACATACAAGCTACAAGCTAGGGGGACCTGCCAAAGACTGCTTTGCACCTCTGGTTTGGCTTGTAGAATTATCCTTGGATTACAAGGTCAAAAGCCGGAAGCAAACTTGCTGTCTAATGCCACGCCTTCTCCCTTTAATTTTGGTGCAAGCATGAAAATCAATTTGGACACAATCTTAACATATAGACATACTTTAATTTTCTACAAATAACTGAATATTCGAATTTTGATGAGAGCATTGCCTGCAAAAAGAGGATATCCCCACCACAATAACACTCCTTTTCTATGGATTTCTCTATTTTTTCTCTTTGGAAAGCACAGTCATTGTCTACGCGTGGGGATGAAATCAAAGGAAAGAGAGAGGAGAGAAGCTAAGAATGCAAATGGGGTGAAGCCATTTGTCACACTTCTTTATTTAGAGAAACAGAGAGTGGCTATAGATGTCCCAACTCAGCAACCTAGTCAATTAATATCTTTTTGATAAAAATGGAGAGCGTGAGCAACCTCTTTCCGCCCTTTATTTTAGTCAAGGAGAGAGCTAATGAGCCTGCCAGAATCAGTGGAAAAAGTTATTGTCCTGGGGATCATGTCCAAGATCAGCCACCCCCACGCGCAAGAATGCCCAAAAAAAAAAAAAAGAAACAAGTAAAATGTTCTTCATATCACTTTTTCTAAAGCATAGATCACCGACGCACTGGTCACACTATGATCGACCATGCGTAGCTTATTGTCCCTGAAATTTATCGAGCAAGGTGTGTCGCACCCTCTAATGATTTAAACCTTTGAAGTCAAAAGATTGCAGATTCAAAAAAGAACTAGGGGATTCGAGAATCGCCATCCTCACCATCTTCTATAGATGAAAAAGAAAAAAAGGAAAAGGTCATTCGTATAATTTCTATTCATTTATCTGTTTTTTTCCAATATGGACAAAGGTATCTGGCACTATAATTACAAAACCTACTAAACAAAAGGCACCGACCTCCAGTGCATCGTTATTTTTCCATTTCTTTTTCACACAAAGAAAGAGTTTGAATATTCAACTAAATTGATGATTGGATTTGCCCTTTTCGTATGCCAGATTGAGCACTTTATCTCCGAGTGCAAAACGAACCACTAGCTAGGCGACGCTTCATTATACTTCCCCCATCATCCAAGAGAGGAAAAAAGAAAGGTTAGCAACATACCAATTTTTTTAAATGGGTACTTACAAACAGATAATGTATATAAATTTCCCAATTCGATCATTAGTGTTCTGCAATTATATGAGCACTAGGTAAGCTACTTTATATGGGATGGACTTGTATGGACATGACAGCACTTTGAAAAAGAAAATGGGGACTATAGTTAGGGTTTTGCTCATTATTATGTAATGCGTCCAAAACAAGGAAAGAGAATACCACACGACAGCATAAAAGTTCGTACGAAGAAGAAATGTGCAGAATGCAGAGAGGACACATGAACCCCACCGAAAACAAGAAGAGAACGAGGAAAGATGAAAGGTGCGAGGCTTTCGCGCAGAATCTCTGGAACTTGTGTACACGCTCCTCGCTTTTGATGACTTTCGATTTATGAATGTGAAGTCTGTTGAAAATGATGTGGTATTGGAGCATTTCTTTCACTATCTTTATCTCTTCAATGGGTTTGCATAGGCACCCCCATTTCGAACCCATCCTTATCTTCTGCTACAAACACTATCTGCCTGTAATGCTTCCACAGTGTTCGAAGTATGCATATTTTAAGACTTGACTACTTATAAGGTGATGGATTTTATTAGTGGGTATTCTCGTGATGCATACTATCCATATTTTACATTGAAAAGAAGGAGATATCAATTTTCCACTTCATGACTCACGAGAAAAGTTTAAAGGCTCTGACACATTTTTGATGTGTTTTTATCTTGACACGTTAATTTAACTTTAAAGTAGGTGGTCGAGTGGTCCAAGACTTGATTTGCAAGCCGAATGTCCTAGGTTTGATTTTTCAGTATACCCTCGGTCTTATGAAATCTTGATTAGTCCTCAAATGACGGGTCCAATGCTTACGTGTATCATCCGTCTTTGGTCTCCATTGGCATCTTGGTGGGATAGGACTAACGGGCTCGCTCAATCGCCAATGTTTAAGCAACAATATCCCCCTATATTTGAACACGCTCGTATGCGTAATCGATATGCATAATATATAATTTACCAACCTTGGACACCCTTTTGCTTGGCCAAGAAGAAAGTCATAACACACTAATTAAAGAAAAAAAAAAGGTTACAGCACATCAATTTACGTTTAGCTAATGTGAACTGGGAAGAAGTGGAGGGTGGCCATGGTTATATCCCTTTTCATGAAAATGGCACAAAATCTCTAGCGTTATGACCCATACGGGCCTCGACATACCTGTCCTCACCCTTATCTAATGTCTGCAATGATGGAAAAACATTGGCTTAAAAAGCAACCCGGATCAATCTTGTCTTAACAAAAGTGTGCTAGTTTGTCTTTTCGATTTAGTTATTGGGAACCCGAGAAAATGCAAATCCTTCGTTTTGCTTTATAGCAAGTGCAAAAATTAATTGTTGATCCTTATCAAAAAAAAAAAATTAATTGTTGACAGACTTTCCATAGTATCATCATCAACTTTGGAAGATTAGAAAGAGGGTAAGGACCATAAGAAGTTGACAAATGTCATTGAATAGTCTCCCTCGACTCAACGGTCTAAGGAGGAGCGTCTTTCCGCTCTAACTCTCTCGGGATTTCCTCGCCATATGACGTCGAAATCATTGTCAGTCGATTGAGAAATTACTCAGAAATTTGCTGACTTTTGGAATATAGAAACCTCAGAAATTGACTATTCGTCGTACTTAGTAGTTGTTGTAACTAGTTTCCACTTATAATGAGTAATTTATCTCTGTGAATGGTAAGTTGATTATAGAGTTAATTCGTGACCTAAAAATGTTGATACTTAGTGATTCACAAAAAATATTGTAAAATACCACAAATTGAAATAAGCTGCGATACATATACTTAGTATTTTTCTCAAGAATTGGTGCATTTTCATAAGTCCTTGTAAATGACAACTTAGTTTTCATCCTTCAAATGTTCTAATTAACCTCGAAGTCGTGTAAGGTTGAATTTTCCAACTTCTCACTTTCCAATAAGACATTGTAAACAACTTGAATTTATTGTATGTTTTTTTTTGGGCTTTTATATGGTATACAGGCAGTGTAAAACATCATTACACAACCGAATACAGGCACTAACACTTATACAATTTTAAATTTTTGCAACTATATTTATTCCATTAGCAGGTGAGAGTTTCCATTTCATAACTGCTTCTGTGAAAAGTATTTTAAACTTACCCACATTCTTAGTAACTTACCTCAACAATCATAAGAGTTCTTTTACAGCACAGAAATCTAAATGCCCTATCAGTGAGTATTTGTATTGAAATGCCATAATCTTCCTTAATCAATAGTAAAATTGAATTGTTATAGTGAAAAATTCTTGTAAATGTTATGTAACTTACTATTTTTAGTAATTGAATTTTTTTATCCTTTTTCTTTGGCCAATTTCATGTTTTCCTCTTCAATGTTATATAGCATTACGATCTTAAAGTAATATGTATATAAGTGCTAAATGGGAAAGCAACAAGTGAGATAAATGGCACTTTTCACTTAAAAATATATACTGGTCTTGAGGCACGTGCATAATTGTAGATTAATTATGTTCGAAAAAAAAAAGGCCGGGCTTTTTCCACTCCTCCTTTGGCTTAAATACTCCCATTTTTTGTGTTTTGACCATACTATCCTTTATGGAGCAATCATTTCTAGTACAACTCTACAAATGTGATCTTTTTTTTATTATTTGGATATCATTTCTTTTTTTTTCCTTGCGGGTCTCACTTTCCTTCTTTTTCTTCTTTTTTTTCGTGCCTTTGACGTCTTAGTTCTTCACTCTTGCAAATAGCCTTTGGGATCCATTGTCATCAAAGAAACTAGATTACCTCAATTCTACTAAGATCAAAAAACCAGATTAAACATATCATGTATCATTATTTCCAACAAGTGAATTAATGAGAAGCAACAATATCATCACAAAATTGATGATGAGGAACTTATGGAAACGATAGTAAGAAATTGAACCCAGAGGAAGAAAAAGTTCATAAGAAGAAAGTATGCTATAGACTACAAAGCAACCATGCAATTGATTCACGGGAAAAGTGCCAAAAAAATCTTAAACATTTTGTATTAGTGACAATTTAGTCCTAAACATTTTTTTAGTGCCAATTTAGTCCTAAATCTATTGTATTTGTGCCAATTTAGTCCTAAACATTTTTTTAGTGCCAATTAAATCCTAAACCTTTTAAATTTGTGCCAATTCAGTCCTAAACCGTTTGTTTTTGTGTCAATTTAGTCATTCCAGCCAATTTTGATCGGAATTTGCTGACGTGGATGCCAGCCGGCAGGCGACTGGTCACTGGTGCCAACGTGACGCTTACATGGACAAATTAAATAATATTTTAATATTTTTTGATTTTTTTTCCTTTTTTTCTTTTTTTTTATTTTTTTTTATCCTCCTTCCTCTAGCCAATCGCCGGTTTAGCAACCGGCCAAAGGCCAGAGGCCGGCGAGGTCACCCTCACTGGCCACTGGCAAGGCTCGAGCCCTCGCCAAAGGCCGCAGTGAGGGTGAGCCTCGCCCAGTTCCCAACGAGAACCGACCTCACCGGCCACTAGCGAGGGCAGCCTCGACCTCGCCGGCGGTTGGGCGAGGCTCGACCTCACCAAATCCAGCGAGGTCGGGCCTCGCCCAACCATGGCAAGGCTCGAGCCCTTGCCCGACGGCCTCCGGCAAGGGCTCGAGCCTTGCCATGGTCAAGCGAGGCCCGACCTCGCCGGATCTGGCGAGGTCGAGTCTCACCTGACCAAGGCAAGGCCTCCCTCGCCAGTGCCCTCACTAGCCTCTGGCCTCTAGCCGGTCACCGGACTAGTAACCGGCCAAAGGAAGGAGGATCAAAAAAATAAATGGAAAAAAAAAGTTAAAAAAATATTAAAATATTATTTAATTTGTTTACGTCGGCGCCGGTGACTGGTCGCCGACCGGCCGGCGTCCGGTCGCTGGCCGGCCGGCGTCCACGTCGGCAAATTCCGGTCAAAATTAGCCGGAATGACTAAATTGGCACAAAACAAAAAGGTTTAGGACTAAATTGACACTAATTTAAAGGATTTAGGACTTAATTGGCACCAAAAAAAGGTTTATGATTAAATTGGCACCAATGCAAAAGGTTTAGAACTGAATTAGCACCAAAAAAAGGTATAAGACTAAATTGGCACTAATGCAAAAGGTTTAGAACTTTTTTTATACTTTTCTCGTTGATTCACAAACACAGTTTTGATGCACACTATGCAAATTGTGCAAATTGATTTACTTAATGAAGAGAGAATAACGGGTAATTCTACTTTTTACATAGAGTTTGATGCAGGGCAATAGTGGAATATCTTAAAAGTGAGACAATCGAAGGTTTTGCCTTAATAAAAAGACTAGACTTCAAGCACATTCTATGCATATGCTCGATTAATTTTAATGCTCCTATTTATAAAGCAGTTGTAAATTAAGCATTAACATGGGTAATTAGGGAAGTTTAAAGAGAAACAAAAATTTTTAACATAAATACATATATACACACACATACATACACATGCACATAAATATATATTTTTTCTACCCTCTATTCTCTTTCCTTCTCCACCTTTTTTCCTAAATATACTTTGACATAGTTTGCCCTGCTTCCAAGGTGAAAACCAAGACAACTCTATTTTATGGCTTTCATAATATTTCCAAGTATAGCTAAAAATATATAAACAGGTGACTACTGATTAGGCTTCTTAGCCAAGAATATTCGAGTTCGATTTCCTTCTCGAACCGTGCAACTTGTAAAAAAAATTTTCTTTTCCATGCCTCCGCTGCGCTCGTGTATGTTATATCTATACCATTAATCAATATGAATAAGGATAGTTGTGAAATTTACGACTAAATGCATCAATGGTTGATATTTTCGGAGATGCCGATGAGGGCGTCATTAGTCCATCTTGAAGACATTGAGTTTACGTAATTCACGTGCAACTAATTTCTATTGGTGCATATGATTTACTTGTAACGATATACTCCATCCCCGACCCAATTTCTATTCTACAACTCGTTCATGCAAATCATTCATCCATGCAGATAAAGACAGTTATAAAATTGATAACTAATATACTAATAGTTGAGGTATGTTGAAATATGAAAATTTAGTCAATTAATTCTGAACCCATTGTAAGGATGTCAATTCAGTCATAAACTTTCAAATTTTGTCAATTTTATCCTAAAATTTTGCACGAGATTCCAATATAATCATTCCGATCAATCATCGCTGGAAATTGATAACATGGTAATTTAGTCATCACCAGTTATATTAGCGATTTTTGACGAAAATTGATAGAAATGACTACATTTGAATTACGCGCATAAATTTTAAACTCAATTGACAAAATTAAAATATTTATGAATGAATTAATATTTGTACAATAGATTTAAGACCAAGCGAGATAGAGAATCATTGTCCGGTGACCTCCCCCCAAGGAAAAATTGAAACCAAGCAACTTAACAAAAGCGACGGACCTACGCAATTTCAGTCAGTGAGGTAACCCTGACGTCACGCACGTCGTCATGCGCACTTTGGAGAGGGTTAGCATGAGGTGGCAGCTTCGGTCGTGCACCTAAGGGGAGAGGGGCAGATTTGCAATGATGAAAAAGATAAAGTCCTGAAAGCGAAACTGCCGAAATCTCTCCCGACCTTTCCAAAAAGGCTGTCGTGCGAACTTCCAGAAATTTCGGATTCTCCCCACCAATCCGAAAGTTTGTTCACCAGTACCCTCGAACCATTTATCAAAAAAACTGTAAAGCTTTTTCTCCGATTTATTGCTTATTGAACATATTTTGGAGCACTCGTTAACGAAATTCAAATCACTATAACGAAGAAAAAGGAGGGGCTGTCACGATTATTACGAAATCACTGTTCAATCGAGTAATCGTGTATTATTTATCCACTCGACGTTATCACACAACTTTTGTTTCTTTGGCATCCTAAACTTGTTCATATATGCAACTTTTAAGAGAGATGGCGTCTTACTTTCTTTTTGTCATTTTATTAATAATTTTTAATAAGTTGTTTGTTGATAATTCAAATTCCTTTTGAGGGTATTTTCCTACCGATAATATAAGTGGAAAAATGTTTGTTGGTTCTTGCACATTTTCGATTATGAAGTGAATATTGGAGAAGTGCACAATTCATCGAATATCTAGGCCGAAACAAATTTACTATGCATCTCAGTCATGCCCCAAATATTATTATCTATCCAATAATCAGTACGCTTTTTTTTTCAGACACATCATCTCGTTTTTCAAAATCTGTGAATCTTCAGCGGAAAAATGGAGGAGGAATTGGAAGAAGAAGAAGGAGGAGAAGGAGGAGGAGGAGGAGGAGATAGATTGCGTGATGTTGTTGGGCTTTATCATTTGGGCCAATACTCCAAGCTCGGGGGACCAAGAAAAGGGTTTGCTTGGCAGGAGTAGGCTGACAATTAGTGTGGTATCGTGTTGACATGCTGAATTGTCTCGGTACAAACACGACACGCCTAATATACGACACGAATTGACTAATACAATTACTGAGAGTGTTATTGTATCAGGTGTCGACAGGACACGATGCCTTAACATGGTGACAAATATACGTTCATATGTGTACACAATAAATATGTTTATCCATAATAATCTATATTGACAAGTTTAATACGTTCAGACACATTTCTAAACAATATTACTATTCACATTACATCTTGAGTGTAGTGTTGAGTTTGTGCTTTTCTTGTTATTCTATGGAATTTATATCTCTTGATGTGTTTTTGTTTTATATTTGAGTGTTTTAATATGGATGTTATTTTGATAGATTTTGAAGTGTGAAAAAAGTGTTTAGATAGGAGGATTGAACATGTTAAAACATGCGTAATCACGCAATGTTCAAAAAATGATGGGTTCGTACGTTGATTTAAACGTTTCCATTCAGGTCCAAACAGGTTAAGCAAGTCAATTACATGTTGTGTTATGTCGCGTCATATCGTGCAAACGGGTCGTGTCGAGAATTGCTGCCCATAGATAAGAGTGTGCAAGTTCCAAAGTGGGTAGGATAGTTGCCTTACTCTAAAACCTATCTTATAAATACTATTTCTGAAATTTTATAACGTGGAACCTATCCTACAAGGTTTTGGAACCACCATAAAACCCGAAACCTACTAGTTCCTTGAGTTTCAAGGTACCTGATACGACTCTATACTTTTTTAAAAGCTTTTTATTGAATAAAAATCGTAATTTTTAATTATTAACACATTTGACATTCAACATAAAGACATAGGTGGATTCCTAATAAAGTACATGTTCATGTCTTACAGTTACACAATAACATGGTATAATAACAACACAAGTAAAATACTTAAGACAAATACATTTCTTCTCCTCATACCGCACATTAAACATGAAATACTCGTAAAGAAAAGGGTAAATTATAATTAAGTTAGTACATATCGATTTATTTAATATCAGGATAATGTGGTAGCAAATTGATTGTATTTTATCCATTTATACAATCAAGTACCTAATCTTTTTCCACTTGTTCAATCGAGTACCTCAACTTTTTCAAATTTGGCTCAACGTGAAGTGTTCATAAAATAAATTGTCATGTCCCAATTAGCTTGCTTACTAAGCAAAAACTCCATCATCTCTATTTAGGTGTTGGGTGATGAGGAGATTGAGGGAGTGCAAACTTGGACGATCTTCGGAGCCAATATGTCTCTATTGACATGACATCATTTCAAGAAGCCACATTGGACTAATTGGACAATTAACATCTATTTACCGCCCTTAGCATCCAATTTGGCATTTTATATTCGAGATCTTAACAGAGGACTCCTATTGACCCACATTTGAAAAGTTGATTATACATGATTGAACATAATAAAAAAGTTTGGTATTCGATTATTAAAAAGGGTAAAAGTGCAGGTGCTTGCAATGTCATTATCCCTTTAATATCATAAAAAATAGCCCGTATCTTTCTACAAGGTATCCTCTCCGGGCATAGGATATAAGGTACAAGATGGGTATAACATGGAACACCCTATACTCAATGCTCCCGAAATTTTAGAACCTGAAACTTCCCTTGCGACTTCCAATACCCATCCCGGAACGTACCGACCTTGCCTATTCTATCGGTTCCACAGGTTCACTTGCACGGTACTTGATACACGTCTCTTCTTTAACATGTCATTATTTTCTTCCCCATCTTCCAATCCTCCAGAAATGGGGCAGTTTCAATCAAGCTCCAATTCTACAGACCCTTTTCCTTCTTTTCATGACTGAGAGAACACTAAGTTCCAATTATATCAAGACTCTGTCTGAATAACAGAAAGAAAGAACTTCAAAGACGGTTGCTCCGAAGAACTGCAGTTGAAAGCACATCAAAACAAGCACCAGAAGACCAGAAAAACAATGGTATCGGACAGTGTCATGCTTCAATTCTTCATCGCATAAGCCCCCGTTTCGACAGCTGTTGTAGCCTTGATCAGTGATCAACAAACGAAAACTAACAAAGAGCTCCTAAAATGCAGAGATGAATAAACCGAGTGATTTTAGTCGGAGCATCCATCACGACGGGGAGAGAGAGAGAAAGAAGCAAATTAAACCGTGCAACGGACCACATTGTCACGGCCACAAACAGAGACATGCAAAGTTAGCACAAGCCGCGAGTCCTTTTTCTTGTAATCAGAAGCAAAACTCGTGGAAACACGACACAAAAATATGGCGGCAATGGGCAGAACAGGGGCAGACGTTGCAATTTCCACCCCAGACGAGCAATTACTGGAAATGCCTTCATATCAGCATCACGACCTAGGGCAGCATTGTTGCCGCGGACATGTTATTGGCTCCCCCGCAGAGTTTTTCTCAACCCATGAACAGTGAGTTCATCTGCCCCGTTGATGGCACAGCAGATTTTTCGCTGGGCGCATCAGAGAAACCATACAGTGAAGCGATATTACCCGTCCTATCATTATAAGAACATCCGATCATATGGGCAAAGTTATCACCGTATCCTGACATCCGACATTTTGATAACAAGCAGCACAAATGATTGCAACCAAAGAGTTAATTCCAAAAGATCCAAATCACGAATCCAATCTTACATATAAACAGAGACTGATTTCAAGCACACTATGCAAATCCAGCCAGACCACGTTCCCGACTACTGCTCCATCCAGAAAACTAGCGACTACATTTTACAACTAAAACCGAAAAACGACAACTATAACTCTGATGCATCAGTTTGCCAAGCTCAGCTCAAGAAGTGTTCATGGCCTCTGTATGATAATTGTCCAACTCTTTGTCAAGTTGATCAGCAGATTTCTCAACAGGTGGGTTTCCACGGCCACGGCCTCGTCCACGTCCACGTCCATGGCCACGGCCACGGCCACGGCCACGAACATTCCCAAAACCTCCACGACGGCCTCTGCTGCACAAGTTCACCAAGTGTAACATATTATTTGACTGAGCAAAGTTGCTACAAAACCAAAGGTCGCACAAGATGCCTATTCAGCCCCTATAACCAATTCAAATGCCTAGAATATGGCAGCCAGCAGGTTCCACTAAGATCCAACTTTTGATTCTGAATTTCCACAGCTATCACCTGAACTTATATCCTGAATCTAGTCATGACACCTCAAGTTCAACTGGAGGTGCAATCTCCTAGTGGTATGCTATATATATGACTAGCCTTTTATATCTCCATCGCCCTCAAAAGAGAAGCACACAAGAACATCCGAAACTAAACATCATCAGCCTGATGCCACAACATAAGCATCTCACAATAAAGCTCATTAACGGAGAAAGTATGGAGAATGTACCCAGTCCCTCGATTTGCAACAGGAGGACCTCTAGCACCACCCCGCCCTGGCCTGTATCACTCTATGTATAAGTCATCCACCAGAGAGCAGCACCAAAGACAAAACATATACTTCAACAATTTCAAAGCAGTAAAGAAAATGAACATCACCTCTATCTATAAAACGGTAGCATCGCAACCAAATTTTACAATTGAACAAAGATAATATGATGGTAAAAATGTACAAAAAACCAAGAATACAAGGGCAAACCAGTTATCCTGATTGTCTCCAATGAAAGAGTGCGGAAATGAAAATTGGATGAGAGGGCAGACTCAGCAGGAAGCAAAAGCTCACATGCCTTCAACCACACAAGGTAATTCCATGATGGTAGACAATGCTTGGAAAAAGCTGAAGGAGAGATCAGATGGATGATATGACTCAGATTGATAAAGCTTTCGACGGTATTTTGCAGCATGATTACTTAGCTGGAGACAGTACAGAGGGCTCTTAAAAAATCTAGCTGTGATCCTAGTATTAACAGTGCTTAGGATCCTCTTCAAAATTGGTCTGATGGTACTTAAGTTGGTAAAAATTTCTCCAAAAATCTCCAAACACAACTTTGTTATTGGTTTGCGAGGATAAGCTGACAACAACAGAAACCAATGATTGGCAGATGAAAGTTCACTGGGCGGGACCCCAAAGGAAAATACTTTGCCTAGTTGTTGATGAAGCTTAATTTGAATGCTTGTGCATCATGCTTAATGTGCCAGAAAAGGAAAGTTCCATCTTTTTGCTTATAGTTGTTCAGTTGCTTCTACATTTATAGAGACACGTTCATAAGTTATTTTTTCAGAAAACTTTTCATAGATCAGGTCTTGATTTTTTCTTTTGGCCAATGATGAGGTATGCCAGTTTAAAATGATAGAGCTATATTTACACAGACTCATATGGCTTGTTGCAGGTATTAGCCAAGCATTCCTTCCCAGATAAATTTTTTTTTATTACCTCGAAAGAGGGGAAACAAGAAAGGAAAAAAATCTCTGACACAGTGACTAGACTAAAGAATCTTTACAAAAAACAATTAAGCTAGTTAATCGAAAGTAAAGGAGCATTCATATAAAGCGGAAAAGTAGTACACAGCAAGCTGAAAATTTCAAATTGGGCCCTGTAAACAAGGTCCCCCAGGCACTCATTAATTATATTTGATACAAAAAAGGTTTCAATTTCCAATGCATTGATTAAATATAACAAGAGAGACTGTGCATTGAAAGCAACAAACTTCCTTTAGTATCAAAAGAGTGACTGAGGGCACTTGCTATCAAAATCCTTTCACATTAAGGGCATCTTTCTTTATGCTTCAGTCAAAGTAAAAAGAAACTTTTCAAACCAAAATTTAAAATATTATCCAAATTTCAAAAAATTAAAAATTATATGTGAACCTATGAGTCAAAATCTGTATATTGTGAAGGCGTTACAAGCTAAGAATCAGCCAAAGTACATCTGTCGAAAGATTTGAATTAAATAAAAAACAAAAAGCAGAAGCCTATCCAGACAAGCCCTAAATCCATGAGCATTTTAAGTTGAAAGTCAAGTTACCTGTATGAGGTCAATAAAAAGTCATACTCCACCAAATTTTGACAAAGATGAGAGAAGAATAGATCACATACGTCATAACAACTGTTCTCTTCCTCCTCCCATTAACTCCCGTCACGTTAACACGAGCAGAGAGAGGAATGTCAGCGTTAGCACCCACGATTTCAATCTTCATAGGTTTCCCATCTAAAAGAACATTGTTGTACCGCTTGAGAGCTGCAAATGCATCACTTCTTCTGGTGTAAACGACCTCAGCTGAGCCCTGATTCACGTTAACATTTTAACAAAATCAGAACATTTGTTGGCAGGAACAGATCCATCATTAAAATGAGCATCAGAGTTAACAAGCAGCAACAAGTTTATCTTTCCTTACATGAATGCAAGGGAAGAGGGAAGGTAAGAAATGGATGGAGATATTTTGGGTTTAGGAAAGGGTGGCACAGACATGGACCACAAGGCCCATTCCTTGTTCCTTATAGGAAGTAACAGACATTATTAACAAGACAATGTTGAAAGATGTAAGGCTACAAAACCCAAAACAAGTTACCAAATTAGAACCTTCATGCATTAAGGTGAAGTATGCACGACAACATCAGATTCACATCAAACCAACACATTGATACAGCTTACCTATCAGACAAGATTTTCTTATCCCTCACTAAATTCACTAAATCATTTGTGAACAACTAAAGCATGTTTTGTGCAATGTTTTCGATATGCTAAAAATGTGTGACTATGTAGAACTCGTCCTTTGTTCTTTGACATTTAGCAACAATCTTTATCATAATTTTGTACCCAATCATTGGCTCTCCAACAAAACTTCTTCGAATGAATAACATTTAGCATGACCAAATTTAAGCAAGCAAAGCAAGATTTATTACTCAAAATAAATGCCAGCACAGGCACTGGTAATGTGTTCCCACAAAAATTTCAAATTACAGCCTTGGGTAACGACACAAAGGCTGTAAAAAGTAAAAATCAAGGTGTAGAAAATGTAAATTTGACATATCAATGAAGTCTCTGACGTATCTTCCCTGAGAACCATCAAATTATCCGAGAAAGTTATTTTACCAAAAATAGGCAAACTTTATTGCATTAATCAAGAGTGAAACAACAAAGTCGTGTTAAATGACAACTAACGTGTGTTTTCTTCTCTCTGCAAAAATAAATTTCATAGTCATCCCCCATCAGGGACGAATCACTGAACAAATAAATGCCAAAATTAAGGAGAAATGTTGGAGATAAGACTTAATGCACTCACACTATGAACGTGAGATCTTCTTCAAGCATAACAAAGAACATCTTGTTCTTCCGTCAAATTATCAAGTGCCATGTATGGGCTTCAATTGGTAAAAACAAATGAATAGAAAACTAATGCAACAGACAGCTCATGACTTCAAATCAAGAATAATTTTTTGAAAAATAAAGCATAGGACATTTATGAGGTACTCACACTGGAGCGACCATTTTTATCATAGTGCACTGCATATCGCTTCACATCTCCAATTTCAGAGAACAGTTCCTGAGGTCCATGGCCAGTATTAAGAGATTATCTAGAACCGATACCGAAGCATAAGACAAAATTGCATGGCTCGATGTATACCCTTATATCCTCATTTGTCACTCCATAGTCCAAATTGGAAACATATAATTTTGTTCCAATCTCTACTCCTTGTATACCAGCAGCTCTAATGCTATCTTCAAACAAAGCAGTCTGCCATGGGAAGTTCCTTGTTCGGCGAGTAGACTGATGAATGCAAATGAAAAAGGAAGCGAAATGGAGCAAAGGAATGCATCAGCCAATGACCAAAGACAATTCACCTTCTTCAAGTTCATTATGAGAGAAATTCCACAAAAATAAAACTAACTCTTAATGGAGGAGAAACCATTAGACAATGCCTAAACAACCAGCAATCAAAAGCGGCAAATGAAGCCAACAGATCGATGTAGGGAATGATGGAAGTGGACCACATGATATGGATTGCCGCTATGCCACAGGTGCTCCAGTTCTGAAGTTAAGGGAAGGAAGCTCCTTCGCAAAAGCCCATAAACTGGAAGAAAACCGAATCTTGCACCGAGATGTTGCACACATAGCGAGAAAATCCATAACTCCCCCTTTAAACAACCGTTCATCAAAGAGTAAATCAATTCTACACAAAAATTGATCTATATATTCATATTGACGACTGGGTCAACAGATAGGCGATGTCATCCTACTAAGTAGAGCTCCAGTCCAAGAGTACACGATAAAGCTCCCTTAGAAAAGGTGGCGAAAGCGCTATGAAGTGTGGAACCAAGGCTTCTGCATGAGTTTCGCAGCACATTCCCCACAACATAAACCTCAATATCCCACTATTAGTGTCATCAATAACACACTGGTCGAAAGCAACAGGTCGGAAGAGCACATTAATGATCTACCAAATTTGGCTGCTCCCCATATAATACGTTCAGAGATCCTCTTGAGGTTTCATTTCTAATGCAAAAGAAGAGATCTCATTATTCATTTTCTATGGCACGAATAGATCCTCTTATATTTGAAATTATACGAGACTATCGCAATCTCAGTCAAACATCCACAGATCCGAGCTTGCCTTGGCAATGGTGAAAGAAGAAGGCCGAGCATTGACGCCAAGAGGACCTCTCTGACCTGCAGCCATCACTCTTCCACCATTAAATTGCCTGCCAGCTGGCCCAGCTCCACGGCCACGACGAGCCCTACCTCGTCCTCTAAATCTGTCACTGTTTCTCCTGTTCTTAATGATATCATCGAGCGACATGTCAACTGCAGTAGCCATGTAAATAGTAGTGCAAAAACTTCCCAGGAAAACCAACTATCAAGACCTGCAAAGGAAAACCAGAAAGAATACATCAATTAAGACCTCAACGTGTTAAATATGGGAACCAGTCCCAAAATCAAGAAACACTATTAGCTCGATTTCACAGTCGCCTAGGAGAGCCGACAGTCAAAACCATGCATCAGAAAAACTCAAGTTGTGCAGGGCAAGCCCGAGGACAGTCCCCAGCTACTATAAACTTCAAGTCAACCAAGGCAAACGGTTAAAAAGACGTGTGTGCACAATGATTGCATGATTCTGAGACTGCTGAATCACAACATAGTGTGATAAAAATCTAACATCTTTGTTTGTTTCTTACTTATAGAGTATCGCAGAGTAAAACGAAGCCTCCAATCCACAATTAGCGACGAAAGAAATCACAGGCAGCAGTCCCCCCACACATTGCACGTTCCAACCACAGCACCCTCACAAAATCAATCCGCTTCCGCATCTCAGCGGCTAGACCAACACGACATAACTTTCCCCAGATTCAGACACACAGCCTGTCGGTTAAACCATGGAACCACGCCAGCAAAACTCACAAAAGCCCTAAAGGAAAGAAACCCAACATATCCTCAAGCAGAGCATTCGGACCGAACAAACACACTCTCGAAAGAACAACAAGCTGCGAAATCCACCGCAAGTTCCGGATCTCCCATCTTCATCAACAACACTAAACTTCTACCACGACCCCCAAAAAAACAAACAAACAAAAAGGGCGCCCATCAGAACGCGCGGAAACCCTAGGATACCAATCGAAACCACCGAGGAATTACCTGAAACCGAACCGGCGGCGACCAAAGAGCTCCCTCCACACACACAGAGACCGAGAGCGAGAGAGGGAGACAGACGGCTACGAACGGAGAAGAACAGCGACGGAAACCGATGAAGCGAGATCGAATCAGGAGATTTGAGGATCCATTGCCGACCGGCCGGCCGGTGAGGGCGATGACAGTCGCCGGAGACTTAGGGTTTCCCTTCGGCGGCGATGGCGGCTGCGAAACTTGCGTTCACCTCGCTCTGCTCTGGTTTCACTTCCAGCGGACCGAATGCCTACTGCTTTTTTTTCGCTTCACCTTTTACGCTTTTCTTCGCTTTTATAGCGCGGCTCGAGGACGCGTTTTTTTTTTTATTTTTTATATTTTTAGCGACGACGCGTAATAGCGAAGTTTCCCCATCATTGATCGGGATTAATTCCGTACACATTATTATTTTTTTTATTTTTAATCCGGAAATGGCAATTTAGATAGAGTTATATCAGCATCATCACCATCACGCTTGATTTTTTTTAAAATCCATAATTATATCGTTCTAATTCCACCTTATATATATAGTGTTGCTTAGAATAGATCCCGAGTTTTATCGCTATTAAAGGAAATCTCGACCCAAGTAGATTTACCTGGTTTGACCCAATCTTCTCATCGGTTCGAATCCACATGTACGAGACAACCGTTGAGGATACATCTAGAGTGCGGTTTTCAATTAATGGGTAGCGCATGAGTTAACTAGAACTAAGGAAATGTCCGAATTACGCAATCAACCCGGATGTTTCGATTGGCACTCTGACAATTGATTTGTTTGCGAGGAAAGGTAATGATGGAAATCAACAGTGAGACCAGTCCTCCCAAATTTTAGCTTAAATTAGTAGTGTATACGTCGATTTTCGAAAAAAAAATGTTGAAGTCTTCAACTTTACACTAATAATGCATTGCAAGAATGTCTCGGTCGAAAAATGAGAGACTGGATGCGGTTCCGGCAACTAGAAACCGCTCCGGTTGTATAAACATTAGACTCCATCCTCGACTAATTATTCTCGCATTTAATTTTTTTTTTTAATCGGGATTCTTACCTATAATATTGACTCCGATATATTTTCTTCTTATGTCGAATGAAGGAATTATTCACTTTTAGTTTATGGATATCAATCTCGTTGAGAGAAATATATTTGGTGACATTTCTATTTGAGAAGCGGTTCCCACCAAGCGCTGCTTCACTCGTACTCCCTCTCTCTTAAGGACCAAGTAAAACTTTCCATCACACGAGCCGCCTTCCGAAGCACACCCCACAGCTTCTTCCTTTTGGCAGTGGCAAGGTAGGAATTTCCCTTTCCTTTTGATGCTCTTCCTTTTTTGTTCGCGAAGGCGTCATCGGGTCAACTATGGTCATGGCTGAAGCAAAGTTAGACATGACGGGAAGATAATTGGGCACGGGCTTCATCGACATTTCCCAACGGTGCTCGGGGTGTGCGGACCGATAAGTAAGTCGACAAAGGGTACGAAGGGTCTTTCAATGATCCTTGGGCTAGAAATATGAATCGTGGGTAGATCTGTCAAAATAAATCATAAATCAATTCCTTAACACATATATTAGCAAATTGATCATAAATGAATTAGTTATATTCACTAAATGAGTATAAATATAATATGTGTTAAATGGATTGTAAATGTATTTACAACTTATTTAAAGTAATTCATCTCTTTTACCCTTCTTTAATCTTGCACTTACTCACTTTGCACTCTCATCTCAGCTTGCGTTCGAGTTTTCCTAGATTTAGCTAAATATGAAAATGTTTTAACAATATCGATCGGGTCGGATATAGATTGAGTACGGGTATGGTCGGATATGGGTCATTAAATTTGCATTACATAAAAACGAGTCAAAACGGGGTAAATGGGTTTATTTGGATCGGACCATTTTCGATCCAATCCAAAATCGACTCGACTTACCTGTTTGACAGGTCTAATCACGAGAAACCTAAGATGTTGAGATTGAAAACGGTGGTTGCCGGTTATGTTCAAGGGACTGGAAATGCAAAAATGATGTAGAAGTGAAGATGAACAACGGGTGTTTTTTTCATTGATTTGCTGTCCTTTATTCAAACTAGAATTCAAGTATCCCCTAATTTTGACAATTTACAATTAACAAGAAAATGAAACGCCATCGACTCGGCTGCTACAATCTAGAAATTCTTATCAACGAAATGGTTATTTTGAAATTAATGACGCTATTGCTCAATGGTTGCATCGCTTTCACTTCTTCGCAGTTACTGTTGTCAATTACGCTCGGAATCATTGGTTCCACTTCCTGACAATTGCATCGACTCCACTTCTGAACAGTTGCTCCTTTGACGGTTCTATTCGAAATTGTCAACTCCATGACTTAACTATTATATTGGTTACAGTTGCTCGACGATTGCATAGATCGTGGCCCGATAGGTGTTGATTATTTTTTTGTCGACACCTTGCTTCAAGACAATGCCAATATCCTCTGTCGGTTAAAACTGGGTTATCTTGCCGAGCAACTAGATTTGTCGACAAGCAGCTCTCAACACATTAGAGATTTTGCTGCCTCTAGCTTCTTACCTAGCTTCTATCGGTCAAGTCGTCGATCGAAGACTTAGGGCGCACATGGAATCCATTCTAGAGTAGAAATTCTACTTCAAAATGGATTCCGGAACAGAAATGCGTTTGTTAAAAAATTTTCGAAATACATTCTGGAGTAAGTTTTACATTCTAAAATAAAAATGTGTTTATTAAAAATACTTGATTGCAGAATGCATTCTTGATTCTAAAATGAGTTTTGGGCAAGAAAAATAGAAGCTACTTTTTGTTACTTCTCTCTTCCAGGATGCATTCTCCCTATTTTCTCTCTTTTTCTTACTAATTTTTTTTTTCAGAAAATGCATAAAAATTGAAAAATTCCAGAAAAATTCATAAAAATTTTCAAAAAATAAAAAAAGTTAGATTTCGGGAAAATAGAAAATTTGGTGAATTTTTTTCAAAAAATATAAAAAAAATTAAAAATTTCAAAACTTTATAAAATGGCTTAGAATATCTTTGGGCACTCACTTTAAGTGAAATTTAATTTTTTTGAGGTGCCCAAAAAAATAAAAAAATAAAAATAGATTTCTATTTCAGAAATCAATTTCTGGAACAGAATTAGTTATGTTTTACCAAACAGATTTCTTCTCTAGAAATCAATTTCTGGCAAGAATTCCAGAAATTAATTTCCGGCAAAAATTTGATTTTCTAGAGCAGAATGGTTACCATTCGCACCATTAAATTCTTTTTTTGTGCTCGAGTATTTTTTTTTTTGGAAATGTTAAAGTCTCATCAATTTGACATCACCTTTTGTTTGAGAAATGAAAATTATATACATAAATGGAGACTGTTTGTCAAAAGGTAGATTGTAAACTCCAAAATAATTTATTTCTATTTTAATATCCATTTTCATTTAATTTGTTTAGAGTGTTAAACTTGAGGAATATTGCAAATGCATCTCAATTTTTAAATACTTTAAAACCGACTTCTATTACTATTTCTCTTTCTTTCTTTCTTTTTTTCACTTTTCTTAAATGTTTTTTCTCAAACAATGTCTTCAAACAATGTCTTTAATAGTGTCCTTAATATATAACAAGGGAATAATGACACAAACAATCTTTGAACTTTGGCCCAATATGCAATTTGATCCATGAACTTTTAATTTGTTCAATGTAATCCCTGAACTTTAAGCTAATATTCAATGTGGTCCCTGAACTTTTATTTTGCTCAATATTTTTTTTTGAACTTTTGATACATGTTTAATTCAATACATGTACTAAATGAAAATGTTCAATGTAGGCCCTCAACTTGAATTAATGGAAAGGATTGCATTAAATATTTTCATATAATTCGAGGACTAATTGAATATGTATTAAAAGTTCGGGGATGACATTGTACAAATTCAAAGTTCATAGACTGCATTGCATATTTGGTTAAAGTTCAAGAACTATATTGAACAAATTAAAAGTTCAGAGATCAAATTGCATATTGTGCCAAAGTTCGGAAATTATTGTGTCCAATCATTACAACTCAACTTCAGACTTCACCTTGCAATTGTCTTGGGAGTCGTCCGGTGAGTACAGCAACAGCAACGTATGCGTGCCGGCTCTAACCCCACAAGTTAGCCGAATTCAACGACAACGAGACACAACAGTCCTCTGCTTTGGAGGATTGCAAGGGCGCACATCGGAAGTTAGTCCTCGCCAAGAGGATTCCCCAGACAATGCCCCTACTCTCGAAGAGCCCTAAGCAAGTCGGGTGCCGGCTTCACAGAGAAGAGCGTCCATTGTTTGGAGGACAATCCTACTTGAGATCGATGCCGACCGTCTCAAAAAGGCCACTTTTACTCTGTGTGGCGCAGAATTAGTTGGTTAATCGTCAAGTAGGATGGGTCACTTGAGGAGGCACCGATGTTTATATGAGGAAGAGATGTCCACGGCCGGGGGAGCTCTTGAAGTACAACACCACATAGCGGAAGCCTGTTCAAGCATGATCGCATGAGGAATCAGCAAAAGCTTGCATACTAGTGTCTTTTCGCCGTGCAATTCTTTCGCCTTGTCGAAGATCCCTACTTGGTCTACTACTTAAAGACAGTCGTGCAACCTGGGCTCAAGCCTGCTTTGTGAGGAACAAACTCCACAAGCTAGAAGTCACTACCCAGAGAGAAAATGCCGACGTTGGTGAATCTATTGTTGACGTGTAACTTTTGAGTTTGTTTGGCTTTTAATGTATCGACTAGCTCTATGAATTGTACGTACTGTCGTTATTGACCGTTGGGTCAATGAGGAATGTGAATAATATAATCGAGCTCTTACATTTACGAAGTTAATATTTCCGTATGATTTCCAAAAATGTAGCCATCGAAATAATAAGCTGTCAATGAGTTTGGTGTCTTTAATAAATCTTTGTTATCATGCTAGACAATGCTAACATGAATACCACCTGATCCACCGTCTAGTCTGATAGAAAAATTCTGTTTGTAATGAGATTTCCTTCCTTGTGCGGTGCGGGTACCACTGCATGCATTAGCTTGTGCATGCAAGACGACATCCGCAGACTTCACGATTCTATGGCAAACATACCTGGTCGGTCTAATACATTTGATCCACCCACTAAGGCATTGAGAGCTGGAGTTCTTGCACATGACAGAGGGAAGACAAGTAGAAAAGTTCCCTCAGGACGTACGAAGGAGGTGGAATTCAACATACCATGATGTTGGAGAAGACATGCGAGGAGATGGGTGTGCTGACGCCCTACCTACCCATTCGAGCGAAAATGGCGGTTTCCCACCATTGACACGACAAGATTGGAGGATTATTGAAGTCTTGGGGGACGTCTTTCAAGTTCTCCAAGACGCGATGGATGCTTCGAGCGCCAGCAATAATTACTCGCGCAACTAAGCTAGCCTTTCTGTTTTTATGCATGAAATCAACGAACAAGGAGGGTGAGCCCTTTTTAGACGAAGTAGCAGTGGCAAAATACTGCGAAATCCCTCAAATATCACCAGGACATTCCACCTGGTTTTTTGGCATCCACTACCTTGTGTCCGAGGTTCAAGGTGGAAGGGCCCGCAACTCTCCTTGTCGGGACTGGGTGAGGAAGCCCGAGTGGAACCGATATTGGAGATGGCAATGAGTAGGCTCTGGAATATGCATACTGCACACAACAGTCAATTTGATATGACGAGCTTCACCCATAAACGGAGATGGCGCCCTCATTGTGCCTAGAAACTTGTATGGTCTATGCTTCGTACGAAGAAAACACCCCACAACCTTTCACTAATTTTCATCTTCATCTACTAATAAGTTGGAGACGTACATGGAAACACACTACTTCAAATATATTAGAAGAGTTAGCGAAGACAAATCGACATTTTGAAGCTGTGGAAGAGGCGAGTGACTAGTTTTCCGATTCTCTCCACCATGGCTCGGGACTTACGGACCCCACCATTGTCTACGGTATCATTTGAGTTAACATTCAGTACTAGCCAATGAATCTTGAAAGACAACAAGTCCAGCTTGGATAAGAGAAATTAAAAAATGGTTGTCGTTGGCCATGATTGTTTAATTGACTCCAGACGAACGTGACCAACACGAACGAGAAGACAACAATGACGTCGTATCATCTGAATCATGGTGAGGGATGTGACGGCGAAAACACCAAATTTATTAGACATTCTCTTTTAGTTTAATTTGTGTGCAATTGTAATATTTGGGTATTTGCAAAAAAAAAAAAAAAAAAAAAGGATCAACAAGTCAACTAGTCAAAAGAAGCAATAGTGATGTTCGGCTCTTTTTTAAGAAGCCAAGGCCACGAACAGAAACAAAAGAAAAGAGAGGAAAAGAGGAGGAAGGAGAGGAAAGGAAAGAGGAAGAAGAAAAAGAGAAAAGAGAAGAGAATTTTACATTGCGGGGGTCTCGCTAAGCCAATTCGACTTCGTAACGCAACGCTCCGTAAGTATTCGCACTCCTCGTTCAATTAATCGGAACATTTTTCGGGTTAGGGCTCGTAATTCGGAGTTATGTGTTATTCGAGCGGCGAAACCTAATTTTTGAGTCGTTGAGCTACGTATTTTTATAGAATTGATATTTTACGGTGTTGCGGAGCCATGGGATTTTACGGAACCTAATTTGGACTTACGGTTTGCCGGATATGAATTTTTGAAGTTGGCCACGCATGATGAACAGTGCGCGACCAGTGGCTTTTAGACTGATTTTTGTCGGTTTTCAGCTCGATTTTGGGATGGCCAAGTTGGGGTTTTTGTAGTGCTCTAAATGTGCTTTCTATTGACTATAAACTCACTTGAAACGGAGTTCGGTGAAGGAATTTATGGTGCGATCAAGTTTCGCATTTAAACCCCGCGTTGCGAACGGTTTGGATAATAGCTTTAGAGAAGCGATTTGTGAGCACTTTTGAGTTGCCTTGTTAGCATTTAAGCGTCTTTTAGCCGTTTCGTAGCATTTTAGTTAGTTTTGACGTCAATTCAAGTGAGCATCATTGCTTATTTTTGGGGATTCCAGGTGAGTGGTGCTATCGCTTTTATGAATTTATAAACTCATGTCTTGAAAGTGATAAATATTTGAGTATTGTATGAGTTAATAAGCATGTTTTGTGCATAAAAATCAAGATCGAGCAATTACTACCATTTTGCATTTAAGAATGATTTGAGAAACGAATTCCGAAAGATGTTGGGAAAGTTATATATATGAACTGTTTTACGAACTGGTTTATGAAGGGTTCTAAAAGAGCTTGAGAAATGCAATGTGAAATGTATTGTGAAGATTAAATGACGTGGTTTGTAAAACCAAAATGTGATATTTATTCTGAATTAGCTTTATGAATTATGAAGAGTATTATTGTGAGTTTGTATTGGTGCTCAATATTACTGTGAGCCCAATGTGAGACTTGTGGGTATGCGCATACTAGTTTAGAATATCCTTCTGGGCCGAGCCACCGGCTTTGTAGGTGAAGACCTTGCCAAAGGGGAATCTTGGTAGCCTTGTCAGAATGCTTTGTGTCGTGACCATGGTTAGATATTGAGCAATAGATTGGTCGATGGAATGAACCATCAATGTGATGTGATGTGATATGAGATTGGCCAATGGAATGGACCATCGACATGTGCTTTTGATAAGATTCATTAATAGAATAGACCATTGATGTGTAATTTGAGATTAGTCAATGGAATTGACCATTGACGTAGTTTTTAATAGAGATTGATCAATTGACTTGACCGTTGATGTTTGTAATGATTTAAAATGAGTATTTTCTGAATTGTATAAAGCATTGTTAAAATGAAATAACTTTTATGTGACTCGATATGTAATTTATATCTTGAGTTTAACTTCTGAGATTTCTAATATGGCTTTATGTATACATGCATAGTGGTTACTTGATCTGCTTAGAAGAGATAAGCACTGCTTACTGAGCTGTGGCTGCTCACCCCTCTCTTTCTCCGATCTTTCAGGTATTTTGTTTAACAGCAATAGAGCGATAGCGATGTCATGGGGACTTTTGAGTGGTTTGAGGCTGTGTTCTTCAGGTGGAAGGACGGCCGTGTCACCCCTCATCATGATAGGTTTTGGGGTGTGACAGCAATCGTTAGGGTCACCGAGTTTAATTTTTTTTTTCAATTTTTTTAGAGATGTACTTGTATTTCAATTTGGTTTAACCGATTGATTGTTTTCATTGACTTTCCTCGATTTTTTTTTACTTTTTTCACTAATTGAAACATAAAGTGTATTTTTTCTTTCCTTTTCAACTAAGAACACTTAAAAAAATTTGGAAATTGAGCTGTAACCAACCGTGCCTAGCACAACCCAACAGGATAACGTGTCAGGCCTAGCATGCCTCGATTGGCATTGGCCTTATTCGTATTTTTTCAAACCCCTATTTTTTCAAAGTCCGGCCTACGCAAGAAGACATTCTTGGGTGCACTGTGTGCATTTGAACCTAGTGCATCCCAACCATTAAATCACATGGAATCTACCAATATCAATGGCTTAGATGAATTGGACTCACGTACACCTGAATCATGAAAGAACTTTTCCTACGCATTTTTGACACCTAAATTTTGGAGACCCGGTTAGTCATTAATTGCATAAAAATTAAAGATCAATCCTGGTCTCTAGAAAAAATTAGTTAAATTGCATATAGATTAGAAGCATTTGAATTAGTATTTAGACCCATATAATTGCATCATGCATTAGGCCGGTAGTGGTGAATGAACTTGAAGTCAGCCTTGCGAATCTAGCTCGCACATCGAGCAATACTTAGCCAAGCCAAGGAGATAGGGGACGAAAATTTCGATGGTAAAAGCAGTCTAGGCTGTCTTAATTTAAGCTCAAATCAGCCCATTAAACTTTAATTAAAGAAGAGCCCGAAATAATTCAGCCCACTGAGGAATCAAATAGAAAAATCAAGTTAAAAAAGCTCATTATATTATAAAAGCCCGGCCAATTAACCTAGGTTTAGATTATATGTGTCATTGTACTCCTTGGCATGGGGGCAGCACTCATAATTTTTAGAACACACAAGAGTGAAACAAGTGAGAGCCAAAAGAGCGGGGGGGGGGGGACCCGACGAGCCCTGTTGCCAATCTCCCTGCCACTGCCCCTGCCGCTCCGTGCCCAACTATGCCAAGCCATCCCCAGTCGTGCCTAACGCGCCTACTGCTTGCTAAACCGAGGCCCAAACCCATGCCGCCGCCATGTCCCAGTCCCGCCGTCGTCGATTCCTCGCCATCAGCCATCTTCCCAATCCACGATTCCGAGCCCCATCTGAGTTCGAATTGAAAATATCTGCAAATTAGGTAAGATCGTTATCTGAATATTTTCAAATATTTAATTTCTTGATTTTTAGATATTTTAAATATTTTGTGAATGTTCTGTGAATTACTAAATATTTTCGGGATAATGTGTGCTATATCCACAATATTCGAAAATACCTCAAATTAGGAATTTTTCATAATTTAGCAACATACCTAAACAACTATTTGACTTTAACCCTAAGGTACGATACGTGTAACATCCTCAATTTCAATCCCTGAAAAATTGCTATGATTTAAGTTTAGTGATTTTCCAATCGGAACTTATTTTACTCTTGTTCTGGAAAATCGAGATTCGGATCCTATGTACCCCTTTCGTTTTATTATTTTTATGGAGACTTTTGTAATCCGAATTTCCAAACACTTCCTTTTTAAAAGTTTCTCCAAACATCTTGAAATTTTACAATACACAGACGGTGCAAAAGATTGTTATCTTATCAATAACCACTTCGATATGATAATATATCTTATTTGCTTTCCAAATTCAAACCGTTGGCTTTCTATCGATATCTATGACCATATAGGTATGATCGTTAGCTCGAATTGTTTTCCTAATTTGAACGTGATAAATAAACTTTGCGGATTGAGTGAATTGTTTGAGTGCGATTACTATCCTTTGTTTGATTGCTTTATTTTTTAAATAAAAGAAAATCCAAAAATATTAGTTAGGATTTGAGTTAGAGATATTGCATGTTTAGGGTATCCCGGGTATCTCTAAAAGATAGGATATTTTTCCAATTAAAATTGGTATTTAGGGTAGCTTATTTCCTAGTTTAAATTAGTGATTATTCTAGTCTTAATGGATTATTTAGGATATTTTCTGGTTTCGAATTTTCATAAAAAAATATCCAAAAGGAAGTCATTTTAGAATAAGTTAGAGTGTCTTTCTAGAATAGATTGCATGTTATTTTAGGCATTTTTATTATTCCGAATTTTAATGAAACATACCCAAAAAAAATGCTTCATTTGCCCATCATTAGAAGTAGGTCATATGGTCGCATCATATAGTTTGTATGTTAGGTTTCATTAATCATATGTAGGTTAGTTTTCATTTAAATAAAGAGAAAACCCTAAAGAACACATTGATTGAAGTGTTTGTTAATTAGAAATCATAATAGGACTGCCTGTGTGATTTTCTAGCTAATAATACAGATGTTTACATTGCTCAAAGGTACGTTGTTATCCTAAACTAGTAATTTATTCGCTATTTTTCGGGTGTTAAATTGGTGGATTGTAGTCACCTTGTATGTTAGTGAATAAGTAATAAAATGGATCCAGATTGCATGTTCAAACATTTTTTTTAAATAAAAGGTACCGAAAGGGCGTTAGACTAGCTCTAGCGTAACCAAGTCTCGGAATTCAAAATCTCTGATTTGTAAAAATAAAGCATATCTCTTAGGTTTCTAATTTACCCATTCCAAAATAGATTAATAGTGACTCCAGTATAAAAATATTTACATGTTAAGAACTTAAATCCTAAGTCGCGAATTGTTAGAGCTTAAGAGGGCCCGAATTAAGTTTAAACTTAATAATTCATTAGCCAAACCCTAGGTAGTACATTCCGAGGATAGGTCGAAACACACGTGTAGGGGAGTTGAAAACCAATCTTTGTCATTGGGTCTGGGAATTAGAATCTGCGAATGAGAGATGCCTTTCCCTAGTTGTCCACCATAATTAGGTCGCGGAATCAAAATGACCTGTCGACGCATAGACATGTTAATCCGAAGCCATTCGAAAGACCTATGTGATTCCATACCCATGATAAGAAAATGCTGATAAGCCTTTTACCGATATCTCGATATCAAGCAGCTTTTGCTTACAACACAGACTGTCTAATCGTTTTAAAGATCAGATTAAGACTCGCTCTTGTTGTAACATGCCTCAGCTAACATTGCTGCTCGCTGCTGATTTCACAACTGAGCATGCTGGCCCCCAAATACTCTCGCGAAGTGGGCCTAAAATCCTGAACGACAAGACACCATTCATAGCCAGACTCCGAGGCCACGCCACTACCAACAAGAACAGTTCCTCGTACAGACATCGTCAAATCTCTGCTAAGTGCGACAGTTCAGTGGGTACGGAACGAGGTGCTGTTAACCTTCCTATCAGCACCGTCAAGAATCACGTCAACGTCTGCCTGTGCCATTCGTGCCCTGTCTGCTCTCTCGCAATCACTCTGTCATCATCATCAAACAGTGTGGCTTGACTCGCCCGGCCAACTTTCCTCACAAACATCCAAGTCAAATGAACTGAGACTGCAGATCCACGACCGATCGTTCCATGGAACACCCAGAAACACCTTGGACAAGAACAATCCCACTAGACGAGCAAACAAAAGTGAACATCCTACGATAACACCAGAGAACTACGGAGTTACAAATCAGACAGTGGAAATAGACTTCCCCGATTGTCATTACTACTACTAACCTAAACCACATCAACATTGCACATTGAAGTTACACAGACAAATTAGTCAACTGCCTAATGCCAAGCCCAACTCTAGAGAAAGACCTGAACAGACATAAGAAACCCACAGAGCAAACTGTCTCATATCCTAATTTTCTACACTCACTTCAGCCAGCGGCGCCTTCACCTTTGGGGGCCTGCCCCTCGGCCTCCCGGTCCCTGCAGCAGACACTGTCGCCTCCGTCAATCCACCCAACCCTCCGGTCGGTTTTGCCATCTTCCTCGGCCGACCCCTTGGCCTCCCACTGCCCATGGAGACCTTGGGCTTCACCGGCTTCGGCATGCTTGGGTCCTTTGGAGGGCGGCCCCGAGGCCTCGCCGGGGCCGGGGCTGGGGCGGGTATGGGCTCCTTGGGCTTCGGCGGCCGGCCACGGCCGCGGCGGGGCGGCGCATTGGGGTCGGGTATCGTGTAGTTGTTCTTCCAGAAGACGAGCTCCCCGCTCTCTTTCATCCGGTTGAGGTGGTGCGACAGGAGCTGGGAGTGACCTGCTGGTAACTCTCCATACTTGGATTCTATGTACTTCGAGATTGATGTCTTGTTGGACCCATTGGGCTCCCTCAATGCGTCGACTGCTGCTATAATCATCTGTAATGACACATCTCAAAATAGAAAATAAAGGGAAAGAGACAGGAGAATCAAAGGGTGTCATTAGATAGAGAAAGCAAACTGAAAGTAAAAATCTTGATCTTCATCATCTCTATGACAAGGATTCAGGCAAACAGGAAAAATTTCTCTAGGATCCCAACCATTAACAAAAAACTACTGCATTTCTCATTTACCAAGAAAGGAAAGAATCAGTGTGGAAATAAAAATCAATTAGCTGGACCTCAATCTTGGAGGGGAAAAGGTTTAGGGTTGAATCAACCCGGTGAATTCCCCTAGATTTCTATTTTCTTTCCTGAAATGTGGACGAAACCTTAGCTCAATTTAGTTAGCGCGCCCCCGATCGGATCCAGATTGTGACATCCACCCAAACCAATTGTCAGCATATCAAGAAATTGAGCAGTTAAATCGAAGCAAACAAAGGTACACCAAACCAAGAATGCCATGTGGAACCAGGTGTCAAAATCTAAGATCAAGAAGAGTCCCAAGCTCGAGCATTTCCCCCAGACCCATCACAAGAAAGATACCCAAACCCCAAGAACACCCGAAATGACAGCAACCAAACCGTCCCACAGCCACTCATCTCCGTTTCCACCGTACAAACCCCCAAAAGACACGGGTTTTTTGCAAAGAAAATCCTCCTAGTCTTTCTGCTGATTCCCATAAAAGGGCTAGAGTGAGACAGAGAGAGGGAGAGGGCGGGTTGATGTTACCTCAGGATAAGGAGGGAGTGGTGGAGGCTTATTAAACTCTGTAGCAGCCATTAAAGTCACAGAGACTGAGGGAGACACTCACACTCTCTCTGAGACAGATGGAGAGAGAGAGAGAGAGAGAGAGAGAGAGAGAGACCGTGTGGAGCTACGAAAATCCTAAGACAGTCCCCACCGAGCAGCAGCTACACCCCAACCCGACACCCCCCTCCCCCCCGCCACAGAGGCTGTTGTTCCTCAAGAACAGTAGATTTAGACCCGAGAAAAAGCAAAAAAAAAAAAAAGAGAAAAAGGAAAGACCGGGCAAAAAGAAAGGAGGAAAAACAAAAAAAGAAGAAGAGTTTGTAGGGAAGTGGATTTTCTTTTTCAGGGCATTAAATTACAAATTTCTGGTTTCTTCTTTTAAATTTCTGCCGGGGGATTTTGTGTTTGGACGGCCAGGATTGTGATGGCGACTTTGATCCAAGGGCGCGCGATCCGCTGTGGAGGGGTCGCGCAGATCGATGACGTGGCCGGGGGAGGGGGGGGGGCCGTTTGCAGGCAGAGTATGGTCTCCCTGTGTGCATTTAAATAACACAAAGGTTTCTGGCAAGGAAAAAAAAAATTGATATTTATATACACACATATATATATATATAAATACACAAAGGTTATCCTCCTCTGTGTATAATGAATATATTTATAGGAGAGGGTTTTTGGAGGCATCACTTTTGTTATCACTCAGGGCCACATGGTCCCCCCGCCCCCCCCCCCACCCACCCACCAACAAGAGCTTTGGCAGAAAAAAAAAAAAAAAAAAAGGAATTTACTTATTTTATTTATCCTGATGAACAGGTAACTTGTAGGAAACATATTGGCCCAGACCCCGGAGTGTATCGGCCCGGCACATCTGGCACCCCTCGGACCGTACGGACCGTGCGCGCTGGACCTGACGCACCGGGCGTGCGGGATGATGGCTCGAAGCTAACCGCAGTAGCTCGCACGCACTCATCGGGAGATTCATCTCGGACCATTTGGATGCCGGAGGTCGCGCGTGAAGTCGAATTTAGCTATCCAAATGAGCACTCGTTCGATGCTCGAGGGGATAATTATACAGACAGTCCTTATACTTTGACCAAAGGTGTAATGCGGTCCCTGAGTTTTTAATTTGTTCAATGTAGTCCCTGAACTTTAGTCTAATTTCAATGTGGTTCCTAAATTTTTAATTTGTTCGATATTGTACCTAAACTTTTGGTACATGTTCAATGTGATCGTTAAACTATATGAAAATGTTCAAAATAGTTCCTAAACTGGAATAAATGGAATGACTACATTAAATATTTTCATATAGCTCATGGATCACATTGAACATGTACCGAAAGTTCAGGAACTACATTGAACAAATTAAAAGTTTATGGACCGTATTGCATAATAGATTAAAATTTTGGGACCATATTGAATAGATTAAAAGTTTATAGATCATATTACATATCGATTTAAAATTTAGAGATTGTTTATATCATTATCTCATGTTCGACAGGAGCGAAACCGATAAATCTTCGCTATCGCGTCCAACGGTTCGTTCAGGAATTGCAGCAAAGGCCGACTCAAATCACTGGTGCAGGCTTGTTGGCTTTCATGGTCGATCGCTGGTCCATGGCTCAGTTCAGTTTGGTCAGGCCTGCTCCTGTCTTTTGTTTGCTCTTGTTCTGTTTTTGCATTGGCCTTTTTCCTTTGGTCAGCTTTTTAGTTGAGTCAAACTGTCCTTTTTGTTAGCTCTGTAAGGCTAATATCAGCTGATGAATGTTGGGCTTCATCCACATTGGAACAACCAGTAAGATATTCAATAATTCATAATTTATATGTATGGTTTAGAAATTCAAAAGATTCGATTCAAATCACATACCATGTTTAGTAATCGCCATCCTTGAATTGATCAGTGCAGTAGAAACCGCGCAGATCTGGGACTAGGTCTTCCTCTCCTCTTCCTCCCTCAGACGGTCTTGATGGATAAATTGTAAGTTGAAAATAGGTCTTCCTCTCCTTCTCATTCGCCTCCCATATAAAACTATTATGGACCACATGGAGCCAACATTCTCCTCTAGCCGGTTGCCGGGCCTCGCCTCTTCGGCCTCTGGTGAGGCTCGCCCCCACCGGTCTTGTTGGCCTTCGGCGAAGCTCGCCCCAGTCGGCCACTGGCGAGGTTGAGGATAGACCTCACTGGCCCTCACCTCTGGCCGATCGTTGGGCCGTCGATGAGGCCCAATGACCAACAAGAGAAAGAAGCAAAGAAAAAAAATATATAATGAAAAATAAAAAAATCGAAAATATATGAAAATATTATTAAAAAATTAGCCACGTTGGCACAGGCTGTACCACATAAGATGGCTCGACAACCACCTTAGCGATTTCTGGCCAAAATTGACCAGATTGACTTAATTGACAAAACGTCAAAATATTTAGGATTTAATTGGTACGAGTAAAAGGTTTACAACTGAATTGACAAAAGTGTAATAGATTTGTGACAATTTTCCCTATCAATTATAACAAGAGAATTGCAACTTATAATTGTGTACACATGAATTGAACATTTGAATAACATATAAAGGAGAATAAGTTCACAACTAAATCCCACTGACCAAGTACATCAGAAGATCTTAGACCTCCTACTATTAACATCAGGAAAAATTACCTAATCAGTCCTAAACTTATTATATGAATGCGAATTTAATCATACATTATTCAATTTTGCTAATTTAGTCATTACTATATCACTTTTGAACTTAGCTAAGTTTTCCGTGCTTCAACAAGACACTCGGAATTCTACACAGTACGGAATTGATTAGGTTTCCCACAATCGGGTGACTTTACTTGTGACAAAACTTTGATTTATGATTCACCTTCGGAGGGATGATTGGCCACTATCCTAGAGAGAGCCATTTGAAGCAGCTGGTGCAAGAGATTCAAGGTTTCTTGAATTTCCTTTTGATAGCTAACCTAATGCCGGCCATCGTAGGACTGTTACTTTGTTAGCAACCGAAGGGAAGAGCGCATACCGGAATCAACCATCTCCGAGTTCGAAAACGTACGCATCAGGATTCTATTAGACTAGGAGTTGGTCTTACCATCTGCAGTTGCTCACCAGGTAGTGATGAGAGGAAATTTTTGTAGGGAAGGAAAATGTGCCGATCCTGATAGCTGCAACCCTTATTTGATGCGCTCAGTCTATACCGCTTGCTTCGCGTACCCGTGGAAGGGCTCGGGTGCCATCGAAATGGATATTACTTAATTGTATCACGGGAGACGATGAGATAATGAGAGAACATATTTAACTGGTGTCTGATTTTGTTGTCCTTTCGCAATTGACTAAAGAAATTGGTTAGGATTGATTTAGCAGGTTGCACGCACGCGAGGCAAAGTGCCCTGCAATTTCTAGGATGAAAGGCCGTCATCGAGGCACTTTGACATGCTTGCCGCTTACAATGAAGTTCTTTCTCCGTCCCTCACTTCTTGGTTCTGCTAAAAATGTCCACTTTACTTGAATTAGATGCTTCTTGGTGCTGCAACCACTAGCTTTACATCTCATTTTTGCAGTCAACATTGAAAAAAAAGGGAGAAAATCGGGTCATACTTCACGATGCAGACTCATTTGCTCAAAGAATGATCGATCGGTCATACATATTGGCTTGGATTGTTGTACTCTGCAGAAAGATGTATTCGAACGAACTTTTTCCTGATGTTACAATGTAGAAGAACACAGCCAAGTAGTTTTACTCTAATGTTGGGAGCAACCTTGTTTTCTTGAACCACTCAATTCGACCAAGATCTATCAAACAACATGCCATTACCAGAGGATGAAGCATATGAACAGACTCGGGTGATAAATTTTTCTGCTTCGCAATTCAGCAAATCGTAACAGATGAGAACAAAGATATAAGAGCAAGCACACGTGATTAGGAGATTGATTAAGCAAATCATCACCTTAGTTGCCCTCATCCATATACCTCGAACGGAGCTCGACACTCTTCAAGTCACGGAGGTGTTGCAGTATTTCTTGGAGAAGATTCATCCCCTTGTCACCCTTCTGAATGGAGTTCATACAATGCTTTAGAAATTCTCTATCTGCTTCGAGGGCTTGTAGCCTCTCGTAGACGTGGTCGACCTCCTCCTCGATGGCTAATTTCTTCCCGTCCTCCTCAAAGTTGGAGATGTTTTCACCTGGATCCTGAACAATCATACCATCTTCATATTCAGTTTCTGTGGCATCCAAAAGAGGAAGCAGTCTTTTCGCCATCAAGCACATTGTCTCCTTTTCAGGATGGTAGTTTTCATTTGGTTCTTTCGGAAGCACGTCCAAAACCCCGTTTTGTTCTTGGCAAGTTAAATTGTGATGCTCATCAGAGTCGTTCTCATCATAGTTTGAGAATCGCTCGTTCAAGTTTTTGTCATTCACGAACTCTTCGTTGCTGCTCATCGTGAGAAGCTTCTCCTCCAATTCCTTCAGTTGATCAAGAATGGACAGTCTCTCTTCCTCGAATTCAGCCAAGGAGTCATCAAGTGAGGTCATGTGCTTCACGCAATCTAGCGCCATCTCCTCCAAGTTTAGAACTTCATCGGTCGGAGTATTGTTGGGGGAATTAAGTCCTTGGTGGCCACAGAGGTTGCCAGCATCATTGTCTCTCAGCTCACGGTTCAGATCAATGTATAGATTGTCGCCATCTTCTGCATTATTGCCGAAGTCGGACGAGCTCTTACTGCTCCAATTTTCAGGACGGTTGTTTCTCATTGCTCTCATCCTCTCCTTGGCCTCATAATCTGAAACTTTCTGACGGTACATGACCAACTCGTTCTCAAGTTCTTCCTTCTCTCTTTCTCTCTTGATCATGAGCTCGTTTAGAAGCTGCAAGGCTTCCTGGTCATACTCGGACTGTTCTTCCATCATCCTCTGGTATTGCAGTGCTTCCATTTGCATTGCCGCCTTCTCCTCTTGAAGCCTCGTGATCATAGCCATGGTCTGGTTGGTGGCCACTGCAGAGGCGCTCCTCTCCTCCTCTAGTTCAGCATATAATGCACTCAGAGCTTTTCGCTCTGCTTTTAGAGCCGTCTTGAGCCTTTCGATGGATATCACCCCATCAACAACTTCCATCTCACTGAGCACGCTTCCGTCCAACGACTCCTCCATAGAAGATTCTCTTTTCTCAGACAGCAGTAATTTCTTGTGTAAATAATGGAGACTTTCCACCGAGGTTGGTGTTTCAGGAAACTTTTCTTCATCAGCTTCAGGCTCCGTTGGCTGGAAATTTATTGGATTTGCTTGAATCTCGTCGGTCAACATGGTATCTTGCACATAACTCTTTACTGCATCTGCCGTGCCTGGAGGGGGCGTGCCTACATGACAATCTTCTTACAGATCAACTCTACACATTTGTCAGTAAAGTACTCATTTCTTGCACTAGAAAGAAATGTGAAGCTTACCATGTCCATCCTGAGGTCCAAACTCACTTGAGGTGTCGGTGACTTCAACATTCTGGCCCTTTACGAGAGAGAAATTTTCTTTCGAGTGTTTTAATGAAGTAAGTAGTTCTTGAGGGTGTGACTGATCGGAAGTGGGAACTTTTGTCCTTCTCACGGTGAGATCTGTTGCTATTTCAACGCAACACATTTCATCCTTCAATACGGCACCTGGCCAAAAATGAATTACTTGTATGGAAGGTAAGGATTTGTTGTTTTTGGGCCAGTATAGGATAAGTTTGGAATAAGCGTGACACTACATGAAGTAAGATGCTGCAAAAGCCTACTATGCCAGTAAATGTGTACCTGTTGGTTTGTTTGATTCTTCCATCCCATCTGCTTCAATCTTGTCATTATCAGCTTCCAATTTTTGAGCTGCTGGAGGAACTGAAGCATCTTCGTGTTCTAATTTCCCCTCTTCAGATGGGAGAATTGAAGCACTCTCAACATCAACCATGTAAATTCCCAATTCCTTCATCTTGGCATAGGCTGACTTCTTTATGTCATCATCCACTATGAATGACTCCCCTAATAGACCGATTTCGGTCTCGAAAACCAAATTCGAAGTGAAAGCTGCCTCATGATGATGATCGCACTTGCGCAGATGTTCCTCTACCAAGGCGTGAAACTTCGTGTTTTCATTGGTGGAATAATCTATCAGATCCAAAGGGATCACCCGATGCCAATCGCAAGCATCATAGTCCTTGTGTTGCAGATCAATGGCATTGAGTAAATCATCTGTGTCATGACAAGATATTGTGCTCTTTCCTTTGGAAGTCGGACTCCTATTGCTCACGCTGTAGGAGTACTTCTCTACAACCTCCGACGTAGCATCCTTAATGTCCTCGTTAATGTCTTCCTTTTCATTCCACAGTATACTCGACAAAGACTTCGAATAATCTTCCTCGGATGCTTCTCGAAAACTAAAACTATCAATGTCAGAAAGTACCTGGTGCTCCTCCGATACGCCTTCGGCTTCATCATTGTGATCTTCTATCTCACGCAAACTTTCCCTCTGATTTTGCAGTCCATCAGGTTTCTTCAGCTGTTCACATTTGGTTCCTGCATTCTCATCAACCATTTCATCTATTAAGAGGCCTCCTTTCTGGATAAGATCCGAAGCGCTCCAAGAAGTCTTCCATAGCAAACAAGAAGGGCGCCATTTTCCGGTTAAGTTCTCTTTGCAGCACGAGCACCTTAAAATGTCATCTCCATTCTGGCATGTATCCTCCGTCATGATAGAGACAAAAGCTGTCCTCGTCATTCCATTTGATGTGTCCGGAACTGGCCCAGAGGCGAAGCAATTGTTGCACATACCTTGTGATTCGGCCAACTTATGATGATTTATACAGTAACTCAACTTGGAAATCTCAGCAGCATGGGTCTCGCACACCTCGTCAACAAAAGAGTAATCTGCTTTCTTGCCATGCTCCAATACGCGGCCGATTCTGCAGCACAACGGGCATGGAGGCTTAAGGCCGAAGAAGTCGGCAAACTTTGAGATGAGATAGCCAAACAAAGAGTTCAGCAGAAGCATTGAGATGAGAAACCATTCGAGGACAGCATACACAAGAATGGCTATAATTCTGTGGGTGTTCCTGTGCAACATGGTTGCAAACTTGTTGGCAGCCATGTCTGTTGCTTTCCTTGTCTTGTCTAAATCCACCTCATATAAAACACAGAGAGAGAGAGAGAGAGAGACAGAGAGAGACAGAGAGACAGAGAGAGAAGAGGCTCAGTTGCTACCTAGTTACAGTGTGTCAAGAGTTTATCAGGTGAATGCGACACTTTTATTCTATATATGCTATTTCTAACATGTCCAGGCATTAGTATGGGATGTCCATGGCCATGGAAAAGGAGTAGTCCATTCCATAGGGAGGGCTCAAAAGAGAATGTCTGTCTAAAATATCCAAAGAGCGAACTAGGTATAGGTTTAATAGGTGGAAACACACACCACCTGGAATCAGGCTCCACGGCGCTTGATTAGCGCTGCTTCACGCGGGGTCGTAAAGGTGAACAGAAAACATAGGCCCACCTGCCCCGCTACGGCATGGCAAACGCTCTATATTATAACAGCTTTGTCGTCTCACTCGTATATCGTAAATATAATCATACCAGGGATAAAGTTCACCGTACATGCAAAACTTCCATCCCTCATATCGGTCACTGAGCCACTCCCTTTCCCTAAAGCAGGCAAGATTTCTTCTTCCTCGGTCTTATTGGCGGAATAGGTCTCGATTGCTATCCCTTTTAGTTTTTACCATTTGGAAAAGAAGAACCAGCAGAAGTTGCTAACAAAATGATAGACAGTGCATGAAAACAACCGGTCGAATTCAGTCGAAGGTCCCATTTCGCGTCGGGTGCATCATAAGTCCTGTACTGGTTCCCATTTCCAATTCATGGGGCTCTACTCATGGTTACACCATCATTACAACGTGCAAGGATTTAAAAATGAGAGTGAAGGGCAAGAATGATGAAACATGGGGTGTCAAACAGTGGCAGGCATCATGGTAAAGTTAAGGTACAGGAAAGTCTTTGAAAAAGAGAAAGTGAAAGATAATGGACCAAAACGAGGAACCTTGATTCTGACCACAGAGCTTTCCTACAGAACAAAAAAGAAAGAAAATTAAAGTGATGGGGTCAAGGCCTCTGTCTCAAGCTTTTGCTTTTCCCCTGCTTTCAGAAAAGCTTCTCCTGGATTTAAAGTCCAGCATTGATTGGAGTTTGGTATGAACCAACCAAACATTAAGACTTAAACAGAGCCTCTTTTCCTAGGGATAGTATAAGAAATCAACTATCTGAAGCCAAAATGTGACCCATGTTCCTGATATTATAGAGTCTCTGAGATCCCGAAACAGATTCTGTATGCCTTGTACGTCTTTCGCAATTATTCTGAGTTGCAACAGGCCTATGTAAAGATGGCATCTCATCATGTGGTGTGGATCCCAGGGGAAAATAGGATCACATGACAAACCAGCCATTCGAGGCCCCAAACCAAGTAATGATGCAAGCACTAAGGTCTTCCTTTCAATACACTTATCACATTCGATTAAGGGGATTTACATGCATGAATCATTTGCCGTTTTAATCTTCAACCCCAACCACCAACACCATCCCAGATTTATTTACCACCAAGCAAAGTCGGCTTATATCTCAACCTACATTGGCAGAAATAGCCAGCGAATTGAGTTACTGGTTTGACAGTAGAGGAAATTCGCAGTCACGCATGCATATTGAAACCAGAAAACTACGGATAACTACTGGCAGGAGATAGTAGAGATGCTCTGCAAAATCATATTCATTCCATAATCCTGAAAAGGATGCTTCTTGGTTCTGCATGTGGGTACTACATGGGGTTACAAGGCACATTCTTAGAGGCCAATCATCGGTCTTACTCGCTTCTCCTTGAAACCATGGAAAAATCACGATTCCATCAATATCTTCTACATATGGCCAAACAGATAAAAACTCATCTTCTACAAAGAAGCTGGCTGATTTAATAGTGTTTCTGAACCTTTATGACATCAAGACATCTTCGTACCATTTATGCGACTGCTTCTTCATTAAAAAAAATCATGAGCTTGCCTAGGTTTCTTGACATGCGTGATAATGAAAGGGCGGGCAAAAGTACAATAAGCAGACAACTAACAAGCTCTCTTTTCTTTCCTTCTTCAGTGAAGCGCACTTTCACTTTCGGTATGCCCAATAAATGCTTTCATCCTAAAACTACTTGGGCCTTTTTTTTTTCCATATATATGTACAAGATGAGTATCCAGAAACCTCTAAGTGTCTGCATCATCCACCTTCTGGTCCTTGTCCATAGTAAACCTCCAGTTGTCTCCTTCCTCTATTTCCCACTGTTTCTTTAATTCGTACATGGCTTTGGAAGCAGCAGCGGCAATTGATGGATTGATATCCTGCGCCAATCTCTGCAATGAAAATCAAACATCAGGTCTCCCACTGTTAATGCAGAATATTTACATATCCAACTACGGAACTTATCTTACTTCAAAAAATGACAAGCTTGGTCATATAAAAAATAGTTACCTGCAATGCTCCCATTCCTGCATTTCCAAGTGTCCACATGGATGGTGCTGTTGCTAATGCATTGGCCAGGGCACGTCTAGACCAACAAAGAGGGGGGAAGTTAAGTATTTTAGCAGATTCCTTGACTAGATTCCTAACATCTATAAACAGAGATCCATATCTGCATTACCAGAATCCCAAACTGAACTACCTTATGGCCAGAGATAACTTCAAACTAGCAGGCTTCAGATAGAGATATTCAGACAGTTTCTGTGTATTGAAGAGGTACAAAAGGCATACAGGATGCAATTTTGGTCTTAAAAGACAAAATCTAAAATCTTATCAAGGTCTTCCCACAGGTGCTAGTAAAACTTGCTTTAACAATGGTTCAGATCATTATCGCTGAGACAAGATAAGATAAACAAATTGCATGCATCAAGGACAAATAATTGTGTAAGACGATAAGAAAACTTTTTTTGGGGGGTCGAAAGATGATAAAGAAACTCAGATGTATACGATTCTGATCCTTCAAAAGTACAACAAACTAAAGGGCCATCACTCCTCAGATCTCGCTATGTATCCTTGTAATATCACGTCCGAATTTGAAAGTTTAACTTGAGCAAGATAGCTCACCTAGTTCTGACGTCAGGAGAACTGGAGCATTCTGCCAGCAATGACACACTAATTTTACCATCCATAGCATCAAGATCTATGAGGGTTGTAACCAGCAACTCAAGCTGCTTTCCCAAAATACAAGAGGTTAAAAAACCACCAGCGAACCAATTGCATTGAGAACATATTTAAGAAAAGATTACATTCATTTGGAATTAGATGATGTTCGGACCTCCTCAGCATCAGTGTAGTCTATTCCATCAGCTTCAGATAGTGCAGATGCCATACTCCAATAGGCTTCCTACTTACATCAAACTAATAGTGTAAGTTCAAATCCTTCAATGACGCCAAGAGGAGAAGAAAATCGAGAGAGACGACCATTTTAATAAGGGACCTGGATAGCACTGATGCGGTCAGCAGACACTTTCCCTGGGAAGGAATCCAGCATTTTCCCATTCTTTTCGAGCATTATGCGCCCCATCACATCTTGAGATGATATAGAATCATTATCTGAAGGCAGAGGACTACAGAGAAACATGAAATGATAAGGATGAGAGCTTGTGAGTTTCTATTCTTCTGGTCTATTTTTTCTAAAGGAGATTTCACATTGAACAATAAGCTATCAGCAGTCGAACTTACAATTTGTACATCTTGCTCACCATCCTGTCATGGATGTTTTTGATAAACTGCAAAATCCATTAATGAAGTTTTTTTTAACTAAAGCTTAAAAAAGACTCGAAAGGCATATGCCCTTTGGGATGATAAACATGAAAGGAAAATGACCATTATCTTGTTCTCGTTGATCAGCATAATAAACTCTTATGAACATACATTACAAAGTGAATCATAGCACATCTAAATCACAGAGTTGATTAACACACCTCCAAAGCCATTAGGGAATCTTCCAGGGCACGCTGTTTTGCACGAAGGTCAGCAAGACGCAGATCAGCCTGAAAGTAGCAAATTGTGATGAGATAAGGAAGTGACATCTCCATTAAACAGATCTGAAAGTTGAGATCGATCTTCACATACAGATAAAATGTTAAGTATTCAAGACAGAGTTAGAACATTCAAACTTACATGCATGGGCACATCCACATGCATAGAGCAAGGGAGAGAGACAGTCAGACAAACAGACAAATATTTTTTCCACTCTCAACTGTTGTTTCACCGCAACTGAGGAAACAAACTTTTGGAATGAACCTAGGTAGAATATCCACATAAATACTATAGTTGCACCCTGAACCATTGTTCAAGCCCATTGCGAAGCAAAGACCGGGGTGGAAAACAACAACATTGGCACAATATATTCTGCACTACCCTCAACTCCATCAACAGGGATCTCTACCCCATTGCTTTACACACAGGCATGCATGGGTCACATATGTCTTTCTCCCACACGTCCTAAAGATCAGACTCACAAAAAAAGGAACACCATGCAGATACTAGTCCAATACTTGTCCCAGCCATCGTCAGAGAGACCGACAGAAAGTAAGTTTCGAAAAATTACAGATGAATCACCTAAAAGTAATGAGTTCTTTATAGCCAACAATGATGTCAAGCAAGAGAAATCTATTCCTGTTATTTCAATTAGACAGAGCAGATCGTAAATTCTTTCCAGTTTAGACACAATATCTCTTAGGACTTCCAATATAGATACCAAGTTCAAACCCGTGACCTTTTCGTCACATGGCGACAACTTTACCGTGCACCAAGGCTGCCCTTCAAAACCCAGTTTTGTATGATAACGAAAATTATGTTCGTACAACTGAGCGTGCACAAATGTGGATGTCATAAGTGATATAAGACTAAAAAAGACCTGGTCAAGAGCGTCAGTAATTACATTGATGACCTGATCCCAAGGCACAAAGGAAGCCATAGATGCACCAAAGAAATCATTGACATAACGTGGTGGATTAAAGTTGATAAGGTGCTTTGACGCAGGAGCAACTGTATCAATATGGCCAACCAACCGCATGGAACAAATGATAATTGTCACCCATATTGATGAGGGCTCAGTTTGCGAGCTAATCATAGACTTAGCAGGTACATAACATTCAATTCTACAATGATCGGTTATTCTAATTTTGCGTATCAAGCAGGATGACCTAAGGAGATCCTGCTAGAAAGTTCGATAACAAAAAAGCCATCCTCCAGAATTTACATACACTGACAGCCCACAGGTCTATGGGAGTCAAAAAAGCCAAAACAATTCTTCACCATAGCTCATCCCATACATCGCAAACCTTCAATAATGCTTCAAGGGGTGTTTAGCATACACTTGTATTTGCGATCTAATATAAAACGTGGAAGTGTGCACATCACTAGCATTTTTCTTCAAATAAATGTATCAATTGTATCAGCAATTAAAGGAAAAGAAACAGAAAGAAAAATATAAAGTGCGCAAACCTCCAAAGCTCCGTCACTCCAGTGCTGGTCTGCAGCAGTTTTTAGTTTAGACTGTGCTTTGTTTTTCAAGATCTAAGCCAGAAAGAATATATAAGTGAAGAAGAATGAGATCGAATTAGATAGAGGCAGAAGCTACCAATCATCCTATCTCTATTGTTACAGACAGAGACATAATGAATTGCACATACAGTTGCAATATGACTAAGCCGTTCAGCTTTCTTCTTCACATTACGGTCAATTTTCTCAGTATCCTCTCTTGCCCGAGCTGCCAGCAGAAGGTGAAGATAAGCATCATGATTTTTTCCCCTTTAGTTACGACCAAAATGTTTTGATAAAAACACGCACACAAGCGCAAAAGTGGCCGCCATTGTGCAATGGAAGTTGGTTAATAGATACTGGACCACTAGCATTGACCACTTTAACTGTACATCCAACAACTAATAAGGCAGAAAGATCTTCGTATTAGAAGTTTTAATGTGTTGGGAAACTCCTACGTATTTTGAAGATGACAAAACATTATGTGCGAACAAATATGTGTATTGACCTACACATACATAAGCTCATATGCAAATGATGCTAACAACAGGACGTCTGAGCTGGTGGAGAGCTTCCTTACTCTGCAAATGGAGAACAAGATACCGAGTGGAAAGTGTTAAGAGTTGGAAAGACCTTAGAATTATGTGAACAAGTGATGGATGCGTAACCGTCGAGGTGCTTGGATGGATCAATTAGAAGGAGAAGAACTTGGATAACATTGAGTACATCAACATGCTCGGAATGACCTAAATACCAAAGGTAAACAGATTAAAATTTGGGTAAAATAACAAAGTCTAGATGGACCACATTGTAGAGTAAGTTCACACTACAAACAAAGTGGATTATACTCCACGTACATTAAAACAAAGACCCAGCTCTAAATCAATTTAACTCAAATCCAAATTCAAATTGGCGCTTTGGAGCCAATTTCAGACCATGAATACCATGGAAAGAATGTTCTCAAAAAGTCAAAACAGGGCTAGCCATTTTTGGCAAAACAGAGGAAGCGTCGGACAGGAAGCAGAGACAGTTTTACCTATTTCGAGTGGAGTCCATTAATTGGCTGCAGAAAGATGTTCTGAGATATGGACAATCTATGAACAGATAATTTGACCTATTTGAAGTCTCCAAAGTGTTGAGAAAGCTTGGAGGACTATATATATATATATATACACACACACGAGTAAAAGGGAAAGTTGAAGGTGGTCAAGGGGATCAAAAAGTTTTGACACTTGTTCTTTTCTCCCATGCTTATTCTTTGAGAAGAACCCTGCACAATCTGAGTGCATTTTCTGAGAGAGTCTTAGTGTGATTATTGTAAGAGAGAGCTGTCAGCATCAAGTGAAGGTTGTGTACCTGTAGAGTGAGCTACAGTGCCTCGGTGTCAAGGGAACTTCTACAATAGCTGTCAAAGGCTTTGAGGGTTTCACAAGGTTTTTGTGATTGAAGTTATTTGCTGTGCATAAGATACTTGTAGAGTGCCTTGGTGCTAATTATTTTGCAAAGTACTAGTAGAGTAGGTTTTAAGCCTTGTTATTGGGCTAATAGTGCTAGGATAGTAGAGTAGGCCAAGTGGAAAGACCAAACCACCATAAATAACTTTGCAAAGTTTTTTATCCTATACTTTCTGTTGATATAAAATATTTGCTCTGCAAAAGATACTTTGTCTGTAAACACTGCTTCATCCTTTACACGCTGTTTTGCTGGAAAAAGTTTTAAAATTCCTACAACAATCAATTAACCCCCTTTTGGTTGTTAAGTTCAGTCCACTTCATAATGTAAATGTGAAACTAGGAATAAATATCACTCTTCTGTTTTCTTATGCATTAACTCACATCTTTTCTTAGGGAGGATAGGATGTATTAGTAAAGCACCGTTCGACCGAGGAAGTATGAGGTGGCCCTGATGCCCCGGCCACCACATTTCCCTTTATTTTATCAAGCAAAAATCTGTACACATTGGCAGTATAGTTGATAATCCAGATAAAGTACTTAACCTTCCTCTACCAACCCTCCCCAAAGAAAACCTAAAGCTCATAGGTCACTTTTGAGTCAAAGATTTTGGGGGAGCTCAAGTTATCATTTTAGTAAACTTGTAGATGCTTAAACCACATAAGATCAAAATGTCATTAGTGTAATAACTTACCATCGAGCTTAAGAAACTCTGAGCCAAGGATAGCAACATCTTGACGTGCACGAGCATCCAATCTCATTATGCCACTGATAAGGAGTGTAAACAATGAGCAGATAGCAACGCATTACTTATGGAAGGCATGCAGTTCCTAAGTAATGTAAGGAGGATTTGCTAATTATTTTCCCATGCTTTCTTGAAAGGATAACACGTAGACACAAGATAGTCAATGATACCGGGAGAGCAAGACAATGTCACTACGAGCCCTTTCATTGACAAACTTTGCATCATTCCGCACAAATCTGCAAGCTTCAGCTAAACCCTGCCTTGATTGAGTAGTTCTGTATGGTGCAATTAGTGGGTCATCTTTGTCTTCTCCAATTTGTGCACTAAAAAATTACACACACACAAGAGCATTACTCACTTAAGAGTATAGCTATGGCTGTGTTGATAAAACTTTAAATGGCGGTATCGTGTCAGAATTATGGGATATCAGCAACACGCAAATTGAGAAGAAAATTTCATAACACATGCAAATAATTGAGCATGGCAACTACTAGGAAAAAAAATCAAACTAAAAGGAACAGACTATTGTGTAGGCTTAATACAGCAATCTTCAGCCAAAAATGCTGTCAGAGTTCTCCATATGCAGCAACCCCATCGACTTAGCAAATGTAGCATCATGACAAATTCATTTTGCATCTCTCAACGAGAAATAAAACTCAACAAAGTGAAGAGTAATTTGGAGGACAATATGAACAGATTTGGGTGACTTGTCTTACCTGGTTATGTTTGAAGAATCCGTAGACTGTCTAGCACATTCTGTTGCTTCGGTATTAGGTCTTCTCGTGGAAAAGCATAAGACTGAGGATCCCCGAGTGCCACCGTGAGTAGGAAGAGGTTTTCCGCACAGGTAACGCAGGATATCCTTCGAAAATTTCGGTTTCACTGACAAGAGACGTCCTCTACGCCAATGTCGATGCTCAATTTGACTCGGGTGGACAGGACTTAGCTGAATCAAACTTTCAAAAGAGGGTGTCGTCCCACACGATCTACTGATGGTATTCCGATCAGTCAATGATGGACTTCGAGAAAGCTTGCTGGTTGTGAGTGCCATTACAAAAGAGGATCTACCCAGTCAGCCAACTGATCAAGGCCGGGATTTGCCTGACACCCTGTTTAGCTCGAAGTCAGAACAAAATATATATATACGCTGTACAAGATCGGGGGGAGAAACTAACGCAACAGTCAAATGGATGTAGGCTAAGACAAATATCGAAGGCATGATCTAAGCATCGGTATGAACAATAAGCGCATTAATTTGATACGCATAGACTGGACCAGCAGGTAGACGCAGTTCACATAATACGGGCATGGATCAACAAGAACAGGACTCTTACCACGTCACTCTGAAATGAATAGAATCACCAAACCAGACTGAACTACCGATGAAAACCACTAGTACCCATCATAATTTATCAGGCTTTAGGGGGGAAGAAGAAGAAGGGGAAGAAGGGACGAATTCTTGCAGCCTAGTCAAAATTTTGAAAGAGAGGCCAGCTCCTCGGACTGAACCAAGTTTAGCCGAGACAGCGCACCAAGGTGGCGCATTTGCATCACATCCCTTGATCCGGAACAGGCGGTCGAATAACAAATTGCGCAGTCGCAAAAGGGTACTGCCGCAATTACGCAAACCGAGGCAAAAAAACGAGCGGGGGGTGACCGTAGCTCACCCGTACGATGAACACCAGCTTCGAGCACGCGCACAGAGAGAGAGAGAGAGAGAGAAGTAGGTGAAGGGAGCGAGAGGGGAGACGAAACTGGAGCCACACGTTCAACGTGTGGCCCCCGGGGAACGCCCCAGCGCTGCGCGGTATGGGAAGGAGACAGCAGGGACGGACGGGAGTCCGCGGTCGCTGTTGGGATGTACACGGTGATGAGGTGGAAGTGTGAGCTTTGGACAATCTTTTCATGGTCGCAGAATAACTTTGGATGAACCAGGATCCGCGGATTAGATAGCAATGCCACCTCCCAAAACAAAACAAAACAAAGAAAGAAAATTTATTGTACTTTTCTCACCAAAGTATGAAGAGCAAGGACAGATTTCTTTTTCTTCTTCCCTTTTTTTTTCTTTTTTTGCAGTTTTTTTGACTTGAGATGTGGAACAGAGAGTAGGGTTGAGGCTTGAGTCTACGTTGATGGAGAAAGCCAACAAGAAAAAGGAATAAAGAGTTTGTGTTTTTTCCTCTGCCATTCGTGTTCATTTTCAGATTAAATTTGCGGGCGATGCTCGAGACGTTGACCCGTCAATCTTATCGCTGTCCTCCAACTAAGGATGGATAATAATACGACCCTCAAAGTAATGTCGGACTCTTCTCAATAGGTAGAGTGTTGATTGGCTCATTGACCGCCTCAACTTTCAATACGCAAAACTTGCTTTTGTGGACGGTAAACCTTAATCTTCAAGAGGCCATACCTGCGTGTGCAAGCTTTTCGTGACATCTCAAGTTGGTCACATATGTCGGGAAAACTTCTGTGTAGAGGTTATTTTGATATTGCAGATTGTTTTTAGTTTCAAAATATAAATGATGTGTATGTAGAACATAACATAGTTCCATGATGGCTCTCGGGGCAAATATAGGTGTTTGAATGGGGAAAGGGAAAAGAAAAGAAATGATGAATTGTATGATTCATAGAAAATGAAAGAAGAGAAAGAGTAGATGCAAATCATCAAATATTTTCAAATCCCTCCAAATCATCTTATTTTAGAGGGATTTTTTTTTTGGGTCAAAATTATTAAAAGTTCAATTAGATTTGCTTTACTATCAAAATTCCTCCAACTCCTACCCCTAGGTAGCTTTCCCCTTTCCTTGTATATTGATAGTCATAAGGAGAAGAAAGCGGGCTAATTCAATTCCAGCTCGAACTTTTTTTTTTGTCTGAATAAAAAGCGCCAACTTTTACTCTAGTACCAAATCTACCATCTGTGATGTGAAATTTTCAAATTGTTCGAGTCAGATTTTGGATTTAAGTGAAAATTGGTGAATTTTTATGAAACAAAAAAAGTTCAAGCCAAAATTATCACTCAAGGTAAAGTTGATATTTTTTTTTTTTCATTAGAAGCAAAGGAAGACTTTTCGTGGAGATGATTCCCATGAAGATGGCCCGCATGGATCGGGCGAAGTATCAATGAATCACTCTAAATTCAATGTAAATCTAAGTATGTCTCCCATTTTTAGTCGTTTGATAGCTTGAGTTCATGGATATGATCTAGAGATATGGTGAAGTGATTAATGATACTCATCACTGATGGAAAAACAAATCAAGTCCTTTGGAGAACTTTGGCACTCGATCGGCTTTCATTTCTCTGTTGTATGGAAAACGTAATCAGTACATTTTGCCGATCAGCGCGGCCGACATCTCTCGGAAATCTTTTTCGTCACATCCTATTGTTAGTCCAGGATCCTCTCGTACATTCGATTAGATAGCAATAAATAACTGCATAAATACATTACGATCTCCAGATGTGACGTCTCTATCGATGAATAATAAGAACAACGGATCTTTCTTGATCAATCCCCTTATCCTCGTTCTTTGAGAATCAGAAAGGTGGACGCAAAGGTCGGAAAAAACCTTGTAAGAAACTTACTTCATCGTCCTCGTATGGACCATTTCAGAAGAACCACTTGTACTACTGCGCGAAGCTTCCCATCTTTGGGGTGTGGAATCCGTGAATAGAAGTGAGGTAATCGCATACCTTGACGATGACAAATGATGGACCATGTGGGATCACAGTCTTGCTGTAAGAACAGAACACCTCGCTATATGAATCTACAAGACAGATTGAGATAGACGTGAAGAAATTTTGTCGAAGGGACCAGCCATGACACTATTTTTACGTTCGCCTTCGGCGATGCCAAGTTCTGCTGAAGCATACCATGTAAAAGACGGAACTCGATTAGCTACACCGAGTTTCCACGGAGATGAAACAATCCCTTTTCCAAGGAGTATTCAACCCCGTATGATTTTGCACATCGGAAAAGTTGGTTGTACTCTCTGGATCATAACATATGTTCAGCAGATGATGATGCTTCTGGTAAAGCGTATCGTCTCTCTGTCGAACCAAACAGAAATCCTGTATTTGTATGAACTGGGGACTTTTTCCTTTTTCACGAGAATAGGTGATTTAACAAGTGTTGATGGCAATTTCCATTGGCGGGTGTGATCCTAAACAGACAAATTGTGTTTACACGACGACAAACCCGTATGGTTGGAAAGACAAATGACGGGAAATGAGGAGATTTACAAATAGAATGGCCTGCTTTACACGGCAACAAGCCGATACAGTGCCACCTCAAGCCTCATATGATACAATGCTTGTTATGCACCACAAGTAAACTCCTGCTAAAAGAGTCATTGATGAATTACAAGTCCATCGCCTTAACAAGATAGCAAAAAGTAGAATTGCTGATTCTATCAATTAACTCCGCCTGTAAAACCATGACAAATCTGTTCACCGATAATTGTAGTTTGCAAAGTCTACTAGGGTAAGGTACATACACATACGAAATCACCAGTCATGGCATAAAGCGCCAGGAGACGTGTTTAACCCATGACTTTTGGACGCCATCCTGCTACGACGTCCTCCTTAAGCGCTCGTGTTTTGATGAAAGAATCTCTTGAAAAGACACTCTGGGTGCGAGGAACAGAGCGTTGTTAGACTAAGGCAATAGTCTAAAAGGAAATATAAGCCGATCAACCGCCTAATAAGTTCTACCAAAAGAAAGCCCAATTAGCAAGCATTTTCCGACTCTGCTAAATGTGGCAAAATATCATTGAAACAAAGATTGGGAAATCTTCAAGAATTTCAAGGAATTATTGCCGCCATCAAAACTTGTCTAGATAAAGCAGCATATATAGGATTTTGGGTAAAATGATCAGGAAGCAAGCAGAGGTGAAAGAGATGATAACAGCAATATCAGTAGAATCATCATCTGCAGACATCATTGGATATTGAGCACTAGCTTTTCATGCTCATTCAATTTGTTACAGTCCAGTAGCAGTAACACTAGTGGAAGACCGATTTCAGTTACCTGCATGTAAGACTTCACATAAGGTAGAGAGTCCGGCACTGACCAATTCTTATAATGACCCAAAGCAATCTCCATGTGGTGTAGCTTTGGCCCTAAGGACAAGTCTGCTGCAGAAATCTCCTTCCCATTGATAAAAGGGCCCTAGAGGATAAGAAGAAATTGAATTAACAATGACAAATTAGAAGTAATTAGGAAATAATATCATGTGAAGGCCCTGCAGCTCATTAATAAACAAGCCGTGAAAGATTATCAAGTGCTATATAGTGTCACCACGCTGTTCAATATCTAATTTAACTTGTCCCTGTTCACTGTATATCATCGCGTTCATCAGAAGCTAAACTGCCGCCACAGCTAGTTCATGCACCATCATTTCTGTTCCCTTTTACCGTAATACTCTGTTACCTCTAAGATTGTACTTACGCAGCACTTTTCTACAGCTGGTCTATGTCTAGTTAGTCTTGTACTGTGGTTTTTTTGACAGATCAAAATCTGTGTAATGATTCGGTTAGCATATGCACTAAAAACTTCAGGCCTCAATGTAGTCTTATCACAGGTTAAAAGGACAGAAATCGATTCTTCCACTCCTACACTAAGCAAAGGCTCAGTCTATAGAAATATGGTAATAGCCGACAGTCTTTATGAAACACTCTGATTTTCCTTCTTTGCTCTCTATTTTTTAATCTTTTGGCCACATGAAAAACTCTGAAACCCAATAATAAACCTCTAGATGCCCTTACAGAGGTATTTATCTATTGCTGATTACACTGCCCCAACTTTCTTATTAGGTGCTTTCTACCTATTGCCTACATCGGCCAAATTCTACATTGATTATTTTACTATTCCCGAGGTTCAAGTGTAACATTTACTTTAACTCAGATATTACTTATACTGCTCATGACAGTTCCAACACAAACTAAGAATCCAGTACTTGTTTTTTCGTTTCTTTTTCTTTTTTTGCCAACAAGCATCTGGTACTTGTTCAATGGATTGTTTGTTGCAATGAGGACGCAAACCATACGATCAGCACTAGTCATATGCCCAAATCCTCCAAAGACACTTCATAACGTTCATACAAATTCACACCTGGTTAATGTAAAATCTATTTAATGAAACAACTAACAAGAGAAGCAATCCTATTCGGAGGCCCAGTCTTTGTAATCAGTCCATCATATATAAAAGGAAGATATCAATACCAGGCAGTAAGCAATGTTTTCAAAAGGTAAGAGCAAATATTGCTGCCAGCTCAGATAGGCATTCGATAACATCTGTGCGGTAAAAGTTGAGTACCTACAACAGAGTCAAAGGAGGACTTACATTTTCTTTGATATGGTCATTGAAAGAACTGAGCTCATTATGGAGTGCCTGCTCGGTGCCATCAGTGGAATCTTTGCTCTTGAGAAAACCAATAAATGTTGAAAAAATTTTCAACCCACTACACAGAAGAAACACATCATATAACTTATTTCATCACCTTTAATTTACTAAAAATATCATATCCTACTGTGATTTCTGTTGCCATCCTTGGACCATTCAAGCCAGGTGGTATTGGCAATATGTAGACTGTATCCAAGAACTAATAAAAACACATGCAGTAGCTCGGTAATGAATCAGAGTAATAAAAACAAAACATAATGAAGTCATTGTGATGGCTAAATCAAATGACGAAGAAAAGAGAATAGCATTCAATTTACCAAATGACCTTGAATGACAGTGACAGCTGGAAACCATTGAATTTTTAGCAGGAAAAGTTGAGACAGGTTTCTTGCCTCCAGATGCTCAGATCCATAATACTACCGAATTAAATATATCAAAGGCCGAAAAGCATATATGATTCTGAATGATGGTTCGATTAGAAATTTCAACTCATAAAACTTGACGCATTTCGTCAATAATATCAAACAGATGGCTGTTTATTGTTATCGGGTGAGCATATCTGATTTGGTGTTGCAATTGGGATGGATAGCAAATGCACAACCACATGCAGTAAAGAGAAACATGTCATGAGAAAACACCACTAAACTCAATGAACCGATTGATCCACCCAGCAGCAAAAAACAGAATGGAAACAACGTGCAGCATCATGTAAAAGTAGTACAGATATCATCAGAAATAATCAATAAGATGGTTATTCTGCAAGGAAAAGCACAACAACATGATAATAGTAATGTGATAATACATTGAAGCCTTCTCAGCTGGGGTCTTCAATGGTGGATTGGGGTACTTTTCTTCCAGGGATTGCGTGATGACATCTGAATCTGCAACCCAGTTCTCATCGAGTTTCACCACCGGAACTTTACCTTCTGCATTGATTTTCAAAAACCTACACACAAGATGTAAGTATATGAAAACTGTACCAGCTGATAGAACTACTTGGGAATAAACTAAAGAGGCATCCAAAACCAAATGCTTGAAATTAAGAAGCACAGATATCAACCCGAGAAGTAACCACAAATTACCATTCTGGTTTGTTACCCAAATCTACCAATTTGAGGTCATAAGGAAGACGCTTTTCCTCCATGGTCAGTAGTACCCTCTGACAAAAGGGACCTGAAGAGGGAATTTGAGGGAGCCAATAATTAGTTTCACGTGCAGACTCACTCCAACCAGTATGCCACATATAACACATTTCATGCATGATGACTGAAAGATAGGTGTATATAACTCCCGAATTATGGATATCATTTGGAATGGTGCTTTAGATTAATACCAGCCAACCACAATATCATGCTCTCATCTTTGCTTACGTGCTAAACACAGGTCAGGAAAAAAAGTCAAATGAATGTAAGTAAAGAAAACAGCTTGACTGTCTCTTCCAAGTGTTATGTGAGAGCCTACAGTCTAAATCCCGGTGAGTAACTTAAGACAACAAAGTAAAAAAATAATAATAATTAGAAAGGAAAGGAGACCACTTCTCCTTTTTCTTTTTCTCCAAATGACCTCATTCACAACAACTACTGCAACATAGATTGGCACGTCATAGACAACTTCCACTCAACTTATCTCATTCAATCATCTGGGCAAATATGAATACTTCTACTGAACAATTCCAAATGCAGAAGAATATTAGAATCTCCAAGTGCACTTAACAGCTTCCCATTCACATAATAGTTTTTTTATGAATACTGCCTGCTTCATGAATCAACTAATACAAAGGAAGCACATTAAGCTATACAAATATAGCTTTTAAAGAAGTTAGAGAACCGATGTACCGGGATAACGTCAGGAACTACCAACTTTCTCCAGCAGAGAGGATAAGGAAAACACAAATTTCTTCTCTTTTTTCCCTTTTGGCTACTCAAGGATACATATCTATAAGATGCATGACAATTTACTCTCAATATGCAATCTGATACACCATGGCTGCTCTAGTTATACACTGTTCAAACAATTCCATTAATGTCCATCACTTTGGCTCACTCTCCCCATAATTAAACAGAGTATGAGCAACAATTAGAGGTAAAAGGGGATGCCGGCATAACTCACAGTCACCCAACTTGTTAGGAATGGTTACAGAAGCCTTGGCACAGACTTCTAGAGGGTTCAAGTCGGATGATTTTGCCATTACGCGCAGTCTTCTTTGGGAGCAACCATTGCACCGTTTGGAGTTGTTAGGTAGAATGGTATAGTGTGGGAGGCAGAGACCGAAGCCCAGGTTTTTTATTGTCGAAGAGAGGACAGAGGCTGTAGGTGTTATTTTTGCGGTCGACATCCGATATTCGCTTCCGGTTGCGTCCAAGAGATGAGAATTTCTGCAGCCACCTGTCAATATATGCAAAGTTGTAAGTATCGAAAGCACAAAATCAAACGGTATAATCAATTCTATACTGTAGGAAGCACAGTGTCCATTCCCACTTCATCTAAGAGGTAGAAAAAAGCGAAAACTCTCTCTCCCCTTCTCCATTTCCCTTCCACAGAACGTTAATCTCTTCACACTCCTCTCCTTTCATCTGACAGTTTTACATTCCCCTTCCATCTTTAGTCAACTTATATCTAGCAAGATCAAGTAATTACTCCTCTACTAACTATTAACTCCATTTTGGATAAAGCACATTCTGAAAGACAATGGGTCCGAGGTATTCATCCAATTCAGCTTCCACCCACACTCGAAGCCCGTGAATCGAACGGCATTTCTTTCCTTTTCTTCTCCTTTACCCCCTTTCTGGGTGGGCAATAGCAGCTTCCATGACCAAGTTACGACAACACAATTGGACCGAAAAACAAAAGCAAAGAGAGACAATCCTCTAAAAAGAAAAAAAAAGAAAAAAAACCCACTTCAACAACCCAAAAAGCTAGCGGAAGAAACGAACGAAAACAACAACGTTCCAGCGCGAACCCATCTACATTTCGACACGACACGGTGATATCAGTGGCGGTGGCATTGCAATAATGTCGTCATAGAGAAGCGGGGAACTCACAGAACGATGATTACTCGGGGCTCTGCGAACGGTGTGCTAATTCTGCAGAGCCAACGAGATAAAAAAAAAAGGTATGAGATGGCCAAGACGAGGCAGGAGGAGTTCAGGCGCGAGCAAACCCACCAAGCTTGTGCAGGGAAGAGAGGCGCGAGGCTGGCGAGGACGCACGCGAATATCTGCAAAGCGCCCCGGCGATGTGGGAGGACAAATTCGGAGCCACATACGCAGCCGTCGCTTTATCGGGTCGTGGGGTGAAGGAAGGAACCGGAAGAAAGACAACGAGGACAGCATCGGGAAGCATCTCTTCTTTTTTCTCTCCCTTTCTTCTTCTTCTTTTTTTTTTTTCCTGAATCAATACCACGTCGAAAAAATTTATTTACTTCAAATTAATTTGAATTAACATCACGAAAAATCTCAAATTGATACATTTATGATAATTTTATCCCAAACTGATATATCCGTGATAATTTTACCCTGCGTTAATTTCCGTTAAATTTTACTATTAAATTACTTTGTTAAAATACATACGGTAGTTGACGGATATACCAGTTTTGGGTTTTATCCTCCATTTATCACAGGTGTACCGGTTTATGATATTTTTTTTCTTTGCATTAATCCAATTTAACTAAAACAAACGGAGACTAAATTTGTCACAAATATACAAATTTAAAATTTTTTGTAATTAAAAAATTAGTTTTGGATGAAATTATCACAGGTATACTAATTTGGAGTTTCTGATAGTCAAAAAATTAGTTTGGGGTAAATTTGTTACAAATGTATCAGTTTGAAATTTTTCATGATATTAACCCAATTAATTTTTGCATCCTAAAAATTATGAATCGGTACATTCATGTAACCACCGGCTAAATCTTCGAGCAAAGTTGGGGCAAAATTGTGGATTTTAGTAGATTTTCAAAATCCAAATGAGCTCTCGGAGCAAAATTAGCGGATTTCACGGTCTTGATTCACTTTCGGCTTTTTCTCGAGAAAACGACTATCATTTGGGATATCCATTTTGTTGAATTACTATGCCGGATCCACGTCGCACATTCATCATCCGAGTTGTTTAACACGAGTGTTTCCACCGTCCGCAATTTGAAAAAAGACATTGGACAAAAGCTAATAGATGTCCATGTGTACCGGTTTAGGATTTTTGATAATATTAATGCTCCGTTTGTTTCATTGGAAAATGAATTATTTAGAAAACATTTTCCTAAACATGGTCTCTTGTATCGCTTAAAATAATTAGTCAATGAAAAATATTTTCATTATCGATAATAATTTATGTTTAAGCATTTTCGCCCGCAATGAAAATATATTTCATCCATTTAATAAGCGATAACAGGTGATCACTTTTAGAAAAATATTTTCCAAATTATTAATTTTTCGCGAAATGAACGGAGCCTAAACCTTTTTCTTTTTCTTTTTCTTTTCTGTACAATCTATGATAAAATAAAATAAAAAAGTAGCCGTTCCAGCAGTTAGATAATAACATCAATTGTAACAACGTTCATGTTAGGATTAGGATGTCACTGTAATTGGTAATATGTTTTTCGAGCTTTAGAGGTATCGTGGACTTGCAGTTGTAAAGTGCTTGTCAAACGCCTTATGAAAGTTAACAGGAACATTTCTCACATCGTATTAGGGCTATAAAGATTATATGCAACATATTTGTTCATTGGTGAAAATTCAATATCGAAGAAGTGGTAAAAAGTATTTCATGTCAAACCACAGCGAAAGAAGTGTGGTCCATTTAACTGAATTTTATTATGAAAATCTACACCTAGACTCTTTCTATTTCGAAGAGCAATTTCTGCTTATTCTTATCATCGATTTAAATTAACTGACCATATTATTGAGCTCGAAAGGTTATCGGGACAATTGAGTACATCGACCAACTTATATAATTGTACTTGCGGTGTCTCTAAGGGGAGTCTTTGGCCAACAACAAGATTATCAGCTGATTCAGTATCTAACGGGATATAGTAAATCATAAAATAATTTCTCAAATCAATTTAGGATCGTTTGTTTGAAAGAAAACAGTTTCCAGAAAATTATACTCCGACTTTTTGGTGCTTGAATTATGGAAAACCAACTGACCTAGCATAAACATTTTCCATTGACTAAAAACAATAAGTTAAAATTAGAAGAAAACAGACGGTCCCTTTTGACAAAAAGGAAAATGGTTTTCAAATATTCTTTTTATCATGAAATTTTCAATAAAACAAACGAGTCCTAAGATGCTTCAATTTCCATTCTTTTTAAAGCCTCTCAAAAGTCGAAGGATGTAGGGCGGATCATTACAGGTTAGCTGCATTTTGGGACTTTTTTAGTGGATATTCCTTTGTGGATGTAGAGAGCAAAGGTTGCGCATTTACACGGGCAAAGAGGCACACATCAAAGAGCGACTTGATCGAGTCATATGCAATGTGGAGTGGAGAGTGATGTACCCAAATGCACGAGCTCTTGCCCTTCCTGCAGTCGGCTCAAATCATTGTCCCCTATTGCTTTCACTATCAGCAGCAACCACAAAAAGGAAGAGGGAATTCATGTTTGAAGCATACTGATTGGAAGATGAATGTAGAAGAGTTGTTCAGTCGATGTGGAGTATACGTGGATTGGAAAATGAGAAACTCCTGAGGAAATTACAAAGAGCATCAGAAGCATTAATGAAGTGGAGCAAAAAGAAGTTCTCAAATGTGAAATGCCAAATTGACTCTCTAAAAAGGGAGCTTCAGGAGATCACGAATGCTCCAACTGTGCACCACAATAGAGAGAGGGTAAAGTTCTTGAACCAACAAATAGATGAACTAGGGAAACAAGAGGAACTGTTTTGAGGAATAAGGTCACGGATCACCTGGTTTTAGTGGGGGGACAAAAACACTAAGTTTTTCCATGCAACCACAGTACGAAGAAGAAAAAGAAACAAGATCCCCATGCTGAAATTAACGGATGAGGAATGGTGTCGAGATCCAAAGCAACTACTGGACATGACGGAGCAGTTCTTTAAGTCTCTATACAGCACCAATGGCCCAAGAAACTTTCAGCCAGTACTAGAACAGTGTCCTAGCTTAGTGGAGGATCAAATGAATTGCAGTCTGCTGAGAAGTGTATCAATGGAGGAGGTAAAGGAAGCAACTTTCCAGTTGGGAGCAAAGAAAGCACCGGAACCAGATAATTTAAATGGGCTATTCTATCAACAACATTGGGACATCATCCAGCACGATGTATTCACTACGGTGAGAACTTTCTTTGACTCTGGCCATCTTGACCCGAACTTGGATAGAACCCATATTGTTCCGATTCCCAAGAAGCCTAACGCAGAAATGCCAGACTAGTTCAGGCCCATTAGCCTGTGCAACTTCGGCTACAAAATTATCTCCAAGGTCTTGGCAAATCGTCTAAAACCTTGGCTTCCTAATATGATAGCGGAGAAGCAAAGTGCTTTTGTTAGCGGCAGATAAATACAAGATAATACCCTGGTTGTTCAAGAGGTCTTACATCAACTAAGAATCAAAAAGAGGAAAAGGAAATTTCAAGCCATCCTCAAGCTGGACATGATAAAAGCCTATGATCGAGTTGAGTGGGACTTCCTTATGGCATGCATGATTAAGATGGGTTTCAGTGCGAGATGGTTTCATGGATTACGCAATGTGTCACCACAGCCTCCCTTAGTGTCAAGTTTAACGAAGAACCCCTTCCCTTCTTTGCGCTATTGAGAGGTCTTCAGCAAGGAGACCCTTTATCCCCTTACTTATTCATAATTGTTGCATACGTACTCTCCTCACTCATGAAGAAAGCTGTGGATGATGCGAGTGTTAGAGGAATTAGGCTCAACAGGTTTTGCCCGATACTTTCCCATCTACTTTTTTGCGGATGATTTTATTTTCTTTGTGGATGGAAATGTTAGTGAATGCCAGAACCTAGCCTCTATTCTACATCAGTATTGCTTCGCAACAAGTCAGGAAATCAACCTCAACAAATCAGGAGTTTTTTTCAGTTCAGGGTGCCCGCATCAGCTGAGAAGGAATATGGCCCAAGAATTACGAGTTCCGGAGATTGACAAAACGGGAAACTACCTAGGAATCCCCTCCGATTGATACCAAACAAAAGAACAGATGTTCGCATGGATTTTGGCAAGAGTAAACATGACGTTGGAAGGGTGGAAAGAAAGTTTTGTCTCTAAAGCGGGTAAAGAGATCTTAATAAAAGCGGTAGCACAAGCTTTACCATAGTATACAATATCCATATTCAAAATCCCAGTGTCCATTTACAAGGCCATAAAGAGGAAGACAACTTTATTTTGGTGGAAAACACATGCATCAAAAGCCAGCCTTCATTGGAGAAGATGGGAGATACTGAAGCAAAGAAAAGACAAAGGAGGTTTGGGCTTCGAAGACCTCATCACGTTTAACAAAGCGATGCTAGGAAAACAAGCCAGGAGAGTCTCTCAAACTTCATATGCATTATGGTGCAAAGTTCTAAAAGGTTGTTACTTTCCAAACATTGATTTCTGGCATGCATTTAAGGATTCTCGCCCATCATGAGGCTAGCAGAGCCTTCTTATGGGAAGAGATGCCATTTCGAAGGAGGTGAGGTGGAAAGTAAGTAACAGGCAGTATATGAGAATTAAGGAAGATAGATGGCTAGAAAGGGGTAAATTAGGAGAACTAAAAGACCAACATGAACCTAACATGATAGAAGAATTGATCGCCCTAACAGAACCTTTCTGGAATGAGCAACTTTTACACAACTTGTTCGATGAAGAAGTTGTGAATGAAATCCTAGTTACTCCACTACCATCTACCTCGAAGGAAGACTCGTTAGTGTGGTCACCAAATCGGTCCGGTTGTTATTCCGTCAAAAGCGGATACAATGAGCTACGAAAGAATGAAACCACCAATGGCTCTGGGCAGCCCTCTTCTTTCTACCAGACCTCCAATGATCTCTAGAGCAAAATTTAGAGACTAAAAACACTTCCAAAAGTCAAACTTTTCCTATGGAACATCTGCCAAGATGCATTACCTACAAGTGTATACTTGTTCAAGAGAAGGGTATTAGCTAAACCATTTTGCCCCTTGTGTCGCAAAAAGCCCAAGACAGTCGAGCATCTATTCCTCCTCTATGACCTCTATGACAAGACAAAGTAGGTTTGGTCAAATCCCAAATTCAACATCCACTTTTCTCACCAATGAGTCACTAGATTTGAGGAGTGATTGCTAAAACTACAATGATATGACCCAGAAGAACATATCTTTCAAGATGATCGCAATAACCCTCTAGAAAATCTGGTTAGCGCGTAACTCTCTTGTCTTTCATCATGAGCAAGTGGACCCAATCAGCATAATCAACTCAGCTCTAGATATGCATTATAATTGCGCAAAGTGGAATAGAAGCAACTTAAAGCACAAAGTAGTATCGCTGAACTTACAGCCGTGATGGAGACCACTAGACCCTGGTTAACTGAAGATAAACATTGATGAATCTCACCTCTCAAGAACCACAAAAGGGACAATTGCATGCATATGCCGCGATTCATAAGGAAGATTGATGGAAGGCCTCGCGCAACCAGTCAAAACATTTTCGACCCTTCAAGCCGAAGCCCTTGCTTGTTTCTATGCTCTCCAACACTTTGTTGATCGGCGTCATCTAAAATTAACGCTGAAATCTATATGTTCAACCTTGATAAACTGTCCGAAAGATTCTTTCCTTTGTCCTTAGGATATTTAGCCACTTATCACAGATTGTATTGGCCTCTTGGCTTGTTTTTTAGAGTATAGAATTGGTCCTCTGCACCAAACCTGAGTTTCTAACCTCCCTTCCCCTCTTTGGGAAATTATGTGTTTTGATACCCCTTACTCTTGTAGGTGGGCTCGGATTTAATGAAACGATATATTTATTTTGACCGGCCTCTCAATTAACGAGACAAAAGCAAAAGTAGAGAGGAATCTAATTTCCAATTCAAAGAAGAAGAATAAAAAAGATATTTGAAGGCATTGGGCCACGTTGTGATTATTGTCCCAGGCCTACGAGTGCTATTAAAGGAAACTGAGGCCTTACTGATTTGATTGGGAATAGAATTTTGGAATTGAATTTATGCCCGTTAAGAGGGAAGGCTGTTTTCATGGGATTAAAATTCTTCATGCATCCACGAGCTGTATTGACTATTCTATGGAATTGGATTCATGCCCCTTTGAGATTGCTATTTGTTTTGGATTGGTTCCATCAGTTGAATTTGTTTGGAATGCACGGCATGTTTTCGAAAAATGATACTAATTGCACAAGGCAGCACGGAGTTGGGTCGCCATTCACCCCATGATACGGCAACTTCACCTGAGGATCGATGGCAAACTTTTTAAATTTCAAAACCCAAAAGAAAGTAATATGTATATTAGAATTAGAAAATCCCATTGTGTTGCATGCTAGAATTTAACCAAGGAATATGATCCGGAAAGGGCGACCGGGGATGCTAGCTAGTCCTTTCCGTGCATAACCCAATCCGTGGAGCTCGATATTTAGACTTTGAAGACCAGTTAGATCACCAGGTGATTGGTCGACTTCCTTCTACCACAAGTGTTATAGATGTCAAATTGACCTAGGAAATTGTTGATGACTGCTCCTAGAATGGTTTAAGATTTCGATCACAGTAGCACGCCCCATCCTCGGGAAGGGAAGACTCTAAGCCACGGGGCTATGGAATGGATTTTTGGAATTGCATTTTTCTATTCACTTTCAAGTTTGATCTTCGATTTAAAACATAAGTTTGAAAAATCATGATCAATCTGTCTCGGGGTAGAGCTAGCAAAAGAGGCTCATGACTCATTTTTTAATGCAAATTCAAGGAGCCAGGTTAAATATGGCTTGCTTGAAAATTTAAAACAGGTTAAAGTGGGTTTACATTATTAAAACCCAATTAGACGCGGATTTTAGTGGATTTAAAAACGAACCCATTGACAATTCATCTTAAGCCCAAAAAGGTTATTAGGTGAAGTAAGAATTTGAACTCAAAAGAAAAACGAAACGGAGAACTGGATGTCAAAGAAGAGAGGGAAAAGGGCGAAGAGCACCGCCGCCAACGGTGCCCCTCCGCCGTATTCATCACCTCGGTTCCTTCGCCGGCGAAAAGAACAGCCCTCCGATGGTCTCCAACAAGTTCGCCTCCGATTTTCTCGAATCCATCATTAAGCTTCGGTTCGGAGCCCTCCCCACGTCTGTCCCCGCCCCCTCTACTCAACGTCGCGGATTGTCCTCCGCTGCCGTGGTTTTGGAGTTCATCAACACTACAAAAAAACATGTAATTTGCGACGGAATTTTGCGACGAACTTTTTCCGTTGCAAATTTCCGACAGATTTTGCGACGGATTTATGCTTCCATCGCAAATTAGCGACGGAAAAAAACCGTCGTAAATTTTGCGACGGAAATATAAAAACCGTCGCAAAATCCATCGGAAATTTGCGACGCAAATAAGTTCGTCACAAATTTGCGACAGACAACACATTCGTCGCAAATTTGCGACGGAAAAAAATTCCGTCGCCAAACTTGCGACGGATATAGAAAACCTTCGCAAAATCCGTCGGAAATTTGCGACGCAAATAAGTTCGTCGCAAATTTCCGACGGGAGAAAGAGCCGTCGCAAATTTGCGATGTCAAAAAGTTCTGTCGGAAATTCCGTCGCAAATTTTGCGACGGAAACATAAATCCGTCGCAAAATACGTCGGAAATTTGCGACAGAAAGTAGGATTGGTCACAAATTTGCGACGAAATCGACCGTCCGTCGCAAATTAGTACTTTATTACCTGCTCAGATGTAAACCCTATATCTCATTCTCACGCTCTCTCGAGCCCTATATCTCTTTCTCACTCTCTTTCGCTTGTCGCCCTCCTAAGTATGTCTGAAATCGGCAAAATCAGCGTACGCACATATTAATCTCGGTGAAGTTTTTGTATCGGTAAGTGTCATAACTAGCTTCGTAATTATTCATCGTTGGATTGTACTTTCTTTTATTTGATATATGTTTATGTTTTTTTTTTTCTTATTTGCATCACCGGTTTAACGACCGGCGACACCTCACTAAGTCAGCGAACAGGCACGCTGTTTTGCGACAAATATGCGAAAATTCTGTCGCAAATTTGCAAAGGACCATGGGATCCGTCGCAAATTTGCGATGGAACACTTGATTCCGTCGCAAGTTTGCGACGGAACGTGGAATCCGTCGCAAATTTGCGATGGAAGCAAGTGTTCCGTCGCAAATTTGCGACGGATCAAGTGTTCCGTAGCAAATTTTTAAAAAACTGCACATAATTGCCTACAAAACATGTGGCTATCAACTTGTATTGAAATTTAAATTTTTTTCGAAAGCAAAAAAAAAATTAAAATTTAAAATTTTTCAAAATTTCACAGAATGGTTTATAATACCTGTGGCCACCCACTTGTAGTTATATTTAATTTTTTTAACATGCCCTAAAAAATATTAAAATAAAGAATGACAAAAATTTTGGAAATTTTACCTATTAGCTTAGAATACCTGTTGCCACCTAATTTTAGTATGGAAAATTATTTTAATTTCACGGAAAAAAAGTTTATATTAAAAAATCATAATTTTAAAAATTTGTCAAATTTTAAAATTTCAGAATTTTACAAAATGTCTTAGAATATCGGTGGCCACCAACTTTTAGTGAAATTTTTTTTTTTAGATCCCAAAAAAAATTTAAGAATAGTAACAATTTTTCTCTTACAAAACTTTACAGAATGACTTGGAATACTTGTGGCCACCCACTTCCAGTGAAATTTAAATTTTGTGTACGTGGTCAAAAAAATTTTAATTAAAATGAATGCGATTCATATAGTGATGTTTGATATCTGTGGCCACCCATATCGTGCTCATACATTGATGTTTCATATCAAAATGAATGAGATTCATAGTATATTTGTTCGTAGGAAATTGCACGTCATAAACACTCATCTTCCGGTCATTGCAAGGAAGCATTTTCTCAGTCTTTCCATCAAAATGGTAAGTTTCATCATGTATATCACTATGTGTCAGTAATACGTGTCTACAGTTCTTTACATATTCGCATAACCTTCGTATTTGTCAGTAGAAACGTGGAGGTCATATGCCTAGAAGACAAGCCTCTTCCTCGTCCTCGTCCCCGTCCCCGTCCCTTTTCTCTTCCCCTATCCCGTCATCTAACCCTCAACCACAATATGGTTTGTCACAATATGGACATGTTGGCCCTTCCTCCAACACTCAACAATTTTCGACAGGACTTGACTACATGTGAACTGAATGTCCTCCGGTTCAATCTCCTTTAGCTCCCTCTGCTTCCGTTTCGCCCCATTATCCGGCGGAACAATCAAATATGGACGGAAACAGAGGTCAAGAAGATAACTGATTATTCATATGCCCATTTGGAAATTCGTAAGTACTTCATTTTTATTTTAGTATATGTAATATTTAGGGCTTTAGATATTGATGTCAACTGAATTGTCGATGTTGCACAATATAATAATTTTGCAGATTCACGGATGTAACGTCTGTTGTAAGGGAATTGAACAAAATAGTAAGAAACTTTTGGATGGGAGAATATACTACTTACAGAAATGTTCCACAAGAAGCGAAAGAATTGTGGTGGAATAAATTCAAGCTAAGTTTTACATATTTTATTTTCTCACAAAATAAGTTTGGTGTAGTATATTAATGGTGAAGAATGATGTAAACGGACCGTAACAATTCTATAGTTTTCAATACCTAAAGGACCAGATATTTTCCCCGACATGAACTTTACGAAATCTGTCTATATTTGTCTAGTACATGGTTATGGGTATGTGATCATCATAATAACTTTCAATTTGTGTTTTTAATCATTGCAGCAGAAGTACAAGCGGGAGGAAGTGGAAGACAATGAAGTGAGAAGAATTTTCTATAAGAAAATCAGTGATTTTATGCGAAATTTCATGAATAGAGCGAAGATCAAGCAAGTGAAGCCGTCTTTCTTTACAGCTAAAAATTGGGCGGCAATTAACAGATTTTGGGCATCTGAACAGAGTCGGCAACTCTGTGAGCAGAATAAGAAGAATCGATCTTCTAGTTCTAATGATGGGTCCGCCACATATGCTGGGGGCTTTATCAACATTGCGGAGCATCGCAAACGACTGGTAAGTCTGTTAAATGAGTTATAAGTTAATTTAATTCAATTACTCATGTTTACATTTTGTAGGCACAAGAATTGGGGACGGAACCGACATTTGCAGCTACATTCGAACGCACGTTTCAAAAGTAAGATAAGACATAGAATGGCGATCGAGTAAAAGCTGTTAAGGTATGTAAAGTTATACTTTGGCTTATATGTAAACTATAATGAAAACCGTGAATGCTTTTAATATTTATAGTAGTTATTTTATTTTCATATATATTGTTAATGTAGGAAAAATATGATGAGCTCGTAATGAGCAGTGCTAGTGGTAGTGATGATTGTCTTGAGTCCGGGCCATCAGTTGATAATATGGCATTATGGATGGAGGCAACGAGTGAGGTGAAAAAAAGAAAAATATTTGGGATGGGATCGTTGTCAAGGATGTACATGCCAAATAGTCCTGGAAGTTCATCATCTACTGCGACTGGTCGAAGGAAGTCACGACAAGACGAGCAATTGACCCAAGAAGTGCATCGTCTGAATAATTTACTTGTTCAGAAGGACGAACAAATAAATAACTTGGAGCAACAAATGAGACTCGTAATGCAACACCTTAACCTCGACCGCTATGACGATCCTCCTGTACCTCAAGTCAATCCAATAGGTCATGGGCACAATGATGACCAACACGTTGATGCCGAGAATGCTGCTGATGATGATGATGATGATTTTTTTCAGCCTTTCTAGTTAAATTTTTCAAAATTGTGGGTAAGTTTGCTTCACAATCTTGGTTTTTCATAATTTCACTCATATTCATATGTAAGAACATTCATGTTCGTCCTGAAACGTAGTTTTGTTAACTCTCTTGTTATTTTATATCTAGTTCCACATCCATGCATAAACGCTATTTTTATATTCTGGACTGATTTATATATACACATTTCCTCATGTTTCGACAAAAGTGACTACTTTTGATGTCCTGCCAAGGTACCAAAGCCGCGACTTCTTGTGTATGGTTTTTCTGCGTCTTCTATGGTTGTCCTGTCTCTTAGTTCATGTTTTGAATGTATTGTAAGATTGGCTATCAAATAATATCATGTCAGACTCTGCAACTTTCATTCAGTTATTTGTTTCAATTATATGTCATTGTGGCTGGTTTGTCAGAATTTATGATTTGATCGTTTTCCTGTTTCAATTATATGTCATCGTATCCTTTGTTTGATGTGGACAAGAATTTATGGCCGAAATGACGAAAAAATAGCGACGAATGTTTTACGCCGAATTTTGCGATCATTACAGTTTGTCGCTAATTTGCGACAAATACATTTTGCAACGAATTTTGCGATAAAATTTGCGACGGATAGTATTTGTGGCTAATTTGCGAATAATTTTGCGACGAAATTTGCGCTGGAGTAAATTCATGGCAAATTTGCGATGAACATTTGCGACGGATATAATTCGTTGCAAATTTCCAATGAAATTTGCGCTAAAATTTGCAACGAAATTTGCGACGGATAGAGGTCGTCGCAAATTTGCGACGAAATTTGGGACGGATCGACTTCGTCGGAAATTTGCGACGGAATTTTGCGACGGACTTACTTCGTCGCAAATTTGCGACGAATAGTGTTCGTCGCAAATTTGCAACGAACTTTGCGACGAAATTTTGCGACGGATAGTGTTCGTCACAAATTTGCGACGGAATTTGCGATGAAATTTGCGACGAATTTTGCGACGGATTGTATTCGTGGCTAATTTGCAACGAATTTATTTTCGTCGCAATTTTGCGACGAACTTTTAAATTTTCCGTCACAAAATTTTGCGACGACCTAGTAGCGACAGAATTTTTTCCGTCACAAATTTCGTCTCTAATCCGGTGTTTTCTTGTAGTGCAAGGTGAAGAAACTCGAGCGCTCTTCTTCGTCTTTGGATTTGGTTAAAGTTCAAGCCCTACGCGGACGTGGTTTAATCGTTTTTAAAAAGTTTTTTAAGTTTTTGTGCAGGCCATTTTTAAGGACAAGAAAGGGCTCTCATTTAATTTTGCAAAATTTCTGCTATTTTTCGTTCATTTATTTCTGAGATCTTATGGACCTTCTTCCATGTTATTTTGGATAGGTTACAATTTACATGGGTAGATTTGGATTGGATCTAGGCTGAGCTGGGCTGGGTATAAGCCATCAAAATTGTTTATCAAACAAATAAGCCTATGTAAGTTTAAGTGGGTGGATTTGAGTCAAACTCAATTTATGACCAATCCAAATTCACCCATTTATCACACTTACTCCAGGGCGGTGGCTAGCTAGTGACCACAGAGGCCATCGTGATGGTTAAGCTGGAATTAAACCTAAAGTAAGGGGCTATGAAATGCCCATTCCGAGATGTGATATCAAATTCACGTGAAGCTAATCCGAAATGGTTCGAATCCAAAGTACATGAGATGCTTGGCCAATTTGGCCCCGGATTTTTTTTCCAACTATAGTCGCAACTGTAATAACTATTTTCAAAAGCGCCCTTTGTTTAATTGTCATTTGCACTCTACGGGTGCGAGATATTATGAGTTAAAATTACAAATTGTATACATAGATACAATTACTATGACAATAATCACTATCAATGATCGATGATTGTATGAACTGTATAATGACATCAAAGCACACATTATTTGTACTACATCACATGGACAGCTATTACATGGTCAATGCATTGAAGAGTGAGAGCAGTTTACAATATCACATCAACGAGACTGACGTGAACCGTAGTTCGTAAACACGGGTAACATACTTGCAACACCGAGGCACGCGCGCATGTTGGAAAACATCCCTCAACAATTTTGATGAAAACAAAAATTAGCCCATAATATTTGGTAAGTTTATTAAGTATACAGAGATTTGTATTTGTTAGAATAATTAAATATTAAGCGTGAGGGGGAGTGTGAGAATAATTAAATATTAAATAACACCTTCATTTGACAGCTTTAACTTTTCGAATAGCTGGTACTTGACAGTGATTCCACCAAAATCTCACAGTAATTAAGCCATGCAGATACTTGGCTCGGATTTTAGAACCATACGAGTCGGAGTCAGATTTTGCAAAGTCTGAACGAGCGTAGAAGGATTGGCCTATGTTGACACCCAAAAGTGACCAGCTTTTGATTTCAATAGTGATTGGATCTATAGTGGGTGGTTGTAAGAGGAGTCTGGTCCCCCGCTAGAGAAACTTCTACGGTTCTACATATGTGAGGAGGTCGTAGTCGTGCTTTTGGCATAGCTAGTGGAATTCAGTGTCTTCAGTATGTTAGAACTCGGAGAGAGGATGTAGCCAAGAACATGAACCTATAAATCAGGTTTGTTATTTCTCTGTCCCTAAACTCCTTAATTTTTGCTATTTGTATTGCAAGTTCACATAGTGCGTACAAGCATGATTGTTGTTGGGGTTGATTCTACAAAATTAATTTGCATTTTCTTGAAAACCCAATTCGTCACCCTCTCGATTGCTTACTTGGGCTTACACAACACTAAGCCCAACGGGATATCAATTCAAGAGCTTCATCGTGCGAAATCAAACAACATTTTCATTCTGTGAAACCCTAACCTAGTCAAAACTTTTACCGGGAAAGTAGATTTTAAAAAGTTAATCGCTATTTTATCGAAATGAAAAGGATGCAATCACTACTGTTTTATTTAAACGAAACTCCATAAGGTTCTAACATAGTCCTTCAATCGAACAAATAAGGCACAAACTCAAATTACAATCGAATCAGAGTCGTGAAGATTATTACGCCCCGCGTCAGTTTCAACACTCGAATGTAGAAGTAGGTAGCACATGAGCAATGTGATCGGTCAGTTTCAACATAAGATAAGTTAGTCGTATCTCGTGTAATCGACGTATAAAATGCTTTTCGAGTATCAAAATGGAGTGAACACTTCGAGAGTGGTTCTGCTTTTTTGGGGGCCCAAAGGAGGAAGCTGTGGTTTCGGCTGTAGAACGAACGCCCAACAACTAAAATAATAGTTTGGGCCCAACCCATTCACCACAAGATCTGAAATGAAAGAGAAATAGTTTGGGCCGTATGAACACCGAACAACTCAAAAAGACTCCGTCAGTCAGCAACCAAAACCGAGGGACTGCGCTCTTTTATCACTCAACGGTGCATTTATTTCACTGAAAACTTCATGATAAATTATTTTTATTATGAACATCATTTTCAAGAAAAACGGTTAGTTGTCATTTGTTTGGCGATTTACTTACGAAGAGGGATTTTCTTTATTGCCGGAGGGGGAAGTCATTTTCCCCCGAGCTAATCTCATTTTTTTTTTTTGGTCCATAGAAAATAATTTTTGACGGACCGATCAGTTTTCCGTCATCTAAACACCGGAAAGTCAAAAAAAGGATTCCCGAAAACAGTTTTCTCTGAAATAAACCGACCTTATTCTCCATCATCTAAAATGGGACCTCAAAGTGGCATTTGTCCCCAAAGTCACATGCAAAGGGACATGGGACAACCAAAACTGTCCCTACGAACGGCCACCATCTCAGGTCCTCTCTTTTTTTGCCTTTAATGAATGGCTAAAGGACTGCCTCAAAATCAATGGCAGAAGCAATTGCATAGTCAGGAGGGTGGGAAGAGAGGAGGAGATTTGATGGTGTTGTCTTTTGGAAGCAAGAGAATAAAATGGAGGAACATGCTGCACATGGGAAAGATCTGGCACATTGTCATCTGGACCCCTTGTAAGATCTGGCCTTATTGATGGGGGTTTCTTTACTGCCTGGATTTCCAGTGGGGATATCGAACCCGAGAAAGATTTGTGCTCGTCCTCAGCTCGATTCTGCACGACCTTCTTTGATCACGTGAGATTCGGCACCCATCACTAATGTACGTGGAGGTGATTTTGCAGCCACACATGTTAGTGCGTGGCGAGACAAAATCTTGAGCTGGAGAGTCGATATATTTAGCTGCGTCGTAACTCTAACAACTTGATTCGTGGCGAATTAGACACTTTATAGCCAAAGCAAAGAAATGAAATTGCCACAACAGAAGTGAGAATAACGGTATATTTCTTAACCAAAAATCTTCATGTCAAGTATCATTGGTCTACCAATAATTCCTCCACTTGAAAAATTGTAAAGAAAAAGGCGTGGATCTGAGTTTGGTTCCAGAGCACATTCCTGGTTCTTTTCGTTGAGAAGCTAGTGGTCTTTTTTTTTTCCCAATTTTAGTCCAGCAGAAGGACATTCGGTACTTCTTTTTTGTCCTCTCTCCTTTATCCAAAGATGTTCGGGCGCATCACGGGCGCTCGGCCCCATCGAGCAAGTCCCGCGGGAATGCTCGAGGACGACGGATTCGAACTCGACAAGCGAGCACGAGACGGGGATCGAAACAGCATCGCCGCTCGAACAGCCTCGTGGGGCTCTCAGCCGTGCCTTCCCTGTTTGCAAACTTGGGTGCTGGTGCTTTCGGTTCTCAATTCCTCCTACTCATCATCTCCTCGAGTTTGATCGGGCCAGGCGTGTGTTGTACAGCGTCGAACGAGCAATGCAGTCAATGATGATGGAGGGGAGTGGGGCTCCTCAGGTACGGTGACACGGTCGCCCACTGACTTTTCTTTCCGTCTACCCCCCCAAGTGTAACGAAACAGTCCCGAGCCTTCGCCCAAAACGTGATTCACAGGCTCTCTGATTTGACACCCATTTGTCGTCACGGGTCCCTCTCGACACGCTTTCTCTCTCCCTCCCTCCCTCCCTCTCTCCAAATTCACGTCTGAATCCAAATCCTCGTCCGGGTCAAGGTTCGCCGGGAAAACGATGGGAGATAAGCTTCGTTATCGAAAGGAAAATAGCCCGGATCACCAGCTACGACCCTTAACTGATCGCTCGGTGATAAAGGAGATAAAGGGTGCCGAGACAGCCAGGAGATTTGTCTTGAAACAGTTACCCTCGAAAGAGTAAGTAATAGCTCGTTGATCAAGCGCTCTTACGCCGAAAATGAACGGGGCTAAGCCATTTGCCCAAAAGCGTGGGATGTAAAAATATATCCGTAAGGGATGAGCATTCCGCCTTAGATGCATCAAAAGATCTCTCCGCTCGGGCTCGTCGCCGGAGCTAAGCCTCGCACGCTCATGATGCGCGCGGATTGAGCTCACACTTGACGAAAGCAGCTGAGTATTTCTTTTGCCCCACCGAAGCAAAAAGGTCCCGGTCATATTGCACGAGGGTTGATCGGTCCACAGAGGCACGATCTTTCTTCCCATCGTGTTTCAACACGGTTCGACGGTCAAGTCAACTTAAGTCAATCGAAATTAGCATTGATGGAACTTTATTAATTAAGAACTTGTGTAAATATAAGAATATAATCAGTCAAATTAAACATTTAAGTACTTGATGGGAAAGGTCAAGTGTAGGAATGAAAAGTGAAAATTTTTCTTAATATTTTTTATTGTCATAATTTGGCATGTCATCAACTAATTCATTACTAATATCAAAACATGATTCTCTTATGAGACCTAAGTGCCAGGGTGAAAACAATTAGAGTTAATACCACGAAAAATCCTAAATTTGTACATCCGTGATAATTTTACCCCGAATTATTTTTTTTATCACAAAAAACTTCAAATTGGTACATCTGTAATAAATTTATCCCGAACTATTTTTTTAACCATCAAAAACTCCAAACTGATACACGTATGACAATTTTATCCTAAACTATTTCTTTGACCGCAAAAAACCTCACACCGATACACCTGTAATAATTTTATCCCCGAACTAATTTTTTGACCACTAAAAACTCCAAGCTGGTACATTTGTGACAAATTTACCCTCTGTTAGTGTCCGTTAAATTATATTAATATCACAAAAAATCACAAATTGATAAATTTGTGACAAACAGAGGGCTAAAACCCAAAACCGGTACACATGTCAATTACCACGTGTAATTAAACTTAGTAATTTGATAGTAAAATTTAACGGAAACTAACATAGGGTAAATTTGTCACAAGTGCACCAATTAGGGATTTTTGGTGGCCAAAAAATTAGTCCGGAGGTAAAATTATCATAGGTATACTAGTGTGAGATTTTTTATGGTCAAAAAAATAGTTCGGGGTAAAATTGTCACAGATGTACCAGTTTAAGGTTTTTTATGGTCAAAAGAATAGTTTAGGGTAAATTTGTCACAAATGTACCAGTTTGGGGTTTTTCATGATATTAACCCAAACAATTAACATACTTAACTCGGGGTAGCAATACTATTTAGGGTATTCTAAAGTCTAATTTTAGCAAAAGAGGGATTATAAGAAGGATTATACTACGAAAAACCCCAAATCGGTATATCCGTGATAAATTAACTCTAAAGTAATTTCTTTGCCATCAAAAACCCCAAATTGATACACTTGTGATAAATTTACCCAAAACTAAATTTTTACTACAAAAAATCCCAAACAAGTACACATGTGACGAATTTACCTTCTATTAATTTTCGTTAAATTGAATTAGTATCATGAAAAATCACAAAACAGTACACCAGTGACAAACGTAAAGTAAAACCCCCAAACTTGTATACTTATCAACTATCACGTGTCATCTAACTTAGCAATTTGACAGTAAAATTTAACGGAAACTTACAAAGGGTAAATTCGTCATAGGTGTATCAGTTTGAGATTTTTTATAGTGAAAAATTTAGTTTTAGGTAAATTTATTGCATGTGTGCCGGTTTTGGATTTTTCGTGATATTAACTCTTATATGAATTACCAACCCCAATTGCTCGAAAATGCCAACTTATTGTAACTCGATTGTTTAATTTTAAGAATTTTTATTGTGAACTTAAATAAGCATTTTTTTTCAATTGAACGTCACAATTAAGTGATTCTTTATTTTATGGAAAAAAAAAACGACTTTAAAGCTCGAGAATATAAAGTTGGTATTTCGTAAAGGAGACTAGATTCAATTTCACGGCGAAAATGACCGAATGACGACTGCTTGTCATATTAGGAAGACTAAGCGATTTTCAAGATCTTTTTCCTATTTTGCTAATATATATTTTTTAGCTTTCCTTCATCATGAACACGTTATTTGGCCAGTGAATTTCGCCCCATTTTTAAGTTTTGATTGATGGCTCGCCATTCATTTCAATGATTTTTTATACGTCGAAAAGACTTATCACTCGCTTCGTGAGTGGCACCATCAGGATCGATCGAACGATGGTAATTATGAGATACGATAAATTCCGATATATTCGACAAGTTAGATCTGTTCACGTTTGGTGTCCGGGGAAAGTAATTAAGGATTTACTACTATCCAATTTACAGGAAGATCTTAGACATGAGAATGGCATATCCACAACGAGAAACCCACTCGCAAAACCATCTTCTTCTTTTCTCGAACTTTTGGACACGGCTCGGAAGGAGAGAGCCCCCCTTGCAGAATTTCGCTCAAGGCTTCCATTTGAAATTTGAATAGAACCGTTTTGACTCTTACTCCGCTAGATTCACGAGGTGATCAATGGGCGGGGTGTGGGCCCCCCGTGGAGCCCTCGACTAGGCCTAAAATATTGGGCCTCGGGCGCAACTGGGCCATGCCTTAACACTTGCGGGATGAAAATATTTTATACATCCTTCATTTTATTTTATCTTATATTTTGTGTTTTTTTTTTCCGTGGTTAATGTTAATAATAATACCAACTTAGGCTAACGCTAAGAACAACCCATGATTAATTTTTGACTTATTATTTTTCGGCTGGTTAGTTTCCCATTATTTTCTAACGTGATATCAGCTGGCCGTGGCAACTTGTCGATACTAAACCGTATAATAAAGTTAATAATTTTTAATTAATCGAGAACTAGGTACTAAGGAACAAGTGGCACTGATCAAAGAGCCTAGATAAGGATGTAGCAATTATTTTAATCTTTTCATTACTTGGGAATATGTACTTGGTTTTTAGCGCCCGGGCAGCCGGCGTGAATACTCAAGCAAACACTGATCTAATGTGCCCACAATTATTATATTAATAAGTACAATGAATGTTATATTCGTGCACCGCATTAAATAATCGGATTAACACCACGAAAAACCTCAAACTAGTATATTTATGACAAATTTACCCTCAGTTAGTTTCCGTTGAATTTTTTTGTCAAATTGCTGAGTTAAATGACACGTATCAGTTGACGGATTTACCAATTTAGGGTTTTACCCTCCATTTGTCACAGATGTATTAGTTTGTGATTTTTTTTTTTATGAATCAAATTTAACAGAAAGTAAATTTATTATAAATATATCGGCTTAGGACTTTTGGTTGTCAAAAAATTAGTTTGGGATAAATTTGCCACAGATGTACCAATTTTGGATTTTTCGTGATATTAATCATAAATGGTTCGAGTCCCCCACGAAATTGGCCCTATTTTTTTAATGACAAACGATTTAATTAATCGATTGATTAATTAATTATTCAAATGGGACTCTGGCTTCTTCTGTTTTTCTTTTTGTGGGGGGCTTAATTTAATTGGGAAATGTGTTGTACATCTGACGGATCTTAAAATTACAGAAAAGGAATCTCATTGACTTGGATTTGAACGAGGATATTTTTTTTTGTAAGAATAAATTATTGAAAAGAAAAGAAAGTTGAAAAGAAAAGAAAGGTGAAGGGAGGGCGAGCTGCTTATGACAAATGGAAGGAATCCGGGCGTTTGCCTGTGAAAATGTAGAGAGGGCCAATCGATTGATGGGTGATGATGAAGACGTGGCGGTGTGGACTATATGATTATTGCTATCTGTGATTTTAATCATGACTAGGTCTTAACTTAACTTAGCTTATTTGTTTATTTATTTTAGAATTTAATTTTAGCTATCGGTTCTGAGGTGGATGTTTTCGATAAATTCCCTTGACGGCAAAACACTCGTTCCACGCAGTTGTCGCGAGCACTCAAGGCTAATCATGTGAGCTAACCGAAGACATTTCTCTATTTCTTTTTCTCGAAATAAAGAAAGGAATTCCGTAATTTTTCGAGACATCGATGTGCTTGGATTGACTTGGGAGCAACGTAACTCGGGAAGTTGAGAGAGAATTTAATTATGCAACCAAAAGAGAGCTGAGCTAACATTTTGTACTAGACCCCGTGGAGTTGGTCTAGCAGTACAAAATCATAGAGATAAATAAAGAAAAAAAGACAATAGACAAGCCATTTTAGAGAGATACCAATTTGTTTATTTAAGGGAAAAAAGAGCATGATTTGTTTTTAAAAAAAAAAAACAAGGGAAATTCAAGACAGAGCAAGTCTATATGCTTTTCTATTAGCTCCTAGGAGATAGGGAGTTCAGGAAAATATACAACGCTAACAAAGGCCGGCCAATTATAAATTTGGGGAGGAGGAAGGAGGGTCCACTACACATATTGTTTGTATTTCATTCATTTCCTCCTAAACTATGCTTTTATATGAAGAAGAAAGAAAAGGGAAGGAAGAAAGGTGCTTGCATGCAATTCACTACATTCAATTGCAGATATCATGCATACTGTAATTGGGGGTATTTGAGATTCTGGTGGAATAACCAAATTGTACATTGAATTGGTATAAAGTCGCATAGAAAGAGTGAATATTAACAGAGTCGTTGTCATGTTAAATTCTAAATCATGAATGAAAATCAATTCTCGTAGAGAAATTTCACACGATGTGGATCGTGCGTATCTACTTTGGGACGATGGGTTTCTTGATCCGCTCGTGAAAACGGGTGCACCAATGGAAAAAGTCTATTCTAACTGACGGTTCTGAGTTAATCGTCGTTAAGAAATTTCAGACGATATAGATTCTTCAAAACACAAATTAAGATGGATGCCACTTCGAAAGAAGACACTATTATAATCGTCCTTTACAAGTTTATATAAAATTAGTTTTGTGCGTCTAATTTGAATAGCCCAACATATTTCGCGTTCTGAAAGCTTATCAAAGAAAACTCAAACGGGTTATTCTAATCGAACAAAATAAAACAGGTTATTCCAAAAAACGACAACATTAGTCAATTAACACGGCAAGAATGTTGTTCTCAATATGTTATCGCAAAACTTTTACAAGATTTTCAAAAGGGTAATAGAAGAAAAATGACTAGAAATTGTTTTTTTTTTTTTACCTTTTGGGGATTGCAAAATATGGGAGAATGAGGATTAGGGTCTTTTTGGGAAGTTCATCTATGACAGAAGATGAGAAGGTCAATGCCATTGGCCCTTTAAATATTGGACTTGAGATTTGCAGATAAGGGCATGTCATAGAATTAATAGTCCATAGAGTAGAATGGGCAGGGAAGAGGTTAAAGAGGGGGACTGCTGCATGGTGTGAGAAGCAGAAAAATTTCCAGGAAATTTAGGGTTTGCGTAGCTTTGGGGATAAGGGGTAAAATCCTCAAGGAAGTTGATGATTGGCTGAATTTTGGGATTGTATAGATGGATGCCAATGAGCCCACAAGTGCCACTTTTAGTGGACCACGATTGTTTTTTATTCCTCTTTTAGGGTATCCTTCTTTTCCTCTTCTTTTTCCACTTTGGTCCATCAAAATTTTTCAGTTGGGTGAAACTCAAACTCATCTTCTACAAAGATCAATGGCAAAAAAAAAAAAAACAAAACAAAACATATTGTGGCCTTCTAATCTTTGCAATCAAGAGGAGCTCTCGACTTCCAGAGTCGATGTAATCAATTAAGGCATCGGGGATTTTCTAACATGGCAACTAGAGTTCGCACCGTAGAATTTTACTATTTGGAGGCGAGCTGGTATGATTTGAGGTCATCCGCAGAGATCGATGACCCGAACATATCCGAACGAGGAAATTCGCAATGTCGTGATAGTCATGCTTTTGCGCTTATGCAATTCAATAAATGTTTTTGCTATGCCACCTTATAAGCAAATCAAAGTTGAGACATCCGAAGCACGTTTTCTTTTTGATAGTCTGACGAGTAATGCTTCACTGAAAAAGTGGTTTTCGTACTAAATTCACACCACCCCATGCTGAACACATGTAGCTCCGTTAGACCAACAACGGAAGTACCATTTGGGGCATTCTACCAAAAAGTTCCTACAAGAGTTATACAGTCCGAGCAAACCTCATTTATATTATAAAAATTCCTCGATAAAAATTATTCAATACAATTTATTCTCTTCAATTTTTTTTGTCATGTTAAAACATTAGGGGATAACATAACATATGGTTCATGAACTTTAATTCAAATTGCAATGCCGTTTCATAAATTTTAATTTGTGCAGTGCGGTCCATGAATTTCGGCCCAACGTGTAATCTCGCCCCCTAAACTTTTAATTCGTTCGATATGATTTTTGAACTTTGGGAACCATCATACTGAACATTGGATCGAAGTTCAAGAACCACATTGTTGCATAGAGAAGTCCCAAATCGGAGAATTGGTGAGATGTTGAACCGTTAATATATCATAATCGAATCATAATTCATTAACTTAAACTTTTGAGTAAAAATGGATTCAACTGAATATGTCGATGAGTTCGGACTTGGATTCTCTCTTTGGCTATCTCCCCGGGTGAATGGTATCGAGCTTCTGCTACGCGCTCCCAATATAATATCAAACGAATTTAAAGTTGGAGAATATAATTACATATCGAACTAAAGTTCAAAATTGCTGTCCTTTGTGTTTTGCTTTCCCAAATATTAGTCGGTGCTTAAGCAAAGTCCCAACCTGTGGAGCTGGGGGACCAAGCAAACCCATGGTATAGGGAAGAGAATCTCAGAGGGGGGAGGGCGTCGACGTGGCGGGATCACATGGTGTGGGGGAGGGGCGCTGCGCTGGAGGGCAGGAGTTGTCAGTCGGTCTGGTCTCTTGCAACCTTCGCATGTCTCTCTACCTGTTCGGTCTTTGTTGTTAGGAAACCCCCCAAAAAAGCAAAATTAAAAATCGTAGAAAAGGACGATTCCCCTCCCAATTGCTCGCCAACGTCACATGGTACCTTCGTTAATCGTCCGCTACCATCTAATCCAATAAATCGATATTAAAATTTAACGAAAATTAATGAATAATTAATTTATCATTTTTTTTATGGTTAAAAAATTAATTTATGACAAATTTATCGCGGGTATACCGATTTGGTATCCACCAGAAAAAAAAAATATTGGTCTTTCCAAATTTCCCATCGACTATACAATTATATATATAAATATATATATTACACGTGAGAGATTTTTGTGAAGTTCCGTGGAAAATAAAAACTTCTTTCCCGAAACGGCGTTAGCGTCGTACCGTAACGGCCCTTCTTTTCGCGGCCCCGCAGCTTTCGTGGGACCCGCCGCCCCAGGGTCGGTGTGGGCCCCGGGAACCGATGTCGACGTCTGATTCTCCGCGCTCGATCTCCGTCCATCCCCCCCACCACCCTGTCCTAGCGTGGGGGCGCCCGCAGAGGATGACACCCTGGGGGAAAGGGGGCGCGGGGGGGGGGTTTGACGCATATCGCTGCCCGAAGCCCCCCCCCCCGCCCCCCAACCCCCCGGACGCTCGACGCGCTCCGGGCACGCGTGCGGAGCCACTCGCGCTAGCAGCGGCCCCGCATGGGCCCCCGGAGCCAACCCCCGGGCGGGGATTGGCGCGTGCGATTCCCCCTCGACGGGTCGGCGCGTCCGCTGGCCCGAAGTTGACCCTTCTTTCCCGTGCCTGGGGCCCGGCCTTTGTGTTTTTCGGGGGGGGGGGGGAATATAAAAAAGGGAATTAACGGCATTATTTTTGCGGTTGCTCCTCGTTGTGTGAATGTGGGGTCACGTGGGATGCAGGCTGCCCTTCCCCCCACGCTCGAGGTGTCGCGGAGTGGAGACCACGCACCACTTTTCTTCGGTTTGGGCTTCGTCTATTAACTATAATTTGTATTTTGAATAACGATATAAACTGTCCTCAAATTTTTATCCGATACGTAGCGTAGTCTCTGAATTTTTAATTTATTCAATATAATTCCTCAATTTAGCTTTAATATGTAGTGTGGTTCATAAAATTTTAATTTGTTCAATGTAATGCGAGAACTGAATTAAATAAGTAGCAAAAGTTCATTGACCATGTTGAATATTTTCATATAGTCCAGTGACTAGATTAAGCAAGTAGCAAAATTCCAGGGATCAAATTGAACAGATTAAAAGTTCAGGGACGATATTGTACATTGAGATAGAGTTCATGAATTACATTGAACGTTAGACCAAAGTTTATGAACTATTTTGTGCCATTTTCCCTTTATACTTGTAGTCAACTGAACAAAATTTATACTGGTAAGCATTTTTATATTTATAATCTAAATCTACTAAATTAATGGTAAAACCGTATAAACTCATATATCAAAAGTAATTTATTGAAAAAAGTTGTCATCTTTCATTATTTAAGTACGTCAAATCAGCATTCTCAATGAACGGTTGTGTTTAAATTACCCTTTGCAAAACTCCTCGTGTAGATAGTGCAAAAGAATAAAATGACTCGCGATTAATTAAATTATTGTATTGCAATTGTAATATGCAAAATTTGTAAATGTTGGTTTAGTAGTACTTAGTATAAAGTACGCTATAGGATCATAACAGACGAGCAAATATATCGTGAAGTCGGTGTTGAAGATACGATATATATGACGCACAGTGAAGTATCATAAGCGATTGAAACTTAGGTAAAATGAGATATTAAGATACGTTATACATGACTTCCTTGTCGTGCAAAAAGCGACAAGAATAAAATGCACAATAAAGAAAAGGAGAAATGTGTAGTTATAATTAAATTTAAAGTCCTTATTCAATAGGTTTTCCATGACACCAATCACATTTTGCTATTGTTTATTAGTTGGGCTTTTATTATTTGGCTATAAAATCACAAAAAAATAACATCCTCGATTGCATATTCTTCAATTCGAAATGAAAAAAGAAAAAGAAACATTTTAACCCATCACTCTAAAAAAAAACTTAGCATGTATTTTTCAATTAAACTTTATCATTTTTTAAATTGAAAAAGAAAATCAACACATGATTCCAAGAAAATCAACACCATTATTTTGACAAAAAAAAGTACTAGTATGGTCACAACATGCATTAACAACTCATTGACCACAGGCCAAATTCTCCCTTGTACTGGTAGTTTTCTCATTGTACAGAAAATGTATAGTATCTTAGACAAAAAGAAATATGGAGACGGTTTTGAAATTCAAGCAATAGTAAAGAGACCATTGGTGCAATTTCACTAAAAAAAAATGAAGTTAAAGTACACTAATAATTTGACAAAAAAGAAGAAGAACTAGTATGGTCACAACATGCACCATAATTCAGTGACAGGCAATAGCAGAGAGACTATCGGTGCAATTTCACTTAAAAAAACGGAAATTTCTAAAGTCAAAATACGCTATTATTTTGATAAGAAAAAAGTACTAGCATGGTCACAACATGCACTAAAACTCATTGACCACAGGCCAAATTCTCCCTAGTAGTTTTCTCACTGTACATAAAATGTATTGAGTTACAAAAGATCTCTAGAGGTGACTTTGAATCAAAATTGATTTTACGAGGACTTGATTTCATCATAACATTTGCTCGACATTTACTGCAATGGATTTCGATGATTTTAATGTGACTAGTCTCGCCATACATGCTTAGTAAAAGTTTTGGGGGCTTATAAATTTCATATTGTTTAGAGCGACTTTCACTTTTTACTTCTTTTTCGATCTTGCAACGTTAATTGTTTTTTATTTTTATACCCTCGAACCTTTCTCACGAGAAAGTAAATTGGTAAAATCAACGGTTAATATCATGAAAAACCCCAAACTGGTGTATTTATGAAAAGTTTATTCCAAACTAATTTTTTGATCACTAAAAATTTCAAACTGATATACTTGTAATAAATTTACCCTATTAAATTTTGCTGTCAAATTGTTAAGTTGATGATACGTGACGGTTGACGAGTGTAACGGTTTGAGGTTTTACCCTCCGATATCAGTTTGTGATTTTTCATGACATTAATAAAATTCAACGGCAACTAACGAATGATAAATTTGTTATAAGTGTATCAGTTTGTAGGCAAAATCATTGCCACTCGTTTACGATTTAATACGTGGTTTAAAATGTAAACACTTTAACATTCCCCTTCAAGGATAGGTTGAACTCGAGGCTCGGTAAGATCATAACTAAGGATTTCTTGCTTCGATATCATTTTTGTAAGCGATACAACAAATAAATTTCTACGATAATAGTCCTCAAATCATTCATTTTCCATAAAAAAAAAATGCACTGCAAAAAGGAGCAAACAGACGAACGAGAAATATTCCATCGCCCTACGAAATATTTAGACATAAATTATCATCGATAACGAAAATATTTTTCATTGATTAATTATTTCAAGAGGCGTAAACAATCATTTGTAGAAAAATACTATTCAAGACATTTATTTTCTGCGAAACAAATGAAGCGTAAACGATAGTCATATTATTTTGGGCCTAAACCGGTATACTTGTAACAAGTTTATCTCAAAATAATTTTTTGATCACAAAAAACCCCCGCCCTGATACGCTTGTGACAAATTTACCCAAAACTAATTTTTTGATCATAAAAAACCCTGAACTGGTATATTTGTGATAAATATTACCCTCCGTTAAATTGGGTTAATATTACGGAAAAATCGCAGAATAATAAACCCGTGACGAACGAAAAGGTAAGACTCTAAATTGGTATACTCGTGAACCGCCACGTCATCCAATTCACCAATTCGACTATAAAATTTAACCGGAATTAATAAATGATAAATTTGTCATGAACATATAAATTTGAGAATTTTCACGGTGAAAAAAAAAAATCAGTTCGGTATGAATTTATCACGGTCCTATCGTTTTAGGGTTCTTTGCGATATTAACTCAGAATTAAAAATGACAGGTGTGTGGTTTGCTCGTGACGAAGACGGGGAAGGTGCGCAGCACGCGCGGGCGGGGAGGGGCGGTGGGATAGGGACAGGGGGAGAGGGGGCAGAATCCCGTAAAAGGGCCCAAAAAAAATCTCCCCGGAAAATTGATTTTACGTCGTACGGCCGACCGAACCTCATCAAGGCCCTCCGCCCCTTCCCCCGCTTCGCCCGCGTGCGGCCGTGCGCCGTGAGCCTATCGCCGTCGCCATCCCCATCCCCATATCCCCCCGCCCACCCTTTTCTTCTCTTCGCCATTGCGGTGCTGCTACGTCTCTCTCTCTCTCTCTCTCTCTCTCTCTCATGCGTGCCTTTCATTTCTTTTTTCTTTTCCAAAGTACAAAAATCGTTCACTATATCATATCTAGGCGCTTCCCTCCCGGGGTCATAGCAACCGTAAGGAATTAGCCCCGGGAACGCCGGTACCGGCGGGACTCCCGGCTTTTCCCCCCGGTGGAGAATCGGTAACGTGCCGTGTCGGTCGAGAGAGCCGATGCCGCTGCTCGGGAGCGGTACCCCCGCGGTGGAATCGATTCGCCGCGAGGAGAGTCCGGGTCAATTGACGTGTAGAGCGAGGCCGTTGCGTGTTGTCGGGGAACGGGAATACAGGAGACGGCGGTGCGATCTGTTGAGAGCCCGCGGAAACGGGTCGGCTCTTTTCCGGTTATTTCGGTCGGCGCCAACGGTCCGATCGGTACATGCATCTATATCGTCCGCGGTCAATGCATGGCCAGATTTTTGCTGATGAGAAAATAGGTTGACGACGGGACTTGGGATAGAGCGGGATGGATTGAATTAACTTATTTCTTTATTTGGCCCTGTTTGCTTCGTGAAAACTGAATCATTCATTTTTTGTAAAACAAACTCAGCCTTAATGTTGGATGGTAATTGTTTTAATGGCCAAATTGCTATTTCCTTATTAAACCAAAAAGCCTTTAAGGATACCTTAGATAAAAGTGGAATTTATATTTAGGTTAATAACATGAAAAATCTCAACTTGATATACTTGTAATAACTGAACTAGTACACTTGCGATATGTTTACCCCAAACTAATTTTCTGATCATAAAAAATCCTAAACCGATACATTTATGATAAATTAGACCTTTGTTAGTTTCCATTAAATTAAATTAATACCACAAAAAATCATAAATAGGTACAATCATGACAAATAGAAAATAAAACCCAAAGCTGGTACATCCGTTAATTTTCGCGTGTCGTCCAGTACAGTAATTTAACGGTAAAATATTATCCCCTTATATTTGGAATCCAAAATGAAACAGAAAATGAATGGAACAAAAAGAACAAAAAGGAAAAAGAAGAGAGGAAAATCCCATAAAAAGGATAAGAAGAAAAGAAAAAAAAAGGAGAAACACACAAGAGAGAGAGAGAGAGGGTGACCTCCATTATTATGCCCTTCCCTTGTTCCTTATCTCTTCCATTTTGCCCCCCCAGCCTCTGCTGTTCCTTCATTGGACCTCCCTCCCAACTCCCAAGTGCTGCTCCCTCCTCCCTCCTGCTCTTTTATCAAGGAGCAAAACTTGAACAGAGAAGAAGACATGCCAGCAAAAGCATCCTCTTGCTACTTGTAACAGAGCCCTGAGCTAAATTTGATCTCCCCCCTCCCCACTCACCGTCCTCCCCCAGCGTCTCTGAAATCAAAAGCAGAAACAGAGAAGCCCACAGGAGTAGTGAAAGAGCAGGCGGTGGGGGGCCAAGAAAGAGAGGAAAGAAAGATGAAGAGGGATCATCAGGACACCTGTATTGGCGCCTTCGGCGGCGTCGGCGTCCCCGTCCCGCAGGGGGAGCCCCCGTCGTCCTCCTCCTCCGCGGCCCCAATGCCCGGCTCCGGCAAGGCCAAGTTGATGATGATGTGGGGGGATGGCGACGACCGAGATCCCAGCGGCGTGGGCGGGGGCGGCGGCGGCGGCATGGACGAGCTCCTCGCGGTCCTTGGCTACAAGGTGAGGTCGTCCGACATGGCCGACGTCGCCCAGAAGCTGGAGCAGCTGGAGATGGTGATGGGCACTGCCCAGGAGGACGGCATCTCCCACCTCTCCTACGACGCCGTCCACTACAACCCTTCCGATCTCTCCTCTTGGGTCCAGAGCATGCTCTTCGAGCTCAACCCTCCGCTGGCGCCGCCGCCGCCGCCGCCGCCGCAGGTAGCCGACCCGGTCCTCGCTCCGACCGAGTCGTCCTCCGCCCTCACGCGGCACCAGCGTTCGCATGCTGGGTCTCAGTCTCAGGCCCGGACGCCGTCCCAGGTCATCTTCAACGATGACTCGGAGTACGACTTGAGGGCGATTCCCGGCGTCGCCGCCTACCCGCAGAGCGACCCGGACTTCGAGAGCGCTGCCCGGAAGAGGTTGAAGACCCTGAACGGCGGGTCGAATTCGTTGTCGTCCTCGTCCTCGTCGTCGGTCGCCGGACCGGCGCCCTCCGAGTCGACCCGGCCGGTCGTCCTGGTCGACACGCAGGAGACCGGGGTGCGGCTCGTCCACACGCTCATGGCCTGCGCCGAGGCGGTCCAGCAGGAGAACCTGAAGCTCGCCGATGCGCTCGTCAAGCACATTGGCCTGCTCGCGGCTTCGCAGAACGGCGCGATGCGCAAGGTGGCGACCTACTTCGCCGAGGCGCTGGCCCGCCGGATTTACCGGATCTACCCCCCCGACGGCGGCCTCGACTCCTCGTGCAACGACATCCTCCAGATGCACTTCTACGAGTCCTGCCCTTACCTCAAATTCGCCCACTTCACTGCCAATCAGGCCATTCTGGAAGCCTTCGCCACCGCCAGCCGCGTCCACGTCATCGATTTCGGCCTCAAGCAGGGTATGCAGTGGCCGGCCCTCATGCAGGCTCTGGCCCTTAGGCCCGGCGGTCCGCCCGCCTTCCGGCTCACGGGGATTGGCCCGCCGCAGCCGGACAACACCGACGTCTTGCAGCAGGTCGGCTGGAGGCTGACTCAATTGGCCGGTACTATCGGGGTCGACTTCAAATTCCGGGGTTTCGTTGCGAATTCGCTGGCTGATCTCGAGCCTGCCATGCTGGACATCCGCCCTCCCGAGGTCGAGACGGTGGCGGTCAACTCGGTGTTCGAGCTCCACGGCCTGCTCGCCCGACCGGGGGCGATCGACAAGGTTCTGTCCTCCATCAAGGCTATGAGACCTAAGATTGTAACGATGGTGGAACAGGAGGCGAATCACAATGGCCCGGTGTTCGTGGAACGGTTCACGGAAGCTCTGCATTACTACTCCAGCCTGTTCGACTCGCTGGAAGGGTCAGGGGTGGCTCCCCCGAGCCAGGACCTGGTCATGTCCGAGGTCTACCTGGGTCGGCAGATTTGCAATGTCGTGGCCTGCGAGGGGACGGATCGAGTGGAGCGGCACGAGACCCTGGCGCAGTGGCGGGCGCGGATGGGATCGGCTGGGTTCGACCCGGTCCATCTCGGGTCCAACGCGTTCAAGCAGGCGAGCATGTTACTGGCTCTGTTTGCAGGTGGAGAAGGTTACAGAGTAGAGGAAAACAATGGTTGTCTCATGCTCGGTTGGCACACGAGGCCTCTGATCGCCACTTCGGCGTGGCAACTCGCCGCCGCTCAGTGAATCAAGTGTCATTCAGCCGAGTTTAATCGAAATTGAGATAGATCTAAGGTGTCGGTTTGACTCCTTAGATGATCAGTGAAGGAAAAGTGCTTTGCCTGAGTTGGGGAGAGGTACTAGGAGAGAGGCTACGAAACAACCTCGGAGTGTGTAGTTTCACTTCTTGTTTTTGGCCTCTGTGTAGCCTTCTGCAACATCTTCCAATCTTCCCCTTATTGATTTATTTCATGAATTTTGATTTTGGTTAGACCTTCGGTCTCTACTCAAGGTTGGATGAATGCAAATGTGTATCCTCTGAATTTAACTTTTGGAATAAAACGACGACGACGACGACGACGACGACGATTCTCTCGCTGGCGGACCATGGTTTTTGCTTTTATCACTTCCTTGTGTGGCAAAACTTGTTTGCTGGTTTTCATTACTCGAATGGGTTTTCCAGAACTATGAATGACGAATGATTGTTATATGCCTACGTGCGATTTGCTGTTACTTAATTGATCAGGTATTTTGTTGGCGCGACAGGCGTTTGACTTCCGGTTTGTTTGTTGCAAGCTTCGAACTTCTGATGAAAAGAGAGAAACGGGGGATGAACTTTCGAAGATCGCAAGAGCAGCCTGCGGATCCGCAATCCGGGTATTCATCCAAGCCTTCCGTTTCATATCTTAGATCCTCTAAATCTCATGTGGGTGTGTGAGAACCTGTCCTATAAGAGCTTAATGATAGGTAGCAGGTAAATGATGTGACCTGATGGTACAGAAGCCGAGAGGAAGGGACGGTGATTCTTGAACTCCTGCTTGGTGTTTGCAATTGATGTGACCTAAATGAAGGTTGTTGTGACTGATAACAATGGACCGAGTTGGGTTTTGAGCGAGCGATGGTGGAAGTCAGATAGCAGAAAGCATACGTGGCGTGATTACAACGACTAGCACATATGGAAAAAACCGAATCATCAGTTATGCTGCTTAGTCCACCCACCCTTCTTCTTTCTTAGAACATAAATCCAGGAGACGAACGATTCATTAGAGCTTTAGTGTGTATTGCAGAAACTTCTGATTCCTGAGTGACTCCAGGCCGGAACCTCTTCCGGGTCCGGTCGGTTTTCGGTTTGGTAGGAAGGCCAGATCATTCGCGTCGACACGGGTATTTAGCATGCGGCAAGACATTGCGCATGGCACCATTTGTTCAGCATCAACGGCAGAAAGGTCACATCGAAACCCGAAATGAAAACAGTAAAAGCCATAGCCTCTACACACGACGGTAGGATCTTTGAGGAGGGGTTCCGGGAGTGGAATTCCGTGTCTCTGCTGTCATCCACTCGCTCCCTTCCATCCTAAGCCTACTGCAACCGCGAAGTGATCGGACGCGAAAAGCAGCGAATTTTTCACCGAAAAGAGGAAATCTTTACCAAATACACGAATCCCAATTGCCATTCGCGGCAACGAGCAGGGCGGGGCGACGATCTGGGTAGGCCCTGAAACGGGGAACCCCCCCTCTCGTCTCCCGTCTGCTCTCATCGGTGATGACGAACGACGCTGAATCAAAAGAGGGGCGCGCCTCTCACTGCTTTCCATTTACCCGGTGGAACTGAACGGTCGACGACCGAAACGATGAAGGGGGGGTTCTGAACGCAAATTTTTCATGCAAAAGGGTGGGCTGGGGGAAGATGCCGGTGTCCTCGTCTCTTTTGTTTTTGCTGCTGAAATGGTGTTTTCTTGTCAGCTTTTCTGCGCCTGGGGGTCGAGTCTTTACCTGCGTTGGGATTAGGGAAGGGGGGAGGGGATGTACGAAGGAGATGCTTTACTTCTTGTGATCCCATCTCAAGGTGTACTGTGTGGCCGTTGTGCGTGGGAATGGAGCCTAGCAAAACCTAATTTGGAGTGATCGGTTTAATGTATCTTTTGCGTGAATCGTAATCGGGTCCTAAATCTCTCCACCGAAGAGTGTCTTCCTCGTTAAAAGGCTTGTCAAAGTTGTTACGATTAAATAACCTCCGATAGTTCCGTCATATTTGAGTGATGGAAACTGCTTATGTGACATTATCTATTTCAAGGGATAAGTTGAACTGATATGGTGTCACATCGGAAAAAAAAAGCTTGAAACGCTTGAAAGAAGAAAGGGTTGCAAATTTTACGAAACGAGACCGCTATATGGAGTCATCATCGCCCTCTACTTTGCCGATATTTTTTGTCACTCGAATTGACCGGAGCTAACGAAAGTACCGAAGTGCGCTTTTACGGTAAATTTTACGACTTTTGGCGCATTTGTTTATTTATTTTTCGTTCTTCCAAATCTGGTTGTGCATGTACTTTGATTTAACTTTCCTAATAATTTAAGAAACAGATTCAATTAAAATTTTCTCCAAATTTTCTTGAGACTCGAATAATAACTCAAATTTCGACTATATTGTAACAGTTGCCTTTGCACTTTTTATATATCTAAACAAACATGCCCTAAGACTTCATGGGAGATTACGTTCATATTATCGTCCGGCCAATCTTTTTTTGGGAAATCGATAAATTCGGTATATACATATTTTTAAAAAGATAAGCAAATACAATAATTAGAGGTGCTTTCATGTAGGGGCCATTTTGCTAGACCTGCAAAGTTTTTCTGAAGACATTATCATGGGAAAGATGGAAATCTTCACATGTTGTGCTGGGACCATATTTTGCATTTTTGGGGGACAACCGAGGCTCGATTTGGTGGACTCACTATCACCATCAAATTAAATGAAGAGAAAAGAAGGAAAAACGAAACAAAAAAAATAAAAAATAAAAATCTGATTCTCTTTATATGACGGGCGTGTTTATCTCACGAAAAGCAAATAATCAGAAAAATATTTCTCTAAAAATATTCTCTTAAAAAAACGACCTCATTTTTTTTAACATTTAATTAAAAGATTCTGATTCAAGATAAATTCACGAGTAAGATCTCAATTACGGTATCGACTTAGGGCATACTGATGGAGGATTTGTCAAAACCCGATTTTGAAATGACCACAATTTATAGCTTCCTAGCTACTCTAGCTCTTCGGACTTTTGATCTAAGCCTTGAAATAGCTGTCTAATGACTTTGATTAATCGGTCGATTTAGTTGAAATTCATGCATGCAAGAGAGCCAGTCATAGACGTACACTGACTTACTGACGTGGGGGCACCAACCGGTTAATGACCCGGCCTCATAGCTCGATCCGTGTACGCATTTGGTCGATCAATCCAACAACGTTATAGTCCTAGATCTTTTCAGATTTTGCCAATTGAGTCATTTTGATCATAAATCTTTGATATGGATGCCGACAAGTTTTGATTTTTTCTAATAATTTGTTTTTGTTCTTTCTTTCATTTTGGCTGATGACCCTCGCTAGACTGGTCGAGGCCGCGACTCTCACCAGCTAAAATGAAAAAAGAAAAAAAAGAAAAAAAAAATTCATTTTTAAAAAAAATGTATAAATTGTCCACGACTCTACCGGCCATGCCAATTAGGAGGGGCCGGCGTCTACGTCAGCGATTTCCGGCCAAATTTGGCCGGAATGACTCAATTGGAAAATTTCGAAAATGTTCAGCACGAAATCGGCACAATCAAAAGGGTTCGAGACTGAATCGACACAAAGTGCAATATGTTTGTGACTTTTTCGGTACCTGTCCCCTAGAACTCATTGATTTTTTTGCAAGTGAATTGTCATCAGCCTAATGTGCTAAGATCTTGGGTAGGTCATCCCTTTCAAATACTCTGGTTACATATAAACGGGGACCCACAACTCAATTCCTTGTAGACACTCCAATGGAAATATGTCCGTAAGTATCGAGTCCGTGGTGGACCTTCCCATGTGGCCGATCACGCCTCTTTCCTGATAGAAAGTCTGAACGCATCTATCTAGCCCGTCGGCCAAAGCAAGCGTCGAGTCTTATCAACGCAAACATGAACGCGACATTAATCCCCCAGTCGCACGTAATGATCCCAAGCGGGACCGTGCGACCGGCTTTGATGTCTCGAGCCTTTGCTTGTATTGGATCGGGTAAATAACTGTCGTACCGAGACTGTCCGTTGGTGGTTTGAATTGAATGGTAGGAAGAGGGCGGGAGCTGGACCCGTTAAATGGGTTGGTCGGGTCGAAAAATGGCACAACATAAATAAACTTATTTAACTTATTTGATCTATTCTCATGCAATGTAAATCTAGTGACTCGTACAATTCGACCTATGCTATTTTGATATTTAAAAAACTCATACACAAACTGAGATGGGGGTGCGAAGTGAGTGAGTGCGAGAGAGCCATAATAATTTATGACTCATTTAATCTATATTATATAACTCATTTATTGAATATAACTAATCTGTATACCAGTCCAGCTGATTACATATGAATTAAGAAAATAGATTTAGTATACATTTTGACAGGTTTAGTGGGAGCTTACGGCAGGCAAGTGAAACCTCGAGGAAACATCAGAGCTCCCCCCATCATAATATCCAAGGAAGAAAGTCTTTGGAAAATCTTGCTTGTGAGTCTTAGTTTGCCCTAAGTCAGATGATGTGGACTTGCATGCGTGACCGTCGGTTCGCATTCATGCACCGATCTTTGATTACCACGTCCGCACTTTGCGTTCGTCTCCTTATCACATCCATGCCTTTTTGCGAACGTGCAAGAAGGGCACGAGCTTTGTTCGTGCACAAATGGGATGCATAGAGGTAAATATCGAAAGAGGGGCTATTTGATAGTCGCTGCATGGCATATCGTTCGTTAATTGAGCGCGACCGGGGAGCCAAATGCGTGATTAGCGTGTTAACCAGCCACTTTCCCCATAATCGCTTCGTGGTTGCGAACGAGGTCCGGCGCGTGTGTGGTTCACACGTGATATACTAGGTTTTCGTGTGCATCGAGTCGACTGATGATATGAAATACAATGATTAAGATATATCTCCTCGATGACTATGATGATACAAATCGAGATCGTATTAATAAAAGTGATTAATATGTCATTTCAAATGTACCTATCTCGACGAATATGATAGATGTAAGATAATCATGCCCCCCCAAACTCTGAATCTCTAAGCTTTTGAACTTGTCGAGTTTGTAAATACTTTTTTAATAATATTCAATTTGTTTCGTAAAAAATAAATGATTTATAAAATATTTCTTAAAATTGATCCCTTTGAAATAACCGGTAAATAAAAAATATTTTTCTTTAATTTATTTCACAAAATATACAAGTTATTATTTTGAAAAAATATGTTAAAATTTTATATTTTTCATGGAATAATCGGCTTTTTAAGTTGAAGTTAATAATGAGTTGGGGTCAAATCGGTGACAATAAGTAATGGGGAACAGAGCTGTCATGATGGCTGGTGTTCTCTCACACCACACCATCAAAGAAGCCAAGTCAACATAGGACTGTTCATATGATTGATTAAAGAAAAGTGTAAAGTTGCTATCAAAGAGTTGCCTTGCACAAACTTCACTTTCCTTTTCTTCCCCCTCGCTCTTTAATTTTTTTTTTTTCCTTTGGGGGCGATCGATCTCAATCTAATCTAGTTCTACAGTGACCATAATCGATTGGGCAAAGCTCGTTCCATATGATGTTTCTGGAATTGACTGGTTAGTGGGGCGTGGCTCCATGATGGTGATCATTGACAATCTCCACCCAAGCAAGCACTTCCTCTCATTTCTCTCTCTCAGTTTTCTCCTTATTTTGTTTCTTGGGTTCTCCTTTTTCTCTCTGCTTTTGGCAGACAACATGGGCCCCCGAATGCATGAGACCTCCTTCACATTTGCACACATTTAAGTGTTGGCCCTTTTCAACAACTACTCCTAGAAAGGCAAGAAGTTGAAAAAGGAAAAGTAATAGATAAATCACAAAGTAATTCTTCTTTATTACATGGGTGTGAGTAATTGGGTATGAGTATATCTCCACTAAATCTCCTCCCCCCTTTTTCCTGCCCCCCATGAAAAGGCATCTCTCTAATCATGTGTTTTCTAGTAATCATGTGTTTTCTAGTGTAATCTGGTTTACATGTTCAAGTGCGAATCGTCAACTTCAACCGGTTGCGCTCGAGAAAAAAAGACTGCGACGTCGGTAAGAGATACGGCGGTGTATATTGGTATCAGAGTAGGCGATTGCAAAAAGAAGAAGGGTGCGAAAAGGCTAGAGGCTTTTGCCGCGCGCATGATTGGGTTAATCAGATGGACAATTAACTAGTGGGATTCATAAAATTTGAGTATTGTGGTCATGAGTGGCTTCTCTGATTGGTGTGAAGCTTGGCCGCTGTGGTAGAGTTTGAGTGCGGCTCATGAGATTTTGCATGCCTTGTGCGATATGGACCGTGCCATCGCAATATAATCTCTCGAGCATTTGGAAGTGGCTATCCTCGATACGGACCAACCTGTTGTGACTTGTCGCCATCACAAGATTTAAAAGGAGAGGATATCAGCGGTGAATCGAGGATGACCCAGAAGGCCGAGCCGAGGAGCTCGTTCCGAGGTTGTTTTCGGTCTCGAGATCCGTGGCTTTTGCGGTGTTTCAAGGCTGTTTTCTCTTCGCATGATTCGTCTTCTTCGACTCGTCTTTTGGTCCATTCGTAATTTCTTCGTTATCTCTGTGTTTCTGTCATTTAAGTTAGTATATATCGATCTACTTCCCTTCGAGTGTGTGGAACCTTTGTGCATGTGTGTGTACGACTTTGCGCTGTTTACGCAGTTTCACTGCATCATTGCATCTTCTTAATGTATAGTGGGGGCCTCGGACCATCATCGACTTTTTAGTCCCCCATGAAAAGCATGCACATGCAAGGGTGAGTTTATAGGTGTGGTGAGCCCCTCCTTCCAATCAATAGTTGCCTTTGGATGAGCACGGATAATGTTTCCCTAATTCTGCTAAAAACTGCACAACCAATTTCCTGTAAAATGGTCTGTAGGAACCACTGCTAAATCCTCTTATTAAATTTTCAATAACTCAAAGGCACGACGGACCGGCTATTTATAGTGGAGCTAGCATAGCAAACCCACCGACAGAGGCTCCCCTTATACTCGTTTGCTTCCTTCTATCTCTAAAATACTCGAGAATAAGAAAGTACGACCCCGTAAAGAACTGTGCTATGTTTGTTAAAAACCGAAGCAAAAGACAAACACTGACCATCAAAATTTTTTACGTGTTTTGCTACAAAATTTGTGCTTTGACCAAGCTCTTGGTTGGATACCCGTTGAGATTCAGTCGGTTGTCCACGGTATAAAACGACTATTTCAGTCATATAGAAAGTCTTGGGGAGTGCGTGGCACATATAAGCCCAAACCAGCCCACAAACGACCCAAAGAGCTTGGACCCAGCCACAGCTCAGCACGCTCAAATTAATGAGACTTCGGTTTCCCACCTACGGGTCGTTCCATTTTCCGAATTCACGTGGAACAATTTGGAACACGTTTTCCTGAAGACAATCGTCTGAATCGCCCATAAAGATATAGGCTTTATTGATTCTCTCTCCCTCTCTCTTGAAATCCTAGAATATTTGCATTGCCATCTATCCTTCAGGGCGATAACCATGGTACGTCTTATTAGAGATGAGCCATTATCAGGTAGATGTCGACTGTACTGAATCTGCTTGTGCATATTAGTGGTCTTCTATGTGGTATTTCCACATCATGTTATATATATGTTTATCTGTGTGCATTAACTGTAATGCATTATTGATATTAAAGTGTGTATTTGTCTTAATGAATCATGGATAGTTTCAGGAATGCCACTGAAGCAAGAATCTATCAATGCGAAAGGGGTTTATTATGGTCAGCTTTTCTGCTTTATACATGGAAGTTTTGTTATCCGAGTTAATGTTTACTCACTCCTCATTTATATTTTTAGTACTTATTTGTTCACGAGTCAAATTTTTAACACAAGAAAGTCAAAGTATGTGTCGGTAAATTGGTTGTATATGTCGTTATAGTTCTATGACTTAGACTAAATTCCTGTTACCATTTGAGTTCGATATCCCCGGGTCAAACAAATCTAAGAGTTGATACATCTTTTGGTGGAGGACTGATCAGGTGGACATGATCTACTTTGGAGGCCTTATATTGCAGGACTGTGCAGCACTGGAAAAGTTTGGTTATCCTTTTGTTCTGCTGCCCGTGTTGAGTAAAAGTGTACAGGAGGTATCGAGCTCATGTCACCCACCATGCATGCGCGGTTGATCGCTAACCCTATTCGTTCCTTGTACTGTGTATATTGCATATGCAAGTGAGCCTGTGTGCTGCTCTATCTCAATATTATACAGTGATTGGGTCTATGTACTGCACTTTTTTGAGAATATACAGGTTCTGTGAAAACGCTGGGGTGTGGATATTTTGTGCCATGGGCTGCATGTGGAGGCAAAGTTATTATGTTTAAACAAATACTTACGTTCGCTTCTGCAGCAACTTGATTATCGAGCGATGGATAATGAGATAGATGAACCGGTGTTGTATATTGGGAAGCCTAATCAAATATTGGTCAGAAGGAGCAAGCGTTGCGAGCAAAGCACATTCTCCGGTGAGAGTTCTATGGCGTCTTCAAGGAATCGAGGAAGCAACGTGTGAAGGTGAGGAGGAAACGCTGAAAAAGTATGCTGAGTTATTTGAGTAATGAATCAGGCCCGTCAAAATTTGAGGAAGAAATTTCTTTATCGGGGGTAGAATTGCAATATCTTAACACGCCAGCGTTCATTCGAGGAGTTGTGTAGTTACAATAATAGAGCGTCCAAATATACGATTGAACAGGACACTCAGTAAGTTTGGTCGATATGGGCCTAAATTGATCCGTTCGACGATTGCGAGAGCGACCAGGATACCTTACGTGATCGTACAAAGGTCAAGTAACAAGAAACTGCTACAATTGGGGCTCCTAAAGAAGATGATTGAGAATTTTTTGTAGACCCAAAAACCAAATGGGGTAGCATGAATTCTAATTGGACCTCTTTATCATAGCGGAGAAGAAAGCGGACTACTTTGTGTTTTAGTTGGTCTAAACTAATGTGGATTTAACTATTTTAGGTGAATATCTATTGAATGGAATTGATTTTTTGTCTATCAACAAAGAGGGGTTTTGTTTGTGGTTAGATTTACTACTTCAAACGTGGTGTCATGTATTGGGTTAGTGCTTTCACAACCCTTGTTTATTCATGAATGAGACGTTTTTTTAATGGAGGATTGATCTATTTTGGAGGACTTACATTATGGAGTTGGGGACGGATTGTGTAGCTTGGAGTAATTGGGCTATACTTTTCATTAGGTATTTGTATTATGTATGTAGATAACTACATGAATGGGATGTACTGGACCTATGTGTCACCCATTGTAGATAGAAGTGAATTTGGGACTAGTCACCCCGAACGAGAATGAATACCACACAGAAGAGTCAAGAACGGACTCCTTAATGGAGTGTTTGACTGATACATTCTGGATGACCCGTACAAAGGAACCCAACAACAGTCAGCCACGTAGCTCGGACTTAGCTCGATAGTTACTCGAGATCGATTCACCTAATTTCGGGTCAAACTTAAGCTCATGCTTTTCAAGTGTTACCGAGTCGAGTTTGAGCTTGTTGATGCACTGCACGATTAGCTCGCGAGTCTAATCAAACTTCTATTTTTTTTTCAAATACTTACAAAAAAGACACAGATGTAATAAAATAACATTTTTAACCCTCATACACATAAATATAGAGAAAATATTTGAGCTTATTGAACTCAAATCGAGCTCCAGTTCATATTCAACTCTTGATAATTGAGTCGAAATCAAGCATTTGGATATCATATACCCAGTCTAGCTCGAGCTCATATTATGATATTGGATTGAGAATGAGTTAAGTTCCGAGAGTATGCAAGTCGAGCTCGAGCTTGCTTTTGTAACTACTTGACTCGACTAAACCCTGATTACACAACTCGCCCATGATGGACTAAGCACAACTCTCTTCCTTGCAAAGTTCATATTGACAAATAATCTGTGAGACCAGCATACTACGAGAGCTCGTTGTTATAAATCTGTTAAGAATATATAACAGCTCACATTGGGCATTATCCAGAGTAGAATTAGTATGCAGTTCCCTAAATCAATCAGTCACATTTTATCTCTCTTGATCTCTTTTAGTATCTCATATATTGTATTCACAACTATAATTTACTCAAAATCATAATTGGTCGACCTATGAATACAAATATAAAATGTGACATTATATATTAAATTGATTTTCCTCTTTCTTTAAATTTCTCCATTTTGGTTCAACTCGCTTTTCTAGAAATGTCCCGTTAGACCGAATTATTATGATTGTTGGCAACATCCTAAGATAGTAAACACTGAATAGAAATTTTGAGAATAAGTAAGAGTCGTGAGGGTATTTTTATTGAGAAAAAACTATTTTCCTCAAGAGTCTCACATAACTAAAATTGAGATCACAATTTTGTCACTTCTTATTGGTCGTCCCATGCATACGTCATATGAAATACGTATTATGGTATTCTCTCTTTTTCTCATAGAGCGTATGTCTTTACTCTCAATACCGTACAGATGATAGTTTAGACATACTCAATGTTTAATTTAAGTTCACAAATCTATTCTATTCATAAGCGTCTATTAGAACTTCCATCTGGCATTTAAAGACAGATAAAGTGAAAAGTGTGGGTCATTTCACTTTCGGATATAATAATCTATATATCCTTATCTTAACATTCTGTTAAGGTGACGTCCATGCTCCAAGCTTGAGCTCTCAATTATCACATAGATAACAGGCTTGAAACTATTTCATCTCTATTCATTACACAGTGAGTAGAGGCGATTACCTGTGTGAGTGGGCTAATCTCTCATCTGTCTGACATACCTTTTCAATATAATACACTCAACATTGACATTCACAAACGTCATACAAACTTATAGGTTTTGATAATAACAAACTTCATTAGTAGTGAACGTTCAGGGAAAATTATAATATTCAGTACATCATATTCTACACAGTCCTAGAGATCTTACATGACAATGGAAAACTTCTCTAAGAATCGGCTTCGTCATAGGATCTGCTATCATCCTTTGTATAGATATGTACTTCACGTTCACTTCTTTTCGTGCCACCATGTCCTTGATATAGTTATATTTAATGTCTATATGTTTGGTCTTTCCATGGTACTTGGGATCCTTAGTGTATGCTATTGCTTCTTGGCTATCACAATAGACCAATACTTGGTTTGCAGCATTCTTAGTAACACCTAAGTGATCCAAAAATCTTCCAAGCCAAACAACTTCTTGTGCCGCTGTTGATAGACCCACGAACTCAGCTTCCATTGTAGATAAACCAAACACTGTTGTTTTTTACTGCTCCAAGATATGGCACCATTATTCAGTAAGAACAAGTATCAAGAAGTAGATTTTCTTTCTTTTAAATCTCATCCCCAGTCTGCATCAGTATAGCCTTCAAGGTGTAGATCACTTCCTTGATAAGTCAGCGCATAGTCGGCACTTCCTTTAGATATCTCAGGATTCTTTTGACGGCGATCCAATGTGCTTGACCTGGATTGGATTGGTATCTACTTACCATTCCAACTGCATAACAAATATCAGGTCTTGTACACATCAAAGTGTACATCAAGCTTCCGATAGCACTAGCATATGGAATTTGTTCCATTTACTCCTTTTCTTGTAAAGTCTTAGGACACATTCTATCGCTTAATGATTCGCCCTTTGCAATAGGAGTATCTATTGGTTTACAGTCTTGCATACGAAATCGTTCAAGGATTTTATTCACATACGTCTCTTGTGAAGGGATAGGGATTTCTTTGATCGATCTCTTGAAATATTAACTCCAAGAATGTATGCAACTTCACCCATATATTTCATTTCGAAATTGGAAGATAACCAATTCTTGACTGTTTTAACAAACTCCATACTGCTTACTGCAATTAGTATATCATCAACATATAATGATAAGATCACAAATTGATCTTTGGATCTTTTGATATATACACAATTGTCTTTACTAATCATAACAAAATCATATGCCATTATGGCATTGTGAAAACGTATATACCATTATCTTAAAGACTGCTTAAGGCCATATATTGACTTCAATAGTCGACACACTTTGTACTCTTGGCCTTTTGTAATGAAACCAATAAGTTGTTCCATATAAATTTCTTCCTCTAATTCTCCATTGAGGAATACAGTTTTTACATCAATTTGATGTAATTCAAGATCCATATTAGCTACTATTGCCAGAATAAGACGAATAGAGATAAATCTAACCACATGAGAAAAAGTTTCTTCAAAGTCAACTCATTCCTATTGATTATATCCTTTCACCATTAGGCGAGCCTTATACCTCTCTATTGAGCCATTAGCTTTACGCTTTATTTTGAGAACCCACTTGTTCCCAATGGCTTTGTGTCCTTTTGGAAGATCAACCAATTCCCAAACTTGATTTGATCTTAATGACTCAATTTCTTCTTCCATTGCAAGTATCCATTTTTCCTTATCAGGGCACTTTGGAGCATCATTCACATTCTTCGGCTTATCTTCATCTTGTGGGGTGATCATGAAAGTTTCTCTTTCAATGTCAAAACATCGACGGGGAATCTTATTACGACTTGATTGTCGTATGGAGTACTGTACTCTTGATAATTCACCACGTTCCATTTCGCTTCCACTCAAATTAGATAATGGTGGTATTATCTCTTTAAGTGGTTGCAATTGAGACTGAGTTACATTCAACTCTCTATTTGTCACAATGCTCCCATTAACTTCACTATCATGATCCACGGATTCGTATAGCGAGTAATTTCCACCTACATCGCCCTTTTTAGGAAATTCATTTTCTAAGAATGTGACATCCTGTAATTCAAATTCAGTTATACTTCCGCTTTCTTATTCACTTATGAATACATATCCTTTTGAGTGCTTTGAATATCTTATAAAAATGCTTTTTTTGCTTCTTGGTCCTAATTTTCCATACTTGTGAGAAGACTCACAAGTATAGGCAGTACAACCCCAAGGTTTTAGAAAGCTTAAATCAGGCTTTCTGCATGTCCATAACTCATATGGAGTAGAAGCAACTGATTTAGAAGGCACACGGTTAAGTATGTAAGCAGCAGTCAATAAAGCATCACCCCAAAAGTTGATAGGCAAGTTAGCTTGTGCCACCATTGACCTAACCATTTCCATTAAGGTTCTGTTTCTTCTTTCCACAACACCATTTTGTTAAGGAGTATGTGGAATAGTTAGTTGTCTTTCTATTCCCTTTTCATCACATAAATTTCTGAACTGATCAGACAGATATTTTCGTCCTTGATCGGATCTTAATGCTTTTATTTTCTTGTCTAATTGATTTTCCACTAGCTCATAAATCTTTTAAAGCAATTTAGAGCCTCGGATTTATGAGAAAGCAAATAGACATGTCTGAATCGAGTATGATCATCAATGAATGTGATGAAATAAACAGACCCGTGCCTTGCTTTTATATTCATTGGACCATAGATATCAGTATGGATTAACTGCAAAGGAAATTTAGCTCTTGTTCCTTTTCCAAATGGTTTCCGCATTATCTTTCCTTCTAGGCAATGCTCACATATGGGCAAATCAACTCTTTTAATATTGTCCTTTAAGCCATCTTTAGCCAATCAATTCATTCTTTGTTGGCTAATATGACCAAGTCTAGCATGCCACACGTTCACATCATTCTCATAAGAATCAGATGATGTAAATAAAGAATAACTAATATTGATTTTACAATAGTTAACATCTAATACAATAAAACCATCTAAAAAATATCCGGAACCATAGTAACTTATACCTAAAGACAAGTCTACACCATTGTTATGGAAGTTTACATTAAATCCAAGTTTTATTAAGACTAACACTGAAACTAAGTTCCGACGAATCTCCGAAGCAAATAGCACATTATGAAGGAACAATGTGCGTCCACCGCACATAAGTAGTTGACAGGAGCCAATGCCTCTAACCTCTACTCTTGAATTGTTCCCCACGTATATCCACTTCGTTCCTTGTGAAACTTATTGAAACTCCACGAAAGCTTCTCTGTCTTTCGCTACATGGTCTGTGGCTCATGAGTTTACAATCTACAAAGGATTAGATTTAGTTAGAAATATTGAACTAAACACATAAGTAGCATTATCAATAATACTAAGAGTTTCTACCTTCTTTGGCTCATCACAGTCGCGAGCAAAGTGACCTTTTTTGCCACAGTTGTAACATTTCACTCTTGAAATGTTCTTCTTGAGAGGTCGTTTTCCTTCCTCCCGTTGGTTGTGCCTCAGCTTCTTTCCTGAAAGACTTGGTCCTTTGCCTTTCCACTTCTTTGACCTAGTAGGGTGCTTCATCTTAGAGCCCGAAACTCCATGCGAGCTAGAACCAGCAAAGGAAATATCAGTTTCTGGCTTAGCAGCAATGAGGCGATCCTCTTCCAGTTCAAGATGCCACATAGCATCCTCGAAGGTCTTGATACCCTCATTGTGGGTCAAATGGATCTTCATGTGTTCTCAGCTTTGAGGCAAGGAACAGATTACTGCCTGCACTTGTTATTTATCAGTGAGTATGTGGCCGGCATCCTTTAACTCACTAATTATATTCGACATCTGCCTCAAATGTTGTTTCATGGTCTTTCCATAAGACATTTTGTATGAGTCAAAACGGATAATGAGTTGTCTCAGTTTGATCACAGAAGTTCGACCAAATCTTGATGCCAGTGCAGCCCACATGTCTTTGACGCTTTGGAAACGTCCAAACTCTCGCATGATGTCATTATCCATGTTGCTCAGCAACGTAATGCTAGCAAGATAGTTCTTTCTTTTCCAAACAGCAAATGCATCTTTGTCTCTCTTGTGTTGGGCAATTATCCCATCTTCAGGTTCTTCCATAATCTGGTTAAGAGCTTCAAGTGCCTCTTGCTCTTCCAGCACATATTGAATCTTGAGACTCCAAATCTCATAATTGTCACCATTCAATTTTTCTCCTTTATTAAGTTCAGCCACTATGCTCTTAGTTACTGAAGCCATCGTATCTGAACATATCAGACATATACGCACGAATTATTAAAGCCTATCTAAATGCTTCATCAGCATCATGATTACATAAATTAATCATATCAATAAATAATTTCACAAAAAAGATTTTAGAGTTGAAAGTTTACTATGTTCCCAAACATCGTCTAAAATTCTTAATTTGAAATTATCATTAACATGATTATTTATGTAACGAAATTGGTTCTTCAAAAGTCATTCAAACTTTTAAGAACTTCCCACATATAATATGGCAATATAAAATGAGAAATCACAAAAAGAATTCATAGCCATATATTTATCGCATAACACATTCACAATTGTTTAATAACATGTAATATCAACTTGAAACATGTGTAGAATTAGTTCCAAATCCTAAAAGAACAATATCAAGTGTACTAATCTAACACATAGATAGAAAAAAACTCATAAAATTCTTTAGAAAATTCTATTGTCTTTGGAACAAAAATGGAGCCTCCCGGAAAACCCCTAGATCCGGGCCATGGTTCGCGCCGAGACCCATTCAATGCAAGGGTTGATGTTCTCTTTGCCCCGACCCTTATGTATTCTTGCAAAAAATTCTTTACAAGCATCTTATAGCTTGGACCCTTTAAGGTTTCTTTAATCTTATCAAGCATTCTTCCCAACTTCTTAGGTAGGGCTTCGACCATTATATATTCTGGCATTACAAAACCGTTCCAAATGATATTTTGGATAATTTTGTTGACCTTGATGATGTGTTCTATCATATCAACTCGAGTGTCCCATCAATAAAGTGCTAACTTGATTCTTAATTTCTTAAGCTTTTCTTTTTGAGCCGCTGTTCTTGGGATTATCGGAGTGCGTCTCAAATGTACCATTGTTCCTGCAATGAATGTAGAACAAAAGGATTACTTATAATCCATGATACATCAAGATAAGAAATGTTTATTCATATACATATGGTTTAACACTTGTATTTCAAAAACTATAGAGAAATACTAAAGAAAATGCCAAAAATTATACCTCTAAGCATGTGTACATAGGGTTTATTGTGCATTTTCGCATTCATAAGTACAGTAAACATGTCATATGAATATACTATAATATAGAGCATTCCGATATGAGCATGTCGATGCTAAGAATGTCCAAATCGGAGTTCAAATGAGCTCGAATGAGCCGAAAGACCGCAATTGGTCATTCTGCCCGGTTTGAACTGGACCGGTTCAAGCGGTAAACGATCAACCGGGTCGGTCAATGGTCAACGGGTCGGGTCACCGGTCAACGAGTCCGGTCACCGGTCAACGGGTCGGGTCAACCGGGTCGCGCTCCGATGATGTCATGTTGACGTCATCGTCTACGGTTGTGGGTGACCGACGCACCATTTCACATGGCGGCGTGTGGGTCTCACGCGCCGTTGCGCCTGTGGCCCTTGCCGGCGCGTGAGGGCGCATGCGGCCTCCTCCAGCGACGCGTCGCCTATCATTTTGCTCATCTCGACGAGCACTTTCTGTCTATACAATAAAATTCAAGTTTTGATGAAAAAACAAAAATTGAAACACACATAAACAGTTCGGCGACACAAAGAAAACGAACAAAAAACGAGTCCGAAATGAAAAACAGGCAGAATACACTACAATGTTAGAGACGGTACACATGTATGATCAGGAAGCAATTAAAACGGGTTTTGATACCAATGTTGGGGAAACTCAATTCCCGATTGACACATTCGATATGTATTCAAAACGAATTCGATCAATGCGGAAAACGTGCCCGAGAATCATCAACTTGTATCACTGATCGTACAGGCATATCACATAACGAACATACCCGGTATTGTCACAGATTAAATGCCACTTTGCGCTTGAGAGTTCTTTGATTGTCTTCTGTACTCGTTTTCGTTGCGAAGGAAAACCAGAAAATACGTTATCTTTCGAAGAAGTGCGTTTGTTTATGGAAAACCATGTTATGTTTTTTCAAGGGGTGCCTTCTATTATAGTGTTAGACAAGTAATTACCTCGTGGGCCCTTGTGGCTCATAGGCCGAACTTGGCCCATCTTAAGCGGTCCACTCATTATGTCTTTCAAGAATAATAAAAAATATTTGCAGAATATAAGAAATTCAACTACAAACATCGGTAGAAACATATTTTAGAAATCAGGTATGCACTACTGCTTAACATATGATGATGATTACGAACAAAAAATGCTAATAGTGAGGAGATAGAAGATATTGCAAGCTAATATATAGTGGTTTGGCTTTATCCCTAAGCCTACATCTACTTTCAACACTAACAGCTACAGCAAGACTCAAATCTACTGGTAATCTTCAAAAGAAGTTTCAATCATCAAGTACCGCCTTTTCAAAGGACTCACATACTGCTATCACTCTTGCATACTTGCTTTGATTACCAACTACAAACATTAGCACGACCCATAAATTGATATCATGTACATAGCTAATATCAACAAACATAGAGCAAAGAATAACTCTCAAAGCATACGACTCATTTTGTTCATTTCCACCCAACCTCTCTTGGAATCAATATATAGCTGTTCCTCATTGAAATCCTCTAGTAACCGTTGGTTCTACTGTTGCCAGCACCAAGGCATTGCTGGAAATCGTTAAAACGGCTTTCTAACATCGGTAACGTCTCTTTGACAGTGGTAGTTTTTTCGAAATAGTGTTAGTGTACTTTTGTCATATTTGCTCATTAATGCCAAAACTGCTGTAACATCCTCAATTTCAGTCACTAGAAATGATTAAAAGTTAAGTTTGGAGGTTTTCCTCAATCGAAACTAATTTTACTCTTGTGCTGGAAAACCCAGATTTGGATCCTTTGTACCCCTTCGTTTTTGTTATTTTCGTGGAGACTTTTGTGATCCGAATTTCCAAACACTTCCTTCTTAAAAGTTCTTCTAAACATCTTGAAATTTTACATACTCTAATTTCATAATTTTTGGACTTGATATGAGTAGTACGATAGCCTAATTTCGGACTGTATAAAACTGTCCAGAATGGGTATTTTGTGATGTTTACATTTTCTTGATTTTCTAAAAACTTTTCTGGGCCGATTTTGAACAAACTTTCTTCACAAAAGTTATTGAGAACTTATTTCTCTATAACATATATACATTTGAGAATTTTTTGAGATGATTTGGATTCTAAAAAGAGCTTACTTTTAGAAGCAAAAATTCTGTTCTAGTGAATTATTTTTATCTTGTCTTTGAGCTATTAAAAGTTGTGTTTATAGAAAGATTCAGATTTCATATTTTTCATGGAAAATGTTTGGTAATGTCTTTTTTATAACATATTCAAATTTAAGAATTTTTGGAGTTCATTTACTATGTTTTTATGCCCGATTTCTAGAATAGTGCAAAAATTGCCGGTTTTGTCAGATTTCAAAGATTCATCATTTTCTATATGAGAACGTTTGAATCTCGACATAATGTCTTCTGATGATTTAATGTGCTCATTCTAAGCTTTCAAATGAGATATTCTAAGCTTTGATTGGAAGTCATACAAAGGGGGAAACCAAGGGGGAGCCGAGAGACAAAAATGAGGGTTCTAGAAAATTAAAACTCAGTGAGCAAGTTGGCAAAGCTTGGTGAGCAAATGGTCAAGGCTTAGGGAGCAAGAACTTGGGGAACAAGTTGGCTTGGCTTGCCTATAAATAGGCTTATTTTTCCCCTTAGTTTCCACACAAACACTTCCTCTTCCTCTCTCATCTCTCATTCTCACACCTCTCTCTCTCTCTCTCTCTCTCTCTCTCCCTCATCCTCACACCAATCACCTCTCTTTCTCTCTCTCGCTATTTGTTGCCGTCGACCGCCGTAGATGTTTTATTGTGATTATAGGTGAAAATAGGTGAGTGAATGCCTTAACACTTGGATAGGGCGGTGTGTTATGTGATTGGAATGTGGCATGTAAGTGGATTCCCTAATCTCAGGATAGGAAGTTATGATGCGTTGTTGGCTTGAGTTCTCACTTGAGCATTTGTTGAGACTTGTGTGTTGTTGTTTTTCTCGATGTTGTATGCATTGCCTGTTATCATGCTCAATGTTTGCATGAATGCTTCTTGTTTTGCTTCATAATTGTAAGTCAAGGCACGTATGAGTCACGAAACGGGGTGTCGTATGGTTTCGCACTTATGCGTTACGGGACGAGTTTGGCTGGTGCGGGTTTCCATTGGGGTGTGTAGATCCAGGCCAAGTTCCGCTCCAAGCCAGTGCTCGGCATGGCTAATCGAACCATGTGCCTTGACCGCGACCCGCATGTTAGGCGAATATTCTAGAGATCATGATTACACAAGCACGGCATGCCTTTGTGCTTGATTGCATGGACTAATGAAATCAAGATAATAAATCGGCTTGTGTGACCCATGATGTGGGATCATTAAATAAAAGAAGAAGACTGCCACATAGCATTGGCGACGATGTCTCGGCAAACTAGCACCGGGGTGCCCTAGTTGGACTAGGATGCCTGGGTTGAGCCCGGATGCCTCGGGTGAGCTAGTCTCGGGATGTCTCGGTTGAGCCGGGATGCCTTGGTTGAGCCAGGATACCTAGCATGAAGCTGGATATCTTAGTTGAGTCGGGATACCCTGGTTGAGCCAAGATGACGATACATGAATCTTATATGTGTGTCGGTATGTGATAAATGAAGTCTATATGTGTGTTGGTATGTGTGCTTATTAATAAGCTGAATTTATATGACTAGATAAAAGTGAGCTTCCATGTAAACATAGCAAGGACAAGGATAAAGCGTTTGCTATTAATTTGCCATCGACATAAGGTGGGGAAAATATTTGTATGCGTTAGTACAACAATGAGGCATCATCCTGCACGAGTATTAGTGAATTTACTCATTGAGTCTCCTCGACTCATCTCCCGTTGTTTTCCTTTTTCAAGTCCGTAAGATGGAGGATGCATAGAGGAGCTAGGATTAACATTGGCCTTCGTTTGTGATATGGTTTATACGTGGAACAACTGGTAAAAAAGGGCTTGTAAAATATGTTTAAGTTAAATAGCAATAATGTGTCTTGCTTGTTATGCTTTCCCTAGTAAGATAAGGATGTTATATTTTAATACAAGGTTTGCTCATGATGCTTGTCATAATTTCGTTGTTTGTTCTGATTGTGATTATCCCAAATTAATTGCTTCCACTTGTGCTTAGTCAAAGACAATAACGAATGGGACATCGCACTAATAAGCTTGAGGTAAGGACGTTACAACTGCTCCCGATCAACTCTAGTGATCTTTTCTGGATTCCAAACCTTTATAACGGCTATTTTATTCTTGTCCAATGTTCCAATCAGTTGATCAAGTGGCTAGCACATTCCAAGACTAAATATCAGCATAATACTTTACCCATAATGAGGACGTGTAGATTATTACTAGCTTGTTGATTGTCACGACCTAACCTCTCGCGGGTGCACCATCTAGGGGTTCGGCTAATGGATTATTGAGTCTAAGCTTAACTCGGGCTCTCCCAATCCCTATCAATTCATGACTTAGGGTTTAAGTTTTTAACATTCAAACTTTTTCATGCTAGAGTCGCTACTAATCTATTTGTGGTGAGTCGATTAGAAACTCAAATAAAACATAGGAAGATATGTTTTGTTTTTACAAACCAGAGATTTTGAGTTTGGGGACTTGGTTACGCTAGATTATTCTAACGCTCTTTCGGTTCCTTTTTTTTTTAATGAAAATGTTTAAGCAAGCAGTCTGGATCCATTTTATTACCTAGTTGCTAACAAGTGGGCTGACCATGCGAGTGCGCAATCCACCAATTTAACACTCAATAAAGAAAGTAGTAAATAAATTACTAGCTTAGGAGAACAATGTACTTTTTAGTAACGTATGCATCTGCATTGTTAACTAGAAAATCATATCAACAGTCCTAATATGATTTCTAATTAACAAGCAATTCACTCAATGTATTTTTTTGGGGTTTCTCTTGATTAAATGAAACTAACCTAAGTACAATAACGTGTGAAATATGACATGCGATTAATTAAACCTAACATGCGAACTATAAGTCACGCGAAGATATGACAGGCAAATGATGTATTTTTATTATTTTTTTTCCAATGAAATTCGGAATTAAAAAAATGCCTAAATTAACATGCAATCTATCCTAGAAAAGACTATTTAATCTATCCTAAAGTGACTCTTTTTTTTGGATATTTTTATGAAAATTCGAAATTCTAAAATACCCTAAATATTCTATTAGGACTAGAATAAACCCTAATTTAAACTAGGAAATAAACTACCCTAAATCCCAATTTAAATTAAGCAATTATCCTATCTTCTAGATATATTTAAAATTCCCTAAACATGCAAAGTTTCTAATTTAAATTCTTACTAATATTTTTTGGATTTTCTTTGTTTTAAAAAGAAAGCAATCAAATAAAGATAGCAATCACACTCAAATAATTCACATGATCTGCAAGATCTCTCTCATCATATTTAAAATTAGGAAAACAAATTGAGCTATCAATCATATCCACAGGGTCATGGATATCAATGGAAAGCCGACCGTTTGAATTTGAAAAACGAATAAGATATATTATCATATCCAAGTGGATATGGATAAGATAATAATCTTTCTGTATTACCGCGTATCGTATCTTAGAGCTAAGGTCAGATAGTTATCCAGCTGCATTGCTCAATTAGGAGAAACTCCTAATTCTGGGTATCTTAGAATATTATGGATATCACATGCATTATCTTAAGATATCTAGCAATCCACAGAATATTTACAAAATATTCAAATATCCGAAAAATTAGGAAATTGAATATTCTAAGAATATGGATGAGAATCCTACCTAATTTCGCGGATAATTTTCAAGTTTGAATTGTCTCGGGATCGGGATCTCGGATCGGGATGGGGTGGCCGACGGTGGGTGTGGCCACGAGGACAATGGTGGCGGTGTTCACAAGATGGCTCGTTGAGGAGTGCCCACGATGAGGCTTTGCAAACCATCATCGGAAAAGGCTGGCCGCATCGGGATGGACTTCGATGTTCCTGGACTAAAAAATATAGTCAAAGAATCAAGTGATGAAGCTTTGACCCATATTGGACTGAATATGCACGGGATTTGTCAGATGTTGTTGGATTTGGATCAAAATCACCCGGAAATCTCGATCTCACGGAGCAGCGATTGGAATCTGCTGAAGGTGGCTCGCTAGTATGAAATCTAACAGCGAACATCGGTGTGAGATGCGATAGCTATGATGGCGGCAAGGGACTCCAGGCGAGGCCGAGGACAACGCCTGGTGATTTCTCGATGATGTAGGCGCAACAACAGCGTGGTCCATCGGTTGGGCCTCACGATGCAAACTGGGGAGGTTTGGCTTGCGTAAGGACGTTGCGGGACTCCATAGTTGGTCGTTGGTGTCGGGCCTGAGGCGCAAGGCGCTTGACGTCAATGCTGCGAGGTGGGCATGACCAAGGGTACTCCAAGCGCGTCACCGACAGGACGCTGATATAATCCGATAAGTGCGTCGGCGATCACTGATTGCTTGCCGGGTCGATGCTAGAAATTCTGACCTTGCTGCGAGGACTAAGGCAAGTGGCTATATCTTCAGGAAAATGAGGGAGTCAAAACAGAATTGCCACATGTCCAGGTAAGGACCGTGCAAGTGTTGGACAGCAACAAGAGTTGCTTCACGTTGCCAGGTTCGCCAGAATTGATGGCGCCGACGGTTCTCTCACTCTCTGCTTCTTTTGTGGCCGTGTCTTTCAATACGTGTGGCTTCTCTTCAAAACCTGCAGGAAGAACAGGAACTTTCTCTCTCTTTCTGCCTCACCTTTGTCGCTGAGTATTCAATATGTGTGGCCTATGAAAATTATGATCGCTCCTGATTATGAGGCATAACGGCATAGTTATATTGTATGCCTAGATTAATTGGTTGGGCTTTCAAAACCTAATAGGCTTTGCTTTAGGTTTTATCACTTAATTTTATTTTAATCTCAAATGGGCTGAATTAATTGGGCTTTTCTCTAATTAAGCTTAGTGGGCTGATTTAAGTTCAAATTAAAACAGACAAAGCTTTTTAAACTTGCTATTTTTAGCCTCTATCGCCTGAGTGAGTCGAGTTTTGTTCAGTGTCTGACCTCGGTATACGAGATGGATCTTCAACTTACTCACCACTGCCGGTCCGATGTGAAATGCAATTAACTTATATGAACCTAAATTATATGCTATGCAATTTTAATATTTTTTATTTAGGGGTTAAAATTTAATCCCTAATTTTCTACACAATTAATCACTACATGGTTAGCAAAATTTAGGTGTCAACATTGATGCTGTCCTCTGACAAACCGTCTCAATTTCCAAAGATGTCACCTTGATGAAAGATTGACTATGGTACCTCCAAGTCATCATGAACACCTCGTCATCTTTAACTTGTTCGCCTTCAAGTCAAGATACTCATATTTGTACTAGTCTTTGTTGAACTCACATAGGTCATTGATATCATCATAGTCTTCGAGCTCATTTGTATGAGGTAGCTTCTCTTCGCCAACAATCTGCTACCTCGATAGTAATCCGCTGCACCCGATAATGATGTTGATATTTTTTCTGGCCATTTCAAGCATATTGACAATTTCGACTTTATCAAGCTATTTAACTTCATGGTCCTTTCAAGTTTTACGAAACATTTTAGTTCTAAGTACGTTCACCATCCCCGGGTTCATCTGAATGTTCACCCGATCTTTGCACCTCAAAGTCATTACAAACATCCTCATTCTTCTTGACTTGCTCACCCTCTATCAAGATCATTCCAGATGTTCACCTTATTTGAAGATACTTTCAGCTTGTAGACATTTTCGATGCCCAATTCCTTATTCACCTCGGATATTAGCAACGATTCCTCGATATCGACAGAGCACTCTTGAAAGTGGCAAATGACTCCTCATATCAGAATCACTTGGTGCTAATTATGATAATATTTGCATGTTGGCTTGTGCATATATCATTTGGTACTACTCAACTAATATATATGCTAGTATCTTTTGATTGTCTTTGTCATCATTAAACAAAATAGGTAATTTTCCAACTATCACCACATTGGTGATTTTCCCAACACGAAGTTCATTATAACGAATCTCAGGTTTATGTTTTATCTCACAAAATCATTTCAACCTAAAGGGTGTGTGTAATATAACATCTAAAATATTTGACTACTTTAACAAAATTTTATTGATTATAATAGAAAATTAGTTTATAAGATACTTTTACAATAGGTAACTACTAACTATAACAATGATAATAATAATAGGCTCGCGCTTTTTCCACCATTTTTTAACTTTTGACATGTTTTATCATTTTGAATTGGCCACAAATTCTCTTGTATGTCCCACTCTTGATTTAATATTATTTCTTACTATTTTTTTAATTTTTTTTTTTTGGTTTCAATTTTACAAAAAGACAAAACTACTCGTTCTCCTCTCATGTAGTTTTTTTTCACCATAGCCGCTTCTTCCACAGCCATTATATTTTAACGTTTCCTTCATGTTTCGTCCTCTTCTTAACTTATTCTCCTTTGTCCACACTTGCATGAGGGTTTAACAATTGTTGTAATCTAAGCAACCATTAATCATACATCGGAGTAAAGAAAGGTTAGTTTTATTTGAACTTTATTTCCCCTAGATTCTCCTCATACTTGTGAATATTTTGACTTCAATTTCATTACAAATTTACGAGAATTTTTCAAAGATTTAATATTGTGGTTGATGTATGTATTACACAGAACTTACTCATCTTTCATTATATTATTTTTTGTAGTGCAATCACTATGGAAGGCAATATTCAAGAGGACCCAAATTGCTTACATGCATTTATTGATGATGAAAACGCAAATGGAAAAAAACAATCAATTATGTCAACAAGTTCATTTGAAACTTTACTTGGTAATTTTCTAACCTGAGAGGATCTTTTGAGAAGTGTGCGTAGGCATCTTCTTACTTAAGGTTATGTTGTCTCTATTTAAAGATTAAAGAGAGAAAAATATGTTTTTTCTTGATTGCGTTAAACTATCATGATTTTACCTTACCGAAAAAAAAAATTATCGTGATTGACACAATATTTCTATTGAACGTTAGAGAAGATAGATAATATTTCATTTGATTAGCTATCATTTTGAAGTTTGTTGTTATAAAAAGAAGAATGGATTATGGTCATTGTTGCGACCTAAATTTCTTAAGCTAATGGATTATTAAGTCTAAGCTTAACTTGGGCCCTCGCAAGCTCTACCAATTCGCAACTTAGGGTTTAAGTTTTTAACATGCAAAAGTTTTGATACTTTGAGTTGCCACTAATCTATTTGTGGTGGGTCGATTATAAACCTAAATAAAATATATGGAGATATGTTTTATTCCTACGAATAAGGGACTCTAAGTTTGGGGACTTGGTCACGTTAGATCTAGTCTAACGCCCTTTCGATACATTTTCTTTTCAAAAAATGTTTATGCAGGCAGTTTGGATTCATTTTATTACCTAATCACTAACTTGTGAGGTGTACATGTAGGTGTGCAAACCACCAATTTAATACCCAAGAAATCAATAAATAGATTGCAAGATTAGGATAATGACACACCTTAATGCAACACAAGCATCTGCATTATTAGTAGAAAATCACACAAACAATCATAATATGATTTATAATTAACAAAACAAGGTACTTGAGGTGTTTTTTAGGGTTTGTGCTTTATTAAAATGCAAACCAACTTATATGCAATGACGTGCAAAAATGACATGCAATTAATACAACTTAGCATGCGAACTATATGTCATGCGACGACGTGACTTAATTCTAATGATGAACAAATGATTTATTTATTTTTGTATTTTTCTCATTGAAATTCGGAATTAAAATACTCAAATCAACATGCAATCTATCCTAGAGAAAATGATTTGATCTATCCTAAAGTGATTCTTTTTTGGGATTTTTACTAAAATTCGAAATTTTAACATAACCTAAATAATCTATTAGGATTAGAATAACACCTAATTTAAACTAGGAAATAAATTATCTCAAGTCCTAATTTAAATTAAATAATTATCCTATTTTCTAGATACATTTAAGGTTCTCTAAATATGCAAAACTTCTAATTTAAATCTAACTAACAAATTTTTGGATTTTCTTTATTTAAAGGAAAGCAACCAAACAAATATAACAACCACATTCAAACAATCCATGCAATCCGCAAGATTCTTCAAATTCAGATAAGGCAAAGAAATTAAACTAATAGTCATATCTATAGGGTTATAGATATAGACAGAAAGTTGATTGTTTAAATTTGTAAAACAAATAAAATCTATTATCGTATCCAAGTGATTATGGATAAGATAACGATTTTCCGTATCATCGTGTATCGTACCTTAGGGATAAGGTCGGATAGTCGTCCAGATACGTTACCAAATTAGGAAAATTCCTAATTTAAGGCATCTTAGAATATTGCGGATATCGCAAATATTATCCTAGGGTATCTAATCAATCACACAATATTCACAGAATATTCAAAATATTCAAACTAAGAATTTAATCATTTTGAAAATATACCGGATAGAGATTTTTACTTGATTTGCGGATTACTTTCCAAATTTGAATCACCGACGGATCGGGATTGCGGAACGTATGGTGGCCGACGGCAGTGGACCTACGGCTGCGCGGGGCAGCTTGGCTAGGCGGTCCGAAGGTATCTCAGCCAAGGGATGACCGCGATGGTGATTGTCACGAGGGAGCAACTCTCGGTGGTGTGCTAATCGAGCAACGCATCCCAAAGGAGTAGCAACCACGAGAGAGTGAATTTTTCTAGACGTTCTATGGCTTTTTCTTATAGTGCAAAACGTGGACTCTTTGATGAAGACTCCCCCATGAAGACACTTGGACTTTGGCACGAATTGTTGAGAGAAGATAGACCAATCTATGCCCTCTCTTTTGTGTCGTGGGAGAAGCAAGCTAGGTGTAGCTTGATGCTTGCTATCTCGTGAGCTAGCTGGAGATCATGATTGGAGGGTGCAAGCAATATGGCGGTGGAGAAGCAGCTGCGACTGTTGGGGCAACAACGATGGGAGGCTCAGGCAGGGTCGTTAGCGCGGGCGTGGCACGGTGGTGACAGCGAGGCGACGTAATGAAGGCTGTGCAGTCCTGAGGCGGCCCTATTGTGGGGCGGATGCGTATGTGACCGATTCTCTCTCTTATTTTTGCTCTCACTCACTTGTATTTCTCACTCTCTCTAGGAATTTTTTATTTTTGAAAATTATAAGAGCTCCCCTTGATTATGACGCATAACGACATATTTATATTGCAACCCTAGGTTAATAAGCCGGGCTTCTTAGTCCTAATGGGCTTAAACTTAGGCTTTGTCATTTAATTTTATTTTAATTCCAAATGGGCTAAATTAATTCGGGCTGATTTAAGCTCAAATTAAAACAATAAAAGTCTTTTAGACTTGTGAATTTTGGTCCCCAATCCCTTGAGTGAGCCGAGTGCTCGAGCTTGATTTACGAGATGAATTTTCAGCTTTCTCACCACCGCCAGTCCGATACGGAATGCAACTAACCTATATGAATTTAAACTATATGCTATGCAATTTTAATATTTTTGTTTAAGGGTTAAAATTTAATCCCTAATTTTCTATTAAATGGTCGATTGAAATTTATGTGTTAATAGTTGCCCCTCTTTAAATGTGAGCTCGCAGAGATTGCGTTCAAAAACTAAATGATACCTAAATTTTGACCATGTTAATGCAATGAATGTGATGCATGCTGGCAAAAATGAGAAACGTACCTTGAGCTACTTACTTGACAGGAGTGGTTGCGTAATTCGAGGCATGACTCTGACTTTGTAGGTTGTTTGGCAAATGTTGGGCTCTGTCTCAAAGGTATTGCTTGATGAACGCTAATAGACTTCAGTGACCTGCAACTCAATTAGGACACATGAAGGGTAGATCGATTACCTGGATATCATCTGAGGTAATCGAAGATGGTGATCAATAGACACCTGGATATCATCTGAGGTAATTGAAGATGGTGATTAATAGACACCTGGATATCATCTGAGGTATTTAGAGATCGAAGAATGGAAGACTACTTCGAATATCTGGATATCGTCTAAGATACTTAAAACGGACCTTCCGCTCAACGCCTGGATATCGTTAGAGGCGTCCGGTGTTAATCTAGCAAAATGGAATTTATCCCACCTTTTATCGAAATACCTGGATATCGTCAGAGGTACTCGAGAAATTTATCTATCAGGAACCTGGATATCGTCAGAGGTGCCTAATGTAGGGCTTTTTCCAAATTGCTAGAAAGGGGGCTTAACAAGGTGCCTAGTTATCATCTGAGGTACCTGAAAAGCGATTCGATAAATTGGAATACATTTTTACTTTTATCGAAATACTTGGATATCGTCAGAGGTATTCGAAAAAGTTAACTGCTAAACACCTGGATATCGTTAGAGGTGTTCAAGAAGGAACTTTCCAAATTATTTGAAAGGTGTACCTAACGAAATATCTAGTTATTATCTGAGATATTTGAAAGGACTCGATCAATAAATACCTGGATATTATCAGAGGTATTTAACGATTTGGTGAATAGAGGGGATAACCTAAGTGCTCAGAGATTCCTTGACAAAGTATCTAGATATCATCAGAGATACCTGAAAAGGCTTGATCAATAGATGCCTAGATATCGTCAGAGGCGTCTAGAAATTGCAACAAAATGATTAAATATGGGACCTGACAATTGCTTGAACATGTTAGGGATACCTAGATAGTCACAGGCATTCAAGGGATAGAGATATACTTACTTGTTGATATCTCTTACTCTTGAGTGCATGTCTCCTGCTAGACACGGTTATAGACAATAAGTAATATGCATTCATGAGCAATCAAGGACGCATATACTCATGCACTATGAATTCAATTGGTTTTCATGCATGACGGTTTTGTCAAATCAACAGTACTAAACTTCATTAGGGAAAATCATGATAAGACAATTCGAACTCACAAGTAGGTGTCTTGAAAATGTCAAATGAGGGACTTTCGGTCCAAAAGGGCTTTCACTCATTCTCATCGAAAAAGACTAATTTATGAGAATTGCTCTATCTTACCATCATGTAGACAAGGTGTCCAAGTATTCTCGCAAGCGGTAAGACCTTACCAATCTGAGAGGTCTTTGTCGGGACCATAACATAGGCTTGGTCAATGGCTTAGCAAAAGGGGACTCTTTGAGTCGAGGTTATTGAAAGAAAATACTCCGCAATCGTTTCCGGGTTTACAAGTCAAGAACCTTACAAAATGAGATAGAAATGGATTTGCTCGTACTTCTTCGAGTTAAGCTTATAAACATTCGAATCCTACGTTAGTTTAAGTACCATAATTTGAAGAGATTTTGTAAAGGACGTAACTTAGGCTAGGCTGATGAGTTGAGAAATGAATGGATCATTAGGCTCAAAATGTGTATAATTGAGGTGAATAAGTTGGTGATCATCTTAGCATTGTCACTAGTGTTCTTCTTCATCCTTAGGCATTGTCATTTCAGTAAATGCTTCATTGGGCTTGAATTCACCATTTTTCTAAATTTGTAGAACTATAACTATCCCACTAGAGATGATTTTGACACACCTATTTTTTCATTGGGCATCGGCCTTACTTTTACCAGGCACACTGTTTTTTCTTGCCCTTTTTTTTTGTGTGACACTTGACATACGTTGTTTACAATGTAATCGTTGGCCAACTATACTCTGATTGAGTGACTCGCCATTTGGACTCTCAAGGATTTCTGTCTCCTATCGACGCTCCGGATATGCTACTTAGACAGTGATAGCTTTTACCTTACCCTAATGTGGGGATGATCACCAACTGGGTTTAAGAAACGAATTTGCAGGCTCAAGTAGGCTTAGTAAAGGATAAAGTGTGCATAGGATAGAGAAAGAAATGCTCTTCACCATCCTAAGATACTTGGACTTCGTGTGAATTCATTTGAAAAAGTAACACTCGAAGATTGATACAAGTGAAAGCAAGACAATCTCTATTTATTCATTTTTCACCTTATAGTGCTGACTTACCTCCAATTGGCCCCGTTGCGGGGTGGTTCTTGACAGGGGTAATTTGAAAGGATTTCTCCAAGCGTTTAGGCTCAAAGTGGTGAAACAATGGATAACTTGTGGTGTTTAAGATAGAGAAATGAACCGCCTTTCGTCACTTCAGTTGTCGTACCTTTTGCGAGACAACTCTTTACCTTGTAGACATTGAATTTTTCCACTCAACTCACTAGGGATTAGTGCATGGGACTGTGTATAGGATAGGGCTTGCCTTTCAACATCTCAATGTACCTCATTCAACATATTCAATTCATTCCACATGAGTTATTAGATTGTCTAAATAGATTCCCCTTTTGAAGTCGATGATGCAAACCGATAAAATAACCATGCAGAATTTAAAACCAATGCACACATCTTAACTTGAAATTGATTAAATCCATTTATTCATTAGTGAAATGTGTGCAATTCAGAATATAAAACAAACACTTGAAAACTTTTGCTGCAAAATGTTAGATTTTATCGGGGGTAATACATCTTCATAGCATCAGAATTAATAGGAGTGGAGAATTCACGACCATCCATTTCTACGAGAATCAGGGTACTTTCGGGAAGCACCTTTTTAACCACATATGGACCGATGTAGTTTGAGACAAATTTACCCCAAGAAACAGGAAAGACCGGCAGTACCTTCCTTAGGACTAGATCATTTACCTTGAAAGTGTCTTGGACGCACCTTTTGGTTGAAGAATCTAGCTATCATCTACTGATAAGTTTGACCGTGGCAAATGGCTTTTAATTGCTTCCCATCGATTAGGTTTAATTGCTCATGCTTTTGTCGCATCCATCCCGCCTCGGACAACTCTACTCGAGACAACTCGTAGGGAATGGATCCCTACTTCGACGGGTAGGATTGTTTCCATGCCATATACTAAGAAAAAAGGGGTTGCCTCGATAAAGGTTCAGATCGAAGTCCGATATGCTATTAGTGCAAAAGGCAACCTTTCATGCCGGTCACGATAGTTTTCAGCCAATTTAGCCAAGATCTTCTTGATGTTCTTGTTAGCGGCTTTAATTGCTCCATTCATCTGTGGACGATAGAGAGATGAATTCAGGTGCTGGATCTTGAACTCGTTGAACAACTGATCTATGAACTTGTTGTTCAAATTTGTCCCATTGTCGATGACAAAAGTCTCGGGGACACCATAACGAGTGATTGTGTCTCGCCGGATGAATCTTACGACGTTCTGTGTAGTGACATTCGCATAAGATGCTGCTTCAATCCACTTAGAGAAATAATCAATTGCAACCAAGATAAACTGATATCCATTTGATGCCTTGGGATTTATTGGGCCTATCACATCGACGCCCCACATTGAAAAGGGCCATGGCTCAGACAACTGATGTAGTTCTATTGGGGGAACATTTATTTTATCCTCGTAAACTTGACAGCGATGATATCTTCGAACATATTGGATGCAGTCACTTTCAAGACTGAGCCAATAATAACCCAACCTCGTGATCTTCTTAGCTAACATGTGGCCATTCATGTGTAGACCACATATCCCCTCGTGTACTTCTTGTATGATTCTGGTAGCTTCAGCCGCGTCCACACATTTCAGCAGGATCGAATTATAAGATCTTTTGTACAGTTTTTCACCGCTGACAAAGAATTTTGAAGTCATTCTCATGTGTACTTCCTGTTGGCCGAGGTATTTCCCTAAGGAAATTCTTGTCTTTGGATGTAACTCATGATATCAGAGAGTTGAGAAATAAAACGGGCTATGTAATTCAATCTACCGAGGAGGCTTAACACTTCTTTCACGGTTGATGGGGGTTGTAACTCACATATAGTCTTCACTTTGTAGGGATTGACTTCAATGCGTTTATTGCTTACTATGAACCTGAGTAACTTGCCCAAGGTTGCTCCGAATATGCACTTTGTTGGGTTGAGACGGAGCTTAAACTCATGGAGTCTCTCGAATAATTTCTTCAAGCTATCGACATGACTTTTCTGGGGTCAAGACTTGGCGATCATGTCATCGACATAGACCTCGATCTCCTCATGTATCATGCCATGGAAAAGCGTCTCCATTGCCCATTGATATGTTGCCCCGGCATTTTTAAGGCCAAAGGGCATGACCTTATAGTAGAATGTCCTCCAAGGAGTGATGAACGTCGTTTTCTCCTTATCATCGTCTTTCATTTTTATTTGATTATAACTCGAGAAACCATCCATGAAAGAGAATAGCTCAAATCTAGCAGTACTGTCTACCAGAACGTTTATGTGTGGTAATGGAAAGTCGTCTTTAGTTCCTTTTTCATGGCTGGTACGATGTTGGTCACCCAGCTGGGGTATCGGGTGACTTCGATAAATCCCACTTTCGAGAGCTTCATGACCTCCTCCTCTATTTTTTTCGAAAGCTCAGGCTTGTTTCTTTGTAGCCTTTGTTTCTTGGGCGGTATGTTCGGATTAGTAGGTAGATTGTGCTTTATAATTGAAGGGTCTAAACAGCATATCGACATACGACCAAGAAAAGATATTCTGGTAATCCTTTAGCAGTTGGACCAGGCATTTTGCTTCACCTTCAGGGAGGATTGCCCCTATCTGCACCTCTTTGGGTTCTCCGGAATCACTCAGGTTAACGTTGACAGTTTGGTCTGATGTGAGGACTTTGGGTCTTTCATGCCGCTCTAGATCGCGCTGAATATCTGAGGAATCGTTGAGTTCATCGATGTCATTGGGATCAAGCTTGGCTGCCATAATTCATCAGATTGGACCGTTCCCATGCCCTCACGTGTCACAAGATTGCCCCTGAAACATAAAGTAGGGGGTTCAGAAGAACAAACAGGGCTAAACGGTATATTTTTCTATTTCTATTTTTTTTATTTTTAAAATTTTTGAAATTTTTTTTTTGAAATTCTTTTAAAAAGGGTTTTAACATGAGGGAGTATGAAGAAGCTTAGGCCTCAGAATTCTCCTTGGACTATATTTTTTTTCTATTGGTTGGATATCATCACTGGCCTTGTTTGATGTACTTCAACATGCCCTCAAAAAATGAAAATAACTTGTAATTTCATTGATTATCACCAGATAGATTACATTTATTGAAATGGAAATTGCAACAATTAAGTCCTAGAAATTTTTTTTTGGTCGAACAAGTCCTAGAAATGAAAAGTCCTGAAAAGTAGCTCTCGAGACGGGGCAAGTCTTAGAAAACAGTAAAAATTCCCACGCAGGGGAGTGTGCGAAAAAAGTAAAGGTGTTACTTTTGCGGGCCGGTGCTCATTCCCTCCAACGGTTCTTCCTCGATGGCTCCAATAAAGAAATTATCGAATAGGACAGTGATTTCCTCCATTGCATAATCAGGATCTTTTGTCACTAGAGGTGTTGGATCATCTATACCTCTCCATCCATCCGGGATAATGTCACAAGGGTCAACATAGAAGCTCGAGGGCGTCGAGTATTTCACATAATAATCGAACTTACCGCTCGGTTATCGCAAAGTGTCGATCACCTCTTTCTCTTCATGCATCATTTTTGCAGAGCCTGGGAATATGGTGCGGATGTGTGGAAGCAACCTACCACGCCTAAGCTCTCCGTTATTTTGGGTAATTCCACTCCCACGTTCTTCACCATTTGGCTATTATTCGGATCGTTGTCCATTCTTCCTGTCTCCTTGACCTCGACCTCGACCACGTCCACGTCCCCCATTATTTAGCTCGCTTGACCCTTGGGACACCAACCCAGTAGTATAGGGCCTTCGAGAGACCTCTATTGATTGGCGGATACTTTGATCATTCCTGCCAAGGCCTTCACCTGGAGTAAAGCCATGGGACACCATTACTCTTTCAACCATGACTGCTGCATTTGACATCTTAGGAACGGGCGGCGATGATCCTTTAGACGTATGTATAGTTGATATAGGCTTGAGCGACTGATAACTCAATTCTATTTTGCAATCCAGCTCAACATAGGGGATAGTCGTCGCGTGGTAAATTAGGTGCTCTTCTTCACCGTGAACTGTGACTTTCTCTCCACAACGAACTTCACCTTCTGATGTAGATTAGATGGCACAGTTCCGACAGTATGAATCCATCGGTAGACCCAACAGAAAACTGAATGCAATGGCAATATCCATAACTTGAAATAGGACGTTGAACATTGTTGGTCCAATTTATATGTCAAGGTGGATTTCTCTCATCACTTCTTTCTTCGTTCCGTCAAAGACTTGCATGGAGGTCTTCGCAGAATTATTCTAGGAGGATTTATCTTGAGGTGGTGTAAAGTCGCCAGAGGATATATGTTCAAGGTTGATCCATTATCAATGAGTACCCGAGCTATATGTGAGATCTTGTATTCGACAGAAATGTAAAGTGCTTTGGTATGTCCTCTCCTTTCTAGAGGGAACTCTTCATCCGAAAAGGCTATAAGGTTTTTGAGGAGTATAGAACTCACAAATTCCTCCAATTTGTCATGATCGATCGTCTCGGGCACGTGGACTTCACTTAACACCTTCATTAGGGCCTTCTGATGCTTGACAGATGTCTGGAGTAATTCAAGCAGAGATATTTGTCTAGGCATCTTGCGCAATTGTTCAACTACGTTGTATTTACTAGCCTTAATCACAGCTAGAAACTCTTTGGCTTCTTCATTAGTAACAGGTTTTGCAGGTTGGGCATTAGCTTGGCCATAGGTATACCCAGATCTGGTAACCAAGTCGACATTGAGATTGTAGGAACAAGGGATTGCTTTATTATCAATGTACTCATACAGTTGAGGTATCTCGATTACTATCCCTTCATCGGCTGTAGGCGTGCTTACTACGATCTCTTCATCATCGGACGCGTCTTCGAGCGGAGGTATATTTTCAAGCAAAGGGTTGAGCTTGTCCTTCCCGGTGTTCAATGTAGCAAAATCCTCGACCCAATTAATAACCACTTCGGAGATAGTGGAAACGATGCCAGTGTGATCAGCATAAACGATCATCCTAGCTTCTACCATTCTTGAGATTCTTTCTCTCATGATAGCCAGGGGAAAGACCTTATTACTCGGATAATAACCGGCTTTTACTAACTCATTATAAACATCGGTAGTAGGCACATTTATATTCTTGATTCGACCAACATCGAAACTAAATGTGGCATTCATATTGCCTACATGATCAGGGAGCGGTTGCTCTGAACATTCGGCTTAGCGGGTTGAAAGGAAAATGCCTTTGTATCAAGCAAGTTCTGGATCCGATGCTTGAGAGTGATACATTCATCAGTTGAATGCCCCACTTCACCCATATGATAATCACATTTCTTGGACAGATCGTAGTTATAGAACTGCTCAGGGTTGGGCCGCTTTGGCTCAATAGTAAGCAAACCTTTCTTTTGGAGGACCGCCAGCACTTGAGACAACGACCCGGGGAGGGGGTGAATTGCCTCTTGTTGTTCCTCCTCTGAAAGGGTTGACGACTCGTGCTATGTTATTGAGTTTCTACTACTTGGATTGTTGGGGCGACATTAACATTCTTTCGACTTGGCTGGGTATACGTCACATTGACTTCAGCTGCCGGCTCTTTCTCTTTTCTTATGCTAAATCTTTTGGTCGAAAAAGACGGCTCCACAAATCACCCCTCTTTTAGCTCTATCTCAATCTATTCACCTATGGGAATGAGTTTATTGAAGTTCTCAGCCAGAATGGCTACCATCCGATTACGGTACTCGAATGGAAGAGTTTTAATGAACATCATCTTCAATTCACTGTCTATAGGTTCTGGGATAACTTGAGCGGCTACATTTCTCCATATGATAGCATAATCCTTAAATGACTTAGTCTTTTTCATCTGAGCACGCTCGAGGTTTTCGCGGGTGGGAATAATGTCCGTTATGAACTTGTACTACTTTAGAAATGCTTCACTAACTTCCTTCCAAGTTTTGAGGCTATTTATTTTCTTCATGAGATACCAGTTTAAGGTAGGACCCGTCAAACTTGCTTGAAATACATGGATCATTAGGAGTTCATTATCAACGTACGGGGTCATCTGTACGTGGTATAGCTGCAGGTGGACTTTTGGGCAGGAGGTGCCGTTGTATTTGTCAAAGTTCGGCATTTTGAACTTTTTTGGAATTTTGATCTGTGTGTACAGAGTTAGGTCGATCGAAAGTGAATCCTGTGAACCTTCCAGCTACTTCACTCTTTCTTCAAGTTTGTTGACCCATACATTAGGTTTGTCCTTGTTGACGATAATCTAGATGGGGTCATCTACTAAATTGGGAAGATCGTCATCTTCCTCACTATCAGCATTCTTTCCACCTTTATGCTTTGGGGTTGATGCCTTAGGGGATGTAGGAATGGGAGTCAGCTGAAGGGCTTTGATCTTAGCAGACATTTGTTGCATTACGGCGAGGACTTGCTTCATTTGGTCCTCAATGCCAACGACATGATCTCATAAGTCAGTTTGATCGGCCATTCTAGTTCTTGACCGCGTACGAATAAGCGATTATGATCGGTTCGTAATTACCTAATTTGAAAATAAGCGAGGCATAAGTACATGATAAAGACAAAGTTGGCCCATGACATGCTTCTAGTCTTTTTTCACTTTTTTTTTCATTTATTCATGAAAATATTCGTATATAAATGAGACTTTATGAAAAAGTGATCTAGGAAAAAAATTAAAAATAGCACCATAGACGCAACCTAGGAAATAGAAGCACAAAAATCCCTAATCATAAAACTGGGAAAAACTAAAATTGAGACTCTCTGGAAAATGAAAACGAATTCTCTAAAGCTTTTTTTTTCAAGCCATTTTTCTTATTCTTTTTTTTGTAAGAAAAAAAAAAGACAACGGCAAACTTCTTAGGGAAATAATTACCTATGACACATCTAGGAAAAGAAAAACATAAATTGATAATAAATTCTCTAAAAAAGCTTTTTTTTATTTTATTTTCAAAGTACTCAATGATTATTACTTTTAAATTAAAAACCCACCTAGACCTATCATGGACTGACCCGAAAAATGTAATAACTAAATAAATTACAAAAAGGAGATTTCAGAAGACTTATTTTACCCAGTAGGACCATGGCAATCACATGGACATGCACATGAAATGTGAGGTTCGATATCTATCTAAACTCTGGCTTGTAAAGTGGAGACGCAAGGATTACCAGGCTAAACCAGTCATAGTTGTGGTTTGGCCGGGGTTCCCCTGACTCTGACTCAGTTAAGGAGCCGACCCGGGTTGTATGGTCGCAACAGTGACGGTAACTCAATGACACCGTAAAAGAACTTTCGGGACCGAGGAGGGCAACTCATTCCACGCGGGTGTGGTTGGGTTGTCTGCTATCTCAGTACCATCCTAAACCTGTGCCGTCCAAGTTCGGCAGCAGATAGTGTGTGCAATGTAGTGTAAATACAAGGCATGCATAACAGGTTATATTATACAACGCTTCGTACATAAAATAAACCATACATCCAAACACCTCTCTGTAAAACAATGATTAACAATCATGCCTCCCCTTATACCTACCATTCTACAAAAACATTTAATACCTAAAATGTTAGAGACGTACCTGGGATCCTCGCTGCCAAATAAAAATATTTTTTGAAAAAAAAAACTGGCCTAAGTCCATTAAGAGTTTTAACTCAAGTCTCCAGCGGAGTCGTCAAGCTGTTGCGACCTAAATTTCTCAGGCTAATGGATTATTAAGTCTAAGCTTAACTCGGGCCCTCCTAAGCCCTATCAATTCACAACTTAGGGTTTAAGTTTTTAACATGCAAAAGTTTTCATATTTGGAGTCGCCACTAATCTATTTCTGGTAGGTCGATTAGAAACCTAAATAAAACATAGGGAAATATGTTTTATTCTTATGAATCAGAGATTCTAAACTCGGAGACTTGGTTACGCTAAATCTAGTCTAACGCCCTTTCAGTACCTTTTCTTTTCAAAAAATGTTTATGCAGGCAGTCTGGATTCATTTTATTACCTAATCACTAATATGTGAGGTATTTATGTGGGTGCGCAAACCACCAATTTAACACCTAAGAAAGCAATAAATAGATTGCAAGATTAGGATAATGACATACCTTAATGCAACGCAAGCATATGCATTGTTAGCAGAAAATCATACAAATAATCATAATATAATTTCTAATTAACAAAACAAGGCACTTGAAGTGTTCTTTAGGGTTTTCGCTTTATTGAAATGCAAACTAATCTATATGCAATGACGTGCAAAAATGACATGCGATTAATGCAACCTAACATGCGAACTATATGTCATGGGACGACATGACCTAATTTTAATGACGTACAAATGATTTATTATTATTTTTTTGTATTTTTCTCATTGAAATTCGGAATTAAAATACCCAAATCAACATACAATCTATCTTAGAGAAAATGATTTGATCTATCCTAAAGTGATTCTTTTTTGGGATTTTTACTAAAAATTCGAAATTTTAAAATAACCTAAATAATCTATTAGGATTAGAATAACACCTAATATAAATTAGGAAATAAATTATCTCAAGTCCTAATTTAAATTAAATAATTATCCTGTCTTCTAGATACATTTAGGGTTCTCTAAATATGCATAACTTCTAATTTAAATCTAACTAACAAATTTTTGGATTTTCTTTATTTAAAGGAAAGCAACCAAACAAAGATAACAACCACATTTAAACAATCCATGCAATCCACAAGATTTTTCAGATTTAGATAAGGCAAAGAAATCAAACTAACGGTCATATCTATAGGGTTATAGATATCGATAGAAAGTTGATTGTTTAAATTTGGAAAGCAAATAAAATCTATTATCGTATCCAAGTGATTATGGATAAGATAACGATTTTCCGTATTATTGCTTATCGTACCTTAGGGATAAGGTTGGATAGTCATCCAGATACGTTGCTAAATTAGGAAAAATTCCTAATTTAGGGTATCTTAGAATATTGCGGATATCGCAAATATTATCCTAGGGTATCTAATCAATCACACAATATTCACGGAATATTCAAAATATTCAAACTAAGTATTTAATCATTTTGAAAATATACCAGATAGAGATTTCTATCTGATTTGCAGGTTACTTTCCAAATTTGAATCATCGACGGATCGGGATTGCGGAACGTATGGTGGTCGACGGCGGTAGACCTACGGCTGCGCGGGGCAGCTTGGCTAGGCGGTCCAAAGGTATCTCAGCCGAGGGATGACCACGATGGTGATCGTCACGGGGGAGCAACTCTCAGTGGTGTGCTGATCGAGCAACGCGTCCCAAAGGACGAGCAACCACGAGAGGGTGAATTTTTCTAGACGTTCTGTGGCTTTTTCTTGTAGTGCAGAACGTGGACTCTTTGATGAAGACTCCCCCATGAAAACACCTGGACTTTGGCACGAATTGTTGAGAAAAGATAAACCAATCTAAGCCCTCTCTTTTGTGTCGTGGGAGAAGCAAGCCAGGTGTAGCTTGATGCTTGTTGTCTCGCGAGCTGGCTGGAGATCACGGCTGGAGGTGCAAGCAACGTGGCGGTGGAGAAGAAGCCGCGACTGTTGGGGCAGCAGCGATGAGAGGCTTAGGAGGGGTCGTTGGCGCGGACGCGGTACGGTGGTGACAGCGAGGCGACACGATGAAGGCTGTTCCGTCGCGAGGCAGCGCGACGGTGGGGCAGATGCTTACGCAACCGATTCTCTCTCTTATTTTTGCTTTCACTCACCTGTATTTCTCGCTCTCTCTGGGAATTTTTTATTTCTGAAAATTGTGAGAGCCCCCCTTGATTATGACGAATAACAATATATTTTATCATAACCCTAGGTTAATTAACCGGGTTTCCTAGTCCTAATGGGCTTAGACTTAGGCTTTGTCATTTAATTTTATTTTAATTCCAAATGGGCTAAATTAATTCGGGCTGATTTAAGCTCAAATTAAAATAACCAAAGCCTTTTAGACTTGTGAATTTTGGCTCTTAGTCCCTTGAGTGAGCTGAGTGCTTGAGCTCGGTTTATGCGATGAATTTTCAGTTTTCTCGCCATCGCCAGTCCGATATGAAATACAACTAACCTATATGAACTTAAACTATATACTATGCAATTTTAATATTTTTGTTTAGGGATTAAAATTTAATCCCTAATTTTCTATTAAATGGTTGATCAAAATTTAGGTGTCAACAGTCATTCCAAATATTGAGTGCATCACACAATCATGATCCTTCGAGTGATATGTCTAGACATTTGATTTGTCGTTGCTTTTGTGAAGTTGAAGCTTTGCATGTGAAAGAAATGTCTAAAGCCGGTATACCTCCTCGCCAAATTCTTTCTTCCTTGTGACAAAGAAATCCCAACATTTAAGCTATTACTAAAACTGTTTACAACATGAAAGAGAAATTCTGTCATGAATATCAAATGATTGCACTGTGATCCGAGCTTTATTCGATGAGCTTAGTACAGGTGGATTTTTATCTACAAATTTAAACATCATGCGGAGGGTGACTTGACGCATTTATTTTTTTATCATCCTATCTCCATAGCACCAACGAAAAACTTCTCAAGTGTCTTTGTAATGGATTGTACTTACAAGACTAATGTTGGATATAATTAGAGTTTAAAGCTTTAATACTTCTTTCTACTTATGCTTTGCATTTTTGAGAAAGGAAAAAGGAAGATTATATTTCGGCTTTGACAATGTTTAGCAACATAGTGGGTGCTGATTGTCAACCTTTATCTATTGTCACCGATAGAGAGTTGGCATTAATGAATGTAGTTCGATTCATTTTTCTTAGAAGTGCGATCTTGTCATATGTTTGGCACATTGAGGAGAATATTGTGGTAAAATGTAAATTTTAGTTTGAAGAAGAAACGGAGTGAAGCGAAAAACCATTGGTTCTGAACTCTAAGAGTGAAGCGAAATATGATAAAAATAATCGGTAATTTGAAGATCGTTATAAGGAAAAACCATTGGTTCTTAATTATATTAAATAGTCATGGCTTCTTTTTAAAAAGCTTTTTGTGCCTACTTGGAATGATTTGCACATGCATTTTGGAAATCATGTTACTTCAAGAGCTGAAGGGGTGCATTCAACTTTGAAAGCATTTTTACAAGTTTCAATGAGGGATTTAGGATGCGTTTGGAAATACTTTGGGGAAGTCTTTGGGAAAATGCAAAGGACTTTAGGTGAAAGGGTTTTTTTAAAATGTAAATAGTATTTGGTAAAGAGTATTTTAAAAACACAATGGAAGTAACTTTGACTTAAATGCCGTTTGGAAAAAACACTACACTTTGTAAAGGACTTTTGTTAGTTTTTTTTAATAAAATTCTCGAACTATTTGCCAGTGGAACTTAGTCGCTGGCCAAGCTTGGGGTCTTGCGACCTCAGACTTAGGCGACATTACCGTCGCTTGGGTTCCCACGACCTAGGCCTTGCTTGAGGTTGGTTGACCTAGGGCAAGGCTAGCCGATGCCATATTGAATTGCCGGAAGCCAAATCTAGCACTGTTGGTGGCTTGAACTCTTGTTTGTGGCGTTGCGTGAGGTGGGGACATTTTTGGAATTATGAAAGTTGAACGAGGGCAAAATTGGAAGATAAAAAAATTTATTTGCATTTTGAAGATGTTCAAAACTCAAAGAATCTTGGACCTACCTTGGGCATAAGGCCTTCAGAGGCCTTTGGAAATGCAATTGCATCTTTTCAAAGCTCTCCACAAAATTTGCCAAATGGTATTTGCATTTGCCTACCGACCATTGGCAAAGCAATTTCCAAACACACCCTTAGTCAAGGTGAAAAAGAAAATATGCCTTGCAGTCAAGAATCAATTTCAAGAAATCAAAACCAAATTGTCAAGTGAAAAGATTGGTGTTCCTCGTTAGGCTCACATTCCTCTTTTCAGGAACTTGATTAATTGTGTTCAAGTATTTGCTTTAAACAAATTCTTTAATCAATATGAGATTGCCAAAAGTAGGGCTGAGCTACCTGCTTATACTAGGCCTTTTCTGCAACCCATCGGCCTTCCATGTGTACATGTGATCAGATTTAGGTATTTCAATGGGTTATCTCTAGATATAATTAATCCACAAGGGAGGCTTGATATAAGGTCCTTTCTTGATTGCCATATTACTCAAAATAATGAATTAGATTCATTTCTGCAACTACTTCGTGAGTTGGAAAGGAGGTATCGAGAGTGGCCAATTTTAAAAGAGGAAGTTGTTCGAGATTTAATTGAACAATTTGTACGAGCAAGTGGTCCTTTCTTGTATGAGCCCTTAACTACATCTCATAAAGGTTGTCATTCCAATTCTAAAATTAAAGGAGAAGCAACTTCTATACGTTGTGATCTTTTGGCATTTGAGATTGTTGAAAAGGGGAAGAGATTTGGTACTTGTAAGGGTTATGGGTCGCATGTTAATCAAAAGGCAAAGATCCTAGATCAATACATTCAAGGACCATTGGAATTCATGGTGGTGAAATATAATAGGCATAGAGGACAATTCGATCAGAAAGAACTTTTTTAAGGTGGAGCTTCTTGTCCTATAACATTGAAAGATGTTCATTTGTTTTTAAATATATAACGACTCTCTTATTAATATTATTGCATTTTTTTTTGTCTGAGTTAGGTAAATTTTTTTTTCTAGAGAGTAGCCTTTTTGAGGAGAGCCAAGCAACTAAGTGGAGAGTATTTTTTGTTATGTTGCATATGCAACTTGTTATTATTGTAGTACATTTGTACTTTAAAGATACCTTCCTTAGATTTAATGGTTTTCCATGGAAATTCTGGTGCATATAGAATTGACAAAAAAATATGTATTTATAAATGGTATGAATGGGTTGTCTTATAATGCAATTACAAGCGCCATCATTCTCTAGTCAACACCTAATCATTCAGTGTAATCAAGGCAAATATAATAGTACGTAGTATAATGTCTATGGAGTATTTTCTTTTGAATTGCATGATAATAACGGACGTTTAGAATTTTTTATGTAGTTGATTTTGTCAAATTTTATTTTATTTTTTGAAAATATCCATTAAAAAATTGTGCAATGATAGCATGAGAAATACATAAAAATTGGACTATTACCTTCACCGAGTAAAACTATCCATCACTGTCTCACGTTGCCGTGAGATAGAGGTTCCATCTCCATCTCTGCTGCGCAAGCCCCACGGCAACCGTTCCGGGCATGTTGTCCGTGGTTCGATGTATATTTTGGTTTATACCTTTTCATTGGGACTAGAAATCTCTAAATGTCAATCTCGTTTGAAAGAAAAATACGTAGATTTCGAGCTCATTAAATATAGTTCTAATCTCATAGGCTCGAGCTTAACTTGACTAGTTGATCTAATGGGATTTGTTTGCATTGAGTTTTGTGGGGAACGAAAATTGAATCGTCCGCCTAATACACATGCACTACGCTATTAGATCACTATGCCAATTCCTTGGGATGTATGTTCTCGTTTCTATCTTGATTAGATTAATTGATATTTTGTTGCATTTTTATTATACTTTTTGAGATTTAAATAGGGACAAATCTATCTCTTCTAATTCCCCCATGCTTTTTGTAGGTTGTGCTCGATATTTTTAGATGGGGTGAATATTAAGGTATGTTTGTCTCAAGTAAAGCTATATTTAGGAAAATACTTTTAAAGTTTTCATGTGTTTGGACACGAAAAAATTAAAGATATGTAAAATTGTCCGTTAAGCGAAACTCCAGGTTAAAATCTAAATCAGTGAATTTTCCTTCCGCTAAAAAGGAAATCATTTATGTGAGGATACATTCACCACTATCATGCTACCAATGCATTGCAATTGCATAAGTAGCCCTCCCTCTCTCTCTCGAGAAAATATTAAATGACATTAAAGTGCCACGTCAATCGCTGACGTGTCGCATATTTATCCAGTTAAATCTATTTATAGATTGACACTTGATAAATTATTATAATTAAATAAATGGCTCAACAGAAGATGACCACCAAGCCGTAAATGCAACTCAGCTTTTTGAAAAAAATTCAAATGGCTGCCCAAACCCAAAGCAACTCTCACCTCTTTCAACCCATCTTTTCTTTTCTGACCAAAAGAGAACACACCAAAAAATTCTAACGCCCGCCCTAACTTTGCTCCTCGCTGGAACCCTCCCTTCCCCAGTTCCATCTGCATCCTCTCACTCTCACCTCTCCATTCCTCTCCTCAACGCCTCGCCCTTGCCAAGACCTGGACCTGGCACCTGCCCCAAGACATTCGGGTCAGGCTACTCGCCCCTGAACGACCCGTCGTCCAACTAGAGCAACCCGCGTCCCAAGGAGATGATCCTCCTCGACGGCTGCGACCGGCTCATCATCATAGAGTTCCCCACCGACCCAAGCCCTCTGAGGAAAAATGATCAACGCCCTAGTTTCTACTTCTCGGAAGGCACAAGACTAGAAGAACCAATTTCGCTGTTATCTTTTTCTTTTTGCTTTTGATTTCTAGTCCTAGTTCAAGCTGAGTGTGTTTGATTTATTTGTTTATTTGTTTCTCGGTGGTGATTTAGATGTGTTAGTGGTTTCAGTAAGGAGGCGAACAAGATTTACTCGGCTTGCATAACTACTTATACTAAATCCGGGTGCTTGATCTCGGCGGAGCTCTCGTATAAAGTTAAAAGTGATTCATATACTGGATTTAGGCTTGCAGGTCATCTTTTGCATAACATTTTATTTAATTATAAAATCTCGCCACATGTCAATCCATGAATGGATCTAATTGTATAAATGGGCATAATTTCTTGTTTATTCTTTTGAAATCGTTTTACTGATCTTCACAACAACCACCATAGTTTTATTTATATTTTCTTTTACTTTTCTATTTTGACCTTCAATTGAAAACATATTCATACTTTAGTTAAACTTTTCAGATGTTTTTCTTTAATATATTGATTTCATTATGAACATGTGAATATGACTGATTTGGACATATCCATAAAAGTGTTTGTTTTTACTTTGTAAATTTTTAACTGGCTATCTTAATCGTGAATAAACAATAAAAAACATTTTTTGGTACTAGGTTTTTTAGCAGAACCAGATACAAAAAAAATATTTCATTTTTATAGGAAAACAATTTACCAGGAAAAAACTTTACAATAATAATAAATCTTCAGCGAAACAAACAGATCCTTAAACTCTATGAAGTTTTGAATAACTATAGACATACACAAATATATAAGACTGATGTTTAGTTTAGGAGTAAATGACACCTATTTTCTATAAGGTCATGAGTTTGGTTCACATGGTGGGAGCCCTTAAGAATGGCTTGTTGGCTGCTAGCGTCTGATTGTGCTGTCGTGATGAACTCTCCGGCCTCGAACCTTTGGCTGGTAGCTGGTACGAAGATGGCTAATTGAATATTCTATAGTGGGTGTGGATGGTCATACCTACGGAGGGTCGCTAAGCTGGTCGCTCCTTGCTATCTTTTAACATACGAAAAAATAATGAAGAGAATGCGTAACAAAAGACAAGAAGGGTTAATCACATTAATAGTTGCTGTAGTTTTAGGAAAGCGGCTTTTGAATCTTAAACTTTATTTTATTTTTGTCCTAGTCTTTATACTATTCTCAGGCGATAATTTAAGTCCGTTTGTCAAGTTGATAAACGAATTTGGCTGATTATGCTCCTGCCATTCAAGTGTCGCTCACTAATTACCATTCCCTATATTTTGTTGCATCACAAAACCAATCTCTCGTTATTCTTCTATCAAAGTCAGAGGACAAATTGTCCAAACATCCTTTGTACTGCAACAAAATATAGGGAATTTACTTACTGCAAATTTACTGTTCCTGCATTTTATTTCTAGAACTTGCAATTTATCTATTTAATCAACGAAGAACCCATTTCGCAAAAACTCCAAAATCGAATTTTTGATGAAAGATTCTTACACTTTATGGGTGAAATCGTATTCAGGTGCGCACCCGTTCGTAGACCCGTTGCACTCAAAAGTTTTTTTTTCAGAATCGCCTTGCTCTAATACCCAAGTGAGAAAATAAGAAGAATGATGGAACGATTAGATAGGTTAAATTCGATATTAGAACCATGGCTGCTTTCATCAAATTCAAAGTATGTGGATTCACTAAATATATATCCAAAGTTTAAGGGGATGTTTGAAGAATCCACTGAGAATTTAAGTACTCTCATCTCATTTCCTTCCGACATCCAACGAATGTTTCAAAACAAGACCATGCGACTGACGTTCGATACCAATTTCAAGTCACGCTCGTTAAGACTGAGAGTGACGTTCTGCACGTTTGCAAAGCCTGAAAACTAAGGACAAGCAGAGGAAGAGGATGAAATGAGAGACTCTTTAATCACATTTCTTTGGTTTCTGGCTCTCACAATGCCAAGGACAAGCAATTTCCACATTTCACGCACCATCCGTCTGCGACGCAAGTGTCCGACCAATCAATCCCCATCTCTAACTATTTAGGCCGAGATCGCCTGTTATAAGTAATCCGGAGCACTTTATGCAGTAGATTGTCGCACACTGGGAGTTCCCTATTATGCATGAGCCATTGCGCATGTGCCCATCATGATTTTCAGAGTCATATATTTCTATTCTTCAAGCAAAGAAAAGGAAACTCCTTTAGTTACCCCACCTTCCCTAGGTAATATGTTTCTCTGGGTTCATCATATTCTTGCCCAGCTCCGATGTGTTCAATCACTTTTCTCTGTAAAGTGAATTTGCACTCAAGAGGAATTACACAAGTAGTCAACAGTATGATAAAAAGCAAACATATATGCCATATATGGTGGTCCTTCATACGAATTAAGAGCTTGAAATTGGGATGCACTTTCCTGACAGTTCATGTGCCTCCGTTGCCTTTGGCGTTAGGACATTAATGAGTCATTCACAGATGATCGCGGGAACGTAGTGATTTAATTTAAGACAATATATATGAGGGAAATAGGACACATACGAGATAGAGACATCTCACTGGGATAGTATTTTGAAACTAAAGCTCTTGTTGAGCCATGCCTTCCAACTCCCGCTTCTCTTGCGCGATATCATCTCGGCTCTGGCTTCTGTCATCTGTGGCTGAATCTGCTTCTTGCACAGCACGAAGTTCCTTCCTTCCCGAGATCCTATGGCTTCCGATGGGTTCAAGGCTGACAATTGAAAAATTGCAGGAGTTAGTCGAGATTCACAAAAGAAACAAAAAGTTTCATCATATCTTTGTTTGATGCTGAATCTGGATATCTTATCAGTCAAGGACACCACTATGAACACGAATACATACCAAGCGAAGCACAACATAATGATAGGAAAAAACAAGGACCGATACACGTAAATAAGTTAGGTTGCCTCCGATAAGATGGAGACTAGTCCAGAATTTCTGTTCTTGAGATCAGAGGCAGTGAGATTGAGAGAACCCAATTAAACCTTCACATATATTCTCCTCAAATTGTTAACAATGGTGATCCAAAAAATACACGAAAATGTATCTGCGTAATGCACATATGAGAACATTTTGAGATTGTAAACAGTAGCATTGATCAGGACAATAACATCATCTACCATCTGAATCTGCTAGTTATATGAACATATTACCGTCAGAATCTGCAACAGCATGGAGAACAAAGTTGTTGAAGTCGGTGCCGAGAACCGGAAGACGGCCTTCACGGGCATAACTCTTCAAGGCAGTCTGAATCACCCCTGAGACCAGGTCATCCTTTTTCACCACAAACCTTATTGGTCCTGCACTTCCAAGGACATTGATAGTTACCAGAAACCTGTTCTTATTCGTGCTCTGATCATCATTACTATTCTTCTTATGCTTTTGCATCCATAGTGACTTCTCAGACAAAGCCCTCTTCATCTTTTCTTGCCTTATGTCCATGATTGTCGCACAAGATTATGGAATAACTGAAGAAAACAACACCGAGGTGGACCTCCTCTGAGGTGGGGTAGAAGAACTGGGAAGTTCACATAGATGGGTCAAGGCCAAGGCAGCGATAGTCCCAAACTTGTTTGCAGGAGCCAAAGGTGGAAGGAGAGGAGGAGGAGAGCGTGTGCGAGGCACGCACTTTCTCGTCAGGAGGAATAGAACAGAACAGGAAAAGTGCATGAAGGTATCGATGGTTCCCACGATTCAAGACTCTGCTAATGCGTATGGCCAAGTCTCTTCTTTCGCACGAAGGAAAGATGAAATGAATGCTATGCTCTTGGGACTCTTAAAGAGAAGTATTCGCACAAATAATGAAACCCGATGCGCCCATATTTATATGTTAGATTCAGAGAGAGAGAGAACGAGAGATTGATTCAAGCTCCATTTGGAACGTAATCTAGCAGTGGAAGTTTACTTCGCACATAGGATTAGGCCATATGTGTCTGATTCTGGGAGTAGCAGCCTGTCAAGTTTCCAATTTGCCTGTCATCTGTCACATATGTCATATTTTAAAGGGTTCAACGAAAGCTTCTTCTTTTGCATGCTTAGAGGGAGGATGTGTGGGTGGTCAGGGTTTGACGAGGATGAGGCTTCATGGTTATTTTCTAGGACAGGTGAATATCTTAGTGGTCCCAACAAGTCATCCGCTGCATGACGTCGTCTTCCATAAACTCCTCTTTTCACAAATGAAGGACAAGTACGTTTAGCTCACCATAAATGGATCGTATCTGACACCTCCCATTCAATATTGTTTTCCTGGGTGTTGAAAGTATTTTCCTCGGCAACTATTGACTTCTACTGCAATTGAAAAACGGCGTTGTGTCATCTCTTGCCTAATCAGAAGGTTGCCGATTCTGAAGGGTTGACCTGTCGCATCCCCCACCTTTCAACTAGGAATTTATCAAGTAGTGCCTGACCGAGTATCATTAACAAAGGCTTTGGTCAGTGAGAAGGCGTAAAATTCTCCGATCACGCGGAGAAAGAGACAGCAGCCCCTTGACTTTTCAACTCTGCCTTCCCAGGGTCATCACCTTTCAACTCTCTTCCTAAGTGGCAGATTTTGGAGAATGAAATCTGTAATTCTTGCTTGTTAGCTCATGTTGCAGAGTCAAGTAACTAAGTTTGTCACCCAGCCAAGAAAGAAAGAAAGTAGAGGGCCCGTTGGATATTTTAACAATTTTGAGATAATATTCACTTTGAATTTTTTTTATGAGAAAACGACTCCACTTTGGATCTTTATTTGAAATTTTCTCAAATAATTGTTTTGTAATGATTTTAATGGAAAGTGTGACTACAATAAATTTGTAATGGTTTCGTAACATTTGATTTGATTTATTTATTTATTAACCCTCTCATTTATTTGTCTATAAATAGAATCTTTAAATCACAATAAAAACCTACCAAAAACAAGAAACTCTATCGTTCCTTTTCATTTATTTGCTGGGTTTTACATATAATGATGTTGCTGTTCCCTCGACTACTGTACAAAGTACAGAGAAAGATCCGTTGTATTCTGGGAGGTTAGTCGCCAGAGCTTATCACACTGGATTTCGTATTTTGAGAGACGGAATTCTCTTAAGGATAATGCTTGCACGCTTTAAATATCTTATTTTCTCATCTATTTCAACAGATTTACAACAATTCTTATTTTTCATATTATCTAAAATTTCCAACAATCTTAAAGATAATCGCTTCATGGATTCCCAAACTAAAACTGTTGCCGCTATCATTGACGTTGTCACTGCTGCTACCACCACAGTTGATGCCTCTACCTTCTCCGCTCTTGTTATGCTGTCAATATTACCATGTATGTCCTTTAATTGAGCTTTGGTTTGTTCTGTTTTGTTGTTGTTGGGAAAACTCAATTTTCGATTGACATATTCGAAACGAATTCAATCAATACGGAAAACGTGCCTGAGACCCATCAACTTGTATCACCGATCGTACATGCATATCACACAACGAATATATCTGGTATTATCACAGAGTAAGTGCCACTTTGCGCTTGAGAGTTCTTCGATCGTCTTTCGTACTCGTTTGCGTTCCGAAGGAATAGAGAGAAAACGTTACGTTTGAATGAGTGTGTTCTTTTGCATATGGAAAAGCATGTTGGTTTTTCCAAATGGTGCCTATTATTTATAATGATAGACAAATAACTACCTTATGGGCTCTTGTGGTTCACGGGCCGGGTTTGGCCCATTTTGGGCGGTCCACTTATTATGTCTTTCATTGTATACCGAATTTGTATTTTTGCTAGTAGACCATGCTTTAATGATGCTGTGGATGTTTTTGTCTTGTTAATTGAAAGTACGAAAATGGATTGAATTTTAAGGACTTTGATGTGCTTGACCTTAATTCTTAATGTCGATATTCGATTTTGACCTATCTCTAGCGTTACTCCTTGAGCTTAATGAACAAGTTCCACCCAATAGTGTCGTTAATGAGAGTAGAACTTGTCTATTGGCCTTGTTGGTTGTTAGTTGTTGGCTAAGCCAATGCGTGGATAAGTGTTCTCTTGGAATTTGTGTTTTCTATTTGGTCCCTATTAAATCTGCACATCTTGTCATGACAGTTCATTGCATTACGAGATGAAGTTGCCGCCCTATTTCATCATTCCTCTAGAGTGAGAGAGCGAAACGACTCTTTTGTCGAATGGTTGCTTATGTTCGCTAATCCACTTTCAATTTTGATTTGTGTGCAATATTAAAATGCATAGATTTAGACTCACGTGCCATGATGTTAATTAAGGAAGAAACAAGAAGCAACGTAGACTTTAATCAGGAGAGTTTGTCAAGGCTGGTTCTGGACATTTTGCTTTTCGGAGTAAATTGACTTTTCCCTCAAATGTGCTCCCGCTGCTTCCTCATCGACGGCCTGTGTTGTACTTTATCCATGCGATGACATTATACAGTGATATTACTCAGTCATGGAATTGTGGCTTCCACCTTTTACTATTTTTTTTTTTTTTGCGATTTTCGTCAACATCCTTAATCGAATATTATCTCTAATCTGTGTACACAAAAACTTTTGATAGTGAATCTATAATTATTAGCGTATATGTTGACGACAAGGTTATTTTTGGTACATGCATAATTATATGTTTGATCTGATGTCAATACACAACATATATCTTGTTATGACATGGTGAATGTTTGTACATGATATGGGCTCTAGCCATTAGCTATTCTGCTCTTCAAATTGATATTCCCATTGTTAGGGATGCCTCATTTACCGAGGCATGGCTAAAGGCTATTTGTTTCCCACTCTCTAGGATGCCTCGCTGTGATATAACTAACGCACTTAATATTCTGCTGTATTAGAAAGATATAGTGATGTTAACTGGATTTCATATTCAGATAAGACAAAATCCACTAATTAAGATGCGTTCAACTTTGTGGAGGTGTTGTAAATTGGAAATTAGCCAATAAAAATTTGTGAGGAAATGACAATCCTACTGAATCAAAAGTTGACTTAGTTGGAAGAAGATGATTTGATGACATAATTGTTACGGTCATTCCCAAGTCAATATTGTGGCCAAGTGAAAGAATGGGTGGTACACTCAGCTTTGGTAAATTAGGCTGAGTAGCTAAGAAAATTCTGAGCAGATATTCTTTCGTGAATGAAATCAACATATTCCGTATTTGTGCATTGTGATTGCAAAGTGGCAATAACCGTTGCAAAGAGTGAAGCTTTCATTGGTAAAAAGAGACACATTCCCAAGTCAATATTGTGGCCAAGTGAAAAAATGGGTGATAGACTCAGCTTTGGTAATATGGCCGAGTAGCTAAGAAAATTCTTAGCAGATATTCTTTTGTGAATGAAATCAACACATTCGGTGTTTGTGCATTGTGATTGCAAAATGGTAATAACCATTGCAAAGAGTGGAGCTTTCATTGGTAAAAAGAAACGCATTCAATTGAGACTTGATGTAGTATAGTAGCTACATAAAAATGGAATTATGTCTATCGATTATGTAAAGGCATAAGCGACTTTGGCTGATCCTTAGACTCTACATCGAGGGGAATGGGACAAGTCAGTTGAAAAAAAATCAACAGTAATGATAACCCAATCTATGTGATTGACGATCTAATGAATTAGGTTCATATGGGTAATAACAAGCCATTTGTTGATCTAGTGATGCACTACTAAAAATTTATTTCCCCCATAAGGTAAGAATAATGCTAGATTGCAATGGAAAAGAGGCTAAGCTGAGCTCTTAATGAATTCCATAATCATTATTGGTGGTGTATTAAATTGCAAAATACACTAATGGAATCATCTAAATAAATGTGGAGTGGGGCTACTCCTATGAAAATTCTGGCAAAATCTCTAGAGTACTTATGAATCAGCCGAGCACACACATGGTCTATTTGTGCAAAACCGTGTTGACCAACAAAGTTTGTGGGAATGTACTGTGAATGGTGAAAATTATAATTCACACAAGAAATTTTTGGTTCATAGAAGTTTCAAATTTCACTAGTGATTTTGTGAATTATATTTCATTCTTTCTAGATTTGGTTCAAAGCCTAAGAAGCACTAGTCATGATGTGTTACATTCAATTGAGTTTAATCTAGCATTTGTTTTTCTTTTCTTTTCTTTTCAAAAATTTTTGAAATACGTGGGGATTATTGGATATTGCAACTGTTTTGAATTATTCAAAACAATTGTTTTGTAATGATTTTAATGGAAAGTATGACCGCAATATTGTAATGTTTGATTTGATTTATTTCTTTATTAACTCTCTCATTTATTTTTCTAGGAGTAAGTGCATTTGAAGTCTTAAAACTTATCACGGAAGTGCAATGTAGTACTAAAACTTTTAAAAAGTGTAATGTAGTCCTAAAACATTTAAAAAGTGCAATAAAATTCTAAAACTTGTCACGAAAGTGCATTTTAGTCTTAAAACTTTCAAAAAGTGCAATCAAGTTTTAAAACTTATCCAATTGATCCAATCAAGTCCTTCCGTTGATTGCACTTTTTGATGAATTTAGGACTTGATTGCACTTTCGTGATAAATTTTAGCATTTGATTGCACTTTTTGAAAGTTTTATAACTTGATTGCACTTTTACGATAAATTTTAAAACTTTTAGTGCACTTACTCCATTTGTCTTATAGATAATTCTCAAATCACAATAAAAGTCTACAAAAAACAAGAAACTCTATCTCTCTTTTCTACTTATTTGTTGGGTTTTACATATAATGATGTTATTGTTCCCTCGATTATTCTGTGTGGAGTAAAGAGGAAGATCTGTTGTATCTTGGGAGAATAGTTGCCAGAGTCTATCGCACCGAGTTTCGTACTTCAAGGGACGGAATTATCTTTAATGACAGTGCTGCACGTCTCAGGCATTTATTCTATTTTTTAATTTATTTCAATAGATTTGCAACAATTCTTATTTTTCATAATTTCAACTCTCTTCCCAAGTTGCAGATTTTGGGGCATGAAATTTGTAATTCTTGTTTGTTAGCTCATGTTGCAGAGTCAAGGAACTAAGTTTGCCATCCAAGTAAAAATATTTGAGAGTCCTATCACACCCTTTGTGTCTGAGCTAGCAATCACCTGGAAATGAAAATTTTTATTAGATGAAAATTGCTACTTGAAATTGTTACCGAGTCAATCAAATGCAGATACCTTATGTACAATCCAAACAACTTGATGATGACAATGTTGATTTGTAATTTCAGTCCAATCGTTCTCCGGGATGAAACCTGTGTTACTTGCATTTCATTGCATAGGTCTTTGTTACGGGCTGGTAGTTCTTTGGTGGCGGAATAGCTTGTGCGGTGCCTAACAGGTCGATAAAACCCTAGGCCATCCTTTATTTTATAGTTGTTCTTAAGAATAGTGTGGTGAATAACATTCTTGTATCGGATCGTACCACGTCTAATTTAGCTCGGGTATCTAGTTCCTCAAGCGAGACACATAGAACACTTTATGCACAACAACTGATTTCAGCCTGCTATAGCCTCATCAAGAGAGCGGCATTAACTCCTGACCAATTTATGCACAGAAGGCCGACTTCACCTTTAAAGCTGCTTATTCTAACCTATAACTCTTAGCATAAATCACCTTGATGCTACTATTACGAATCGGTTGTATTATTCTTTTTGCATCACTCACTCTTCACCTCGACTCCACCAAGCTCCACTCACAAAGATATGAGAGTATAAGAGAATTATGGTCTGTGACATCTCTCTCTCTCTCTCTCTCTCTCTCTCTCTCTCTCTCTCTCTCTCCAACGTTTTATGCTCCAAACAAAATACAAGATGAAAATGTTAAGAAAATTGACGGCGTAGACAAGGGTAGAGTTTCCAAAAGAAGAAGATTTAGGTTCCTTTTGTTTCATGAAATACATTTTTCTCATTTTTCGACATTTGGATCACTTAAAAAAATAAGTCAATGGGAAACTAATGCTTAAATTCAAGAAAATGAATTCCTTTTCAAAAAATCGAAAATATTTTCTAAAATATAACTAAATATCAGCGCTTGGACTAGAACTTGTGCTTGGGCTCAGGAACCTTTCTCAGGCCTTGGGCAACCGGGTTGGGACTAGAGGTTAGGTCTAGGTCTACTAGGGTCCACAAGGGCAAGCTTGGATCCATCGAGGCATGACCGAAGACCTTGTGCCCATGCTTGGGACTGTAGTGCACGGGTTCTCGGCACCCAAGCTCGAGTCCATTGAGGCCAAGCCTGCGACTCCTGTGCTTGAGACCCTGGTGCACTGGCCTGGGTCCATCTAGGTGGTGTCGGGACCTCGGCCATTGCGCTTGAGTCTACTAAGGCCGGACCTAGGACATTGGTGCCAGTGCCCATGCCTTGTATGTTGGGCTTGGGTCCCCAATGCTCGTGCCTAGGATAGGTCTAGCGAGGCCAGGCCCCGAACCCTAGGTCCATTGAGACCCCTAAACCCTAGGTCCGCTGAGGCTGGCCCCAAATCCCAATCCCTAGCACTAAGACTCGAGTCATTGGGGCAGTGCTTGAGACCTCGACAACCTTGCTTGAGTCCATCGAGATTAGGCTTGGGTCTTGGTGTCTGTGCTAGGGTCCACTAAGGCTACGCTTGAGACCTCAGTGTCAGTGCTTATGACGCTAGGCCTCGGGTCCATCGAGGCTAGGCCTGGGACCTCGACATAGGCTCGGGACCTCGGCCTAAGCTCGAAATCCTAGCGCTTGGGACCGGATCCCTGGCACCCACACTTGAGACCACAGAGGCCAAGCTTGGGATCCTTATGCCCATGCTCAGAAAACATTTTCCTAAAATGTCACATTTTTTTTTAGTGTGAATGTAAATATTATAAATTAGATGAAATACAACGGCTTGGGGGCATCTCTTGGCATTACAAATAGTGCTAATAATTCAAAAGATGGAGGTAAGAAGTCTCCATATAATAGCTAATACAACATTTGTTTGGGAATGTCTAATTTTTTGGTAGAGCTTACTCTACCTCTGACAGTTTTACATACTTTAGCCAAAACAACATGGAAGTTAGTTGACTTGTTTTGAAATCGTCTATTGTTACGTTCTATCCTAATGCAATATATGGTTGCTAGAAAGAACAACCTGAGGAGTCTTGCTACCTAGTTTTTGCCCTTTGTTACCCTAATTATCCATTGAAGTTCTTCGTTCCATCCTCCTAAAGGGCGACTAATCCCATGTTGTGCTAGGATATAACGCCATATGCTGCTTGTCCACTCACACTAGAAGAACATATGTGTTTTGTCTTCAATACCAGTCTGTCGTGACCTCCTCGAACCGGCCACGCCGCCTAAGGGGTTTGGCTAATAATTACTAAGTTAAATCTAGCTCGAGCTCTCCCAAATCCATACCAATTCGCGATTTAAGTTTAAGTTGTTAACATACAAATCAATTTCATTTAGGAGTCGCCACTAATCAATTTTTGGTGGGTTAATTAGACACCCAAGTGAAGCACAGGAGAAATGTTTTACTTCTACGAACCAGAGATTCAATGGGTATGGGGACTTGATTATACTAATTGACAAATTAATGCCCTTTTGGTACCTAGCCTTGTTCAATTACCGCCTAACGTGTTCTCACTAACTGGGAGTCTTAAAATTCCATCCCTAATCAAGCTAAGGGAAGCAACCGTTAATACTTGAACCTAACATGTATGGTCAATCATGTTCGAGGTTAAATTAAACACAGAATTTAAAGTGCATGAACCAAATAACGTGCGATCAAACATAATTCTTATCACATAATAGGGCAAAAAAACCAATTCCAAAGTCCAAATAAATTTTTTTGATTTTTTGAAAATTTTTTTATTTTTATTTTTTTCGAAAAATTTTAAAATATATTTTTTAATATTAAAATAATAATATAATATAAAAATAATATAAAAAAGGACCCGGGTCGAATCTCCACATCTGACCCGGATCAAGACTATCTCGGGCGCGCCAGCCCGGATTCACAACCGAACCGGGCTCATTTATTGAGCCCGATTCAGCAAAATTTTTTTAAAAAGGGAAAAGGCTCAGCCCGAAATTCTTTTTAAAAGAAAAACAAAAGCCCAGAGCCTAATCAAGAAAATAAAACCCTAAAATCCTAAATAGGCCGGTCCACTACCTATTCTAGCCCATTTAAAAAAAACCATAGAATCAAACCCTACCCGGTTTCGACCTGCTCACTCGACTCGGTTTGCTGCTGCCAATTCGAATCACCAGAAACCCTAGCCTCCACAACCCGTGCGTCCGACCCGACTCGCCAAGCAACCCAGGACACCCTTTTTATATTTCTTTTTATATTTTTTTCTCTTTATTCCCCTTTCTGGACGTTTTCTTTTTTGACTTTTCTTCCCTTTTTTCTCTTCTGCTCAGGACTTCTTCCCGAGAGCTTCCCTCGTGCCTGCCTTCTTCTACCTTCATCGAGAGCACGCTGTGGGCTCCTTGCCAGCATTCCGACCAACTCTCATCACCGTCAGTCCTCGCCACCCGCCGTCGACGACTATCCCTCGTCGGTTGTCACGCCATCGCCGACAATCACTACCCCAACTAACATCGAGTGATTTCAGCGACACTATCGTCACTGAAGGGACATACTAAATCAAAAACAATTTCAGCAAAACAAACAGCCAAAACATACATATTCACGCTAAAGATGAAGAGGAATCTGCTAGCTAAGGCGGTCTTGAGTTGCAGGCTTCGTCAATGCGGAAAATATCTCTGGTGGGGGATATGTATGTGGGGCCAACTTGAGTAATGCTCAAACAATGGCGTAAAAACATAAGAAAAAACACCAAGTAAGTCATGAAATGTTGATTCAAGCATGAATAACTCATGAAACGTAGACAACAATAACAGGTTTTGGTGAAAAAGGTCTCAGCATCCACTTGGACATTTTATCAAACATGTTGTAGGCGAGTTCAGATGTGAGTTTTAGGATGAGGTTTCAAGGCGGTTTTTAGCTTAAAGATGATGTTCGAAGATTCGCACAGCAATATTTTGCAACAAAGAGATCTCGGTTTGCATGAAACGACCAAAAAGAGCAAGGTTATATTCGGGGTTCTAAGCTCAAAAGGGTTCATTGGGGCATTTCGACGAACAGATGGGACGCGCCTCACACTAACGGTTTCTAAGTTGATTTCAGTGGGATTCGAAAGTTTCTTGATAAAAACTGTTTGGGAGCACTCATTGGAGATGAAAAAAGACATTTTCCTCCTTTTGTGGTGCCGGGCGACCACCAAATAGGCTCGGTGTGCCCGACACTCGAGAGGTAGGGGAGGAGGAAGCCAAAATAGGGGAAGTCGAAATCCTACCTGTTTGAGGTTGGCCGGTAGCAAAGCAGCAATCGGGAGCTTGTCGGCGACACCTCGGGGTCTCCTTTAGGTGGATGGGGACCCTCTGTTCTCAGGTACTTTCCCTAAACTCTCTTGACCTCTTCCTTCTCCTCTCTCTTTTTCTTTCTCGGTTTGTCTCCTCTCTTTTTTTTTTTCGAACCCCTTCCTCTTCTCTTGCTCATCAAGCTTTATCCTCCCCGTTCTCTCTCCAGTCAAACTCTCTCTTGACCCCCCCTTTGCATGTGCAGACTGTCGTGTTTCCTTTTTCGTGTGTCCGTGGACTGAGACCAAAGAGAGAGAAAGAAAGGCCTCCCTCACAATCCATAGAAGAGCTCCCCCCTTTTTTTTCCTTCCATTTGCCTCTCTTCAGTGCGCATGTAGAGAGTGAGCTGTCTATGGGGAAAAACTCCTCTTTTGTCTTTTTACTTTTTTGCTTATTTTGTGAAAGTGTGGGTGGAGTTCAGAGAGGGAGAGATGAGAGATCCCTTCGTATCAACCTAGGGAAAAGCCCTCCTTTTGTCTTTTACTTTACTTTTTTTTTTGTCTTTTTTTTAAAACTTTTTTACAATGATTTTTTTTCTTTTTTTTTAAAACTTTTTTATAATGATTTTTTTAATAAAATAAAAAGGAAAATATGTTATACTAAATTCTATTAATGCAAATGCGCCTACTATCTATATGCCATGTAATTTAATAAAAATATTTTTATTTATGGGTTAAAAATAAACCCCTAATTTTCTATTCACTTAAACCTTAAATGATTAGGCAAAATTTAAGTGTCAATACTATAGAAATTACATCGGATATCAACTGAAGGCATCCATTGTGCGACGATCCTTGATGTATGTAGTCTATCTTTGCAAACTAGCCTGCCAATAAAATTGTGTTTGCTAATGCCACTGGTCCAAATAAGGTTATACCACTCTACAGTTGGTCCCACATGTTTGAGTTTATCATATGTATCTTGGCAAGAGTACCTTGAGCTCGGGATAATCAACATTATAACGGGTCGCAGTTTAAGAAGACATCTCAAGCTCCAAGCCATATTGCCCTTAATGTCGAGCTACATAATTGGGGTGCCTTTGCATTTGGTGTTGTGAACCCAAATACTCCAAAGGGGAGATGATAGATGATTGATGAGGTTCCATAGCATGCGGCCTAGCAATACTTTGATCCAAATGTTTAGATTAGACAATCCTAATCCTCATTCCCTTTTAAGTGAGCAAACTACTTGCCATGCAACCTTGTGCGAGACATGATTTGCTGTATTACTAGCCCATAAGAATTGTTTAATTCTCTTCTCAATCTCGTATAGTGTGCTTTGGAAGTAGGAAAATTTGCATCCAGTAAGTGCAGATGGAGATGAGGACTGATTTAGCTAATTGTAGACGCCTTGCATAACTGATATGCTTCATGCCTCAACTTTTAATTTTCTGCAAAACAAACAGAACTTTAACACAACTTACATATTGAGGTCCACTAGAAGTTTGAAAATGTTGCGATCCTTTATAAACAGATGAAAGGCAGGATCCTATAGAAAACTACATAGAGTGACACTGGTCAAAAACACCATATAGCTCTCTTATGCTTTTGTTTTTTTGGGAAAATGACATGACAATTACAAGTGTCATAACTTTCATATAGAGTGCCATAATTTTTTTTTTTCGATCATTTGGGTGCCATAACTTATGTACAATGCTTATTTGAGTATCACAACTTTTTTTCCAATTGCAAGTGTCATATTTTTTAATCGATCACTTAAGTGTCGTAATTTTTTAAAAATGTTTACCACAAATGCTATGACATATTGAATTTTCAGCACTTGGGTGAACATTCTTAAAGGCTATGGTCCTCAACTGAACGTATTTTAGAAGTCATGGCACTCAAGTAGTCGAAAAAAAAGGTTATGGTACTTAAGTGAATGTATCTTTTTATATAACGTTCATTTGAGTACCATAACCTTTTTTTATTTAATGTTCACTTGAGTACCATTTAACCTTCTTCTTTTCATTGGTCACGAGGTGCAGCTCCAGTTCACATTTCACACTCTAAAGGCTATTTTGCAAGTCTCAAGGATAGCAGAAGACCCGATGCTGATGTTAATGAAGTGCTAAGCTCAGCTGTTCCGTGTTTCAAAATGCCTGAAATTGCACTCCCAAGCTATTCAACCATTAGCAAGTAATTTTTGGTTGGCGCCTTGCCGACGGTTGGAAATTCTGGAGATATCGGCCATTCCCCATCCCCCAAGAACTTGATCTCATGCCTCCATCATGGAATTGGAGATGATCAATTCGGTAGATTAACCAGTAACATTGAAAGAATGCATTAAATGGGATATGGGATACCTTCCAGGTCGAAGCATCAAGGTTGTCGAAAACTTTGCGAGGGAACCAATCTATTCTGTAGACAAGTGCTCTATTTGATTCCAACCCTCAACTGTGCCCATCACTTGCACACTCTTAACACATGACAAAATTGTCTTCGTGAAACCCTTTTTTGTCTTTCGGTTTTGTCTTTTTAACATTGTTATTTGTTTACGTTAAGGGTGGCGGAGGTGGGTTATTTTTACTTACATTGGTAACTTGAAATAACACAACTATTCAGCTTGAACGGTAACCACGGTCAATTAAACTGGATCAACAGCTTCTGAACAATTGTATGCTTGTGCCTGTTGCAATGCTCAACAGCTTCTGAACATTTGATGAAAATAAAACCCTTTTTTCCAAGACAAATAAGAAGTATCCTGCTTTGGATTTTCATGAAATGTTACACTTGTTATTTGCCTTGGAAAAAAGAGTGTTGCTTGCATACATATACGCATAGACGCTCCTTTGAGATGCTTTGCCTGTTGTTTGCCTGGGAAATTAAATATTTGTTCTTTTGCTTGATTAGAACAGCTACTCGGGTACGGTTCAATATTTATATTAATTGATTTAGAACCTGGATTTAAACATTTGCAATTGATCTATTGTTGCTTTTGTTCAACGGGCAATTGGTCTTTTGAAACTCCATATTTTTGAAGTGTTTCCTTTTGTTAACCTTACTTTCAATTGATGCAGAGTTAGGTCGAGTTTCCAGTCTAAGGTTCACTAGAATTCCCTCTGTGAAATATGAGGCGTGTTTTCCTTTTGGCTACTTAAATCCTTTGGCAGGGAATCTACGGTTGTATTGCCTACATAACTTTTCCATTTTCTGTAGATGCTCCAGTTTATAGTAACCGAAAAAGAAACACTGGTTGTTTTAGTTTTGGAAGAAGCAGGTCGCTCAGGATGTTGTAACCTGCAGGAAAATAGGAACCAAATTTATACAGCCCATACACCTTACATGTTTTTTCTTGTTTTGTATTTTCTACCAAATGCCCTTTCTCTTAATTTTTTTTAATCTGACCCTTTCTCTAATAATTGCTACTCAAGGCACTTTTTAATTACAATACACCAAACGGTCTTTGCTTTTTATTAAAACACTTTAGGCTAAAGTTTTTTACATTTCCCCAAAGATTTTCCCACAAGCCGAACCAAACGTACTCATAAAAAGTCAGGGAATGGTAAAGCTAGTTCAAGGCTGCCTTGAGTTAAAAGACCTTTTAAAGATCACTTGGAAATGTTAGCATATTCCGAACGGGCTTCCCAAAATAATCGCCAAACACATTTGCATTTGCCAAGGGCCTTTAGAGATCCAAAGGGCTTTGCAATTCGCAAAGGAGGCCTAAGTGTCTTCGTCAGACTTCCGTTGATCATCGAATTTTGCACATTTAGCACCTGCGATTCACATGTGGCACAGATGTTGACGACAAATTGTCCAAACACCCTTCGTACTTTGGTGTTTTTACCTGGTGACCTCCTGTCCTTCCAATTTGGTGAAAATAGCTCATGGACTTTTAATATTCCACCAAGAGCCCCTTCCAATCATTTTGAAATGTGTTCATCACGGGAAAATTCAGATACGACATTTCATAGCCACCATGACTTTTAAGTTGGGAAAATTTCAATTTTCCAAAATGCCACCAGATGGAAAATGCTGCTTTGGATTTTCCTAATAATGAACCCACCTGAAAATGACTAAAATTGGGTATCGGTTGATTTGTAAAAGTGCACCTAGAAAATGAGAAGAATGATGGAACGCTTGAATTGCTTAACTTCGATATTATAACCATTTCCTATTTATAGGCCTCAAACCAAATCGGAGAAAATCCCGTCTAATATACAATATCACGAATTTAAACCCAAATCCCAAGCTACGTACATGATGTGTAAATGTGCTAGATATATAATTGATTTGTAGAAAGGATAAGAACATTAAAAGTGCCAAAAGTTTCGTATATTGCTTACTTTGGTGCCAAAACTTTTTGTTTGATCACTTTAGTGCCATTTTAAATAAAAAACAATCACTTAAGTGTCAACTTCGATTTGGGTTGCTGGAAATTCAATGTGACGATATTAATTTTTTTGACTGACGTGGCTTGCTGGCATGCCCAATCAACATATATACCCATAAACAATATCATTTATATGTTTCGCTTGAAATATAAACTCTAAACCGGACAATCAAGCATTTTCCCAAATTCACCAAATATAAACCCTGATTCTCAAAAGGACTGACAGCAAAAGTGGATTCCAAATGTCGAAGGAGAACCTCAAAATTGTCGAACAAGGAAGGAAGATCCAAGACCATTTTTAATCTTAATTCCTCTTGATCACCTTCAATCCACAGTCCACCATCTCCAATCACCGTTAGCCATAGTCAAATCTTTATCGCCGGCCACCTCAAGCTCATTACAGCCAAAATAGAGCACAACAAAGGATATAAACGGATGTCACGAAGGAATCCTCTCTCGAGGGTTTTTGAAGTTTGATCGTCGTTGGTCCTTCTCCATCGCTCTCCGAACGTTGTTGCCACCTTCGATTGACGCCGTCCATTGCTTCCAAGTCTCGCCGGCCGTGCCCCTCTTCTCCCGTATTTTTCTGATTTGTGAGTGTTTGAAGTGCCTTGCGCTTGCTTGATCCTTCCTAGCTGGCCGATCACCAGTGCTTGATGTTTTGCTTCAAACCACATCATCTTTCTAACCTAAGATACTCAAGAACAAGGTTACCCTTCAAGATTGCATTTATCACCTGTTCAGCTTTGAGTTGTTAGGATTAGTCACATAAACACAATGAAATAGAGAGAACAGGCAAGTAAGACAAATTGAAACACGAGATTTTATCCTGATTCACCCTTAAACGAGGGCTACATTCAATAAAGTATTTCACTATAATTAGCATATTCGCCTCTATGTTACAATTCTTAATTAGCAGGACTCTCTTACCTTCCTATCAATGGGAAGTATGAACCATACCCCAACACGAGTTACATATGGAAATGGATTGTGTTTACTTCAAGCAACAGTCCTACTAAATGAGAAGCAACAAAGCCTTAAATGTAGGTTCACCAACTAAGAACATCCATAGCAGAGCATCGGTACCGTGAAATGATTGACAATCTAACACGACCTCGTACCCACATTGACAGAAAGCTCTCAGGACAGCAAAATGCAGCCACAAACTGAGATTAGGCATCCAATAGTTAAGAAAATCAATGACGATGTAGAACTTCCTCACCTTAGGCGAGGTGTAGAGGATCAAGAGAGATATATATACCTTTTCATGAGGGATAAGCATCATGGCTTGAATGAGAGAGAAAGAGAGAGTGAGTGAGCAAGCGAGAGAGAACTTTTGAGAAAGAGAGATTAAATTGCTTTAGTGCAGCGTCGTTTTGTGATTGAAGGCCACCTCATCGTCCACTGGACTATCTTGTTTTATGCAAAAGCCACCTAGGTGTTAACATTTAATTAAAATGTATGATGTATCGGTAATGTCCAAAACATCTGAAGCTCAAGTTGGTACTGGTAGTGCAGATTCACTTGAGTTTGGAAACAGTTTCAAAGAATCACCCAAATTAGCAAAACTTTCAGGTAGACAATTGCCAGGAATCCATTCAAAAGCAGTGCTTTGAACTCTAGTTGTTTGTGTAGACGATCTTAGTATGTACTAGCACCATTGGAAAAGCAAGCATAGTCCAAATGATCTTTCCGGTAGACGGTGCGTACGTGTGATAACTAACACTGCTTGAAAACTGGCCCCCTTGAACTTTGCTTTCGAGTTGACCATGCTAAAAGACGACTTCATCGTTCGAAAGCGAGTGGTCGGATTAGCCTTGAAATAGACGGTTTGAAATTATCAGGCAGTGTTTGAAAAGCACGCAGCGAAGGCCATCTTGTGACCACAGAAGCAGAAGCTTGATAAGGACCCACCATTATAGGCCATCTTGAAAAGCACGCATCATGTGAACTGGTGCATTGAGATGGCTAGGGTGAAACTTGGAAAACAAGAAGGACGATGGAACGATTCAATTGCTTAACTTCGATATTACAACCAAAACCTATTTATAGGCCTCAAATCCAAAAGAGAAAATCTGGTCTACTATGCGATATCACTAATCTAAACACAAATCTGACCACGTAGAAGATACACATCTCATCGGATAAATAACCAAAGTAAAAGAGAGGGGGGGGGGGAGCTGGGGGGAGAAGGGGGGTGTTTGAATAATTCACCCAAATTTGAAGTACTTTCATCTTGCCTCCGTTTGAAATCCAAAAAATCTTTCAAAGCAAGATCCTGCGATTGACGTGACGTTCGATACCGATCCCAAGTCCCGCTCGTTAAGACGGAGAGTGACGTCTGGTAACTCTACACTGAATTTACTTAGAGCACGAATAGCATCACTAAGCTACTGTACGATGTTGCCAAGCCAAAAAACTAAGGAAAAGCAAAGGAAGAGGATGAAAGAGAGGCTTTTAATCACATTTCTTTGGTTTCTGGCTCTCCCAATGACAAAGACAAGCTACTTCCGCTATTTGCACACGATCCATCAAGTGTCCGACCGACCAATCCACATCTCTAACTTTTTAGACCGAGATTGCCCGTTATAATTAATCCTGAGCGCTTTATGCAGTAGATTCTTGCACACCGGGACTTCCCTAATTCACATAGAGCCATTGCGCGTATGCCGCCATGATTTCCGCAAAGTCATACATTCCTATTCTTCAAGCAAAGAAAAGGATACTACTTAGTTTCCCCACCTTCCCCAGGTAACATATTTCCCTGTCTTCCGACATGTTCTTGCCCAAATCTTATGTATTCAATCATATCTTTCTGGAAAGCGAACTTGCACTTGGAAAAGGAATCATACGAGTCAACAGCACAATGATGAAAAGGCAACATACATGGCATATATGGTGTCCACATCAATCACAAGCTTGAAAGTGAGATGCGCTTTCCTAACAGTTCATGTCCCTCCGCCACCGATGACATTAGGACATTAGTGATTTATTTGTTGATGATTGCGGGAACATTTGATTTAAGTTTAAGACGATATGTACGAGGGGCTGAGGAAATACAAGACAGAGCCATCTCAATGGGATAGTATTTTGAAACTAAAGCTCTTATTGAGCCATGCCTTCCAACTCCCGCTTCCCTTGCGCGAAATCATCTCGGATCTGACTTCCGTCATCTGTGGCTGAAGCTGCTTCTTGCACAGCACGAAATTCCTTCCTCCCTGAGATCCTATGGCTTCCGATGGGTTCAAGGCAGACCCTAGAAAAATCATAAGAGTCATTCGAGATTCACAATAATGTCCCAAGAAACAGTAAGACTCATCGTATCTTTGTTTTGATGCTGGATCTGGATGTCTTATCAGCCACTGACACAACAATGGATGCGAATGCTTACCAAGCGAAGCACATCATGCTGATAGGTAAAAAGAAAGACCCATGCACATAAATATATTTGATTGCCTCTGATCAGATGGAGGCCAGTCCAGAATTTCGGTTCTCATATTTAGAGGCAGTGATATTGAGGAAACCGAATCAAGCCTTAACATATATTCTCTTAAAATTGTATTGACAATAAAAAAACTACACATGATATATCTGGATAAATTGAAAACAGTGGCATATCAGGACAATTAAATCTACCACCTGAATCTGCGGCATAAATGAATATATTACCATCTGAATCTGCAGCACCATGGAGAACAAAGTTGTTGACATCGGTGCCAAGAAGCGGAAGACGGCCTCCACGGGCATAAGTCTTCAAGGCAGTCTGAATCACCGCTGAGACCAGATCATCCTCCTTCACCACAAACCTTATTGGTCCTGCACTTCCAAGGACATTGACAGTTACCAGAAACCTGTTCTTATTTGTGCTCTGATCATCACTACTAGTCTTCTTCTTATGCCTTTGCATCTGCAGTGACTTCTCAGACATATTCCTCTTCATCTTTTCTTGCCTTTTATCCATGGATGTCTCACAGGATTATGCAATAACCGAAGAAAACAGCACAGACTTGGACTTCTTCCGCCGGTGGGGGAAGAAATATCGGAAGTTCACATAGATGGGTCGAGGCCAAGGCAGCGATAGTCCCAAACTTGTTTGCAGGAGCCAAAGGTGGAATGAGAGGAGGAGGAGGAGGGCGTGTGCGAGGCACGCCCTATCTCGTTCTGGAGGAATAGAATGGAACAGGAAAAACGCATGTAGGTATCGATGGTTCCCACCATGCGTATGGCCAAGTCTCTTCTTTCACAGGAAGAAAGGTGAAATGAATGCTGTGCTCGAGGGCCTGTTAGAGAGAAGCATTCGCACAAACAACGATACCCATTTCGCCCATATTTATATACTAGATTCACAGAGAGAGAGAGAGAGAGAGAGAGAGAGAGAGAGAGAGATTGACTAGCTCCATTTGAGATATAATATTAGCAGTGGAAGTTTACTTCGCACATAGGATTGGGCCACATGTGTCTGATCCTGGGAGTTAGTTGCAGCCTGTCAAGTTTACATTTTGCCCGTCATCTGTCACATTATTCATTTTTAAATGCTCAACCAAAGCTTCTTTTCTTTTGCATGCTTATAGGGAGGAGGAGTGGGCGGTGGGGGTCGATGATGATGATGAGGCTTCATTGGTATTCCCCAGGACATGTGAATTGGAAATGCAATGCAAAGAGGATCTTGTCTGTCATTCCAACAAAAGTCATACACTGTGTGACGTCATCTTCCATAACCTCCCCTTTTCTCAAATGAAGGAAAAGAACGTTTTCGCAACCACACCATTTGATATCTGTTTCCTGGGTGCCGAAAGAATATTCTTGGTGGATACCTACTTCTAACGCCATTGAGAAATGGTGTGGAGTGGTCGCCTATTATCCGGGTTAATTCAGAAGGGTTGACCTCTCGCACCACCTTCAACTTGGGTTTATTAATAAGCCCTGACCGAGTTTCGTTGCCAACGGAGTTGGTCATTCGGAATGCATTGAAAATACAATAATCTCGAATCACGCGGAGAAATGGTAGCCCCTTGACTTACGCATTCTACCTCCCCACGCCAGGGTTAGCACCTTTAACTCTCTTCCCCAGTGAAAGATTTGGAGCAAGAAACGTGCAATTCTTGCCTGTTAGCTCATGTTGCGACGTCAAGGAACCAGTTTTGCCGCCCCCAACAAAAAAAGAGTACAAAAATAGAGGGTCCTATAACACCTATCGTGTCCAAGCCAGCATAGCCTGGAACTGGAGTTTTTTAAGTGAAAATTGCTACCAGACAACTGGTACCGAATCACTCAACCATGAAAATGCAAAGAACATGTTTACTATCCGAACGGATTGACGATGACACAAAAGCATACATCAATGTTGACGTGCAACTTCAGTCCATTCCTCCTCGATGAAGCCCATGTTACATGCATAAAGCAACAATCTTCCCAGAAATTGGGGCAGTATCCAGAAGGGTTTCCATTTCATTGCAGAGGAAACACAAAAGCATACATCAATGTTGACGTGCAACTTCAGTCCATTCCTCCTCGATGAAGCCCATGTTACATGCATAAAGCAACAATCTTCCCAGAAATTGGGGCAGTATCCAGAAGGTTTCCATTTCATTGCAGAGGGAGTCTCTCTCTCACTCTCTCTCTCTCTCCAGCTGTTTATTATCCAGATAGTACTCTTGATAACGTTAAGAAAATTGAAGGTGTAGACTAGGGCAGAGTTTACAGCAGAAAAGAGAGAGACTTGTACACATCGAGGTCCACAAAAAGTAAGAAAATGATGTGTCCATTATAGACAAATGAAAGGCACATGCTATAGAAACAATGTGCATCGAAACTGGTCATAGACATAGTATAGTTCCTCTCTATTTTTCCTTCCATTTGGCAGGAGCTGCAGCTCCAGTCAGGTCCCGTTCACATTTCACACTGTAAAGGCTATTTTGCAGGTCTCAAGGATAGCAGAAGACCTGAGGCTAATGTCAACAAAGTGCCAAGCTCAAGCTGTCCCGTGTTTCAAAATGCCTGAAGATGCACTCCCCAAGCTATTCAACTATTAGCAAGTTATTTTTGGTTAGCCCCTCACCAATGGTTGGAAATTCTGGAGATATCTGCCATTCCCCATCCACCAAGAACTTGATCTCATACCTCCATCATGGAATTTGAGATGAACTGTTAGGAAGAGTGACCAGTAACAGAAAGAGAAAGCAAATAACAGGATGTGGGATACCTTCCAGGTCGAAGCATCAACGTTGTTGAGAACTTTGTGAAGGAACCTGTGTATTCTGGAGACAAATGCTCTCCTTGACTCCAACCATCAAATGTGCCCATCACTTGCACACTCTGGCACATGACAAAATTGTCTTTGTGAAACCCTTTTCTTGTCTTTCGGTTTTTGTCTTTTTGATGTTTTTATTCATTTACTTATGTAAGGTTGGGGGAGGTGGGTTATTTTTACTTATATCAGTAAATTGAAATGACCCGACTATTCGGCTTTAACTGTAACCACATACCTACCTCATTCTACAATAAGAATTAATTAAACAGGATCAACAGCTTCTGAACAATTGTAGGCTTGTGCCTGTTGCAATGCTCATCAGTTGTACACAAACCATATAGGTATCCTTCTCCATTATGTACGAGTTAATCTTTTGATCCAATCTCGCTAGTCAGAAATTCTAGTTTTGCTGGGTAGGGTAGTAAAAAACACTCAGCATATCCATTGGATCCTTATCCTTACTTCAACGAAGAGATCCTAAAAGATATACTCATTGAGGGATGACTAGAAAATGAGCAGGCATACCTCAGCCATGCCATACCAAAACAGAGGGACTTCCTTGGACTGTGCAGCATCAACATCCTTCATCTTTTCTTTCAGCTTTTCACGAATTGCTTTAAGGGAGAAAAAATGAGAGGGAAAATCATAAATGTGCCGAACCATAACCCGTTACTTGGTCACTAAACACCTATGTAGCACAAAAATCAGCAAAAGAGTTTCCTACAAAGCAGTCAATCAGATCAAAGAAGCCACAAGAATATATTGACCGAGTTAAGGATCTGCTCCCCCTTGAAGAACCTAATAAAGTTAAGAATCTCAACTTTAATTTAACCCTGAACATCTTTGGAATAATCATATGTACTTTAACTCTCAGGATCTAAAATATATAACATGGATGAATCTATAACCTTAGTTGAATGGAAACAACACAGAAATTTGTCAACCTGACAGCAGGAGATCATCTTCCATCCAGCGTAATGCAAAAATCAATGACATGAATGCAATCCATCCAGCTTAGCCCAAAAATCATATACTACCAGTACCTTCTAACCGTGAAAGAAGGTGAGACTGGACATACTTCCCATTAATCTTCCTTGTCCCCACAGGAATTTCTGATTTAGCAATTTCTTCTGCTAGTGCAACCAAAGCCTGTTCATGGGCGACAACCGTATCAGTTCAAAAAAATTATACAGCACAACACTGACTGACTCTAGGAAATACGAACACAAAAGGGTGTTTTAGTGCACAAGGCTCCCTGCATTCAGGGGAGGAATTGATGTATGCAGCCTTACCACTGAATTTAAACAGGAGTTTTCTGTCATAACTTTTATTTTCTAGCATTTTGACATAATGTCCTAGATAAAAAATGTGATTAGGCTGTCGTTGGCCAAAAGTAAGTTCTTTAAAAACTAACATTAGTCTGCTTGATCAAGCTAGCACTTCTACAGGTGCTGGATTTAGGATGAAAAGATATGCTCAACTTTTGTGGCACCAACTAACTAGAATTAAGGTTGAACTTCATGGTTTTATTGACACAGACAATAATGAGTAGGACAAACCCAGTACATGACATTCACAAGAGCTTGATTAGGAGTTCCTGAGCAACCTCGCTTTCTTCCAAAGCTGAAGGTTATGCAAAATTTAAAAATCCATCTAGATTGTTTTTCTTTATGCAGATTGTTTTCTAGAGCGACCCTGTTCATTGAACACAGAAATGATGTCTCAATTGTGTCAACCTAGTTGTTCTTGAATACAGAGAGAAATCATTGAACCATAGCTGCTCTTGCAAACACATGCTAAATTAATGAAACTATTTAGCATATCATTGAAAGAAAAGCTCACAGTATAACCTGCCAAACTCATTTTCAAATTAACTGAAAGCATTCTTTTTTGATAAGTCCTTGCACAAAGTAGGATAGCTGGCACCAATATATTTTAGGTAATTCTAAGGCACCCTCCATTTTAAAATTGACCATAAATGTATCTTCAAGTGATTGCTGACACTCCAACAAAATCAAGGTTGTTGATCACCGACATAGACTGCATTATTTTCATACTAAAATGAGAAACAAAATGGAACCATAACATCAGTTCACATTTATATAGACTAGAAAGATCTTAATTAACACAATGTCAACATTTTTAATCTTTTCTGGATCCTACTACTTCTAATATGGAGTCGCAGACTCTCGGTTCCCTTTAAGATAATGCAGTCAACAGTCATTTTCTAAAATGTATCAGTTGTAAACACAATTTACCTAAAACTAAGGGGCTGCCATTGTATCCAACCCCAATATATTAACTTGCTTTACCATCCAACCCCCAGATACAAACTTGCCTTACCACTGCCAGCAATCTGCTTCCTATGCCCATAAATATCTCTCTCATGAAGATCAGCTAATAAATTACTGGACAGAATTATTTTTTAAGACAAACCTGTACTTCAAGTTCCATTACTGCAAGTTCACTTTTGAAGGTAACCAATGCATCTTCCTTCACATGCAGCTGACACATTGAAGATAGAGATTGTAAGTAACAAGGGTATCCTACTGAAATGATCGTCAGAAATCAGATTCCTTGAAAACAACACTTAACAGTTACTAAATAGAAGCTTTTCCTGCAAATGAAAATCATTATGAGTTGGAAGTTCCATAGAAATTCTCTTTGAATAAATAGGAAAGAGATACTGAAACATAAGGTCACCTTAAAGGGTGGAAATACAAGAAGTCATAATTACAAGACACGCATAAGAGCAACAGTTCAGTAAAAGCAAAAGTTGATCCTGTCACGGAAGTTCCATTCACAAGGTGACTTGTTGACGACTTATGATAAACTTATCAAATGACTATTTCAGAAGTACAAAGCAAAAATTAAAGCATCAGTACTTCCATAGTGTAGATTCAGAACCATCAGTGACAGAGCATTTTATGGATTTATGTATCTTGTTACATTCCAATCTCCATTTGACCGCAGAAACTCATGATCATCATTCATGTTTTTGGCTAGCCAATGGTCTCACATTTTGCAAAATAGTTGACTAGCAAAAAACTGTTAGAAAACAACAAGTACGTCTCCAGGTTAGGGTTTAGTGCAATCCAGAAATTGTCTCAAGTCGTCCACTGCATCAATCAACTGGTTTCTTCAGCCTTTTTCCATAGGTTTGCTTTCCAAGTTGTCAAATTTTGTTCAACCCAAAAGTCCAAAAGGCGAAGAGTTGGATAAGTCCATCAGCCAAGTTCATCACACGTCCTTTCCTTGCTGAAGAAGCTCACAATACTTATAAAGAAAAAGTAACATTTCATTGCTCACTTTTTAATATACTCCACCTTAATATGCTTTTATCTTCCCAAGAAGTCTCTTGAATGGGGGTTTAATGAATTACCAGAACAAAGCAACTCCACTTATATAGATGATTCAGTTTAATTTTCAGTGCTTCTGCAGTCTTCAACATTTACCGGAAGCATAACTGTTTCCTGCTGTCTCTATACCACGGCATGAGTAACTTGAAGTGCTCTTATAAGAAAACTTTGTCAAATATTGCATGTGCATGCGTAAATCACAGCAGGAATTCACTACATTGCATTAATAGGAATATTTATTAAACATAGTCCCTGAATTGTTAGAAGTTTGTGAGAGAGATAACAAATCCAAATGTAATATATTCCAACATTGGGAAGTTCAAGCGTTCTTGGACCGTAGCCGGATTTTTCATTGTGCTTATTAAATCTTGACGGATGTAACTAGCACATTAGATGACAATCAAGAGATAAAGAGACCAACAATACCTTTAAATAGTACAACAATCCCACACGATGAGAGGAATTAAAAGAAAATGTGTACTGCATAATCATTAGTCGATGGAATCCTATGAACACATGTAAGAGAATTCAATCATGATTTGTTATGCTTGAAGAGACATGTTAGGGCATAAGATGAAAACCTGCCGTTTGAGGAAGCGGTTTTGTTGATTGGCCTCACTAAGTTTTCTGATAAGTCTTGCTCTTTCTGTGTCAGCAAGCAGTGCTTTTAACTGTTCAACAAGGTTAAAACAAACCAGACATAATCCTGAGCTTTATTAACAGGGAACTGTCAAAGGCAACAACTAAGTTGAATAGGCAGAAATCAACTGTATTTGGATTAGTTAAACATAAAGATGAAATGACAAAACCCAAACTCCAATTCGAAGTACATGGGTGTATTCCCCCTCGTGCAATCCTCCCTCCCCTCCAAAAACAATAGATAAGCAACGAGTGAGCTACAAAAGTTAAGGGCATGTTCGGTTATCCTTCAGCAAAAGCAGAAGGCAACATTTTCTTTTTGCTTTCCTATCAAAATATTCATATTATCCAAATTTCAAAAAATTATGAGAAAACTATATGTGAATCTATGTGTTGTGATTTGTATGTTGTGAAAGTTTCAGGTGTTAAGGGCTAAAAAAAGGTAAAAGTGCATTTGACAAAAGATTTGGATAAAGCAAAAAGTGAAAGTAAAAGCCTATCTAGACACGCCCTAAATCAGTACTCCATATTGACAACCCCACTTTGCTCGAGAATGAAACAGTAGTAAAGAGAAAACAAAGTTAACTAGGATCACAAATCAAAAGAGTGGAAGCTCACCTCTTCACTACTCAATGTTTTGGAAAGAAGGTTCTCCGGGGAGTCTTCAGGAGAATCCTCTTCATCAATATACTCATCACCTGACTGAGATGGAAATGATTCCTCTATGCTAACGGGAGTTGAAAAGGTCCGCCACTGCGTAAGGTGTTTATGGCACATCTTAAGAGAAGATGCAGGATAATATGATGTACTCTGATTGACCATTTGAGAAATAGAGGTCACGGTATGCGGAGTTCTCTTAGTAGACTCCCAATCAGGCGTTCTTGCTTTTGATGAAAGATGGAACACTTGCTTGTCAAGACAACATCTGTTCTTTTTCAAACAGCAGAAAATAGTAAAGATTTTGCTATGAAAAATTCACCGAACAAAGTAGTATTCACATCACCTTATTGACAGAAACATATTATCCGTGTCATACTGAGCAATGACAACCAAACCTTGCTACTAAGTTTTCTTTTTTCATTTTTTTGATAAACCAGACAATATGACATCACCTAAAGGACATTAACCATGGCAGCCTTGCTTTTAGTGAAGTGTCCACATAGATTATCTAATGCCATCCCATCCCTCGTGCCATCCCATCCCTATGTAGTATAATCATTTCTTAGTTACATTTTAAAACCACAAAGGACAAACCATAATTTCTAAACAATTAGGACCTTATGCGAGAGTTTAGTCCCATCATGGACATCTTTTAATAAGTACAGGAAGAACCGACATAATATTAAATAAAATATACTCCTTGACTTCTTCTGATGCATGTGCAGCATGTTTACCTTGCAATGCTCATCTCCATTGAACAGCTACCCCTGCCACGCAAATTAGGGTTAGAAGCCTCATATCAACTGACTTGTAACTATTTGCAATCGGCAACCAGAATGCAGAACCACCTTATATGATTCTCATAACAAAAGTCATGCATGTACACCATCTCAAAAGATAATTGTGACTGGCTGCATTTTCAAGAAATTTTTTCTTTTGAGGAAACCAAATATAAATGAAGACTTAAGGATAGAGGTGGTTTGTCACTTAAAGCACAATCACGTGTGAGCAGTAACATTTCTCCCAGTTCCATTAAAGAGACACTTCTGAAATGTCGAATTTATCAGACTTACCAAACATAGGAGATCAGAGAGCTTTTACACCTCGAGAGTCAAAGACTCTATTACCTTTATAATAATCTAGTGCAAATCCAAGTAAAATTGGCCCACGAGGAGTGTAGGTTGTCATCTTGTGTAGGTTGAAAATTAACTCTTTTCCAAAAGTTCGAATGCACTATTGCACCCGAAGAAGAGAATGAGCAAGGATATCGAACTTTAAACCTCCATTTTCCCATTTAATTCACTTTCGCTTATATCATACACAAACCCAGAAGAATCTTGTCAGAACAAGTCAAAAACACCCCAAGAAATATTGGATCCTACTCCCCAGAAACACGGGGGAACTGTGGGTTTCTTGCACCGTGATTCATTTACTCGACCACATTAAAAGCCTATACAACAAATTTTTCGCCAGGCTCGACTACAACGCTTCCGCAGTTACTCACCGGAAACAATCATATCCACAGAGAGAAAAAAAAACCCAGCAACGCTCTTTTTTTCTGAAGCAACACACTACCACGGAAAACAAATGATCACATGCACATTATCTATCGGCTTTCCTTCTCCATTTGGACCTACCCACTACCCAAGAAGCAAGAACCAACTCAAAATTCAATTCCTTTCGCACCAGTCGGGCATTTTGTCAAACATAAGGTGCCCCGCCCCCCCGCTGCTTGAAAATCAAGAAACGTACAGCCCTTGCAAATGTAGAGCGAAGCTGCCGACAAACGGTGCACCCCTCATCGTGAATCGAATGCGCTAAACGTTAAGATGAATCGAGCTTTCAAGTCCTTGAAACACTTACTGAGAATTCGCCTTCGAGAGCTGCTTCAACTCTTGAAGAGCATCTCCGTCGAACTGAATGAAGCCTTTTTCAGCGGACAGATATCGCGTGCGGCAGAGAGACGGCGACCTGTGAGCGAGTTCCATCTGTTTGGTTGACGTCCGTCCACGTGGCAAGTAGGATTTTGGGTAATGGAGCTCGATTCCGCACGCGAGGGAAATTGTTTTCGTGATGAAGCAAGATAGTTTCAATGGTCAAAATGGAGAGGGGCAGAACTTTCTAATATTTTTTTTTTATCATGGTACTCTATTCAACTCATGTTATTGAAAAAATTTGACATCGAGATAAGACTATTTTGGCTCTTAATCTTTGCGGGAGCCAAATTATTTTAGCTGTCGAAGTCAGTCAGTCAAAAGAAAAGCGGGGTCGACCATGGCAGATTGGAGTTTGAGAGGATGATGATTCAAGATTGAGAGAGAGAGAGATTAGTGTTTGCCCTCCTATTTGCCATGCGATTCTTTTGTTAATTAAAAACATTAATGTTAGAAGCACATCGATAACTTAAAAAAAACGAAGCGCATAGGATTTTTCGGCAACATCAAGTTGCCGGGAGCAACTTAAATGATTGGCTTTTGAGAATAATGGAATTAAAAAGTTGCGGTACCAAACTGAGTGTTGTTTGAAAGTTTTGGTTGTAGTTTACTTTTCGCACGCATCGAATGTTCAGGCCAATATACAAAGAAGTAAAAGAAAATGAAATTGAAAAATCCCTCTTAAGAATTGAGTAGTTCTACAAGCAGTGGATCTGGAACTCTCCGTGTAAAGTTTAAAAATGACATTGAACAATGGGTAGGAATCTAAAGGCTAGCGATAACATTATAGGCATACATTCTCTAGCAATCAGTCTTCGTTTGTTTCGTTGAAAACTTCTTGTCGGTAGAAAAACATAATTTAACCAGTAGCATTTTCTAATTAGAAAATTTAAGAAATTTTTTTTCCTATATTTGTCGTTTTGAAAATTTATTTTGGGAACTAGTTTTGTGGAGCTGAGAAGTACCATAAACAAGTGGAAACAATGCAACACATAACTAGAAACGTCAACCGACTGTGGACGAAATGACTGTGAAGAACACTTGGCAGGTTTGAGACACCACGTTTGAGGTTCAAAACAGCATGTAATTCAATCAAGCATGCTTCCTCTATCCTCTCCTTTGCAGATGCAGTAGGGGTGTATAAACTCCCAAAATCTCGTGCAAATCAAGCTCAATCGATGAAAATTTCACAGTCAAAATATTATTGGCCACCTTTTAGAAACGTATCGTGTTAATTTTACAAGATCTAGGGATGTGGTTTATTGTTCTTTAATATTCCGATAGAGGAAACTTAACGTCTTCTTTTTACCCACAAATTTGTATGATGTTTGAGCAAAATCTCAACAATGTTGATTGTCAAAAATAAATAACATTTTGGAATAGACTGATGATGGGATTGACCAAATTATTGAATATGTGGTACTAAAGATCACTACAATTTAGATAAAAAAACAAAAAGAAAAATCCTTAAATGAGCATTTTTCTCTTTTTATTTGTGCATTGTATTTCTTAAGTGAAAGAAATAGTGAGATGGGGACCAAAATCCATTTCTTGGTAGGAGACCCTTTCTTTGCTTGATTGAGAATCCACACAAAGATAAGTTAACTAAATTGGCTTACATTGGATTGATTGATTTTCCGTGCATGCATGTTATCGATGCCATATATAATGTTACGAGACCCTAGCCATGACCTACTCCGCTCCTTAAGCGATGTCCCCATCGAGGAAGATTGAATTGGGACTTCTGTCCATCCGTCATCAGACCAAGATCGAAAATCCATTACTTTACCATACTGAAGGCATGGATAGGCATATTTTCATTCACCCTGTAGGGTTGTGTCTCTTGTTAGAGATACGTAATTGGCCGTTATACGTCGATCGAACCGATCCGCATTTTGTATATTAAGTGGGCTACCATATGGTTTATGCATTACCTGAGGTTTAGAGCGAGCCTGTGCAACGCGAGTCTGATGTACAGTAACCGGAGCGTGCAATCATTAAGGAGAACACTTCAAAAACAAGTATCATAGATAATCGTCAAAAGCATAGTCCAAGCACATAATAACGAATGGATGCATCCAATGCTTAGTCACACGAAATGAGGACTCTGGAAATTAAAACGACAAACGCAACGATTCAATGAAAAGAACCTTAATGCCCCTTGAACCCTCTATATTGTTTCAAACCTCCCTCATGGAGCCGCCAGTCTATGGCATCTCGGGTGCGCCAATTAGTAGCATCGGGGTTCCTAGGATCTTCCCAAATCTTAACTTTGGTTAATCTGCGAGATGCAAAAATGATCATAAACTTAAATACTAGACTGCAGTCTTCACCAATCAGCTCGAGAAAGTCTAGCCGAGGTTGATTGGACACGCAAAGACTCGAGCAAAGATAGGAAAGTCGATTATCTAAGTGCAAGTGTGGAGGAACTTGTGAAATGAAGCCTGGAGATCTTTTGGGACTGGTTATGCATAAGATAAATTAGCGCCCCACAACACCTTTTTTGTACTGCAACCTAAGGTCCTTAATCACTTATCATTTAATATCCAATGCATGCATGATGTGTTTTTTAGGATTACAAAATACCACCAAAACATTTATTCAACCATTTCCTTATGTGCAGTGGCGTGATTACATTCGTGTGTGAAAGTGCGCCGGAAAAATATCAATTCAGATTAGACTATATGGCAAAGTCAAAATCCATACGTACTGAGATAACGACATAATAAGGACATGGAAAATTTCGTATTTGGAATCGCGACGATGCGGCAATAATCACATTCAACATCACACGATAACTGGGTAATTCAAACACGACGAGAACACGACACGGCATAGCCACAATTGCATTTGGCAAGACATGACAAGAAAGAGAGAAAAGCTTCCATGCATCCCCCATCTAACCCTAGGCAGTGTCTGGTCTTAATCATGTCCTAGGGAAATGGCCAACGCTGGTACAATAGCAACAACAGTACCGGCGGGGGCTAAGGTAGAGTAACCATGGTCAGGCACTCCCAAGTTGACTGAGGAAGAAGAATACCAGGGAAAACTCAGATGGCACCATCCATGATAAATGTCTTGACAGATGCGAAAGGGAAAAGGACTTCTTAGAGTTCCCACTTGGTGGGGGGCAGCTTCTGTAATGTTTATTAGCCTTTCTCTTTGGGGTTTCCATCCACTCGCCTTAACTTTTTCATGTTATAATAATTCGATCCGTTGATTGATTTAGATGGGAAAAACTGTCTTCTGTGAGAGTTACGACGGGAAGAGATGGCGAGGGTTTGATTTCTCTCGGACCGATTCAATTATGATTCGCCCCATATTGAAGGGAGGAAGTCGATATGCGGAGGCAAAAGACGACTTTGGCCTTGCCTCTTACCCGAATTACAATCTTAAAAGTTAGCGTAACGGTCCGAATTGTTTCACTTGAAATAGTTATCTTTCCTTCTAATTTTTCCTCTCTTTTCAAACAAAATAAGGTATTCAAATCCAGATGCCTTTTTTTTTTATGTTCATTTCCCACTCAATCTGAACAGCCCCTAACTTCTCCTCCTCACATTTTCTTTCTTCACTTCCGCTGTTCTTTTCACTTCATTGTCCTCATCAACCTAACAATCCTTGAAAAAAAAAAAAAAACCAGAGCCCAAGTCGGCTAACCCCTAGCTTGATTGAACAATTTCAATCAAGCTAACACACGGTAGGTCCACTTAACAACAACTTTCAAAAAAATTTGATATAGTAGGCAATACTATCGCTTATGATTTACCTACAAAATTACACGCTTAGTTCCCAACAAAATCCTTAATTTTAGGTTCAATCTCAATTTAGCCCCGACCTTTCTATTGTCCCAGATCCGTCCCGTGTCCAAAATCGTCACTGCTTTCTTCAAGATTATCAATGTCAGGAGGTTGTCATTGTTCCATACGAAGATAAGAGTTTTGGCGAGGATGCAGGTTTTGACAATGAACCTCTAATATTGACAATTTTAAAGAAATTAGTGGTAATTTTTTGGATGCGGGATAGATTTGATATTATAATGAAAGTTTATTTATTTTTTTTGCAACAAAAAAGGTTCGTGATAGAATTAGGTTCGGACTTAAAATCGAAGGTTTTTTCAGGAAATTAAGTCGAAAATTATGTATAACAAGAAATAAAAAAGCAAAGTCCGGCCATTGACGGCCTATATTGGATCTCGTCAGTGATAAGATAATGTGGATCGAGGCTATAGATCTTTTTTTGGTGTCATCGTCAATCTGACTTGTGCATCACTCTCGATTCTGAGATCTGACATCCACCAAAATGCAATTGCTTCCAACGATGATTAATCATCGTACGAGGCCGAATTATGTCGTCACAATTCCACGTGGATCACTTTGATTGGATGGTGCAAAATAGCATCACCCCTTCTTTGACTCTACCAGAAGTTGCCCTCGAGGATTCCTAGGGAAAAGGGCTATTTTCAATTTCCTCGGAACGTTAAGGTTATTTATTTATTATTTATTATTTTAGTTCTTGATGACCGTGTCCGTCGTATGGTTCGAGTCCCAGATAGAATACAGAATAAGCCAATGCCCGTGAGGACTTAACAATTATTTCCATTTGTTTCCATATTACTCGAGATTCTAATTTTCACGCACTAAGTCGGAATCATTTTTTTTCTAATTTTCTTTTGCCGGGGCGGCCAGCGCCGCACATGTTGGAAATCTTGAGTTTCTTCATACCGTGACGTCATTAAAAAGTTTGAAGAAAAGTAACAATTTATTGAGGTTAGATTGAAATTTGACACGGCATAATCACGACGACTTTCACGACTTGATGGCCGTCAGACTGCTAGCTCTATCCTCCGCTTCGTCGTTGCGAAGCTAGATCTAGCTCCGGGAGGCCCGAGTGGTGGCTGTATTAGCGCAAGGACGGCTCACGAATTGCATTCTTCGATGACTTCTATGCAATTTATAAAGACCTAGCTAAGATTCGTGTAATTCAAGGCCCCCGAAAAAAGGTACTTACAAATGTGAGGAATTATGATGGTGGGTTGCACTTATGAATCAAGTCACAAGTTTTTTCCTAAACAAGTTCATTATAGCATAATTCCGATCGGTCCATTGTTGTGACAATTGTTTGGCCAACGCGCAATAGCAAGTGAGCTACTGGGGCCAGCAACCTAGAACCTTGGCTCTAGGTGCCTGGTCCTCTCCACGTAGCTCCCGCACGATGTCTCGTAATGCATCTCCGACTAATCTCGATGTCCTAGTTTCGATCCAACGCCGATTTGACTAGAACTCGAGCCATAAACTCGACACTTGAATTTAATATACCAATAGCATAAAAAAGTTCGTTCACAAGAAGGGGGTTAAGGCACTGATGAAAGCAAGAAGGCTGGAAGGTTAAGGCAATGGCACATAAGACAGTGTTTGGTTTTGCTGCATTGTCTATAATAAAATCAAGTTATCAAAGAAGAAAAATGAAGGAAGAGTTTCCAATGCAATTTCCTTACCAAAATACGCAAGTGCCTTGCTCTCTGGAACGCATGACCATGTCAGAAAAGCCGAGTCGTTTTCCATGTCTGACAAAAGTGTGTCAGCTACATGCAAGAGAGAATGGATCTCGATCGTCCTGCCGACCAGTCAACTCAAACCTAAGGATCGCGGTCAACGTCAACGGCACGTAAAGCCTCCCCAGGGCAGAATTATCCCCAGCGATTCTTTCTCGAACTCTCACTCGCTCGCTCGCTCGTCTTTGCGACTTTCTCGTCAAACGAAGAAAAGAGGAAGGTTCGCATTGGATCGTAGAAGCGGTCCGCGACGAGGAAAGGGAGGCACGGGATTAATTATTGAACTGATCATAGGGGGGGACTACGGCATTCAAAGTCAAGATAGAGTGCCTAATTTAACACATGGACCGCCCGAGAACCCCTTAGTATATAGATCGACTGTCCAGCTTCTTCGTAATCGTCAGTTGCTTTCTCACTGCCAGAGGAGAGCGCAACCCCGTCGTCGCCTTCGCTCCCTACTGTTCCACTGGGGATCGGTTCCTGTAGACTGCATCAGTTTCGCTCGATGGAGCATTTCCTGGGGCTCTTGAGAATCCATGTTCGCAGAGGGGTCAATCTCGCGATCCGAGACGTCCGAAGCAGCGATCCTTATGTCGTCATCAGAATGGGGAAACAGGTCAGCTCGTCCCCGCCGTTTCCCGCTTCTTGTTTTGGTGCACGATGCGTTTCTTGAAACATCCATCTCATTGTTTCGAGGTTTTGTTTGATCTGATCAAGAGTCGAGCATCTGGGGGCATGGCATGTATAGCGTACCTTCCCTTTTGTGCGATTTTCAGTAGTCTCTGGTTCTGATCGGTCCATAGTATGTGGTTCTGCGAGTATCATATAGTTTTGATCAATTGAATCAACCCCGGGGACCAAAATCAGCTCCAGGGCTTTGCTCTGATCTGGATTTGTCTGATAAAACAAATAGTAGGATTCGGTTTTGCTTTCGGCTTGTCTGATTGAAAGTTTCGATGTGTCTCACAGAAACTGAAGACTAAGGTAATCAAGCAGAACACTAACCCGGAGTGGAACGACGAGCTAACTCTGTCGATCACCGACCCGAGCCTCCCCGTGCAAGTGTTGGTGTACGACAAGGACAGGTTCAGCCTAGACGACAAGATGGGGGATGCGGAGTTCCACATCGAGAAGTTCCTGGAAGCTCTGAGAGAGCCCACAGACGGAATCCCGAATGGGACCGTGATCGCCAGAGTGCCACCCAGCCGGGACAACTGCTTGGCCGAAGAGAGCTGCATCGTGTGGAGCAACGGCAAGGTGGTCCAGGAGATGGTCCTCCGGCTCCGCAATGTGGAGCGCGGCGAGGTCGAGCTGCAGCTTCAGTGGATCGATGTTCCTGGTTCTAGGGGCTTGTAGAAGTGGCCAGGTTTTGCTCTATGTTCACATGCTCTTGCTAAATGAACAGAGGATGGACCTTCACTGTGGTCTCTGATTATCGAATGAAGTTTCGTTTTTCTGCGAACCCCATTTACTATTGTGTCTGCGGATTTCTTCTCTCCCTTTTACACAGCTAATGTATGCATCATTCTTGTGCTCCTGCCTCGGTCTTGCAGTGACTCTAGCGGGTCATTTCAGCGAGTAACTGAACGGTTCAGGCTCTTCCTTGTTAATCTGAATTGAAGCAAAACACATAGTGAAAAGGGAACGTGAGTGCTGAAAACGAAGAGAAAATGGCAGAGAAGCAACCAGGGGTTTTCTGTACATTTCCCTCTAGGGATCGGTCCACCGTGTCGAGTCATGTTCTGCTTTCGACGCGAGATAATTTCGAAACAAGATCCACAAACCATAATCTCGTGAAGAAACTTTAATGTAGAATTTGAGACAAATACAAATTCGTGTGCGACGAATTCTTGTGCGGCGAATTATGGTTTTCTGTACATTCTTGTGCGACGGATGTACATTTGTCTCAAATTCACCTCTAAGTAGAATAGTATTAGGGATGGGAGTATACGCGGTGTCCCGCCTCAAGATGTTTTAGAGACAAACAAAGAGAGCTTATAGAGGCAGATAATTACGTCTAATGTGTCCAGGGAAAATTATCAAAAAAGTAATAAATCTATTGCACTTGTGTCAATTTAGTCATAAACATTACAATCTAGCCAATTTAGTTATAAATTTTTTGCCGATTTGTCAATTTAATCATAAACCTTTTAATTGTGCCAATATAGTTCTATTCTTTTTGACAAATTGTTAATTTAGTCTTTCCAGTCAATTTTTGTTGGAACTCGCTGACGTGGCTGTTTAGTCAGCGTTGGATGTCCTATGTAGCATGATCAGCACGAACGCGGATAAGTTTTTTTAAATTTTTAAATTTTTTCTTCATTTTGTTTTTTTTTTCGAACCCTTAGCTGATCGGTGAGGTTGGCCCTCGCCTATGGTCAACCAAGGTCAGCCAATGACCTCGCCAGCCCAGGGTTGGAAAAAAAAGAAAAAAAGAAAAGAAGAAAAAACTCGAAAAATTAGAAAATATAAAAAATTGTCTACATCAATACCAACCATCTAGTTATCTTACGTAAGACGGCCAGTGCTAACTAGACTGCCGTGTTAGTGATTTTTGGCCAATTGACTGGAATGACTAAGTAGGCAAATCGTCAAAAAGTTAATGATTGAATTGGTATAATTGAAAGACTTAGGACTAAATTGACAGATTGTCAAAATGTTTAGGATTAATTTGGCCTAATTAAATAGTTTTATGACCAAATTGGCATAAGTATAATATGTTCAATACTTTTTTGGTAATTTCCCCATTGAATTTACGTAGTCCACCTCATACTTGGATAACAAGAATGAAGTTTGAAAAACATATTTTAACTTTACAAGCGGAAGGAACTCCGTTAGTTCTTTCTTCTTGGTGCAATTGAGGCGTAGATGTTCTAGAAAACCTTGTTTCCTTAACGGCATGAATGTAGGTCAAATCTTTTTATTCAAAAAGATCAACTAATCATAGCATGATAACTTGTCGGGAACGACTGAGTCGCTTACCAAGAAAAGGGCCGACGACGGGGATAGAATATAATAGTGTTATGGTCGTATATACTTTTTCTTGGTGCTGGGAGGACGTTTCCTATACCAATTCTAGAAGACTCAAAAGACTTCCCTAATCTCAGACTGCAACAGCAAATACTTTTCTTGTAAGTAACTGCAACAGTACATTATTCACAACACATCTCGACATCTAATCTGGACGTTGATCTGCTAGGCTTGCCTGCCCTCCCGTGGCTTGATACACGGGAAAGTCCGGCACCTTTGTCAACCTTTAGATTTATGCTTGTCAGCGTCGATTGTTAGGTCTCGTGTCTTGTTCAGTGATCTGATCGAAAACTTGTCAGCATCGATCGTTAAATCGGAGCACAACAAAGTTACCTTGATTTTGCTCCCATGAGGGTACACTCGCCCTGCATTTACTCAAATATATTTCCATCTCTCCCTACCAATCGCATCGTTGCCGCATGTTTTAACCGTCGTCAACGACTCAAAGGCAACCTTTGCTGTTCCACTGTCCAGTGAGAGGTCTATCTTGGAGTCGTCTATCTTTTAGTGGCCAAGCTACTCTGACTAACCACACAAAACGACATCTATTTAGAAAAGATATTCACTTATTAATCATTTAACATGACTTTTTTCATTGAAAATAAAATTACTAATTCGTATAAACTCTCCCACTTAAAGAATTAATCTTATGAATAATGTTTTCCCTATTGGAAGTGCGGTTCAATCTATTTCTATCCCCTTAGCTATTTTAGAATGAACAGGATGTAATTCAAATTGTTTCATTCCGAATAACCAAACAAAGCCTAGATCCTCTAATATTAGAATCCATAGTTAGAGGGCTCTATTAAATGGCTTAAACGACAACAGAGTTTGCTCTTCTATCGTGGTCTTGGGCTACAATTGGTGAGATGCATCTATGAGTTGTGTTATAAAAGTTTCACATTAGAGAATTTGTTTAGTGTAGAGTAGTTAATATATCCAAGTTATCTCAGAACTTATTGGTTTAAGCTTTTTAGTGAAAGTGAGTATAACTGAATATGTTGACGGGTTTGGACTTGGGAATCTTTTTCGGCGATCTTCTCGGGTGAAGGCATCGGGCTTATTAAAGCTATTTTCGAATAGGTGAATGCTGTAGTGTAGCAATGTGGTTTCGAGGTTCCAATGGTAGACTTCATGGTTTAATTTAAAGAAATAGACCATGGATGAAAGTGAGTGTCGGAAAATTGGCGTGGTGTAGATCAAAATGGATATGTTGACGGTATCTAACTTAAATTCTCTCTTGATGATTTCCTCCTCGCTCCCCAACATTAGTCTTGTTGAGAGGGCTGTAGCAATGAAATATTGAATGCACTATGCTGATGCGGAAAAGTGTGCTCAGGGAATGTGGACCCATAAAGTACGCCAAAACCGATCCGGACACCAGGTTCGTTCCGCTAAATCCAATAAATAAATTAAACCTATTTATTAATGACAAGGATTCGGTATGACTTGCGAGGGATGCCGATTATATCCGATAGCAGCCGAGTAATTTCTTCCTCCGAGCATCCCAGAGATCAGTCTCCATGCTATCCCCGGAGTGTTCGACCTTCCAGGGATGCGCAGACTCGGACAATGCCGTCCCAGAACAAAAGACTTTGGGGCTCAAGGATCGTGGACATGGTCTGGTCACATCGTCCCTCTCACTCTTACCTTTGACCGTCTTGTCAATGTCGGAACACGATCCCACGCACCACCAATTTTAGCATTACAAGCAGCCAGTTTAGGCCCCCGAACGCGCATAGATAGCCCGTAATTGCCTACCTTCGCGTGTAGCCGAACCATCACCATCACAGCTTGTTGAGTTCTTTCCTAATAGACCGGACTTTTCACTGTACAGAAGAAGGAGCCAACTGAAGCAGTTCAAACTGCGCGTAATCATTGTTGAATTGATTACATGGCCGGGTCAAGTTTTCAAAGTCAAACCCAGAATCATCTGACGTGTTAATCCTTCTCTTTGTGCCTCTCGCCTTTCAGTATAAAAAGACCAGACCGGACATTGGGCATTGGCATCATACAACCGAACAAATTCCCAGTTTGCATTCTATCTCATCCAGAAAACGATATCAGAAGCACGTAGATTTCGCCCCCTGGCACCGCCTCCTTCTAACTTGGGCGATTTATTTCATTCTTTCTTATTTAAGGACAAGAACAAATCTGTCTTGTACTAAATGGAACATCTTTTGGGACTTTTGAGAGTTCACGTCCACAGAGGAGTGAACCTCGCGATCCGAGACGTCCGAAGCAGTGATCCTTATGTTGTCATCAGAATGGGCAAACATGTACGTCAATCAGCCCACTCTCCAATTACTGCTTCTCTTAATTTAAGTAGTTTAAAGTCCAATGTTGCTTTCTGCTAAACAGACCCAATTAATTAAATTCTTGCTGCTTCTTGCAGAAACTGAAAACTCGGGTGGTCAAGAGGAACCTGAATCCAGAGTGGAACGACGAGCTGACTCTCTCGATTGCAGACCCGAGCCTCTCCATAAAATTGATGGTATATGACAAGGACAAATTCAAACTTGACGACAAGATGGGGGATGCTGATATACACATTGGACCCTTTCTAGATGCGGTGAGGATGAGATTGGATGATGTCCAGAGTGGAACCGTGATCACCAGAGTGAAGCCGGGCAGGGACAACTGCTTGGCGGAGGAGAGCTGTATCGTGTGGAGTGATGGCAAAGTGGTGCAGGACATGGTGCTCCGGCTCCGCAATGTGGAGCGTGGTGAGGTTGAGCTCCAACTTCAGTGGATTGATGTTCCCGGTTCCAGGGGCCTGTAGGTGGACTAGGTCTGCCAAATTTGATCATTATGAGTTCAATTCAATGTACCGAGAAAGCTCTGAAGGAGTTCTCAATCATTATTTGATTCTTTTTAAAACTTTTCGGTTACGTGAGATGAGACACTTCTGAGTTTCAATGTATCAATCCCAGGTCACTACACCAGTTTGGTAGCGTGTCCGGGTTCATTAATTTCTTTCCATGAATTAACGAAACTAATGAGCTTCTCTTTGGTAGAGCTTTCTCTCTACCCTCCTTGTGGGCTGATCTTAATAAGTGACGAAGCCTTTTCAAGTGACAAAGTCGCAGCCCTGTGTAAAAAAATCAGCGAAACTATGGTTAAATGTAGACATGGTGATATTGGATGGAGTGGTCGCAACTCTGGGAATGCCAACATATCCTATTGAGTAGACTGATGTTAAAACCCTGATATCAACATCAACGCCTTTCAGAGCACCATGAGGAAAGACTGAGGCTTCCGCATTTCTATTACTCATGTGGGAAAATAGGTCATCACGTGGGATGCTGCGAAGAGATCGCCTTTGATGAATCTAAAGCAGGGAAGAGAAATGGAAGTCGCTTCCGGCAGTGGTTGAGTGTTGAGATTGCAGATTTAAGCCCGCGTTGGAAAATTTTTAAATCCAAGGAAGCTGTAATAAATGAGGAAGAAGAGGTTATACCTGAATCCCCCCATTCATACAATGCAAATTGTCCCTTATGAGAGCCCAGAATCCGTCTCTGATTGGGAAACAGACATGTGTCACGGCCCAAAGAAATGGATCGTTCATGAGGTTTCCTGGACGATGGACCATGACCGACCCTTGAACGAGAAAGCGGATCCCGAGTATTCTGAGTACTAGGGTTTCTTGATGTGTTCTAGAATACTCTTGGGGGCGGGCGATACGGTAATTGTAAACCTCTGTAATTAATGAGGTAGTTGGGTAGATGGGGAGGTACGATCTCCACCGTAAGATCGGGGAGAAATCTACGGATACGGTCAGTCTGGTACTTGTATAAAAAGGGGTCTCCTCCCCCTCATTGTAGTATCTCATTCTTTCAAGAAGCAATAGAAATCCAGAGCTTCGCTCGCTAGAGTCTCTCTCTCTCTAAAGAGTTCTTGTGAGTTGAGGTGGGGAAGGCTGACTTGGGAAGAAATTCCTAAGGCCGCACGGGTTTGGGAACGCGAGATCGATCGACCCGTGACAAGTGGTATCAAAGCTAAGATGGCCAAAGGCGCTGCTAAGCCACGATCCGATCTAAAGTCACAAACCGAGAAGGGTGTGGGCGAGGATCGTGGGAAGGCCACCGGGACACAAAGTGTCGAGGCAAGGGAAGACCGTGATAGCTCAAATGCAAAGGATATGGCTGGTGACTTGGAGACCCGTTTGGCGAAAATGGAGATCGTCGTGGGAGATGTCCAAGGAATAGTCGAGGATCTTGCTGTACGCATCGAAGGAGGCGAGTCCGGAACGGGGGAGCTCGAGGCCGAAGTGCAAGAGCTAAGTTCTGGCATGGGAAAACTCCGGAAGGCGATGCTGGGCGACTTGACTGATGCCGTCAAAGAACTTGAGCAACGGGACGATGCCTTGGAGGCCTTGGTGGAGGCCATGCGCGTAGAGATGGCCGAACTAAAGGCGAAGGTCACCGAGATGGAAGGAGCACGTGTGAACGGGGTAGTCACCGTGCAAACTGCTCCACGAGTGGATGCCCCGAAGCCGAAGGAGTTTAAAGGCTCGCGGGTGCCCAAAGACGTGGACAACTTCCTATGGTACATGGAGCAATACTTCCTAGCGATGGGAATCACCGATGGTGCAATCCGGGTAAGTACCGCAGCCATGTACTTAACTGATAATGCACTCTTATGGTGGCGTCGTAGGAGTGATGATCGGAGTGGTGTACCGATCACTACATGGGAATTGTTCGTCGAGGAGTTTCGACGACAATACTATCCCGCTTATGCGGAAGAAGAAGCTCGAGATGAACTCCGTCGCCTTGAACAAAAAGGTGGAGCTCGGGAGTATGTTCGGAAGTTCTCGGAGTTGCTACTCCAAATTCCGTCCATGAATGACACGGAGGCCTACTTCCAATTCATGGGTGGTCTAAAACCATGGGTAAAGCAAGAGCTAAAGCGGTGCAACGCCAGGGATCTTTCGACGGCCATGTCCGTGGCCGAGGCCATGGTGGAGTATAAAACAACTTCCGTAAGCAAACCGGATACCCGACCGAGGGACAAGGGCGTTGGTGGGGGAGATCGTAACAAATTCCACCGTCCAAGTGGAAGCAAACCATCAATGGCCCCTCCAAGGGCGAAGGCGGAGTCGAGCGGAGGAGAACACAAAAAGGGACGTACCTTCAAGTGCTTCTTGTGCGACGGTGCGCACATGGCTCGTGACTGTCCAACTCGAGGCAAACTAGCTGCAATTGCCAAGGCACACGAGGAGGAACGAGAGGAGGCAAGACTCGGTACGTTGCGAATCCTAAGTTCCATAAAGTCCAAAAAGGCGAACAAGCCCAAGGGATTGATGTTCGCGGACGTGACGATCGGGAAAACTAAGATGAGTGCGCTCATCGACACGGGAGCATCCGATCTATTTATCTCGGAAGAAGCTGCGAAGAAACTCAATCTTCGGGTTGAGAAAGGAGCCGGTTGGCTCAAGACGGTAAACTCCAAAGAAGTCCCTACCAATGGGTTAGCTAAGGACGTGGATTTCCAACTCGGGCAATGGAAGAGCAAGGAAATGATCGAGGTAATTCCACTTGATGACTATGACTTTGTCATTGGTTTAGGATTCCTTGATAGGATAGATGCTCTTATCATCCCATTTGCCGATTGTATTTGTATACTGGATACACGTTGTCAATGTGTGATCCCGGTCAAACGAGAGTTGGGCAACCAAAAGATAATATCGGCAATGCAAGTTACTAAGGGAGCGAGGAAAGGGGAGGCTACTTTCCTAGCAACCTTGAAAGTCGAGGATCCAAAGGGTGAAGGGAGTGATGTCCCGACGGAGGTAACCCGAGTCCTCGATTCCTTCAAGGATGTAATGCCCCCCGAACTCCCGAAGAAGCTTCCGCCTCAAAGGGAGGTGGACCATAAGATCGAGCTTGTGTCTGATGCTCGACCACCCGCCATGGCCCCATATCGCATGGCGCCTCCCGAATTGGAAGAATTAAGAAGACAACTCAAGGAGTTGCTCGATGCGGGTTATATTCGACCATCGAAGGCTCCGTTTGGCGCCCCGGTCCTATTTCAAAAGAAGCATGATGGATCACTCCGGATGTGCATCGACTATCGGGCGTTGAACAAGCTGACGATCAAGAACAAGTACCCGATCCCTCTCATTGCCGACTTGTTCGATCAACTTGGAGAAGCACAATGGTTCACCAAGCTTGACCTTCGATCGGGATACTATCAGGTACGAATTGCAAAAGGGGATGAACCAAAGACCACTTGTGTGACGCGGTATGGGTCATATGAGTTCCTCGTCATGCCGTTTGGCTTGACAAATGCTCCGGCCACATTTTGCACACTCATGAACAAGGTACTCCACCCGTTCCTAGATCAATTTGTCGTGGTTTATCTTGATGACATTGTGGTGTATAGCCGAACGCTCGAGGAACACATCGAGCATTTGAAGAAAGTCTTCCAAGTTCTACGGGAGAACGACTTATATGTCAAGCGGGAGAAATGTGCCTTTGCACAACGGGAAGTTCCATTCCTGGGACACATCGTCGGGGGTGGACGTGTGCGGATGGACTCAGCCAAGATTACGGCCATTGTGGATTGGAAACCGCCGACCAAGGTGACGGATCTAAGGTCATTCCTTGGCCTCACCAACTACTATCGACGGTTCGTCCGAGGATATTCGAGCATCACCGCGCCACTCACGGATATGTTAAAGAAGGAGAAGCCGTGGGAGTGGACGGCCCGATGCCAAAAGGCGTTCGATCGGTTGAAGCAAGCTATGACCGAAGAGCCGGTGCTCGTGCTACCTGATCACGCCAAACCCTACGAGGTAGAGACCGACGCTTCCGATTTCGCTATTGGTGGTGTTCTTATGCAGGATGGTCACCCGGTAGCGTTTGAGTCGAGAAAACTGAATGATACCGAACGACGGTATACGGTCCAAGAGAAGGAAATGACCGCGGTGGTCCATTGTCTTCGTACGTGGAGGCATTACCTCTTGGGCCCCCGATTCGTCATAAGGACGGATAACGTGGCCACGAGTTACTTCCAAACCCAGAAGAAGTTGAGCCCGAAGCAAGCTCGTTGGCAAGATTTCCTGGCGGAGTTCGATTATGGGCTCGAGTACAAGCCAGGAAAGGCAAATTCTGTGGCTGATGCGCTTAGCCGAAAGAGTGAGCTAGCATCATCGATCGTAAGTCGTCCCAAGAATCCATGGGATGAGCGGATCAAGGAGGGACTCCAACATGATCCAACGGCCAAAGCACTCATCGACCACGCACGGGAGGGCAAAACCCGGCAATTTTGGTGTGAAGACGACTTGCTTTACACCAAGGGACGGCGATTGTACGTGCCACTATATGGGAAGCTACGAAAAGAAATCCTACGGGAGTGCCATGATTCCAAGTGGGCGGGTCATCCGGGAATCCATCGCACTATGGCGCTCTTGGAGAATCGTTACTATTGGCCTCACTTACGCGATGACGTGGAGGCATATGTACGAACATGTCTTGTGTGCCAACAAGACAAGCTCGAACAACGGTCATCGGCGGGGCTTTTGGAGCCACTTCCCATCCCGGAGCGTCCATGGGAGAGTGTCTCCATGGACTTCATTGTCAACCTACCAAAATCCGAAGGGTGTCGGACTCTCATGGTCGTGGTAGATCGGTTTTCCAAGTATGCGACGTTCGTGCCCGCGTCAAAAGATTGTCCGGCCGAGGAGGCGGCCAAGCTATTCTTGAAACACGTCGTCAAATATTGGGGAGTGCCACAAACGATCGTGAGCGACCGCGACCCTCGATTCACGGGTAGATTCTGGACCGAGCTCTTTAAATTATTAGGGTCGGATCTTAATTTCTCCACCAGTTTGCATCCCCAAACCGATGGACAAACGGAGCGGGTCAATGCACTCTTGGAGTTATACCTCCGACACTACGTGAGTACGACACAAGTGAATTGGGCGAAGTTGATCGACGTCGCCCAGTTCTCCTACAATCTTCAGAAGAGCGAGTCCACGAATCAAAGTCCCTTTGAGATCGTGACGGGACAACAACCACTCACCCCGAGTACGGTTGCAACGGGCTACAAGGGGAGTAGCCCATCCGCTTTCAAGTTTGCCAAGGAGTGGCATGAACAAGCGGACTTGGCACGAACGTGTCTACACAAGGCCTCGAAGCGCATGAAGAAGTGGGCCGATAAGAAGCGACGGCACGTGGAGTTCCAAGCCGGGGACTTAGTGTTGGCCAAGCTACACCTGGTTCTCCGATACAAGGACGTGCATAAAGGGCTTATACGTCGCTACGAGGGGCCATTCCGAGTGTTGCATCGAGTCGGAAAAGTCGCATATAAGCTGGAATTGCCACCAAAACTCAAGGTACATCCGGTATTCCATGTGAGTATGCTTAAACCTTTCCGTGTAGACGAGGAGGACCCAGATCGAGGGGAGTCACAACGGGCGCCGCTTGGAGCAAAAACCTCCTATGATCGAGACGTCGACTTCATCATGGCGGATCGAGTCATACGGAAGAGATATCGTGCACCGAAGCGGGAATACTTAATCCGATGGAAGGGTCTTCCAGAGAGTGAAGCAAGTTGGGAGCCTGAAGAAGCTCTTTGGCAGTTCAAAAAGCATATCGATACTTTCCACGCCAAAGACGCGACGAGGGCGTCGCCCGAATAGGTGGGGGAGAATGTCACGGCCCAAAGAAATGGATCGTTCATGAGGTTTCCTGGACGATGGACCATGACCGACCCTTGAACGAGAAAGCGGATCCCGAGTATTCTGAGTACTAGGGTTTCTTGATGTGTTCTAGAATACTCTTGGGGGCGGGCGATACGGTAATTGTAAACCTCTGTAATTAATGAGGTAGTTGGGTAGATGGGGAGGTACGATCTCCACCGTAAGATCGGGGAGAAATCTACGGATACGGTCAGTCTGGTACTTGTATAAAAAGGGGTCTCCTCCCCCTCATTGTAGTATCTCATTCTTTCAAGAAGCAATAGAAATCCAGAGCTTCGCTCGCTAGAGTCTCTCTCTCTCTAAAGAGTTCTTGTGAGTTGAGGTGGGGAAGGCTGACTTGGGAAGAAATTCCTAAGGCCGCACGGGTTTGGGAACGCGAGATCGATCGACCCGTGACACATGGGTCAGTGTGCTTTCAGTTATAAGATAAAGCAAACCGCCCCTTCTAGTTGTATAAGAGGAAAACCAGCTCTTTTGCATGATGAGAACCTGAACCAGTGTTTGGAAGAATCACCAAGCCTGAAACATTCTGCAAGCAAAGCCAAGGTTCGGAAAAAATTGAGTCCATATGAACCTTATGGAATGAAGAAGACTCCAAAGGCGTGCTTGGTTGATGAATCTCAACTGATGGAAATTCCAATGGAGTTCACTTTTGGAATATGATAGATTTCTATGTTACAATTGGGAGGAACTCCGCTAGTTCTTTCTCCCCGTTGCAATTGGGAGGGAGATGTTCTGGAAAACCATGTTTCCTTAACGGTATAAATGTAGGTCGAATTGTCTTGGTCAATAGGATCAACTTATCACGGCATAACAAAATGTGGGGAATGACATAATCGCTTACCAAGGAAAAGAAATGATGAGAATATAATAGTGTGTTAAGGTGGAAATACCTTTTCTCGGTGCTGGAAAAGCTTTTTCTTATACAAATTCTAGAAACTTTCCCAGTCTCAATTGTGACGGGCTTATAATTTGCTTAACCAATTGTAACAAAATAAATTCACAACGAATATCGACATCTAATCTGGATGTCGATCTGCCGGGTGAGTCTGCCCTCCTGTGACTTTATGCGGGGGAAACCGACACCTTTGTCAGCCGTTGGGTCTAAGCTTGTCAATGTTGACGTAGGATCTTGTGTCCTGTCAACGGCCCAATCTGAAACTTGTTAGAGTCGATTGTTAGATCGGAGCATGGCAAATTTGCCTTGATTTTGCTCACGTAAGAGGGGAGACTCACCCTACTTAAAATAAATTTCCATTTGTCCCTACCAATTGCATCACTGCCGCGCATTTGCCAGTGTATTCAACGGCGACCCTTTGCCACTCGAGTGCCCAGTGCTAGGGCCAATGAGGGGACTATCTTCGAGCTGTCTCTCTTTGGATGGCGAAGCTCTCGCCGCCATCGAACTCGTTGCCCTTGATAGAGGTCATTGTTGTTGATGATTCAATTGTCGAAGGATGGCATTGTTCAAATCGGCCCATATCTATTTGTATAGAACATATGACAGAAATAAGGCCTTTTGCGGGATTCGGCCAACTTGGATTATAACCAATCTAAAAGAAATTATTTGAATAACCACACAAAATGACAACTATTTGGGATAGATATTTGGAATAAGTACATTGAAAGTCCTAAAGCATGTTATGGAAATGAATTGAGTCCTAAAACTTTTAGAAAGTGTAATTAAGTATTAAAACTTATCATGGAAGTTCAATTGAGTTTTAATGTTTATAACAAAAAAATAATAATTGAGTCCCAAAAATTTCATAAAGTGCCAATTCTAAAACTTATTAAATTGATCCAATTAAGTCATTCCGTTGATTGCACTTCTTGAAAGTTTTAGATTTCGATTGCACTTTCGTGACAAATTTTAAGACTTGATTGCACTTTTCGAAAGTTTTAAAATTTAATTGCATTTTTGTGACATGTTTTAGAACTTCCAATGTACTTATCCCTAAATATTCACTTATAAATCACTTGACATGGCCTCTCTTATCATTGTACGGTTATGTAGGATTTGAGGACTATTCAAACTCCCTCACTTAAAAGATTAATGTCGTCACGTCACCTAACCATACTCTCTATATTCGATATGTGGCTTGATCTATTCCTATCTCATCTGTGGGATTAGAACATCCAAAGTGCCATAATTTTTGTACGGAGCTCACTTGAGTGTCATAACTCTTTTTTCGCTCACTTAAATACATATCGAAGTAAAATCGATTATCTGAGTATCATTTTCTACAAATTGTCTTATGTTGATTTTTTCATTTCTACGTGGAAATTTTAAAAAATAAAAGGATGAATATATGGCCACGTCATGTAACATAAAAGAAAAGAGAGAAAAACACGAAGGGAGAAAAAGAAAGAAAAAGAAAAACTTAGGGAGAGAGAGAGAGAGAGAGAGAGAGAGAGAGAGAGAGGGGCTACCATGGCCACTCAAGCTCTAAGCTTCGGGCGGCCATGGCCGCTGGAGTTTCAAGCCACGATGGCCGCCACGAGCGAAACAGAGATAGGGATGCCAAAAGTCGAAGGTAAGGGGGAACGATTTCTCGCCGACAAGCAACCGATCACGTGCTCCCTCGTTTTCCGCGACTGGGCAAAGGTGTTTTGCCATGACCTTGAAGCTCGATCAGCCATGGCAGCCAAGGGCCGAAGCTGATCGAGCTTCAGGCTTGCAAGAAAGAATGCAGCGAAGGCTCCCTGCATCTCTCGACCTCCTATTTTTGCACCTCAATCACCACCCCATTCCATCCATATTCACGAGCTTCTTCACTCACTTCAACTCCCTCATTTCGCCTCCACTCCACCCTCGAGACTAATCCTATTTGGTTCGGTTTTGTTTTTCGATCTTTATCTTTATTTTTTTTCAACCTTTATACTCCATAGCTCAGACTCAATTGACAGAGAAGAAACGACCAAATAGCAAATCACAAAACTTCTCTAGAGCACCCGCCGCCCCGCCAACGGAGCCCCTCTCTCTTGGCCGCCTACACCACAGCACACGAACATTCGACACCACCGTAATATTACCTCTCGGCCGCCCACTGCGTAGGACCTCGGCTTGCCGTCGTTGGTGGAGTCATCCAGATCTGGAGGCTCTATGGGCCAAACATACGATGGGAACAATGCCAAACATACGGTGGGAACAATCTCTACTTCAAACCGGTCAGACCTTACCCGCAGCAGCTTCCTGCATAAACTCGTCTCCCTTCTCGCTCTCAGTGCCCTGAGAACTCACCTTGCTTCGAGCTTCACATCTCCCACCATGGAAACGTGATCGACGCCCTTACCTGGCTCGCTCTCGGTATCGCAAACGTCGTCGCAGCCACGGCCACTGACACGGGCTTGGCGAATGACGAAGGAGAAAAGGACAGCGAGAACGGCCGTCGCGAATGGTTCGTGAACCTATTCCACGATCGGGAACACAACAGGAGAACATATGGTTCTCAGGCGAAGAGATGAAGCGGTAAGGACTGAAATGCTAGTCATAAGCGTCTTTCTGTCTCTTTCCTATTAAACAGAACTTCTTTCGATTGGATGCGAGCCAAACCGAAATAAACTGAACTGAAAAAAAACAAAGGAATGGTTATTTATCAAAAACCGAATCGAAAATCGAATCCAATCGAAATGCATGAAATTTTTTGGTTTGGTTTGATTTGTATCTTGATTTGATTTTTCGGTTCGGTTCTAACAACCCTACTCGAGACCCCCAAGACTGCCGCACGTCCCGCCGCCAGTGTCAATTTCTCCTCCATGACCCTCTCTCTCTCTCGAAAACCCTAATTTCCCTCCTAATTACTCAAAAATGATCAAAACCTACCTCAAGAAAAAACCCCAAAGTGCGGTCCCTCATGAAGAACCTCTCCATCTTCGAGTGAGCCCCAATCAACGTTGCCAGAGGCAGGATCGCCGGCGCATTCACCTATGTGTGCTTGCGCCCGCTCGACACCATCAAGACCAAGCTCCAGACAAAGGGCGCCTCGGAACTGTACAAGAGCGCGTTTGATAAGTATGATAACTGGAGCGAGGAAGAATTACTGGGGAGTCTTGAGCGGCGAGGCGTATGGCGGAGCCCTCGCCGGATTTGGGCTCGGCTAGCCAAAATCCCTAGATGCTAGAGTACCCCCAACCATAGGAAGATGAAGTTCTTCATCGTGCCCATCTGCAAATTAGATTGGCCGAATAAAAATAAAGAAAAAATGATAAAAAAGCATAATTAAATTAAATAAAATTTCAAAAATTGTCCATGTCAGATTTTTCGGCGTCCATGTTGGATTTTCTGGCGTCCATGTCGGATTTCCGGCGAAGCAAATCCCCGATGGCACTCAAGTGATTGATTTTTCAAATTTGTAGCACTTAAGTGAGCGAAAAAAAAGTTATGACACTTAAGTGAGTGCCGTACAAAAGTTATGATACTCCTATTGTTCTTATCGTCCCCTCTACTATCCTAGAATCCTACTAGGAGCAACACCTTCTTCAACTCATTTCGCTCTAGCAATCACTCCTATCTTTATCAGATGCCGATGGGCTTATAAGCCTAGCCATCCACAAATCACAAATCTACTGAAGGTCGTCCTGCTCTAATACCATTCATAATGACCCGATCCCCTCTTGCGATGGCCAAGACCCCAAAATAAATACAATAAATAATCTAACAAAATGGTGACCATTTAAGGGTAAGTGTTATCTTATCTATTTACTCAACCGGGCCTCTGTCTCCCATTCAAAGTTGAATTTCTAAAAGTTGCACTCACTCCCTTGTAATTTACCATGAAATAACTATAGCGCTTACATCATATATTTTGTTGACGAAAAAAAGAGATGGAAGAATGGGTAATTATTTCCAAACTTAGATATAGTTTGCCAGGTTGTATAATTTGTGGAGAGCGTAATCGTTTTAACTTATTCAGGTTAGGGGTTTAGGCTTAGGCTAGATGTGTTTATTGAGAATGAAAAGAGTGGAACGGGAATTTAACCTTTCTCGTATTAATTATGGTGTTTAGTAACTTGGAATAAAAAGCAATGGAAATGTATGTGAGGAATGAAAAAGACTCAATTACCATATTTAATACCATGGGGAGAGGTGGGAATAAATAAGACTCGATATGTATGACTTAAGAAAAAAAGAAATTTCACAAATGAAGGAATATTTATGATAAGAAAACAATTTAATCAAGAAATATGACCAAATATTTTCTCATTCCTAATGGTCTAATTCCCTAAAACATCTCCAACTTTAAGTTCGGTCCAAATTCTATCTCAAACCTTTTTTTGTCTCATAAAAAATCACAAGTTTTTACTTCAAACCTAAATCTGCCCTAAGTTGGTGTGATTGCCTCCGTGGTTTTGCCGCATTTGTAAGAATATGTTCGTCGATACAAGTAGAAGTTTGAGCTATGTGGTTGGGAATCAACTTCGCAAAACAACTTGGTTTTCATAAGATCATTATTAAGATTGACTCTAGAGCTATTACTGATCATGTTTGGCTAGAGAGCTTATCATTGATAATTTTGGCCCTACTTTACTTAAATATATTAGAAGACTGTTGCGCTTTTACTTTGAGTTAATATTGCAACATAACTTTTGAGAAGGAAATTGTTCTGCTGATCGGCTTGCTAATCCTAAAATTGATAAACGCTTGATACTTATTTCTTTTCATTACCTCCTACGGAGTTACTTAATGTTTTATTAGGTGATAAAATATAGATAGTAGATTTACGACGCTGAATTTTTGTATTTTACTTTAACCCTTTTTCATATAAAAAAAATATGCCCTAAGTTAATTTTCTATCCAAATATTGCCAATTTTGTCCAACGTGTCATTTTTGGCGTCATCTTTTTCCACGTCAGCTTGAGTTGACATTTTATTTCTTTGCTTTTTTTTCATTCTTCTTCTTTGTTTCACTTTCCACCATGGACAACCAGACCACCATCATGAACACAGTGGAAACCAAGGGCCACCACATGCCACCAAAGCTCAGTGTGCATTACCACTATCGAGAAAATCTAGTAATAGATTTTGAAGTTGACAAAACTATATACATGTCTTGTAAGTCTAACAAATGCTTTGAAGTATTTTGATTTAGAAAGTTATTCTTGGAAGAGAAGCATATGGTAATCTTAATCTTGCTCAGATTGTGAAATTACTTCAAGTAAAAGAGGTTCGTACTTTATACTACAGATGAAGAACTTCACACTTTATATTGGAGATGAAAAACTTCAGACTTGGAGAACTACTTATGTTCCCATCCTGAACAGGTTCGGATTGTAACAAAATTTCAGAACATAAGTCCAAAACGTAATAAAGTATAGAATGTGACACAAGTTTAGATTTAATATAACGGTTAGTGATCTGGTTTGGATTTCACACTTAGAAAGATTTGATTGATTCAATTTTGAAGATTGTCTTGCAACGGTTTAATATGCAAAACATCTTAAATAATTACCAAATCAATCTTGAGACAAGTTATTTTCCAAACAGAGAAGCTCCACTTATAGAAACTAAGACTTTGGTTGTATGGGCGATCAGCATCAGCGGAGATTTAGATTTTGTCCCTCAGTGGGCACTCAATCTTCTTCATACAAATTTGTTTAACGTGAAAATTGGAAATTGATCCTTTGGAGACTTTCCAATGGCTATATTGGAAGTGGAGGAGAATAAAATGAGACCAAGGTGCTGAGGAGCAAAAGTAAGAGACAAAGTCCATAATCTATAATTCCAAAGTCTTTTCAATCTTTGATCTATAAACTTGTCTTTCATAAGCTGTAAAGTGTAATCAATTGAAAGGTGTAGACAATATCATAAGTGTGTACTTAGGTGTGAGATAGGGTGATCTATTGGCTTGGGTATAAACAACACCAGCTTTGGGTAGAAGCATTAGGGTATAAACGACACAACTTAACTGTAATCTCTTATTGATCATCTAGTGAAATTCAGCCAATAGGCTGTCAGCGTGGGTGAGTAAACTTAGGTTTGATCTAAATTAAACCACTATATGTCTTGAATGCATATTTTCTCATCCCTTAAAACTCCTTTTGCTTATTACATTATATTGCACACTTACTTTTAAATTTTGTTTAAGATCTGAAAGTTGCACTTTAAGTTTAAATTTTGTTCTTAATCTTTTGAATTCCACTTTAAATTTGTCAAAAATTGTTAAAATCAACTATTCACCTCCTTTTAGGCGATACTTGTTAGCCACCTCAGCCACCACTTCCTCGTCACCTTGTCATCGTTGTATGCCTAGCTCACTTTTCAAAGGAGTTGTAAACATCTTACATTCAATCCAAGGGTTTTGCACACATCTTAAGTAAATTTTATGTACCATTGTGATTACCCAATGTTCGTTCCAATTCCTTTTAATTTATTCTAAATGTTTCAATCCTACTAACCAAACGAGGCATATATCCTCTTCGATTAGAGTCAAAAGTCCAATTTAACTAAAACACACACTCTCTCTCTCACACACATACACACAAAAGGGTGGTGAAGTATGTTCGGGCCAACTTACCATATTTTTTTTCAAAAACAAAAAAAATACTAACCATAAGATTTGTAGATCCATGATGGAATATTTGATTTGAACCATGATTATTTGGCATTGTCAATACCCTGAAAATATGAGATTTGGCAACCTTATCTATGTAGTTCCATCGTGATGTTAAGGGTCCACAATAATTTGCAAAAACCTAGGTACGCATGTAGTTGTAGACGACTAAAAGCTGTGTGTACAAAGCTAGATAAAGGTACTATTCCCCAAAATAGTTTTTCCCCATTGACCTTTCATTTTGTCCTCATGCCAATAGTAACCGGCTTAAATGAAAAGGGCATTTGCTTTTTTTTTTTTTTGGTTCTTGGGTATAAATCTCGTTGACAGCGTTCTCACACTAAAATCTTAAATGCACTGGACCAATGTAGATAAGTATGCCTTTTAGATTGCTTGGGGATATGAAATCGTTCAATTAAGTCAATATTAATTCGGACACCACTTGATCACTCAATTCAAAAAATAAAATAAAATTAATAAAAAGCCATTTATTGATGATGACAAGGAGCTCGTAGGACTTGTAGGTGATGCCATCTCATCGGATACCATCCAAGTGCTTTCTTTCTCCAAGAATCCCAGAGATCAGTCTCGATGGTATTACTACCGCCCGAATGTTCGACCTTTCTGGGGCTGCGCAGGCTCGGACAATGACGTCCCAGAAGAAAAAACCTTAGGCTCACGGATCATGGACATGGTCACATCGTCCCTCTGACTCTCACCTTTGACCGTTTCGTCAAATTGCCTGCCTTTGCGTAAAGTCGAACCATCACCACCGCAACTTGTTGACCGAACTTTTCACTGTACAGAAGAAGGAGCCAATTGAAGCAGTTCAAACTGCGCGTAATCATTGTTGAATTGATTACATGGCCGAGTCAAGTTTTGAAAGTCAAACCCAGAATCATTTGACGTGTAAATCATTCTCTTTATGCCTCTCACCTTTTCAGTATAAAAAGACCAGACCGGACATCGGGCATTGGCATCGGAGAAGCGAGCAAATTCCCAGTTTGTATTCTTTCTCATCCAGAAAACGATATCAGAAGCACGTAGATTTCGCCCCTGCGGCACTGCCTCCTTCTAACTTCGGCCATTTATTTCATTCTCTCTTATTTAAGGACAAGAGCAAATCTATCTTGTACTAAATGGAACATCTTTTGGGACTTTTGAGAATTCACGTCCGCAGAGGAGTGAACCTTGCAGTCCGAGACGTCCGAAGCAGTGATCCTTATGTTGTCATCAGAATGGGCAAACATGTACGTCAGTCAGCCCACTCTTCGATTTCTCCTTCTCTTAATTTAAGTAGTTTAAAGTCCAATGTTGCTTTCAGCTGAACTGACCCAATTACATTCTTGATGCTTCTTGCAGAAACTGAAAACTCGGGTGATCAAGAGGAACCTGAACCCGGAGTGGAACGACGAGCTGACTCTCTCGATTGCCGACCCAAGCCTCTCCATAAAATTGATGGTGTACGACAAGGACAAATTCAAACTTGACGACAAGATGGGGGACGCTGAGATACACATCGGACCCTTTCTTGATGCGTTGAGGATGAGATTGGATGATGTCCAGAGTGGAACCGTGATCACTAGAGTGAAGCAAGGCAGGGACAACTGCTTGGCAGAGGAGAGCTGTATCGTGTGGAGGGATGGCAAAGTGGTGCAGGACATGGTGCTCCGGCTCTGCAATGTGGAGCGTGGTGAGGTCGAGCTCCAACTTCAGTGGATCGACGTTCCCGGTTCCAGGGGCCTGCAGGAGGACTAGATCCGTCAAATTTGATCATTGTGAGTTCACTTCAATGTACAGAGAAAGCTCTGAATGAGTCCCCAATCATTATTTGATTCTTTTTTAACTTTTCGGGCATGTAAGTTGTTTTGAGTGATGAGAACCTGAGCCAGTGTTTGGAAGAATCGCCAAACCTGAAACAGTCTGCAGGCAAAGCTAAGGTTCGAAAAAATCAAGTTCATATGAACCTTATGGAATGAAGAAGACTCCGAAGTTGTGTTTGGTTGATAAATCTCAGCTGATGGAAACTCCAAAAGAGTTCACCTTTGAAAGATAGATTTTTCAGCGTTACAATTGGGAGGATCTCCACTAGTTCTTTCTCCACGTTACAATTGAGACAGAGATGTTCTAGAAAACCATGTTTCCTTGACGCTACAATTGTAGGTCAAATTGTCTTGGTTAACAGGATCAACTTATTACAGCATTGACAAAATGTAGGGAATGACGTAGTCGCTTACCAAGAAAAAGGGATGATGAGAATATAGTAGCGTTAAGGTTGAAATACTTTTGATGAGAATATAGTAGCGTTAAGGTTGAAATACTTTTTCTCCGAGCTGGGAAATCTTGTTTTTATACAAATTCTGGAAGACTTTCCAATTCTCAATTGTGACGTCATATGTTTTTGTTAACACTAACTGTAACATAATACATCCACAACAAGTATGGACATCTAGTCTGGATGTCGCTTTGCCGGGTGAGTCTGCCCTCCCGTGAGTTAATGCGGGGAAAACCGACACCTTTGTCAGCCGTTGGATCTAAGAATGTCAATGTCGACCGTAGGATCTTGTGTCTTGTCAATGGCCCAATCTAAAACTTGTCAGCATCGATTGTTAGATCGGAGCATGGCAAATTTGCCTTGATTTTGCTCACGCGAGAGGGTAGACTCACCCTACTTCCCTACCATACCAACCGCATCATTGCTGCGAATTTGCTAGCGTAGTCAATGGCGACCCTTTGCCACTCCAGTGCCCAGTGCTAGGGCCAATGAGGGGACCATCTTCGAGTTGTCTCTCTTTGGGTGGCGAAGCTCTCACCGCCATCGAACTCGTTGCCCTTGATAGAGGTCGTTGTCGTTGGATGATTCAATTGTCGAAGGATGAGTTGTTCAGATAGGCCCATATCAATATGTATGGAACATACGGCAAATATAAGGTCTTTTTGGGGATTTGGCCTACTTGGATTATAACCAATCTAAAAGAAATGCTTTGAATAACCACACAAAATGACAACTATTTGGGATAAATATTTGGTACAAGTGCATTTCATGAAAATGAATTGAGTTATAAAACTTTCAAAAAGTACAATTGAGTCCTAAAATTTCAAAAAGTGCAATCAAATCCTAAAACTTATCACCAAAGTGTAATTGAGTCCTAAAACTTTTAAAAACGATAAATTCTAAAACTTATCAAATTGATCCAATTTAGTCATTCTGTTGATTGCATTTTTGAAAGTTTTAGGACTTGATTGCACTTTTGTGACAAGTTTTAAAACTTGATTACACTATTTCAAAGTTTTAGGACTCGATTGCACTTTTGTGACAAATTTTAGGACTTGATTGCACTTTTTGAAAGTTTTGGATTTTAATTACATTTTCGTGACATATTTTGGGACTTCCAATGTACTTATCTCCAAATATTCACTTCTAAATCACTTAACATGACCTCTCTTATTAATGTACGATTATGTAGGATTTTTTTACTATTACAAGCTCCCTCACTTAAAAGATTAATGTTGTCACATCTCCAAATATTCGATATGTGGTCTAATCTATTCCTACCCTACCTAATATCCTTGAATCCTGCTAGGAGCAACACCTTCTTCAGCTTGTTTCACTCTAGCAATCACTCCTATCTTTATTGGATGCCGATGGGCTTATAAGCCTAGCCATCCACAAATCACAAATCTATTGAAGGTTGTCATGCTTCGATACCATTCATAATGACCCAATCCCCTCTCGTGATGGCCAAGACCCCAAAATGAATACAATAAATAATCTAACAAAATGGTGACCGTTTAAGGGTAAGTGTTATCTTATCTATTACTCAACCGGGTCTCTGTCTCCCATTCGAAGTTGAATTTCTAAAAGTTGCACTCACTCCCTTGTAATTTACCACAAAATAACTATAGCGTTTATATCATATATTTCGTAGACAAAAAATAGAGATGGAAGAATAGTAATTATTTCTGAACTTAAATATAATTGGCCAGGTTGTATAAAGTTTATCTGAAATCTAATAATATTGGTTAAAGTAGATTTCAAAAAAATATATATTAATGGCTAGTGAGATATGGTCTTAATTAGTGTAGAGCGTAATCATTTTAACTTATTCCGGTTAGGGGTTTAGCCTTAGGCCAGATATATTTAATGAGAGTCAAAAGAGTGGAACGGGAATTTAATCTTTCTTGTATTGGTTATGGTCTTTAGCCACAGGGAGAGGTGGGAATAAATAAGACTTAATATGTATGACTGAAGAAAAAAATGAAATTTCACAAATGAAGGAATATTTATGATAAGAGAACAACTTAATCAAGAAATATGACATAATATTTCTCATTTATGATGGTCTAATTCCCTAAAATACCTCCAATTTTAGGTTCAATCTTAATTCTATCTCGAACTTTCTTTTATCTCATAAAAAATCACAAGTTTTTACTTCAAACCGAAATCTGCCCTAAGTTGGGTGAGTGCCTTAGTGGTTTTTCCGCATTCGTAATTCATGGACACAAGCAGAACTTTGGGCTATGTGGTTAGAAAGCAACTTTGCAAAATAATTTGATTTTCGTAAGATCATTTTTAAGATTGATTCTAGAGCTATCATGGATGTTGTTAGGTTAGAGCTTATCATTGATAATTCTTGCCCTGCTTTGCTTAAAGATATTAGAATACTATTGCGCTCTCACTTTGAGTTAAAATTGCAACATAACTTTTGTGAAAGAAATCCCTTTATTGATTGGCTTGCTAATCTTGGAATTGATAAACGCTTGATACTGATTTCTTTGCATTATCTCCTACGGAGTTACTTCATGTTTTATTATTAGGAGATAAAATAGAGATAGTGGATTGAAAAGGTTAAATTTTTGCATTCGACTTTAGCCCTTTTTCATATAAAAAAATATGTCGTAAGTTAATTTTCTATACAAATGTTGCCAATTTTGTCCAATGTATCATTTTTGTCTTCATCTCTTTCCACGTTGGCTTGGGTTGACATGTTTTTTTTCATTCTTCTTCTTTCTTTCACTTGACACTGTGGACAACCAGACCACCATCATGAACACAGTGGAAGCCAAGGGCCACCACATTCCGCAAAAGCTCACATGCACGTTGTCATTGTTGAGAAAACGTCTTAATAGATTTGAAGTTGACAAAACTATCCATGTGTGTCTTGAAAGAGAAGCACATGGCAATCTTAATCTTATTGAGATTGTGAAATTACTTCAAGTAAAATAGGTTCGGACTTTATACCGCAGATGAATAACTTCAGACTTTATACTGGAGATGAAGAACTTCAGACTCAGAGAACTACTTATGTTCCCATCATGACACAAGTTCAACTTGTAACAAAATTTCATAACGTAAGTCCAGAATGTAATAAAGTTCAAAATGTGACACAAGTTCAGATTTAATATAACGGTTAATGATCTGGCTCGGATTTCACACTTAAAAAGATTTGACTGATTCAATCTTGAAGATTGTTTTGCGATCATTTAATATACAAAACATCTTAAATGATTAGCAAATCAATCTCGAGACAAGTTATTTTCCAAATGGAGAAGCTCTACTTATAAAAACCAAGGCTTTGGTTGTATGGGTGATCGGAATCAGTGGAGATTCAGATTTTTTTCCTCTATGGCTACTCAATCTTCTTCATACAAATCTGTCTAACGTGAAGATTGGAAGATGATTATCTGGAGATTTTCCTACGGCTAGATTGGAAGTGGAGGAGTATAAAAGGAGATCAAGGTGCCGATGAGCAAAAGTAAGAGACGAAGTCCAAAATCTGAGTGATCTTTGATCTATATACTTGTTTTTCATGAGCTGTAAAGTGTAATCATTTAAGAGATGTAGACAATGTCTTAAGTGTGTACTTAAGTGTGAGATAGTTTGATATGTTGGCTTGGGTATGAGCATCACCAACTTTGGATAGAAGTGTTTGGTTATAAGCGGCACAACTTGACCGCAATCTCTTATTGATCATTTAGTAGAATCCAGTTAGTTGGTTGTCGAAGTGAGGAGTGGACGCAGGTTTGATCTAAGTTATATCACCATACGTTTTGTGTGTAGATTTTCTCATCCCTTAAAACTCCTTCTGCTTATTACATTCTATTACACACTTGCTTTTAAAGTTTGTTTAAAATCTGAACGTTACACTTGAAGTGCAGATTTTGTTCTTGATCTTTTGAATTCTGCTTTAAATTTGTAAAGAATTTTTAAAATTACCTATTTATCTCTCTTTAGGTGATCCGTGCTAGCCACCTTAGCCACCACTTCCTTGTCACTTTGTCATCGTTGTATGCCCAGGTCACTTTTCAAAGTGTTACAAACATCTTACATTCAATCCAAAGGTGTTACAAACATCTTAATTAAATTTTATGTACCATTTTGATTACCCAATGTCCGTTCCAATTTCTTTTAATTGTTTCATTCCTACTATCCAAACGAGGCCTATATCCTCTTAGATTAGAATCAATAGTCCGATTTAACTAAAATACACACTCTCTCTCGTACACACATACACACAAAAGGGTAGTGAAAAATGTTCGGGGCCAACTAACCATAATTTTTTCCAAAAAAAAAAAAAACTAACTATGGAATTACAGATACGTGATGGAATGTTTGATTTGAATCATGATTATTTAGCATTGTCAATACCCTGAAAGTCTGAGATTTGGCAACCCTGTCTATGCAATTCCATTAGGATGTTAAGGGTCCATAATAACTTGTACCACCCTAGATACACATGTAATTGTAGACGACTAAAACCTGTGTGCATAAAGCTAGATAAAGGTACTGTTCCCCAAAATAGTTTTTCCCCATTGACCTTTCATTTTGTCCTCGTGCCAATAGTAACCGGCTTAAATGAAAAGGGCGTTTGCCTTTGTTTTTTTTTTTTGTTCTTGGGTATAAGTCTCATTGAAAGCACTCTCACACTAAAATCTTAAATGCACCGGACCAATGTAGATAAGTATGCCTTTTAGATTGCTCGGGGATATGAAATCTTTGAATTAAGTCAATATTAATTCGGACACCACTTGATCACTCAATTCAAAAAATAAAATAAAATAAATAAAAAGCCATTTATCGATGATGACAAGGAGCTCGTAGGACTTCTAGGTGATGCCATCTCATCGGATAGCATCCAAGTGCTTTCTTTCTCCAAGAATCCCAGAGATCAGTCTCGATGGTATTACTACCGCCCGAATGTTCGACCTTTCTGGGGCTGCGCAGGCTAGGACAATGACGTCCCAGAAGAAAAAACCTTGGGCTCACGGATCATGGACATGGTCACATCGTCCCTCTGACTCTCACCTTTGACCGTTTCGTCAAATTGCCTGCCTTTGCGTAAAGTTGAACCATCACCACCGCAACTTGTTGACCGAACTTTTCACTGTACAGAAGAAGGAGCCAATTGAAGCAGTTCAAACTGCGCGTAATCATTGTTGAACTGATTACATGGCCGAGTCAAGTTTTGAAAGTCAAACCCAGAATCATTTGACGTGTAAATCAATATCTTTATGCCTCTCACCTTTTCAGTATAAAAAGACCAGACCGGACATCGGGCATTGGCATCAGAGAACCGAGCAAATTCCCAGTTTGCATTCTTTCTCATCCAGAAAACGATATCAGAAGCACGTAGATTTCGCCCCTGCGGCACTGCCTCCTTCTAACTTCGGCCATTTATTTCATTCTCTCTTATTTAAGGACAAGAGCAAATCTATCTTGTACTAAATGGAACATCTTTTGGGACTTTTGAGAATTCACGTCCGCAGAGGAGTGAACCTTGCAATCCGAGACGTCCGCAGCAGTGATCCTTATGTTGTCATCAGAATGGGCAAACATGTACGTCAATCAGCCCACTCTTCGATATCTGCTTCTCTTAATTTAAGTAGTTTAAAGTCCAATGTTGCTTTCAGCTGAACTGACCCAATTACATTCTTGATGCTTCTTGCAGAAACTGAAAACTCGGGTGATCAAGAGGAACCTGAACCCGGAGTGGAACGACGAGCTGACTCTCTCGATTGCCGACCCAAGCCTCTCCATAAAATTGATGGTGTACGACAAGGACAAATTCAAACTTGACGACAAGATGGGGGACGCTGAGATACACATCGGACCCTTTCTTGATGCGTTGAGGATGAGATTGGATGATGTCCAGAGTGGAACCGTGATCACTAGAGTGAAGCAAGGCAGGGACAACTGCTTGGCAGGGGAGAGCTGTATCGTGTGGAGGGATGGCAAAGTGGTGCAGGACATGGTGCTCCGGCTCTGCAATGTGGAGCGTGGTGAGGTCGAGCTCCAACTTCAGTGGATCGACGTTCCCGGTTCCAGGGGCCTGCAGGAGGACTAGATCCGTCAAATTTGATCATTGTGAGTTCACTTCAATGTACAGAGAAAGCTCTGAATGAGTCCTCAATCATTATTTGATTCTTTTTTAACTTTTCGGGCATGTAAGTTGTTTTGAGTGATGAGAACCTGAGCCAGTGTTTGGAAGAATCGCCAAACCTGAAACAGTCTGCAGGCAAAGCTAAGGTTCGAAAAAATCAAGTTCATATGAACCTTATGGAATGAAGAAGACTCCGAAGTTGTGTTTGGTTGATAAATCTCAGCTGATGGAAACTCCAAAAGAGTTCACCTTTGAAAGATAGATTTCAGCGTTACAATTGGGAGGATCTCCACTAGTTCTTTCTCCACGTTACAATTGAGACAGAGATATTCTAGAAAACCATGTTTCCTTGACGCTACAATTATAGGTCAAATTGTCTTGGTTAACAGGATCAACTTATCACAGCATGACAAAATATAGGGAATGACGTAGTCGTTTACCAAGAAAAAGGGATGATGAGAATATAATAGCGTTAAGGTTGAAATACTTTTTCTCCGAGCTGGAAAATCTTTTTTTTATACAAATTCTGGAAGACTTTCCAATTCTCAATTGTGACGTCATATGTTTTTGTTAACACTAACTGTAACATAATACATCCACAACAAATATGGACATCTAGTCTGGATGTCGCTTTGCCGGGTGAGTCTGCCCTCCAGTGAGTTAATGCGGGGAAAACCTACACCTTTGTCAGCCGTTGGATCTAAGCATGTCAATGTCGACCGTAGGATCTTGTGTCTTGTCAATGGCCCAATCTAAAACTTGTCAGCATCGATTGTTAGATCGGAGCATGGCAAATTTGCCTTGATTTTGCTCACGCGAGAGGGTAGACTCACCCTACTTCCCTACCATACCAACCGCATCATTGCTGCGAATTTGCTAGCGTAGTCAATGGCGACCCTTTGCCACTCCAGTGCCCAGTGCTAGGGCCAATGAGGGGACCATCTTCGAGTTGTCTCTCTTTGGGTGGCGAAGCTCTCACCGCCATCGAACTCGTTGCCCTTGATAGAGGTCGTTGTCGTTGGATGATTCAATTGTCGAAGGATGCGTTGTTCAGATAGGCCCATATCAATATGTATGGAACATACGGCAAATATAAGGTCTTTTTGGGGATTTGGCCTACTTGGATTATAACCAATCTAAAAGAAATGCTTTGAATAACCACACAAAATGACAACTATTTGGGATAAATATTTTAGTACAAGTGCATTTCATGAAAATGAATTGAGTTACAAAACTTTCAAAAAGTACAATTGAGTCCTAAAATTTCAAAAAGTGCAATCGAGTCGTAAAATTTATCACGAAAGTGCAATTGAGTCCTAAAACTTTTAAAAACGACAAATCCTAAAACTTATTAAATTGATCCAATTTAGTCATTCTGTTGATTGCATTTTTGAAAGTTTTAGGACTTGATTGCACTTTTGTGACAAGTTTTAAAACTTGATTACACTATTTCAAAGTTTTAGGATTCGATTGCACTTTTGTGACAAATTTTAGGACTTGATTACACTTTTTGAAAGTTTTGGATTTTAATTACATTTTCGTGACATATTTTGGGACTTCCAATGTACTTATCTCCAAATATTCACTTCTAAATCACTTAACATGACCTCTCTTATTAATGTACGATTATGTAGGATTTTTTTACTATTACAAGCTCCCTCACTTAAAAGATTAATGTTGTCACATCTCCAAATATTCGATATGTGGTCTAATCTATTCCTACCCCGCCTAATATCCTTGAATCGTGCTAGGAGCAACACCTTCTTCAGCTTGTTTCACTCTAGCAATCACTCCTATCTTTATTGGATGCCGATGGGCTTATAAGCCTAGCCATCCACAAATCACAAATCTATTGAAGGTTGTCATGCTTCGATACCATTCATAATGACCCAATCCCCTCTCGTGATGGCCAAGACCCCAAAATGAATACAATAAATAATCTAACAAAATGGTGACCGTTTAAGGGTAAGTGTTATCTTATCTATTACTCAACCGGGCCTCTGTCTCCCATTTGAAGTTGAATTTCTAAAAGTTGCACTCACTCCCTTGTAATTTACCACAAAATAACTATAGCGTTTATATCATATATTTCGTAGACAAAAAATAGAGATGGAAGAATAGTAATTATTTCTGAACTTAAATAGAATTGGCCAGGTTGTATAAAGTTTATCTGAAATCTAATAATATTGGTTAAAGTGGATTTCAAAAAAATATATATTAATGGCTAGTGAGATATGGTCTTAATTTGTGTAGAGCGTAATCATTTTAACTTATTCCGGTTAGGGGTTTAGCCTTAGGCCAGATATATTTAATGAGAGTCAAAAGAGTGGAACGGGAATTTAATCTTTCTTGTATTGGTTATGGTCTTTAGCCACAGGGAGAGGTGGGAATAAATAAGACTTAATATGAATGACTGGAGAAAAAAAATGAAATTTCACAAATGAAGGAATATTTATGATAAGAGACCAACTTAATCAAGAAATATGACATAATATTTCTCATTTATGATGGCCTAATTCCCTAAAATACCTCCAATTTTAGGTTCAGTCTTAATTCTATCTCGAACTTTCTTTTATCTCATAAAAAATCACAAGTTTTTACTTCAAACCGAAATCTGCCCTAAGTTAGGTGAGTGCCTTAGTGGTTTTTCCGCATTCGTAATTCATGGACACAAGCAGAACTTTGGGCTATGTGGTTAGAAAGCAACTTTGCAAAATAACTTGATTTTCGTAAGATCATTATTAAGATTGATTCTAGAGCTATCATGGATGTTGTTAGGTTAGAGCTTATCATTGATAATTCTTGCCCTGCTTTGCTTAAAGATATTAGAATACTATTGCGCTCTCACTTTGAGTTAAAATTGCAACATAACTTTTGTGAAAGAAATCACTTTATTGATTGGCTTGCTAATCTTGGAATTGATAAACGCTTGATACTGATTTCTTTGCATTATCTCCTACGGAGTTACTTCATGTTTTATTATTAGGAGATAAAATAGAGATAGTGGATTGAAAAGGTTAAATTTTTGCATTCGACTTTAGCCCTTTTTCATATAAAAAAATATGTCGTAAGTTAATTTTCTATACAAATGTTGCCAATTTTGTCCAATGTATCATTTTTGTCGTCATCTCTTTCCACGTTGGCTTGGGTTGACATGTTTTTTTTCATTCTTCTTCTTTCTTTCACTTGACACTGTGGACAACCAGACCACCATCATGAACACAGTGGAAGCCAAGGGCCACCACATTCCGCAAAAGCTCACATGCGCGTTGTCATTGTTGAGAAAACGTCTTAATAGATTTGAAGTTGACAAAACTATCCATGTGTGTCTTGAAAGAGAAGCACATGGCAATCTTAATCTTGTTCAGATTGTGAAATTACTTCACGTAAAACAGGTTCGGACTTTATACCGCAGATGAATAACTTCAGACTTTATACTGGAGATGAAGAACTTCAGACTCAGAGAACTACTTATGTTCCCATCATGACACAAGTTCAGCTTGTAACAAAATTGCATAACGTAAGTCCAGAATGCAATAAAGTTCAAAATGTGACACAAGTTCAGATTTAATATAATGGTTAGTGATCTTGCTCGGATTTCACACTTAAAAAGATTTGACTGATTCAATCTTGAAGATTGTTTTGCGATCATTTAATATACAAAACATCTTAAATGATTAGCAAATCAATCTCGAGACAAGTTATTTTCCAAATGGAGAAGCTCTACTTATAAAAACCAAGGCTTTGGTTGTATGGGTGATCGGAATCAGTGGAGATTCAGATTTTTTTCCTCTATGGCTACTCAATCTTCTTCATACAAATCTGTCTAACGTGAAGATTGGAAGATGATTATCTGGAGATTTTCTTACGGCTAGATTGGAAGTGGAGGAGTATAAAAGGAGATCAAGGTGCCGATGAGCAAAAGTAAGAGACAAAGTCCAAAATCTGAGTGATCTTTGATCTATATACTTGTTTTTCATGAGCTGTAAAGTGTAATCATTTAAAAGATGTAGACAATGTTTTAAGTGTGTGCTTAGGTGTGAGATAGTGTGATATGTTGGCTTGGGTATGAGCATCACCAACTTTGGGTAGAAGTGTTTGGTTATAAGCGGCACAACTTGACCGCAATCTCTTATTGATCATTTAGTAGAATCTAGTTAGTTGGTTGTCGAAGTGAGGAGTGGACGCAGGTTTGATCTAAGTCATATCACCATACGTTTTGTGTGCAGATTTTCTCATCCCTTAAAACTCCTTCTGCTTATTACATTCTATTACATATTTGCTTTTAAAGTTTGTTTAAAATCTGAACGTTACACTTTGAAGTGCAGATTTTGTTCTTGATCTTTTGAATTCTGCTTTAAATTTGTAAAGAATTTTTAAAATCACCTATTTATCTCTCTTTAGGTGATCCGTGCTAGCCACCTTAGCCACCACTTCCTTGTCACTTTGTCATCGTTGTATGCCCAGGTCACTTTTCAAAGTGTTACAAACATCTTACATTCAATCCAAAGGTGTTACAAACATCTTAATTAAATTTTATGTACCATTTTGATTACCCAATGTCCGTTCCAATTTCTTTTAATTGTTTCATTCCTACTATCCAAACGAGGCCTATATCCTCTTAGATTAGAATCAATAGTCCGATTTAACTAAAATACACTCTCTCTCTCGTACACACATACACACAAAAGGGCAGTGAAAAATGGTTGGGGCCAACTAACCATAATTTTTTCCAAAAAAAAAAAAATACTAACTATGGGATTTGCAGATACATGATGGAATATTTGATTTGAATCATGATTATTTAGCATTGTCAATACCCTGAAAGTCTGAGATTTTGCAACCCTATCTATGCAATTCCATTAGGATGTTAAGGGTCCATAATAACTTGTACTAACCTAGATACACATGTAGTTGTAGACGACTAAAACTTGTGTGCATAAAGCTAGATAAAGGTACTGTTCCCCAAAATAGTTTTTCCCCATTGACCTTTCATTTTGTCCTCGTGCCAATAGTAACCGGCTTAAATGAAAAGGGCGTTTGCCTTTGTTTTTTTTTTTTTTGTGCTTGGGTATAAGTCTCATTGAGAGCACTCTCACACTAAAATCTTAAATGCACCGGACCAATGTAGATAAGTATGCCTTTTAGATTGCTCGGGGATATGAAATCGTTCAATTAAGTCAATATTAATTCGGACACCACTTGATCACTCAATTCAAAAAATAAAATAAAATTAATAAAAAGCCATTTATTGATGATGACAAGGAGCTCGTAGGACTTGTAGGTGATGCCATCTCATCGGATACCATCCAAGTGCTTTCTTTCTCCAAGAATCCCAGAGATCAGTCTCGATGGTATTACTACCGCCCGAATGTTCGACCTTTCTGGGGCTGCGCAGGCTCGGACAATGACGTCCCAGAAGAAAAAACCTTAGGCTCACGGATCATGGACATGGTCACATCGTCCCTCTGACTCTCACCTTTGACCGTTTCGTCAAATTGCCTGCCTTTGCGTAAAGTCGAACCATCACCACCGCAACTTGTTGACCGAACTTTTCACTGTACAGAAGAAGGAGCCAATTGAAGCAGTTCAAACTGCGCGTAATCATTGTTGAATTGATTACATGGCCGAGTCAAGTTTTGAAAGTCAAACCCAGAATCATTTGACGTGTAAATCATTCTCTTTATGCCTCTCACCTTTTCAGTATAAAAAGACCAGACCGGACATCGGGCATTGGCATCGGAGAAGCGAGCAAATTCCCAGTTTGTATTCTTTCTCATCCAGAAAACGATATCAGAAGCACGTAGATTTCGCCCCTGCGGCACTGCCTCCTTCTAACTTCGGCCATTTATTTCATTCTCTCTTATTTAAGGACAAGAGCAAATCTATCTTGTACTAAATGGAACATCTTTTGGGACTTTTGAGAATTCACGTCCGCAGAGGAGTGAACCTTGCAGTCCGAGACGTCCGAAGCAGTGATCCTTATGTTGTCATCAGAATGGGCAAACATGTACGTCAGTCAGCCCACTCTTCGATTTCTCCTTCTCTTAATTTAAGTAGTTTAAAGTCCAATGTTGCTTTCAGCTGAACTGACCCAATTACATTCTTGATGCTTCTTGCAGAAACTGAAAACTCGGGTGATCAAGAGGAACCTGAACCCGGAGTGGAACGACGAGCTGACTCTCTCGATTGCCGACCCAAGCCTCTCCATAAAATTGATGGTGTACGACAAGGACAAATTCAAACTTGACGACAAGATGGGGGACGCTGAGATACACATCGGACCCTTTCTTGATGCGTTGAGGATGAGATTGGATGATGTCCAGAGTGGAACCGTGATCACTAGAGTGAAGCAAGGCAGGGACAACTGCTTGGCAGAGGAGAGCTGTATCGTGTGGAGGGATGGCAAAGTGGTGCAGGACATGGCGCTCCGGCTCTGCAATGTGGAGCGTGGTGAGGTCGAGCTCCAACTTCAGTGGATCGACGTTCCCGGTTCCAGGGGCCTGCAGGAGGACTAGGTCCGTCAAATTTGATCATTGTGAGTTCACTTCAATGTACAGAGAAAGCTCTGAATGATTCCTCAATCATTATTTGATTCTTTTTTAACTTTTCGGGCATGTAAGATGAGACACTTTTGAGTTTCAATGAATTAACGAATCTAATGAACTTCTCTTTAGTAGAGCTTTCTCTCTACCCTCCATGTGGGCTGACCTGAATAAGTGATGAAGCCTTTTCAAGCGACAAAGTCGCAGCCCTGTGCAAAAAAATCAGCGAAACGACGGTTATATGTAGACATGGCAATAATGGATGGAATGGTCACAACTCCGGGAATGCCAACATATCCTATTGAGTAGACTGATGTCAAACCCCAGTATCAACATCGACGCCTTTCAGAGCACCATGAGGAAAGACTGAAAGGCTTTCCGCATTTCTATTACTCATGTGGGAAAACAGGTCATCACGTAGGATGCTGCTAAGAGATTGTCTTTGATGAATCCAAGGCAGGGGAAGAGAAATGCTTGGCCACGTCTTCTGGACCGGATAAACCCGGACAAACTTGAATAAAATATCGGATAAGAAATTTGGGTTAAGGGATTGGATAGACCCGGATTGTAAAAAAGTTAAAAAAAAAAAAACATAACAATTTCCTTCCAACAATGGAGTGATGGAGTCGGCTTTGCTAGCCACCACGCCAAGATCACCACCACAATAGCCTATCACTTCCAACTATGGTGCAATTGTCATTGTCTTTGAGCATCACAGATCGTCATTGTCATTCAACCGATTGTCCTCTGATGATTGTCGAACCGAATCAACTGTTATTGATGAATGACCCGAAATCAATTGATTGACCCAAAAAGTAGAAGAAAAAAACCCAAACGCATTAAGTTTTTGGCATTCGTATATTGGTCCTAAACGGTGGTCACTTGATTTTGTTGTGATGCTCCGACGTTCAATCCTGTCCTCTACTTAGATTTGAGACTTTGTGCAAACAATCGGAAGATTTCAAAGAAGAGGGAGGAGGAGGAGGAGCTCCGGCAAAAACGGCGATCGCTCAAAATGGTGTTAGTCTTGACCATGTGAGATTACGTCAAGAGAGTGTTACCTTAGATATGGTAAGGACACTTCTATGAGCAAGTGAGATTTTCAAAGATTTTGACTCCCATTTTGAATTGTACCAAACATAGGAAATAATTTTTTACTACCCGGAGGATATTTAAAAGATTTCTAATCTCACCTTATTTTATCTTATCCTATCCTAATCCCATTTCGGAAAACCAAACGTAGCCTTAGTTCTTTCTCCAAGTTTCGATTGAGACGGAGATGTTCTAGAAAACCATGTTTCCTTGATAGCATGAATGGAGGTCAAATTGTTTTAGTCAATAGGATCAACTTATCACAGCATAATAAAATGTAGGAAATGACATAATCGCTTACCAAGAAAAAGGGATGATGAGAATATAATAGTATTAAGGTTTCGTTTATTTTGTGAAAAATTTTACGTTTCTAGAAAATATTTTCCAAGAAACCATTTTCTTGGAAAATGGCATAAGTTTTAGGTGTTTGGCTGAAATCTGAAAAAGATTCGGAAAATCTTTTCTGCTGTTTGGTATGGAAAATTTGATTTGATTTTCTTCATTGCACTCTTTTTAATAATTATTTTATTTTATTTTATTTTAAAATATTCAAAATTTTAATTTTTAATAATTATATTTTTTCTTTTCTTCTTTCCCTACCAGTCGCTGGCCATCGGGACAGTCAATGATCGGCCATAGGCGAGGCTCGGCCTTGCTCACCCAAGGCTGGCGACCTCGAGCGAGGCCGAGCCTCACTTCACTGACGTCGAGCGAGGTGCGGCGTCGACCTCGCCTCTAGCCGGTCGCTGGTCGTTGTCATGGCTGGTCACTGACCCTCGCCATGGCAGGCGACCGGTCGGAGAAGAAGATCCAAAAAAAAGAAAAGAAAAGAGAAAAATAAAAATAAAAAAGATAATTAAAAATTAGAATTTTAAAAATATAATATTAAAATAATTAAAATGAATGGCGAAAGAATGAGTAGGGAAAATGTTTTCCTCTTTTTGAAAATAGGAAAACATTTTTCACACTTTTGAAGGTGTTTTGTCCATTGACAAAAAAATGTTTTTCATGGATAGTTTATTTTCCTTGAAATAAATGGAGCCTAAGGTTGAAATACTTTTTCTTTGTGTTGGAAAACTTGTTAAATTGGTCTAATCAAGTCATTCCGTTGATTGCATTTTTGAATATTTTAGGACTTAATTGCATTTTTGTGACAAGTTTTATGACTTATTTGCATTTTTTGAAAGTTTTAGGACTCAATTATACTTTCGTGATAAATTTTAGAACTTGATTGCACTTTTTAAAAATTATAAGATTTAATTGCATTTTGGTAACAAGTTTAGGACTTCTAGTGCACTTATGCCTAGATATTCACTTATAAATCACTTAACATGGCCTCTCTTATCATTGTAGGATTATGTAGGATTTTGGACTATTACAAATTCCCTCACTTAAAAATTAATGTCGTCACATCACCTAAACATACCCTTTATTTTCAATATGTGATCTAATTTATTCCTACTCCCTTTACTATCCTAGAATCCCACTAGGAATAGCACCTTCTTCAACTCGTTTCACTCTAGCAATCACTCGTATCTTTATCAAATGCCGATTAGCTCATAAGCCTAGCCATCCACAAATCACAAATCTATTGAAGGTCGTCCCGCTTTGATACCATTCATAATGACCCGATCCCCTCTCATGGTGGCCAAGACCCCAAAATAAATACAATAAATAATCTAACAAAATGGTGACCGTTTAAGGGTAAGTGTTATCTTATCTATTACTCAACTGGGCCTCTATCTCCCATTCGAAGTTGAATTTCTAAAAGTTGCACTCACTCCCTTGTAATTTACCACGAAATAACTATAGCGCTTATATCATATATTCTGTAGACGAAAAATAGAGATGGAAGAATGGTAATTATTTCTGAACTTAAATATAATTGGCCAAGTTGTATAAAGTTTATCTGAATTCTTATAGTATTGGTTGAAGTAGATTTCAAAAAAAAAAAAATATATTAAAGCCTAGTAAGATATGGTCTTAATTAGTGTAGAGCGTAATCGATTTAACTTATTCCGGTTAGGGTTTTAGGCTTAGGCCAGATATGTTTACTGAGACATGTTTACTGAGAATTAAAAGAGTGGAATGCGAATTTAACCTTTCTGTTTAGTAGCTTGGAATAAAAAGCAATGGAAATGTATATGAAGAATGAAAAAGACTTGCAATTACCATATTTATTACCATGCGGAGAGGTGGGAATAAATAAGATTTAAGAAAAAAGGAAATTTCACAAATGAAGGAATATTTATGATAAGAAAAAAACTAAATCAAGAAATATGACGGACTATTTTCTCATTCCTGATGAGCTAATTTCTTAAAACACCTCAAACTTTAGGTTCAGTCCTAATTCTATTTTGAACTTTTTTGGTGTCTCATAAAAAATCACAAGCTTTTACTTCAAACCTAAATCTACCCTAAAGTTGGACTGCCTTAGTAGTTTTGCCGCATTTGTAAGAATATGTTCCTTGATGTGGTTGGGAATCAACTTTACAAAACAACTTGGTTTTCATAAGATCATTATTAAGATTGACTCTAAAGGCATCACCAATCTTGTTAGGCTAGAGCTTATCATTGATAATTAAGATTGACTCTAAAGAATATGTTCCTTAATATCTTAAGGATATTACAAGACTATTGCACTCTCACTTTGAGTCAAAATTGCAACAGAACTTTGGAAAGAAAATCGCTTTGTTGATCAGCTTGCTAATCTTGGAATTGATAAGCACTTATATACTCGTTTCTTTTCATTACCTTTTACAGAGTTACTTCATGTTCTATTGAGTGATAGAATAGGGATAATAGATTTACAACATAAAATTTGTACTCGGCCCCATTTTCATATAAAAAAATATGCCATAAGTTAATTTTCTATCCAAATGTTGCCAATTTTGTCCATCAGGTCATTTTTGTCGTTATCTTTTTCCACGTTAGCTTGAATTGACATTTTATTTCTTTCTCTTTTTTTCATTCTTCTTCTTCCTTTCACTTTCCACCATGGACAACCAGATCACCATCATGAACACAGTGAAAGCCCAGGGCCACCACACGCCGGTCAACGCCGCAACAGTTCGCGTGCGCGTTGGCATTGCCACCACTTCGTTGTCACCTTGTCATCGTTGTAGGCCCAGGTCACTTTTCAAAGGTGTTACAAACATCTTAATTAAATTTTATGTACAATCCTGATTACCCAATGTTTGTTCCAATTTCTTTTAATTTATTCTAATTGTTTCATTTCTACTGACTAAATGAGGCCTATATCCTCTTAGATTAGAATCAATAGTCCGATTTAACTACAAAACACACACACTCTCTCTTAAACACACAAAAAGGCGGTGCAGTATGTCCAGGCCAACTAACCATAATTTAAAAAAAAAACCAAAAGAATTGTATATCCATGACAGTATGTTTGATTTAAACCATGATTATTTGGCATTGTTAATACCCTGAAAGTCCGAGATTTGGCAACCCTATCGATAAAGTTCAATCAATATGTTAAGGGTCCATAATAGTTTGTACAAACCAAGATACACATGTAGTTGTAGAGGACTAAAACCTGTGTGCACAGAGCGAGATAAAGGTACTATTCCCGAAAATAATTTTTTTCCGTTGACATTTCATTTTGTCTTCGTGCCAATAGTAACCGGCTTAAATGACAAGCGAGTTTGCTTATCTTTTTGTGTTCTTGGGTTCGAGTCTCGTTAAGAGCATTTTCACATTAAATTCTCGAATGTGCTGGGCTGATATAAGTAAGTGTGCCTTTCCAATCACTTGGAGGGATGAAGTCGTCTAATTAAATCGATATTAATTTGGACACCACTTGATCACTTCATTCAAAAAGTAGAATATAATTAAATAAAAAGCTATTTATTGATGATGACAAGGAGCCCGCATGACTTCTAAGTGATGCCATCTCATCGTATAGCATTCGAGCACTTTCTTCCTCCGAGCATCCCAGAGGTAAGTCTCGATGCTATCGCCAGGATGTTCGACCTTTCACGGAGCTGCAGACTCTGACAACGCTGTCCCAGAACAAAAGACTTTGGGGCTCAAGGATCGTGGACATGGTCTGGTCACATCGTCCCTCTCGCTCTCCCCTTTGACCGTCTCGTCAATGTCGGGACACGACCCCACGCGCCACCAATTTTCACATTACAGGCAGCCAGTTAGGCCCCCGAACGCGCATAGACAGCAGCCCACGACGCCTGCCTTTCCGAATAGGCGAACCATCACAATCGCAATTTGTTGAGCGGGAAAATTACCAAAAAGATGTTAAACTTATGGTAATTATATTAATTTAGTTTTAAATTTTTTATGTTGTTATTTGAGTCCTAAATTATTTGTATTTGTATCAATTTAGTCTATTAGCCTAATTTTGACCGAAAATTATTGACATGGACATTGACCGTCGTATGTAGAGTGGCCGTTCGTGACGTGAACTTTTTAAAATAATATTTTAATAATTTATAGAATTTTATTTATTTATTTTTTCTTTTCATTTTTCATTTTTTTTCTTCCTTTCTTCCTCTGGTTGCTTGGCGGACCTTGGTGATCGGCTGGGCTAGTGAGGTCGAGCCTTGCTAGCGGCCTACGAAGGCACGCCTTGCCAATGGCTAGGCAAGGTCGGCCTCACTGTCGAATGCAGTAGATGAAGGAATGATTTTGACAAAGTTCGATGCTCAAATCGACGCAAAATCGAATAGATTCTAGGGTTTTTTATTTTGTGCTTGAGAGCATCAAGTGCGACGATTTCTTACCGTTTGAACATCGAAATTCAACAAGCATACCATGGCAACAAGCCTTGCCCTCACCGGATCTAGCAAAGGAGAGCTTCGCCCAACAACGGTGAGGTCGACCTTGCCGGCCATCGTCTCTGGCCGATCGTTGAGGTCTGACGACTAGCTAGAGGAAGAAGGAAGAAGAAATAGAAAAAAGAGAAAGAAAAAAAGGAAAAATATTGTTTAAAAATGTCTTCGTCAGCTCCGATCGTGTCATGTAGAATGGTCAACTTCCATGTCAACAATTTTCGGTCAAAATTGACTGGATAGATTGAATTGGTACAAATGCAAAAAGTTTATGACTTAAACCGTTAAGTTTATAATCGAATTGGCACGATTACTGTATGTTTAGAATTTTTTCGGTAATTTTTCCCCTTGTCGAGTTCTTGCCCAATAGACCGAACTTTTCACCAGACAGAAGAAGGAGCCAGTTGAAGAAGTCCAAACTGCGCGTTATCATAGATGAATTGATGACATGGCCGGGTCAAGTTTTCAAAGTCAAACCCAGAATCCTTTGACGAGGTAATCCTTGTGTTTGTGCCTTAAACCGTTCGGTATAAAAAGACCAGACCAGATATTGGGAATTGGCATCAGACTAATAGAGAGAAAATATAAAAAAGCTATGTATTGAATTAAGGCACAAGCCCAGAATAAACAGGTGCAATAAAACCTAATTTATAAGATATTTTAGGGAAACAATCCTAGAGAATATGCAAAGAATAATTCTTCAATATCCTAGAATATGTACAGAATCCCAAAGATATTATAACACCCCCCTCAAACTCAAGGTGGATCAAACAATGAGAGTTTGGAAAGTAAATACTGAAAGCAGGGTGCTGTAAGAGCCTTTGTAAAACTGTCAGCTAACTAATCGGCAGTCCCAATAAAAGGAAGAGAGATGGTGCCAGCTTGAAGATGATGACGAGTAAGATGGCAGTCGATCTCAATATGTTTGGTGCATTCATGAAAAACAGGATTAGCCCCAATATGAATGGCGCTTTTGTTGTCACAATACAGAGGAGTGGAATCTTGAAGTGAGATGCCCATGTTAGCAAGTAAACGACGAAGCCAGACAATCTCAACATTAGTGTCAGCCATAGCACGATACTTAGACTCAACAGAGGAGCGTGAGACAATCTGTTGTTTCTTGGCACACCAAGAAATGAGAGAATCACCAAGGAAAATGCAGAATCCCATGATGGATCGACTATTAGTTACATCATAAACCCAATCAGCATTAGAATAAGCATGTAACTCGAGGGGAGAAGAGGACGGCAAAAACAAAGATTGCATCAAAGTACCTCGAAGGTATCGCAAGATCCGTAAAAGAGCAACATAATGAGTATACCGAGGGGCAGCAACAAACTGATTGACAACATGAACTGCATAAACAATATTAGGTTGCAAAATAGTGAAATACATAAGGCTACTGACTAGAGTTCGATAACGAGTCACATCAAAAAGAGGCTCCTTGTCGTTAGGACAAAGCTTCTAATTCAACTCAATAGGAGTGACCGCAGTACGAGAATCAGAAAGAGTAGCCTTGGAAAGAATATCGACGGTATACTTCTGCTGAGAGAGAAGAATACCACAAGAACTGCAAGCAATCTCAAGTTCGAGAAAATAACGCAATGGACCAAGATCCTTCATGGAAAAATGTTGCTGAAGATGCCTCTTGGTATGTGCAATATAATCAGAGTTATTACCGGTAATAACCATGTCATCCACATAAAGAAGAATGATAGTATAGCGAGAAGACGAAATATGAACAAACATAGCATGATCAGCCTCACTCTGAACAAAGTCCTCAGAACGCATAGCAGTGGTAAACTTCTCAAACCAAGCACGTGGTGCTTGTTTGAGGCCATAAAGAACCCATTGAAGACGACAAACCTGACCAGGGGCGTGAGCAAGACCAGGTGGTGGCTGCATAAAGATTTCCTCCTGAAGATCCCCGTGAAGAAAAGCATTCTTCACATCGAGCTGATAGAGATGCCAGTTGTGAACATAAGCAACAGCTAAAAGAGTACGAATAGAAGTCATCTTTGCCACCGGAGCAAAAGTCTCTTCATAGTCAATGTCATATTCCTGTGAGAAACCTCGCGCAACTAAACACGTATTGTAACGCTCAATACTACCATCATAACGATTCTTTACTTTATAGATCCAACGACAAGAAATTAAGGATAGACCCGGTGGAAGAGGAAGAAGTTCCCAAGTACCAGAACTCTATAATGCAGAAAGTTCCTCAGCCATGGCCTGATGCCATTCAGCATGTTGAACTGCCTCGTGGTAACTAGTAGGTTCTTGTACATTGTGGATAGCAGCCAAAAAGGAACCAAACTCGGCAGAATAAGAAGCAGCAGCAACATATCGAGTAGGGGGCAACGATCTCAAGGAGGATTACGACGTAGTTCTAGAGGGGCAAAATCGTTGGTGGCAGAATCGTTGGTGGCAGGGGGAACAGGAGGGGCACTAGCGGGAGGTAGTTTAGATAGAGAAGGAGGGTTAGGTATATTTAGAGGAGGAGAAGCAGAGGCAGGAGGCTGGTCAAGACAAGGATCAGCCGGAAAGTACATAAAAGGAATAGGAGTATACACTAAAGGCATAGTGTTAGTAGAGAAGTAAGGAACATGCTCATGAAAAGTGACATTACAATAGATACGTATGCACGATAGATACGTATGTGCTGAGTAATCGGATCGTAACAACGATATCCCTGGTGCTAGGTGCTGTAGCCTAAGAATGCACATGATATGGATCGAGTAGTCAACTTTGTACATTCAGTGGGAGGTAGAAGCACGAAACACATACACCCAAAAACTCGAAGATGTGTATAGGTAGGAGAATAAGAATAAAGTCCTTGAAAGGTTGTATCTTGATAGAGAATGGGTGAGGGATGGCGGTTAATAAGATGAACCGCAGTCAGAAGAGCCTCAGCCCAAAACTCAGTAGGAACTGAAGTAGAGAGTAAAAGAGCATGATCGGTTTCAAGAAGACGTCGATGCTTACGTTTAGCAACCCCATTTTGAGCTAGGATACTAGGACAAGAAAGTTGTGGCAATGTCCCATCTGTTAAAATATATGTCTCGAGTTTAAACCCGTTGAATGATAATCGACCCAAGATTTATTAAAAGAAAGTCCAAAATTGATTTTTTTTTTATGGACGTTCACGGCGGCACTGCATGGAAATCGTATTTCCCGTTCGGTAATAAGAGTCCAGATTGTCTAAGGATTACTGTTTCGTCATGATATCGAAATTGGTGTGGCCACACGAAGTCAACTTCCTTGACCGATCCAATTTGGGGCTTGGCACGTGGGTAAATATATATTCATGGATGTCTTTCCTACTGAAGTCGGCCAACGAAAACTGGAAAAGGAAAGTGAAGGTGGACTTCGTTGACCGAAGTTCACAGTTCCCTTCTCACGTTGTCGGCTACTGTGCGCGTTCTTTCTTGGATATATATATTTGATCGTGGATTCCTTAAGCGCTGTTGTTGATGCAGTCCACTTGAAGCGCCGTTTCCTTTATGAGTGCCATGGGTCATCCATAGGTGCTGGGTGCTTAGCAGTGGATTTGTGATTTTGTTCGTGGAATTACACCAAGAGTTCAAGTGTTCGTAGCGATTAAATCTTGTGATAAGATTTTTGTATAATTCCTTCGTGAAATTGAGAAATTATTCCGTGAGGAATTATGGGGCTAAACACTGCGAGCATTATTGGGTGTAATTGTGATTTGGGAAACACCGAGAGTGTTTGAGTTACTCGAGTGTGGTTGTAATTTCCGTTGTATCGCTTGATTTATAATGGAATTATGTGCTGCTCTCCCAATAGACGTAGGTCACTATGATTGAACCACATAAATCTGGTGTCCGATTTATTTTCTTATTCTGTCAATATTATTGTTCAATCGCTTGGCTTCCGCAACACCATCACTAACTAAGAGAGAACGAAAGACACCCGAAAGATATTTCCCCCCGGAGTTAGAGCGAAAAACTTTGATTTTCTTTTGAAATTGTGTAGATATCATGGCAGTAAAAGTTTGATAAATGGTAAGAAAATCACTACGCTGACACATAAGATAGACATAAGTATAATGAGAATAATCGTCAATAAACGAAACATAATATTTGAAACCACTCTTGGATGGAATAGGGGTAGGGCCTCGTACATCAGAATGAACAAGATCAAAAATAGCACTAGAACTAGAAGTACTCGTAAGAAAAGGCAGAGCAGATTGCTTTGCTAAAGGACAGACAAAACAAGCGGATAAAGCACCAGATGGGACAGGGCCAAGAGCCCCTTGTTGTTGAAGGATAGAAAGGCGAGAAGAGGAAGCGTGCCCTAGACGTTGATGCCACCATGCAAGATCCTCAGTCACTAGCATGGGATGAGGAGAGGAAGTGGAGGTGGATGGAAGGTGGAGAGACTGCATAGTGTATAACTTGTCATTCCTGTTGCCCTTGCCAATCATCCTGCCACTTGAACGATCATGCACAAAACAAAAGCGATTAGTAAAACTCACAATACAACCAGCATCAGTAAGCTGGCTAACAGATAACAAATTGAGCGCCACAGAAGGGACATGCAACACATCAGGAACACAGAAAACTCGAGGGCGGACAAGAGTCCCCTGTTGGGTAGCTATAAGAGGAGAACCATTAGTTGTAAATAATCGTGTTGAAGACTTGACCTCAGAAAGCTCAGTGAGACAAGTAGCGGAAGTAGACATGTGTCTAGCAGCTCCTGAGTCAAGAATCCAAGTAGTAGAGGAGCCACCTGATGAAGGAGCAGTAGTTGCAGAAGAATCAATAGGAGTGACAGCAACCGAAAGGCCAGAATTGGATGACTGAGAGTTAAGTTGCAATTTATTTAAGCGGGCTAATTGAGCCTCAAGTGCAGTAAATCGCTCATCCACAGAAGGAGAAGCGAGAGAAACATGCTGAGTCGGAGTAGGAGTAGGAGGAGTTCGAGAAGAGTGCTGGGTATCGCGTCGCTTCTTATTGCAGCAGGACTTGATATGACCACGATGATGACAATAAAAACACTGAATAAACTGTTGAGAACCCTGAGTCGGAGCAGGAGACGATGATGTAGGTCGAGGAGTAGCAGCAAGAATCGCAGTGGGATCAGGCACTGCATAAGATGAGAGAAGACCCAATCGGGTTTCCTTAAACTGAAATTCCTTGACAGCATCAAGATGAGAGGGTGGAGGATTCCATTAAAGAATTTGACTACGAACACCCTCAAAAGCAGGTTGAAGCTTCATAAGAAAATCATAAAGTCGCAAGCAATCCTGAGTCTGTAGTCGAGAAGACTGACATGTGGCACAGCTTGAACATGTGGAACATAAAGTGGGAGACAAAACATCAAGTTGACTCTAAAGCGACTTCAAATAATTATAAAACTCACGAATAGATCGAGCGTCCTGAGTAGCAGCAGCAATCTTTTGCTGTAGTTGATAGATGTGGATAGAGCCAGTCTGAGTAAACATGTTAGTGAGTTGATCCCAAAGATTCTTCGCACCCGTGATGTGAGCAAACTGTGGACGAAGGGCATGATCAAGAGAACCAAATATAATGGCTCAAGCTGTCACGTCTTGAACCCCATCGAGCATGCGACATCCCTCGAGCTCGGTTGAATATGTGCGACGTCCTAGGAAATGTCGCCGACCCAAATGAATGCATCAGAGTTAAATCGCGGTGGAAAGCATTAAGAAAAACCCGGACAATAAAATTGGAGACTACCAGGAATAAATAGACCGCCAAACCACCAAAATCTTTACTATACTTCGGTACAAGCATATATATACAATATCCATTTACTACAACTTATACCCTACTGCCATTTATGGAACCATAAAACAAACGGATGTACACAGAACTACCAACTACGAACCATCGACACACAAAAAGGATCGATAGTCTGGGTAAGCCTATACCAAAAATGAGACTCCCAAAAAATCTTTCTCAACCTCGCAAACGAACCCCTATGCCCTTTGGAGGGCATCCACTCGGACTCGCTGTCCTTGTCATCCTCGTCCAAATCCTCGTCTGGCATGCGCTTATCTAACGACTCTAAGTCGGCCTCGATCTCTATGGGATTATCCTCATCCCCTAACTCTGGCTGATCCTCAACCTGTTCCTCCTCATCTGAATCCTCTCTGTTCTTTTTTGGCTCTTCTGCGGGCTTGTCCTTCGGCTTGACCTCCTACTCATCTACTGGCTTGTCCTCAACTGGCTCCTCTTCGGGATTCTCACCATACTCATTCTCCGGCTCTACCTTAGGTATCCCGCCTAGATCTATGTCCATCGGGTCAAATCCTGCTTGGGACTCTTTCGGATCCGGGTTTGGTTCAGCCACTGAAGAGTCAGGTGCTGCCGATGCAGAATGGTGTCCGGATTGAGCTAGACTAGTCTCCACATTAGTCAATTCCCCATCAGGAGGGAGTATGGCTGCCGGATCCCAATCACCAACTCCGTCGAATGGCACATCAAAACCATGGACAAGATCGAACTCATCCATTCCATCTCGAAATATCCAAGCCGTGTACATATGAGTCTGCCAAAGGGGTAGCTCTATGTCTATCCAGACTACCGATGTATGCTTAATCCAGGTATGGTTCTCATCTACAGGGTATTCTACGACCTCGTGATCGGTGTGCATGGGAATCCCAAAATGCTGCGGTGGTAATAGCAGGAGGTTCATGGCTCGGGCGGTGGCTCTAAAATGGTTTGGTTGAAACAACCATGAGACACTTTTCAATAAGTTACAATCTAAACCCTACCTAGGCTACCACGTATTCCAAGTGAGCTCAGACACAATATTAATCATCACACACAAACAACAACCATACAAATACACTTACCTGCACTCTCAGCATACTCAGCCTGTGCATTAGTTCATAATCACAATATTCAAATCTTGCACGCATTTCAAACTTCACGCACCTCAAACCACACGTATTTCCATGCCAAAGCATGCATCGATCACACCACATTTCTAACCCACATTTTACAATTAATCACGCACTAACAAGTCACTTCCATTTATTTTCCTCGTCGTGCCAACACTTGCTTAATCTCTTTCCCGGCCTGCGTAAACACGCCTCAGGCCCACTCGATCATACCCCGAGCATCACACATCTCGGTCCGATCCCACTTTCACTTACCATACCACACGTCTCATTCTCAATCATTTTCCTCGGCTCGCGTAAACACGCCTCAGGCCCACTCGATTGCCCCCCGAGCTTCACATGCCTCGGTCTGATCTTATAGATGTATCACAACTCACATCAACACGCCTCAGGCCGGTTCAATTCCCCGTGTAAACACGCCTCAGGGATTTAGTGATCACACGATCATATTCACATGCCATATTTTTTATATGTACCCCACGTAAACACGCTTCAAGGCCTTTTAGTGATCACACGCACATTGCACGCCTCAAGTCTTACACGTGCACACACTTGGGCATTAAATATGCGTACTCAAACGCGCCCAAATCAATCGTTCAATTCAACCACATCATAAATATGCAACCATCACACAAATTGCCATTTTTCACAATCAAAACTTCGACATATCAATCCCAGCCCTTCACGACACTTTCACACAATCACAAGCCGGATCTAACAATCCAATTTGCACACCGAACAACATTTCACAGCATCCAAATCAGCAAATCATAGCCCACCTTTGGCCTCTAAAATTCCACCAAAACTTTCTGATTTTAATCTTAAGACCTGCTAGTCAATTCAGCCCATAAACTACACCAATCCGCGTCTAAATGGGTCCGAAATTACCCGATATACTTAATAGAGTTTAGATCGCAACTTACATGAACTCTAGACTAGCTTGGCTAGAGTGAAATGGGGCGGCAATAGGCCGATGGCCTCACGGTGGACGGCGGCGGCAACGATCGGCATGGTGGCGGCGGCGGCTTGGCGTGGCTTCGCTTGAGCTGGATCCTCATGGCCATGAGAGAGAGAGAGAGAGAGAGAGAGAGAGAGAGAGAGAGAGAGAGAGAGAGAGAGAGAGTGAGTGAGCTGACAGGGAAAAGGAAGACGACGGCGGTGGCTTGAGGTGGTGGGGGTGGCGTGGCATGGCGGCGGTTAGCCAGAGCGGCGGCGGTAGCGGTGTGGCAAGGGAGAGGCAATCAGTGAGGGGAGAGAGAAGGGTGGCCGAGAGAGATGAGAGGAGAGAATGAGGAGAGAGAGAGTGAGTCTTGGTCTAAATAGTCCACTTTGACCACTTTTGGTAAATGACCATCTTACCCCTCTCTTACAAATCCAATCGACAATCGAGATTCGTTCTTATCCTGAAATCGACATTCACGATCTAATTTTTTCCAAAAATATCCAAGGACAATTTAGGAATTTCATAAAATTCCAAGGACAAAATTGTCCTTTCCAAAAGTTATGGCACAATGACCAAAATACTCTTCCCCTTTAATATTCAGCCTTAACAAACCTCGAGAGGCAAAACGGTCATTTTCCATCCTTTGCCAAAATTCAGTTTTTATGAAGGATCCGGAAAAATCCAAGGATAAACATTCCAATAACAATGTCATCCTAATGTCCTGTCGTGACTTCCTAATTTTTCGATGCCCATTTTGGTCTCTAATTAATAATTGAATTTTATATAACATAACTTGAGTGTTTTTCAAATTAACGGGTGGCTTTTGGGGAAATTCGCCTATTCGACCCGTGACTAATACTAAATCAAGTCATGTGCAAGTTCATTCAAATCATGACGACCTTGGTTGTCATATAATCGTGAGCATCGATCGCTAGTTCCGACGGGCACAATCATTCAGTATAGGTTTTGGATCGTTCGTCAATTCATTTCGTGATCAAACTGAATCACCCATGATCCACTTGTATGACAGTGACGAATCTGTCCATCACTATCCTAAGATCGGCTTACCTTAGCTCAAAATGTCACTTCAACGATTCCATGGTCGAAAATCAATTCACGATCGAATTTTCTTTAGTCACATGAATTTAAATCCCTAGTTAGCCTTTCCCTCGTGGTTAGTATCCCATGAATGATCAGTTTTGGGCGAGAACCAACTACAAGTACGTTCATAAAACCATGCATTTCATAAATCCCAAATGGGCAAATTTCAGGATGTCACACAAGCCCTTCGATCAACAATAGTCCAAGTCCGAATGTCAGATTCACGCTTAGCAATCTCCTCAAAAGTGAGTTTGGATTGCTCAACGTCCTTGAATTTGGCAGGACTGACGCGTACACCGTCAACATGCTCAAATAAGTCATGATAAACAAGTGCTGCCATAGCCTATGGCCACCAAAGAGCATAATTGGAGCCATCAAGTTTGACATCAATTCGGTCACCCAAATCACCCATATCAAATCCAATAGCACAGAAAATGACCAAAATTCAAGAGCAGTAATAACAACGGTACGTGAGAGTGCATGCGTCGAGAATTTACTAGGTGGTGAAGTGTGAGAAGTCACCGGTGACGAGACGATGAACGTGGTGTTGTCAATCAATAAAACCACAAGAACACAATGGCGAAGAGTCCAAATCTTTCAACAACAATATCAAACTGTGATGAACTTGATTGCCGATGATGTGGCAGTGCACAAAGGTATAATCACATCATACGTCACAATAGGGAAATAAAAGCCTAGAGCAATTGCTCTGATTCCATAATAGAGAGAAAATATGAAAAGGCTGTGTGTTGAATTAAGGCATAAGCCCAAAGTAAATAGGTACAATAAAACCTAATCTATAAGATATTTCAGGAAAATAATCCCAGAGAATATACAAAGTATAATTCTACAATATCCTAGAATATATACAGAATCCCAAAGATATTGTAACACAGACAACAGAACAAATTCCCGGTTTGCATTCTTTCTCATCCAGAAAAAGAAATCAGAAGTACTAGTTTGCGCCCCCGCGGCACCGCCTCCTTCTAACTTCGGTGATTTATTTCATTATCTCTTATCTAAGGAGAAGAGCAAATCTGTCTCATAAAAAATGGAAGATCCTTTGGGACTTCTGAAAATTCGCGTCCACAAAGGAGTTAACCTCGCGATCCGGGATGTCCGAAGCAGTGATCCCTATGTTGTCATCAGAGTGGGCAAAAGATGTACGTCAATCAGTCCACTCTCCAAATTTTGCTTCTCTTAATTTAAGTAGTTTAAAGTTTCTAGTTGCTTTCAGCTGAACTGACCCACTTGAATTCTTGATGCTTCTCGCAGAAACGGAATACTCAGGTGATCAAGAGGAACCTGAACCCAGAGTGGAACGAGGAGCTGACTCTCTCCATCGCCGACCCGAGCCTTTCCATAAAATTGATGGTGTACGACAAGGACAAATTCAACCTTGATGACAAGATGGGGGACGCTGAGATCCCTATCGTACCCGTTCTTGATGCGTTGAGGACAAGATTGGATAATGTCCGGAACGGAACCGTGATCACCGAAGTGAAGCCTGTCAGGGACAACTGCTTGGCGGAGGAGAGCTGTATCGTGTGGGGCGACAGTACATTGGTGCGAGACATGGTGCTCCGGCTCTGCAATGTGGAACGCGGCGAGGTTGAGCTCCAACTTCAGTGGATAGACATTCCCGGTTCCGGGGGCCTGTAGGAAGACTAGGTCTCTCAAATTTGATCATTCTGAGTTCAATTCAATGTACAGAGAAAGCTCTGAATGAGTTCCTAATCATTATTTGATTCGTTTTGTAAATTATTGGGCATGTAAGATGAGACCCTTTCAAGTTTCACCGCACCAATTTGGTGGCGATCACTCGTTTTTAAATTTCTTTCCATGAATTAACGAAAGTAGTGATTCTCTCTTTCTATTAGAACTTTCTCTCTACCCTCCCTGTGGGCTGATCTTAACAAGTGACGAAGCCAGTTTCAAGCAACAACGTCGCAGCCATGTAAAAAAATAGGAAACTACGGTCAAATGAAGACATGGCAATAATGGATGGAGTGCTTACGAAGTAACAACTCCAGGAATGCCAACATTTCCGATTTAGTAGACTGATGTCAAACCCCAGTATCGACATAAACGCCTTTCAAAAAAACCATGAGGAAAACCTGCGGGAAAATAGGTCATCACGTGGGATACTGCAAAGAGACTGTCTTTGATAAATCTAAAACAGGTAAGAGGTTGACACATCAGACTGCAGATTTAAGCTCATTTTGGAAAATTTTTACTCGAAGGAAGCTGTGTTAATTGAGGAAGAAGAGATTATACCTGAATCCCCCATTTATACTATGCAAATTGTCCCTTACGGAAACTCTGAACCCATCCCCAAGGGGATACATGAGTCAGTGCGCTTCTGGTGATAGATCAAGCAACCGCCCTACCTAGTGATATAAGAGGAAGATCAGTTCCTTCGCGTGATGAGAATCTGAACCAGTGTTTGGAAGAATCATCGAAACTGAAGCATTCTGCAAGCAAAGCTGAGGTTCAGAAAAAAGTAAGTTGATACGAACCTTATGGAATGAAGCCTCCACAGGTGTGCTTGGTTGATGAATCTCAACCGATGGAAACTCTAGTGAATCTATCCATTGAGATGAACGGATCGGTTTTGGTGGTTGGCCCTAATAAGCCACTGATGGACCAATGAATGTCGTGTTGGAATTGTTAGGATTTGGGCACTCCCCCAACAATGTAGACCCCTCAGCCTTAGTGACTCAAGAAAAACCCTCAATATTCTTTTTAATGGAGACTAAAAATCAAAGGCATGTGTTAGATCCACTTAAATGTCGGCTTCAGTATCTAAACATGTTTGTCAGAGATCCTGTGGGTTTGGTGGGTGGTTTGGCTGTCCTGTGGAATGATCTAGTATCTTTGTTGTTGACGTAAAATGTTAATGGACTCAAACTAGAGAGGTGCTTCAAATGACCTTTATGCATGCTCCTGCTGCCTTTCAAGAAGGATTGAGGGTGTTTGGGATCAAGTCCAGCGCGTGAGCACAACAAACTTTTTGTCACGGGTTTGTTTGGTGGATTTCAATGACATACTCCAATCATTAGGAGAAGATTGGAGCTAGACAATATAAAAATAATAGAATGCTCCTTACCAAAAAAAAAAACATAATAGAATGCTTGCTTTTCAAGATCTACTGAAGAAATGTTCACTGTTGGATAAAGAGCGTAAGGGATGTGCACTTACCTAGTATAACAAGAGGGAATGGGATGATTTTGTAACGAAAAGGTTGGGTAGAGTTTTTGTGAACCATGATTGCAGCATATCTTATCCAGATGCAGACCTTTACACTACCTACTATTAGCTCTGATCATAGCTCCATTATACAATCTTTCAGTGCTACTCGTCCTAAAAGAAAGAGAGAAATCAAATTCAAAGCTTTTTGGCTGAGGATGAGTCCTGGGAATTAGTGACAGAAAATTGAGTTTTTGGAGGAAGAACTGAAGAGGGTTTAAGGAAGAAGTTGGAATTTATTTCTGAGGCTTCGGCAGATAGGAGCAAACATATGCTTCCAAAAAACAGATAAGAAGCCCCGAAGAAGGAACTTCAGCAGACAACAAATTCTACTGAGAATTCAATGACTGAGATGGGGTGACAGAAATGCTAGGTTTTTCCTATCACGCCCCGAACCCTACGGACGCACAACATCCCGCTTCGGTCGTTGAGATGCAACGTCCCAGGATTCGTCGACGACCCTTCATTTTATCTTTTAATACACATGCGGAAGTGAACACAACAAACCCCAGACAACAACAATAAACAGGGATAGCAGAGGAAAACCAAACACAACAATATTTTAGTTTTCACTTGATTAATCCCCGAGAATATTCTTACATGCCCACTTCGGGCGCTACCACAAAAAAGCCAGCAAAAAGAAAGGCTAGGGTTAATCTACTCCAACCAAAACAGCTCCTGGGCCTAACCCTCAGGGATCAACCAAAACTGCGGTACTCCGAACTGCACCATAAGTAACGACGTGCTAAGGCCCTGAAAAGGTTTAACAATAAATGAGATAAAATCTCAATAAGTTAACGGCCTAAGCCTTACTTAGGAGGCCAACTCGCACGGGGGGTCCCTAACAGACACAACACCAACAACAGCAGCAACCACGGGCATCCTTACCTCGCCTTGATACACACGTTGATGAAATGCATATGTCGCATACCTGAAGTATTTAAATAAATTATCAATGCATTAATGCATCATAGTTGCGCGTGTCTCGATTATAAGATAGAATCCACTTGGGCACGTCTTATACTATGCCTAGCAATTTCTATCACATAATCAGGTACTATGTATCACACGTATTTCAATTATTACACCTCCTCGGGGCCACTACACATCAAGTGATACGCAGTAAGATGGCAGTCTATCGGTAAAAACCGGGCTTCGTCCCACCCCGTTGGGCACGGCTACGTCAAACGATACACATGATGACGACATTCTAATACGGCAACATCAAACGATACACAGTAAGATGGTATCCCGTAAGGAGCATCAAGTCCGGCTTCGGGCCGCGACAAGGCATCCGGGGTATCGGTACTTCAGATTATCCCCAGGCATCCAATAAATCGGGCATCGTCAAGCGATACACAGCAAGACGGCTCCAACGTGTGACCACACGAGCACACAAGCATTCCGGCCAATTATTATCTTTTCAATTAGCCCATGCATACATGAATCGTGCTCTAATTAATGCCATACAACAATATCACATAGTCACACATGCAACCGTCAATCAATTTGCAAGCTTCGGTAACGACACAAGTATTAATCACAAAACACCACTATCAATTTCTAGCATAACAATAAAAATAATTTAATACCAATAATCTCGTAAATTTTCTTGAAACTCCCGATCAAAATAAATTGTCATAAAAATAATTTTATACGACAAATCACGGCATACACGCCAATGTTCAAGCTAGAAATCATAATTTGAAATTATAAATTTCCCGAAATAATAATAATTAAATTCGGAATATAATTAATTAATAATATCCAAGAATAATTTAATTTTCCCAAAATTCAAAATACTTTCTCGAATCAAAATCAATCAAATCATTTTCCAAATACGCCGACTTATATGGCAAAAACCAACATTGGCATCATAATTGGTGTTAGAAAATTTTCCGAAAATAATAATATTTAATTTTCGGAAATTAATTATTTAATAATAAAATATTAATATTTAATTTAGAATTAATATATTAACTAATAAAATAATATTTAAATTCCGAAAATAATTGAAATAATAATAATAATCAACAACAATAAACTAATTAACAACTTAAACCATAAACACAATTAACTAATCACTAACCCACAATTAACATAAACTAAACATAAATTAAACTATCTTAAGCAAATTCAACATCCTAAACACGGGATTGGGGGTTAACTTACACCACTAACGCCGATGAAGGCGGCGGCAGTGAGGGTGGTCCGCGGTGGTTCCAGCTCGGAACGGCGAGCGGTGGACGACGGCGAACGGCGAAGAAGCGGCTGCTGTGGTGGCTGGTCGGGGCTGTCTCGAGCGGCCAAGACAGCAGCAGCGACGGTGGCGGCAGCTGGACGGCTGGGCTGGTTGCCGGCGAGCAAGCAGTCGGTGTCGCAGTAACAAAACAGAAGCTGGAACAGAAACAAAGCAAGAAGCCAGGAGCGGACGCATGAAGGAGAAGGGAAGAAGAAAGAGGAAGGAAAGAAGAAAAAGAAAAAAAAAATAAAATAAAAGGGGAGAAAAAAGGGGAAAAGGAAGAGAGAGAGAGGAGAGTAGGTGGGGGGTGGTGTCAGGCGTGGGGGTGACCGGCGGGAAAAGAGGGAGGGGAGAGAGAGAGAGAGAGAGAGAGAGAGAGAGAAAGAGAAAGAGAGAGAGAAAATTAGTCAAATCGCAATAATTGCGATTCAACGGTCACAATTTAAATCCAAAAACGATCCGACGGTTCTTGAAAAATTCTAATTAATAATTTTAGGATTTTTGGCCAAAAGGGTACTAATAAAAATACACTGCGAGGGTGGTCTATCAGTCCAAATTCGCACCTGGTCAAAAATTTACTTTTCACTTATCCCGAGCAAAATCGAGGTTGGTCACGCGAAAATTGACACTGTCCAATTAAATTCATCACGGAACTCCGAAAAATTCAACACCAAAGTTCGGGCTCTAAATAACGGCTAAATTCGATCGAATGTGATTCTAGCGAAATCTCTATTTTAAAACAATAACCGGGAGTGATCGGTTCTCGGATGAGATTTTACTATAAGCATACTGACGAATTACACGTTTTATAAATCCCAAAAATTGATCGAAATTCGGAATGTCACAATCTTCCCCCCTTACAAAAATTTTGTCATCAAAATTTACAATCCAACCCAATCACTCAAACAAATGGAGATATTGGTGTCGCATTAACTTCTCGCTTTCCCACATCGTACCTTCGATTCCATGGTGCTCCCAAATCACCTTGACCATCGGAATTATCTTGTTCCGCAAAACTCGTTCAATTCTGTCATCAATTCTAACCGGCCTTTCCACGTACGATACTTTGTCGTCAACTTCAATATTTTCATAATTCAGCACGTGAGTCGGGTCTGGTTCATATTTCCTTAGCATGGACACATGGAACACATTGTGAACTTGGGACAGATTGGGCGGTAGTGCGAGACGGTAGGCCAGAGTACCGATCCTCTCTAAAACCTCGAATGGACCCACGTATCTCGGGCTTAACTTTTTTTTCTTGCCAAACCGTGATAATCCTCTCATCGGTGACACCTTGAGGAAAACGTGGTCTCCCACTTGAAATTCCAAGGGCCTATGTTTCCGGTCTGCATAATTCTTTTGGCGACCTTGAGCAGTCCTTAGCCTATCATTGATGACCTTAACAGCATCCGACGACTGTTGCACCAACTCGGGACCCGAAATCTTTCGTTGTCCAACTTCGTTCCAACAAACTGGAGTTCTACAGGGTCTGCCATAAAGTGCTTCGAAATGTGCCATTTTTATACTCTGCTGATAACTGTTGTTGTACGTGAATTCGACGAGATGTAACTGTTCTTCCTAACTTCCTTTGAAATCCAAAACGTAGGCTCGTAGCATATCCTCGAGAGTCTGAATCGTTCTCTCGGATTGTCCATCTGTCTGCGGATGAAAAGCAGTGCTATACTGCAACTTTGTTCCCATGGCGCCTTGAAGACTCTTCCAGAACGTCGCGGTGAACTTGGGGTCTCAATTTGACGTAATCGTCACTGGCACACCATGAAGACGAACTATATGTCTCACGTACAACTTAGCATACTTGTCCATAGCAAAATCCTTTCGCATTGGGATGAAATGAGCAGACTTTACGAGTCTATCTACCACGACCCAGATGGAATCATTATCTCTTTGGCTCCTCGGTAGACCCATCACGAAATCCATCGTAATATGCTCCCATTTCCATTATGGTATTTCCAACGGTTGTAATAGTCCACCTGGTTTACAGTGTTGAGCCTTCACCTGTTGACACGTTAAACATCTAGCCACATGCTTGGCAATATCTCCTTTTATGCCATTCCACCAATAATATTGGCGAAGATTCTGATACATCTTTGTGCTACCCGGATAAATACTGTAGTTACTGCGATGAGCTTCTGCTAAAATTTCATCCTTAAGTCCCTCATCATTAGGCACACACAACCGTCCACGAAACTTCAAGATCCCATTCTCGGATACTTGAAAATCAGGTTTTCTTTTAGTTGCGTCCATTTGCAGAATCTTTTGCAGCTTAGGATCCAAAGGTTGTGCTGCTTTAATCCTAATTTGTACTTCAAGTTCAATTCTGAGAGTAGCCATTAAACTCGAGAGGTGACTTACCTCGAACCTGAAATCCGAGTCCCGAATTCCTTTAAGCAAAATCCATTCTTGAACCATCATATGCGCAATCGAAGACTTTCGGCTCAACGCATCGGCTACCTTGTTAGCCTTACCTGGATGATACAAAATGTCGCAGTCATAGTCCTTAAGCAGCTTCATCCATCTACGCTGTCTCATATTCAATTCTTTCTGGGAGAACCGATACTTTAGACTCTCATGATCCGTAAAAATATGAAACCTTTCTCCACACAGATAATGTCTCCAAATCTTAAGTGCAAATATAATAGCAGCCAATTCCAAGTCGTGCGTCGGATAATTCAATTCGTGTGGTTTTAATTGTCAAGATGCATATGCCACAACTCTCCCATGTTGCATTAAAACACATCCCAATCCTCGATATGACGCGTCGCTGTGAATTTCATATCCTCATGAACCAGACGGTAATGTTAGAACATGCGCAGTAGTTAGCTTCTGCTTAAGCTCTTGAAAACTACGCTCACATTTATCCGTCCATTCAAACTTCGTGTCCTTTTTCAGTAATCTCATCAAGGGCATGGCTATAGCAGAAAACTTTTCCACGAACCTTTTATAATAATCATCCAATCCCAAGAAACTCCGAACTTCAGTTACTGTCGTTGGTCTAGGCCAATTCATAACCGCCTCAATCTTAGCCGGGTCCACTGAAATTCCTTCTCCAGAAACCATGTGTCCAAGAAAAGCCACTCGAGTTAACCAAAACTCGCACTTGCTAAATTTGGCATACAACTTATGATCTTGAAGAGTTTGCAGCATTATCCTCAAATGCTGTTGGTGTTCTTCTGAACTTCTCGAATACACCAAAATATCATCAATGAACACGATCACGAACTTGTCCAAATACTCCTTGAACACCCTGTTAATCAAGTCCATAAAAGCTGCAGGTGCATTTGTCAGACCAAACGGCATCACGGTAAACTCATAGTGTCCATAACGCGTTCTAAATGCCGTCTTCGGTATATCTTCCTTTCTAATCCTCAATTGGTGATAACCTGTCCTCAGGTCTATCTTCGAGAATACCGAAGTTCCTTGAAGTTGGTTGAACAAATCATCTATCATAGGCAATTGATACTTATTCTTAACCGTCACCTGATTGAGTTGCCGATAGTCGATGCAAAGGGGTAACGATCCGTCCTTCTTCCTTACAAAGAGAACTGGCGCTCCCCAAGGCGATGCACTAGGACGAATAAATCTTTTATCCAACAATTTTTGCATTTGAACCTTTAATTCCTTCAATTCCGATAATGCCATTCTATAAGGTGCCTTAGAAATCGGTTCCGTTCCAGGGACTAACTCAATCACGAACTATATTTCCCTTTCTGGGGGCAATCCAGGCAATTTCTCAGGGAAAACGTCTGAAAATTCTCGCAACATAGCAATGTCTTACATCCTTGGTTCCTCTACCAAAGTGTCAACTACAGTCGCCAAATAGCCTTGGCAACCCTTATCCAATAACCGAGTGACTTCCAATGATGAGATTAAAGGGATCGAAGGTCCTCCTCGATTCCCGACAAACTCAAAACCAACACTCCCTACTAGCTCAAACTGTATCATTTTACGATAGCAGTTTACCGTGGCTCGCTGCTTGGTGAGCCAATCCATTCCAATAATCACATCAAAGTCGAACATCGTCAAAACAATTAAATCTATGCTGTCCTCACGACTACCAACAGATAACTTGCAACCAGTACAGCCTACTGCAGACACTATGCTATCCTTTAAAGGGGTAGAAATACTATAAATTACTCCAAGTGGTTTCGGACTTAACCCCATTAATTCCACAAATTGCCTAGCCACAAATGAATGCGTAGTTCCAGGATCAAACAAAGCATAGGCAGCATGGTCGTGTAACGAAACCGTACTTGTAATGACGGTAGGCGAGTCCTCCGCCTCCTTCCTCGTGACAGCATAGACCCTTCTTTGTACTTGGGGCCGGTTCAACTGGTTCGGCGGCGCATTACTTGCAGGTTGTCCTGCCTGCTGTATTGGTCTTTGCGCTCCTGCTGCCTGGCGTGGACAATCTCTAATATGGTGGCCGTGTTGGCCACATCCAAAGCAAGCTCCCGTCCTCATAGGGCATGGAGCTGATCCATGGTGCCTTCCACAGGATCGACAGGGGCCATTGTTGTTGTTATACACCGGCTTTCTCACTCCACCTTTCTTATTAGGAGGGATGAGAAATCTACCCTTTGCCATCGGTTTCTTCCCAAACCGACGGTTATCCTTATTTGGCACAAACCGCGATCCAAACACAGCTGTCCTCTCAGCCAAGTTCCTTTCTATCAACTGTGCCATCTCATATAGCTTATCATAGTTCTTCAAATTCAGGGGCACCAGTTGGTCCTTAATCTCAAGTTTCAACCCATCCCAAAACTTCCTTGCCTTGTCAACTGGATCCTCAATCAACCTCGGGGCATACTGGGACAGCTCAGCAAACCTTGCCTCATATTGATCTACTGTCAACTGGTTCTGTCGAAGACGCTGAAACTCGTTCATCTTTTGATCTTTAGCATAGTCCGAGAAATACTTGTTATAAAAAGCTTCCACGAAGGCACCCCACACCTGGATCGTACTTTCGGGAAATACCCTCCTCTGGGTAGCTTCCCACCAAGTACTGGCATTACCTTGCAATTGGTAGACCGCCAGTGTCACCTTATCATCATCTGTACATCTCAGTAAGGCAAAAACCTTTTCCAACTCTTTGATCAAGAGGGTTGCAGCCTCAGGATCACCCGCGCCAGTAAACTTAGGTAGCTTGAGCTTTAGAAATTGCTCTACCAACTTGTGCATGGGCTGATTCTCATTTCCATTGCCTGCTAAAGGAACATCTACAGGCACAGGTGTAGGTGCAGGTGCAGGTTCAGGCACAGCAGCGGCAGCTTGATTTTGAGCCTGCAGTCCTATCAATGTCTCTAAAGCCTGCAGGATCTTGTCCAATCTAGGATCCCCTAGTGCTCTTCTTCTGGCACCAGCTTGACCTGGTTCAGCCCTTCTCCTAAGGGCTCTCGGTTCAGGATTGTCCATCTCTCAGGATCTTTACAGAAACCTGTTTTCCAATTCCAATAAGGAATTAGAATTCCTGAACAACTAGCTTACGAACGAGAAAGTTAACAAACAAACACATGCACTTAGTGTCTTCTTAACTCACTATCCCAATACCCATCGCACCTTATCACTCTAGGTTTCGACCAAACTTAGATTGAGCTGACCTTGCTTTGATACCAATTCGGGAACGGGGATGTCACGCCCCGAACCCTACGGACGCGCAACACCTCGCTTCGGTCGTTGAGATGCGACGTCCCAGGACTCATCGCCGACCCTTCATTTTGTCTTTTAATACGCATGTGGAAGCGAACACAACAAACCCCAGACAACGACAATAAACAGGGATAGCAGAGGAAAACCAAACACAACAGTATTTTAGTTCTCACTTGATTAATCTCCGGGAATATTCTTACAAGCCCACTTCGGGCGCTACCACAAAAAGGCCAGCAAAAAGAAAGGCTAGGGTTAACCTACTCCAACCAAAACAGCTCTCGGGCCTAACCTTCAGGGACCAACCAAAACTGCGGTACTCCGAACCGCACTAGAAGTAATGACGTGCTAAGGCCCTGAAAAGGTTTAACAATAAATGAGATAAAATCTCAATAAGTTAACGGCCTAAGTTCTACTTAGGAGGCCAACTCGCACGAGGGGTCCTTAACAGGCACAATAGCAACAACAGCAGCAACCACGGGCATCCTTACCTCGCCTTGATACACATGTTGATGAAATGCATATGTCGCATACCTGAAGCATTTAAATAAATTATCCATGCATTAATGCATCACAGTCGCGCGTGTCTCGATTATAAGATAGAATCCACTTGGGCACATCCCATACCATGCCTAGCAATTTCTACCACATAATCAGGCACTATGCATCACATGTATTTCAATTATTACGCCTCCTTGGGGCCACTACACATCAAGCGATACGCAGCAAGATGGCAGTCTACCGGTAAAAACCGGGTTCCGTCCCACCCCGTTGGGCACGGCTACGTCAAACGATACACAGGATGACGGCATCCCAATATGGCAACATCAAACGATACACAGTAAGATGGTATCCCGTAAGGAGCATCAAGTCCGGCCTCGGGCCGCGACAAGGCATCCGGGGTATCGGCACTCCAGATTATCCCTAGGCATCCGATAAATCGGGCATCGTCAAGCGATACACAACAAGACGGCTCCAACGTGTGACCACACGAGCACACAAGCATTCTGGCCAATTATTATCTTTTCAATTAACTTATGCATACATGAATCGTGCTCTAATTAATGCCATACAATAATATCACATGGTCACACATGCAACCGTCAATTAATTTGCAAGCTTCGGTAACGACACAAGTATTAATCACAAAATACCACTATCAATTTCTGGCATAACAATAAAAACAATTTAATACCAATAATCTCGTAAATTTTCTTGAAACTCCCGATCAAAATAAATTGTTTTAAAAATAATTTTATAAGACAAATCACGACATACACGCCAATGCTCAAGCTATAAATCATAATTTGAAATTATAAATTTCCCGAAATAATAATAATTAAATTCGGAATATAATTAATTAATAATATCCAAGAATAATTTAATTTTCCCAAAATTCAAAATACTTTCTCGAATCAAAATCAATCAAATCATTTTTCAAATACGCTGACTTATACGGCGACAACAAACATTGGCATCATAATTGGCGTTAGAAAATTTTCTAGAAAATTTTTCGAAAATAATAATATTTAATTTTCGGAAATTAATTATTTAATAATAAAATATTAATATTTAATTCGAAATTAATATATTAACTAATAAAATAATATTTAAATTCCGAAAATAATTGAAATAATAATAATAATCAATAACAATAAACTAATTAACAACTTAAACCCTAAACACAATTAACTAATCACTAACCCATAATTAATATAAACTAAATATAAATTAAACTACCATAAGCAAGTTTAACACTCTAAATACGAGATTAGGGGTTAACTTACACTAGTAACGCCGGCGAAGGCGCGGGGACGGCGAGGGCGGTCCGTGGTGGTTCTGGCTTGGAACGGTGACTGGTGGACAACGGCGAACGGCGAAGAAGCAGCCGCTGTGGTGGCTGGTCGGGGCTGTTCTGAGCGGCCAGGACAGTAGCGGCGACGGTGGCGGCAGCTGGACGGCTGGGCTGGTCGCCAGCGAGCAAGCGGTCGGCGTCGCAGCAACAGAACAGAAGCCGGAACAGAAACGAAGCAAGAAGCCAGGAGCGGACGCACGAAGGAGAAGGGAAGAAGAAAGAGGAAGGAAAGAAGAAAAAAGAAAAAAAAAAAGAAAAGAAAAGGGGAGAAAAAAGGGGGAAAAGGAAGAGAGAGAGAGAGAGAGAGAGAGAGAGAGAGAGTTAGTCAAATCGCAATAATTGCGATCCAACGGTCACGATTTAAATCCAGAAACGATCCGACGGTTCTCAAAAAATTCTAATTAATAATTTTAGGATTTTTGGCCAAAATGGTACTAATAAAAATACATTGCGAGGGTGGTTTACCAGTTCAAATTTGCATCCGGTCAAAAATTCACTTTTCACTTATTCCAAGCAAAATCGAGGTTGGCCACGCGAAAATCGACACCGTCCAATTAAATTTATCACGGAACTCCGAAAAATTCAACACTAAAGTTCGAGCTCTAAATAACGGTCAAATTCAATTGAATGCGATTCTAGTGAAATCTCTATTTTAAAACAATAACCGGGAGTGATCAGTTCTCGGGCGAGATTTTACTATAAGCACACTGACGAATTACACGTTTTATAAATCCCAAAAATTGATTGAAATTCGGAATGTCACATTTCCACTGCTGAAAAATTTCTGAGAATGAGTGGCGCCGAGATTAGAGTGCTTTGAAACTCATTGCAGCTCAGTTTTTCTAAATTCTGTGCAGCGCAGAATGGCAGAGGCTCTCAACCAGTCATTGAACATTGTCTTTGTTCTGTTGCGACAGAAATGAACATGGCTCTGACCCAGTACAAAATTGGTGCAAGAAGTACAAAGTTTCATGGAAACTGGTATGTTTGACCCTTCACTGAACAGAATGATCCCAAAATTCCCATATCTAGAGAGCATGATCAGTTTCGTCCTATAAGCTTGTGTAATTTTGCATTCAAAATTATTGCAACAGTGCATGTGAACGGATTAAGACCTTAGATTCCTTAGTTAATATTAGTTGCGAAAAATGAACAATCGGACACAATAATAAACAAGATAAGGAAATATATCGAACATTAAATGTATGTGGTTTGTTCTGTGAGAGCTACTCTATGGGGAGAGCAGCACATGATTTTATTATAGATCAATTGATATAATGTAAATTACAATCACACTAGAGGAACTTAAACATGTTCAGAGTATTTCCAATCCACAATTGCATCCAATAATTTCATTCTATGGTCTCACACAATTTCTCAAAAAACAATCACTTCGTCTCACAGAGAAGTACCCAAGTTTTAACAACAAAATTTAATCAGCTTCAGCAGTCTTGGATTGTTTGAGGAAACAATTCACGTTCCTGTTTACTTTGAAGTCAACGCCAAGAAGCCCTACCTCATGAGTAATATAACTTATAAACCCCATGAAACCTTCCCTTGGCTTAGCCGCGAACTCACTCACAGAGTCCTATACAGAATGGGGAAACAAACCAATTTAGGGCTTAGTTTGTTTCGCAGAAAATATTTTTCAGGAAAACATTTTTATCTTTTTCCTGTGTTTGAATCGCTTACGAAATTGAGTCAACAAAAAATGTTTTCCTATGAAAACTTAAATTAAGGAAAGTAAAATTATGGCTCCGTTTGTTTTATGGAAAATGAATGATTTAAAAAATATTTTCTTAAAAATGATTGCTTGTATTATCTATTAATTAACCGATGAAAAATGTTTCCATTTAACAATTTATGTCTAAACATTTCATGGACAATAAAAATATTTTTTGTTTATTTATCTTTATAAGTAATATAAGTCATTATTTCTCGAAAAGAGTTTGTCAAATCATTTATTTTCCACAAAACAAACGTAGACAAAAACTTAGAAGATATTCATGTTGGATTGAGACTAAAAGACACTGTGTTCTCTTTTCACATGCACTTGGCCAGGCTGCATCATGCTACAACTCAAAATTTCTTTTATGGATTAATCTCGAGGCATGTCTTAACTATATTTATCCTAACTCGACATTTGAGCCAAATCACATGCATGTCGCTACAATCTAAACCACGCTGCTACTCTCTCATGACGCCTCAAGGACTCCTCAACCGCACCGATTGGGGCAAAGGTGGAGCAAGATCAATCTTAACACCTACTTTTGCAAAAAGATGATGGGGAACCTTTAGAAGTAGCCTTGTCGAGATGAGACCCATCAAACAAGTAAGTTGGATTTGGGTTGGGTGGAAAATGGTTCACCCAAATAGTAGACCCATTTAACCTGTTTTTGACACATTTTGCATGTAATGCAAATCTAATGATCCTTACTCGAATTGAACAATATTGCTAAAATACTTCCACATTTAATTCAATTTAAGAAAATTCATACCTCAACTGAGATGAGAATGCAGAAAGTGAGTGTGAGATCAACTGAGGACGAGAGAAAATAAAGAGAGTCACGGAGATAGTTTGAATTTAAGTAAATTGTAAACATATTTACAATCCATTTAACATTCATATTATGTTTAAATCCATTTATGATCCATTTATTGAATATAATTAATCTATATAACAACTCAACTCATCATATATAGGTTAAGAAACTGATCTATGATTCTTTTTGACAGGTCTAGTCAAGATTATGGAATTTCCAACTCCACTTGCAACGCGACTTAGCCCAACAAGAGTCATTAACTGCATAGGCACATTTGACAACTTAGTCCAAACCGGAGATTTTGACATTTCGACGTCACTTTCCGATTGATTTGAATCCCCATGTGCGGTGAACGAAAGGGAAATTCGCAATATGCCAGGTGCCAGAAGACAAATACCCATTCCCAAATAGCAGGATTTCAGATTTGAAAAACGATAAATCGTTCCCCAATTTTTTTTTCCCGACAATCAGTCCGATCTAAGGCATCACGCCCGAACAAATAATACACCTTCGAGCATACGCAGCTCATGAAAATTTCATCTTGGCAGCGCTTGTCGTTGAGAATGATGGACGGGGGTCCCGGCTCACGCGGCACATCCGCGAATGGCGTTGTGTGAAACTTTACCGAAAGCGCTCCTAGAAAACTACGGCGGCCGTTTGTGTGAACACGCACTGTCTGTTGTCTCCCGCGTGGCAGGACAGAGACACAAACATGAAACATCGTAGAAAATGCGGAAACAAGCAACTTTTTCGCAGGAAACATTAGTCAACTAACCTGCGGAGAGTCCAATGGGAGATGGCGGAACGTTCTTGGAAACCAGCCAGCTGTCATTTTTGGTAAAAAGTGCAGGATTTAATGTATTGTCCATATGATCATCGTATTCAAATACTTTCCGTGAAATAGAGTAAATGATGAGATTCTGAAAAAGGTCTTTTATGACATGTGCTTCGTAGGCATACATTCAAGAGTCCAAAAAAACCCTGCTTGCTCGTGATGAACAGGACCACAAAAATCATTCTAAGGGCCAGCTCACTTGACGCGTCCCTGAAATTGAAGAAATGATGACACAATTCTCTTCCGTGGGGTTATAAAAGAGCACGCTAATAAATGAAGACTTGCGTCTTAAGCTTAGCATCGTTGGCAGAGCATCGAAAGCAGCACCGTTCTCCGCTGTCCGAGGAGAACACCCCACTGATTTCAAGACCCATTTGACTCCAGAATCGTTTTGCGTTTGGGATCTAATGGATGATACGTTGGGCCTCCTCAGGATTCACATCCACAGAGGAATCAACCTCGCCGTGAGAGATGTCAGAAGCAGCGATCCTTATGTCATTGTGAGGATGGGCAAGCAGGTACTGATCTTGGACTCTTTTCTTTCTTTCTTTTTTGTCCCCTGTTTCGGTGAATTCTCTTCTCTGGGTGTTTTTCAGCTTCTGGGGATGCTGATCTTCAAATGTTATTCAGATTGAGCGTGGGTACATGTTACAGTTGTTTTGAATCGAATCCGGCAATCTTGAATGATGGTAGTTGTTGCCATGGATGCAACAATGTGTATTTGCCTAACAGGAATGAGAATAGTCGAGGGCAAGAAATTAAGTTGAAACTTTTTCAATTCTTACTAGAGCCAGAGGAAATCTACTATCCTTCAATTAGTGCTTTGTTGCTGCTTTTCTTGCCGACATGAATGAAATCACGGTACCGTAACAAAGATAAAAAGCTGAGGCCCCTCGGTTTCAATTGCTTGAACTGATGATCCTGTTGTCTATAAATGTCTTGCAGAAACTGAAGACTCGTGTTGTGAGGAGGAATCTCAATCCTGAGTGGAACGAAAACTTGACTCTTTGTGTTGCTGATCCAGATCTACCTGTGAAGCTTGTAAGTGACTACTGCGACCGTATCAAATTAGTAAAGTGACACAGATGCATCTCGAAGGTTTTCAATTTATTGTAATGACTGCTAATTCCATTTGTCGCAGGCCGTGTATGACAGGGACAGATTCAGCCTTGACGACAAAATGGGGGACGCGGAGTTTGATGTCAGGCCATTCCTGGAAGCCGTGACGATGGAGGCAGACTTGCAAGGCCTCGAAGATGGGACCGTGTTCAAGAGAATCCTGCCGAACCGGCAAAATTGCCTGGCTGAGGAGAGCTGCATCATGGTGAGCAACGGCAAAGTGGTGCAGAACATGTTCCTCAGGCTCCGCAACGTCGAGTGCGGAGAGATCGAACTCCAGTTGCAGTGGGTTCACGTCCCCTCTTCCAGGGAATTGTGAAACTTCTCTCTCTCTCTCTCTCTTTCTCTCTCTCTCTCTCTCTCTCTCTCTCTCATATGTACATTCATGGGACTAGTTTCTTTAACTTTTGTTTTCTTTTCTTGTGCTCTTTTTTCCTGCCGAACCAAAGACTCAGGTCTCTCAATTGAGAAAAGCTAACATGTCACTAGTCATTTGAGAAGATTATTTCTCTCTCTCGGACAATTTTACAGAATTTGAAGCCGTTAATACAGAGATTTTAGACTGCCGTAAGGAAGGCTTGACTCGTTAGAACGCTTGCTAACCCATTCAATGGCCGAGTCACTCGAAAAGGACACTGTGGCCTTGTGGGGAGAGGGAGTAATATTGCCTTCAAGGTGGTTAACTGAAGCAGTTGCAATGCGTTAGGAGTTATGAGATCATTTCTTCTTCTTGAGACAAGCATGCACTCTTCCATGCGGGCATTAGTGAGAATCATGCCTAAATATCAAAATGTAGCACTTTGCTAAACATATATCTACGGTAACCTAGCCTGAAAATGTGGTGTCACAATCTACTCTCGGGGTGCACCACCTAGGTTTTGGCTAATGAATTACTAAGTCTAAATCTAATTTTGACTCTCCCAAACCCATATCAATTCGTAAATCATTTTCACATAGGAGTTGCCATTAATTTTTTTTTTATGGGACGATTAGTAACCCAAGTAAAGTGTGAGAGAATTATGCTACTTCTACGAACAAGAGATTAAATGAGTTTGGGAACTTAATTACGCTAAATTACTCTAATGCCATTTCGATATCATTTTATTTTCTTGAAAACATTTATGTAGACAGCTTGGGTTAATTTTAAGCTAGATTACTAACATACAGTGAGTGATAATGCATGTGTACAATCATTAAAAGAACAATCAATAAACAAAGCAAAGAAATTAACACACCAAGGCAATCAAGTATTTTTGGAGCTTTCTTTTATCTTAAAATTAAAACTAACCTATATAACATGCAATTTTAGTTAATTACATAACTTAATTCTAATAACATGCAATTTCTAATTGAATGAACTTAACATGCGAACTATGTGACATGCACGTGACATAACAGTATGATATTTTGGTATTTTTATATTAAAATTCGTAATTAATAAATACCCTAATTAAATCATGCAATCTATCCTATCGATTTATACTAAGACGACTCTTTTTATGTTTTTATACTTCAAAATTCGTAATTAAAATTGGCTAAAATGAAAACTATCCTAAATGAAGGTTATCCAATCCGCACTAGGAAATAATTTAAATTAAATACTATTTCAATTAGGAAAGATCTTACTGTATAAACTAGATGTTATCTAAACCACGCAATGGTATCTAAATTGTCCTATCTATTTCTAACCCGCAACCTTTTGTATTTTTGTATTTTCTGCAAATGAAGCAAGCAATCAAAGATAAACAAAACGTCATCCACCAAAGATAACAACAATTAGATATGTTATCATCAACTTGATATTTCCGCAAAAATAGAATCAATATCCTAATCTTAGGGCTTAAATATCAAAATAAATTTTCTAACCGCGCAATCTAATAATTCCATCTAAAGGAATATAGATAGAATCAAAAGACCATATCGCGTTTGCGGATTAGGAGATAAATCCTAATCGAAATTGTGCTTATCGCTCAAATATGCAAAGTCAGATAACAATAAGCACAGAATAAGCAATAAAATATCCAAATTAATTCGGATAAGATCTTTACCTAAATGCGCAAATGACTTTCCAAATTTGAACTTCAATAGAGTAGCTCGGGCTAGAGGAACTGCGGTAGTGGCTACATTGGAGTTGCAGCTGGATGGTTCACGATCTCACCGGAAGAACCGTCGGGTCAACAGGAGTAGGTAGTAGCGACGTTTTCACGATCAGGTCAGGAACGTAACACCTCGTAGCTGGGCTGAACAGATCAGTGAAGGCAGCAGCTCGTTGGTATGGGACGGGAAACCACGACAGCTGGACTCGAGTAAAACAAAGCAAGTGTTCTGTTTCAGGACAGAGCAGGAACAGCACTAGTCAATCTCGGCTGGCTTGTCGTCGGTGCAGCAAGGACTAGACGTCGTCGTTGGCTGGCCACGGTAGTGCAGAGGCGTCGTTGGACTGGATCAACAACAGCGACACGACAAGAAAGGCAGCCAAGCCCGTTTCTGTCTATAGAGAAGTAGCTTTTATATTGTCTGCCTTTGCACTTTAAAAGTGGAAGTATGAATATATGAAAGAAAAGCCGTCTACCGACTTCCTTTTTTATGAATAACAAATATTGTCAAAAAGATATATTACCTAATAATAAGATCAAACATATGTCCCACGTGCAATATTACCTCTTATTCAATATTTCTTATCTGTGGATAATGCTAGACATATTTTCTTGCCTTCCTTTATTCCCTTTGTCCGCACGGCGCCAACTCAGCCAAATATTTTCTTTTCTTCTTTGCATTATTCGCCCACTTGTGCCCTTAAATCAAAGATAAGCGTGAAGATGACACGTGTCCTACATGCTATTTCTTCCTTTCTTTAGAGAATACAGTCAGATGCAATTAATTTCCTTCCCTCTTAGTCTTTTATTTGGCTGAAAATGTAACATTTCCCTGTTGCCTCTGATTTCAACAAGATAATGCAATATTCGCTCGATAACATTGGATCTTCAGCCACAGTGATTTAAGAAGAAAACTATAGAAATCTTGCACTCTTTCACGTGTATTTCTCTAAGGGAGTTGAACTTTCAGGAAAATATTTCAATATATTATGCCCTTTTCCATGTGAATATTGTCCTCTTGCCCAAATCCTTCCTTCTTCATTTATGTGATCGTGCCGTGGAGAAGAATTCTTCAAGTCCACCAAACTTTCGGCCATAGCATGGGCTTTTGGTCAATTTCTTTAGCTCACACGGGCTTAGTTCAATTAACTTAATTAAGCACAGAACTATCCATTCAAGTCTATCCACCGTAGGCCCAATTTCTATGCTCCTAATAACTCTATGCTATGTAATTTTAATTTTTGTTAGGGTTTGAAATTTAATCCCTTTCTAGATGGTGAGCCAAAATTTAAGTGTCAACACGTGTTCCCCCCTCTTGACCTCAGTGCATCATGCTTTGTTCGCTTTTCTTTTGGCTCACGCATGTCACCGTCCGATGTGCTGCTTCCACGGCTCGCCGGAGCAAGTGACGCCGGCGCTGCCATATGCACAGGTTCATGGGCGACTCCATGGGATTGGGCCTTTCAAGACCAATGGGCCTATGTAGTATGGGTTGCATCTGGTTTCCTTAATTTTTCACCTTGGGCTGTGGTACAGGCGTTGGGCGTCATGACCTAGATACCTAAAACTCATTTTTAAGGTCAAATCCAAAAGTAAAAAGACACCTTCTAGCAAAAAAAAAAAAAAAAGAAGCAAAAAGACACCAACATGCACGAAAAAATCTCCTTGCCTTTCAAACTTACAGGGAAAAAAAAAAGAACACAGAGTTATCATTTCAGAAGAAAAACAGGCGCACTTTTTAAAGGACCCAAAAAAAGTACCAACTATTTCTCGAGGACAAAAATATCACGGTTAACTTATATGTACAAAGAAGCTTATGATGTGACATCAAACTTGGCTGACGACTAGGACATGTACAATGGACATTGAAGTTGAGTTAAATCGACGCCATCTCTTTTGAAACAAACATGCCAATATTTGAGTAGGATTATAGCTCATTCTTACCTGATAATAGAGAGAGAAAGAGTTTAATATCAAATTGAATATGCAAATTGGATGGTCATGATTTCGAAACTCATGGAGTTCGAGCAAGTCACCGGACCATGCAAGATGACCTCAACCTCGTGTCATCACAATCGTCCACTTGGTCTCGTCGCCGGATACACGATCTACTGCCCTTCAAAAAAACATCTAGGGTTTCAAACTCGCAGACAAACCAAACATGATGTAGTGTCAACTTGCTTTTGCTTTTTTTTTTTTTTGGTTTATTTCCTTCGGTTTTCCTTTTATTTCATTTTATTTTTTCTAAAATGACTAACATGGCAGCCACATTAGCGCATCTCACTTCAAAAAATTAATAAAAAGTCATGTCAACCTTTTCCGTTAGTCAAATTGAACGAAATTAACGAAGGGATTTGATTATGACTTAGTTGCATTTTTCAAAAGTTTTAGAATTTAATTAAATTTTTGCAATAAATTTTACGGCTTTCGGTGTTGTGCGTTTATTTATTTAGTAAGGTTATCCATTGATTTTGTAACATTCGTTTAATTGTAAGGATGGGCTATAATTCTTTAGTAATGAATTTCTTTTATTGATCCTCTAATGTCATTTATTTATCAAAAAGATGGTGTCTTGTTATATAACTTTTTTAATGATCCTATAACACAATATATTGATGATATATGCACTTTCATGTCATAGAAACCTTTTAAATTTTCTTCAAAAAAATGCTTGTGTTAGTCAGTAACTTTTTATTAATTTGCCAATGTTCATAGTATTAAATAGACAGAACCATGAAATATCACTTTCAGCCTATGTAGACATTTTGAAATAGTACATTTCTATAGACAAGTATTTCAAAACATTAATTACTAAGATACATGCAATCATAGACTATAACTTTTACATCTAACTATATATTGATGTTGCGAAAGGGCTGCATTTTTTTCACTTCTCATATATCTTAGACACTCTGTTTTTTATTGTTTTGACCATCCTAACCCTTCTAGGGCCCACCGCTTCCGGTACAATTTTATATGGTTCTTTTTTTATTATTTGGTGAAGTCATTTTGTTCCTTACAGTCTCACTTTCCTTTTTCTTCTTTGTTTTTATGCCTCCCACTTGTCTCTTTGTTCTCTCTTATAGGCCATTTTCTTTTTTCTATGCCTCCTAATCATTCTTCTTCTTCCACAAATCTATATTGCATCCGCAATCCGAAAAAAAAACTGCTTACTTCAACAGTCCGCTCCCTTCTCATTCGCTATTGGAGCTACGGTTCTAACAAAAACTTGGGGAAAATTCCAATTAAGGACCCCGAGTGGGGTTAAATTCTAAAAAAGGGGCCCAAAGTGAACATTGTGTCAAATAAGGACCTAAAGTGTTCAATCAGTCTCAAATAAGGACCAAAAGTGTTTAAAAAGTCTTAAATAAGGACCTGGGTCCCTGGTGGCCAAAATACCCGCCGGCCGGCAAGAAAGTTACTGTTCCGTCGTCGGAATGGTAACTTTTTATTTTATTTTTATTATTTTCGTTCTGTTTTTTTCTTTTTCTTTTTCTTCCTCCGCCGGGGTCGGCAGAGGTCGCCAGCGTCGGGCGAGGCCGACCTTGCCTGCAACTGGCGAGGCCAGTCTTGCCCGACGCCGGCGAGGTCGAGCCTTGCCAGATCTGGCGAGGGTTCGACCTTGCCGGCCTTAGGCCAGGCCAGCCTTGCCAGTTGCCGGCGAGGTTGAGCCTCGCCGGCGTCAGGCGAGGTCGGCCTCGCCCGACGCCGGCGAGGCTCGACCTCGCCTGCAACTGGCGAGGTCGGCCTCGCCCGACGCCGGCGAGGGTCGACCTCGCCTGCAACTGGCGAGGCCGGCCTCGCCCGCCTCGCCTGAGGCCAACAACCTTCGCCGGCCCCGGCTATGGCCGACTAAGGAAGAAAAGAAAAAATAAAAGGAAAAGGAAAAGAAAAAAAAACAAAAAAGGAAAAACAGAAAGAAAATAATAAAAAATTAAAAAGTTATTGTTCCGATGACGGAACAGTAACTTTCTCGCCGTCCGGCGAGTATTTTGGCTGGCCAGGGACCTAGGTCCTTATTTGAGACTTTTTAAGCACTTCGGGTCCTTATTTGAGACTGATTGAGTACTTCAGGCCCTTATTTGACATAATGTTCATTTTGAGCCCTTTTTGAAAATTTGACCCTACTTGGAATCCTTAATTGGAATTTTCCCCAAAAACTTGTTTTTTGCCTTTTTAGTTTTCTTGATCTTGATTCATGTTCATTTCGGTTGCTATTGAGTATTTCTTGATATTTTTTTTCTTAAAAGTGAATTTCAGTTTTGGGTCATGGAAATGCTTGATCTTGTGTTTCACTCCTGCGTTTAGAGAGTAGAGCATAGTGTGCATCAAATAGTGTTTGTGAATAATTGTGCAGTTGCTTGAAATTTATTTTTCATCGCACGTAGCAGAGTGACTACAATTAGCTTATGTTGTTCTTTTGGTATGTTCTTTCTCTTTATTCCAGGTGATTTTGATTTCCACGCTGGAGGTTTTGTTTTGTTGTCTATGAGTATATTGCTTTACTTTTCTGCAATTTCACCTGAAATTCAAAGCTTAAGCATGTGGCCTATTGCCCTCAACTTTTATGCCTAGACATAGTGAAGACACCTTTTTCTTGCTCTATACTCTCACACGTGCAAGAAGAGGAGAAAAAAAAATATAGAAAAGGGAAGAGAGAGAAGCGGTGCATCTCAATATTACCTTCCATGGTGCAAAAAGAGCCTGCATATGGAGGAAAGGGGCTCGTAGGGGAGGTCAACGGTGAGCCCAATACCGGTGCGAGCGGAAGTGTGGAAAACGATGGAGTTGGCATCTTAGATAATAAATAGAGGACAACGGGATGACGGGGTTTGCGGAAGAAAATGAAGGAAGATGAGGGATGGGAGGCGTAGAAAGAAGAGAATGACTTGCAAGAGAGGAAGCAGAGAGACGAGTGAGAGGCGTGGAAAGAAAGAGTAAGAAGGAAAGTAGTAGGAGAAAAAGAAGAAACAAAATAAAAAGAGTTGACCAAGACTCTTCGTTTCAGAATTGAAAGACTTTATTTCAAGCGTTTCTCATTCACTATCATCTTGCGGACGTACGGCTACATCATCAAAATGGTAGGAAAAATTGGAAGAAGGGTTTTCATCCTTTTTCCTTTGAATGATAAAATTTAATTGCCACTCTGCCATTAGTTTAATCAACTTTGAGTGAGGGATCTGCCTTGGAACATGAATGCATGAAGTTGTCTGATTATTATCTACATAGATCAAAGAGCATCTTTTGATCTTGAAGAGCTTGATTAGGGGCATGATTTTGAACTCAATACACCATTTGGTAATGAAGGATTGCCACAACAGAATCGGGAGTTTATGGGGCTCCATAGATTTGTAACTGGACTTTCAAAGTAGCAAGTAAACGACAGTCTAAAAGAGCTAAATTAAAGTTAAAGAAGTGTGTTAAGTAGTGTCATACGGGCCACTATCGAGAGACTTTTACGATCATGGAAGGGAAGTGGAAGGCAAATAGCACCATAGTAGAAGTGTCTATACCCTTGTTGGAGCCACTAATGGAGAAATTTTAGGAATCACATCTAGTTGCTCCAACTTGTGATCTTGTGCAACAACTAAGATAAGTAATACACGAATACAAATATGTCTTACACAGGAGAAAAAACATTGTTGTAGTTAATGCCCTATTGTCAAGGATACTTCTTTGCAATAAGTCTCGCCTTTTATCTCATTAATTTGACACCTAGAATTCCCTCCTTTCATTTGTAGACTCATTTGCACCTGATAATCTTTAGGCAGTAGGTACTTTGATCAACTCCCATGTTCAATTCCAAGGCAGGTATTCCATCTCTTTGCTTAAAGCATCTAGCCACCACGATAACTCAGTTCTAGCCATAGTCTCAGAGTTAGACAAAGGCTCATCTGTCTCCACCTGATCACTAACATTCAATACATAGGCAATATAATAATAACCATAACGTACCGATAGTTTGATTTGCCTTCTTTGTTTGCCCGTAGCTATTCTGTGTCGCGGCTCTGCTAGTTTTTCAGTACCACCGATTTCAAGAACTGCTGCCTCATCTGTAGTCTCAATTTCTATTACCTTTGAGGTCTCTTGAGGCTCCACCTAAAGCTCTATCTCACTATTGACACCGTGGTCCATTTGCTATGCTAGTTGAGTCTTAAGATTCCTCTTTCGAAGCATAGCAGTCTCGTTAAAAATCATGTCTCTACTGACTAAAAAATCGGATGATCTGAGATTTGTGCACCACACCTGGGAGCCTTTTATCCCTTGTGCATGACCCATAAATATGCACTTCTTTGCCATGCTCATGCTTACCATCACTTGCATAAGCGAATGCATGACATCAAAATATTTGTAATTCAGTGCAGTCAATAGGTGTCCCCGTCCATACTACCTAAGGAGTCTTCCATTTGATAGCAGATGATGAAGATTGATTAATCAAGTAACATGCAATGTTTACGGCTTTGGCTCAAAATTCATTACTAGTCCTGCATACATGCACCAAGCTCACTCAAATAGAATTTTGTTCTTTTGTTTTGCAATGCCATTCTACTGTGGTGTCCTAAAAAATGTGCAATGTCTCACAATCTCTTCTTTTTGGTAGAACTCAATAAAATCCTTGCCATAAAACTTCATGCCGTTAATTAGGTACTTGATCTGTTTACATGAGTGCTTAACTTCTTGAACTGATTGAATGCCTCACATTTATGCTTTAGGAAATCTACCCATACCTTCCTTGAATAAATGTCGATGAATATTACCATATATCAGGCACCTCCTTAGAAAAAATAGAGATGGGCCTTAGACATCTGAATGAATATATTCAACCGATTGTTTGGTTGAATGAATAGCTATATTGAATTTAATTTGGTGTTGCTTCTCAAAGTTGCAATGCTCACATTTGTGCAGATTTCCTATCTTCTAACCTTTCACAACCCCTTCTCATTCAGTATCGTCATACCTGCCTCACTCATCTGCCCCAATTGCATTTGCTATAACTAAGTCAATTTTGAGTCTAGCTCACTTGATGAAATTACAGCAGCCCCTATCACGGTTTTTTCTAGTAGATGATAGAGAAAATTCACCTTCTTCCCATTTATCACTGTCATGACACCTTAGAGATTTCCAGTACTCCATCCTTAGCAGTGTACTTGCATCAATGTCATTGAGTGTCCCTAGAGAAATGTGATTTTTCTTGAGCTCCACTACATGCCTCTTGTTTGTCAGTGTGTACTCTACATCATCATGCATCCGAATTTAGAATGTCCCTATTCCCACAAACTTGCAAATTGCGTTGCTCCCCATAAGAAATTTACCACAATTTATATTATGATAAGTTGTGAGCCTGTTTCTTATTATGAGTCATGTGATAGGAACACCCAAAATCTAGTACTTATTCGTCTCTTGACGAATTGGTAGTCACACAAAGGATGGCCTTGACATCATTGGTGCTCTCCTTCTGTAACATTTGCCGCACTACTTAAGGCATTTTGTCCTCCACCTTTATTTCTTAACTTTGGATAATGTGCCCCTCCTTGTGACACTTAAAATACTTCACGTGACCCCTACACTTCTTATGTCACAGCTTTGATATGCTTTTACCTCTACTATTGGGCCTCCGATGCATATCTACTTTGAATGATCAATCCTCACGCTACATCTAGTGCTAGACTATCATTATGTAAATTTTTCCACCACTCCTTAGAGAATAGGGCGAATTTGACATCTTTTGTGGTAATCGTAATACGCCGTTGTAATAATAAATTAGTAAAGTGCTCCGATGACTCCGGTAGAGAGACCAATAATATCATGCCTAGGTTTCATCGGCTAAGACCTCAACGACGTTCTTCCAATTCATCATGAGTTTGTTAAACTCGTCTAGGTTGGTTATAATGGATATACCTTCAGCATATTGGAACTCAAACATACTCTTTATCATGTATAGGTGATTATTCAAACCCTTTGTTAAATAGAAGCTTGAAGTTTTCCCCACAAATCCACGACATCCTTCTCCTCGGCCACTTCTATTATCACATCATCCGATAGGTTCAACACGATTATACTCTTCGCTCTCTCCATTAACTTATCTTTATTAGTATCCTTCATCGTTTTCGGCAACTTAGCCTTGCCATTTAATGCCTTGGCCAAAGTCGGGTTCTTAATAGCACACACATATTAACGCTTCACAACCCAAAGTTGTTCCTTTCGTTAAATTTCCCAATTTCTACTTTGTTCTAGACATAATTGCAAAGTCTCAACTTTCATATCAATTGTTGTAATATATTGACATGGAGGTCACTCAAACCTTTGCAATTAAATCAGGAGTGAGAGAAATTGAGAGAGAAATAAAATGAGGAACAATAAAGGACATGAGAAATATACATGGTTCGATCCAAGTGTTGATATCTCCGTCCACAGAGCTAGCTATAAATAGTACACTAATCAATTGGGGAAATACATGATTACAACCTCTCACGCACTCGAGTGTTTCTAATTCTAAAATTACATTTAATACCCATAATGTTTTTTATCACAAATCTCACTGTACCCCAAGGAGGAAGTCCCTTCTGGTCAGATAAATAGAAGAAGGGATAATGACATAAATAGTCATTGAATTTTGATCTAATGAGTAATGTAGTTCTTGAATTTTTAATTAGTTCAATATGGTCTATTAGCTTTAGCCTAATTGCAATGTGGTCATTGAACTTTTAAATTTGTTTAATATAGTTCATGAACTTTTGATACATGTTCAACTTAGTCCTTCAATTATATGAAAATGTTAATTGCTTTTCATTAATTCAAGTTAAGAAATAATATTGAACATTTTCATATAGTTTAGATACTCAATTAAATATGTACCAAAAGTTCTGGAATCATATTGAATAATTTAAAAGTTCAGGTATCACATTATACATTAGGCTACAGTTTAAAGGTCATATTGAATAAATTAAAAATTCAGAGATTATATTATATATTAAATCAAAATTTAGAGATCATTTATGTCATTTTCCCAGTAAACATAAGTTAACAAAAGGACCAAGGACCATTCCAAAAACACAATGATTTGTTGTTTTTATTTTATTCGTGTTGTCTTTCCCCTACGTGTCTTCTCTTGTGACGCTGCTTCCCCTTTTAAAATGTTTTTGGAACAGCACCAAACAATCATCAAACTAAAAGACTAAGAAAGCCATCTAATGTCCATGATTAGTCCAAGGAAAGCTGAAGCTCCATTTCAGCTTTGCACCAACTGGCAACCATTCTCCTATTTATATGCTCCTGATTCAAGAAACTCCACTAAGCAGAACACACTCAAACGAACTAGAAAGCTCATGGTATGTGTCCATCGGACTCACTTGTACTTCGACTTGTCCACGGGTATGGAGCTCCAGCCCGCGCTGCGATTGTCGAACGCACACACTTCGACCCCACCAGCACCACCACCAGCGCCAGCTCCTCCGCTGAGGGCTTGCCAAAGGGGCTTTGGGAGGCAACGGCGGAGTCGCAGTTCATCATAGAGAGCCGAGCAGAGCGGTTTCTCGGGACAGAGAGAGAAGGGCAAAGGACGAATCGCCATTGGGGGGTTCTGGAGGCGACGACGTAGGCAGAGGTGGTTGCGTGGTCGGGATTTGAGCCATTGATGGGCTTTGGGAGGCGACTGCGGAGGCAACTGGTGGAGGCCGAGGCGCGGTCCACAAAAAGAGCCACGCTTCGCAAAGGAAAGTGAGAGAAAGCATATGGGTTTTCTGGAAGGGGACAGCGAAGGCAATTTTGCATAAGCGCAGCGGGTTCACGACCGAAGGAGGTGAAGTCGCAAAGGATGGAAGAGGAGGTCAGAAGCGGGAGAAAATTTGAGTGGGAGGAGCGAGAGAGAGAGAAATCAGGTGAAAAGTGAATGTTTGACCAGTGAAGGCGAACCTAACGGAAGGTTAACAGAGGATGAGAGAGAAGGAAAGGAGTCAAATTTTTAATAAATTTGGTATGTGGGCTCGCTTGTCATGTGTCACGTGCTCGGTGATGTTACGTATCGTCAAATTGGAGTGTTTCACTCGGGGCAATATTTTCTCTCAAAGGCGAGACAAAGTGTCTCCTCACTGCTGGTTGGCCCCCTTCAATAAATGCCACGGTCCGGATGTCCACCGTGCGTGATGGGGATAGATGTCTCCGTCGCGCCTTGTAAAGGTACACCATCTCATTTATTTTCAACAGAAAACAACAAATCTCTCACATGATTTGTGGCCGAAGAACAATTCTCTCTCCTATGGCCAAACTTAAATGAAACCCATTCACAGTTTGTGAGAGTTAAAGAAATTAATGTTCGAACCCTTACACTGCTTCTTTCTTCTACGTATGGAGATAGAATTAAAGTTGGAAGAAAAAAAAAATTGAAGACCTCATGAAAGTCCAAAATGGACTTAAATTATTCGCATGCTTTGGACCATGTCTATTTGATAGTCTTAAAGCTGAGATATAATTTTAACAAGCTGAAACGGGGTGTTGGTCAAAGTTGATTGACTTGATCTATTCTTCAATGTCCTTTGAAGGTGGATCGGTTTTCTAATGGATTTGATGGGAGAGAAGGAAGTAGGCTTAGGAAAGGCGGAGTAAAGATTTTCAAGAGGAAGTTGAGTAGTGGAGAACTTCCATCTTCGTCAAGGTAGGAAACCTCATAAATATAATCGATCTTAGAGGAATTAGATTTACGGAATGGAATTGGAGAGTCTAAAATAATAAGGGCATCGGCATATACAAGAGTAGTGTTTTCTATAGATTCGGTCATGATGGAATGAATCTTCCTCTTAATACTGACACATTATAAGGCATTAACTTATTATCTTAGCTCAATCGAGATGATGCTAGCTCTGAAACAATGATGGGGCTATAGAATAAGCTAATGATTCCTAAGACAGTTATGCTATCCCACAATACACGGCCTTTCTCTCGGTTTTTCAAAGGAATTGTCTCTTAGTCTCTAGAAATCATTAATCTATATTATAAGGCTCTCAGTTTTGAAATATCCTACTTCACTGATCCAGTGGTAAGTAGATAGTGTACTTGCGGAACCAATTTTATTGTATTGAACTAATGTGTAATCTTAAGCTTCTTAATAACATCAAACTTCGAGGTTGAGGAGAAAGTGCTTAGAAGGCCAAGAGGGAATTGTATATAGAAGAGATTTTCAAAACACTAATCTTGTTCCAACTTCTTAAATAAGTTGCTCTTATATAGGCAGAGCCAAAGGTAATATTGTAACAATTCAAGCACGCTACTACAATAATAGAAGCACGTTTAGGATCACTAGACATAAAGGATCACGTCATTATTTAAGATGCTTTTACAGGCGAAAAGACACTATTAAGATACTTTGACCAAAAGCGATGGCCCTTGTAAATAAGCAAAAGAGGTTTGCCTAGTGACATCAAAGCAAATCGTAGGTGATTCAGCCTCATGCGAACTTCATCCATTTTATATTTATGTAAAATGGCAAAACTCGATGGTTAGCGTTAACTAGCTCAAAGAATGTAAGTTAGGAAACAATCCATACAAAATGGTGGTCAGCGGCAATACTAGGACAATCAACCCGGGAGTACTACACGAGCTATTTTTATATTTTTCTTTTAATTGCAAAAGGAATATGATTTTTCTGAATCGTTCGAAGTCCCCTATGGGTTTTCTAGCTCTTTGAAAAGATTTTCGTTCCAAGATTCGACCCTGCGGATTGAATGGACGCAACCACGCGAAAAGAATCATATTGAAATGGAGATCCATTTGTACTATTGCAAATGATAATGATTGACAAAGAGAACGGTTGCATTCTTTCCTCCGTATTTGACACCGACCTACATCTGCGTTTTTATGAAAAGCGCGTTTTTGCGAAAAGCGAAGGGGCACGTGGCTCCTAAAAGAACCGATGGCAACGCTGGACTTCGAGTGTACATACAAACATGATCTGCAAACTGTTCAGCGATCGCTTCACACAGAGAGAGAGAGAGAGAGAGAGAGAGAGAGAGAGAAGGATGCAGAAAGGTTCGTTGCTCGGAGTGAGGAAAGGATCGTGGACGGAAGAGGAAGATGTTCTCTTGAGGAGCTGTATCCAAAGGAACGGAGAAGGAGAGTGGCATCGAGTTCCTCAGAGAGCAGGTACCGTATCATTGTATTTGAAGATTATTCTTGCTTTTTATTTGCATATATGTGTGCACGCATAAGTTTGTATGAGGATGGAGATCATTATTTTCTTGTAGCATCCGAATCCATATAGCCCACTTGGATCTAAGCTTGGCAATTCGTGTCGGGTCATTATATTTGATTTTTGTTGAATATTCGTGTTATCACAATTCTTACTCGAGTGCAAAGTTTTTCTTTCGTTAAAATGAGTGGATGTGTCATACGTCAGTTTCGAGATGATAGCATCAGGTCAGATCAAGTTTAACTTCTCTAAGTGAAACTTCTTGAGTTCTCCTTTTGTATCAAGAAAAGGGATCCCTACTTGCAAACGATATATTTTATCTTTGTGCCAATTTAATCCTGCCTGTTAATTTTGGCCAGATTTTATTGACGTGGAAGCCGGCCGGTCGCCGGCGCTGATGTGGACAACTTTTAATAATATTTTAATATTTTTTGAATTTTTTTTTCTCCCCCACCCTCTCTCCTCTAGCCGGTTGTCGGACAGGCGATTGGCCAGAGGCCAGAGGTCAGCAAGGAGGTCAACCTCGCCTCTAGTGAGTCTCGTCGACCACTGGCGAGGCTTGCCATCGCTAGCGACAGCGAAGGCGAGCCTTGCTATGGCTGGTCGCAACATGTGGTGAGGGCGAGGGCTTGAGCCTCACCAGCGGCTGGTCGTAGCGCGACCTCACTGGATCTGGCGAGGTCAAGCCTCGCCCAGCCATGGTGAGGCTCACCTTTGCCGTCTCTAGCGAGGGCGAGCCTTGCCATTGGCCGGCGAGGTTGACCTTGTAGGCCTCTGGCCTCTGGCTAGTCGCCGATGGAGGGAGGGTGCGAGAGAAAAAAAAAAGAAAAGAAAAGAATAAAAAATATTAAAAATATTATTAAAAAAGGCCCACGTTAGTGCCGGCAACCGGCCATCGGCCGGTCGGCTTCTACGTCAGCAAAATCTGGTCAAAATTAGCCAGAAGGATTGAATTGGCACTAAGACAAAAAATTTAGGACTCAATTGGTACTAAAAATAGGTTTAGGACTCAGTTGGCATCAATTCAAAAGGTTTATGACTTTTTTGACACTTTTCCCCAGTATTATGTAGACACATCAGCAAAGAGAGAGAGAGAGAGAGAGAGAGAGAGAGAGAGAGAGAGAGATTGCTGAGTTCACGTTCATTTTTCTTGAGCTTGTAGGTTTGAATAGGTGCAGGAAGAGCTGCAGATTGAGGTGGTTGAACTATCTGAAGCCTAACATCAAGAGAGGGAAATTCCAAGACGATGAGGTCGATATGATCATCAGGCTTCACAAACTTCTTGGGAACAGGCAAGTACACATGCTAAGTAAAGGTCACACGTGAAGTGCATTAGTCCGTTTTAATAAAGTTGCTTATATGGTGTTGAGCCTACCTACGTTATTCACGACAGCCTCACTCTCTTCCCGCTCCAAAAATTGATTAAGGGTTGCATCCACGGAAACAAACGACAACAGCAAGTATAAACTGTGTTAAGGATTAGGTATCCGATTTTATGAATGACCCTACTTGAAAGGGGAGATGTGTCTCCAACTGTGGCCTATGTTTGGACAATGTTGAGTCTCTCATACATATGCAAAACCATTCAGAGTGCATCTTGTGTCTGATGACCACCACTAGATAGGACAAAGGCGGATACATGGCCAGTAGAGTCGGAAAGAATTACTACCACAAACTATCTGAGAGGATTCTCTATATGGGAAGAGACAATTTCTCTATTTCAGAAACTCTGATGACCACCACTAGATAGGACAAAGGCGGATACATGACCAATAAAGTCTGAAAGAATTACTACCACAAACTATCTGATAGGATTCTCTATATGGGAAGAGACAATTTCTCTATTTAAGAAATTCTGATGATCACCACTAGGTAGGACAAAGGCGGATACATGGCCAATAAAGTCTGAAAGAATTACTACCGCAAACTATCTGATAGGATTCTCTATGTGGGAAGAGACAATTTCTCTACTTCATAAATGTTCAAAGGATTAGGTACGTTCGATAATTGATCTTGCCAGCGAAATGTGACCCATTAGATCCAACCGTCTAGATACTGTTTAATATATATCACGCATTCACCGATCATTAACCGAGTACTAGCAATCGTGCTCATTAGTCGTCAACTTCGGGAGGGATTGCTTACTAGTTGCATGGTGGTTTATATATTGTTCTTAGATCTAGTCACTCCCGATCATGGTTACAGGTATAAGAAACTCGAGAGATTTTTTGTCTATGTAGATTCTGCTTATGTAGACCCAAAAAACAGTAGATTGAGCTAAAATGCATTTCATTCTTAGGGCAGAAAACAAAAGCAGGAATTAACCTATCATTTTGCAATCCACCAATTATTAGTTATACTATCATATGACAGGAAAAGTTAGTTTTACCGCAGTAGATTGAGTTCACTCTTGCATCTGAGACAAGGTGAGCATTATAATCATGAAGATTCGTACTTAGTGCCTCTTTGGTAACCGAATTATGTGCTGAAAACTAACAATTTAGCACTTAATAAGATTAAACTTGTTTAATAATCTTAATTAGGACTTATTATAATTATTCAATTAAGTCACACATCTATTAATCTAGTAAGTAATGAAGAGATTACTTAATTTTCTTTTTTATCTGTCCTACTCTAACGCTATTCTCTCATTTAGACTTTTGTTCTACCTTTTTGCAGAATATGTAAGCCTATCTCTATATCTAAAACTAAACGTCTCGACACCATTCAATTCCTTTACCAATGGGTCGCATGCCCACTAGATGATTACTTAGTTCATTCAATAGAAAATTAATTTATGGAAATTAGAATGTTGCTAAATATACTGATAAAACCTACCAATAATTGACTTCTTTCTATGTTTGGTAAGAGCAATCAATTTTTAATTATCATCAAACAATTATTAATTCTATTTTCATCATTAAGATTATGAACACTTAAAATTCAGCACTTAAAATTTTGGTTCACCCAACATACCCAATTCTTATTCATTTTATCAACTTCACTAACATGGTTGCATTTGATATGGAGTAAAATCAGGCACCAACATATTGATTAGTTATGGCTCTGAAAGGTCATTTTTTCCACATTTAAAAGTATAACAGGTGAATCGTATCCTAATTTTTTTTTTTTGTGCTTGATTTTGGCACTTAGTTTCTGAAATTTAAAGAATTTTATACAAAGGTGTTAATGGTGTACTCCTGCTATCATATTATAAGAGAAAGAAACTAATAGTGGCGCAACTCGTAGATTGGAGAGAGCTTATGAAAATTCCCATTCCTTGTTTTTATGGAAACGCTTATTCTATCGGGATTGAACACTTATGGAAAGAGAAAGAAAGTACTGCTTTGGATTGGTTCATTAGACTTTGGGAACCTTAATTCGAAGGAAGATAAATTTAGTGGAAGAGATGGTGGAAAGGTGATGAGTAACAAATTCTCATCCTTGGCTTCACTTATTATAATAAGCATGCTTAAATATTAAAATAAAGTGAGGTATACACACAAGCACCTAACGAGAGCTTTTCAAATCATTTGCTGAGATAAGCACATGAACCGGTATCCTTTATCGAACCAAACTTTCTTTCCTCCTAATGTAACATTTCATTCAGTCGAAATTATTCATGTAGGTGGTCGCTAATAGCGGGGAGACTCCCGGATCGAACTGCAAATGATGTGAAAAACTATTGGAACACCCATGCCCGGAAAATGATGACTTGCCAAGGGAAGCCAGAGAACGAGAAATCCCAAGATTTGGTGAAAGTTGAAGTCATAAAGCCTCGCCCACGGACCATCTCAAAGAACCTGTCTTCCTTGGGGGCCGAAGCCTGTAGGAAGCCGAACGAGTCCCGGGAGCCGTGCGACCACGACGTGCCTCCAAACAGAAGCCTCTGGATCGATGATGACTTTGAACCGCGTTTGGAGACGATGGAGGCATCGTTGGATTATTGGAGCGGACTCTCCTTCGACGTAGAAAGCATCTGGGACTAGGCTTGCTGAAAGCTAGTAAGAAGAGATGGTGACCTAGTGAGGTTCGGTTTGAAATAATATGACAGGCTCTTTGCCGGGTGCTTGGATATTCCTTATACATGTGTTGCCTTCATACGCTTGTGGTTTGTATGACTTCGTACGTGCATGTGTTGCCTTCATATGCTTGTGGTTTGTATGACTGCGTATGTAGGAGAAGCAAGCGGTGTGTGTCCTACACTTACGCACTTTTTCCCTTTGTTGTATTTATGGTGGGTTAATGGATCAACGAAAGTGAGCAAAACGAGATGCGTTATTTCCATTCATGTATCTCATGAATTCACGTATTTCTCGTGTTTCATGTATTTCTTGGATTTGTGTATCTACTTAATTCCTGATTAATGTATTTCTTGGATTTTTATATCTATTTAATTCATGTATCTAATTCATGTATCTACTAGATTCTTGAATCTATTTATTTCATGATTCATGTACGTTTCTGTACATGAATTCAAAAATTCTATAAATAGATTTCAAAATCTTCATTTCGAGAAGAAGAATTCCAACAAGAAGCAAAAATCACCAATATTTCCTCTCTTCAAGTTTTCTCTAAGTGTGCCAGTTTCAAAAAGTGTTCGATAGAGTCCTGATTGTATAGTGCTAATACCAACAGGTTCGAGGTGTTGTATCTTGAGAGGCGAAATTCGTGAAGTTGCTTAGCACCGTTGGCAGGAACTTATCATCTTAAGAAGATTCGGCTAGCCATACCTCACCTCCAATTCTTGTTTATTTTGTTGTCGCATTCTCAATAAATTTTCTGATTACAACAAATAGTGTTATGTATTTTTCCCCCAATACGTGTATTCTTCTCCTCCTCTTATTCTTCTTCTGTTTTTTTCCAACACCCTTCATATGCTTGTGGTCTGTATAACTGCGTACATGGGAGAATAATGACTTCCAGAACATTAATGGTGAATTTTACGTCCTTCGAAAACTTACTATCTTTGGAGACGTTTCGAATAAAGCGTCCCATGTGATTTTTAACGTTTGAGAACATACTCTTGATATTCTTCTGGTAAGAGACTACCAAATTCCACCGTACCGTAAGTAGAAACTTTTGGTTAAAACCCTTCATCTGCATTTAACTTTCTGGTCTGTCTCGAATGGCGTTGAAGGACACATTTTCTCAAGAAAAAACGACGTGAAAGTTGGCTGAACAAAGAAGAGTAATTACAGCGACCAGATTTCTACCGCAACAGAAGAGAAAATGTTCATAAAGAATCTGGTTTCGGCTTTCGCGTTGGTGCTCAAGGGTATAAATGATCTGAAGGCCGGTACTAAGCATGCAAACAAACAAAAAGAAGAAGTGACAGACATAAGCTTGTTGAACTGATTTCATAGCTTGAGAAGAACATAGGATGGTCTGTCTTGATCTTATTTTGAATGAATGCTGATAAACAAAACATTTCGTGCAGAAAGCTGGAGAAACAATGTAGGATTTAAAGGGGACAGAAGGGAAAAAGAAGAACAGATGAATAGGAGGAAATACTAGTAAAACTAGCAAACGATTTTGTCGTCTTCATCATCTGTATATTTCCACAACTATAATCAGGGATGGCGCTTCAATTATGGAAAGTGGATGCAAGTGCCGCCACTGAATTTTCTAAATTTCATAAGTAGTATGTTGCTCTTTTGAGAAAAATTGGATTTTCTCCAACAATCATGTTCTTGGCCTTACTGGGACAATCTAATAGGCTGACTTTGAACCCTTGTTCTTGTTCCGAGTTAACAATGTCAGATTACAGTGAGAAGAAAATCCAAACCTCGGACAACGATAATACCTCTCTCTCTCTCTCTCTCTTTCTCCCTCTCTCTCTCTCTCACACACACACACAGAGAAGTGAATTTATGTCCTTGTTGATGGGAGTCTAGTTGTTTATGACTGTTTATAGGTGGGCTTGTTTCTGTTGAAACAAAAAATTGCCCAAGTTCCTGAACGTCGACTTGCCGAGCAAGACATGATTGAGGTAAAATTTACTAAATGCTCTAGGTCGGCAACTATAGATAATCGACAAAAGCAATGAGAAGTTGCTGATAAGTGATATAAGAGAAAATTACTAAGTGGCGAGCCACGATTGTTGGTTAATGAGATTTGGTTCAGTCAACAAGGGAAACAAAGTTGAAATAAAGATCGATGGATGAAGAGCAAGATAAGTGTTCAAGTCACGATAACAATAATTTCAGCTACATTTACAATGACCCATTCAATCATGAAGCCAGCACACGATCATCAAATCGTGGGGTCATAAATCTTGAAAGCTACAAATGATAGCGGCCTACAAGTACAGGTTGTTACAAGCGTAAGGAAGAGGAGTTGCAATTTACAAAAGAAACGGTCAACGTGGGATGGGTGATAAAGTCATGAGGGTTGAACGGTGGGTCTTTTGATAACCATTTGTATATACATATTGTTAAATTCTAGGAGTCACGCAAGAAGTTATTTATTTATTCATTTATTTTTAACTACTTATAACCGTCGGTAGTAGCTATAAGCATTGGAATTGTAATTTGATTATTTTTCGGAAAAAATTTATGAGAATTTCTTTTCCTGATAGATATTTCTATTATTTGAATATTTTTTAATTTTGAAATTTTGAAAATTTTTATGGATTTTCGGATTTTCATATTTTTTTTGTAATTTCCTGAATTTTTTTTACATTTTTTTTTGTAGATTTTCTGAAAATTTTTTAATTTTTATGAATTTTTCAGAAATTTTCCAATTTTATTAAGTTTTCTGAATTTCCGAAAAAATTTCAATTTTCTGAAATTTTTTAGAGTATTTTCGAATTTTTTTTCAATTTTCTGAATTTTAGAGTTTTTATGAATTTTTGAATTTTTCTGAATTTTTTTTAAAATTTTCTAGATTTTTTTTTTTATATTTTTCATTTCTTTTATTTTTTAAAATTTTTCCGCCGAAGATTAAATCAGATTGACTAGCAGCACCAGTTGGTGCTCCGATGAGCACAGCGCTGAAATGACGCCGTTTCCATGGTTTTTCACTTTGGCATTTCGTCAAGAAGGTGGTCGACGTGATTTTGGGTTTTAAGTTATCAAGGCCGTCGGTTTGAACCAAATTTCGACTACCTTCCGATCATTTCCGACATCAATTCTTGATGATGTACTAACTCCATATTGTCCTCTAGCCATTCAACTCATTCAGTTTGTTACCGGACCATCGCCGGCTGACGAAAAACTGACCTAAAAAGCTTGAACCTAAAAGAATGATCAACTCTGTTTTACAAGTATTCAACTCACTAGATTAATCACCCTAACCGATTAGTTCGACCCAAATCATTATCAAAACATCAATCAAAGTGAAAAAACTACTAACTTGGGTGATCTATGATCACAAGAGGCGCTTCGGCGAAGATCAGGAACTCCGGTGAGGTGGTTTTAATGTTGGATTGACTTGGTTTATCCCATTTAACAATCCAAATGCAATCAAATAACATAAAATGTGATCAAAAACATGTTCTGAGCATTAAGAAACTCAAAATCATAAAAAAATTACACAATCAAGCACAGTAAAGCTCAAATGCATAATATGAAATTTTGTAAAAACTGTGATCATGACTAAACTTTACCTCTTTTGTTTAGGCTTAATTTTGAATTTCCAAACCGAACGGCAACTGTAGAGTTCTTCCCTATCACCTGAACTTCAAGACAGTGGCTTTGGCTTTGTCGGAGTGGCTTTGGCTTCATCGGAGTAGCTCTAGACATGCCGACCGAGCTTGATTTCAAGCTTTGGCAACTAGCTCCGGCACAATTTTTCTAGGTGAGGAGGTTTACCGTCGAAGCCGATTTGCTAGTGTTTTTCTCACTGAAAAAACACTGATCACTCGATCCTTGGAACCTTAACACACTTCCGTTGCTCAAACTCTCTCTTTCTCTATCTAACTTTCTCTTTCTCCCTCTCTAGAATATCGTCGAACATCTGGCCTCCACGAATAATGATTTTTTCCTCTCTTTGTAGCTTGATTTCCTGCCCAAAGTTGGTTATTAAAGACTCCAAATCGGTTAGATCGAATCTCCGATGCCAATTGGAGATTTTCCAGCTAAAATCGGAGAATAACATGTGCTCATTTGGCTGGATTAAGTCGATGAAGAGGAGGGCACAAGCTGATTTTTCTGAGTTTAGAATGCCTTAAGTGAGTCGAGTGAGGAAGGAAACTGACCCGGGTCAGGTCGGGTCGACTTGGCTGGCCTGGCAGACCCGGGTTGGTCTAAAATCACAAATTAAGCCTAATTTTGATCTAATTTTTTAGATTTAATCTCAAAATTGAATTCATTGGAACATTTTGCATCAAAATATGAGATTTGCTCTAATTTTTGTCACAATTAAACCAAAAATTCCGAAATTTTAAAATCTGGGTCACTTGAGTTCTATTCATTCTAGTACTTAAATGACCTGATTGAGCAAAATTGATGTCAAAATTGGATTACCCATGATTGATTAACCTTACAAATGATGATCTCATGGTTCGACAATTTCAAATTAATAATGATCCTCAATTTGGGCTAAAAATCTCTAATTTTTAATTGGATTTTGGGGTTTTTGATTTCTTTGGTAAATTGTGCAATTGGACCAATCTTTATGTAATTCAAGGTTCTAGGATCATTTGTTGTAAGACATTATAGCCTAGAAATGACTAGAAATGACTCAATTGAATTTTTTATTCAATTCGGGCTTGTTTTTACCCAATTTTGGGAAAAACACATTCCCAATTGAAATTTTCTAAAATTGACACTGTATTAATGAAATTGGATTTAAAAGAAGACTAATGACTATTTTTATGGAATTTTTGTACTCCATTTGCTATTTTTCTTGATTTTCTCTCTTATTTTGACCAAAAGAAATTAAAGAAAAAATTCAAGAAAATTTTAAAAAAAATTATTTTTGGTTTAGAAATAGGTTCTTAAGCTTGGCCAAGGTTCATAATCCTAATTTTGTGATTTTTGAAAAATTTTGAAAAATGAGCTAAAAATCAGGTGTCAACAAAGATCAACTTAAGTAGATGATGATTGAGCTAGACATTTCAGCAACACATTTCTTTAACTTTTTTAGATATTTGTTGAGGCAGCTAGTACTTATAGGGTGATTATGCCTTTTGCAATTAACAAGCAAAAATGAGAATCTTCGAGTTTTCACTCAATTTTATAAGACAAGTGTATCCATTGAATCAATGTAAATGTGGATAGGATACACTTGAACTATGCCTTCCGTTTCTCTTGTATATGTAAATTTGGCTGTAAAGCTTACATCACAAATTTCCAATATGTAAGTTTGCCCATCTACTTTCTTTGATTTTACTTTCATTGTCCCTGAAAAGTTTCATACATGATAATCCAGGATCTCCTACATGCATTGAAATGTTGCTTGAAGTCTGATGATGCAATTCACTATGCACAATATGTGAGTACTTTTGTCGTTTCTTTAATTAGCATTAAGATATCATCGGAAGTTTGTGGACAATAACACAAACTCCAATGTTTAGTACCACTAATATTTGCACTAAAAACTTAATAATTCCTTGGTGTGATATCTCTGTAACACTAGGTTTCGAGGTGGGAAGAAATGCCTGCTGTTGAATGTGCTCATTTGTCGCGGGAGAAACAGGCAATTTTTTAACTCTTCCTTTTATTGCCAAAGTTCAATATCCTAATCATTTCTTTAGTGAGAAATCCAAAATATAGGATGTATTTGCGAGCAATGTACTCCAACTTATTTGGGCTACTATGTTTATTTGTTGGGCTTATCTGCAAACAATACACAGTCTTGAGTGGATGTACCGATGTACCAGTAGAGTTGCATCTTAGTGGAACTCAAAGCTTAGAAATAGTAGCCACAATGAATTTGTTAGATGTTAACTTGTAAATTGTGTTGTCTGGGCGGCTAGCTTTGCTGCTTTGTCCAATTGAAAATCATTGGATATCTAATCTAATGAACCAATAGTTGACTGTTTGTGTTGGTTGGGAAGCACTTCTGCTATGGTTAGTGTGGTTAAAGCCAATATTCAATGTGATCAGAGGCTCATTCATGATTGAAGGTATTTTGACTTACCATTGTCTTAGCCAGTTCATAAAATGGGCAAAGTTGTTTTTGATATATAAGGTCATAGTCTTCTTTGGCCTTTGGAAAATATCCAATATGCAGCTTTAGTGATCGGAGGCTCATTCATGATTGAAGGTATTTCGACTCACCATTTGTTTTGGGCTATTACTTATAATGAAATCATTGGTATTTTGAATTATCATTTAGTGATTGGAGGCTCATTCACCTATAATATTTGTTCAGTGATGTGCAGATCAAGAATGATATGAAGTTGTCAACTGGTACGAAGTATTAGTGTGAAGTTTCAAGAATGATATGAAGGAACAGGTTCGTATGGCGTTGTCTCACAATTTAGTATTTGGGTCCAGAATGCATGAACTCATGCATTTATTAAACATGATTGGTTTTGATTCAAGCTAGCAAAATTACAAGCTCTACCATACTAGACCGAAATTGTATTTATTTATCATAGGTGGATTCTAAATTGATTCCCTTGTCTAATTGAAAAAAGGGACCTAGTGAGAAGCTAGCAGCAGCAGCACCAGCTACAGCACCTGCAGCCGAGTAAGTGTATGCAACAAAATGGGAAGATTTCTCTTTGTCCACAGTTGGACTTATCTGAGAGAATTTTATTTGGCTTTTAGGGTACCAAAGAAGGCAAAGAAGTGAGACCCATGATGAAGAACACCGAAGAGAACACAAATTTTGGTGTTCCTTGAGGCTTTTGTAACTATGTTAGATTATTTTTGGCTACTTGTTTCTATTTGTTCTGGAACTTACTATTTCATCTGGTAGAAAGACGAAGTTTGATGATTTTCAAAGTTCTATTTAGATCCTTGTCTTTCCAATTATTACCGTGGATTTCATTCTTTAAGTGTTGCACTTAATTTGAATACTTGGATGTGGCTGTTTTTCTCTGATTCATCCTTACTCACCTCGTTAGATCCATCTTTGCGCATTATCAATTTGTATGAATGAAGTTTCTCTCTTAAAAAAGAAAGAGTAGCAGCATTGGAAGTTGGTACACCCATATGTTGTAGAAGGGTGCATTACCTATAGCAATTACATTTGTCATGACCAGAGTCGAAAATGATCACAATTCGTGGTGTTCTATGACCATGTGGGGGTTTATCTTGTGTCAGAATAAGCAAAGCTGATATTGTTTAGGCATACTTCAGGTAAAAAGCGTTATGTTGCTTAAAATAAGCAAGCACCATGTGTTAATCTTGTCTATCAAGAAAATTGACCCAAAAAACGATTATGTTTTGAATTAAGGTCAACTTCTAGAGTGGAAGATGGGAAATTCTTTGTTGGGACTTAACAAAATGACCAGCCGGATGAAAAATTTAGTATCCTATTCGGGATAAGGAGGTTTGTTTCCACAAGTTAGAGCATCGTCTCGCCTAATCTCTGGCATAGGTGAAATCTTAGTTTTGCATAAGGTCGCATGAACAAACGTTGCACCGATCTCAAATGCTTTCTTGAGCAAAAGAAAGCTACTGGTAGATATCAAGTCGTGTTAATCAATCCAAATTTGTTGCAAAAAAAACTCCGGACTTCGTCAAATTCATATTTTGCCCAGAAAATGGAGAGTTCCTCTAGACAAAGCTTCCATCGCATATAAATTGAGTGAGAGGCTCTTGCGAAAAGCTTGAGATATTATTCGCAAAAATTAGGCAAGTAATTCCAAGAGTTGCTCGTGCTGCCTTCAATCTTGCTGTCCCCTAACCCCCCGACCAGAAAGAAAAAGGCAAAGAACAACAACAATAATAATAGTTATTGCCATTATAATACTAACAAATTTGCAGAAGGAGAGTGATTTGGTAATACATTTTGCTAATAACTCTTAAAGCACATGTTAGTCATTGCTCCGCAAATAGAGAATGTGAATTTCCATCATTGGAAATCATCCCAAACTATACGTGAGTGCATCAAGGACCTTGTTCCTAGGACTATGTAGGGCAAGTGCAGACGCAAGAAAACTGAGAGTGCAGAGATCAACGGTTATTCTAATGGAACAGTCGAAAGTTATACTCACAAGACTGCTTGGACACTTGCATTGGGTCCCTCGCGTTCTAGCAAATTCATCCCAATCCGCCTACGTTAGTATATGACAATTATTGGATCATACAAAAACTTTTTTACTTACAAAAAAATAGAAGGGAGCCTCCCTGCACGACTTCTTACTCGCAACCTTGAAACCTCTCTAGTCAAGACATAAAGTTGATGCTTTGAAGTATCACTCAAGTATCAGATGTGCAGGCCTCCAAGATGAGGAGAGATTACGTAGTTAGTACCCATTTTTCACCTGAACGATATCTTGGGAAGACCTCATTGGGATATGCCAACTTGCATTTGAGACTTCAAAAACTTCTTTGATACTGGGAGTTAGAGGGGACCGTTCTATCAGTATATCTGTGAGGTTTGTGCCGAGCAAAATTGGCACAAACCATGACTAGACTGAGCTCTAGGTGTGATCTTGTGTGCTGCCTAGTCATTTGCATTGCTGCATTTCTATAGTTTGACAATAAAAGTGACGTCGGTGCCCTTGTCGTGGCCTTCACTCTCGATGGATATGTGACCTCCCGTGAGATTTATAAATCTAAAATCATGAAAAGGAGAGTAGGCGAGATCTCATATCACAAAACCAAGATAATGCAATTTCATCCGGTGGCTTGCAAACTTTAGTAGACAAAAGGGTAGAGAAAATTATCTCTGAGATATCATGAGTGCCCAAAAGGGAGAAAACTAAAATAGTAACCACTGCAAATAAATCAATCCACAACCTCATACACTGTTATTTGAAATTATGCTTCGAGAAGCATAAAATCTAAGGTTGAAAGATCCATAGATCTTTCCTGACTCAACTGAACTCATTTGAAGCCCTCCCAAGGTTGGACATTCTGACTCACAGTTCAGTGTGCATGAGACAATAGGGCTTCATATGCTTGAGGAACTAGCAATCAGTAAAGCGTCGAAAGGACCATATATGCTTACACAAGAAAAGAAAGTTGCAATTTGAGCAAAAGCGTTAAGCAGTGTGCAATCTACCTTTTGCAAATGGCAAGTCCAAGTCCTACACCGCCACTACCTCGATTAGATCCACTTTGAGGATGAATGAATCTTGTAAATATTTGAGAAATATCTTGTGGCTGTATGCCACAGCCAGAGTCCTTAACCTGTTATGAGAATCCAAGTCAGTTGCGTCATTAAGACAATGATAAGCCAGATCGATTTTTACAAAAGATAGCAATGATTTCTGATATGGTATGCACTGTAATTCAAATTTATCAGTGCAAGAGAATGTGAAGCAAAGCAATATATAGCAAGCCTAGAGAGAGAGAGAGAGAGAGAGAGAGAGAGAGAGAGAGAGAGAGAGCTGAAGATAAGGAGTTTTGCTCAAAAGGACAATCTATACATGCTAAATGAAGCTAAACTGCAAAAGCCATCAACCTGCACTCTCAAGTTGAAGTGGGCATTGCTAAAGACTGGATGGCAATCGGGTGGTTGCCACTCCGCTAAAGACTCTGGTTTTGCAATGGAAGCTACAACTGATGCGTAGCCTTGCTTTGTGAACTTCACCGCATTCCCAATTATATTTAGCATAGTTTGCATAAGGCGTCATTAAGACAATGAATTCTTTCGTCATTTTAGAGTCATCCTTTCATCAAAAAGTTTGAAGACAAGGTCGATCTCGGGATTCTCTAACGTGCACAAATGCTTCCGAGAATGAATAAATGAGACCGGGAAATCATCATTCTGAGTATGGAAATACTCACCAGGGCTATTGTTAGGCAAGTCAGTCCAATAACATGACATTCCGAGATTTCCACCAATTAAAATTTATTCAATAATTGAGTTTTATGAGATGTACTCGCAGTAAATTTTCGTCTGGAACTAATCATAGCTGGGAATGCTAACCATTAGGGAAAGGTTATTAAGGGAAATTAATTTCGCGAGACTAAAGAAAATTCGATCGTGAATGGATTTCGACTATTAAATCGCGGAAGTGATATTTTGAGTCACTGTTGGCCGATCCAAGGATAGTTAGAGGTCAGTTCGCCACTGTCCTAGTAGTGGATCGCGGGTGATTCCGTTGGACCATGAAACGACTTGACAAATGATTCTAAAATTATTCCGAACGATCGTACCCCTCGGATCAAGTGATTGATCTTCGCAACTTTAATGATAACCGAGGTCGTCACGCATCGAACGGACTTGCACGTGACTCGATTTAATATCAGTCACGAGTCGATTCTGCGAAATTCCCCAGCAAGCCGCCCGTTAGCTTGAGAAACGCTCGAGTTGCGTTTAATAGAATTTAATTATTAGATTTTTGCCCAAAATTGGACACCGAAAAATTAAGAAGTGGCGACGGAACGCTAGGACGACGTTGTACGTGATACGTGTGAATTTTTTGTGCGCTCAAATCCTTCGGAAAAACTCGATTTGGACAAAAACGGAGAAAGTGACCAAAATACCCCTAAAGGTTATTAAAGGACAAGTTTTATGGGTAAAGGGCATTTTGGTAATTTTGCCCTCAAATTTTGATTGGACACTTATACCCTTGGGTTTTTGAAAAATTACAAGTATGCCCTTGGATATTTTGTGCAAGAATCGATCTCGGCCGTTGGATCAAGATAAGATCGAATCTGGGCCGTTGGATTAAAATTGTGAGACAAGGGTATTATGGTTATTTTACACTTGGGTCTTTAGCACTATTTAAGTCAATTTTGGTCTTCTTTCTCCCATTCTCTCCTCCCTCCTTGTTGTGATCAGCCCCTTCCCCCATTTGTTTTTTTTTTTTCTCCTTTCCAACGTGAGTTTCATTTGGCCGTAAGCTCCACCACTGGTGCTGCCGCTCGCTACCGCTTGCCACACCGCCGGACTGCCACCTTGCCGTCGCCGTGCCGCCCTCCAACCTCACCGTTCCCCTCTCCTTCCCCTCTCTTCCCCTCTCTATCTCTCTCTCTCTCTCTCTCTCTCTCTCTCTCTCTCTCTCTCTCTCTCTCTCTCTCCCGTGACCCCATTTTCCAGCCATGCAAGACCACGCCACCACTGGACCATCGTCGTGCAAGCCGGAAGCCACCGTGAGTCGTTCGCCTTCGCCGTAGAGCGCCGCCGCTTTCTATTCTAGTCGTTTTAGCCTAGAACGCGGTAAGTCATACTCTAATCCCGATTTAGGATTTTGGGTATTGCCGAATAATTTGATTTTGGGTGAAATTGGACTTGTGCGGATGCGAAATGTTGGGGCTTTAGACTGGGAATGTATGGCGGGCCTTAAGGAATTAATTCGGAATTTTTGGAGGACGATTTGAGGGAATTTCAAGCTAAGAATCACTGTTCACGAGCTGTGATTCACTGTTCACGAGGCTGTGATGCTCGGTTTGGGATGCAAGTTGGATTTTTAGAGCCGATATTTAATGATGAGAAAGTCCCGTGAAGGATCGGAATTAATCCGACGCCATTTGGTAGGAGAAAAATGACAATTACCATATTTGAGGCGTGTTTGATTTATTTATAAATTGTGGTGATTTAATTGAGAGTGTTGTTGTGCAATTGAGTGACTAATTATGCTTGTCGAGTGCACACGTGAGTTGATTAAATTAATTGTTGATATTGCCCATGTGAATTGTTGAGTGAGCTTTGTCTGCATGTGACTTGATGCATACACGGATCGCGTGTGAAGGGCTAGTCACGTGTGGTAAATGCATATTGAGCATATGCATGAGTAAGGAAAAGTATGGTGTGACAAGTGATTGTGGGAAAGTATGTGAAAATGTGATAGAACAAGAATGGGATCGGACCGAGTATCGTAAACTCGGGTAGCGATCTCATAGGTCTGTTGTATTTGGCACAGGCTGAGGCTTGAAAAAGCATGTATAAGAATCGGTCCGAGACACAATCAGCTCGGGTGAAACCGGGATTGGACCGAGGCATCATAAGCACGAGTTTCAATCATGTAGGCTTGTTGCATTTAGCGTGGGTTGAGTTGGGTTCTAATCACGTAGGACTGTCGTATTTGACGTAGGTTGAGTTGGGTTTCAATCATGTAGGCTTGCCGCATTTGGCGTGGGCTGAGTTGGGATCAGGTTTGGGGCGTGTGATGCTCAGGTCACGATTGGGGCCTGATACGTGAACGAGTACGTGGATCGAAAGCGATGTGATGAATGATTGCAGTGTGCCTGAGGCGTGTACTTCAACGCGGGCCACTAACGAGGATTGAGAAAGCAGAAAATGAGAATGGAAGAAAGAGTGGGATGAGAATTGGCACATACGCATGTTGCATACGACGTGATCGTGACTGAGTGCGAATATGTGCATTATTGAGCCTGACAGTCTTTATTGATGTGCCTGTTTTGTTATATGGGTGTACTTGAATGTGTGTGATTGTGTAATTATTTGGAGGTACGTGATAGCCTAGGTTGGGTTTAGGGGTGTACTTGCTGAGATTTATTCTCATGATTGTGTAAACCAAACAATTTTCAGAACCCATACCCGATCGATGAGTTCTTCACCGCCACCACCCCCAATACGTTTTGGAGTTCCAGTGCATACAGAATATGAGGTAGCAGAGTTTCAAATGAGAGACGGGATGACTTGGATAAGGCATACGACAACTGTGTTCGTAGAAGTAGAATTACCGTTATGGAAAACAAATGTTTTTGTGGCCTGGTATTTTAGGGATGTGGACGGAGACGAATTTGGCCCAGTTAGGGGCTTTGATGTGCCATATGATTTGGTTGGGGACTGGGACCCGGCCGCCGTGCCCCCTATTTACGGAGAATTGACGAGTACTGAGATAAGCTTGGCCTAATCTGGTATGCATCAGGACCCCATCGTACAAGTATCCTCAGGGGCGGAACATATACCTGAGCCTGAAGTGTCACAGGTCGAGGATGACCCAATGGACATTGACCTAGAGCCTATTTCCGAGGAAGGACGTGGTGAGGCAGAACCTGAGGTAGAACCGAAAAACCATCCTACGGAGTTTAAGGAAGTGTTGGGTGAGCCGGAGTATATACTTCATTTTGAACAATTCTTGGACCCCAACTACCAGCCTGAGGTTAATTTCTAGGACATTTTAGCCGAGGAGTATCAGAATGCAGCTCCAGCAGAATCAAGTGATATCAATAACCCTATCGTGATAGAAGCAGAACCTGAGTCCTCAAAAGATCAGACGGTTTAGGAAAGTTCTGAATCAGACATCGAAGAATCGGACTCAGAATGGACGCCAAGTAAAGGACGTCGGGGTTAGATGGATTGTGAGATGGCCAAACTTTAGTATAAGAACCATTTTTGAAAGTCAAGACCAAGTCATCGACTCTTTTGATGTTAATAGCGGTAGTAGTTATGCACTGGTATACCTAAGTTTGTTTTACTGTACATGTAAAGGAACAGGTTTGATCAAGAAATGAAAATGTATATATTCTCCAAATGTTTCCCAGTTTAATTTTGTCCGGGTGTTTTAAGGTTTCCGTGTGCGAAATTAAATCTCTAATGTTTAGTTAAGGTCGGCGACAACCTGGAACGTCGCAACTGTTCGACCGGAGGCGGGATGTCGCGGGCTCGACGGGGGTTCGGGGCATGACAAAAAATGCTGGACAACCTTCATTTTTGATACCTTGATCAGCTCGAGAAGAGCTTGATTAACCTGAACATGAGCATAGCTTCAATCCATCTTTTGCAGTTCAACACTCAAGCCCAGACAATTATATCAACTTGTATGACCAAAATACCGAAACAGTTTGATGTGATTCCCTCATTTTTGGGAAACTCTGGACTGCAATAATTTGTTCAAAAGCCGCATCTAAAAACCTCTCAAGTCTGAATAAACTTTACAAATTCCTTCTGATCTCAATTCATACACACAACAAGTCAATTGAAAGAATTAAAGTATATCCATTTCATTGATAATTAGCACAAAACCTATAAGCACTAAGCTGACCGTCTAGAATGATTTCATCCAACTTATTCACATGTTTGTCCAGTGCACTCTGAAAACCTAATTGCCCTCTATAAATTATCATGGAGCAAGCATGTAGTAGTGCCAGAAAAATTGCCCTCTAAAAAAACAGTATCTAGCTTTCCAATTATTGTTCAAATAAAGTACCTCTATAGTCCTCTCATGACTCGCTAGGTGCCCTCCATCAAGCTATATCATTCTAGCAACAGGCTTTAATTTCTCTGCCAGACACCTTGCATGGCATATTTGAGCAACAACGTCATGCCTGCATACAACAAGGTAAACATACAAAAAAATCGCCAACATTCTGCCAAATGACATTGATTGCAATCGAATATAACAGAGAAATCTTAATCATCTCTGAAGTAGAATTACACTGTCTGCAACAAGCATTTGTAACCGTTCGAGGAAATTTAGAGTTGAGAGAACGCCGCTCAAACCATTCCACTAAATCAGGAACTATTACTTCTTTACAGTGATAACTGCTTCTTTCAAATCACCTATATATCTTGGTTGATCCTCGTGAAAATGTGATGAATGAACAACCTGTCTGTAAAGTACTGAACAGCGAACACCCACACAAACAAATAGTTCTTTTAATGATAAAAGAACCCGGGAAGAACATTCTTTCCCCTTTTAGTTTGCATGGAGAAAAATGTCAATCTCTATTCAAAGAAAGGACCATCGCATACTGAAATGGATGCAATACCTTTGGGAAACAATCACAACCTCCACCAGTCACATTGAGCAACCCTAAAGATAAAACTCTGTTGGGCACCATCACAGCCAACTTGCAAGTGATCATAGCTCCTGTATGCGTCCATCAGATTCACGTGTACTCCGACTTGTCCATGGGTGCGGAGCTCCGGCCCGCGCTGCGATTGTCGAACGCGCACACCTCGATCCCACCAGCACCACCACTAGCGCCAGCTCCTCCACTGAGGGCTTGCCAAAGGGGTTTTGGGAGGCAACGGCAGAGGCGCAGTTCATCACAGAGAGCCAAGCGGAGCAGTTTCTCGGGACAAAGAGAGAAGGGCAAAGGACGAATCGCCATTGGGGGGTTTTGGAGGCGACGATGTAGGCAGAGGTGGTTGTGTGGTCGGGATTTGAGCCATCGATGGGCTCTGGGAGGCAACTGGTGGAGGCCGAGGTGCGGTCCACAAAAAGAGCCACGCTTCACAAAGGAAAGTGAGAGAAAGCATATGGGTTTTCTGGAAGGGGACAACGAAGGCAATTTTGAATAAGCGCAACGGGTTCACGACCGAAAGAGGCGAAGTCGCAGAGGATGGAAGAGGAGGTCAGAAGCGGGAGAAAATTTGAGCGGGAGGAGTGAGGGAGAGAAAAACCAGGTGAAAAGTGAATGTTTGACCAGTGAAGACAAACCTAAGGGAAGGTTAACGGAGGACGAGAGAGAAGGAAAAGAGTCAAATTTTTAATAAATTTGATATGCGGGCTCGCTTGTCATGTGTCTCGTGCTCGGTGAAGTTACGTATCGTCTAATTGGAGTGTTTCACTCGGGGCAATATTTTCTCTCAAAGGTGAGACAAAGTGTCTCATCATTGCCGGTTGGCCCCCTTCAATAAATGCCACGGTCCGGATGTCCACTGTGCGTGAAGGGGATAGATGTCTCCGTCGCGCCTTGTAAAAGTACGCCATCTCATTTATTTTCAACAGAAAACAACAAATCTCTCACATGATTTGTGGCTGAAGAACAAATCTCTCTCCTATGGCCAAACTTAAATGAAACCCATTCACAGTTTGTGAGAGTTAAAGAAATTAATGTTGGAACCCTTATACTGCTTCTTTCTTCTACGTATAGAGATAGAACTAAAGTTGGAAGAAAAAAAAAATCGAAGACCTCATGAAAGTCCATAATGGACTTAAATTATTCGTATACTTTGGACCATGTCTATTCGATAGGCTCAAAGTTGAGATATAATTTTAACAAGCTGGAATAAGGTGTTGGTCAAAGTGGGTTGACTTGATCTATTCTTCAATGTCCTTTGAAGGTGGATCGGTTTTCTAATGGATTTGATGGGAGAGAAGGAAGCAGGCTTAGGAAAGGCGGAGTATAGATTTTTGAGAGGAAGTTGAGTAGTCGAGATCTTCCATCTTCGTCAAGGTAGGAAACCTCATAAAAATAATCGATCTTAGAGGAATTAGATTTACGGAATGGGATTGGAGAGTCTAAAATAACAAGGGCATCGACATATACAGGAGTAGTATTTTCTATAGATTCGGTCATGATGGAATGGATCTTCCTCTTAATACTGACACATTATAAGGCATTGACTTATTTTCTTAGCTCAATCTAGATGATGGTAGCTTTGAAACAATGATGGGGCTATAGAATAAGCTATCCCACAATACAGAGCCTTTCTCTCGGTTTTTCAAAGGAATTGTCTCTTAGTCTCTAGAAATCATTAATATTTATTATAAAGCTCCCAGTTTCGAAATATCCTACTTCACTGATCCAGTGGCAAGTAAAGAGCATACTTGCAGAACCAATTTTATTGTATTGAACTAATGTGTAATCTTAAGCTTCTTAATAACATTAAACTCCGAGGTTGAGGAGAAAGTGCTTAGAGGGCCAAGAGGGAATTGTATATAGAAGAGATTTTCAAAACACTAATCTTGTTCCAACTTCTTAAATAAGTTGATCTTATATAGGCAAAGCCAAAGGTAATATTGTAACAATTCAAGCACGCTACTACAATAATACAAGCGCGTTTAGGATCGCTAGACATAAAGGATCGCGTCATTATTTAAGATGCTTTTACAGGCGAAATAACACTATTAAGATACTTTGACCAAAAGCAGTGGCCCTTGTAAATAAGCAAAAGAGGTTTGCCAAGTGACATCAAAGCAAATCGTAGGTGATTCGGCCTCATGCGAACCTTATCCATTTTATATTAGTGTAAAATGGCAAAACTCGATGGTTAGCGTTAACTAGCTCAAAGAATGTAAGTTAGGAAACAATCCATACAAAATGGTGGTCCGCGACAATGCTAGGGCAATCAACCCGGGAGTACTATACGAGCTATTTTTATATTTTTCTTTTCGTTGCAAAAGGAACATGATTTCTCTGAATTGTTCGAAGTCCCCTATGGATTTTCTAGCTCTTTAAAAAGATTTTCGTTCCAAGATTCGACCCTGCGGATTGAATGGACGCAACCACGCGAAAAGAATCATATTGAAATGGAGATCCATTTGTACTATTGCAAATGATAATGATTGACAAAGAGAACGGCTGCATTCTTTCCTCGGTATTAGACACCGACGTACATCTGCGTTTTTGTGAAAAACGAAGGGGCGCGTGACTCCTAAAAGAACCGATGGCAAAGTTGCACTTTTTTTTTTGTTGGTCAAAGCAATGTTCGACTTCGAGTGTACTTAAAAACATGATCTGCAAACTGTTCAGCGATAGCTTCAGAGAGAGAGAGAGAGAGAGAGAGAGAGAGAGAGAGATACAGAAAGGTTCATTGTTCGGAGTGAGGAAAGGATCGTGGACGGAAGAGGAAGATGTTCTCTTGAGGAGCTGTATCCAAAGGAACGGAGAAGGAGAGTGGCATCGAGTTCCTCAGAGAACAGGTACCGTATCATTGTATTTGAAGATTATTCTTGCTTTTTATTTGCATATATGTGTGCACGCATAAGTTTGTATGAGGATGGAGATCATTATTTTCTTGTAGCATCCGTCTCCGTATAGCCCACTTGGATCTAAGCTTGGCAATTCGTGTTGTGTCATTATATTTGATTTTTGTCAAATATTCGTGTTATCACCAAAATATTCTTACTCCGGTGCAAAGTTTTTCTTTCGTTAAAATGAGTGGATGTGTATACGATCAGTTTCGAGATGATAGCATCAGGTCAGATCAAGTTTGACTTCTCTAAGTGAAACTTCTTGAGTTTTCCATTTGTATCAAGAAGAGCGATCCTTGCTTGCAAACGATATATTTTATCTTTGTGCCAATTCAGTCCTGCTAGCTAATTTTGGCCGAATTTTGCTGACGTGGAAGCTGACTGGTTGCCGACATTGCCGTGGATAACTTTCAATAATATTTTTTTGGAAATTTTTTTACTTTTTTCTTTTCTTTTTTTTTCTCTCTCCCATCCTCCTTCCTCTGGTCAATCGCTGGACCGATGACCAGCCAGAGGCTAGAGGTCAACGAGGAGGTCAACCTCTCCTCTAGCGAGCCTTGTCGGCCACTGGCGAGACTCGCCCTTGCCAGCGACGGAGAAGGCGAGCCTCGCCATAGCTGATTGCGGCCTCTGGTGAGGGCGACGGCAAGGGCTTGAGCTTCACTGGCGTCTGGGCAAGGCACAACCTCGCTGGATCTGGCAAGGTTGAGCCTCGCCCAGCCATGGCGAGATTTGCCGGAGGCCGGTGACCGGCTATAGGAGGGAGGGTGGAGAAAGAAAAAAAAATAAAATGAAAATAAAAAAATAAAAATTCAAAAAAATATTAGATTATTATTAAAAGTTGTCAATGTTAGTGCCAGCGATTAGCCACCGGCTAGCCGGCCTACTTCCATGTTAGCAAAATTCAGCCAAAATTAGCCGGAATGACTGAATTGACATAAAGACAAAAGGTTTAAGATTCAATTGGCACCAAAAAAAGTTTATGACTTAATTTGTACCAAAAAATTGTTTAGGACTCAATTGGCATCAATGTAAAAGGTTTAAGACTTTTTTGACACTTTTTCCCAGTACTATGTATACACATCACGCAAAGAGAGAGAGAGAGAAAGAGATTGGTGAGTTCACGTTCATTTTTCTTGAGCTTGTAGGTTTGAATAGGTCCAGGAAGAGCTGCAGATTGAAGTGGTTGAACTATCTGAAGCCTAACATCAAGAGAGGGAAATTCCAAGACGATGAGGTCGATATGATCATCAGGCTTCGCAAACTTCTTGGGAACGGGCGAGTACACATGCTAAGAAAAGGTCACATGTGAAGTGCATTAGTCCGTTTTAATAAAGTTACTTATATGGTGATGAGCCTACCTACGTTATTCACGACAGCCTCACTCTCTTCCCGCTCCAAAAATTGATTAAGGGTTGCATCCACGGAAACAAACGACAAAGTATAAACTGAGTTAAGGATTAGGTATCCGATTTTATGAATGACCCTACTTGAAAAGGGAGATGTGTCTCCAACTTTGGCCTATGTTTGGACAATGATGAGTCTCTCATACATATGCAAAACCATTTAGAGTGCATCTTGTGTCTGATGACTACCACTAGATAGGACAAAGGCGGATACATGGCCAATAAAGTCTGAAAGAATTACTACCACAAACTATCTGATAGGATTCTCTATATGGGAAGAGACAATTTCTCTATTTCAGAAATTCTGATGACCACCACTAGATAGGACAAAGGCGGATACATGGCCAATAAAGTCTGAAAGAATTACTACCACAAACTATCTGATAGGATTCTCTATGTGGGAAGAGACAATATCTCTATTTCAGAAATGTTCAAAGGATTAAGTACATTCGATAATTGATCTTGCCAGCGAAATGTGACCCATTAGATCCAACCGTCTAGATACTATTTAATATATATCACACATTCACCAATCATTAACCGAGTACTAGCAATCGTGCTCATTAGTCATCGACTTCGGGAGGGATTGCTTACTAGTTGCATGGTGGTTTATATATTGTTCTTAGATCTAGTCACTCCCGATCATGGTTACAGGTATAAGAAACTCGAGAGATTATTTGTCTATGTAGATTCTGTTTATGTAGACCAAAAAACAGTAGATTGAGCTAAAATGCATTTCATTCTTAGGGCAGAAAACAAAAGCAGGAACTAACCTTTCATTTTGCAATCCGCCAATTATTAGTTATACAGTCAAATGACAGGAAAAGTTAGTTTTACCGCAGTAGATTGAGTTCACTCTTGCAACTGAGACAAGGTGAGCATTATAATCATGAAGATTCTTCCTTAGTGCCTCTTTGGTAAGCGAATTATGTGCTGAAAACTAACAATTTAGCACTTAATAAGATTAAACTTGTTTAATAATCTTAATTAGGACTTTTTATAATTATTCAATTAAGTCATGCATCTATTAATCTGGTAAGTAACGGAGGGATTACTTAATTTTCTTTTTTATCTGTTCTATTCTAACTTTATTCTATCACTTAGACTTTTTTTTTTTTTTTGATAAAGACTATCACTTAGACTTTTGTTCTACCTTTTTACAGAGAATGTGAATTTATTTCTACATTTGAAACTAAACGTCTCAACCCCACTCAATTCATTTACCATTGGGTTGCGTGCCCAGTAGATGATTACTTAGTTCATTCAATAGAAAATTAATTTATGGAAATTAGAATGTTGCTAAATATACTGATAAAACCTAGCAATAATCGTCTTTTTTCTATGTTTGGTAAGAGCAATCAATTTTTAATTATCATCAAACAATTATTAATTCTATTTTCATCATTAAGATTATGAACACTTAAAATTTTGGTTTACCCAACAGACCCAAATCTTAGTCATTTTATCAACTTCACTAACATGGTTGCATTTGATATGGAGTAAAATCAGGCACCAACATATTGATTAGTTATGGCTCTGAAAGGTCATTTTTTCCACATTTAAAAGTAATAATAGGTGAATCGTATCCTAAATTTCATTTTTTTTGTGCTTGATTTTGGCACTTAGTTTCTGAAATCTAAAGAATTTAATATAAAGGTGTTAATGGTGTACTCCTGCTAACATATTAGAAGAGAAAGAAACTAATAGCGGCGTGTCGCGACCTAAAAAATTTTCATTTTTCGGGCTAATGGATTATTAAGACTAATCTTAACTCGGGCCCTCCCAAGCCCTACCAATTCGCAACTTAGAATTTAAGTCTTTAACATGCAAATATTTTTATGCTTGGAGTCGCCACTAATCAATTTACGGTAGGTCGATTAGAAACCTAAATAAAATATAGGGAGATATGTTTTATTCCTGCGAACCAGAGATTTTAAACCCGGGGACTTGGTTACGCTAGACCTAGTCTAACGCCCTTTCGGTACCTTTTCTTTTTAAAAATATTTTGGCAGGCAGTTTGGATCCATTTTAACTTAATTACTAGCATGTGAGGTGTTCATGCGGGTGCGCAAATCATCAATTTAACACCCAGGACAGCATTAAATAAATTGCAAGTTTGAAGAATTACTTACCTCGAACCAACGCAAGTATCTGTATTGTTAGCTAGAAAATCACATCAATCAACCCTAATATGATTTCTAATTAACAAGCAATTCACTCAATTTCTCTTTTGATTTTCACTTATTTAAATGAAATCTAATCTATATGCAATGACGTGTAAAAATTGACATGCGAAGTAATGCAACCTAGCATGCAAACTATATGTCATGCGCCGACGTGACCTAATTCTGATGACGGGCAAATGATTTATTTTTGATATTTTCTAATGAAATTCGGAATAAAAATATGCCTAAATTAACATGCAATCTATGATGACTTAACATATCTTAACATGACTTATTTTTGGGATTTTTGTTAAAATTCGAAATAATAAATTACTTAAATTAAGAATGCAATCTATCCTAATCTACCATAAAGCAATTCATTCTTTTTTTGGGGTTTTCATGAAAATTCGGAATTAAAAAATAACCTAAATAATCTAATAAGATTAGAATATTGCTTAATTTAAACTAGGAAATAGATTATCTCAAGTCCTAATTTAAATTAAATAATTACTCTATCTTTTAGATACATTTAGGGTTCCCTAAACATACAAAACTCAAATTCAAATCCTAACTGATATTTTTTGAATTTTCTGTTTAAAGGAAAGCAAATAATAAAAAAAAAGACAATGATAGCAACCACATTCAAATCGTCCACGCGATCCGCCAAATTTGTTTCAAACTCGAATTAGGTACAAAAATCGAACTATCGGTCATATCTATAGGGTTATAGATATTGACGGAAAGTTGATCGTTTAAATTTGGAAAGCAGATAAAGATCATTATCGTATCCAAGTGATTATGGATAGGATAATAATTTTCCGTATCGCCGCGTATCGTACCTTAGGAATAAGGTCAGATAGTCGTCCAGATACGTTGCTAAATTGGGAACGATTCCTAATTTTGAATATTTTCAAATATTGCGGATATATCGAACATTATCCTAAGATATCTAAATATCCACATGATATTCATGAAATATTCAAAACATGCAAATTAGGAAATTAAATATTCTGAAAAATATATGATAATGTTCAATCACCTAACCAACTTTATCAATTTCGGAGAAACATCTTCTGAATTCTAAAGGAATGAAAATCATATCTGGACACAAATACTGATCAGATTGTGAAAATTCCTTTTGAAAATCCAAATGACCTCCGATTTTGATGAAATTAGTATCAATGGAAAGATCTCGATCTCAGTATGAACTTTCATGAAGAAAACTTTTTCAGATTTCGAACACACAAATTTATGAAAATTGAAGAACACACGAAGGTCAATCTGGAACTGATCTGTCATCAGATTCATGCATATATGACGTTGCAGATCGTATTATACTAACACGCTTGGAATTTTATGAAAATTTTATGGTGAACAGATAAAGACGTGATCTACAATTTTCGTGAAGAAAGTTTTTTCAAAAAATGATCATAGAAAATCATAAAAATCACGGAATAGCACAACATCAGTCAGAACATTATCAGAACAGACTTCAACATCATATTCCAGATTCTGATCCTAACTTCCGAAATAGTTTTGACATAGCAAATCAGGTCCGATTGAGGCATATGATATATCAAATCAAAGCTTAAGACGTTCTTTACGATTCTCTAGTTTATCACTTCACAAGATTTTGACATTAACAAGCTGAAATCGGCATCTCAAGCATACTGGTTTCTATGTACACGATTTTACAGAACAAAGTCCAAGTGCGCTTACCTTGTTTAACGATGCTCCGGCACGAAATCGAGCGATCCGGCCTCCGTATTCAGATCAAAAACAACACGGAGAAGTCTCGGAAAGCTTGGCCGACCACAGTGATGTGAAAACGCCAAGGAGTGTTGCCGCAAATTCTGGATCGCCGGAGGAAGTCGCCGATCAGTCGGTTCAGCCGCTTGAACCGGCTGATCACATCATCGGCAACAGCGTTAGCGGAAGGCAGCGACGTCGGCGGGCGGTTGAGGCGCGACGACGGCGGTGCGGCGGCGTGGCGTGCCCCCGGTGGTGGTGCGCAACGTCACTTTCTCTCTCACACTTGCCTTTTTCTAAAAATCAGATCTGAATTATGTGTTGTCCCCAAATTCTGTACCTAAACATGCTTATATAATACTAACCTAGGTCAATTAGATGGGCTCTCTAGTCCTAATGGGCTTAGACTTGGGCTTAGGTCTTAATCTAATTTCTAATTTTATTTAATTCCTAAACGGGCTGAATTAACTTGGGTTTTAATTTAATTGAACATAATGGGCTGAATTAAGCTCAAATTAAAACGACCAAACCTATTTGACTCGTAATTTTCGGCCCTTGCCTTTCCGAGCGAACCGAGTCCTATTCGATGAAATTAAGCTCGTTCGCCATCACCGATCCGATGCAAAATGCAATTAAATTAAAATGAACCTAAACTATATGTTATGCAATTTAAATATTTTTGTTTAGGGGTTAAAAATTAATCCCTAATTTTCTATGCAAATTACGACTAAATGATTAGTAAAATTTAGGTGTCAACAGCTGCCCCTTTTTGAAGGTGAGCTCGCAGAGGTTGCATTAAAAGACTAAATGATACCTAAATTTCAACTATGCAAATGCAATGAATGTTGTTTTTGTCGGGATTATGAATCCCATTTTTTAAAATGCAATAAGAAATTATGCATGCTAACATGAATGGAAAACATACCTGGAATTACTTACCTGATGTCGCGAGATAATGTAATTCGAGGCATGACTTTGACTTGTATGTTGTTCGGCAAATGTCTGGGCTCAGTCCCATAGGTTTTGTCTGATACACTGTTGATGAACTTTGGTGATCTGCAATTAAGTCAAAACACACGAAGAAAGCTCGACGTATCTAATCATCATCTGGATTCGCGAGAGCAGTTTGTAGCGAAAAAAAATGTAAAAACGTTCCGACCTTTACAAACTACCTATACATCTCCATAGGTATTTGTAAAGATTTAGCCGTTGCGCCTATATCTTTGACTCATAGGTGCGTCACGGGGGAACTCAAAAGGATATTCCGACCCTTATGAGATACCTATACATCTCCATAGATACTCATAAGGATTTGGCCGCTTCACCTATATATCTCCATAAGTGAACTATGGGGGAACACCTGAGGTTGATGAATATTCCGACCTTTATGAGATACCTATACATCTCCATAGGTACTCATAAAGATTTGGCCGCTCCACCTATACATCTTTATAGGTGAACTACGGGGGAACACCTGAGGTTGAGGAATATTCCGACCTTTATGAGATACCTATACATCTCCATAGGTACTCATAAAGATTTGGCTGCTCCACCTATACATCTCCATAGGTGAGTAGCAGGGGAACATCCAGGACGGGGAGAATATTCCAACCTTTATAAGATACCTATACATCTTCATAGATATTTATAAAGATTTAGCCGTTTCACCTATACATCTCCATAGATGAATCACGGGGGAATCTTCTCAAGATTGTGTAAAAATCTGTGATTTGGTGAACAAAGGGGCTAGCCCGAATGTTCGAGGGTTTCTTGACAAAGTACCTGGACATCATCGGAGGTACCTGAAAAGGGCTTGATCAATAGACACCTGAACATTATCAAAGGCATTTAGAGATCGCAACAAAAAGATCAAATATGGGACCTGACAATTGCTCGAACATGTTGGGAATACCTAGATAGTCATAGACATCCAAGGGATAGAGATATACTTACCTGGTGATATCTCCGACTTTTGAGGGTGTGTCTCCTGCTAGACACGGTTTTAGCAACATGTAATATGCATTCGCATTATCAAGAACACATATACATATGCACTATGATTTCAACTGGTTTTTCATGCACGATGGTTTCGTCAAATCGGCATTACAAACTTTGCTGGGGATAAATCATGACAAGACAATCCGAATTCACAAGCGGGTATCTTGAAAATGTCGAATGAGGGACTTTCAGTCCGAACGGTCTTTCACTCATTCTCATTGAAAAAAGCTGATTTATGAGAATCTCTCTATCTCACCATCATCATGTGGACAAGGGTCCGAGTATTCTCGTAAGCGGTACGACCTTACCAATATGAGAGGTCTTTGCTAGGAATGTAACATGGCTTGGTCAATGGCTTAGCAAAAGGGACTCTTCGAGTCAAGGCTATTGAAAGAATATCCTTCGTAATCATCTCCGGGCTTATAAGTCAAGAACCCTGCAAAATGAGATAGAAACGGACTTGCTCGCACTTCTTCGAGCTAAGCTTATAAGCATCTAAAACACCACGTTAGCTCAAGTGCCATAATCTAAAGAGACTTTGTAAGGGACGTAACGTAGGCTAGGCTCATGGGTTGAGAAATGAATGGATCATTAGGCTCAAAATGTGTATAATTGGGGTGAATAAGTTGGTGATCATCTTGGCATTGTTACCAGTCTTCTTCTTTACCAGGGATTATCTCTCGGTAGATGTTCCATTAGCTTCGAGAGTTCATCACTTGATTCCTTTGAGACTTGTAGGATTGCTGCTCTACAGGGGATGATTTTGATATGTCATATTCTAACACATTTTTTGTTGGGCATTGGCCTTGCTTTTATCAGGCACACTGCTTTTTCTTGCCCTTCCTTCTCTTTTTTTTTTTTTTTTTTGACATTTAATACATGTTGCTTACAACGTAAACACTGGCCAGCTAATTTGACTGATTGACTTGCTGCTTGAACTCAGAAGCTCCTTGTCTTTTGTCTTCTATCGACACTTCGGATATGCTGTGTAGACAATGACGACTTTTGCCTTGCCCCAGTGTGGGGGATGATCACCAACTGGGTTTAAGAAATGAAATTGTAGGCTCAATTGGGCTTAGCAAAGGATAAAATGTGTATAGGATAGAGAAAGAAATGCTCTTCGTCATCCTAAGGCACTTGAACTTTCGTGTAAATTCATCTGAAAAAGCAACACTCGAAGATGATGCAAATGAGAGCAAGAAAATTTCAATTCATTTTTCACCTTATGATACTGATTTACTTCCAGTTTGCCCCAATGTGGGGTGGTTCTTGACAGGGGTAATTTGAATGAATTTCTCCAAGTATTTAGGCTCAAAGTGGTGAAACAATGGATAAACTGTAGTGTTTGAGATAGAGAAATGAAATGCCTATTGTCATTTCGGTCGTCGTACCTTTTGCGAGATAACTCTTTACCTTGCAGACATAGAATTTTTTCAACTCAACTCAACTCACTAGGGATTAATGCATGGGACTGTGTATAGGATCTGGCTTGCCTTTCATCATCCCGATGTACCTCATTCAACACATTCAATTTATTCCACATGAGTTATCAGATTGTCTAAACAGACTTCCCCTTTGAAGCTAATGATACAGACCGACAAAACCATGCAGAAATTAAAGCCAATGCAAACATCATAGCTTGAAATTGATCGACATCATTTATTCATCAATGAAATGTTTGCAATTCGGAAGTATAAAACCAAACACTTGGAAATTTTTTGCTGCAAAATGTGAGATTTTATCAAAGATAATACATCTTCACGGCATTAGAATTAACAGCAGTGGAGAACTCACGACCATCCATTTCTGCAAGAATCAGGGCACCTTCGGGAAGTACCTTTTTTAACCACATATAGACCAATATAGTTTGGGGCAAATTTACCCCCAGGAATAGGAAAGACTGGCAGTACCTTCCTTTGGACTAGATCATTTACCTTGAAGTGTCTTTGACGTACTTTATGGTTGAAAGACTTACCTACTCATGCGGCAACTGGATTGGGCGTTGCGTCTCACTCTCAGGCAGAATTGCTCCTATTTTTACCTCTTTAGTTTCTCCGGAGTCACTCGGGTTAACGATGACAGTTTGGTCTACTGTCAAGACTTTAGGTCTTTCATGATGCTCAAGATCACGCTGAAGGTCCAAGGAATCATCAAGTTTGCCGGCATCATTGGGATAAATCTCGGTTGCATATAATTCATGATGTTGGACCATTCCCATACCCTCACGTGTCACAAGATTATCTCTGAAACATAAAGTAAGGGATTCAGAAGGACAAACAGGGCTAAACATTGCATTTTTTTTTTGTAATTTTTGTTTTTTTTTTGAAATTCTTTTCGAAAAAATTTTAACGCGAGGGAGCATGAAGAAGCCCAGGCCTCAGAATTCTCCTTGGACTATATTTTTCTTTTATCGGTTGGATATCATCACCGGACTGGTTTGATGTACCTCAACATGCTCTCAAAAAACTGAAAATAACTTGTAATTTCATTGATCATTTCGAAATGAATTACATTTATTGAATGGAAATTGCAACAACCAAATCCTAGAAACGAGAACGGAAAGCAGCACCCGAGATGGGGCAAATCCTAAAAAGCAGTAAAAGCTCCCATGTAGGGGAGTGTGCGAAAAAGTAAAGGTTTTACTCTTGTGGGCCAGTGCCCATTCCCTCTAACGGTCCTTCTTCGATAGCTCCAATGAAGACATCATCGAATAGGGCAGTAATTCCTTCCATTGTATCATCAGAATCTCCTGTCATTTGAGGTGTTGGATCATCCATACCTCCCCATCCGTCGGGGACAATGTCACGGGGATCAACATAGAAACTCGGAGGTGCTGAGTACTTCACATAATAGTCGAACTTGCCGCTCGGTTGCCCTAAAGTGTCGATCACCTCCTTCTCTTCATGCATCATTCTTGCAAGGCCTGGGAATGTGGTGCGAATGTGTGGAGGCAACCTACCACGCCCAAGCTCTCCGTTATTTTGGATAATTCCACGCCCACGTTCTTTATCATTCGGCTCTCCTTCGGATCGCTGTCTATTTTGCCCGTCTCCTCGACCTCGACCTCGACCACGAGCACGTCCACGTCCATGTCCCACATTATTTGGTACGCTTGACCCTTGGTACCCCAATCTAGAAGTACGGGGTCTTTAAGAGGCTTCGACCGGTCGGCGGATACCTTGACCATCTCTGCCAAGGCCTTCGCCCGGGATGAAGCCCTGAGATACCATTACTCTTCCGACCATTACTGTAGCATTTGACACCTCAGGAACTGGCGGCGATGATCCTCTAGACGCATGAATGGTCGATACGAGCTCAAGCGACTGATAGCTCGATTCAATTTTGCAGTCCGGCTCGACATAAGGGATAGCCGTTGCATGATAAATTGGGTGCTCTTCTTCACCGTGTACTGTGACTAATTTCCTCTCTACCACGAACTTCACTTTCTGATGTAGACTGGACGGCACAGCTCCAGCAGTATGAATCCATGAACGACCCAGCAGAAAGTTGAATGCAGTGGGAATGTCCATGACTTGAAATAGGACGTTGAACACTGTTGGCCCTATCTGTATGTCGAGGTGGATTTCCCCCATCACTTCTTTCTTCGTTCCGTCAAAGGCTCGTACGGAGGTCTTCGCAGCATTTATCCTAGAAGGATCTATCTTGAGGCGGTGTAAAGTTGCCAAAGGACAGATGTTCAAGGCCGAACCGTTATCAATGAGTACCCGAGCTACGTGCGAGGCCTTGTATTTGACAGAAATATACAATGCTTTAGTATGTCCTCTGCCTTCTAGAGGGAATTCCTCATCCGAGAAGGCTATGAGGTCTTTGAGGAGTATGGAACCCACAAATTCCTCCAGTCTCTCACGATCGATCGTCTCAGGCACGTGGACTTCACTTAGCACTTTCATCAGGGCCTTTTGATGTTTGACAGACGTCTGGAGTAGCTCAAGTAGAGAGATTTGCGCGGGCATCTTGCGCAACTGCTCAACTATGTTGTATTCACTAGCCTTGATAATGGCCAAGAATTCTTTAGCTTCTTCATCAGTGACAGGCTTTGCAGGTTGAGCATTTGCTTGGACATAGGCACGTCCAGATCTGGTGACTAAGTCAACATCGAGACTGTAGGACCAAGGGACTGCCTTATCATCCGAGTATTCATACGGTTGAGGTATCTCGATCACTATCCCTTCATCAGCTGCAGGCGTGTTTATTATGATCCCTTCATCATCGGTCGCGTCTTCGAGCGGGGGCATGTCTTCAGGTAAGGGATCGAGCTTGTCCTTTCCGGTGTTTAACGTAGCAAACTCTTTATCCCAGTTAATGACGAGCTCGGAGATAGTAGAGACGATGCCGGTGTGGTCAGCATAAACGATCAACCCAGCCTGTACCATCCCTGAGATTCTTTCTCTCATGATGGCCAAGGAAAGAACTTCATTAGTTGGGTAATAACCAGCTTTCACCAACTCGCCGTAGACCTCAGTAGTGTATACCTTGACGTTCTTGATTCGACCAGCATCGAAACAGAATATGGCATTTACATTGCCCGCGTGATCAGGGAGCGGGTTGTTCTGAACATTTGGCTTAGCAGGTTGGAACGAGAAAGCCTTCGTGTCCAGGAGGTTTTGGATTCGATGCTTGAGGATAGAACAATCGTCGGTTGAGTGTCCAGGTTCGCCCATGTGATAATCGCACTTCTTTGATGGGTCGTAGTTATAAAACTGCTCAGGATTGGGCCGTTTTGGCTCGGCAGAGAGCAAACCTTTCTTCCGGAGCACTGCCAATACTTGAGACAACGATCCGGGGAGAGGGGTGAATTGCCTTCTGTTATTTCTCCTCTGAAAAGGTTGACGACCCGTGTTTTGGTGCTGAGCTTCTGCTACTTGAATTGCCGGGGCTGGGTTAGTATTCCGCCGGGTCGGTTGGTTATAAGTCACATTCATTTCAGCTGCTGGTTCCTTCTCTTTCCTTGCACTAAATCTTTTGGTCGACGAGGACGGCTCGATAAACCACCCATCTTTCAGCCCTATCTCGATCTGTTCGCCTATGGGGATGAGTTGGTTGAAGTTGTCAGCCGGAATGGCCACCATTCGATTACGGTACTCGAACGGGAGAGTCTTGATGAACATCCTCTTCAGCTCACTGTCAATAGGTTCTGGGACAACCTGAGCGGCTAGATTCCTCCATCTGATAGCATAGTCTTTGAAGGACTCAGTCTTTTTCATCTGAGCACGCTCGAGGTCATCGCGAGTTGGAGTGATGTCCGTTATAAACCTGTATTGCTTCAGGAAGGCCTCACTAGCTTCCTTCCAGGTTTTGAGGCCATTTATCTTCTTCATGAGGTACCAGTTCAGAGCAGGGCCGGTCAAGCTCGCTTGGAATGCATGGATCATCAGGAGCTCGTTGTCAACGTACGAGGTCATTTGCACGTGATAGAGCTGCAAGTGGGCTTTTGGGCATGTGGTGCCATTGTACTTGTCAAAGTCTGGCATCTTGAACTTCTTTGGGAATTTGATCTGTGAGTACAGGGACAGATCAATCGATGGTGAATCCTGTGAACCCTCCAGCTGCTTCACTCTCTCTTCGAGTTTGTTGACTCGTTCATTTGGTTTGTCTTTGTTGACGATGATCTGGACGGGGTCATCTTCCAATTCAGGCATATCGTCATCTTCCTCAAGATCAACATTCTTTCCACCTTTATGCTTTGGAGCTAATGCCTCGAGGGATGTTGGAACGGGGATCGACCGAAGAGTCTTGATTTCAGCGGACATTTGCTGCATTGCGATGACGAGTTGCTTCATCTGATCTTCCATACCAACAACACGCTCTTGCAAATTGGTTTGATCGGCCATTCTGGCTCTCGACCGTGTACGAATAGGCGATCGTGATCGGTCCGTAATTACCTAATTTGCATGAAACAGGCATACATAAGTGTTAAGCGAAATCGCACACCGACCCATGACATTGGACTAACCGTTCTGAATTGAAAAGACCTCTTTATTGAAATGAAGAAAATTTTACAACGACTAATGACTTGAAATGATTTAAACAAAATGTAAAGACAAATGTCTCAATCTCTAAACAAATTCAAAGACTAAAACTGAAATGAGAAAACAAATTCAAGCTTTTTTATTTAGCTTGATCTATAAACATATGGGAGGCGACTTCTTTCTTCAATTGCTCATAAGCTCGAGCTATCTTGGCTGCCTTTTCTTGAGCTTCGTCAGCCTTCCTCTTAAGACGGTTGTTCTCTGAGCGAGTAGCGGTCTTGAGGGGCACCTTGGGTATCTTCGGGAGTATGTCCTGCGGGATTTTGTGTCGTCGGATGTACTTGATCGTCGCGAAATAGGACTTTTGCTCCCCCTTGAGCTGTTCTTCGGGTCGAGCTATCTTTAACACACGGCATTTCTTCCGCATCTTTGTAAGTTGAGCTACGGTCTCTTCGTGGTCTTCACCCTCGTCAGAGAAATCGTCATGGAGGAGCTCGGGTTGTAACGTCGGAGGGAGCCCTTGGAGAATCTGGTACTGCTGAGATACTCTGGCGGGATAGTATTCAATTGCGCCAGTGAAGCCCAAAAGTGGCACCGGTCCAACACCATTACATGTAAGCCGAGCTTCCTCGACATTGAACCAGTTAGCATGCCATTGGAAACCTTGGGGTCTAGCGTTTTTCATGAAAATGATCCATTCGGAATAATGATAATCAGGTGCATTCGCTTGTTTTTCTTTATAGCTTAAGATGGGATGACTAGAATCACTGAGTTCGGATATTTTGAGTAAATCGCCACATCCCTTTATGTGAGACAAAAACCAAATTTGCAATAGTTCAAGGGGTGCATGAAATGTTTTGTCATCATTTTGCTTGAATTTAGTGAGAGAAATGAAAGTTTCGGCTAGAATGGTGTTGACAAAATTCTTTTCAAGACAGACTTGTTGGACCAACCATGCAATTGACGGATTACATGCATTCTTGCAGTGAGGGAGAATGACGAACCCGAAAAATGCTAGTAGAAAGATTCTGCCCTTCTGAAAAGGTGTGGCTTTTTCAAAAGATTGACTCATGAATGAAAAAGGACATGTTCCACGATTTGCTTTTAAAACTTTTGCCAGTTCATCTTTTTCGACATTCAAAAATTCTGACAACATTAATGTCGAATCAATTCCCAAAGGTGGTGTGATTAACTCCGATCCTAAAGGTTTTCTAATGAGCACACTATACTCTTCCAAAGTCGGGGTAAGTTCATGCTTTCCGAATATAAAGGTGGATGTCTTGGGGCACCAGAAGTGGGCTAATGCTCGAACGAGACCGGTACGGACTTTGACTTCCAGTAGGGGGAGCAGCCTTCCGATGTAGCCCTCAACTAGCTTGCGGTTGGTCAGACTGAGTAGATTCCACCAGGCACGGAGCTCGTCCTTAGGAGCATCAAGAATCCGGATGTCTGCCCCTCCCATAGTGTATAGACCAAGACGCACAACGGACCTAATGTCATGGACCGACCAAAGAAAAAGGACGAAATGTAAATAGATTGCGAGATAAAGGTTGAAGAAAACTTACTTCACCGGGTAGGGAAATGGCAATCACATAGACATGCGCATGAAATGTGAGGTTCGATTTCTACCTAGATTCTGGCTTGCAAAATGGAGATGTGAGGATTACCGAGCTAAACCATTCATGGTGGTGGTTAGGCTGGGATTCCCCTAACTCCGGCTTAGTCAGAGAGCCGACCCGGGTTGCAAAGGGTGCAACCGTGGTGGGTATTCAATGACACCATGAAAGAAAATTTCGGGACCGAGGAGGGCGACCCGTACCACATGATTTTGGTCGGGGTATCCACTACCTCAGTACCATCCTAAACCTATACCGCCCAGGTCCGGCAGCGGGTAGTGTGTGCGGTGTAGTGTAAATGTAAGGCATGCACAGCAGGTTATATCAAACAGCGCTTCGTGCATAAATTAAACCATACATCCGAACACCTCCCTGCAAAACAAGGGTTAACAATCACGCCTCCCTTTATACCTCCAATTCTGCAAGAACATTTAATACCTAAAATGTTAGGGACGTACCTGGGATCCTCGCTGCCAAACAAAAATTATTTTTGAAATGAAAAATTGGCCTAAGTCCACTAAGAGTTTTAACTCTAGTCCCCAGCGGAGTCGCCAAGCTGTCGCGACCTAAAAAATTTTCATTTTTCGGGCTAATGGATTATTAAGACTAATCTTAACTCGGGCCCTCCCAAGCCCTACCAATTCGCAACTTAGAATTTAAGTCTTTAACATGCAAATATTTTTATGCTTGGAGTCGCCACTAATCAATTTACGGTAGGTCGATTAGAAACCTAAATAAAACATAGGGAGATATGTTTTATTCCTACGAACCAGAGATTCTAAACCCGGGGACTTGGTTACGCTAGATTTAGTCTAACGCCCTTTCGGTACCTTTTCTTTTCAAAAATATTTTGGCAGGCAGTTTGGATCCATTTTAACTTAATTACTAGCATGTGAGGTGTTCATGCGGGTGCGCAAACCACCAATTTAACACCCAGGACAGCATTAAATAAATTGCAAGTTTGAAGAATTACTTACCTCGAACCAACGCAAGTATCTGTATTGTTAGCTAGAAAATCACATCAATCAACCCTAATATGATTTCTAATTAACAAGCAATTCACTCAATTTCTCTTTTGATTTTCACTTATTTAAATGAAATCTAATCTATATGCAATGACGTGTAAAAATTGACATGCGAATTAATGCAACCTAGCATGCAAACTATATGTCATGCGCCGACGTGACCTAATTCTGATGACGGACAAATGATTTATTTTTGATATTTTCTAATGAAATTCGGAATAAAAATATGCCTAAATTAACATGCAATCAATGATGACTTAACATATCTTAACATGACTTATTTTTGGGATTTTTGTTAAAATTCGAAATAATAAATTACTTAAATTAAGAATGCAATCTATCATAATCTACCATAAAGCAATTCATTCTTTTTTTGGGGTTTTCATGAAAATTCGGAATTAAAAAATAACCTAAATAATCTAATAAGATTAGAATATTGCTTAATTTAAACTAGGAAATAGATTATCTCAAGTCCTAATTTAAATTAAATAATTACTCTATCTTTTAGATACATTTAGGGTTCCCTAAACATACAAAACTCAAATTCAAATCCTAACTGATATTTTTTGAATTTTCTGTTTAAAGGAAAGCAAATAAAAAAAAAAAAGACAATGATAGCAACCACATTCAAATCGTCCACGCGATCCGCCAAATTTGTTTCAAACTCGGATTAGGTACAAAAATCGAACTATCGGTCATATCTATAGGGTTATAGATATTGACGAAAAGTTGATCGTTTAAATTTGGAAAGCAGATAAAGATCATTATCGTATTCAAGTGATTATGGATAGGATAATAATTTTCCGTATCGCCGCGTATCGTACCTTAGGAATAAGGTCAGATAGTCGTCCAGATACGTTGCTAAATTGGGAACGATTCCTAATTTTGAATATTTTCAAATATTGCGGATATATCGAACATTATCCTAAGATATCTAAATATCCACATGATATTCATGAAATATTCAAAACATGCAAATTAGGAAATTAAATATTCTGAAAAATATATGATAATGTTCAATCACCTAACCAACTTTATCAATTTCGGAGAAACATCTTCTGAATTCTAAAGGAATGAAAATCATATCTGGACACAGATACTGATTAGATTGTGAAAATTCCTTTTGAAAATCCAAATGACCTCCGATTTTGATGAAATTAGTATCAATGGAAAGATCTCGATCTCAGTATGAACTTTCATGAAGAAAACTTTTTCAGATTTCGAACACACAAATTTATGAAAATTGAAGAACACACGAAGGTCAATCTGGAACTGATCTGTCATCAGATTCATGCATATATGACGTTGCAGATCGTATTATACTAACACGCTTGGAATTTTATGAAAATTTTATGGTGAACAGATAAAGACGTGATCTACAATTTTTGTGAAGAAAGTTTTTTCAAAAAATGATCATAGAAAATCATAAAAATCACGGAACAGCACAACATCAGTCAGAACATTATCAGAACAAACTTCAACATCATATTCCAGATTCTGATCCTAACTTCCGAAATAGTTTTGACATAGCAAATCAGGTCCGATTGAGGCATATGATATATCAAATCAAAGCTTAAGACGTGCTTTACGATTCTCTAGTTTATCACTTCACAAGATTTTGACATTAACAAGCTGAAATCGGCATCTCAAGCATACTGGTTTCTATGTACACGATTTTACAGAACAAAGTCCAAGTGCGCTTACCTTGTTTAACGATGCTCCGACACGAAATCGAGCGATCCGGCCTCCGTAGTCAGATCAAAAACAACACGGAGAAGTCTCGGAAAGCTCGGCCGACCACAGTGATGTGAAAACGCCAAGGAGTGTTGCCGCAAGTTCTGGATCGTCGGAGGAAGTCGCCGATCAGTCGGTTCAGCCGCTTGAACCGGCTGATCACATCATCGGCAACAGCGTTAGCGGAAGGCAGCGACGTCGGCGGGTGGTTGAGGCGCGACGACGGCGGTGCGGCGGCGTGCGGCGTGCCCCCGGTGGTGGTGCGCGACGTCACTTTCTCTCTCACACTTGCCTTTCTCTAAAAATCAGATCTGAATTATGTGTTGTCCCCAAATTCTGTACCTAAACATGCTTATATAATACTAACATAGGTCAATTAGATGGGCTCTCTAGTCCTAATGGGCTTAGACTTGGGCTTAGGTCTTAATCTAATTTCTGATTTTATTTAATTCCTAAACGGGCTGAATTAACTTGGGTTTTAATTTAATTGAACATAATGGGCTGAATTAAGCTCAAATTAAAACGACCAAACCTATTTGACTCGTAATTTTCGGCCCTTGCCTTTCCGAGCGAACCGAGTCCCATTCGATGAAATTAAGCTCGTTCGCCATCACCGATCCGATGCAAAATGCAATTAAATTAAAATGAACCTAAACTGTATGTTATGCAATTCAAATATTTTTGTTTAGGGGTTAAAAATTAATCCCTAATTTTCTATGCAAATTACGACTAAAAGGTGTCAACACGGCGCAACTTGCAGATTGGAGAGAACTTATGAAAATTCCTATTCCTTGTTTTATGGAAACGCTCATTCTATCGGGATTGAACACTTATGGAAAGAAAAAGAAAGTACTGCTTTGGATTGGTTCATTAGACTTCGTGAACCTTAATTCGAAGGAAGATAAATTTAGTAGAAGAGATGGTGGAAGGTGCTGAGTAACAAATTCTCATCCTTAGCTCCACTTATTATAGTAGGCATGCTTAAATATTAAAATAAAGTGAGGTATACACACAAGCACCTAACGAGAGCTTTTCATATCATTTGCTGAGATAAGCACATGAACCGGTATCCTTTATCGAACCAAACTTTCTTTCCTCCTAATGTTACATTTCATTCAGTCGAAATTATTCATGTAGGTGGTCGCTAATAGCGGGGAGACTTCCGGGTCGAACTGCGAATGATGTAAAGAATTATTGAAACACCCATGCCCGGAAAATGATGACTTGCCAAGGGAAGCCAGAGAACGAGAAACCCCAAGATTTGGTGAAAGTTGAAGTCATAAAGCCTCGCCCATGGACCATCTCAAAGAACCTGTCTTCATTTGGGGCCGAAGCCTGTAGGAAGCCGAACGAGTCCCGAAAGCCGTGCGACCAAGACGTGCCTCCAAACAGAAGCCTCTGGATTGATGATGACTTTGAACCGCTTTTGGAGATGATGGAGGCATCGTTGGATTGTTGGAGCGGACTCTTCTTCGACGCAGAAAGCATCTGGGACTGGGCTTGCTGAAAGCTAGTAAGAAGTGATGGTGACCTAGTGGGGTTCGGTTTAGAAATAATATGACAGGCTCTTGCCGGGTGCCTGGATATTCCTTATGCATGTGTTGCCTTCATATGCTTGTGGTTTGTATGACTGCGTATGTAGGAGAAGCAAGTGGCGTGTGTCCTGCACTTATGCACTTGTTCCCTTCATATGCTTGTGGTCTGTATAACTGCGTACATGGGAGAACAATGACTTCCAGAACATTAATGGTGAATTTTACATCCTTCGAAAACTTACTATCTTTGGAGACGTTTCGAATAAAGCGTCCCATATGCATGCAATTACATGGTTTTCAGCATAGCGTCTGTGATTTTTAACGTTTGAGAACATACTCTCGATATTCTTCTGGTAAGAGACTACCAAATTCCACCGTACCATAAGTAGAAACTTATAATTAAAACCCTTCTTCTGCATTTCAGTTTCTGGTCTGTCTCGAATGGCGTTGAAGGACACAATTTCTCAAGAAAAAATGACGTGAAAGTTGGCCGAACAAAGAAGAGGAATTATGGTGACCAGATTTCTACCGCAATAGAAAAAAAAATGTTTATAAAGAATCTGGTTTCGGTTTCTGTTATTGTCGCAACCGACCTCCCGGTTTTTTTACGGACATGCAAAAAGGGGAGGTCTCGTTTGGTACATGCTAAGTCTAAATTCGAGACTTAACTCATACCCTCCCAAGCCCATATCATATTGCGACTTAGGGTTTAGATTTTTTAACATGCAAGTAATTTATAACAAGGAGTCGCCACTAATCGATTTGGGGTGGGTCGATTAGAAACCCAAATAGGGTGATGGGAGAATCACCCTATTCCTACAAACCAGAAATTGACCGAGTTCGGGGACTTGGTTACACTAGTCGGATAACTAATGCCCTTTTAGTACATTTTTACCCTGTTCATTTATGAAAATATTTGTCAGGTAATTTGGATTGATTTTAGGACCTTTTTCCTAACATGTGAGGTGATCAAACGAGTATATAATCAAAAGCAATTAGCAGACAAAATAGATATGCAGCATAAGATTTTAGCCCTAACTAAGGCAACCAACATTTAAAATGCGACAAATCATGCAATTAAAGTCTAAATTAAAAACATGCATGTCGATGATAATGAAACAGTATACGATCTTATAGGCTTATCTAAATAAAACATGACGATTTATGCAATTAAATCAACATGCATAATAATACAACAACAAGTTAAAACACTTAAACATATCACATAATTTTTTAAATAATAATAAAATAATAAAAATAAGAAATAGATACGAGAAAAAAAATATTAAAATTTTTTTTAAAAATAATTTTTTTAATTTAAATTTTTTTAATAAAAAAAACAAGTCTGGTAAACGGATTCGGGTCGATCGAATCCGACCTGGGTCAACAGATCCAACCCAGGGTGTTGACTCGGGTCGGATAAGCTGATCCGGGTCGATCGAAACTGACCTGGGTCAACGGATCCGACCCAAAGCGTTGACTTGGGTTAAATCGGTTGATCAGGATCGGTCAGAACCGACCCGAGTTAGACCTGCGTGTACAACCCTACAAGGGGGAAAACACCGGCGAAGTCAAAATTGGCCTTCTACCGGTCAACCCAGATTGGCACCGCCCTCAAATCGGCCCTTGGGACCACCACCAAGCATACCTAAGTCACTGTCCGACTGCCAGTTCGCTGGCCGACGACCAAATCAAAACCGGCCTCCATGAAGCATTTTGGTGAACACTTGTCGTGCACGGGAAAATTGAAGGATTTCAACCTCCTTTGGCGACCTGGTCGACTCCAACGGCTATGGTTCAATCCTGATAGAGAGTGAGAGCTAGGAACAGAGACGGTATGGGCTGGGATTCGCGCGAAATGGCCAGCGCAAGTCCCGGCCAAACCGAGTACAAAACAAGAGCAAAACAGGGCAGTCGGGGATCCGGGGAAGCTCACCGGTCGACAGCGCGTCTGGGGGCCTTTTGGCGGGTTTGGGGGCGTCGATGAGACGGCTAGTCTTCCTCCTCGCTCTGGCGTGACCTTAGTACACTCTTTCTCTCTTTCTATTCTCTCGGTTCTCTCTCTTTGATTCTCTCTCAATTGGCCGACTGTGACTCTCTCTCTCCCTCTCCGGCTTATATAGCCGATGACGACGGCCCCCCCTGCTCCATTACGCATGTTGACGGCAACCTGCACCGGCCTACTCTGGCCCGTGACTTTCATGACCATTTAGGTCGGTGCGGAGGGAGAGCAGAGGAAAAAGGGGGGGAAGGGGAAGCCGGTTTTTCGGGGAGAACAGGACTGGCCATTAAGGGTCGGGCCTAGTCGCGTGGGGGGAAAAGGAAAGAAAAAAAGAAAGTCGGCTGGGCCTGCATTGGGGGGAGGGGGAGAGGAGGAAAAGAAAAAGAAAAGGGCCAAGTCGGCCGGCTAACCCGGCTTGACTCGAATTTTTTTAAAAATTTTGAATTTTTTTAGACACTCTAATATACCATATTAATGCAAATATGCTTAATTTCTTTATGCAATGCATTTAATAGAAATATTTTTTCGTCTTAGGAATTAAAGAAAATTAATTCCTAAATTTTGTGCAATTAATTTTGGGCAAATTAAAAATAGGTGTTAACAGTTGCCTCTCTTTGAATGTGAGCTCGTAGAGGTTGAGCTTGTAGAGGTTACATTTAAAGACAAAATGACACCTAAATTTGGCTCATGCATACTCAATGAATGTCATTTTTGGCGAGACTGTGAGTCTCATTTTTTGATGCGATAAGATGATGCGTGCTAAAGCAAATAAAAACATACTTGGGGCTACTTAGCTTGCCGAAGGGTAGAGTAATTCCAAATAGTTGGTATTAGGTGTCGAGGACTCAAACCTATCTTCGGTCGCCTCGACTGAATTTCCTTTGTCTGAGGCTCAAACTTATCTTCGATCGACTTAACAAGGGAAATTGTTTGTCTAGGATCCGAACCTTTCTTCAATCGCTTTGACTGGGGAAATTGCTTGCCTAGGACCCGAACTTATCTTCAGTCGCATTGACTGGATTTCGTTTATCGAGGACCCAAACCTTTCTTCGGTCGCCCTGACTGGGGAAATCGTCTGCCTAGGACCCAAACTTATCTTCGGTCGCCTTGACTGGATTTCATTTGTCTCGGACCTAAACTTACCTTCGGTTACTGTGACTAGAGAGAAATCGCTTGTACAGGACCCAAACTTATCTTCGGTCGCTAGCTGGATTTCGTTTGTCTAGGACCCGAACCTTTCTTTGGTCGCCTTGATTGTGGGAAATCGCTTGGACAGGACCCGAACTTATCTTCGGTCGCCTTGACTGGATTTCATTTGTCACGGACCCGAACTTATCTTCGGTTACCGTGACTAGAGAGAAATCACTTGCATAGGATCCGAATTTATATTCGGTCGCCAGCTGGATTTCATTTGTTTAGGACTTGAAACTTTCTTCGGTAGCCTTGACTGTGGGAAATCGCTTGCACATGACCCAAACTTATCTTCGGTCGCCAGCTAGATTTCGTTTTATCAAAGTACCTGCATCTTATAAGGGGTACCTAAAACGACTTGATGTGAATAGAGGAGGTTAATCTCATGCTCGAAGAGTACCATAACAATCGTAGGCATATGGATTTTGGAAACAAGCATAGGTAGAACATACTTACCTAGGCACGTTCCCGCCTCTTAAGGGCATGTCTCCCGTCAAACAAGTTTTATTGTGCAAAGACATACGCATTTATCGGAGAAATAGACAACTAAGGTTATTCTAGAATATCATAAGAAATCTCTTGACTGCAAGTCAAGATGCATTTCATTTTCAAAGCAACACCTGGTTTATTCTTTGGGTAATTTGAAAAGAATTCATAATCTTGGAACCTGGCAAGGGTAGAATGTACTTTACCTGGGGACGTTCCTATACACACATACGTATTCATCAAAGAAATAGACAATTGAGGCTATTCTAGAATATCGTATGAAATATTTTGACCGCAAGTCAAGATGCTCTTCTTTTTTAAAGAAACACCTAGTTTACCTTCTGGCCAGTTTGAAAAGAATTCATAATTTTGGAATGGGGGAAGGGTAGAATGTACTTACCTAGGTACATTCCCGTACATACATATGCATTCATCGAAGAAATAGACGACTGAGGCTATTTCGAAACATCATATGAAATATCTTGACCGCAAGTCAAGATGCTTTTTTTTTTTCAAAGAAACACCTGGTTTACTTTCCAAGTAGTTTGAAAAGAAATATGAAGAAATACCTAGGACTTCTTACCTAGAGGTTTGATGCATCATCTGCTGAATAATCGACTTTTTTCGATGCATCTCTCTTGGGATGATAATGAGGGCTTCTCCAACGCCTGAATTTTCGTGTTCTATCATTGGGGATTAAAACTTTGAGCCGTTAAAGACAGTTGGCGCAAACATGCATGCATTCATCAAGGATAGACAGGCTAGGCTATTCCAAAATATTTATTTGAAAGTTCATGCAAGATGATTTTGCCATATTTGCATCACCAAACATCTGCCGAGGGTCAATCAAGACAATTTTCATTCCCAAGGTGGACTTCTCGATATGCTGAACGAGAGACCTTTAGTCAGAAAGGACTTTCCAATTGCTCTCATTGAAAAATGGATGTTTGTCCTATCTATTGAGGTGGGAACATCGAAAACACTTAACTTGACCGTTATCACATCAACAAGGGTCTGAGTTTTCTCGTAAGCGGTACGACGCTACCAATTTGAGAGGTCTTTTTCAGGGTTGTAATGCTGACTTGGTCAATGGCTTAACAAAGGTGACTGTCCAAGTCAAGGCCATGAAAGAAATATTCTGCAATCATCTCTAGGTTTACAAGTCAAGAACCCTGTAAAACGAGATAGAAGCAGTCTTGTTCGCAATTCCTCGAGCATTATTTATAAACATTTGAAATTTCACGTTAATCCAATTGTCCTAGTTAGAAAAGACTTTGCGAGGGATGTAACGTGGGCTTGGTTCGCAGGTTGGGGAACGAAATGATTGTTAAGCTCAAAAATGTGTGTAAGGGTGAGAATTGGTGATCATCTTGGCATTGTCACCACTCTTTTCTCCACCGTCAGGATCCTTTTGGAAAACTTCCTGGGTAATCTCGTTCGTGCTTTGGCTTCTTGAACAGCTTTTCCTTGAGGAGCTTCTACGTCAAGCATTTTCCTGGTTACCATTCGATCTCTGTCCCAATTGCTTTTTCCAGAATAGGTTCATCTTCATCTATCATGACAGATCTTTGTCAAGACAGAGTTCTTAAAGTAGGGATTTGTATTGAAGAAGAACTTAAGTTTAAATCTTTTGGGGTCGTCTATTCTACACCACTTAACAACTTTGAGGTATTTGAGAGCACCTTTATCACGTTCAGAGATTTTCTCGGCTAAAACCTCATTGTGTTTCACAGCAGTTACCCAAAAATTAAGGACTCATTTCTCTTCATCTTTTTTATTGTTTTTCTTCTTCTCATTTTTCTTTTTCTTTGTTTTTTATTCAAGGGCTTTTGTTTTCCCCCTTTTTTTTATGTGTCAGGAAGGTTCTTGGAGTCTCCATCTTCATTCAGTACTTTGGACCATGATGCTCAAACTGTGGTGAATTTTGTCTTGCCTTGGTGTGGGAGATGATCACCAATTGGGTTCGTACGAAATGAAGTCGCCGGCTCAATTGGGCTAGCAAGGAATATAAGTGTATGGGATAGAAAAAGAATTGCTCTTCGTCATTCTAAGGCATTGAAATCATCGTGAGAGTTCATTTGTAAAAATAAGACTCAAAGATTAATGCAAGTGGGAGCAAGAAAGTTTCTATTCATCTTTTTCCTCTTGTGTGAGTTGCTACGATTGATGATCATAGAAAATTTTAGATATTACAAATTTCTCATCCTTCTTGTCTTGTTCAGTTCCTAGGTAAGAACATCACTGTTATCAATGACATGTTGGCATTTTGGACAAGTTCTAATTAGTTTGTTACTCTTCTCTTGACAAAGCCCTATTAGCCTCGACCGTCCAACCATCAATGGTGTGCTTGTCTTGGAGGACCCTGTCAAGGACTGCCGGCTCTGTGAAGGTGACGAGGTCGAAGTCACAAGGGCAGTGATCGAAGAGAAGGGACGTTTTTCTTGTTTCCTCTGAGTTTGAATCCTTCCTGTGACGCTGATTTTTCTCAAGCGGCCTCAATGTAGGATAGTTCCTGACAGGGGTAATTTAAAATGAATGTCCAAGTGTGTAGGCTAAAAAATGCTCAAACAAAGGATCGATGGTAGTGTATGGGGTAAAAAAATGAACTGCCTCTCATCACTTTGGTTACTGTACTTTATGCGAGAAATCCCTTTACCTTGCATGAATGAAACTTTTTTGCTCATCTTACAATGATTCGGCACATAAGAATATGTATAGACTAATGATTGCCTCTCATTATCTTGACGCCTCTCGTTCAATATATTGAAATAGTTTGACACCATTCGTCGAATTGTCAAGATTTTCACAGGGAATTGGTGAATTATACAGGTAAAATTGCCGTGCAAAATTCTTTTCAAAAGGTATGTGATGCACTCGAAGGAAGGTTAAATATTTATTTGTTTTAACATGTTTCCTCCTTCTTTATTTCTCTGTACTCTTATGAGAAAAGTTTGTAGGGAAAGGGATACTTACCTATGCTATAATAGTGATGCAAACTTACAAGGTAATAAGAAAGACCGTGTTAATAAACGGCTCTTTAGGAGACATAAATTGGGAATGATACAACATTGCCCTTTGTGATTCCCTACATTTGAAAACTTCTTGAGTTTTCTCAGATGTTGATAATTCCTTTCTGACAAAACATGAGCTTATATTAGAAATGATATGATTAAGGGTAATTGAGAATGATACAAATTATCCTTCTTCCATTTTGTCTTCAAAGCTAGCAGAGTCTTTTCTCCTCTCATGGTTGGGCACAAAGCTCGAATGAAATCCTCTACAATTAGGGGTTTCGAATGGATGATCCTACTGTCAGCACATGCTGCGTCAACACGGTCCTGGCATATTGAGGTGTTTCTCATAAATCCTGCAATTCCTGACTGCACAAGACATACGCATCGCTTGTATGGGAAACTTTGTAGTAAAGCTAATCTCTACTTTAAAGGTCTTCGACGGATATGGGCATGACTACCATCGATACTTCCGCGGTTGCCAAGATCGGTCTTGACGCAATTTTGTCATGTGCGAAATCCTTTCCGGTTAAACTTGCCGCTAGGAGTGTTCTCATCAATAACTTTTCTGCTAATTCCCTTGTTATCAATAGGAGCATAGAAATCATTTCAAGGATAGTACTTCTTCACAACATCAGAGTTAACCGAGTTGGAGAATTGACGTCTATCCATCTCAGTCAAAATCAGAGCCCCTCTAGGGAGTGTCTTTTTCACGATATAGGGATCTTTGTAGTTTGGATCGAACTTACCTTCGAGTTCGGGGGGTAGTGGTAGTACTTTTCTCAGGACAAGATCGCCTGCTTCGAAGTGTCTTAGGTGTACCTTTCGGTTGAATGATCTGGCTACCCTTTGCTGATAGCATTGCTCATGACATAGAGCCTTCAACTGCTTTTCATCGATCATATTGAGCTGCTCCAGTCTTTGCTGCTTCTACTCTGCATCAGACAGTTTCACTTGAGATAATACCCATAATGAAGGGATTTCTACCTCAACAGGCAGGACTGCTTCCATGCCATACACCAAAGAAAAAGGGGTTGCCCTGGTAGATGTATGAATTGATGTTCGATATGCCATTACTGCAAAAGGCAATCTTTCATGCCAATTTCGGTAGTTCTCAACAGTTTTGGCTAAGATCTTCTTGATGTTTTTGTTGGCAGCCTCAATAGCTCCATTCATTTGAGGACAATAAGGAGATGAATTCAGATGACGGATTTTGAATTCGCTGAGTAAATTATCAACAAATTTGTTATTCGGATTTGTCCCGTTATCTGTAATGATGGCTTCAGGGATGCCATAACGGGTGATTATATCTTGTTTGATGAATTTCATCATATTCCGTGCAGTGACATTGGTATATGACGTGGCCTCGATACACTTGGAAAAATAATCAATTGCGACCAAGATGAAGTGGTGCCCATTTGATGCTTTCAAATTAATTGGGCCGATCACATCGATGCCCCACATTGAAAATGGTCATGACTCTGACAATTGGTGTAATTTAGTTGGTGGGACATTTATCTTGTTTCCATGGATTTAACAATGGTAACAATTTCGAACGTGTCGGATGCGATCACTTTCTAAGGAAAGCCGGTAATAACCTAGTCTGTTTATTTTCCTAGCCAATATGTGTCCATTCATGTGCGAACCACATACTCCTTCATGCAATTCCTACACAATTCGTGTCGCTTCCATTGCATCCACACATCTTAACAAAACAAAGTCATAGGACCTCTTGTACAAGTTCTCACCATCGACAAAGAACTTCATTGCCATCTTCATTATGTATCTTCTATCTGTAGAGCTAATTCCTTTAGGGAACTGTTGTTCTTTGATGTAGTTCATGATATCGTGATACCATGGTTTACCATCGGGCTCCTCGGTCACGATCATGCAATGGGCTGGTCTAGTTAAGACTTCGATAGTGGTTCTATTTTCAAACCATTGATAACCTGTAACATGGATGATAATGTGGCCAGTGCATCGGCGAATTGGTTATGAGATCTAGATAGATATTCAAACGAGATCTCATTGAATTCTGAAATCAATTCTTCCAGATAGTCATGATAGGGTACTAGTTTAATATCCTTAGTCTTCCATTCACCCACAGTCTGGAGTATGATTAAGGCAAAATCGCCGAACACTTTTAGTTTGGCTATTTTCATATCAATTGCTACTTGTAAGCCGAGAATACATGCTTCATACTCGGCAATGTTGTTGGTGTAAGGAAACTCCAATTTCGCAGCTACAGGATAATGCTGCCCATCTGGGGATATCAAGACTGCCCAAATGCTGGAGCTAGACAGGTTTACTGCTCCATCGAAAAACATGGTCCATGTGTGTTCCTCCGTTGATAAAATACGGTTATTTGGGAGATCATCCTCATGTGTTTCCCCAGGGCATTTAGCTAGCATATTAATGATTACCCGACCTTTCACTAGTTTCTGTGATGATGTTTGGATGTCAAATTCTGAAATTATAATTTGCCATTTGGCTAATTTTCCCATTAATGTCGGTTAGTTAAGCATGTACCGGATAAGATCATTTTCAGTTACAAGGAATGTCTGGTGGTGCAAAGTATATTATTGGAGCCTATGCAACACCCACACCAACGCGACATATGTTTTTTCTAATTCGAAATAATTCTGTTCCGAAATGGTGAATTTCTTACTTAGATAATAGATGACACTTTCTTTTCTATCATCAGGGTGGCTCTGGGCCAACAAGGCTCCTAACGATTCACTGTGAATCGTTAAATAGAGAGTTAGAGGATGCCTCGGGACTGGTGGAACTAGTACCGGGGGATTCATCAAATACTGCTTCAACTTTTCAAATGCTTCCCGACAATCCTCATCCCAATTAATCTGAGTATCTTTCTTGAGAAGTTTGAAGAAAGGTCATGTAGTCTCAGAGAGTTGGGAGATGAACCGAGTAATGTAATTCAACCTTCCCAAAAGGCTTCTGACCTCCCTCACTGTAGACGGGGGTTGCAGTTCACATATTGTTTTGACTTTTGAGGGGTCGACCTCGATTCCCTTGCTACTCACAATGAACCCGAGTAACTTACCAGAGGTCACCCCAAATATGCACTTTGCGGGGTTCATGCGTAATTTAAACTCGTGCAACCGGTTGAATAGCTTCTTCGAGGCTTTAATGTGGTCCTCTCCGCATCTAGTCTTGGCGATCATGTCATCAACATAGACTTCAATTTCTTTGTGCATCAGGTCATAAAAGAAAGTGACCATAGTACGTTGATAAGTTGCCCCGACATTCTTCAAACCAAAAGGCATAACCCTATAGTGAAAGGTCCCCCATGGAGTGATGAACGCCGTCTTCTCCTTATCTTCTTCATTCATCCTTATCTGGTTGTACCCGGAGAATCCATCCATGAAAGAAAATAATTCGAATCTAGCGGTGCTATCCACAAGGACATCTATGTGGGGGAGTGGAAAGCCATTTTTTGGACTGGCTTTATTCAAGTCGCGGTAATCAACACAAACTCGAATTCGACCATTTTTTTTCTTCACTGGCACGATATTTGCCACCCAGTTAGGGTATTGCGAAACCTCGATGAACTCTACTTTCAACAGCTTCATCACTTCTTCTTCGATCTTTTTCAGTAGCTCAGGTTTGGTCCTTCGTAACCTTTGTTTCTTAGGAGGCATGTCGGAATTGGTAGGCAAACTGTGCTCAATAATCTGAGGGTCTAATCCTGGCATATCAAAGTAAGATCATACGAAGATGTCTTGATAATTCTTCAGAAGAGCAACTAGACATACAGCTTTCTCTTCAGGAAGGTTGGCTCCAATCTTCATTTCTTTTGGATCTTGAGTACCGCTCAAATTGATGGTAATAGTATCTTCAGTTGTAAGGGGCTTGAATTGTTCATACTGCTCCTAATTTCTTCGGATTTCAGCGAGGTCATCACTTGAATCGTCAGAATCGCTACTGTCAGTAACATCATCGGGCTGAATCGTACTAACTTTCTCACAAGTCACAAGATTATGCCTAGAACACAAGGTAAATCGATACGAAAAACAAATGGGGAGATAAAGATTTTCATTGTCATTTTCCTCTTAAAACATTTTTTGAAGAAATAGTAAAAATGTTTTTGATTTTCGAAAAGTTTTAGAGACGAGGAAGCATGAGATAGCCCGGGCCTCAAAATACCTTCCTTTTTATGGCTGGATATCATCAACGGGCCGGTTTAGGATACTATCTCATGCCCTCAAAATATTATTTATTTACAACACGTGGATTTACAACCTCAAAAGATGGAGAGCTCAAAAAGATATTTCTTCTAACAGAAATGATGACAAAAAATAAAATACAAGGATAGCCCTTTTTCTAGGGATTCATGCAAAAGAGAGGAGAGGAATTCTACTTAAGCGGGCTTGCGCCCATTCCCTCCACTAGTCCTTCATCTATTGGGTCGACAAAGAAATCTTCAAAAGTATCATTCCAAGAATCCAATTCATCGGCTCCTCTCTTTAGTGGTGTCAGCTTTTACATGGCGTCCTATCCGATAGAAGTGCTATTCTGCTGGTCTTCATAAAAACTTGATGACATCTAGTAGTCAACGTAATAGTCGAACTTACCATTAGGTTGGCTCAGGGTATCCATAATCGCATTTCCCTTGCGCGTCGTATCAAAAAGCTGAGGAGTAGCAGCATGAAGGCTAGGTACCACCAAGAGATCATCCTCACTATGACACAGCCATGGGGAACGAAAAGTGAATGCCCTAGCATCCAGTAGGTCTTGAACTCTATTCTTCAAAGTATTGCAATTATCCAGTGAGTGCCCGATCTCTCCCGAATGATAGTTACAAGATTTGGAGGGATTATAGTTAATGAAGTATTCAGGAGTAGGGTGTTTTGGCCTCCTTATGATTAGCCCCTTCTATAGAATGATGGGAAATATCACATCCATGGATTTAGGAATCGGCGAGTATCGTCGTACATTACCTTGCCACTGCAAGAGTTGGACATCTTGCCATGTGACATTCTAAATTTCGACCCACTTTCGGGATATATGAAGTGATATTATCATCAATACACTTTCTGTTATATCTCACTTGAAATTGGCCATTCTTGAGAATACTAACCGTTAGGGAATGGCTAGTTAGGATTTCGCTACGCACGACCTAAGAACTCGAACCTTCGACCATGAGGATTGACGAGGGGATATTTTGGGCCATTATAGGCTGATCTAAGAATGATTATGGAACGATTTAACAATGTTATACAATTGATTCGCGAGTGATTCTGTTTAATCGTTATATACATTCCAAACGTTACAAAATCAATTTCTAACGATCGTGTCGTTTGGAACTAGTGATTGACCCTCGTGATCACATGACAATTGAAGTCGCCATGGCTCGACTAAACTTAAACCTGGATTGATACCAAATCAACCATGGGTCGACATGTGTAAACCCTAAAAGCCGCCCGTTAGTTTGAGATGCACGAAAGTCACGTTTGATCAATTTTGGCCACGAATTGAAATCCGAAATTAAGTATCGAACTTCAAGGATATCATAATTATTACTTTAGATGACGCCGTGTTAAATTCGCTTATTATCGGTTTGTTCAGGAATTTACAAAAAAGTGAAAATTGGCCCGAAAATTGGAAAAGACGATTTTACCCCTGGATGTTCTAGAGTTTATTTGTTGAGTGGAAGGACATAATGGTCTTTTTCCCCCTTGGCCAAAAATCACCTTGGACCATTTTGCCCTTGTCCTTTTTAGTCAATTTCAAGAATACCCTTCTAGAAGTCTTTGGTCAAGAAGCATTTATGGCCCTTAGATCAATACTTGGATATCAAAGACTAATCCAAGCCCTCCATTTAGGGAGTTTTGATCAGCCCATACTCTCTCTCTTCTCACTTTCTCTCTTGCTCTCTCTCTTCACTTTCTCTCTCCCTCTCTCTCCCCCTTGGCCTAGACTCACGCCCACCATTGTCCACCACCCTTGTGCCTCACATCACCACCCTTGGGCCACCGTGAGCCGGCCCCAAATAGCCGCCACCCGCCGGATCGTCGTTTGGTTGCCGCCGTTCGCCGAAAATTCTGGACTTGGCCGAGACTTGCTCCTGCTAATTAGGCTTAGTGTTTGGCTTAAATTAGTGGTAAGTAACTCCCTAAACCTTGATTAGGTTAGTAGGTTACCAATGGATAGTGCTTAGGGCTTGTTAGGGTAATTTATGGGTTATTTTAGGGGTTATGGTAGATGCTGAATTGAGGATTTGTTGGTGGATGGATTTGATGATTATATGGCTGATTTGAATGTTAAAATAAGTAAGTTATGTAAATTGGGCTTGAGCATATGTTTAATGTTGCTAATTATGCTTAATTTGGCTAATTATGATTGTTTTAATTAAATTTGTGGGTTAATCTTGTGGCTGCAAAAAGCATGTGTTAGGGGCTGAATTGAGTGACTTGGATATTGATCATATGGCCCCATTTGATTCTAGTTTGGTTAATGTTAATTTAGGGGCTTAATTATCATGATTATATGCTAATTTTGATCATACGGTTTAGATTAAATTAGGATGTGATAAAAGTTAATCATATGGCTTATTAGAGATTTGAAGTTGATCGTGTGACTTTGATTGACAATCACATGGCTAATTAGTCAATTATGTACCGATTAAACGTTTAACAATGATCGTGTGGTGGATTAGTGGTTTAATGCCAATCACACGGTTAAATTGTTTAATTGTATGGTTAATTTATTTAATCATGGCCGAGTAGTTGACTATGGCCTGATCATGTGGTTGGAATGATGATTTCGTGGCCTAGAACGAAGATCGTGTGGTTAATTATGGCTTTTGTTGGCTTAACATGGCATATCGTGATCATATATTGATGTTTAATATGAAAATGATTGCGATTCATGGCATATTTATTTGTAGTAAATTACACGTCATAAACACTTGTATTGGCTAATTAAGGAAGATTAAAATTGGCAATGCGTGGTTGTTTACATGTGTGGCTATAATGAGTTCCGTCTAAGACGAGTTTTAGACAATGCCCGACAGAGGTTCGAATGTTGTCTGATATCCAACTTGTCAGGGGGGTTCAATCCCAAACATTATCGATCGCGGTGGAGGCTGGATCGATGCTCCTAAATGGAATGTCATCCGGTACCTAACTTATCGGGGGGGTTTGATCCCAGACGTTGCTACGCCCAAAGTAGTGGGGTGATGCCTGGTTATGCCGGAAGACCGGCGGGAGTTCCATGTGACCTATGGTGGGTCGTTAATAATCTGGACACCTTCGAGTGCTATGTGCATATGGCATGCTTTGCGCTTGATTATGAGATAAAATCGCGAGGTATGGTATGGGATGGGCCGAAGTGATTTCATCTCATAATCGAGACTCTTGTGAACGATTGAGTATGTCTGGATTATTATTATTATTGCTATTATGCATTTTGAGAGTATGCCATGGTTGTGATGCGATTCGAGAACTCTACATAGTATGTGGCACCATTATTCGTTTGATAGGTATTTACCTTATTGGTTAGAATTGCATGATTAGGGTGCCGGAGGTACGTATTACCCTAGTCGAGGCTTAGGTAGTTTACTTATTGAGATTATATTTCATTCCCCGTTGTTAAACATTTCAAACCCTCAACCTTGATTATGACTGAGCCTCCGCTACATTTCGAGGTACCAACGGAAACAAAGTATTGGGTGACTGAGTACCCAGTTGGTGAGGATAGAGCACCGCCAGGATGCTGTGGAGGTTTTTTATAAGGTTAAAGATCCCTATCTTTTTGGAACTCCTCTTTTGATTAGAGTAGTGGAGTAGATCGGCCACCCTATCCCTTTTTGGAGCATGTGTGGTCTAAATTTGTGACCTTTAGAAAGGTTTGTATATGTTATCATTGTATGTGACGTTAAGTTTATAAAAATGTTTGTTGGTTTGTTTAATTTCTCTCTCTACTATTCCGTTTGAATGTTTGTTGAATGGAGTGTTCGTTTGGCTTCCGCGTTTATTCTCTTATTTCAAGGGTTTCGGGTCGGCGACAAATCCTGAGAGTCGCATTCTTATCGACCGTGGTGGGATGTTACGTGTTCGTGGGGTACGGGGTGTGACATGCCAGATCATGTCAGCAAGGACTCCTGATTGTGGGTTTCCTCCCGAACCATTTTCATGGGTCACCTGCTCCTGATCGGGCGATAGTGGTGACATGTCCGAGATTTGACGAATGGTATCCATTAAGGATGTCAGCAAATCCTGTAGCTCGCCTAACTGATGCTGTAAACGTGCAAACAAATCAAGCGAGTAAGTACTCGTTTCTGAGGTCGAGTCTTTGTGTATGGCCCCTATGAAGACGTCGTCAAATAGAGTGACCACACTATCCAGTATTTCTTCTCGTCCACAATCTTCTTCAATTAACAGCTTGTCTGGGTTCCAATGTCGATCAACGGCAACATTTACAGGAAGAGTCGAGAAGCTTAACTGACTTGAACATTGGGCCAGCTGTTTGAACCCCTCACCGGATTCTCCTGAGAGGTTAAAATAAATTTCTTTATCCTGCAGCAATTTAGCGGGTGGCAGGAAAGTCTCCTGAATATGGGGAAGTAACAAGCCAGATTGACTATTTGCGTGCCCTTTGTTGACCTGTGGATTTCCTCCACGATACCCTAAGCCAGTTATATGATGATTCCTAGCGGCCTGAATAGCTCTCGGATGTCCCGACCTCCTCTGCCGAGTCCTTGGTTGGCATAAGGTGAAGCCATTTCCAACCATAACCTTCCCTACCTTGATTGAGACTTTTGACATATCAAGGACAAGAGGAGAAATCCCTCGATGTCCATGCACGGTTGATACGAGCTCGATAGACTGATAACTAGATTCCTCCCTACCACTTGGTTCAACGTACTAGATAGCAGTTTCTTGGTAAATTCGATAGTCCTCTTCTCCCAGGACAGTAATCAGTTTTCCTTGGGCAACAAACTTCACGCTTTTGGTGAAGGCTTGAAGGTACAGCTCCAGCAGAGTGAATCTAGGAATGGCTCAGTAGAAAGCTAAACGCAGTGGGGATGTCCATTACTTGGAACAGAATACTGAATACGGTCGGGCCAATCTGGACATCAAGGTCGATTTCGCCAATAGTATCTTTCTTCATCCCGTCAAATGCTCGGACGGATGTTTTGGAGGTACGGAGCTTAGACGTATTTACATTGAGACTATGTAAGGTTGCCAGAAGGCATATATTCAAAGCTAATTCATTGTCTATCAGAACTCGAGTCACGTGGGAGTTTTTACATTTAACAGAGATGTAGAGACCCTTGGTATGTCCCTTCCTTCGACGGGAAATTCATCTTCCGAGAACGTTATTTGATCCTTCAAAAGGATGGACCCCACAAATATTTCGAGCTTGTCATGATCAATTGTCTCTAGGACGTTTACTTTGCTAAATACTTTCATTAGGGACTTCTGATGCTTCATGGACATTTGGAGTAGTTCCAACAAAGAAATCTAGGTGGGCAACTTGTGTAACTGATCCACCACATTGTATTCGCTGGCTTTGACAATGGCCATGAATTCTTTGGCTTCTTTGTCAATGACAGGCTTCGAAGGTTGTGCGTCGGTTTGAGCATATGTTTGGCATTCAATGCTGAGAGTTCTTTGTCTCAGTCGATGATAACCTCAAAGATGGTGGCCACTATGCCGGTATGGTCGGCATACATAATCAAACCTGCTTTCGCCATACTGGCAACCCTTTCTTTCATTATGGACAGGGGCAGTACTTCACCAGTAGAATAATACCCTGCTTTCACTAGGGTGTTATAGACGTTAACGGTGTATACCCTCTCACTCTTGATTCAACTAGCGTTGAAAGTGGATATGATATTAATTCTGCTTTCGTGTTCGGGTAGCGGGTTGTTTTGGATATTTGGTTTAGATGTTTGGAATGAAAAGGCTTTTGTGTCAAGCAAGTTTTGGATTTGGTGTTTGAGGGTGTAGTAGTCGTCTGTCGAATGTCCTATCTTGCCCATGTGATAGTCACACTTCTTGGACGGATCGTAATTCGAAAAGCTTTCTGAATTGGAACGTTTTGGCTCAGTAGAAAGCAGGTTTTTTTTTTTCCGGAATATGGCCAGGACTTGAGAGAGGGATCCAGGCAACGGGGTGAATTGCCTTTTCTTATATCGTTTCGGAGACTGGCGACTTGAGGTCGGCTACTGCTCACTACTCACATGGATTGTCCAGGGAGGATGAACAGTCTAGGTGTATGCAATGTTCACATCCGTCTGGGATTCCTTCTCTTTCCTCGTGTTGAGTCTCTTGCCTGTGGAAGCGGGGTCTGTGAATCATCCATCATGCAATCCCATTTCAATTCGTTCGCTCACAGGAACAAGGCAATTAAGAGATTCAGCAGTGGCACCAACCAGGCATTGTCTATATTCGTACGGAAGGGACTTAATGAACAACTTCACTTGTTCATGATCAGTGAGTTATGAGGTAACTTGGGTAGCCAGGTTTCTCCATCTGGTGGCATACTCTTTGAAGGACTCACTCTTCTTCTTTTCAATGCGTTTAAGATCGTCCCGAGTAAAGGTGACGTCAAGATTGAATTGATATTGCTTGAGGAATGCATCATCGGCGTCATCCCAAGATTTGAGAGCATCCACGTCTTTTGACACATACCATGTCAAAGCTGGTCCCGTCAAACTTGCCTGAAATATCTAAATCGTGATGAGTTCATTATCCACATACCAAGTCATTCACACATGATACATGTGCAAATGGTGTCTGGGGCATAAAGTGCCATCATACTTCTCGAACTCTGGCATCTTGAACTTTTTTAGTACTTTAACCCGTTTGTATATAGACAGGTCAAGTGGGACAATATGCTGTGGACCTTGTAGCTGTTTCAGCATCTCCTCAACCTTTGCAAGGCGTTTGTCATGTTCTGTCATTAGTGCGCTTTCAGGTTCAGCCTTCCTGACATCCAGGGGAAGCGGATCGTCCTTTAACAGGGGGCATTTTACTGTCGCTGGCAAAAGCTTTGTCTTTTTTCAATAGACGATGGTAGTAACATCACCTCAATTACTGTAGGCATGGAGGTGAGTTTGCCATTGATGAATTCTATTTGCTTGGTGAGGTTTTCCAGCGTATTGAAAACCATTTTCATTTTATTTTCCATATTATCGAGGCGAGTGTTTTCTTCGGCCATTTTTTATAACTACCCGCGAAAATGTTGAAATGAATGAGTATAATGCCTAATAAAGAATCACTTCATGACCTAATCATAACATTATTACATATTTTCTTTATTTGCAAAGAAAAAACGAAAAAAAAAGGTTTTTATTAATATTAACATTACAGGCGGCATCGCTGGGGTTCGAACCACAGTTGCCTCAGACCGTTTTCGCTTCACCCTAGATACCACTGGACCGAAGGCCACGGTGGTATCATTAAAGTGCAAAAAATTATATATATAGAATAAAAGGCAGTCCGAACTACATTATTAGTACAACCTATAAACTCCTTTAAAGAAAAAAATCAAAACCCCTAAACATAAATACCAAGAAAATATAAAATACATGGGCTTTTAACAAAAATGATGCTCTTCCCGGATGTTCATTCTATAAACGATGGGGAAGCTACAGTCTCCCGGAGCCGCTTATTTTCTCGAACAAGTTCCGCAATAAGCATATCCTTCATCCTCACAGTTCTTTCGAGATGATCTATCTGTGCTTGGCGACTGGGCTTGTTGGTTACATCCGGGACCTTTGGCTGCAGATCTATTGGGATTTGATGATGTAAAATGTAGAACAAAAAGGCATGGTGGATCTTTTCCCGCCCCTTCAATAGCCTAGGCACCAGAATGTTCTCAGACTGACATTCAGCCCACACTCTCTATGTGGCATGAATTTCACCAGCGTAGTCGTAGTTCGAGCGGGTGAATCAAACTTGAAACCGGTTTGTCTTGAGGGGCGGCGGGATTTCCTAAAGGGCCCTGTACTAGCGAGCTACTCGGTAGGGGTAGTACGAAGTGATCCTTGATAAACCGAGCAGCGGAACAGGGTTGTGGAACTGGTGGACATAACGAGCCTGTCCCTCATGGAACCATTTAGTATGCCATAAGAATGCTTTGGGATCGGGGTCTTTCAAAAAATTTATCCATGTGGGGTAATCCTTATCAGGGGAATGACTTTTTAGAACCTCAAATCTTTGTATCGGTTGCATGAGGTCATCGATTTCAAAAAGCTGCATGAGGTGCCCAAATCCTCTCAAATGAGATAAAAACTAGATTTGCAAAATTTCTGGGGCAGCCCGCATGATTTTATCATCATTTTGTTTGAAACGGTTTAAAGACAAAAACGTTTCTGCCAAAACCGAATTAACATAACTCAAGCCGGTGTAAATTTGTTTGGCCACATACGCAATCTAGAGGTTTATTGAATTTTTGCAATGGGGGAAAATGACACATCCAATAAAAGCAAGGATGAAAATCTTGGCTTTTTGGCTTATAGGTTGACTTTCAAAACATTCATTTAAGAAAAACCATGGGCATGCATTACAATGAGCTTTAACGACTCTCTTCATGGTATCACTCTTGGTTTGCAAAAATTGGGATAATTCGGACAAAGGGGACACGCCTAAAAGTGGTTTAATGAGCTCAGATCCCAAAGGTTTTCCAATGACAACATTATATTCCTCCAGAGTCGGGGTCATCTCAAACTTACCAAATATGAAAGTGGATGTCTGTAGGCACCAGAAATGTGCTAATGCTTGCATCATGCCAGAATGGATGTTGATTTAAGTAGTGGAAGTAGATGACCAATTCTTGCTTTGACATACTGTTGGCCATTATGATCAAGTTGGTCCTACAAAGCCAGAAGTTCTTTCTTAAGGGTGGGGACGAATTGGACATCAGCTCTTCCCATCGAATATAGAATACAATCAATGGGTGACCAAACAGAAACAAATTAAATAAATAAGTAGACTGCATAATAAAATGAGAAGGGATAGAATATATACCTTTCCTTGAACCGTATCAATCACAACGACATACACATAAAGAGTGATGTTCGACTTCTTTTTTAGACTAGTTCAACAAAATGAAATTAAAAGGGTGCCTGACAGTCACAGTCTTGCATTGGTGTCAAGTCCTTTTAACTTCCGCAAAATCGAAAGGAATATCTTATAGTCACAGGAATAGCAGCTAAAGATATTTTTTCACGATTTTTTAAAATTAAATTTCGGGGAAAAGAAAGACAACCTCTACATCGCGGGCTTGCGTTCGAGGTTGTATCTTTCTTAACACTATCCTAAAATGCCCTATTGCGGCCCAGGTCCGGCAACGTGGTTGTGTGTGCAGTAGTGTAGTGCTAAATCATAAAAGCATGCACAAAAATTTAAAATCAACCAATTTGAACCTGCAAGAACAAATAACACTTTAATGTTAGGATCATACCTGGAGTCCTCACTACCAAATAAAGATATTTTGAACAAGACAAAAATTGACTTAAGTCAACTTTTTTTATAAAAAAGGTCCCCAATGGAGTCGCCAGTCTGTCGTGACCGACCTCTCAATTTTTTTTCGGACATGTAAAAAGGGGAGGTCTCGCTTGGTACGCGTTAAGTCTAAATTCGAGACTTAACTCGGGCCCTCCCAAGTCCATACCATATTGCGACTTAGGGTTTAGATTTTTTAACATGCAAGCGGTTTATAACAAGGAGTCGTCACTAATCGATTTTGGGTGGGTCGATTAGAAATTCAAATAGGGTAATGTGAGAATCATCCTATTCCTATGAACCAGAGATTGACCGAGTTCGGGGACTTGGTTACACTAGTCGGATAACTAATGCCATTTCGGTACCTTTTTACCCTGTTTATTTCTGAACATATTTGTCAAGCAATTTGGATTGATTTTATGACCTTTCTCTTAACATGTGAGATGATCAAACGAGTGCATAATCAAAAGCGATTAGCAGACAAAGTAGATATGCAGCATAAGGTTTTAGCCCTAACTAAGGCAACCAACATTTAAAATGCAACAAATCATGCAATCAAAGTCTAAATTAAAAACACGCATAGCAATAATAATAAAACAGTACACGATCCTATAGGTTTATCTAAATAAAACATGGAGATTTATGCGATTAAATCAACATGCATAATAATACAACAACAAGTTAAAACACTTAAACATATCACATAAAAAAAATTAAAAAAAAATAATACAATAAAAAAATAATAATAAGAAATATATAAGAGGAAAAAAATTTTAATTTTTTTTAAATTTATTAAAAAAAATAAACGGGTTAGGTCAACGGATTCGGGTCGGTCAGATCCGACCCGGGTCAATGGATCCGACCAAAGGCATTGACCCGGGTCAGATAAGCTGATCCGGATCAACAGATCCGACCTAGAGCGTTGACCCAGGTCGGATCAGTTGATCCGGGTCAGTCGGAACCGACCCAAGTCAACAGATCCGACCCAGGGCGTTGACCTAGGTCGGATCGACTGATTCGGGTCGGGTCTGACCCGCATGTATAGCCCCATGGGGGGGAAAACGCCGACGGAGCCAAAATTGGCCTTCCGCCGACTAACCCAGACCAGTTCCGCCCCAAAGTCAGCCCCTAGGACCACCATCAAGCATCACCGACTACCTGGGTCGCCGTCCAACCGCCAGTTCACCGGCTAGCGACCAAATTTAAACTGGCCTTCTTGAAGCATTTTCGCAAACGCCTAGCATGCACGGGAAAATTGGAGGATTTCGACCTCCTCCGGCAACCTGGTTGACTCCGACGGCTATGGTTCTATCCTGACGAAGAGTGGGAGCCAGGAACAAAGACGGGATGGGCCGAGATTCGTGCGAAACGGCCGGCGCGAGTCTCGACCAAATCGAGTACAAAAACAAAGCCAAACACGTCAGTCGGGGATCCGAGGAAGCTCACCGGTCGATGGCGCGTCTAGGGGCCTTCCCGCTGGTCTGGGGGTATCGACGAGACAACTGGTCTTCCTCCTCGGTCCGGCGTGACCTCGGTACACTCTCTCTCTCTCTCTCTCTCTCTCTCTCTCTCTCTATTCTCTCGGTTCTCTCTCTGTCCTCTCTCTCTCTCTCTGATTCTCTCTCAATTGGCCAACTGTGACTCTCTCTCCCTCTCTGGCTTATTTAGCCAACGACGACGGGCCCCCTGCTCCATTACGCGTGCTAACGGCGGCCTGAACCGGCCTATTCTGGCTCGCGACTTTCGTGGCCATTTAAACCGGTACAGGGGGGCTGGTGCAGAGGGAGAGTAGAGGAAGAAGGGGGGGAAGGGGAAGCCGGTCTTTCGGGGAGGACGGGACTGGCCATTAAGGCCAGTCCTATTGGCGTGCCCCTTCAGCCCTCCTTTGACCTGATGGCGACAGCGTGGAGCTACTCCGGCACTCGTCATTCTTCTTTAGAAACAGAGGAAAACAGGGGAGGAGAAAAGGACAGCTGCGGGGGGGAGGGGGGGAAGAAGGAAGGAAGTTGGGCCGGGCCGGGCCTAGCTGCGCGGGGGGAAAAGGAAAGAAAAAAAGAAAGCGGGCTAGGCCCGTGCGGGGGGGGGGGGGGGGGAAGAAAAAGAAAATGGCCGAGTCGGTCCAACCCCGAGCCGGCCCGACTCAAATTTTTTTTTTTTTGAAAATTTTGAATTTTTTTAGACACTCTAATAGATCCTATTAATACAAATATGCTTAATTTCTACATGCAATGCATTTAATAGAAATATTTTTTGTCTTAGGAATTAAACAAAATTAATTCTTAAATTTTGTGCAATTAATTTTGGGCAAATTAAAAATAGGTGTCAACAATTATGGCGCTCAAGATATAAATGATCCGAAGGCTGGTACTAAACATGCAAACAAAAAAATAGGAGAAGTGACAGTCATAAGCTTGTTGAACTGCTTTCATAGCTTGAGAAGAACATAGGATGGTCTGTTCTGCTCTTAGTTCAGTTTGTCGTTCCGATGATTTGGTTGTATGGTAAAGCGGGGCCTTACATTGAATGAATGCCGATAAACAAAACATTTTGTGCAGAAAGTAGGAGAAACAATGTAGGATTTAAAGGGGCCAGAAGGGAAAAAGAAGAACAGATGAATAGGAGGAAATAGTAGTAAAACTAGCTAAACGATTTTGTCTGTCTTCATCATCTTTATATTTCTACAACTATATCGAGGATGGCGCTTCGATTATAATAAGTGGATGCAAGTGCCGCCGCTGAATATTTTAAATTTCATGAGTAGTATGTTGCTCTTTTGAGAACAATTGGATTTGCTCCCATAATCATGTTCTTGGCATGACTGGACACTATAGCATGCTGACTTTGAACCCATGTTCTTGTTCCGAGTTAACAGAGTCAGATTATAGTGAGAAGAAAATCCAAACCTCGGACAACAATAATACCTCTCTCTCTCTCTCTCTCTCTCTCTCTCTCTCTCTCTCACATACACACAAGTTAATTTACGTCCTTGTTGATGGGAGTCAAGTTGTTTATGACTGTCTATAGGTGGGTTTGTTTCTGTTGAAACAAAAAATTGCCCGAGTCCACGAACGTTAATTTGCTGAGCAAGACATGATTGAGGTAAAATTTACTAAATCCTCTAGGTCGCCAACTATAGAAGATCGACAAAGACGATGAGAGGTTCCTGATAAGTGATACAAGAGAAAATTATTAAGTAGTGAGCCATGAGTGTTGGTAAATGAGATTTGGTTCAATCGGCAAAGAAATCGAAGTTGAAATAAAGATCAATGGATGAAGAACAAGTTAAGTGTTAAAGTCATGATAAAAATAATTTCAGCTACATTTATAATGACCCATTCAATCATGAAGCCAGCACCCGATCATCAAATCGTGAGGGTCATAAATCTCGAAAGCTTCAAATGATAGCAGCATACAGTACAGGTTGTTACAAGCGTAAGGAAGAGGAGTTGTGAGCTACAAAAGAAACGGTCAACGTGGGATGAGTGATAAAGTCATGATCATCGAAGAGTGGGTTTTTTGATAATCAATTGTACATACATATTGTTAAATTCTAGGAGTCACGTAAGAAATTATTTGTATTTTTTTTTTTGTAACTATTGTTAACCGTCAGTAGTAGCTATAAGTATTGGAATTGTAATTTGAGCAAGGGAACGCTAATCAATCGCTGAATTTTATCTTCTTATTATCTTTGCATTCCATTACTCTATTACATGGCCGGCCACGATTACCTCCAGGTTTTTGTACCTTTAGTTTTCTCGGCAGTTTGCATTTTTTATCCAAAATTGACAAATGATGCTACACATGTTTCGTCGATTTTTATATCGGTCCACGTTCAAAAGATGTTTTTCCCACACTTTTCGGCAAATGATTTCATTCAACAAAATCTCATATAGATTTGGACGTGCACTTACCAACCAACACATTTGTGCAACTTGTCGAGTTTTGGCCCTAGGCCTCCATTTCCCACCACGTGTTAGGCGACACATATACCACTTAGCGATAAACTGGATTTAACTTGATCTGATTATGAGTGTGCAAAAGAATCGGGAACTGCCCAAATGGAACTGAATCGAACCGGCCAATTCTTGGTGGTTTCCATGGGAACCGATCCGGTTCCGAGTTCTAATAAATTGGAACCAATGAGTACCAGGTCGGTTCATGATTCCAAGGTGGAACAGCCCATCCGGACCGAGCTGGTATATGTATGCTTGAGCTCTCTCGGTTCACCAAAGTTGAACTCCCTGCACGAGGCTCGCATGCCGCAATGCACGCTTTCTCGAAAAATAAACCTAGCCTCTCACCTCTTAACTCTCTCCGTCTCTCCTCTTGCCTAATCTCCCTCTTGTCCATGATTGCCTCCCTCTCATGCTCTATTTTCTCATACGATCACACTAGCTGAGCTCTCTCTCGCCTCTCGATCTGCAATCGCCTCAGGCTCTCGATTCCATACATCAACAGTCATGGCCTAGCAGTTGGCCTCACCTCCCTCTACTGTAAGTTTTCTAATTTACTGTATGGGTTCAAATTAGAGACATGTTCTCAACAATCTCTACTTTGACTTGACATTTTGGCCAAGTCACAAGCACTTCGCTAGAATCGAGCTTCATTTCTACTCTCCCACAATCCCTTGTGGGCTCAACCACTGTAGACAGCTTCCAAATTTAACCCACGTTTGAACTTTGTCATAATCATGAACCTCATCTTAACATCAACTCCATCTGCACCTTTAACGGCTCTACAAGGATTTTCTGACACAAATAGATAAAGTAAAACTATCGTTGCATCTAAATCTATTAGAGATCAAGCATGAACCTTGTTAAACTCAATAGTTACGGCAATTGTTGGTTCCATAAGTTCTAGCTCTCTATAAGCACCATCCATGCCGATTACTCTGCTCATATCCATTATCTAAGCAGTTTATGGTTGTAAATCTATCTTGAACTAAACACCGTCCAAATCCTTTATAAACACTACCATAAACACTTCTACCTTGAAGCATTGAAGACTTATCAAATGTAATTTCTCTATTGATAACAAATTAAACTACGAGCACCAGAACTGATAACCTTGCTCTCCTTGTGCATAATCTAGCATATGAACTTTTTTGTCCTCCAATCAAGTTTATAATCATTTACTTGAACACAACACAAGCAACCGAATACTCTAAGAATAGAATAATCATTAACCTTAGCTTTCCACATTTCATCGAGAGGCAAACATCCGATCGCAATTGATGAAAATCTATTCACCGGTAACTCTTGTACTAAGCACATATCTCAACAATTTCCTAACCATCTAAGCACTACAAAGTATTTTATGGGTCATCTCTTGTAATGTTTTGCTAATTCACTTACAACTTATTATTGTTTAACGGCATTAGTGTGGTGTCTCACTATGCCTTCCTCCATGCAAAATTCGTTTCACAACTATGACTAGAACTCCATGCTACCGTGCTTGATTGTCTTACTAGTTTCCTTTTCGATTAAAGCTCTTAACTGTGTGGTCTCAGCAATATCATCAAACTTGTGCCCAAACACAAGCACTCAGGTACATTGCAAGTAGTCATCCACAACCGTTAGCATAAATCTATAACTTTTTCTTGAAGGAAATCTCGATTACTTGCAAATATCTAAGTGAATCAACTTTGCAATATTTGTAGTTTTTTTTTAAAATGGTACTAAATTACACTTTTCGCTATTTGTGTAAGTCACAACACCTATACACAGTCAGTTTCTCAACTACATAACTACATAGCAGATTTCTTTCACTCGAAATCTTCAAGCTTCTCTTGCTATTGTGCCCCAAAACTATATGTCACTATTTGGACTCTCGAACACATGCATCGAACGATTCTATGGCAAGCTCATCATTGTCTCTCCTTAAAGATCATATAGACCATGGTGATTGATTGCTCTCGTTATCACCAAAGCATTTTGAATAACTTTTAGAATTCCATATTCTAAAGTATACCAACATCCAGCTAGATCAAAGACACTAAAGGAAATTAAGCTTTTCTTTAACTCTAGAATGTGCATCACTCTAAGTTAAGGTATTCATAATACCATCATGCATTCTGATTTTAACATCGCCAACATCCCATTCAACGTTATTTCTCAATCGTGTTTGATCACTATCCATGAAATGATAAGTAATAAACCGATTTATGTTTGGTATAACGTGAAACGAACAACCAAAATCCATAATCCATCCATCAAATGATGAATCATCGGTAACAAACAAGACATAATCATTAGTATTTGAGACACCATCAGCAATTACAATAATATTGTAACGTCCCGAAATTCGACCCACTTTCGTTTTCAATGAAATTGATATCATTTCTCATTTGCGTTTCAGTAAGTCTCGCCCAGATTTGATCAATCTCGAGATACTAACCAATAGGGAAAGGCTAACTAAGAAAAAAACGGTACGTGGACTTAAGAACTCGACTATGAATTGAATCCAATTCCGAGATACGACCAGAGAATATTTTGTGCCAAGTGGGCCGGTCCAAGGAAAGTGACGGATTGAGTTCGACCGACAACGTGCGATCGGATAGCGGGTGATTCCGTACGACCGAGAGCACGCACACGACGAACGATCCCAAACTCGTTTCGAACGACTGCGATCCCCGGGACTAGTGATAGATCCTCGTGTTGTCTGGGAAATCGACATCGTCACGGCTCGAGTGCCCTAGGTCGATACGCGTAACCCCTAAACAGCCGCCCGTTAGTGAGAGACACTAAAATTACAAATTGAATTGAATTAATCGTGGAATTGAGTACGGACTTCGGCGTTGAATTTCGTGGGTGTACGCGACTATTTTGCAAGGACGACATCATTTTTATGTGGCCACTCATATATGGGATCAATAGAGTCGAAATTTAGAAATTTGACCCGGGACCGGAAAATTACCGTTTTGCCCTTGTGCCCTAAGTTGGAATTCCGAATTTTTGGAGTTAATTGGGGATTATTTTAAGGTTTTGTATTGTGTTGTTTCAGCCCAATAATGCTAGAATTTATGGTCCAAAATGCCCTCAAGAGCTTTGCCAAGATTGAATCTCAACCATTGATTTAGGGGCAAGATTGGTATTTTAGAAAAGTTGGTCAACCACCCCACTATCACACACTCTCTATACACTCTCTAACCTCTCTCTCTCTCTTCTCATTCTCTCCCCCAAAGCCACCGGCCACTCCCCTTTCTCTCCTCTCCCGCGAGCTCCTCTCTCTCCCGGCCTCACGTCGCCGCCGCCGTCGCTCGCCGGGAAGCAGCTGCCGCCGCCGCTGGTGCTGCCGTCCCCTTGCCTCACCGCACCGTCACTATCCCGACCCTCTCTCTCCTCCCCCTCACCATGTCTCACTCTCTCCCACCTCTCCCTCTCTTCCCCGGTCGCGCAAGATACCGTCGGAGCAGCCGCACACCACCACTGTTCCGGCATGGACCCGCCGCTGCCCAGCCGTTTCTGCCACTTGTTCAGCCTTGCTTGAAGCTTAGGATTCCAAGTGAGTTTGTCTCTAAACCCTAGTTAGGCTAGAGTGCATTTCTAGATGGTTTTAGGGGTTAAATTATGGTATTTTAGGGGTTAAATGGTAGAGGTTGTTAGGGGCTGTTGTGGCAGATGAATCAAGAGCCTAGAATGATCATTTGATCAAGGTTTAGCGGCCCGTATTGTGCTGCGCATTGGCTAGAAGCAGGGGATTGAGTGGACCCGAGTTTGGTCTAGTTTCGGTTCAAATACGGAATGTAATGCGCATCCGAGATGATGCTCGTGGTGGCTGATTTTGTGGCACTCTTAGTGACTGAGAGTGATAATTTGATTGAGGTTTGTGGGCTGTGGAGTGCTGTGGTGAGGCGGAGCATAGGCGCCCTAATTTGGGCGAAATTGCGGTTTTGGCGAAGAAATAATTGAGGACCGAGTGAGGGCTGTTCTTATGACTATTTCGCGGCTTGGTTTGGAGATTTTAGATGAGATTTGGAGGCCTAGAATAGGTTGTGTAGTGGCTGGACAGATCGGGTTAGAATGGCACAAGTTTGGGGTAAGTTCGGGTTCAATCGTGGATTTTAGTGTGTGCCTAAGTCTATCCTTGTGGTGGTTGATTTGAATGATATTTTGGGAAGCCAAATGGAGTGTTTTGAGGACATTTATTGACCTAGAGAGGCCTGATTGGTGGCCGTCCATGTCGAGATTAATTAGGCCTTGTTCAGTTAATGCGTGATTTTTTTTTGTGAAATGCTAACTATGCCTTGATTTACTTGTGTAGTAGCTAAATTGTGCACGACTTGTGATTGATTATGTGGTGCCATGTTATGTGCTTGGTGTGGCCTAATGATGAGGTGCTTGGCGGGCCATGAGTGGGCGTGATCATGTTGATTTAATGGCATGAGTTCGGGTGTCAATTATGTGTTACGGCATGTGTCGAATTAATTGATCCATTGAGCACATTATGACACTAAACGAGCATATATACCAAGCATTGGCATAGCACGTGCATTTTGTGAGTGTGCACGAGTGACATGAGCTTGTAATCACTTAATAGCCCTGATGCGTTTTACATGGGGTTCAGATAATAACTGGTGAGTGAATGTGTGATCACATGAGACCCTGATATGTATTACGCGGGGTAGTGAACCGTCCTGATGCGTTTTACGCGGGACGATACCCGGATTACCGGAAGATGACCAGCTTGATGCGTTTTACGCGGGTTGAATGTCATGAGCCTGATGCATTTTACGCGGGCCGGAGATCAATCTCAACATAATAGACTTGATGCGTTTTACGCGGGTCGGTGAAATTGAAAATTATAAGTGTGCAAAAGTGCAAGTGTGCGACGTGCATCAATGTCGCATGAATATGAGTATAAGCACGAGCATATACATTTCATGCGTCGCGACTGATTAGTATGTACATTTGTGGCGTGATCAGATTCTGTGATTTTATTGCAAATGTGTATAATGCCTAACCTGCGGCGTGGTCACATATTGGATTTGGGCCCGAGGGCCTAAGTCGCTTTTAGTTAGTCTCGGTATTGTTTGGTATCTGTTAGGAGGTGCATGTTAGCTTAGTTTAGGTTTAGGGAAACTACTCGCTGAGATTTACTCTCACGGTTGTTTAAACCCACATTTTCAGACCCCCGATCTTGAGATGCCTCCGATACTAATTCGTTTTGAGATTCCTCTCTGGATAGATGTGGAGGAGTCAGTGTACCCAGCTGGGAGTGGGGATTTTTGGGTTAGATACCTTTCTACAGTCCAAGTCGAGGCAGGCAAGGATCTTCACCAGGATCACAAGTATATAGCTTGGTGTATCTGGGACCAGGAGGGGACCTACGGACCTTTCCGAACTTTTGAGGTTCCGCTGACGGATGCTGGGGATCTGGAACCCCAGTGTCCCGATGGGGAATTGGCGAGTCCCGACCACATGCTGGAGGATGGGAGCGCAGATCCGGTGCCGATGGAGTCAGAGGATGAGGGGCTCGAGCCCATGGAGCAGGATGCGAAGCTGGAGGACGAAGCCGAGCCGATGGATTCCGAGAAGGAGTCATCAGGGGTCGAGTCCGAGCAGGATTCCCTGGACTCCGAGGTTGAGATGTCTGACAGCTCTTCTGAGTCATCGGGATCCGACTCGGACTGAGTTCCGTAGGTTAATCTTAGTCCTAGTTCCGAGAGGGCTAATACCTTTTTGACCAGAGCCTTTTTAGTGTTAGTATCCTTGACCATCCCGGGCCACTTACCCCCTTTTTGTCAGTAGTGGCCATTGACCCGCTTTTGATTTTTGAGCGTGGGCTGTATATGAATATTGCATATGTTTCTCGATGTCAATGCAAGTGTATATTTGTTCTTGTTGGTTGTCGTGTAGCTATCCATGGTTATGTGGTTTAAATTTGTTTATGTATTGTATTGCTTCCGCGTGTGCTTTAATCTCTGTGTTGGGCGTTGGGTCGGCGACGCGTCCTGGGACGTCGCACTTGAATCGACCTTTACGAGGGATGTGGCGTGCCGTAGAATGCGGGGTGTGACAAATATCATCAATAGACTCAATTTTACTTCCCTTACCCTTCTCATTTTTTAGTTTAAGGCAATCCCCTCTGAAATGCCCTCCTCGCCACAATTTGAGCAGATAACACCACTAGTCCTAAATTGCCTATGTCTATTCAGGTTTGCACTGCTAACACGAGTGCTAGTTTTTCCTTTAACTTTACATACTAAACCGGCAGACATAGGTTCATCAGATTCTCTTCTACATATGTCTTTACTTAAAATTAAATCGTGTACTTCATCAAACGTCAAACTTCTTGACCCAAAGGAATTACTCATATCAGTAATAATATTATTCAAACTATCAAGCAATGTGAATAATAAATAAAAGAATATGCCTCTTCATCAAAGTCAATATCAACTAAACTAAATTAGCTTATTGTCACATTGAATTCATTGATATAATTAGCAATTGACACAACTGCACATATTTAAGTGAAATAGATGTCGCATCAAGTAGACCTCATTGATGACAAGGGGCTTCACGTACATGTTGTATAGGGCATTCATCAAACCCATAGTAATTTTCTCTTTCATGATGTTCAATGCGGCATTATGAACCAACATCAGTCGAATAACACCAAACACTTGTCTCTCCAGCAACTTCCAATCAATTTTATTACGGCTAGTACTATCACCTAAAGAGGGGTGAATAGGTGATTTTGCTAAATTAGATTATTTAAACATGCGGAATAAATATAATCGAGATCAACAACTCGTATGGTCAATATTAGATGTATGTGTATGACAAACTTGTATATATGTTATCATCAGATAATTCGTCTGATGACTATGATGATGTTTTAACGAACTTGTTTGATAGATATGTATGTAGTTTAATGTCAACAATAATAAATGAAAGTTTAGGGATAGAGAATACTGCACACAAATCTTTATAGTGGTTCGACTTTGTCAAATGTACGTCTACTCTCCATGCTAGCAGCCTATTGGCTGTGTTTCACCATTGAATCACCAAGAGATTACAAGAACATTGCTTCTCAGTTGATAGATTACACTATCACATACACTCTTCACTCAAATAATTTTCTTTCTAAAGTAACAACATGAAATACAGTAATCACAAGTCTGTAAGATCGAAACTCTATTCAGACTTTGGAATTCTCGATTCTAGTTTTTTTCCTTGTATGACGTTTGCATTCCTTTTATACTTCTCTATTTTCAATCTATCCGTTGGACAGTCTTCAAAGGATTGATCTCCAAATCAACCCGTTGGAGAATCTTCCCAAAAGAATATGCATAGCCGTTAGAAGAAGAATCATTATCTCGAAGTGATTTAATCTCCTATACAATCAAATCAAGGTTTCCATAAGTGCAGTTCTTCGTGTTTAAGGAACGATCTTGTGATTGCTAATTAAGATATCTTGAGAAATCGATTATAAAATCAATTTGATTGTCCTACATAAACTTGCTAAAAATAACACTTATTGAGTCTAACGAGGAATTTTGAGTCTAATAATAAAGTCCTTTCATCGACTAAGTTTGATGACTCAGTATTTACCCACATCAAATAACTTAAGTGTAATTGTGGTCATAAAATGATTGTTTTGTCTTTCTTCAAAATTAATTAGGGATTTTCCTAAACATTCTTCCCCTTTTTTATGATGAACAAACTATCCATATGCTTTAAAAATATTTATGTGAACAAAATAGTCTATTCAGAGGATATGACATTCAAAGCACATAAAGCAGTGTTAATTTCCGATACCAGCATAATATTTCAACATAACAACTCATCTATATAACATTCTCATTCATATTATGTATAATATTTATCCCCCTTTTTGACATCAATAGAAAGGATTAGTATTAGATAATGGCATAATCAATAAGAGTTCAATATAAGAGTTCAACAACCAGTTTCGAATCACAATTCAACATCCAAATGTCAAAGTGCACACCAAGTCACAATACATCAAAAACAAATATCAAACGCAGGACTATCTCAGAGAGACTAGTTGATTTGAAGGTGTTTGGTTAGTTTGTCTTATTTGTTGGATGGTCTGATGGTCTAGAAGGTTCAAATGATGAAGGTCTAGAAGGTGCAGGTGAGAAAGGCACTTGTACTAGACTGAAGTAGGAAAGTTGATTCAATATTTGCTCAATACTTGATGAGAGCTTATTAATCTTTCCTTCAATGTTTGCAGTTAGATTACTACAAGTTGAACATCAGTTCTGACTTGTATCTTCATATTGTTTATTTTGGCTTCCATCAAGTCCTTTAGCTCCTGAATTCCTTCTTAAAGGTCATTTCTAAGTTCCCTGACTTCATTCTGAATGGCTTTTTGCCCTCACCTCAGATCTGTAATAGCTGTATGATCTGACATAGATGATGAGACATTATATCAAGAGGGAGTGTTGGTAGTCTGAATGGCAGCAGATTCTACTTGCTTCCCTTTTCCTTTTTGTTGAGCTTCAAATGGAACATTTTCATATTCATTTCTCCTTCAAGAGGGAAATCTGCAGATGTTGCTTCTAAAGGATCTGTCTCTTATGAACTCTGAATTTCCTCCTCCTGAATGTCATCCAATTCAAAGCTAGTTTTCTCGACATTTTGAGCATTATCTTACTCATACCCCTCCTGCCTTTCTGCCTCTATAACATTTCCATGCTTAAGCTCCCCCGTCCCCTAGAGTGTCCTTCTTCGAAGAATTGAATATCTTCAGTTTCTTTCTCTACAGTGACCATTTGCCCTTGCTGATTATCCACCACAATTTTGTTGATAAGGTCACTAAGTGATTGCGTCAAGTTTTCATCCTCATCTCTCAGCCTTTGTATTTCTAACTGAGTTGCAGCATGCCTATCTTCATGAGCTTTATGCTTGGCTTCTTCATCAAGTAGCCATTGTATAAACCTTATTTCCTTAAGGCTTCTATCATCAGCTTGAGATTGCTCTTCAAATTTTTCATCTGATATCTCTATTTCATCAGAACCACTAGCCACAACTTGTCTTCTTTTTGCTGATTTGTCTGATTTTGAGGCAGTCTTCTTCACTTTCCTCTTTCTCACTAGAGGTTTGATCGACTCCTCCTCATCAGGTTCAAGAAATATATTAATAGAGCCCTTTTTCTGTTCACTTATTAGCTCAATCGGAACAATTTCACCCTTCTTATTTTCCAACTTTCTCCATCAAACCTATATCCCATTTTGGTCATCATAAGTTCCCTACAGTCATAGTTTGAAGAGGTTGGCCTTTGAGTTTCGTAGGAATGAGAATTTTGAAGTACTAAAAAATAGCAGTATCAGAGCTCCATAAGGAAGTTGACATTTACTCTTCTTGATAGGTCTGCACATTTGTAAAAGGATCAAATGAGACAAAGAAATAGGAAAGGTGTTCTGAATTGCTAAGATCAGCTTTGCCTCATATCTAGAGACATCAGTTTTAGAGGATCCTTTGCGTATGAGACAGTTTATGATTACTTTGTGCAACACAGTGGAGTTGAGAGGAAAAAGAATATGAGATACATGAGATATTGAATCTTTGATAAAAGACGAGTTACCAGACAAAAATCGGTATGCCAAATCAGAATTAGTAAGAATGAAAGAAAATTCAGTATGTGTCACTCCTAGAATGGCAAAAAGATCAAAGGCTTAACTTACAATAATTTTTAAAAACAGAGAATTCGATCTTAGCAGGAGAAATGAAGGATAAATTAGAATAGAAGTAAGTAGTAAGTTCAAGGTAAACCTTATGTGAGAGAACACATTTTCTGAAAATCAAGATTCTTAATCAGCTTCTGAATCTTGATATTGAAATTTTTGAAGAAATTGAAGTCTACTACCCTGTTATTCGTGACTCCTCCAGCTAAGAGAGAGTTGTAAGCAATCTGATGTGTTTTGTTTCTGAACAAACTATCTTTTTTCTTATCATTAGGTGGAATGCCAGAAATAGGCACGAACTCAATGTATAATTTCTCATCATTGTCCTCTTTTCCGAAGTCAATGTTCTTGCTTTTCTCTCCAGTCTGGAGTTCCTTCTCACCAACAAATTCACCTGCACCAACATTCAACTGTTCCCCTATTTTCTCTTTTTCTTTTCTAGAGATCCGTTTCTTCTTTGTCGTAGGGGTTTCCTTACAATAGATATCTCTTTAAGTACAATACCCTTTTCAGCAACAAGTGTTTTTTTTCAATCCTCAAACCTCTTTTATATTCTTCCACAACCTCTTGTTTAGACAGAAAACCTAGTGTCTTACATACCGCATTAACAGTGCTCTGATCACTTTGATTTTCTTGAAGTATTTTGATGGCCTTTGTCAGTTGCCTTGCTCTACCAAAATGATCATGCTCATGGACAGGGATTCTCAGAGATTTCTTACCTTCAGACAACTCCGTGTCAAAACCCGTGTCGGAGATGTTTATCTTCTCTGGTTCTCCATCGTGTTTTGCCTTAGTGAACATTCCAACGAGACGATTTGATCTCCTAGAGCCCTTTGTTCTTCGATTCAGAGGCCGACTTAGGCAACATTAAAGAAATTTTAGGTTTCAAAAGAGAAAGATGAGATTTTTAGGGTTTTAGTGATTTGAGAGAGGAAGAAATCGTGTGTTCGTGAGAGAGTGAAAATGAGAAGGAAGAAGAAGGGTTTAAACCCAGAAATGCAACATTTCGGTTCTTATAAAACCCTTTTTGGAAACTATCAATTGATAGTTAATGGAAATTTCGGAAATTGTATTTCAAAAATTTTGGGATTTTAATTCCCAAACAGTATCATACAAGACAACTTATTTCAAACAATCATATCATTCAAATATATGAGAGATACATACATTTTATAAGATGAGTTGCGTGCCAAAACCAGACGCTTCATGTATGTGCTTGATCAAACAAGTCATCAAATGCAATGTGAATTTATACTGTACAGCTCAATAAAGTGGGTTAATAATGTTTAGTTTTTTTTTTTTGGTAAGGAGGTTAATAATGTTTAGTTTATCTCTACTAAGCTTGAAACTTTTCCTTTCTAGAGGTTTTGTAAAAAATGTAAGCTAATTACTATTTAATGTCTATGAATTGAACATTAATATGTCCTTTTAGAACATGATTACGAATAAAATGATGCTTAATATTGATATGCTTAGCTCTTCAATGCAGAATAGGATTCTTGGTCAGATTGATGGCGTTGGTATTGTCACACTTGATCTCCATAGTTGAGTCTTTGACGTTGAAGTCTCTTAATTGTTGCTTCGTCCAAAGGATTTGAGCACAACAACTTCCAAGTAAGACGTATTATGCTTCTGCTGTAGAAAGAGCTATGGTTTGTTGCTTCTTTGAATAACATGACACAAGCATGTGTCCTAATAATTGACACGTTTCGGAGGTACTCTTCCTATTAATCTTACAACCAACATAATCAGTATTATAATATCCAATGAAAGTAAAATTTGATCCCTTTGGGTACCATAATCCAAGTGTAGGATTGGTGCCAACATATTTGATAATTTGTTTGACTGCAGTAAGATAAGAATCCTTTGGTTCTGACTGAAATCTCGCACACAAACAAACACTGAACATAATATCTAGTCTTGAAGTAGGTAAATATAAAAGTGAGCCAATCATGCTTCTATATAATTTTTGGTCTACTGGTTTTCCTTTTTCATCCTTATCTAGTTTAATGGAATATGACATTTGAGTTTCTATCTTTTTGCAATTTTTCATACCAAACTGTTTTGCAATTTCCCTAGCATACTTTTCTTGACAAAGAAATGTGCTATTTTGGTTTGTTTAACTTGTAAGACAAGGAAGAAAGTTAACTCACCCATCTTGCTCATTTCAAATTCACTTTGCATTATTTTGGAAAAATTCTTACACAATTGTTCATTTGTAGAGCCAAAAATAATATCATCTACATAGATTTGAATAATTAAAATATTTTTCTTTTCTTTTGATGAATAGGGTAGTGTCTACGTTACCTTTTGTGAATTCATTTTGTACCGGAAAGTTACTCAGTCTTTCATACCAAGCACGTGGTACTTGTTTGAGACCGTATAATGCCTTCTTGAGAGTATATACCTGATCAAACTTGTGAGGATCTTCAAAACCTAGAGGTTGTTTTACATATACTTCCTCTTTGATGTAGCCATTCGAGAATGCGTTTTATCCTGACGACTTTTCCTTGACCATCCAGTTTATTTTGAAATACCCATTTTGTTCCAATAACTGAGTGATTCTTGAATCTAGGAACGAGTTCCCGTATTTGATTGATCTTAAATTGTAATTGTTCCTCTTGCATGGCTTTAATCCAGCTTTCATCTTTCAAGACTTGTTTAACATTTTTTGGTTCGACTTCAGATATGAAAGCCAGCGTATTTATAACTTCTTTTGCCTTTGCTCTTGTTTTGATTCCTTCATCTAAATTTCCAATGATGAGGTCTTTGGGATGACTGGATTTATGCTTCCAGTTTTTGTTGAATCTTTCATTGTTTTCATCATCGGGATTTGATGATTCTTCATTATTTTGTTGGTTTGATGATTCTTGAGCTTCATTAGATCTTTGATTCTGATCACTTTCACTTACCGTCAATTCATCAAATGCTTTGTCAGATTCTTCATATACTGGATTTTCAATGTCAGAGTCATCTTGTTGAGTTTGAATTGAATCTTCAAACTTGATATTCAATGATTCTTCCACTGTTTGAGTACTTTTGTTGTATACTCTGTAAGCTTTACTTGTAGTTGAGTATCCAAGAAAAATTCCTTCAACTGACTTTTCATCAAACTTACCAACACGATCATTAGGATTTTTTAGAATAAAACATTTACATCTAAATATACGAAAGTAAAAGATATTAGGAATTTTACCTTTGAACAATTCATAAGGGTCTTTTTAAGAATTTGTCTTGAAAAAATTCGATTTGAAATATAACAAGCTATTAATACAGCTTTAGCCCAAAAAATGTGTTGGAGTTTTGTTTTTAAATACAAGAGTTCTAGTCATTTCTTGTAAAGTTCTATTATTTCTTTCAACTACTCGATTTTGTCAGGAGTATATAGAGAGGAAATAGTATATTGAATACCATTTCCATCACAAAAATAAGAAAAATTTTGATTTTCAAATTCTCTACCATGATTAGATTTAATACTCAAAATAGTATAATCATTTTCATTTTGTACTTTTTTGGCAAATTTTGAAAAATATTCAAATGTTTCACTTTTATGAGCCAAAAAGAATACACAAGTAAATATTCAATAATCGTCTATAATAACTAAATAGTATTTCTTACCTCCAAGACTTAGAGTTTGAGTAGGTCCAAAAATATCCATATGAAGCAACTGCAAAGCTCGGTTAGTGCTAAAATAGTTTATTGATTTAAACGAACTTCTTACCTGTTTACCTTTAGAGCAAGTTGAACATAACTTAGTGCTCTTAAATTTTCGTTCTGGCAATCCTTCAACGAGTTTCTTTGAAGCTACTTTGGAAATCAACTTGACAATTATGTGTCCGAGTTTCCTGTGCTACTGATCAGATTCTTCTTTTACGGAAATAAGACATTGCAAGTCGTTAGACTTCGTGTCTAGTAGGTAAATATTCCCATGTGTTCGACCCGTAAATGATTGCTTGTTGTCTTTACTTATCTCGGAATATTTGCTTTCTTCGAAAGTAATTCTGTAACCAATATCACATAATTGACTAATACTAATGTTGACACCAAATATTTAGCCGACGCGTCATTAAAAGTAGAAAATTTGAGATTATGGTTTCCGATCATGACGGAACCCATTTATTGACAAAAAGTGTCATTTGTTAATTATGTTTGTTACCCCAGCTTCTGTAAATAATTTTCTATTTATTTCATGCAAAAACTCAAAAAGTCAAACGGTTGACTATCGAGTTGACTTTTTGGTCAACCTTTTGACAAAGTCCACCCCTAGTCAAATTGGGGCTTTTCGCATAAAAAGATTCCTTTCAAATTTAATTTCACTTTAGAAGTGAAAATTCTAGAAAAATTCAAAAATTTGATCATAAAATCAAGCTCATAGTGGTCAAACCTTTGACCAAAAAAATTGAAAAAATACAAAAATCCAAAAATCATTTTATTTTACATTCAATTTGACTTTGGCATTTGAAATTTTACAAAAATCGGTTTAGAATCAACTTTTTCCCAATTTGCGGAATTTGGTTCAAATCGGCCAAAAATGAAATTACTTCATTTCTAGTCATTTTTTAGGTTAGTTTTCTTCACAACATTTGATCTAGAGGTTATATTATATGCAATTTTGGAACCAATTTTTTGATTCCAAGCCAAACGCAAAAATCCCCAATTTAGGCCTTAATCAGTGATTTTGATCAATTCTTCATGATTTCCACAATTGAGACACGAATGAGCCTAATTTATTATATGAAATCCAAATTCGAAATCAAATTTGGAAGATTCACATGAATTTGAGCCAATTTGATCAATTTAGTGATCCAACGATTGAGAAGTCTAAAAATAATTGGTCCAATTAGTGCAATTCAACTTGACCCACTCTAGACTAATATTCAATTTGATGAATTGAGACTCAATTTGGCTGATTGGACTTCAATTAAATTCATTAGTCAGCTTGGCCATGCAATTAACTCAAATTTAAGAACAATTGAACTAAACAAGTTAATTGAATCATTTAACCATGTTAGGAATCAAATTGTACAAAATTGGAACAAATTGAGCCAAGGATTGAACCGATTCAACCCGATTAAAGTCGGGTCAAATCAGTCCAACTGGTTCAACTCAGTTTGACCCGAATTGAACCGGTCTGATCGAACCAGCCATTTTCCAATAAAAAATCTAGCAGCCGACAATCTATTCCAACCAACCAAGGCTAGCCAGGTCCCTTTGAGCCCAAAATGACAAAAATGCCCTTAAATAAAAATTATGAAAATACCCCTAAGTGAAATTACTAAAATGCCCTTCATTAAGGATTAATCAAATTACTTAGGGGGTAAGCAAATCAATCATAGCCATTCATTTAGAATTGATTATGTCCATCCATAATGCCACGTCACCAATCCTTAGCCCTTAAGGAATATTCTTAATCATTAAGGATGCATTTGGGGCCATTGGATTAATCTAAGGGCTAGAATTCAAAGTTGATGGAAGTATATAGTTTTTTTTCCCTCCAAAATTAAGGCTCTCACATTTTCAGATCTAAATTCTCTCTCCACTCTTCCCTCTCTCTCTAGCTCACGCTTCTTTCTCCCTCTTGATCTCTCTCTTGGCCGTTAGCCTTTCCACCTCCCGCCGGCCGTTTTCCAGCGAGCCGCCGCCTCACCGTCGTCCTCCACGGCGGCACAAGGCTAGTCGCAGGACCAGCTATCCTTGTTGGTGGCCGGAACTCCTCTGTCCAGTGTGATCTCCTCCACGATAACATCACCGGCATAGTCGCCGGTGATTGAATCAGCTAGTTCAAGCGGCTGAATCAGCTAGCTGGCAATCCCTCCAGCGATCCCGAACCTCCAGCAACCTTCCTTGGTGTCTTCACGTGGCTGTGGTGGCCAGCTTCCCGTTGAACAGCCACCGGATCGCTTCTTCCTACTTGATTTTTCGTTATTAGTTCATTAGCACGAAATCTAGTTGGTTCTCACTATAGCTTGTGCACTCGATTCTCATAGGTTTGTTGAGCTTTCCGAGATTTCTCCGTGCTGCTCTTAATTTGAATACGAAGACCGGATCACTCGATTGTGCGTCGAAGCATCATTAAACAAGGTAAATATACTTGAATGTTATTCTGTAAATTCGTGTACAGAGAAACATGTATGTTTGAGATGCTGATTTCAGCTCGTTAATGTCAAAATTTTGTGAAGTGATAAACTAAAGAGTCGTAAAACACGTCTCAAGCTTCGATTTGATATATTGTATGCCTCAATCAGACTTAGTTTGCTAGGTCAAAACTCTTTTAGAAGTTAGGATTAGAATCTGGAATGTGATGTTCAAGTCTATTCTGATGATTTCCTTATTGACGTTGTGTTGTTCTATGATTTTTTTTATTTTCTAAGATCATTTTCTGAAAAAAACTTTCTTCATGAAAGTCATAGAACACATCTTAATCTATTCATCATAAATTTTTCATAAAATTCCAAGCATGTTAGGATTGTGCGATCTGTAACACTATATATGCATAGATTTGGTGACAGACTAGTTTCAGACTGACCTTTATGTGTTCTTTGATTTTTATAAATTCATGTGTTCAAAATATGAAAAAGTTTTCTTCATGAAAGTTCACAATGAGATCGAGATCTTTCTAGTGATACTAATTTCATCAAAATCGGAACTCATTTGGATTTTCAAAATGAATTTTTATGATCTATTCAGTATTTGTGCTCAGATTTGATTTTCATTCCTTTGGAATCCAAAAGATGTTTCTCCGAATTTGATAAAGTTAGAGTCCTCCTTTGCGAAAACTAAAAACGATAAAGTTGTTTCTTGGGGTCTCATTATGTTGACTGGAAATTTTGAGGGCCTAATAGAAATTTCTAGAGGGTCAATTTGTTAAAAATTTCATATAAGGTCTTCTTAGGATAAAATTTGATTTGCAAATGAGTTCTTGGTGAAAAATGAATTTTATAAAATTTTAGAGGACCTTTTAGCAAAAACTCAAAACATGAAAGTTGTCATGCATGAAGAATCCTAATTGTATAAAATTTTCACACAGTTTTGATAAGGTTTGTTATTTTTCCCGCTATTATTTTGAAATCCTTAACAGAATCGGGTCCAGTCTGTCACTGAGAGTGAAATTGTCTGTTTCGTGAAAATCAGTGGAGATTTAGAAAAAATAATCTTCGTAACTTTTGATCCTCATAACATAAGCTTTCTAATAACACCTGAATCACTTCATTTGGACATCATTAGATTAGTTAATCACATCTGAACAGAAGTAATCCGAATTAGATGAATAAGTGGTCTCCTTATGAAGCCCACTTCCCGTTGCTTGATTGGTTGAGAAATAAGGCCCATGGGCCTGAATACATGCTTATTTCATTGCTATGCATGTGTTTGTTAGATGAATGTTAGGCTCGTGCATGTTCAGTGGGTAGCCTATTATGGTCATTCAGAACCCGACTTTAGAGGTTAATTGATATGAGTTGCCGTTTTGTGAATGCAAATGATAGCCATTATTGTTAACCATTAATCAAATAATGTTAGATGATTAGGTAGGTGGTAAATCAAAATGCATGAAAAACAAAGGCCGATCCCGAGGCCCGTGCTTGACTAATGAATTGTTTGCACCATTACTTTTCTTTGGTTATTCCTTTGTATATTACTTGTCCTGAATGTATGTTGTGAATGTAAACGCTGACACCCAAGAGGCGGTCCATGGAGGGGATAATCCAAAATTATAAAAAACCAAGGCGATAGACCGATATCCAATCCAATCCCAATTTGTATTAACTTGATGGTGGCGATAGACCGATGTCCAATCCGATTTCAATTTGTATTCAATTCATTCATCCCCGATCATGTCTCGGGTTTTCAATTTGTGTTGTAATAAACATCCAATGAGTTGCAGGTTTTACTTTCTCACACTTAGAATTAGCTCGTCTTTTCAATACTTTGAGTGTTTACTTTATGAAATGTCTTTCGATATAATTGATTGTTTCTTTCTTTTCTAGACTAAGATAGGATTAGTTTAGAATCTTAAATGAAAATACAAAAAAAACAAGATGCATGATCACTTAGTGGACTAAAACTTTGACGTGAAAATGGTAAAGAACAAATGCATAAACTTAGATAACAGCCATGTTAAATTTAGCAGTACCGAAAGGGCGTTAATAGAAATATTAACGTGAGCTAGTCCTCGAACCTTTGATCTCTGGTTTTCATAGAAACCAATATGAAATTCCAACGTATTGGTTAGGTATTCTAGCCGACCTCCGACCCAAGCTAGTGGTGACTCCTAAAAAAGATAAAATTGATCCGCTATTATGTGAGGTATGAATTAGGGAAGATTCACGTTCATGAATAATGGACTGTATGGATGAGCCATCTTTTATGATGTACCGTATAGACCGTTTCATGAACACTTACCTCTAAACCAGCTTTACTAATTTCGGCCCTCGTGAGGTAGGTCGCGACAACTAATTAGATTGAAGTTCAAACCATTAACTAGTGAGATTTTGTTGATGATGAGATTTTCGATTTTGATAGTTCTCTTGCCAATTATTTTTCCTTTGTTGTTGCTTCCGAAGGATACGCTTCCTCCTTTAATTCTTTCTAATCAGATGAATTTCAGAGGATCTCCGGTTATGTGTCTTGAGTAACCACTATCAAGATACCATTTATTCTTTCTTTTCTTTGGTACCTACAAAATATAAGTAACTCACTTTATGAACAAGCTTGACATGATCCCAAATTTCTTTTTCAGTTTTGAGATTTGCAATTTGTTTATATTCAACACGTGCTAGACCATTGTATATGGTCGTTCCGATCTTTGCATCTAGATAGATCCTTTTGGAAATTTCCTTGGCCGAGAGAGGTGGAGCTTGAGGTTTGATTTGCTCTCTATTTCCTTCGTCACAAGGTGTCTCACTTTGCTCATTTAAACTTTCTGGAGTTTTTGTTTAAGTTGAAACGTTTGGAATGATTCCATGTTCAATGATGTCCCATATATCCTGATCTATTCCCAAGATGAATGTCTTCATCTTCTTGCCCTAGACATTATATTCAATTCCATTGAAATAAGATGGTCTGTTGTTGTGACCTGACTTAGCATTACTAGCCATCAAGAATCGTTAACTCAGAAGTAAAATAAAACTCCAAAGAAAAATGAGCACTACGCTCTGATACCAATTGTTACGGCTAGTGCTATCACCTAGAGGGGGTGAATAGGTGATTTTACCAAATTGGATAATTTAAACTTGCGGAATGAATATAGTCCAGATCAACAACTTGTATGGTCAATATCAGATGGAAGCATATGACAAACTTATATATAAGTTGTCGTCAGATAATTGCATCTGATAACTATGATGATGTTTTAACGAACTTGTTTGACAAATATGTATACAATATAATGTTAACAATAATAAATGAAAGTTTAGAGATAGAGAATATTGCATATAAATTTTTATAATGGTTTGGCTTTATCAAGCCTACATCCACTTTCCACGTTGGCAGCCTGTTGGCTGTGTTTCACTTTTGAATCACTAATAGATTATAAGAGCAGTGCTTCTCAAATGATAGATTGCACTAACATATACACTTTTCACTCAAGTAATTTTCTTTTTAAAGTAACAACGTGAAATACAGTAATCACAAGTATGTAAGATCAAAGCTCTATTCAGACTTTGGAATTCTTGATTCTAGTTTTTTTTCTTGTACGACATTTACACTCCTTTTATACTCATCTATTTGCAATCTATCCATTAGATAGTCTTTAGAGGATTGATCTCCAAATTAACCCGTTGGAGAATCTTCCCAAAAGAAGATGCATAATCGTTAGAAGAAGAACCATTATCTCTAGGTAATTTGATTTCCTATATAATCAAATTAAGGTTTCCATAAGTATAGTTTTTCGTGTTTAAGAACCGATCTTGTGATTGCCAATTAGAATATCTTGAAATATCGATTATAAAATCAATTTAATTGTCCTGTATAAACTTGCCAAAAATAACACTTATTGAGTGTGATGAGGAATTTTGAGTTTGATAATAAAGTCCTTTCATTGACTAAGTCTGATGACTCAGTAGTTACCTGCATCAAATAACTTAAATGTAATTGTGGTCAGAAAAGAATTGTTTTGTCTTTCTTCAAAACTATTAGGGATTTTTCTCAACAAGTTTGCTCCATCGAATATGGTTTCTTCCTAAACAGGGGTAAGTACAGATTCCTCTATTACAGATAATCCTCAATCTACATTTTCCATAAACGAAAATCTTTTCCATCAAATTTGTCGATGTTCACTTTTCCTTCTTCTATCGTTATTGATTCGCTTCTACTCAGTCAAGCATAGCTCTAATATTAATTGTTGCAAAAAATAAGCGAGATAACAATATAGCAATCGAGACAAGGATACAAGTCGAACGCCGAATTTATGTAGTTCTATTGGTGTCATCTACTCCACGGGAAGAGCATTATAGGATTCTACTATAGATCAAAAGATGCAATGGAGATTATAACCACATTCGAATCACTTATACACTTTTAGTATTTCTCAACCCCCATTGCTCCAAACAACTCATACAATGTTTAAGCACTTACATTTCCTCACAAAATAATTTCTCTATCGTACAAAGGAATTAAAAAAAAAATCTTAACACAAGATTTTCATGACTTCAAACACTCTAGATGTAATTTATGAGCACGCCATACAGTTGATCGTCACAGCCAGAAGCTCTCTTGGATATTCTTCACAAAAAAAAAAAAAAACACTTCCTAAATTGGATTTTCTTAATGGGTTCAAACTCGAGTTATATTCACAACAAAAATGGATGGAGATGAGCACATGGAATCTCCCTTATTGGGGCCATATCACTTTAATAAATTTTTAATTTGAACCATGACTGCTCAATTCATATGCAAATATTTGAGCCTGCCACTGGAGTTTTATCGATATATCAAAAAGCTAGGAAGTCTCTCCAAGTTCATATGATGTGGTATGCGGTAAAAAGCCAAAAGCACAAATTGATCATTAAAATTTGCTTACTAACTCAAAGTTTGTAATCTTGAAAAAGACAGTGTTGGTCCTAAGGTGTTTGGACTTTTAATTTGTTCAATATGGTCCTTAAACTTTTGGTACATGTTCAATTTAATCCCTAAATTATATAAAAATATTCAATGTAATCCCTGAACTTGAATTAATGGAACAATTACATTGAATATTTTCATACAATTTAAGAACTAAATTGAATATTTACCAAAAGTCTAGAGACCATATTAGACAAATTAAAAATTCATAATTCATATTGAACATTAGACTAAAGTTCATGGACTATATTGAATAAATTAAAAGTTCATGAATCAAATTACATATTAAATCAAAGTTCAAAGATTATTTATGTCATTTCCCTGTATAAGAAACAAGCTGTAATAATGGAAGAGATTGCAATGTCTAATACGTCTTTAGGCGAGGAGACAGCCTCCTCGAGTCGTTTAAAGCAAACCCTAGGACTTGTCGCTTCTTTTCTAAGCTTTTCGCAGGCTGCAGCTAATGGAGGCCAACCCACGTTGTGATTCCTTAAGAAGATTTGATGGTCACAGGAAGTGAAGCGTACGATTCGTTGTTTATCGTCACCGCGGCTTGTGTTATTTGACAGCTCAAAAGTAGCCACATCGATCATCACTGAAGACCATCCATTCTCGATTTGACAGCATTAGCTCTTCCGGTAGCTTTAGTTGACCACAGCTGCTGTTACGCTTTGAAACTGTAGGTTCTCTAATCCTTTGAATGGTGATTTCATTGGATTATGTATGACCCTAACCATGAAAGCACGCTACCTTCGTGGATTATAGCTTAGAGACAAGACGAATCTTAATGAGCGATCCCTTTCAAAGAGACCGTGTGCAATTCATAACACGAAAAGTCAAATCTGCACTGTGTGGCTGATGAATTTACACACGCATCCCAACACCGCTAAGCTAACTCCATTATCGAATTTTTAGCAAGAAACAAAAAAACCTACCGGGTGACGATTCGCTTCATTAAATAAAACACAAGGATCTGGCTAGGTGGTTTTGCTTGCTCGATCGGTTATTGCAATTCGCTTCAAAGCTGAAAAATGGGTAGCCTATCTAGGTCTCGGGCTAAGCGCACTCCCTTGGGGTGAACCGGTTGATTTTCGAAGTTCATTTGCAGTCTGTAGTTTCTCTAATCTTTTTTTTATGGTGGAAGCAAGTTGAAATTCAAGAGAGTTTGCTTGTGCAGATCTTCTAAGATGATCCATCTGTCTGGGGAAGTCGTTATCCGTCATACATACAAGGAAGCCAGTGCAAGTGTGGACTGGCTATAAATTTCTCTTATAGAAGCGTCTCAAATTAATAATTTCGGAGCCTGTCCTCCTCAAGATTTAGCTCCATGGATGAGTATAGATTTGTAGCTTTGATTGGCTTTAAGACCGTTTGATTACCAAAAGAGTAAGACCCAAAAGGATTAAATCGGTTCCTTAATCCTGTCTAATCTTGGCATTGCCTAGGAATATAACTTAAAAAACATTGATCTGGAGAGGGCTTAGCGTCCCCCCCACAATCTCCACATTTTTTCAATCAAGTCTATAAATGCAATCATCAAAGTTGTTTCCTATAACATTGGATGTAATTCCTCTGTTTTTTTCATACATAATCAGGGTATTTCTTTCATCTTATTATGCCCCATCACGAGTCTGTGTACCATGTATGCTTTGTGTCTTAAAAAGATTCGAATGTCGTGCAAGTATATCAGTCCTCATTGCGATGTGCATGTAAGTGCAATTCACTCGGACATTCTGTTTTATGATACACGCTTAATTTTAGCCAACTTAGACATAATTAGCTCTGTCGTTTCGACCGTATGATATTGGCTTAAAAAGTTGAAATTATCATTATAGAAAATAAGAATATTTATTTAAAAATAAATTTTTGGGAAAATTATGACACGTGGAGCCCGGCTCAATATCTCAAGCCCCTTGGCCCTCCATCTTTAGCCCACCCGGACAATGGTCTCAGTATTTTCACCTAATGGGTCGGTTACATGCAATGGCTGTTTCTAGTGCCGGTATTTAAGCAAGCAGGATAATGACCTAGAAAAAAATTATAAAATTTTCTAGATTTAATTCAGCAGAGGGATGACAATAAAGACATTTGTTATGTACTTTTCAAAGATTAATCTTAGCAGTCGACAAAAAATTATTATTCATGTAAAATCTCATGTGACATCGCTCCGATTTTTTCAACATCTACATGTCTGGATTGGGACGGAATTTCGCCTTGGATCTCTTCAGAATTTTCCCTTGCCAAAAAAGATCACAAGAGTTTTCAACTCCAATTTCAGATCATGAGAGAGAGAGAGAGAGAGAGAGAATTTTCGCAATGAAGGAGACCTTTGTACAAGACCAAACTTATGCTGCACAATGAGGCCGTTTTCTAGTGCGGGCTGCACTCTGGGCAACGCGGGCCCAGTGGCTGCATAGCACCGGATCTTTTTTCTGTCTTTTTGAAAAATTCGATATTATCCACGTCTTCTTGTCCTTCTTTTTTAAAAATCTTAAACAAAAATATGATCAAATATAAGTTTTGACTCAATTTTCATACCCATGGAAAGCTTGTGAGCAGAAATTTCTGAAAAAAGCGGCTCGATCATCGGAAAATGTTGAGAACCCGAATTACTGGAAATTATGCCGAACAGACAGTCGTGGCGAAAAGTCATAATATTGTCTTTGCTAAAAATTCAATCCTCATGATTCTTGTGATGTTGGAAAGCTTATGACTTGATTTTCAAGTTGGAATTGATCGATTGGGTCAAATCATAAATTCCAAACAACTCTTGATTGGATGGCAAGTGTTAAAAGATAGGAAAATTATCAATATAATTCTAAACTTATTATAATTGCACCAATTCAGTTTTAAAAACTTTTTTGTGCCAACTGAGTCCTTAACCTTTTTGCATTTATACCAATTCATTATATCCTATCAATATTGGCCGACCAACACTAACGTAGATATTTTTTTTTATAATATATAATTTTTTTCTAATTTTTAAAATTTTCCTTTTCTTTCTCTCTCTTTCTTTTTTTTTATCCTTCGTCGAGCCAGTCACCAGATTTGGTGAGGGCTTGCCTCCCTCACTAGTGGTTGGGCAAGCTCCTCACCAAGGGCGAGCGAGGTCGACCTTGCCCAGCCACAAGCGAGGAGAGCCCTCCCCGGATCTATTAAGGGCTCGCCTCACTAGTGCCTAGGTGAGCTCATCCTTACCCAGTGAGGGTGAGGTACCTTGCCCAGTGATGGTGAGGTACCTCGCCAACCCAGCTCTCCGACCCTTGCCTTTGGTCGATCACCTCGATCTGACAACTGGCCAAAAGAAGAAGGAAGGAAAGAAAAAATAATAATTAAAAAATTAAAAAAACATTAAAATATTATTAAAAACTATCTACATCAGTGTCGGCCGGTCAAAATTGGCCAAATAAACTAAATTTGCACAAATGCAAAATGTTTATGAACGAATTGACACAAAAAAAGTTTAAAATTGAATTATCACAATTACAATAGATTTATGACTTTTTTGGTAATTTTCCCGTTAAAAGATACGATATCTTAAGATCTAGGAATCTAATTTGCGGCTATTGGGGGCATTTTCATTTTCAAAGATCTTTATGAGCCCGACCCATTTGTGTCATACAATCAAACTTTTAAGGAAGTAACATTCACGATCATTTTTTTTTTCGTTTTGGTAAGGACCATTCACGATCATTTTTGGTCACACCCTAAGTCAAAAGTAAGGTGTCTACACTAGTTGTTCTTCTACAAGATTGTCCAAGCTTCCAAGCTGTGTTTGCTCTTGAGAAGAGTGGTTCGGAATTGGTGGTGTTTTAGGTTGAACCTCTTGTATTCTTGATTGAAGTAGATTAATGGATTCGTCGTCCTGTGGTTCTTATATAAAGAACTCGTGACTCTAATACTATATTAGAGTGTCTAACCCAAAAGTTTAAATCAATAGATACAGGGAGATCACATGTACAATTAAAAGTATATAAACACCATAGATAAGCAATACTTTAACATATAATTCGATAATATCATCAGCTGACAAGGAAAACTTATTTTCTCACTCTAGAATGGGGTAAATGGCTTGATGAAAGCATTTGCAATTGTTGCTTGATTTTCTTCAATGACATAAATACATACACAACTACTTCTCAAATAAGTATGATTTTCTTCTTCTAGCCAAAAAAGTATGATTTTCTTCAACTACCTTTGTACTTTGCCGAGCTGAAGTAATCAAAGGTTCTAATCGGTGACTCATTATTGATATTTGAATAGTGAATGTAAAGGATGAAAATACAAAAAAAAAGATCTTGTAGTTATATCCACTTAAAAAATCCGACAATAAGCGAGTGGTCCGTGAAAATTCTTTGACAAAAAAGGTTAAATTTTCATAAAAAAAAACACACACAAAAAATCAATTTAAAAAAAATTACAAAAAAATTACATTCTAAAATTTACATGTCCACATTTATTGTTGCATATGTTTCAACTGCTATGTGTTGTTTGTTTCACGGAAAATGAATATTTGGAAAACATTTTATAAAAAATGATCGCTTGTATTGCTTATAAAAATAAATGAACTAAAAATACTCTTATTGTCCACGAAAATATTTAGACATAAATTTTTGTCGATAATGAAATATTTTTCATTGACATGCAATACAAGAGATCATCTTTAGTAAAATATTTTTTAAATTATCCATTTTTCTTGAAATAAATGGAGCCTCAACATTGAAAAGAAGAACCAAAATGTGTTCCTGCAAGTATTGGAAAAACAAAAGCAAAAAAAAAAAAAAAAGGGAAAAAACCACCAAAAACCCCAAACTATGCCATTTATGACACATTTATTACGAACTTTTTTTTGTAACACCAAAAACCCCAAACTATATTATTTGTGACACATTTACCCAATTGTATTTTCGTTTATAGGTATTTTCGTCTTTTTTGCTTTTTTTTTCCTTTTTGGCGAGGGCGACCCTCGCTGACGTCGGGCAAGGGTCTCCTCGCCTGGACAAGCGAGGGCGGCCCTCACTCGACTCAGGTGAGGGCGACCCTCGCCGGCATCGAGCGAGGGTCACCCTCACCGGAGTTGGGCGAGGGCCATCCTCGCTCGCCTAAGCGAGGCAACCCTCGCCCGACTTAGGCGGGGGCGACCCTCGCCGGCATCGGGCAAAGGTCGCCCTCACCTGAGTTGAGCGAGGGCCGCCTAAGTCGAGCGAGGGCCGCCCTCGCCAGCGTCGAGCGAGGGCAACCCTCGCCGGCATCGGGCAAGGGCGGCCCTCGCTCAACTCAGGCGAGGGTCACCTCGCCTGGGCAAGCAAGGGTGGCCCTCACCCAACTTAGGCGAGGGCGACCCTCGCCTGACACTAGCGAGGGTCGCCCTCACCCGATGCTAGCAAGGGTCACCCTCGCCTGAGTCAGGCAAGGGCTGCTCTCGCTCGCCCAAGCGAGGCGACCCTCGCCCAACGCCGGCGAGGGTCGCCCTCGCTTGAGTCGGGCGAGGGCCGCCCTCGCTCACCTAGGTGAGGTGATCCTCGCTTGACGCTGACGAGGGTCGCCCTCACCGGAAAGGAAAAAAAAAAGAAAAAACAAAAAAGATGAAAATGCCTATGGACTAAAGTACAATTAGGTAAATATGTCACAAATAGCATAGTTTGGAATTTTTAGTATCACAAAAAAAAGTTTTGGGTAAATGTGGCATAGTTTGAGTTTTTGATGGTTTTTTCCCGAAAATAAATGAAAGTTGTTCGAATCCTTATTCTCAAATCATTACTAATATGAGGTCCGAGTTTTCTTTTCGAAACTCCTAAGGCTCTTTCGTAGTGGTTTCTTTCCGTGCTTCATTTGATGGCAACCTCAAAGTGGCTCTATTATCTCGGCAATAACGAGTTAAGCTTGTGCTAGCTACCAACAATTCGTGTTCCTAAGTTATGTTATAAGGCTATACCACTAAAGGTCAGCTCGAAAGCTCGCTGCCTACATAGCATGAGCACGATTTGAAAATTAGCAGCTAACACGTAACTTGTATAACATGAACACAACACGTAGTACACACAAGATCGACCAGTAAACGATAGCCCCGACCAAGATCGTTCGACTTTAGTATTGTGTCCGTGTTACCCATTCTCATGTCATTAAATTGTCCATTGTAGCGAATCCATTCTATAAAGTAGTCATTCGTTATGATAACCCCCAATAGTCCAGCAAATAGAACCCTTTTGATCATTTCTTCGTATGAATTCACGGTAACATCCGAGTAATGATGCTCGCAAGTAACTTCTTATAGAATTTTCCATGCAATAGGCTCTTTTTTTTTAAATTTTGTTCTCACCTCTAATATTCGAAATAAGACATTGATAGGCCAAAATTGACATGGCAGAGAAGGGTTTGGAGAAGTTATTTAGTGAACTGGTACGATAAGCTCAATGCATATTAACTATTGGATCATGCGGATCTCATGTGCGGTTCCCGAGAGATCCAGGGGATCACATTTACTGCTGCCTTTGTGCTACCACGCAGCTAATAGTGTTACCTTGGGGGAGTTGAGCACATACGGCGTAACAAGGAATGGAGAGGCGCGATCTCCTTTAAAAAAGTCAAAGCGCTTAGCAGCCGTTGGATACAAATGAATCGGAGGGGTCACATCTCCGTTTGACTTTCAGAAATCCACGTTTGGAAGTGTTCGCTTCGCAAACCTATAAATACAGACTCCCTCCTCCCTATATCGCCGCCTCAAGAAAGAGAGAGAGAAAGAGAGAAGCAGAATCACCGGAAGGAATCTAGAGGAATCCGGGTTTCTTGTTTGGCAAAAAGCGGCGTTTCCACGACGGATCTGAACTCCGACAGGAACTCTCCAAATTCACTGTGACGGACAAGAAACCGGAGCGAAACCAGCCATGATCCGGCAGCGGATCCCGGGGGACACGGGACACCCTTTGTTTTCGCAGGTAGCTGTCGTTCTGCAACACACGCACGTTTGCGTGTGTCGATACGCTTTGGTTAGGACGACAAGAAGATGTTGACGATCAAGAGGGTCGCAACGGTGGTGTCGAATTATCAGGAGGAGGGTGGCGAGAAGGATAATGCTGCTGTTGCTGTTGAAGGGGAAGAAGCCAAGGGATGTGGTCGCAATTGCCTGGGAAAGTGCTGTTTGCCTTGTACGTTCCCCTGTGATCACACGCTTCTTTTTTCTTTTTCTTTTGGTCTATAACAAGAACATTGTCTCTGATTGTTTCCGGTTTAGTCATATATTTGAACATGACTAATTTGTTGTTGCGTTCGAATGATTTCCCTTTCTCATGATCTGCGGATATCAAACGTTTATCGTTTTGTGTGCATATTAGAACATTGATTTGGATGTTTCTTTTATGCCACAAAGAGTCTTCATAGAGTTATGGGGTACATTAGCTTTGATAAATTCACCCTCTTTTTTTTTTGTTACATGTTTGGTGGTGTATTTCTTTGATGTTCTGATTGTTCTACTGCGAAGGTAGCTTTCTTGCCAGAAAAGATTTCCAGGTAAGCTCTTAGGCTTTGCAGACTAGGACCGGAAATTACGCATTTTATTTGGCTTTCTTTGTTTCCCAGCGAAGTTATGACCATGAGGTTTTGAGCTTTTGTTTGCTGGTGTATAAAGCTAAAAGTGAAATTGTGATAAACTGAAGTGGACTGTCTTCTTTTTCTTTTGTCCCCATATCGTATGCTGGAAGCTAAACTCTTGATTAAGCTTCAAGTCGTATGGAGGTTTTCTGATCCTTATTTTATTGTAGTGATTCATATTTTATATAGCAATGGCCAGCGGCTTTTTTTGATTTTCAATCACTCCCCACTGCCTGGAGAAGGGACAATATAGAAATCAATAATGAAAGGTTCGAGAAAAATAATGGCTGTCGTCATACCCTAGAGGATCAAAAAGCAACAGTATATTCAATTAAAGACGTTTGTGTGTATATATCAGATGCATTATATGTGGTGAGAGAGAGAGAGAGGATGTGGATGTTGGGTTCATTACTTTCTCTATGTTGGCATTGGCTTGTACCTTATGTAATTGCTAATTGCAGCATCAGACCTTCCTCTGTACACATTCAAGGTAGCTGGAGAAGATTGCGCTGAAGAATCCATCTTTTCCCAAGCACCTGAGACATCTTTCCTGCGTAATCTCTTACTTGGACAGTGGGAGAATCGAATGAATTGAGGTCTATTTCGCTACGATGTAACTACATGCAAGACAAAAGTTATTCCTGGCAACTATGGTTTCATTGTGCAGCTGAACGAGGGGCGCCACCTCAAAAAACGCCTGACTGAGTTCCGAGTAGATCAAGTTCTCCAGGATTTCAATGAGAAGAAGTTCAATTTCACCAAAGTTGGCCAAGAGGAAGTGCTTTTTATATTTGAACAAAGTGAAGACTGCTACAGTCACTTCTTCCCTAGTGCACCAGCCATTTTCAAGCCGAGTTCTCTTAATGTCGTTGCAATCAACGTAAGTTCATTGCTTCTTTAACACTAAACATTATGCATGGCTTAATTGATGTCCACTAATTGCTGATGAATAAGGTGGTTAAACTTCCTCAGGTAAGCCCCATTGAATATGGGCACGTTCTCCTTGTACCCCGTGTTCTTGACTGCTTGCCTCAGAGGATCGACCACACAAGCTTCTTTCTGGCTCTGTCTTTGGCTAGAGAGGCAGCAGATCCTTTCTTCAGAGTGGGTTACAACAGTCTAGGTGCATTCGCCACCATTAACCATCTTCACTTCCAGGTAACCTTAATTGAACACACTTTAATCCATGATTTTGACTGGCTGGTTGATCTAATTTTCTTTTCTATAGAACGAAATTCTGACTTTTTATTCCACCCGGTAGGTGTTCCTTACCTGTTTTTCTTGTTATTGCAGGCGTATTACTTGGATTCTCCGTTCCCTGTTGAAAAGGTTCCTTCTCTGAGAGTAATGACTGCCGCGAGTGTGCAGAGAAATGTAGTTGTTTCACGACTCCTGAAATTCCCAGTCCGTTCACTTGTGTTTGAGGGTGGAGATACTTTATGGGATCTGTCCAATGCAGTTGCTAATTCCTGCATACGCCTTCAGCACAACAACATCCCCTTCAATGTACTGATCTCTGATTGCGGCAAAAGAGTGTTTCTATTTCCACAGGTAAGTTTTCATTTTCTTCCTTCCTGACAGATTGACAGTTTAATGTCAATGAGCCATTTCGTTGTGCAATTAAATAGGAGTACTAGCGCTTTCAAGATGATCCTATTGTTGTAGGAGTTTGATTCATACACGGTCCATTTGGTCATGGTCCTTGGAGTCTCATCTTTGTTTACGAGGCTGATTTTTCATAGGTGCAATTGCTCGTCTTCCAAGACATCACATCTTATGGTGCGCTCTGCTTGGTTTGATATAGAGGTCTTTGAGCGTGATGTAGGATTTGTGCAGTTTTGGCTGTTCATGGGTGCCTCTTCCATTCCATCTGTACTAATTCTTATTTATTTTGACTTTCTTTGCCATGATCTCTCGATTTACCAATGAAGTTACACTGGTAAGGAACCGAATCTCACACTAGAAGGGAATTTTGAGTCGAAAGCTGTGTTTTAGGAGCTAGTTTGGATTCCGAGTATAAGGAAATGTTATTAATTCTCTATGAGGATACAATCGATGCTCTCTGTAGTTATTCTCAGTAAAGTCTGGTGGTCACCAAAGAACAATGTTGTTTATCTTCATCATAAGTGTCTAATGATCACGCATCTGATTGTGCTTTCTGTCAATGGTCAGTGTTATGCAGAGAAGCAAGCTCAGGGAGAAGTGAGCCAAGAACTTTTGGAAACTCAAGTAAATTCCGCCGTCTGGGAGATCAGTGGACACATAGTGCTGAAGAGACGCAAGGACTTTGAAAATGCATCGGAGGACTGTGCATGGAGACTCCTTGCGGAGGTGTCCCTATCGGAAGAGAGTTTCCAGGAGGTGAAGGCTCATATCTCAGAAGCGGCAGGCTTGCATGAGATAGATACTGAGGCATATAACTTGCATCAGAACGAAGAAGCTGTGCCCACTTCTTTTGCTCCTACAGCCACGTCGCATTTGCATCAAGATTGTCTAGTTGTGAAAGGTGGGGCATAGTTCTTGCGGTGGTATGCACCATGAAACGCTCTTTACCAAAGCACAAGGAACTTAAGGCAGATAGTCCTGACAAACCGTCCGGGACAAGATTCCGCATCCTGCGTTGCTTTGTTCGGACATTTTGTCGGTTCAGCGGTGAGGAATGTGGCTCGGTATTCATTGGACCACAGGACAGTTCATGTTCTTCGCCGGCCAGTGTTGCTTGGACCGACCGTCTGTCAGACTCAATTTTAACATAGAAATAGCTTCTGACTTTGCCATTACTATTATGAGCAAAGCTTCTATACGTGTCGGTGGCTTTCATGAGTACCTGGGCTGATGTTGCCCTTGTAGTTTGTTGATTGATTTATGTTAGGTAACAAATGCCACTGAGCTTGGCAGTTCTTGTAGGCTTTTTTGCAGCTGTGTTCTGAGCTGCTTCAACACGTATATCATGTAAAAACCATGAAATTCGTTGTAGAATTTTTTTTCCCTCCTGCCATTGAAGTGAATCTATGATCTTTCCGGCATAATATCGTTTCATCTTTTCATAATTTGGAACCACGTTGATTAGTTTCAAGAATCAATATTTTACTATACTGAATTGGGAAGCTAGTTGTGATCAATGCACGTTTTTTATTCATTCAAGGACCAGGGACAACTGAAGTTTTTAGAAGGCAAAAATTGTTTTTACCAAATATATACATAGCTAATATGTGTTGTAAACGTATTTAATGGAAGAAATTTTCGATCTGAAAACGTTGGTTGTGAATATCACGATCACAGTCAGTATATAGTAACTTCGCTATATTTCTTTATTGAAATGCTTAAAAAATCTCCATAGACCTAATTATTAATGTTCTATATCGACAACCAATTTCGTATCTTCTCTAAGTAAACAAGCAAAAATGAAACTGTACTTTCCTGTGGCACGGCCTCTTTGGGAGATTTGCAAATTTGGTAGCTTATTCATTTAATAACTTAGATTTTTAAAATAATTGACAGTGATTTCATGAAATCTTACATAGTATCAAAATAAGAGGTCTTGAATTTAAAGAGCCAGAAAGTGGTTTAGACATGAAAATTATGGACTTAAGCCAACTTGGATGTATAGGCACACTTGTTGTCCGTACAATTCGAAAGGTCGGGACAGCATTTCGATTCTCATACTGCCTCAATTGGAAAGGATATTCACGGAATATACTCTTTTGCCACATAATAAACCTATTTGTAAACTTCTGGTGGTTGTGAGAATCCTTTAAGAAACCTCCACAATTGCTGGAGATTGTTACTCTAATTCTGAAGATCTCTCTGTCTCTCTCAAGACTCCGAAGAAGAAGAGAGTTGGCGCATCTCATCTCTCAACGCAAAGATCAATTTAGGAGGAATTAGTTTCTTCCTCCGATGGACAAACGTGTGGGGCTGAGCAACAAAAGAGAAACGTGTTGCCTTAAGCAGCCTACTTAGACGGAGCAAAGATGCACACTACAGCTTAGCGCATGTATATTGCTAGATCTGTCAAAAGAGTGAGTCGGATCAAAAATAGTCTAATCCAAATTGATCCATTTAACCCTGTATTTACCCAATTTCATATAATATAAATATAATAACTCTTAGCTGATCTAACCCATACTCAACTCGATCTATATTACTAAAACGCTTTCGTAGTTAACATAATCTATAAAAACTCATACCCAAAATGAAATGATAGTATAGAGTGAGAGAGCGCAAGATCGAAAATGGTCCAACCCAAATTGATTTATTTAACGCATTTTGTCACAATTACATATAATATAAATCTAGTGACTCATACTTGACTCAACTCATATCCAACTCGATCCATATTGCCAAAACACTTTTGTATTAAACCAAATCTAGAAAACTTATGCCCAAAATGAGGTGAGAGCATAGAGCGAGCGAGTACAAGATCGAGTTAGGATAAGAGAGAATGAAGAAAGAGTCATAGAGGTAGATTGAGTCTATGAAAGTTGTTGACTCATGTAACACTCATATAATTTTGAGTTTTACCATTCTAAATCCATTTATGACAATTTACTGAATATAAATATCTCATATAACAACCCACACCATCAAATACGAGTTAAGAATGGGTCTATGCATTTTGCTATTTTTTTTCTTACTTACCAAGGGCTCCATTTGTTCGTGGAAAATAAATAATTTGAAAATTATTTTTCTAAAAATGATTGTTTGTATTTGTTTGAAATAATTAGTTAATGAAAAATATTTTTATTACTGAAAACAATTTATTTTTAAATATTTCCATGGATGATGAAAATACTTTTTATTAATTCATTTTTGCAAGTAATATAAGCGGTCATTTTTTAAAAAAAAAATGTTTTCCAAATCATTAATTTTCCACGAAGCAAACGAAGTCTAAGAAAAAAATTAAGCAAACCCAATAGTTGTTTTAATCTCAAACTTTTACCTAAAGATCCCATGACAAACCCAATAGCTGTTTTTTGGAGTTAATACCACAAAAAACCTCAAATTGGTACATCTGTAATAAATTCATCCAAAACTAAATTTTTTTATTACAAAAAACCCCAAACTAGCACATTTCTTACACTTTTATCCTCTACTAATTTCTATTAAATTGGATTATTATTACGAAAATTACAAATGGGTACACTTGTGACAAACGGAAGGTAAAACTTCAAATTAATACACCTATTAACTGTTACGTGTCATCTAACTCAGTAAATAGATAGTAAAAATTAACGAAAACTAAATATTTGTCACATGTGTCACGACTTAAAATTTCTCAGGCTAATGGATTATTAAGATTAAACTTAACTCGGGCCCTTCCAAGCCCTACTAATTCGCAACTTAGGGTTTAAGTTCTTAACATGCAAATGTTTTCATGCTTGGAGTCGCCACTAATCTATTTGTGGTAGGTCGATTACAAACCTAAATAAAACATAGAGAGATATGTTTTATTCTTACGAACCAAATATTCTAAGCTCGGGGACTTGGTTACGCTAAATCTAGTCTAATGCCCTTTCGGTACCTTTTCTTTTCAAAAAATATTTATGCATGCAGTCTAGATCCATTTTATTACCTAATCACTAACATGTGAGGTGTTCATGCGGGTGCGCAAACCACCAATTTAACACCCAAGAAAGCAATAAATAAATTGCAAGATTAGGAGAATTACTTACCTCGAAGTAACGTAAGCATTTGCATTGTTAATAGAAAATCACACAGACAATCTTAATATGATTTCTATTTAACAAAGCAAGGCACTCAATGTGTTCATTAGGGTTTGCGTTTTATTAAAATGCAAACTAACCTATATGCAATGCCGTGCAAAAATGACATGCGATTAATGCAACCTAGCATGCGAATTATATGTCATGCGACGACGTGACCTAATTTTAATGACGGACAAATGATTTATTTTCGGTATTTTTTTAAATGAAATTTGGAATAAAAAATGCCTAAAATAACATGCAATCTAACAAGTTCTTTTTTTGGTATTTTTTTTATTAAAATTCGAAATTAAAATCACCCCAAAACGAATCATTGAGATCAGGATAATATCTAAATTAAACTAGGAAATAAATTACTCTAATTCCTAATTTAAATAAAAAGGTTATCCTATCTTCTAGATACATTTAGGATTTTCTAAACATGAAAAACTCCTAATCTAAATCCTAACTAACATATTTTTGGATTTTTTTATAAAAAAATCAAATAAAAATAACAACCACATTCAAACAATCCACGCAATCCGCAAGATTTTTCTTATCAAGTTTAAATAAGGCAAAGAAATCAAACTAACGGTCATATATATAGGGTTATAGATATCGACGGAAAGTTGATTGGTCAAATTTGGAAAGCAAATAAAATCTATTATCGTATCCAAGTAATCATGGATAAGATAACGATTTTCCGTATCACCGCATATCGTACCTTAGAAATAAGGTTGGATAGTCGTCCAGATACGTTGCCAAATTAGAAAAAATTCCTAATTTTGAATGCTTTAGAATATTGTGGATATAACACACATTATCCTAAGGTATCTAGCAATTCACGCAATATTTACGGAATATTCAAAATATCTTAACTAGGAATCTAAATATTTTGAAAATATATCGGATAGAGATTTTTACCTAATTTGCGGATTACTTTCCAAATTTGAATCACACGGATTGGGATTGCGGATTGCATGACCGGCGGCAAGCGGACCAGCGATGACGGCTAGCGGTGGATCACAAGCAGCTTATCTCAGCGTCGAGCTCGTTGTGGATCACGTGCAGCTCGTTGGGATGGCAGAGAGGGAACTCGGCTTCGAGGACTTCAAGAGTAAAACTTTCACTGCCCTTTGTATCGTGTATCCCACATGTATACGTGTTGAGCGTGTCTAAATGTAGAAGAAGTCAAAGTGGAGATATGGATAATTCATGAGACCATCCGTGAGAGATCGTGAGGAATAAACAAACATGAGAAAAAATAAGTGTAAGTCTTGATTTGCTCAGAGAGAAGAATCTTCCCCGTATGCTTTTCTCATAATGTAGAAGTGGATGCCTCCATGAATAATATCCTCCAGCCACCAAGATTTCTCCTTTTGTCTTTTCTTTTAGGCTCCCAATTCCACCTCGATTTGTCTCCTTCTGCATTAGAGCAAATCTTCACCGAGTGATCTTCTATGTTGTCTTCTTGTATCAATTGTTACTCTTGGCACGCATGAGAGTGATCGGTGGAATTTTTTTGTCGAGCCTCCTCAAGGTCTGAGCGGCGGAGAAATTTTGATCGGCTTCAACCTTGATCTCCTCTTGCGGAGAGTGAGACCGCAGGTGTTGCTGCTTGTGGACATGAAGAGACCAATCGCGGAGAGTGATACAGAGAGAGTGGAAGCTTCAAGATGTGCAGTTGCGCATGGCGGTGCCGCCGTGAGAAGCGGCGACGCGGACTAAGAAGTGAATAGCCGCAAGAGCTTTGCCCTAAGATCTTGTTTTCCCTCCTCTCTCAATATTGCTCTCTCTCTTTTCATGGCCGTGTATTCTATTATGTGTGGCCTCTCTCATGATTTCTCTTTGATGGCCACACGACTCCTCTGCTTCTCTCTCTCCATGTGTATCACTCTTGCTTTGAGAAATTATCTTCTGAAAATTATGAGAGCCCCCTTTAAGTGAGGGGTATAATCACATATTTATATCGCAAGCCTAGGTTAATTGACCGGGCTTCCTAGTCTTAATAGGCTTTGGCTTTGGCTTTATCCTTCAATTTTTATTTAATTCCAATTGATTGAATTAATTTGGGCTTTTCTTTAATTAAGCTTAATGGGCTGATTTAAGCTCAAATTAAGATAACCAAGGCCTTTTAGGTTTGTGATTTTTTGCTCTCGTCTTCTGAGTAAGCCAAGTTTCCTTCAATGCTCGAGCTCGATTTGCATGATGGATTTTCAGTTCACTTGCCACCGCCGGTTCGATGTGGAATGCAGTTAATATATATAAACTTAAACTATATGCTATGCAATTTTAATATTTTTGTTTAGGGGTTTAAATTTAATCCCTAATTTTCTATGCAATGAACAACTAATTAGGTCGTCAAAATTTAGGTGTCAACAACATGTTTACCAATTTTTGGTTTTTTGTAGTAAAAAAAATTAATTTTTGGAAAATTTGTCACATGTGTACCAATTTGGGGTTTTCTGTGATATTAACCCTATAATTAAGTACAGTATGAACACACATAGTCATGGATAGACAAGCTTGGGATTTACATTAATCAAGATGCTTGACAAATAATTGATGATCCTCTTCTCTTCTACATTTAAATTCAAAATGATTGTCAACTATTTCATAAACCACCCGTCTTATTTTTTTTCGACAATTTTAGATTATATGTAAAGATATGGATCAATATCTTTATACGTTATTTCTTATTTACCAATTTAGTTTGTCCTTATTTCTCTTCATACACAACGGTCATGCACTTTTTCTAACAAAGAAAATAAATTAAAGCGTGATTTGATTTATTCTGAAAAAAGTTTTTTGGGATCACATTACAGTTTGTATATGTTGACCTTCCTAAATGATTGTTTGGTCTATTATGTAATAATACCGCATTACCATCTATATCTATATGAATTTATTATAAAAAAAATCTTAATATTGCCTCTAAGTGTGCCTAGATTTTATATTGCTAGTGTTAGAGTAATTAAATATTAAACTACGTCTTAACAGATTAAAGTTTTGGGTTAGGCTTTCTAACAACTAGAATTAGACTCTCTTCATCCCAATAAAAGATTTTGGTGCGTTTTGCATTTACCCTCCATTATTTTTCTCTCTCTTCAGTATTTTGCTATTTAATTCTAACTCAATTGTATATAACAAATAATTTTTTTAGCATAATAACTTAAGATCAAGTTTTTTTCATATCAGTTGCTAGACAAAAGTTTCTATTGTCCATGTGCATTTCAAAGATAGTCCAACTACATACCGTTTTATATTATGTTTGTGAATTTGTTTTTTCATACTTATTAGTTGCTTTGTACTTGATAATGTAGTTTTATGTGAACCTTTCACGGCTATAATAGGTTAAAATGATGTTGTCTTTACGCTAAAATGTTTGATGCTCCATTTTGATTATATTTTCGTAAGCCAATCCGTGCGATTGCGCAGGCATGGATTTTATTGAAATAAAGGTTGAATAATTTTTTGGGGTTGGCATAAAATATGGAGAGATTAGACACACTATACAAATTTATTTCAACAAGCATCCTCCGTTTATTCAAAATGTAATTTCCATTTATCCCAATTTTAGTACAAAAGAAACAGAGCCTTGATGTAAACCATTAAATTCTAGGGAGATTTGATCGCTAGAAATTGGTGTGGAACCCTAAATCCCAAAACTAAAGCCTATTATAATTAACCTGGACAATTATGTTTTTCCTTTGATAAAAAAAAAAATAGATCTTTTTCCCTGTTGGTAGATTTCTGGCATAGTTGGTAAGTGTAAAAAATTGTTGGTGGAAAAATAAAAATTAGCGATAATATGATTTCTCAGTTAGTTGTTGATATCTTATTGAAACTTTGACGAAATTACCAACTCTTTTTCAGAGGATGCAAATTACCAAATTTTCTCATATTTGAAATACTACAAAAAAAAAACACCTTAAGACGAAAAATATTAACTTTCATCGTCTTAAGTTACCCATAGGCGATAAAACACATTTTTGTCGTCTTATGGTCAACTAACTAGAAGCAATAAACTGTTAAGTTGGTCACCTCTGCATCGACCCAAGGCCACAAATTCTTAAGTTTGTCGTCTTAAATCATACCCTAAAACGACAAAATCAGAGTTGTTGTCCCCTTGAGTCAAACTTAGACGACAAAATTCGTGCTTTGCCACCATTGTTCCAATCAAAAGTGGGACAATTTTGAACATTCGACGTCAAACATGAAATTTCGTCATCTCGTCACCAACCCATCACGTCTATTTCTGGAATTGGTCATTATGTGTGTGTATCGTGCTTGAGCCCAACTAAGATCACGAGCTTGAGGTCTCTATGTCACGCTTGAGCACTAACTCACCGTGAGGACACGGCTCGCTGTCAATGGAGACCGAGCTTGACCGAACTGTCAAGTAACTGTTTCGATCAGAGAGAGAGAGAGAGAGAGAGAGAGAGAGAGACTGCTGCATCTTCGGGCCAAGGACCTTGGTGACTGGCAAGCGACGAGATCGACAGCAACTTTGGGCGAGGTCGCCAGTGACGACCACCGCTGCGGCCAACGTTGCCAAAGGTTCGAAGTTGCACCCTCCAATGACGATTCGCCTTCTGCTTCATCTCGCTCTCCTGATGCTCTTCTCCTCCTCAGCCCCCACCAGCGGAAACTCAGAAGGGAGAACTTTGCACATAACTACTAGAAGAAGAGGAGGACCGTGAAGGACCTGGATGGTGTTCGTGAGAACGGGTTGAGGTTCTTCTCAGACCCATAAAATCAATACCGGGTTTTCCTTTGTTAGACCCCATTCCGAATTATATTTTATTATTTCAAACAAATACGTATACTACCGAATCCATCAAGTATGAGTTAAAATCTGAGGAACACCAACAAACGAAAGGCTAAAGGGGAACGAGGCGTAATAAATTAAATAAACTTCTTGATTGATATGTCTCACAAGAAACGAGTACACGCGAATTGGATAAATGCTTACTTGAACAGAAACAAACGTTGAGAACTGGTATCAATATCCATCTCCATTGTTTTTTTTATGATTGGCAATGCTGAACATCAATTTCAGTGATAACTTGGTCCATGTGCGGATCTATTCGAATTTGAGAGCGTAAAACTTTTCTCCACATTATCTCTTATCAATAATTCTCTTCGAAAAGCGAAATAAAAGTTCGAATATGACAAAGTACTTGATATCTTCTATTTTCTTGATCGTCATACCTATCCAGAAAGCAAAATAAAGAGTTTAATTATGGAGATATTAGAAATCTTCTAAGATCTCTTGCCTAAATCATGCCCGTGTAATTATTCTTTTATATCACCAATGTACATAATAGGGAAGAAATACATTAGAGGTCTTAAAACTTGTCATGAAAATACAATTTAGTCCTAAAACTTTCAAAAAGTATAATTAAGTTCTAAAACTTATTGCGAAAGCATAATTGAGTAGTAAAACTTTCAATTTTAGGACTCGATTGCACTTTCATTTCAAATTTGGGGACTTATTTGCATTTTTTGAAAGTTTTAGGACGTAATTACATTTTTGTAATAAGTTTTAAGACTTTTAATGCATTTACTCCTACAAAATAAAAAGTCTAATATTCACACTACACTACGAACAATGAGACAAATTTTTGCACCGCCACAGCCAGCATCCCTAAGCAAAGTCAAAAACCAATCTAACACTGTTCATACCAAAGCCTACTTATCAACCACCTCTCTGCTTGGATTTGCGGCTCGTCCCAATCCCATTCCCATTCCCATAAAGCAAACAGCAAAAACGACAGAGAGAACAAATCAGCACCTAAACCCAAATCAATCACGAGGAGATTTGCGAATATTCTCTCCCACAGAATAGCTAATGACTAAAAAATAAGACTGAAGAAGAAATAGGACAGAAAGGGTTTGCTCCATGTCCATACATTCGAGTTACGATCGCTTGTTAGAATCAGAAGGGCTTGACCTTGTCATCATGGCCTTGAACTCGTTGAAATTGACCTCGCCGTCTCCGTCCCTGTCGACGGAGCTGATCATCCTCTGGCAATCGCTCAGCGAGCACTTCTCCCCGAGCTTCTTCATCACCGTGTGGAGCTCCTTCGCTGAGATCCGCCCGCTCTTGTCGAGGTCGTATATGTCGAACGCCTCCTTGAGCTCCTGCTGCTCCTCGTTCCCGCTGCCACTGCCCGGCCCCTGCGTGAAGAACTCGGCGAACTCATTGACGTCGATGAAGCCATCCCCGTCCCTGTCGATCTCCGACAGCATGCGCCTAGCCTCCTCAGGGGTGGCTGCCGTTGGGCCGAGCGTGCACAGGGTTTGCCTCAGCTCGTCGCAGGAGATTTTGCCGTCGCCATTCACGTCATACTTGTTAAAGATCAGCCTCACCTCATCCATGGTGCCCAGAGAGCACCTCGGCTTCGGAATTGAACTTGAGCTGCCACTTTCGGCCATTGTTGAGAATAGGGAGTGTTGCTTTCTTTTTGCAATTTTTTTTTGTTTCCTGTGTGCCGCGTTTTATATATAGGACGAAGATTTCTTTTTGGGTGGCGGAGACTTTTAAACCTAGTAAAAGTCGTATTCGCTTCGATCTAATTTTGATCACAACAACAAAAAGCAATGGGATAAATATATTTTGAAATCTTCAACAAGTCGTATTATCCCGATCTAAGTTGATCATGACAATAAATGGCAATAAGTTTTAAAGAAACTTCTGTTTTCGTCACTTTACTTTCAAGCATTTTTTTCAAGTCTCTGTACTTTTGTTGATCTACTTTCACCTTTTTAATCAAATATTTGCACTTTCAATTTGTCTATTCAAATCTTTTTACTTTGACAAATTTTCTAATGAAGTCCATCTAATACCAAATCTAGCCAAATTTAACTGGAAGGGCCTTTAGAGACTTTGCAGGCGTGGAAACAAAATTTTCTAGCGTGAACGACACATTGATTAAATTTTATTCATATCATATTTTGTTGTTGCCTACATTTACTAAATTCTTTCACACATATTGGCATGGGCATTTGTATATTTTATCCATGTTATATTTGGACGTCGCCTGACGTCCATTAAACTTGGTAGGATTTGGTGTTGGAAGGACTTGATTAGAAAATTAATAAATGTAGAAAAACTTGATTAGACAAATTAACTGTATAAGGACTTGATTAGAAAAAAAAAAAAACGTGAAAGGGCAAAAGAAAGAATGGCTTTTTTTTCCTTGATCCATATGGTCAATGCTAAAATTATCGAGACTTTCTAGTGTGTTTTTTTAACAAATATAAAACGGAGACCGAGATGTCACATCCATTTATCGTGATCCAGGGGAGATTTGGATTTTTTATTTATTTATTTATACCACTGGCTTTTCAACGTTACATGTGATTGGATGATGTCCTCTACGTTTTTGTTCTTCAATTGATTATTGATTTATTTATTAATGTTGGAAGTTGGAAACGCACGAAGAATTCCAACATGAGACTCCTGATAGCGGCGATCATTCATTGGTCTACGCAAAGATTAAAACGCGTAAACCCTAAAGCTGAGCAACCGTGTCGAAAACGACACGGACGTATTTGTCTTACCAGTCCTTTCTGTTTCTGTTCTTACTAGCTCTTGGTTTCGATACATGTGTTGTTTGCGAGAGACTTGGCACGGTAGGGACGCAATCCACATTCGTTGGAGAGAAACTTCTGCATTTGGCAGCAGCCAATGGCGATCGACAACTTCAGTTCCCCATGACAAGGGCAATTTGAAAAATATACGTATCTAGTACCTACCTTGCAATTTGGACAGCAAGAAAGCGATCTAGTCATTGCCCTTTGTGTTTTAAATTGCGATTGATTGCTATGAAAACGAACGTTCAAATGAGGATCGTGTGCAATAGACTGGTTGGCCACACTAAAAATTCCTATCTGGGATCAGGAAGATGAAGGTAGATAGTTCCTATCTAAACGTGAGGTTGGATAGTTGTTATTAATTTGTTGACATAATGAAAGAAAATTACAAGTCATGATGACTGATAATGTGGATGAGCGTTGCTAGGTGTAGTAAGGCTAGTGTACTAAGTCCGTATATAAACAGCCTGGTTGGTTGAGGATGGAATAAGACTGCAATATGCTATTAATTTATAGTGTAATAAAGCTGTAATAACTATTATGCTATTTAGTTCAAGTAAGACGGTATGTATTTCACTGTTTGATTTCTTGAATAGCTTAATGTAATAAGGGAGGATTAGCATATGAATCCCTAAAGTCAGATAAAAAATTATCATAATAATCACTTTAATAGTCAATCATGAATTTAAAACCCCATAAACATTATCACATAATGTAATTTGTTACATTAAATATTTATTCACTTTTTATGTTTTAGATAATAATTAAATTAAGCACATAACATGTGATTATCTTAAAATAAATATTAGTAATTGAGATAATTAGTTTATTAAGTATAATATAATAGTCAATTACAAATATGTCGATTACTATACCTGATAATTAGCAACTAATCGTATGCTAACATCATATACGAATTTTTTTCAATAAAATAATTAGTTATTATTAAGGTAGCATAATTTGTGAAATGGGGCCAACCTAACTCACCGAGTGCTCTCCTACGATTATGACCAACTATATTATTAATCATATAAAATGTGATCGAGTCAAAATAATTATAAATGCTGTCATTTTTATATAATAACATAATAAATTTAGTTATAATTAATATAGATTTCAGTATAGCCTAAGCTTGGTAGAGTGAGTTGGGAAAACAGGCGGCGATCTTCTAGGCTGGAATATCTGTTGCAAAGGGATAATTTAATAAATATTCCATCTGTGCATAGAGCAAGCATACATTATAACGGGCAATATAGAAAACGTGTAATGCAATAGTCATTATTGGAACCAAATATACTATAAGTAGTGGGAAAAGGTACAGTTAGGTCTTTAAACAAATGGATTACATTCGACATCCAATAAAAATAAATTTCACCTCTAATCTTGTTTAAGGTGTCGTTAAATTGCCAAATCGGTCTAGAAGTCGAGGTCCCACAAGTTGCTAGGCATACCCTAATGCGTAGTAATAACAAAAAACGAGTAAGTCCCGCATAGATTAGCTCTTCTAGGTCAAGTCAATCATATTTCAAGAATCCGTGAATTCTATACTGGGCTCCACTAAAAAAACACAAATTCTCTTAAACGAGTCATTGATTGCATCCTCTTCATCACCAATAGACAGCCTGTACGAAACTTTTACAGGAAAATTAGAGTGAATAATGATTTAAGGAGGAGGCTTATAATGAATGGATAACAGAAGAGACTGCAAAAGCCCGCACTGCTTAGCGTGCGTCTCCAGGGTTATAGCCTGAAAATGAATCTCGATCCTGATGCATATATCTTCTTTTTCAAAAAAAATTTCCCTTTTGCTGTAAGGCATTTAACCAAATAGATCAGGTTTGATTTTCAAATATATTGCGATATGAATTCCGTGGTTTTTGTTCTATCATAGAGAATTTAGAATTTAATGCCCATTTGATTGTACGATTCCAATTTCGTGCTCATGCTATCCTCGGCTTAATAAGACTACTTGCTGCTGATTTGGTGTTCTTTACTTCCCTTCATTATTATTTGATATATATATAGGCAAATTAGCCCAAACAGATGCACAAAAAGCTTGATCTCAACCGCTATCTACATAAAAATAAACGGAAACCTTGTGAGGTCATACAGCACAGAAATAGGTGATCACCTGGCGTTATAATGGACACAAATCTTAATTTTAAGAGCCCCTTGTGTGAAAAAAAGATTACACTGTCGCTATTTCCTTATGTAAATCCAAAAATAATAATATAATAAGGATCCGTTTATTTTGCGAAAAATAAAGTATAAATATGAGTTGTTGTCGATAATGAAAATGTTTTTTGTTGGCTAATTATTACAAGCAATATAACCAATCATTTTCAACAATATATTTTTTAAATCGTTTATTTTCCGCAAAACAAACAGATCTCAAGTGCTAACACAGACAAAAATCACAAGCAGACTTTTTGTTCTATCAATGATTTGTTTTGTTAGATTACCCAAAAACTCCTTAGATCACGACCTATGTACATTTATATAGGTGATCACTTGACATAGTATTGGTTGCCAATTCTAATTTTAAGAGTTCTTATGCGAAGAAAATATTTTTTTTTTCATGTAAATCCAAAGAAATATAATAAGTGACACCACGGATGGAAAGCACAACAGTGTACGTAAGTACTAGGAAACACCCGTGAAAGTGTGAAAGCTGTAGTTACCTTTTTCTCATGGTCACGCAGAACATGCACCAACCAACAGTCCTTTTGGGTTATGGTATACGAGGACCGTGGGTTTTGGCAACCTACACCAAAGTTTGGTTGCCTAATAAATGCACCAAATCTTTGTACATTTATGAAAGTTCCAAATTTTTGTGAAAGTTCCAAATTTTAAGATTGAGCAACCGGATGGTTGAATTGGAAACCGAACCGTTTTTAAATTGTTTAAACAAGGAGATAGATATATTAGATACGAGTTACGAACCTAAAAAGTCCAGGAAAAATATTAGTACCTTACAATCTAAAACCTATGCATAGAACCAATCACCTCTACCAAATTCGTGGGGAGTTTGTGTCCATTGTTCTTAGCGTAGTAATTCTTGTAGTGACAGAATATCGAGCTGGAATTGGATAATATGAGTGCAATGGATCACGATGGTTTTTATTTTTATTTTTGTCAAAACAAATTATTTTCATTTAGTATAAGACTATAAAAACAATAACTATTAGTGTCTAGACATAACAAATCCCAATGGGGTTGGGATGGCTTAGAACGTCAAATAGAAGGAAGGGACTTAGCCTATCAGCTTTTGCAATCCAGTCGGCAGTATGATCTGCTTCCGCTGGACAATAGGTGATGACCACTCCTCTTGACTGAGCCGAAAGGCCCAAGCATTCTTCAATTGAAAGGTGGATGGCCCACGGGCTTCGGTATTGGCCTGATAAGAGCTCTACAAGAGATAAGTCATCACTTTGCAACTCTTAACTGCAAAGTACTTACTCCCTCCCTCCGCAGGTCGTCGTGTTTCAGCAGCAGTTCTCATTTCTCAGTCAAAAGCAACGGGGCTTCCCGGACAACTAAGGCTTCATCAATCTCGACCGAAGCTGCTAGTGTCTTCTTCACGAACCCAGCGACCACCACGCCTTGGGTGTCTTGGCAAATACCTACTATTGATGCCTGTTGTAATATTAACTATTGCGGAAACTAACCCGGAACTTGCAAATTACGGCCAATGCGAGATATAAAGAGGAACATAAAGGACACCCAAGATTTACGTGATTCGGTCCGATGTATCAATACCTACATCCACGGGAAAAGCCAACAATAAATAATCCACTAATAATCAGAGAATCCAAGTTACAATTGCTCACTTAAGCTCGAGTGTTTTCCGCACCTAAATTAAACTCAAACCCCAAATGTTTATAAATAAACAATGTGAATGGATATAAAAGACTCACGGCACAAATTCACGTGTTCGAAAACACATCCGCAAGAGCTCCTACTCGTGGCTTCGTTCTTCATGCGTCGGCCACTTAAGGAGAGCTACTATGCTCTCATTTTGAAATCCACGTTCTGCTCCAAGGGAAAAGCTACTGTGCGGCCACTACACCCTCAACCCTGCTTGCGGCTAGACTTGATAAATAGAGGGAAGAAAACCCATGATTTTCCTTTTCTCTGTCTCGTGCGGCTACATTTTCAAGGGAAAGGACAATCCCTACTCCTTTCTTTGTGCGGTTGCACGTAAAGAGAGAAGGCCTTAAGGCTCCCACAAAAGAAACCTACATTTTCCTTTTGTTTTTCTTTTCTCTGAACCAAGAATAATAACTCCACCATAAAATATATTATAGAATAGTAAGCCATTATATGTCTTGTAGTGAGATGAGAGTTGTGTCTTTTCATATTAAACAGAAAAAGACTACCCATTTGTCTAAAGAAGACAAGTGAGCAACAAAATATAGTAAACCAAGTGTGCCATCTCTGTCATTTAGTACATAAGTTCGGATTCTGTAAACGGCTCAAACTCAAGACATAATTCAACAATTCTCCACTTTGGTTTGATATTTGAAAGCAAGTCATAGTTGTCGCGACCCTAAAAAAAATCGAGTTTTCGATCTTAGGCTAATGGATTACTAGATCAATTAAATTAACTAATCTAGCTCGAGTTCTCCCAAACTCTACCAATTCACAACTTAGGTCCAATTATGAGTATGCAAATATTTTCAATGGGAGTCGCCACTAATCATTTAAGGTAGGTTGATTAGAAACCTAAATAAAATAGCGGGAGTACTATTTTATTTCTACGAACCAGAAATTATGAATTCGGGGACTTGGTTACGCTAGATTCCCTAACGCCCTTTCGGTACCAATTTCAAGAAAAATACTCAATTTGGCAATTTTGATAAATCCTGACTTAGAGTTTAAAGGTGCAGAATTTTTTATTTTCACTTATTTAAATGAAAACTAACCTATATGTAATGACGTGCAAAAATTGACATGCGATTAATGCAACCTAACATGCAAATTATATGTCATGCGATGACGTGACCTATTTCTAATGACGTGCATATTTTTTATTTTTTTTGTATTTTTAATGAAATTCAGAATTAAAAATGCCAATTATCTAAATATGCAATTTTAATCTAAAGAAATTAACCTATTCTAGAGTAATCTTTTGGTTTTTTTTTTTTAAATCAAAATTCGAAATTAAAATCAAGTAAAAAAAAAATAACCGCTAAATCTTTTGAGTTAAGTTTCGATCTGAAGCCTGACAGATCGATCCTAAAATTCAAAATACCCGCTATGGAAATAATTCTATCTAAAGCCTGATAGATAGATTTATTTCCACGTGTGCGGTTGCAGATTAGGAAATTTTCCTAATCAATCACATCTTGAAAAATTCTCGATATCTTAAATATCTTGGATATATTCAAAAGATTTTGAAAATTCTAAATTCTATCCAAATTTGAAAAGTAATAGATATCTAAGATTTCAAAAAAAGGAATAAATCCTAATTGAAATAATGCTTATTATCTAAATATGCAAGATTAGATATCAATAAGCACAAAATAGGCAACAAAATATTCGAATCGAATCAGGATAAGATAATTACCTGATTTGCAGATTTTTTTTCCAAATTTGAATCGTCTCGAGATCGGGCTCGCGGTGGTGTTTGTCGGTGGAACTTGGTCTCAGTGGCTAGCTCACGATGTGGAATCGGTGAAGGAGGTTGCGGCTAGCGATCTCGAAGGAACGCTAGTGTAGAACTTGGTAGAGGATGACTATGGCAGCCAATGAGGATGCCAATCAAACAGAGCGCAACCAATGCACGCGTGTGTTGAAGTGCGAATCCCTCCTGGAGTTGTATTTGACTATCTGACCAAAATTCTCAAAGAACAAAGGATGAAACTCAACCTGTATGTGTTCGGGGAGAAGAAAATAAAATAAAACAAAGACCCAAACCCTTCTCTTGCAAGCGGTGGTCAATAGCCAAGAGAATCTCCTGAACCGAGAATTTCATATTCAGCAATGTATTGCTCCACGTGCTTCTCTTTTCCATCACTGCTCTACCGGGTGGATTGCGTTGTGTAACTACTCAACTGGAACATGACAGCGAGGAGCAACAACGTCGTCAAAAACAGCAAGATGTTCACTAGGAAACAAGAGCAAAATCAGGAGGCGTCGTTGAAACTGGATAAAGCCAGGCAGCGCGTCAATGGCAGGAGGAACTTCGATATGAGATGTGACAGAATCGATCTGGAATTCGCTGTCTTCTGGTTTTGCGCGATGGTGGTCAATCGGACATTCAAGCAAAATAAAACCACTCTCCTCTCTTTCTATTATCCAGCCGTGTGTCCCTGAATGTGTCCCCCTCTCTTCACGATTTTCTTTTTCTCTCAATGGTGGCCGCCTATGTCAATTTTTGTGACCTCTTCTCTCTATGCTCTCACTTGTGGCCGTGTATGAATTCTCTAAAAAAAATTCTGATCTCCCTCCTTAGGAACCCCCCCATAAGCATGTATTTATAATGAAAACCTAGGTCAATTAGCCGGGCTTTTAGTCCTAACGGGCTTAGGTTTAGGCTTTAATTTAATTTAATTTAATTCTACGTGGACTGAATTAATTCGGGCTTTTCTTTGATTAAGCTTGATGGGCTAATTTAAGCTCAAATTAAAACAACCAAGCCCTTTTGCGTGTGATTTTCGGCCCATGCTTTTCGAGTGAACCGAGTCTCGTTCGATGCCCGAGCTCGATTCACGTAATGAATTTTAAGCTCGCTTGTCACCGCCGATCCGATGCGGAATGCAATTAATCTAAATGAACCTAAACTATATGTTATGCAATTTTAATATTTTTGTTTAGGGGTTAAAATTTAATCCCTAATTTTCTATGCAATTAACCACTAAATGATGTGCTAAAATTTAGGTGTCAACAATAGTGTTCATCATTCATGCTGCTCTCCCAAATGCCCCAAAGGGCGCTTACTCTCCACATACACCAATTGAGCTCAAGCAAAGCTTGAGTTTTGCCAAAGGAATAGGCTTCGTCATCATATCTGCCGAATTCTCCGTTATCGCGATTTTTTTAACAACGATATTACTTTTCGCTAAGACATCTCGGATGAAATGCTACCCGATGTCGATATGCTTCGTTCGCTCATGATAAATTGGATAATATGCCAGATGTATTGCACATTGATTGTCACAATGTATATCAACACATTTTTGTTCCAATCCGAAGTCTAATAGCAAACCCTATAGCCATATTGCCTCTTTTGCTATAAAGGTTAGTGCCATGTACTCCGCCTCAGTTAAAGATGAGGCAATGTGGTCCTGTAAGGACACTTTCCAACTAACTGCACCACCTGCAAGAGTAAATGCATACCCTGCTAAAGACCTACACTCATCCAAGTCATCAATGTAATCTGAATCCATATAACCGGTGGTCTCACTGCCATCGTTGCCCCTCCTATACACTATACCAACATCTGTTGTCCTCTTCAAATATCTGAAGATCCACTTCACAGCTTCTCAATGAGTCTTACCAGGCCGCTTCATATAACGGCTAACCATGATCACAACCTGTGAAATGTCAGGCCTAGTGCATACCATAGCATATATAATAATACCCACTACACTACAATAAGAAACACGAGACGTATGCTCCTCCTTATCCTCAATCTATAGTGAGAACCTATCTAAAAGTTTAAAGTGCTTTGCTAATGGTGTACTCACTAATTTCGCTGTCTGCATATTAAAACGTGCCACAATCTTCTCAATATATATTTTTTGAGATAGATGTAAAATTCCTGCAGTCCTGTCACGCAAAATCTCCATACCTAATATTTATTTGCAACACCTGAATCTTTCATCTCAAACTTAGAACTCAACTACCTTTTCAATACATCAATATCAAACATATTCTTAGTTACTATCAACATATGATCAACATATAACAACAGATATATCAAAGACCCATTCTCCAATCTCCTAAAGTAAACACAGCTATCCATCTGACTTTTTAAATAGTTCTGACTAGTTATGAAAGCATCAAAACGCTTATATCATTGTCGAGAAGACTGTTTCAAATCATACAAAGATTTCTTTAATAAGTAAACATGATCTTCCTTATTTGGAATAGCAAATCCCTTAGGCTACCTTATGTAAATCCGCTCCTCCAACCCACCATGAAGAAATGTCATTTTCACATATAGCTACTACAACTCGAGATCCTGTGTAACAATCAAGGTAAGTAATACACAAATAGAAATATGTCTTACCACAGGAGAGAACATCTCATTATAGCTAATGTCCTCACACTGTGTATACCCTTTCGCCACAAGTCTCGCCCTGTATTCCGCTACCCTGATACCGGGAATGGCCCCTTTTCGTTTATAGACTCACTTGCTTCCAGCAATCTTCTGGCTTTTGGGAACTTTAACTAATTCCCATGTCTGATTTCGATAAAGTGATTCCATCTCTTCGATCATAGCCCCTAGCCACTGTGATGACTCACTACTAGTCGTCGCCTTAGAATATGACGAAGGCTCATTAATCTCCACCCCATCACCTGCAATCCATAAACAATATCAGTATAACCATAATGTATTGGTGATTTAATTTACCTTCTTTATCTACTCGTGGTTATAGTGTGTTGCAGCTATGCTGGTTGTTCATTATCATCGATTTTAAAAACTGTGGCCTCATCTACAGTTTCAGCTTATGTTATCTCTGATGTCTTCGAAGTCTCCACCTAAAGCTCCACCTCACTACTGAAACCATGATATGTCTACTTTGCTGGAAGTGTCTTAGAACTCCTTTGTTAAAGCATTACAGTCTCATTGAAGATCACATCTTCGTTGATTAGAAAATCGGGTGATCTGAAATCGATGCACTACAGCTGGTAACCTTTCATCCCATGTGCATAACCTAGAAATATGCACTCCTTTGCCCTGGCTCAAGCTTACCATCACTCATATAAGCATACGCAAGGCATTCAAATACTTGTAATCTGGAGTAATCCACAAGTTTTCCCGATCATACTTCCTTAGAAGTCTTCCACTCAATAGCAGATTATTGAGATCGATTTACTAGATAACATGCCATGTTCACTACTTCGGCCCAAAATTCCTTGCCTAGTCCCGCATGCGAAAGCGTGTATCGAGCTCTCTCAAGTAAAGTTCTGTTCTTCTGTTCTACTACGCCATTTTGCTGTGGTGTTCCATGTATTGTGTGGTGTCTCACAATCCCCTCTCTCTCGCAGAATTTGGTAAAATCTTTACCACAGAACTCTATGCCATTGTTGGTCCTCAGGCACTTGATTTGTTTATTTGACTAATTCTCAATCAATCTTTGAATTTCCTGAACTGATCAAACGCATCATATTTATGCTTCATAAAGTATACACGTACTTTCCTCAAATAGTCATCGATAAATGTCAGCATATATCGGGCACCTCCTTTAAAAGGAACTAGAGACGAGTCTCAAACGTCTGAATGAATGTATTCAAATGGTCATTTGATTGAATAATAACTATAGTAAACTTAGCTCAGCGTTGCTTCCCAAAGATGCAATGCTCACATAAGTCCAACTTCCCTGTCTTCTGACCTTTCAATAACCTGCTCTCACTCAACATCGTCATACCAACTTCACTCATATGCCTTAACCGTATATGCCATAACTAAGTCAAATCAGATTCTGACTCACCTAATGAAACTGTAGGAGCTCCTGTCACGGTCTCTCCCAGTAGATGATAGAGAGTGTTCATTTTTTTTCCTTTCACCACTATCATGACATATTGAGAAATCTTTAGTACTCTACTTTCAGCTGCATACTTACACTCAATATCATCGAGTGTTTCAAGAAAAATAAGGTTTTTCTTAAGCTCCGGTACATGCCTCACGTCTATCAATATGTGTACCACCCCATCATGCATCTGAATCTGAACTGTCTCTATCCCCACAACCTTGCAGGCTACATTATTCTCCGTCAGAACTCTACCACCATCTGCAATCTGGTAAGTACTAAACCAGTTCCCATGAGGCGTTATATGATAAGAACACCCCGAATCTAGCATCCATTCATCTCTTGACGAACTAGTAGTCATATACAAAACAACATCTACATCACTAGTGCTCTCCTCGACAATGTTTACCACACTACTTCTGGCATTCTGCCTGTCACCTCGATTTATCTGCTTCGAACAATCTTTCTTGATATGTCCATCCTCGTGACATTCAAAACGTTTCACGCGTCCCTTGGACTTTATATAGCGTGACTTCGACCTACTTTTACTTTTGCTGATACTGGATCCCCGATGTCGATATCTACCCCGAATCACTAGTCCCCACGCTACATCCTGCGCTAAACTGTCATCTCGTAACTTTCTTTACCACTCTTTAGAAAACAAGGCGGACTTTACCTCTTCCGAGGTAATCGTAGTACGCCCTTGTAATAGTGAATCAATAAAGTAATCCCATGACTCTGGTAAAGAAGCAAACAATATCATGCGCTACTCTTCATCATCTAGAATCTTCCTGACATTCTTTAAATCCATCACGAGTTTATTGAACTCATCTAGGTGAGTCCTGATAGACGTGCCTTCAGTATATCTAAATTGAAACATCCTCTTCAACATATACAAGCAATTGTTCAAACCCTACGTTACATAAAGTGCATGAAGTTTTGCCCACAACGCCTCGACCACCTCAATTAACACCCCATCCGATAAATTAAATATGATTATACTGCTTGCTTTCCTCATTAACATGTCTTTTTCGGCATCTTTCATTGTTTCGAGCAACTTATTCTTGCTTCCTAATGCTTTGGCTAAACCTTGAGTTACTAATAATGCCTCCATCTTAACGTTCCAAAACCAAAATTGTTCCTTCCGTTAAACTTCTCAATTTTAACTTTCACCCCAAACATAATTGTAATAATAGAATCTCCAGATAATAATTAGATAAGTAAAAGCCCCATATCACAATCCAGAAAACCGAATCCTCAAGCTCTGATACCAATTGTTGTAATACTAACTAATGCAGAAGCTAACTCGAATCTTGTAAATCAAGTCCAATGCGAAATTACCAGAGATATAACGAGGAACATAAAGGACACCCAAGATTTACGTGGTTTGATCCAACGTATCGGTATCTACATCCACGAGGAGAGTCAATAGCAAATAATCCACTAATAATTAGAATCTAAGTTATAATCGCTCACTCACACGCTCTAGTGTTTTCCGTATCTAGATTAAATCCAAACTCCAAGTGTTTACAAATAAATAACTTGAATGGATATAAAAGACTCACGGCATAAATTCACATGTCCGAAAGCACGTCCACAAGAGCTCCTCTTCATGGCTTCGTTCTTCGTGCGTTGACCACTCGAGAAGAGCTACTGTGTTCTCATTTTAAAACCCACGTTCTGCTCCAAGGGAAGAGCTATTGTGCGGCTACTATTCCCTCAACCCCACATGTGGCAGGACTTGATGAATAGAGGGAAAAAGACCCACGGCTTTCCCCTTCTCTGTCTTGTGCGGTTATATTTTCAAGGGAGAAGACAACCTAAGCTTCCCTACTTCTTTCTTTATGTGGCTACACCTCAAGAGAGAAGGCCCTAGGGCTCCCATAAAAAAAAAGCTATATTTTCTTTTATTTTTCTTTTCTCTAAACCACGAATAATAACCCAGCACATAAAATATATTGTAGAATAGTGGGCCCTTCCATGTCTTGTAGTGAGATGAGAGTTGTACCTTTTCACGTTAAACAAAGAAGACTACTCATTTGCCTAAAGAAGACAAGAGAGCAACAAAATATAATAAACTAAGTGTGCCCATTTCTTTTGTCTTTTAGTGCATAAGTTTGAATTTTGTAAATGACTCAAACTCAAGATATAATTCAACAATACCTCTAAGGAGCTGTTGACCCACAAGCCATCAATGTTTAGCTTTAGCGAACCCTCATTCGTGAGCTTCCGGTCTTCGGGTGAGAGAGAACCCTTAGTATCACACTACTCTAATTGGTTAGAGAGAACCCTTCTTCCTAGATTTCTTTAGTGTTGGACTTCGACTTGCTCAACTCTTGTTCAATACAAGGGTATCGTTCACAATCGACTAGAGGAAATAGATTCCCTTTAAAATTTGGCTCAATAAGGATGAGTGTGATAGTCATAATATCTACGCTTGTTTACCTAGCATGGCTTTATTGTAAGCTACAAGGTCTTTGAAGCCGAGACCCCCATCGTCCATTCTGGTTTTTAAACTTTCCCATCTCTTCCAATAAACTCCCAATTTGGAAGCATTCTGTTTTTGCCAAAAGAAGGCAATTTGCTTTTCAATCACTTTACAAAAGGAGATTTGAATATTAGAGATAGACATGGCATATTGAGGTAGAGACCTCACCATTGATTTAATCAAGACCTCCTTGCCAGCTTTTGACAACAAATTTTCTTTCCACCCATTTAACTTTATGTTGACTCTTGCAAGGATCCATACAAACATTTGTTTCTTTGACTAGCCCCAGTCCGGTGGAATGCCTAAGTACTTCCCCTTCTTCTCAATGATTGTCACTCTCAACTCGTCAGCCATATTTCTTTAAAGGATCTCAGGGTAATAATAACTAAAGTAGAGGCCTGATTTGCTCAAATTAATGGCTTGGCTGAACACAAAACAATTTTGGTTCAACGAATTAGCCAAGTTCTGACATTTCCTAGCATCCCATCCAAGAAGAAAATCGCAGCATCCAAAAATAATAGATGAGACAGTGTACGGCAATATATATTCAATTTAATCCCCATGATACCTCCATCCTCAATTGCTTGTATCAATAGATAGGAAAGAACATTTACCATGATTATGAATAAGTAAGGGGGGACAAAGGGTCACCTTGTCTAATGCCTCAAGTTAGTTGGAAGTAAGGTAGTTCTCCATTGACATTTACGTTGAAAGTAACTATGGAGATGCATTGCCTTACCAAAGTAACCCATTTCTTACAAAACCCCATCTTTAGCATGCATGTACACAAGAAATCCCATTCCACACGTTCGTACCCTTTATTAATATCCCTTCGAAGCCACTCTATGCATGATCTCATACCTCAATGCAACTCTTCTTGCCTCCGCAACTTTTCAATATGTTCAATGATTCTTTGAGTGATCACTACACTCTCGGCATTCTCTGTTCTGTTGTTGAGTTCAGTGAGCCTACCTCGAAGTATCTCGATCTTTTTGGAAGCATTAGAGAACTTTTTGCTATTCCACTTCGTCAAGGCCAGGGAAACCTTTTTTGATTTACTCACAATATCTTTTCGACTAGTTTATTGATCATTCCATGCTTCCGGAACCATCTCCCAACATTTAGGATCCTCCAATCAAAAGGTTTCGAATTTAAATTCCTTTTTTCTTCTAATCCAGGTTAGGGACATTAAAAGAAGTATTGGACTATGGTTATAACCAATAGCAAGTGATGCGTAGTTCTACGCATTAGGAAATAAGACTCTCCAATCAAAATCGCATAAGACTAGCTATATCTAGTCTTTTTTTAACCAGAGCATCTTCCACTCTATTATTAGCACAAGTAAAAGCATAGCATTTTCTTTCAATATCCGTAAGTGAACAATCATTCGAGAGATTACGAAATATGACTAGCCTATAATTATACGCTTCCCTTTTCTCCACGCTTTACCTATGGTATAAAACCTCATTAAAGTCCCCAACACAAATCGAAGGAAGTTGATTGATGGAGGAAATGAAGGGTAATTGCAGCCATAGAACAAAGACGATGAAGATGCAGATGAAGAGAAGGTAAATTGGTGAGTTAATTAGACCAATTTGCCCCGTCATCTCGTTCTTTGTCCAAGTTGGACTTCAATTTTTGTTAAGAAAGCCACATAGGAATTAAAATTTCATTAAAAAAAGCTGCGTAGATTGCCTTACTCTGTCGCCAGAGGCACTTCGGCGATTGTGTTTCCACTTATGTGACACTCAAGTAATTGCTGAAATAATTTTGGCATTAAAGTGAACGCCATACAAAAGTTATGACACTTATGGTGAGTTTGTTTTATGAAGAACTCAAAATTTGTAAAATATTTTCTAAAAAATGATTGGATATATTGCTTAAAAATATTAGTCAACTAAAAATGTTTTCATTATCGATAATATTTTATGCCTAATTATTTGCATAAGTAATGAAAATATTTTTCATTTATTCATTTTTGTAAGCGATACAAATGATTATTTTTCGGAAAATATTTTTCAAACTTGAATTCTCCATGAAACAAATGCACCCTTAGTATCATTTTTCCTCGTAAAATGATGGGCACTCCCCAAAAAAAAGTGATGACAATAACAGATAAATTATAGACACAATATCAACACAACGAAAAGAAAAAAAGACGAATGCAAAATTATCAAGGATCACCTAGCTAGTTAATTGACACAAAGATAAAAAAAAATGGTATTATTAAAAATAATTGGATGTTTGGCATTTCCATCGAGGAAGTGGAAGTAAGTATTGCACATGAAAATTAGATAGAAAGAAAGCGCGAAAGAAATTAAAATTATATTTTCGTGTGTTCCCATACAATTGTATGTGAGATCATTTTGTTGATAGACCCTTATGCAATGATATAACGAATGGAATTCAAATATAAAGAGAACAGACACTATTACTAAAAAAAAATATTGTTATCTCCATTTAAACCCATTTATTACTCGTATTTTAATTTTAAGGTGACACATGTAGGACCCACTTTTCATAAATGTGGGTTAAAGTATAGGTATGTGACCCAATTTGATAGTCCTGTGCTTGTGCGAAATTCTAATGTAGTCATTATGGTCAATTTTCACTATATTGTGGCGACATGATGATCCAATCATCATCAGCTGTTTCATGTGGCATACCACCATGCTAGTGGTTTTTAATAAAAATTGATTGGAAGGATTACAGTAGAATTTCACACAAAAGTTTGAAACTAAATTAGCAAAATTGAAAAGTTTAATATTTAATTGACATTCGCACAATATATTTAAAATTGATTGGACAATTTTCCCAAAGAAAATTAGCCACAAATAACAAATTTTTTAAAGAGCTAATCTTGATACCACATACTTTATAGGTAAATGTTATTAGCAAATAAATAAACAAGTTAACTAACATTGCCCATGCTTATAATTTTTCTATAAATTAATGACTTTATTGTCAAAGCCTCGGAGAAACGTTATAAGCAAATCAACCACAGAGGACACAATGTTTTTGTTTGAACACATTTTATTTAACAAATAGTTATTGGGTGATGAGGGAACCGTTTTATGTTTTGTCTAAGTTTGTGTATCCAACAGTATCGATGAAATTTAAATCACAATGACATAATAATACAGCAAAGGAAAGGAACGATAGAATTAAAATTTTTAGGATTGTAGACGAACTATTGAAATGAAATGAAATTCTCAAATACATAAGATATAAGTACATTTGAAGTCTTAAAACTTGTCATAAAAGTATAATGAAGTCATAAAACTTTCAAAAAGTATAATCAAATCCCAAAACTTGTCACGAAAGTGTAATCGAGTATAATGGAAACACTTGATTAGATCAATTTGATAAATTTTAGGATTTGATTGCATTTTTTTAATGTATTAGAACTCAATTTCATTTTTGTGATAAATTTTAAAACTTTCAATGCACTTATTCTAATACTTAATAAAGAAAGAAGAAGACAGAGAATGGTATAATCTACAGAAGGTCGTGTACAATGAAGCAAGAGCAGTAGCTGTAAAGCAAGCCTCCATAGCTGCACATAGGATCCGAAAAGTGGAGAAACGTTTTGCCTCTCTTCTTCCCATGGCAGAAACTCCGACACGTCTGTGAATATTTAATGAGTATGGTTAGATGGTCTGTCGACATTATCATATGGGCTTTTGGTCCATCTCTTTGTTCATATTTTCAGATGGACACTGGACCAACCCAATTCACAGAAGGCTGCCCATCTTACAAAGAGTTGCATGCCTTTCAAAGAGATATCCATCCATGGATCAAAGGGACAGGAAATCCGCATGAACTTTGCATTATGTCAGGATCATTCCTGAAACCATTCAAAATTTAAGAAATTTCAGGGTACCGTTCGCCAAACTGGAGGACCATGCAATGTACTTTTTTGCAGCGAAAAGAAAGAAGGCCAGCTCAATTGCTCTGATTGAGAATGAGAATCCATTTTACACTGCCCTCGCGGAAAAGAGGGAAAGGATCAGGATATACACAAGAAATTGATCCCCAAACTCGGCTTCTATAGCCATCCAAGGTTTCTACCGACAGTCTTTCTCAGTTCCGTTCTCCGAGCAGGAGTTGCTTCGGATGATCAAAGATGAAAATCTGAGAGGAAAATGTCGGGTTTTTTATTCTCAAGTTTCAACGACAGAAGAAGTGATCGTCGTCTTCAAAGTCAGGAACTCCTAGCATTGCCAGGGCTAGGTGCCCGTTCATGTCGGTTTTTGATGGTTGTAGTTGACTGTAAAAGTCGATGATGCATCCGTTTCCCGCAAAGGCAGAGCCCTTCCTACTTAATAAGGAAGGCTCCTCCTCGCCTCTTAGAATGGCGACAACGCGATCCATGGGTGGCCTCTGAGATTCTTCGCTATTTATGCACACATGTGCTGCTTGAATCAGCCTCAGGACTTGGCTAGAACTTATGCGGTTGTGTCTAAGATGTGGATCAAGCAGTTCTTGGATGGCTCCAACTCCGTTCTCCAAAAGGGGTTTCGCCTGCAAACCAGTAAAGCCCCGTTATTACTCATCTTAGTAATATCGTGCCTTACGCTATGGCTTGTGTACAGAGAAATCCCAAACCAGAAGAGGGCTTACACATTGGAGGTAGACATTTAATCAGTAGTTGCAAATTTTCAGTTTCTGATTCTCTGAATGACAATACAGCATCTACATGCCGAGCGTTTTAAAAGGACCGGTGGGATTACATTTTCAGATCAGGATAAGTTATGTTGTATGTATTTTTCCAACATATGCATATGACTAACGTCATTCAAATATTCTGATTCCCTAACACTAAACCCAATATTTCCTGACATGAGATCTTTCAAAAGACTAACCACTGAACCCTTGTCATAATATCTTGCTCAACTTCTAAAATAATGAAGAAAGAAAGAAAACATTAGTTTATGGTGTTTGCCGGGACAAATCCGGTCCTATCATGGTATTAAGGAGCTTCTTCTTAAATTATAAAAATAAACTCGATATGAAGTATGGACAGTGCAATTAAGTGCTCCGAGCTTCCCTGCGAAGCAAGCGAGACAATGACATGACAGGTTATTTTCCAGGATATCTTTAGTGATTTAACTTCCCACAATTCTGTCAAAAAGGCGAAAGAGTAAGGTAATTTCACTGTGGGAACGGGTCAAGAAGGTTCAACGCTGAAACCAAGTTTTGCCACGGTGAAAGTTCAGTAACCTCAGGGCCAGCTACATCCGGTTCTGAAAGCACATGAATTTGATGCTTTGCAACATCATGGGATGCATACTATTTTCTTCTTTTTGCAAAAAGAAATGAAATGAACTTTACAATTAAAAACTCATAAAATCAGACGAATTAATAGAGCTTAAAAGCACTTCAATTAAGGCAGTTTCTTAGCTAGATTAAAGGTGTACTTGTAGAGTAAACGAGCTTTCTGAAGACCAGTTAAATTGCCATTGTCGACACAATATCTTCTTTGTTGACCTCTTTTCCGCACATAAGTTGCTTATGAGGAGTATGCAAACACACATTAATATAAGCAGTGAACAGCAACAAAAAATTGAAGCTAGAAAATGAACCTACCCATAGGACCAAATTCTCCTCCCCTGCAGGCTTATTTGCTTCAATTGGTTTTCGGCCAGTTATTAGCTCCAATAAAACCACCCCAAAAGCGTAAACGTCGGTCTTATCAGACACTTTCCCGTGCTGGAAATATTCAGGTGCCAAATATCTGCACCAGGTTAAGTGTTAGGAGCACATCAGTGGAAGAAACGTCTTAAACATGCACCTAAACAACAAATAGCCCCAATTCAATGTTTTCCCTTCTTTTTCCCTATTTTGCCATTTTTTTCCTTCAATTTCAGCACATACCCAAATGTTCCTTTGACAGTTTTGCACAGGAAAGGGACTGATGGCCCAGAAGTCCATGTAGCTAACCCAAAATCACACAACTGCAAGTGTAAACAAGTCCAAGGGGTAGGTACATCAGAATGAATCTTCTTGACCAGTATGACTCATTGTGAACTCGGAAAAAAAAAGGATAATGGAACAACAAAAAAAAAAAGATCGACTTTTGACCTTGGGCTTTTTCTTAGAGGAGAGGAGAATGTTGGAGGGCTTGATGTCTCTATGAACAACACATTTCTCAGTCCCATTGTGCAAATACATTATTGCCTCGGCCACACCGACAGCGACCTTGTACCTCGCCAACCATGGAAGTGTTGGGCAAACCTTACCTCCCCTTTTCCTATCTGCAAGAAGGAAGACCGATTTTCAAGAAACCACCCGGAATTGAAAGTTACTACACGACAAGTTCCGAACCAGAACTCACTGTGCAAATGCTGCTCTAAGCTTCCACCGGACACGTATTTGTACACCAAGAACAGGCCCTCCTCCGGATCAATGCAAAAGCCTAACAAAGGGACTATGTTTGGGTTGTGAAGTGAGCTTGCAATCAACAGCTCCCTGAAGAATGCCTTTGGGGACTCCTTGTCTTCTCTGTCTAAACGCTTTATAGCCACTGCTGTTCTCAAGTACCCAACCCTTCCTTTGAATACACAGCTCAATGCCCCTCTTCCCAGCACTCTGCCTACAAGATAAAGAGGGTAAATACTCTCACTCGAAGTCTCAAAATCAATACCGTAAACCAAAACGCGATCTGGGTTAGCACTCAAAAGAACAGAGACTGTGCCGTGAAAGTGCAAAACAGCTCATTATTTGGCGAATTAATGGGATTTGACCCGTGCCTTGCCTCTCCTTACAACTCGATTGGTCGGGTTTATCTACCTACATGAGCACCTTCCTAAATTTAAAAAGTAGAAAAAGACAAACAGAAGCCAACTGAACTGTATTCACCTTTGGAGAAATTGCGAGTTGCAGAGAGAATTTCACCGTAGCCGAATCTGATCAAAGTATTGGCCACTGGGGCAATGTTCTTCTCCAGCGACTGAACCCGTCGCCACTTGAACTCCTGGGCATCACGCTTGTCCAAGCCATTTTCCAAATTGAGCATGAGAATCGTCGTGCCGACAGCGGAAGCGTTGACGCTGAAGGGCTCGAGCTCAACCCGTGAGCAGAAGGTGAACCTGAAAGACGAGTGCACGCTTTGCGGGTCGGCGTTGGCCAGCTCCGGACCACGCCCACCGCCACTCGACTCCGCGAGCAACCACGCCTTCTTGTGCTCCAAGTGGCCGTCTCTATCGTCGCTCCCGGCCTCCTCCCGGCCCTGCTTCTTCAGAGGAGGTCGAAAACAGGACAAGCCCAAGTCCACCACCATCTTTCTGAGGAGGGTCTTGGTCTGTGACCCGTGTTGGCGGTCGGTGTAACGACGGGAAATTGGTGTCGGCGCATTTGATTCGTTGCGTGGCTCCTCAGTATCTGTGCAAGTTTCTTGGGATAACCCCATTTCCTTGACTTTTCTCTTTTCTGGAAGTGGCTGCAAATGCAGAGACAGAAGTGTTTTTGAGCAAGGAGGAAGATGAAGCAAAAAGAGTTGGGTGGGAATATTATAAAGTGAGGAGCTGCTTTGCTTGAGGAAGGAGAGAGAACATGTGAGAGAGGAAGAGAGCCAAATGCAAGTGAAAGGGTTCTTCTTGACAATAACCAGGGGAACATGGGGATGTGCCTGAACATGCTGAGATAACATATTAAAGAAATGTAATTAAGGCAAAAAACAAAAAAGTTATATGAATGACTAAGGGCAAAACAGTGATCTAAATTCAGTTGACATTTGCAGCCGGTACATGTTAGATCAGCGGTACGTGCGTTTAGTATGGATGATGACTGCAACAACGCAAAGTATGTTACGCTTTCTTCCATCCGTAAGTGGAGGAAGCCAACGGCCTAATTAATGAATCATAGATATCGATATTACCCCCAAATTATCTGTTGATGGGATTATAATTTGTAATTTATTAATCAAAAGCGCGATCGGAAAAAAAATTGTGGAGAATAATATTCTTTAGTATATAATGAGAGAGCATACAGAATAATATGGAGGGAGAAGGTGCATGTAAACGTCCCCGCAAAAGTATCATGAATAGGAACAATGGAGCAGGTTCTTGTGGGCTCCCACAAGTGGAAGGGACGATTTTTTTAAAAGGCAAAAGAAGAGGGGGGGATGAGTTGTGAGGTCAGAGGGGGCTGCTGGGAAAGCAGAGATTCCGTCTGCCATGGCCGAAGAAGCGTGCAAGCTCAGGTCACCAGCACGGTAGAGAAAGAGACAGAGAGAGAGAGATAGGGAGAGAGAGAGTAGGTTGACTAAGGCTCACGTGGTTCAGTAGACATGGCGGAGGGGAAGCAGATGCACTTCCCTTGTCGAGCCTCACGGGGACTGTGGATCTGTACACGTTGACCAAAAGAGGGACTGTGTACTGTGAGAGGGTCGTGGATGAAAATGGCCAGGAAAAGCTAAGAAACAAAAGAAGTGCGCTTGATCGAGCGGGTTAAGGGCTTTCTATGAATCCAATGGATTCTATAATCAACATCCGCCCATGTTAATGACCTTCCAAGTAGACTGTCTGAGCGGGTCTAGGACAAATTTCTTAATCGATGCATGATAGACTGAGTGGTTATATAGATTAGTTATATTCGGTCAATAGATTTAAACATAACGTGAGTGTTAAATGTGTCATAATTAGGTTTACAACTTATTTAAACACAACTCGTCTTCATTTAACCTTGCGCTTGTTCACCTGCACTCTTACCTTAGTTTGGGTGCTAGTTTTATTAACTATGAAAGTGTTTTATCAATATTTGTCGGGTCAAGTATGGATCACTAAATTTGTATGACATGGAATTTAGTAAAAAATGAGTTAAATAGGTTTGTTTAAGTTGGACCGTTTTCAACCCGACTCACCAATTTGACAACTCTACTTCCGAGCAGAGTCTTACTGGATACAAGTAGATGGGCAATTTGTGCGTGTATTTACGAGATTATCGAATTTTTCTATCAAGGATAATGACACAAACAGTCTTTAAACTTTGACTTAATATGCAATTTGATCATTGAACTTTTAATTTGTTCAATGTAGTTCATGAACTTTAGCCTAATATTTAATGTGGTCCCTGAACTTTTAATTTATTTAATATAGTCACTAAACTTTATGAAAAAGTTCAATGTAGTCCCTTGAATAATTCAAGGGACTACATTGAATATTTTCATAAAAGTTCAGGAATTACATTGAACTTATACCAAACGTTCAAGGATCACATTGAACAAATTAAAAGTCCATGGATCATATTAAACATTAGATTAAAATTCAAAGATTACATTGAACAAATTAAAAGTTTATGAACCAAATTATATATTGAGCTAAAGTTCATGGATTCTTTGTGCCATTTTCCCTTTCTATCGCCCAGCTCAAACTGAAGACGAACAAGGATAGGCTTTTTGGGTTCGGATGTCTCGTGTTATTAAAGAAAAATTAGGCTTGAGGTTTGCATGGTGTGAGCGAAATACCATCCCCGTCAAATTATTCTGTGTTCGAGATATAAAAATCGATGAATGAGATTATCATGCGAAATAATATGGACACGTGGTAACTTTCAGTGGGCATCTAAATTCAGTGGATTACATTCCATTACTTGTAAGATTGACCACCATATATTTTTGCAAATGAAAATGTCATTTTCTTATGATAATAGGTTAAAAAAAGAAAAGAATTATTGTGGGTCGATGCCGAAACTCAAACAGTATAGATTACATTGCACTTTGGGTGACCCTCCAACGACCTCAAATTGACATTGACAGCCTTGCTTTTCTAGGTCTCTGCAACACTACTCTTGCTCTCAAGCCTTATTCAAACCTACTATCATTTGCAGTATAAACAATCTAAGACATATTCTCAAACCTTGATATAGCTTTTGTTTTTTCGGGAAAAAGACGATAAAAAAAAAAGTTATTTGGAGCAAGCTTCTTCTCGAGAATTTTTTAAGGTAAGCCCGATATCTCAGATCTAAATACGGCCATTTTAAATTTACAATTAAGCGAAAGTAATGTTACACTTATTTCAACACTCGATTACAACTTGCCGCATCATTTGATAAAAGAAGTTCTTAATAAGGATTTCATTTTACCGTATCACATTTGTCGAAGGGGAATGTGTTCATTAAGCAATACAGTGCGAACTGCGGCAAACAATCATAAAGTGTTGTGACCACATACGTGTCGTCGTGAAAACTTCATGATGCGCAAATTGCAAATATTTCGTTGCTCTACGATTGGACAAACAAGCTTATCATGATCGTAAGAAGCATCGTACGATAGTCACCGACATTTACCCCTTTTTCAAGCAGTGTTTTCGAAGAAACTTGCCAGATGATAGGAGAAAATTTCAGTCATTTTCACTGAGGTTGAGTATTGTTAAGCGAGCTTTGCCCGTGTGGTTGGTGTCGGGATAGAGACATTATTGTATTTTCAGGTTTATATGCACGATCACTTTCTGTTTGTAGCATTCGTTTAGCTTGGAATATGGGGTCCTATGGACAATTCAGGATCAAAGCAAGTCTAGTCGGATCTTTTATTTTACCATAGTACCAATCACCAACATGTGTCTTTTCATTACATTAATAATTGATATGGACATTGCTCTATCACTTGTAGTTGTTCTTCGTGGTGATATTGTTGAGAGGCTACTTTAATCAATGAGTCCCTTCGATTCTCAATTTGCTCTCACACTTTTAACCCACATTTTGGTAGAGCATGAGAATCAAAACCTACATCTGAAACTAAACGTTCTCATCTCTAACTTCCCCTAAGAAGATAAGAAATCGAACTCTCCACCTCCCCTTTCTCAGGTAAAAAGGATAGCAAACCCCAATGGTTCACTTTGATTTGATTAGCACCGTGTGTGTATGAACAAAAAAGCTAGGGGATGTAGATCCGTTTATGCAAGAAGAAATGACACGAATGATCTTTCAATTTTGATCCAATATGTAATGTTGTTTATGTACTTCTAATTTGTCTAATGTGGTTGCTGAATTATTCGATTTAGTCCTTAAACTATATGAAAATATCCGAAGTCATATTTTGTTAATTCAAATTAACGAAGTCTGTTGATGTGGCTTATAATTCATTAAATTTGAAAGGTAAACAGCAAAAAAAGTTATATGTGGATTATTCAAGTAAGATATTTATCTAAAATCAATATATTATAATACATGTTATCAAATAACAACATACATGTTAATGCCTTAACTTTTTTTTATTTTTTTTAAAGTAGATGGATATGTAAACTTATCATTTTTAATAGTCCAACTCGATATAGAATAATCCACTTCATCAAATAAAGTCTAATTTGTCGTTTGAGCAAATAGAATAACTACATTGAACATTTAGTAATAGTATATAGATCACATCGAACAAATTAAAAGTTCATGAACGACACTGCACATTCGATCAAACTATATGGACCATTTGTTTCATTAACACTTTATGTGATATTAAATGTATGAAAGCGGTTGAACTAAACCACTGGGTACCGTTTTGGGAAGGATTTCCTCAAACCTCATCACCCACTTAATCATCTCTAACAACGACATTAGGGTTTTTTATATCACAAAAATCAGTACAAAGATTGAGAAAAGAATAACTAAAGTAGCACTCAACATCTTAATCGGTAACAAGTCTGGAGAACTTTATCTTTTTTTTAAAATTTTCTTTCAATGCATAGTGTCTAATCATCCGTTCATTCTAGGTTAATTTCCCCGATCTCTTGAAAACTTGAGAAGATGATTTAATTTGGAATCAATCTTTGATGTAAGGATGAAATTTAAACATTAAAATAGTTCAAAGACTTAAATAAATCAAATTGAAAGTTCAAAGAAAACATTACATATTGAAAAAAATTCGAAGATCTAATTAAGCGAACCAAAGTTTAGGGACATCACACATTAAACAAAATCAGCTCTGTCCTTGTATGTTCCTCTAGGTTGGTAAATGCACCATTTGATAACATCATGATACGAACATATAAGAAACAAGTATCAAGAAGGCTAATTATATTAATTTGAATCCATACCGTACTCTTTAGGGAGAAAATATTCAAAATTTGCCAAGCGCCACATCTATTGATGAGGTGGGGTGCGTTTTTTATTCATGTCCAATAATTGGTTGATATGTGCTTACCAAGTAGGATTAGAAAAATAAAAGTCTAATTTTTCTCTTCTTCCTCCTCCATCCACTTATTTTTTCTCCGAATCCGACCGTCGTCCATGGTCATCGACACTGCGTTTAGTTGTCTTTTTGGTTGGTTCTTGAGATAAGGTCGTCCATGGTCGCCAGAACCAAACAAGCCGGAGTTGCTCACAGCCATGGCTCCAGATCCAAAGCTCGTGGCCATGAGCTCTAGATTTGGAGCCATGGCTGCAAGTACGACGGCTCCAGATATAAGAGTTCGGCTAAGCCTAGATCTAAAGGCTACTCATGAAGTTCCCGTGCTGCTTGCTTCCGACAATGCAACTTGAAAACAAAAAAGGACGAAAGGAGATTGAATCGAAACTTTTCTTCGTCTTCGTCTTCTCTGAGCACGGGAAACTCTCGTGCGATGGGCGAGGCTGAGATCCTGATGGCGAACTTGCACATCTAAAGTTCGATATCCCACATTGAACTTACAGATGCCTTCAGATCCGGAACGCCTCACAGCGGCCGCCATCGCCACTGTTGTGTTTCTAGATTTGAGCAAACTTCCCTTCAAAATTGGCCATACTGGCTCATCTATGGCCGTGACGGGAATTCTAGATATGTAACCATGACTCCAGCAATAGTGGCGCGTCCATGGTCAGAGCGACGGTGGTCGACTTCCAGATGTGCAAGTCTGTCACCATGACTCCAGATCTAACATTCGGCAATAAAGTTAAGGGAAGGAGCGCTGACCACAAGATGACAGACAGAGTGGGACGCTGAGCAATGGTCACCTTGGACTGGACGTTGGCAACTCCACCGATAGCGATGGAGGCAGGAGGTTGGGCTCCAGTGGCAAGAGATGGAGGCAGAAGCGTAGATGGAGGAGGAAATGTCACGCCCCGAACCCCGTGGGCATGCAACACCCCTCTTCGGTCATTGAGATGCGACGTCTTAAGACTCATTACCGACCCTTCATTTTATCCTTTAATTACGCATGCGGAAGCGATCACAACAATCCCCGGACAACAATAATAAATAGAGATAGTCAGGAAAATAAATCACAACAGTCAAACAACACTATTTTGATTTTCACTTGATTAACAGATGGGAACATTCTTACAAGTCCACTTCGGGCGCTACCACAGAAAGCGAGCAAAAAGATAAAGGTTAGGATTAATCTACTCCATCCAAAAAATCAGCTTCCAGACATCCTGAACTAAACCGGGTGCATCAACATGCTAAGGGCCTGAAAAAAAGGTTAAGAACAACAAATGAGATGAAAGTCTCAATAAGCTAACGGCTAAGCCCCGTTTAGAAGGCCAACTCGCACGGGGGTCCCTAACCAAGCAATACAGCATCAATAGTAACATCATTAAACAACTACATGCATCCTTACTTCGCCTTGGTACACTCGTTGATGAAATGAATATGTTACATACTCGAAGCATTTAAATAGATTTCCCATGCATCAATGCATCACAGGCGCGCATGTCTCAATTATAAGATAAAATCCACTTGGGCACGTCCCATACCATATCTAGCAATTTCTATCACATAGTCAGATACTATGCATCACATTTATTCCAGTTATTACGCCCCCTTAGGGCTACTACACATCAAGCGATCTACAGCAAGATGGCAGTCTTCCGGCATAACCGAGCTCCGTCCCGCCCCGTCGGGCACGGCTACGTCAAATGATCTACAGTAAGACGGAATTTCAATATGGCAACATCAAACGATCTGCGGTAAGATGGTATCCCGTAAGGAGCATCGAGTTCGGTCTCAGGCCGCGATAAGGCATCCGGAGTATCGGCAATCTAGATAATCTTCAGACATCCAATAAGTCGAGTATTGTCAAGCGATCTACAGCAAGACCACGATAAATTAGGCATTGTCAAGCAATCTACAGCAAGACGGCTCCGATGTGTGATTACACGAGCACACAAGCATTCCGACCAATTATTATCTTTTCAATTAGCCCATGTGTCCATGAATAGTGCTCACGCAATGCCGCATAACAAACCAAGTGATCACACATACAAATAGTCAATCAATTTGTAATACTCATTTCAAACATGATTTCTTTCTCAAGACATTAAATTTATTTTGTAAACATGGTGATGAAAATAATTCTTTCTCGAAAACTCGAAATCCTTTCGTGAAAATAGTTATTAAAATTATTTAGCTATAGCAACTAATTCACACAACAATTCATAGCATAAACATTATAATTCAAGCATAGAAATCACAATTTGACTCTAGAAATTTTTCGAAAATATTAATATTTAATTTCGAAAATTAATTATTTTATAATAAAATATTAATATTAAATCCGAAAATAATTTATTTAATAATAAAATAATATTTAATTTCGAAAATAATTGATTTAATAAAATAATCAATAATAATAAAATAATTGATAACTTATCATCAAATTTGCGATAGCTTATCGCAAACACCACAATAGCTTACAACGCAAATAATCATAGCTTATAGAACTATTACTGATAACCTATCATCTAATCTTACTTAACAATTAATAATTTAATCTAAACATAATCTAAACTAACATAAGCAAGTTTAACATCCTAAACATAGGATTAGGGGTTAATTTACTCGGCTAACGTCGGCGAAGACGTGAGAATGACGGCGGCGACGAGGGCAGTCCGCGGTGTCCTCGAATTGCTCCTGCGAGCGACGAACGGGTGCGGTAAGGGGAGACAGTTGCTATGGGCTGCTCAGGGGCTGTTCCTGGCGAAAGTGGCGACTGGTGGCGGTAGTTGGGCGGCTTGGACAGCGGCAGACGTTCGAGACGGCGGTGCATGGCGGCAAGTGAAGCTAGGCAGGGGCGAGCTCAGCTCGGCGAGCTGCGGGCTGGGCTAGCGGCAATGATGGGCGACATCACGGGCGGCGTTGCAAGCGGCGGGGTAAGGCCAGACAAGCTGGTCGGCAGCTTGGCGGAGCCTGGCCGTGGCAGCTAGACGAGACGGAGCCGAGGAGAGAGAAACAGGGGGAAAGGGAGGTTGCGCGACGGCTTGACGTGACACGACAACATCACGGGTGGCCGGGCGACAGAGGGCAAGCCGGCAGGCGGCTGGGCACCGCCGGGCTACGGCGGACGCAGCGGTGAGCTGTTACTCGCGTGCCACACGGGCAGGTCGGTGACAAGCGGTCGTGGCTCAATCGGGGTGACGACGGCACGAGGTGGACGGCGGGCGGTGGCTAGGCTGGTCTCGGCAAGGGGCGGTTGGCGTCGGGCAGCAAAGAGGAGGAAGCCGAAGCAGTTGGGCGGAAGAGAGGAAGAAGAAGGAAGAAGAAAAAGAGAAGGAAGAAAGAAAAGAAAAAAGAAAAAGAAAAACAGGAAATGATGGGGTTTGGTGGGCAGGTCAAACGCAAAAAGAGGGGAGAAGTGACCAGTGAGAGAGAGAGAGAGAGAGAGACAAAAAGTCAAACATCTCACTTGGGTGCAATTCGACGGTCACGATTCAAATTCAAAAATGATTTAACGGTTCCCAAAAATCCTAATTAATAATTAAGAAAAAGGGCCAAAAGGAAATAACTAAAACACATTACAAGGGAGGTCTACCAATCCAAATTCAGACCCGGTCAAAATTTCATTTTTCACATATCCTAAGTAATATCGAGGCTAGCAACAATAATATTGACACCGTCCAATTAAATTCATCACGAAACTTCGAAAAATTCGACACCGAAGTTCAGGCTCTAAATAACAGCTAAATTCGATCGAATGCGATTCTAGCGAAATGTCAATTTTAAAAACAATAACCAAGAGTGATTAGTTCATGGGCAAAATTTTACTATAAGCACACTAACGAATTACACGTTTTATAAATCCCAAAAATAGGTCAAAATTCGGAATGTCATAAGAAAAGTGAGGTGGATTGAGGTTTCTTATTTTGTTTAACTAAACCCACAACAATATATGTGTGCCAATTTGTAATTGGTTCTAGGTGAAAAAATGCATGTGCTCGCAAACCACCAAATATTTTGTCACTTTGAGAGCCCGTCAATATATTTAGTTGAACCCTTCTTTATTTGAAAGGTAAAGCTGTCCACCGGCCAAAAACTAATACCTTTTTTTTTGGGTCGACCTAGGAGATTGTCAAGAAAGAATTCAAATCTGAACCCGTCAATATATCTAGTTGAATTCACATTTATTAAAAAACTTCATCTAATGAGCTAAGAGTCAAATATGATATATTAACAACTTAAAATCACACAAATTTTGACATATGTAACTTTACGAACACGACTCATACATGCACATGTGAGTATTGTTAGGCGGGCCTTGCACGTGTGGTTGTTGTTGGGATAGAGACGTCATTGCATTTTCCGGTTTTTCTGCTCGATCACTTTGTGCTTTTAGCATGCGATTTGCTCGTATAGAGGGGGGTCCTAAGGACAATTCAAGATCAAAGCAAGTCCAGTCGGATCTTTTCTTTTTACCGTGTGACCAAACACCAACACGGGTCCTTTCAATTCCCTTAATAATTGATGTAAACATTGGTCCACCATTCGCAGTTTACTTTATGGTGATATTAACGAGATTCCTTTTAATTGACAAGTCCCTTCGGTTTGATTGGCCCCATTAATGCATGAGAAAAGCTAGAGATGCTGATCCATGTGGTTGGATTTAGTGTACAAAAGTGATTGAACTAAAGCATTGTGTAGGTACTCAAAAGAAATAAATCCCATACAAATATAAAGAAACATTTATCAAAGTAGAAGAAATCTTTACTAGCAACAAGTATAGAGAACTTTTTCTGTTTTCAATTAAAACACATAGTGCCTAATCCTCCATTCGTTCTCTGTTAGTTTCATCGATCTCTTAAAAACCCGAGAAAAAGATAAAGTTATTCATATTAAGTGCGACGCTATACATTGATTGAAGATGGATTTCCTCTTTAAAGTACGGATGGTAATTGTCCATTTGGGATTAGTTCAAAGATTTAAAATAAACCAAATCGAAAGTTCAAAGTTAACATTACATGTTGTGAAAATGTTCAAAGATCTAATTGAACTAGCCGAACTTTAGGGACAATGCACATTAAACAAAATTAGTTCTGTCCTCAAAAACCCTACATGTCGATATACGTTAAACAAAATTAGTTCCGTCCTCGAAAACCCTACACGTCGATATGCTCCTCTAAGTTGGCGAATGCACCATCATGTGAAACAAGAATCAATAAGCCCGATTATATTAATGTAGCCCCGGTTTACCAGCTGACAAGACAGTTGCCATGCACGCTTTGCATTATTGCTAACATGTCCAACTTTCGTGTTCCCCCTCATCATCACCGCCAAAATCATTATAAGTGTTCATCTCTGAATAAATCGCATTAGGTATAGGGAGTTTTCCATAGTATATATATGTCCATCGATACACGATACACGGGGGTCCATCAAACACGAAAGTGTATTCTGTACACGTATCGTACATAAAAGATATACGTAACATGATCTCTCCTAATCACTTGTCGATTTGTGGGTTGCTGCCCTGATTCAACCATTCGCCTCCATCCCAGTTTCCATCATAATAATCCATATACTATCTCCTTTGCGTACACCACTCCATTTGTCTTTCTGTTGTGCTGTAAAAGTGGTTTTATTGGGCATACTGGGTGATGAGATTAGCAAACATCACCTAGAAGGGGTGAATAGGTAATCTGAATGCTAATTGATCAATTTTATTATGGAATTAATTGATCTTAGGTAAAGTTTGAACAATGTTCAGATTTTGATCAGTCTTTGAATGGCAAACAAATAAATGTGCAATTAAATAAATAAAAAGAGTTTTAGGGAAGAGAAAATATTCACACAGATGTATAGTGGTTCGGTTTAGATCAAGCTCACGTCCACTCTTCCACTCTGACAACTTATTGACTGGGTTTTCTTAGATGATCAATCAATATATTACAAGTTTTGAGTAATATTTTTCTGTAAAGAATGAATCACTCTATCTCACTTAATCACTCTTTCAACAAGTCTCTTAATGTCGCAGATATTAGCCCAAGATGGATAAGTTATACTAGTTGAAGTGTGCTCAGACTTTGGAATAGATGATTCTGGATATTGTTTCTCTACTCTGCTCCTTGACAATTTATTTTTTTTTATATTCATTTACTTCCAAACTAGCCATTGAACAGTCTTCAAAGAATTATCTTCTAATCTTCACTTTGGATAGATTTGTACAAAATGATTGAGTAGCCGTTGAGCGACAAAGTCTGAATCCTGCTGAATCTGGTCGTCCATACAACTAGAACTTTGGTTTCCATAAGCAGAGCTTCTTCATTTGGAAATAAACTTGTCGTGGGATTGATTGTCAATCAATCAAGGATATTTCAAGATGTAAATATTATTCGTAAAATAGCCTTTTAAGATCAAATCAATCAATACTTTCTAATGGTGAAATCAAAGCCAAATTACTAGCTGTTTTTTTGAGTTTGCTGTAGCGTCTGAATAAAGTCTAATCGTTATCTCATACTTCAATACTTGAGTTAGAATGGTTTGTTCTATAAATTTCTAAATCTTTTGTTTCCAATATAAATTGAAATTCTTCAACTGCCATATACAAAGTTTGAACTTTGTCTTGTGCAAAACTTAAACTTCTCCTTCTGATCCTTGTAAAGTCTGGACTTCCAAAAAATGACTTCCTGGACTTGCAAATTCTTCAAAAGCATTTGTCAGACTTATAATAACTCTTGGACAGTTTTGTCAACTTCAAAATATATTAAAATGTTTTCTCAACACTGGGAAATCCTATTCTGCTGATCTTGTTTTGCATCATGAAGATGGGGGGTTTATAATTAAGGAACTCGGTGCTAGATTCTTCCTAAGGTTCTTGATGTATACCTTCCTTTCATAAAGAAACTCCTTTGACACACTTGTCCACTTATTTCCTTTCACGAAGAAAAATCAAGAGATATTTTGTAGGAAAAATTGTCAAATAAGTCCTAAACCTAATGCACATTTGCTAATTCATTTATAAACCTTTTAATTTTACCAATCGAGTCTTAAATCATTTCACGTTTTGCCAATTGTGTGCATTCAACCAAATTTTGGGCGGAAATCACTGATGTAGATGCCAACCATCTTATGTGGTACGACTAGCAATGCCGTGGATAAATTTAAAAAAAATTTTTGAAAAAATTTAAAGATTTTACAATTTCCTTTTTTTCTTTTTCACTTTTTCTTCACTTTTTCTTTCTCTACTTTTTCTTTTCTTTTTTTCCTTCTTTTTTCTTCTGCTGGCCATTGCCAACAACTAGCCAATGGTCGGCCATCAACGAGGCCTAGTGATGGCCAACAAAGGCGACCCTCGCCTGATTCGGCGATGGCTAACAGAGGGAAAGAGGGAAAAAAGAGAAAATAGAAAACAAAGAAAAGAAGAGAAAAGGAAAAAATTAAAAAGAACAAAATTAAAGAAGGAAAAGAGAAGGAAAAGAAAAGAAAAAAAAGAAGAAAAAATTTGAAAAATATTAAAATAGTATAAAAAATTGTCAATGTCATTACCGACGTGTCATGTCAGACGGCCGACATCAATATCAGCGACTTCTTGTCAAAATTGGCCAGATAGATTCAATAAGCAAAATGTGAAAAGGTTTACTACTTAATTGGCATAATTAAAAATTTTATGAATGAATTGACAATAGTGCAATAGGTTTAGGACTTTTTGGACAATTTTCCCTATATTATATGGATGTGAATATAAATCATATCATTATTGCATGAAATGGTGAAATGAACAATTTTATTTCCAATGGTACAATGCTTAGGAACAATTTTGTATTAGAAGGTATGATGGATCGAAGAACTTTTACTTGTGAACTTTTGAGACATGTAACAGTTTAAGCTATATTATTTTACCGTAACTGCTATTTGCCTTATTTTAAAAAAAATGAAGCAAAAATAAAAAAGGAGAAACTAGCTCCCGAGTAATTCGAGAATTGGATCGGATGAGCATGGTAGGTTATGGGTTGCTTCCAAGACAAATATGGTAAGTTCCAGGTTCCAAAAACTAGGAACTGATTTTAATAGGATAAGTTCCAAGTTTCAGGTCTATAACCTACTCACCTTGAACCAATCACCGCTAAAAAGAACATTAGTTTTCTATGTTTTAATATTGCAAAATAGCAATTATAGAAAATTAATTTTTTTTTGTAACTTTTCCTATTAACTAGTTCTTTAATGTTATCAAGTCACTATTAACTAGTTCTTTAAAAGTTCACATTTATTTTGTTCAAAAAAGGAAGATTCATGTGAAATCTGATACAATTTAACAAGTAATTTGTGTCAAAATACATATTGCAATTTTAAACAAATGAAAAAAATTCACGTGCTACCAGTAACAATTAAATTGTCTAATATTAGTACTCTTTGACTAACTGATTATCTATTTTTGCTGTGGAAATCTCAAATTTTGAGCAAAGTTCTTTATGTATTGTCTTTCTTATATTAAATGACACCTTAAAAATGTCACTATTATCTACCATGACAGCTTCATATTTAAAGACATTAGTGAGCACAACTCATCTGTGTATCATGTATTTCTATTAGTGAAATCGCTTTATGGTTTGTGTTTCATCTCAAACTCATATGGCCATGTGAAGTCCTTTCAAAGGCATCTCTTGCCCTGTTAAATTGTGAAGGGGAAATATGCAAGAAAAAAAAGTTAGGTGGATCCAAACCTATCCAATTCTACATAGACCATCTATTAAAATTATGTCAAAAGCGGCAGTTTACCTTGTACAAAATAAAAGAATTACTCTTTCCTCCCCCTTTCTCTCCCTCTCTCTATCTTCTGCACAATCCTCCGCCCCCGCTCAGCTTTGTGCGCCATCCCGGCCGCCTTGGCTGTCGAACTGTCATCCCCGCCGCGCCACCACTGCGGAAGTAGCTGCCGCCCGTTTCACTCCACTCACCCTCAGTCCCCTACTCCCCGTCTCGCTCGGATTGACCACCACCCGTTCTCTCTCTCTCTCTGAAACCCTCGCAAGGATCACCACAGCTGCTGCCGGGCCCCCATTACCTTGGATCGAGATCGATCTGTGCTCATCAACCTCTAATTAGCCTTGACCCCGGCCTCGGTTCGAGGATGCGGAGGCGCCAACACGGGCTCCGTGTAATTGAATAAATTCTAATGAACAATTAGAACTTGGCTAATGAATAATTCTCCAGTAGCAATCCTACCAATTCGTGGGAAAAACAAGCACAGAAAATGGCTCACAAGGAGTATATCACAGGATCTTAAGAGGATTTTCAATACACAAGGAAAATTGCTGCCCAAGAGAACTACAGACCATTGATAGAACAACGTCATCCGCGATCAGTGCGTCCTGCTCATGACTACTGACTTCACAAGGCACTTTAAGACTCAAGTGAACTGGGTTAGACATCTCTCTTCATTGGCAATGTCCGAATACGTATAGCTAAGCAGGCACATCTCATCCTTTTGGTTTTCCAGGCAAAAGACATCTGACGCATAAAATTTGTTAACAGCATCCAAAGATGATAATTCACCACAATTTTTGTGTCTGAACGATTTGAGCGGCACCAGAAAATAGATGATGTGTATAGCAGGGGCAACATAAAAATGTCATCGACACCTCAAAGTTTTGCATTCGGCATTCCTCACATCACAGACCATTTAATCAATGCAACTGAGCTTCTTGGCAACTAGTTGCTTCTTAATGATTGTCAAATCATGATACTTCCAACAACCAACAAACATGCAGCCACCCGAAACATGAAGCCACTTCTTACTCTATACAAAATGAAGAATACATTACAACCAAGAATAACTACAATCTTCCGATAAACAAGGGCCATGTGATATTATCACCTTCGTGTGAAATAAAAGAAGCTAAGACTACCAGAAAAGGATGACTAAATGACCGTCCACACAAATACAAAGCCTTGACTAAAATAATTCTTCTAATTGCAGGTACTAATATTGGACTAACAATGATAACCAAAAAGCCGTTCACAAAAGACCATCCAAAACAATACAGCTCCAAGAATACAAGCTCAACATTAGAGTGCTCTAACATAAACAGATGGTTGCAATGCAACATTCATAGATAGAGGACAAAGGCTGCTGAATCTACTCACCAAGAAATAAGCCCCATTGCAAACACTGATATCCATTCATTGTCCAAAAGTGCCAGAATATTCAACCTCACAATTAGCTTAGCGAGAAAACTCTCTTCTCCAAAAGAGGAGAAATTGGAACGAAACAGTCTACTACTCAAAAAGCAGGGTTTTTGGTTAAAACAGATATCCAGATTAACATTGCCCATACAACCAAGGAGGATGGTTCGTGCAACCAAGATGGTTCAACGATTTACACTTCATTCTTAGTAAGGACGGAAGTATTGGAGGCACAGAATATACAGTTGACTAGATTCAAAATATGGCCAATCTGAAAATGCCACCTCTAAACACAAAGACTTGAATGAATTTTTAAACTACATGAGGACTTCTCCACTTCCTCAAAAGTTCATCATACACATGTAACTTTCTGGCCTTGGAAAGGCTCTGTTTCAATTTCGACAATGTGGAAGAGAACAATTCAATTCCTCTTTCAATGATATCCTCGGCATATTTGACTGCTTCAGGGAGCCTGTCAATATCAAGAAGCCCCAAAATCAAAATATTTCCAGTCTCATCCAAATCGGACCTGTAGTACTTGACCATCCACTTCCAAACCTTTGTAGCTGAGTGATGGTCTCGTACATCTATAAATATCCTGGCAGCTGCATTGCAATTGGCCAGGCTTGGCACGCATTCATTTTTCACCATCTCTGTAAACACTATCGAGGCCTCCTTTAGTTTCCTGCATTTGATCAAGAACTGAAGCAAAATATTGTAGGTTCTATCATCGGGAAATGCCCCATTGTAGACCATCTCATCCAACAGCTTCTCGGCTACATCGATGCGGTCAGTGTAACAATGTAAAGCTATCATTGAATTATACATTTCTGTATCCGGTCTACACCCAACTCGGCCTACCATAGCTTCCCATAGAAAGTCGGCTCCATTAGAATCAGTACGCTTTATACACTCCCCAAATGCATTCCGAAAGAACTTCATCCCTGGATAACACCGTTGATCGCTCATCGTCTGGAAATATTTCAATGCTTCAGACATCCCACTAGGACCCTTTAACAAAGTACACAAAAAGGAGCTATAGGCAGGCACGTTGGCAGGGTCCCAACCGATTTCTACCACCATCTCGGCGAAAGTCTGCCTAGCACCAGTCACATTCCCTTCATTCTCCCAACCCTCCAACAATATTGCATACGTATCCACGTCCGGCCTAATCCTCTCCTTCACGATTCGTAAGAAGTCCACTGCATCCAAAGTCTTACCGTCCCTGCAAATTGCGCTAATCAGCGAATTCAATGCTACCACATCAGGCGGCATGCCGTATTGGTCCATAACTTCAAAAGTCATAACAGCTTCTTGCAAGCTACCGGCAATCACGTAGCTACTGAAAACCGAAGCGAAAGTGGCGAGCGAAAGCAACTCTTTTTTCCGCATCGACTTCACGGCATCCCACATCGCATCAAACAGAGAGTTCTTACCCAACATGTCAACCACCAAGTTCCAAGCGTACGGGCTGTGGTCGTCCTTGAGCTGGTGCCCGGACCACCGGAAGAACTTGACGGCGGAGCCCGGGAAGCCGTAGGACAGCTTGAGCACCTCCTCCACATCTTCTTGCCCGACCCCGATGCCGGAATCTTCGAGAACCTTCTCAACGGCGAGGGAGGGGGTTCTGGCGACGATTTCGCACAGAACCCTGATCGTGGGCGGCAAATCGGGGACGTCGAGGTACGAACTGAAAGTCTGCTGCTTACCCACTTCTTGTTTCGGGGCGGTGCGGTGGGCTTGAGGATGAGGACGTGGGTACGCGGGGGATTTCGATCTTGACCCCGGCATATTCAGAGAGAAACGGCGCTTCTTGTCGAAGGGCGAACTGGGTGGCGGGGAACGGGAGCCGGCGCGGCGGAAACCGCGGAACGGTCGCTTCCGGCCGCCGGCCATTGATCCTCCCCTTGGGCAAAGCAATGCAAGATTTGCAGAGGGTTTATGGTAACGGCAAGGAAAAGCCCCGATCGTGAAGAAGAAGAAGAAATCAGAAGGTATGGTGTGGGGCGAGACGACAATCTGATTTTCTCCTGGGGAAACGCTAAAGCGTGCCGACTGTCTGGGCCGAAACATGGAGCCGACCAGGGGAATTTACGAACATGCCCCCCGGGTGTGTTTCTCTTGGAAGTTGCCATCGATGCAAAAAAAAAAAACAAAGTCAAAATTGGTTTAACAATAAAAAAACCCCAACTGGTACGAGCAAATTTAACCCGGAGTAAGTTTTCAATGGTCAAAATCATCAAAGTAATATACTCATGATAAATTTACCATTTCATTTACTTTTTGTGGAGAAACCCTCTCATTTACTTTTAAGCAAATTTTATATGCATTGAAATGTATAAAAATTCTTAATTTAAATTAACGACATCCAATTCATCAGTAAATTGGGATTTCCGTTTTCACGACTGCTTACGTTACAGGCGGTAATTCTTGGAAAATTTCTAATAATGGATACAAAATCACTTTCTACCACCTTTTTGTTTTTGTTTTGGTCACACTTTGTTCCCTTAAATTGATGATATTCATCTCCTTCACCGTCCCCATTTTCTCTGTAAATCTATTTTTTTTGGGAGTAAATCTCATGGTCTTGAAATTGGCCGGTCCAGTGTCACGAGAGCGAAGTGCGCACGTGCGCGGCTAAAAAGCGATATTCGTGCCGTTCCGGCTCGTTTTTGCTGAGCTCACTCCGACGGTTCGCCTTCCAAAAAGGCCTCTAGCCCTCAATTTTTGCCCTAGCCTCGCCGGACCCGGAGCTCCTCCTCCGATCGCCTCCGCCATCCGCCGTCCGCCGACCGGTTCCAGCGAGCGAGCCAGAGGAAGGGAAGCGAAATGAGCGATCTCTGCCAGTTCCCTGGTCTGGACCTTCCGGCTCCGGCGCCGGCAGCTGCTCCGGCTCCGGCGCCGGCGGCGGCTCCTGCTCCGGCTCCGGCTCCGGCTATGGCTTCGGCTTCTACTCTGGCTGCTGCTCTGTTTCGGGCTCCGTCGGCTTCTTCAAGTAAGTCTCTCTCTCTCTCACTGAAAGTTACGTGCTTTGCTTGAAAAGACGCCCGTGGAATCTGGGGCGGAGATGTGAAGTTTCGGTCTCGAGAAATGCATCGTTAATTGGATGACGAAATGACTCTGTGCTTGACAAATGCCGGGAAATCCGTTTGGTTGAATGAGGTGAGATGAGAAAGTTTTGACGGAAAAGAAAAACCTAGATAAGTACTAGCTTGCTAGGATGACTGGTACTATTTTGAGTCCTTTTTTCTCTGATGAACATCGGTCTGTGATGAAGATTGATTAGCTTCTGCATTACCTTTAGTGGGTGCTGATCAGGATATTTGAGGAGTCGGCGTTGATAAATTGATTGACCAATTTCTTCAGGCGAAGGCACTTGAAAGTCAGTTCGCCTCTATTCTGGAATTTTAAATTGGCTGAGGTATATAACCGGGTATCTAAGTTGACTACGACGTTAGCAGAAACGGGGGAGTGCGCAATTCTCAAGTTTTTTTCTGATAATAGCTGTCGGTTGAAGATGTGGGAGTTTCTTTGCGAAATACTCTTTAATTACCATTGCAAAAACAGACAAGATAAGATGTCTTTTATTATGGAGATGAATTTGGAGACTAGATATGGTTACTACAGTTCCTCCGTTCGTCCCCCCATGGGAAACGCCGTTCCTCACATGCTATGATTCCTTTTTCTCATGATCTGTAATGGAAAGCTGTAAAGAGTGCGGCACAGGCATCGTTCTTCACTATGACAGTTGCCTATCTCGTTTTATCAGCTGTGCCTGTCAAAAAGGGCAATCTCAGTCAATTTCCTCAACCGGAACTTTCTCCTGCTGAGCCTGCTCTGGCTCTGGCTCTGGCTCTGGCTCCACCCTCATCTCAGGCTCCCATGGAAGCTCAGGCGTTTGACCCTTCTTTGCGTAAGTCTTGCTGATGAACATTGATTTATAATGAGATTTGTGACAGCATAACGTAAACAAGATTGATTAGCTTCGGCATACACTTAAGTGGGAGTAATAAACGTTGTCCTGCTTGAAAGGATATATTACTATGTATGTGGACATTGAACAACTTGATTCTCCAATGGTTTATAATATGATCAGATTATATGAGAAATTGGCATTCATAATTTGATTGACCAATTTCTTTAGGCGAGGTGCCTAAAAGCTGGTTTGCCTCTTTTCAGGATCACAAATATGGTTGCGGTATTTATTTAAAACCTAATATTGAAGTTCAATGGTGTCAGCGGAAACAAGGATAATGCACTTCTAATGTTTTGATCATAGCTGTTGGTTGATAGATGTGGAGTTTCTTTGCTGAATACTTCTTACTTAACCATTCCAAAAACAAACAAGATAGAGTGTCTTTGTTACGGAGATGAAACAGGAGGCTGGATACAGTTCGGGACAGTTCCCTCAGTTCATCCCCCAACAGGAATGGCTCATCCTCACGTGCTATGATTCCTTTTTTCCCATAATTTGAAATGGAAAGCTGTAGAGGCATCGTCTTTCAATATGACAGTCACCTGTCTCGTTTTTACAGGTGTGCCTGTCAGAATGGAGAATCTTAGTCAATTTCCTCAACTGGAACTTCCTCTTGCTGAACCTGCTCCGGCTCCGGCTCCGGCTCCGGCTCCGGCTCCAGCTCCGGCTCTGGCTCCAGCTCCGGCTCCGCCTTCATCTCAGGCTCCCAAGCAAGCTCAGGCATTTGACCCTTCTTTGTGTAAGTCTTGCTGATGAACGTTGATTTATAATGAGATTTGCGACAGCATAATGTAAACAAGAGTGATTTAGCTTTGGCATACACTTAAGTGGGACTAACAAATTTTGTCTTGATTGAAAGGATATATTGCTATATATGTGGACTTTGAAGAACTTGATTCTCCAATGGTTTATAATATGATCGGATTATATGAGAAATTGGCATTCATAAATTGATTGACCAATTTCTTTAGGTGAAGGTGCCTAAAAGCTGGTTTGCCTCTTTTCAGGAATCACAAATATGGTTGCGGTATTTATTTATAACCTAATATTGAAGTTCATTATGGTGTCAGCGGAAACAAGGATAATGCACTTCTAATGTTTTGATCATAGCTGTTGGTTGATAGATGTGGAGTTTCTTTGCTGAATACTTCTTACTTAACCATTCCAAAAACAAACAAGATAGAGTGTCTTTTATTTGGAGATAAAATAGGAGGCTGGATACAGTTCAGGACAGTTCCCTCAGTTCATCCCCCAATAGGAAAGGCCGATCCTCATGCTATGATTCCTTTTTCCTGTAATTTGAAATGGAAAGCTGTAGAAAATGCTGTAGAGGCATCGTCTTTCAATATGACAGTCACCTGTCTCGTTTTTTCAGGTGTGCCCATCAGAACGGAGAATCTTAGTCAATTTCCTCAACCGGAACTTCCTCTTGCTGAACCTGCTCAGGCTCTGGTTCTGGCTCCAGCTCCGGCTCCGGCTCCGGCTCCGGCTCCGGCTCCGCCTTCATCTCAGGCTCTCAAGCAAGCACAGGCATTTGACCCTTCTTTTCGTAAGTCTTGCTGATGAACATTGATTTATAATGAGATTTGCGACAGCATAATGTAATTAAGAACAATTAGCTTCGGCATACACTTAAGAGGGACTAACATTTGTTGTCCTGATTGAAAGGATATATTACTATATATGTGGACTTTGAACAGCTAGATATCCAACGGTTTATAATTTGATCAGATTATATGAGAAATTGACATTCATAAATTGATTGACCAATTTCTTTAGGCGAAGGTGCTTGAACTTTGATTTGCCTCTATTCTGGAATCTCTGATGTGGTTGAGGAATTTATTTGAAACCTAATATCTAAGTTGATTACAATGTCAGTAGAAACAAGGATAGTGCACTTCTAATGTTTTGATCATAGCTGTTGGTCGATAGATGTGGAGTTTCTTTGCTAAATACTTCTTACTTAACCATCCCTAAATCAAACAAGATAGTGTGTCTTTTGTTGTGGAGATGATATAGGAGGCAGGATACAGTTCACGACAGTTCCTCAGTTCATCCCTCAATAGAAAAGGCCGTTCCTCACATGCTAGATTCCTTTTTCCCATGATATGAAATGGAAAGCTGTAGAAAATGTGGTAGAGGCATCGTTTTCAATATGACAGTCACCTATCTCGTTTTTTCAGCTGTTCCTGTCAGAACGGACAATCATAGTCAATTTCATCAGCCGGAACTACCTCTTGCTATCCCAGCTCAGGCTCTGGCTCCATCTTCATCTCAGGTTCCCGTGCAAGCTCAGGTGTTCGACCCTTATTTGCGTAAGTCTTGCTGACAGATATTGGTTTATAATGAGATTTGCTATCATAACTTAATGAAGAATGATTAGCTTCTGCGCATGCTTAAGCAGGACAAATTATTGTCATCCTGATTGGAAGAATATATTAATATTTATGTTGACTTTAAACAACTAGACTCTCCAATGGGTTATCATCTGAATGGATTATATGAGAAATTGGCATTCATAAATTGATTGACCAATTTTTTTTTTTTTTGGGGCTAAAATGCTTAAGTCAGTTTTTCTCTATACTGGATTATCAAATCGTTTAAGATGTAAATGGAGAATCTGGTGATAAAGCTAAAAGTTGCACATTATGTTTCTTTCTTCTAATTTTTTTTGCATCAAGATTACACTCTTTATGGCATACCTGATATTTAGCCGTGTAGGTTGGCTATGATTGCAGCAGAAATAAAGGACAGTGAATATTTTATTTTTATTTTCAAAATGATTTCCTAATCGTTTGGTCAAAAGATGTGGAATCTCTTTGCTAAGTATTTCTTACTTTAAAATTCCAAAAGCAAACAAGAGAAGTGTTTTTTTTTTTTTAATCGTGGAGGCTTACTATTGATTCTATCAATGAAGAACTGGGAGGCTGGACACTCTGCAGTACCCAATTCAGCCCCCCATGCTAATAGCTGTTCGACTCATGTTATGATTTTTTACTCATGATCTCATATCAAATGTTGTAAAAAGTGCTGGAGAGGTTTTGTCTTTCAATATGACAGTCATTGTCTGTTTCATTTTTTTCAGTTGTACCAGCCAGAATAAACGATCTCGGTGAATTTTCTCAACCAGAACCTCCTTTAGCTATCCCTGCTCAGGCTGTAGCTCCACCTTCAACTCGAGCTTCAGAGCAAGCTCAGGTTTCCTGCCCTGCTTCATGTAAGTCTTGCTGTTTTGGTCTCTCATCTGATGTTACTTGTTCTTGGTGAAAAATTCAAATGTTAATAATTTTTTATAGCTTAAACATTTACCTAACTTTGGGGTTTGTCTCACTTGGCTCTCCATTGTTTCATTTTCTATAATTTACCCTATGTATCCTAATTTCTATAGACCTTTTTAAAATGGCCCAATTTTTTTCCACATTATAATGCATGGCCCACTGTGGTCACGTAGGGTCAAAACTGTCTTTTTGACACTTGATCTATTCGAATAGTCGATGTTTGGCTTATGACTTTGTATACTTTGTTTTCAAGAACTTTCTTACTAACTATTGGCTATGAATTTTCTTGACTAGAAGGATGATTAGAGGAAAAATTCGAGTAATTTTGAGGATAAATGTGACTATATGGGAATAAATAGATATATGACGTGTTGTGACAAACTTTAGCAACTGTGCTGTTGATAGTGGATATTTGAGAAAAAAATGAAACGATTTTGTTAAATCTAAAAGGTGAATCATGAAAAATGATATAACAATGAGCAAAAGGAGACCGATCCGTAGCTTCATATGTATAATTCGATAGTCAGGGAATGGGTGCTTTGCTTTTTGTAATGTGTTTCGGATTCTTTCATCTGCTCTGTATCGATAAATCTGACTTACTCCCGGAAAAAACCAAAAAATAAAAAATCTGCTTCTATTGACTTTTAGAGGTGGTGACATGCTTTTCCAGGAATTTGCTACCCTGCTTGATGTTTCATATCCTAGTATCCTCATATATGTCAGAAATGACTTCTAATTTGGCATTTACTTTAGTATGTCCTTCCTGTGAAGTGAAAAGGTTTGTGATTTATGGTTATTGTTTGAGTATAGAACAACAAATGTATTCTCTTTTTTTCATGTTTCTAAATGGTCAAAAGAGACCTTCAAATTCCAGAAAATGGGTGATGCTACTATAAAGTGGGCAAAAGACTAGTGACACATGCATCATTGATAACCAAAATGGAGACCTTATATATCATATATGTAATTTATTCAGGTGTTCCAGAGCAAGTGATGTACAAAAATCGGTTACAGGAGTATACACAGAAAATAATGGTGCATTTTCCTATTTATAAGACAATAAATGAGGGATCTCAACATGCACCGAGATATAGGTCAACGGTATTCGTAGATGGGAAAAGCTTCACATCTCCCGACACATTTCCCCAAAAAAAGGAAGCTGAGCAAAATGTTGCTCAAATTGCATTGGACCTTTTGTCACAAAAGATGAAGGATGAAGGCTGTCCTCTTATCCATGAGGTTTGATAATTCTTTACCCATTGCGATCGATTCACTTGAATCGTTCTAGCATATGTTATATAGCTGAAAATGCTGGAAATCATTATCTTTGAATTGATGCCATGTTCTTATCATGCAAGTGGATGTCTTGAAGAAACCTTGAACTGAACTGACTAATTTATTTGAGACCTCCAACTATGAGCTTATATCAGCTGGATATCTCTGCAATTTCTCCTAATTAATATTGTCTTATATAAGCTGATCGCAAGAACGTGCCTTTCTAAGGTTGTTGATAAAATACATCCAGTTGTATGTGCACGTCCAAAGGAGGTCAACATTTAATTCTAATTATCTAAATGTGCCTGTCATGTGGTTAACTGGACCTTTTTGATTTCTCCACATGCTTCTGGTGTCATCTGGTCTTTAGATGAATTTTCCTGGTATTTTGTCTATCGAATGACTGATAGTTATTCTCGACTATATGGAACCACTAAATCGAATGATTAATATGAAGATGGGGGGTATAACTTAGGTAATAAGACAATAGGGAGTAGTCTTTAATATTTTGCATTTCGTTCATCCAATAGCAACTGGGAAACAAGATGTTTGCTTCACACTCTCATTGCTATATTTTGATTCTTGATTTGTCCTTCTGTTTTTTAACTAATCTGCTGGTTATTTCATTACTGCATAGGATGCAATTTTTTGCAAGTCTATTCTTAATGAATATGCAGCCAAGATGAACTTGGAAATGCCCAATTACACAACCATTCAGCCACAAGGGGCAGTTCCTGTTTTTGTATCTTCTTTGGTATTCAATGGTGTAACTTATACCGGCGATGTTGGTAAAAGCAAAAAGGAGGCTGAACAATTGGCAGCGCGTGCTGCCATTCAATCCCTATATGGTATGCCATTTTTTATACTTTATCTTGAAGTTATGCACGTTTCTATTCATTCAACTAAGAAAGGATGTAATGCAGATGATAGCCAGTCGAAAATTGTTCTTTTGAAGACGATCAAGTCTAAGTGGAAACTTTATGCTACACACCGTGAGACTAAGTATTCAGGTCCTCTTGGAGAGAATGTAACAGAGAATGTGGGAGGCAATTCTGAAATCTCAAATGCCAATCATAGAGAAGCTTCTAGGCCAGCTAATTATGTTCTTGGTCGTGCTATTCCCCAGGCATTTTCAGAAGTACCTATACCACATCATTTGTTCCAAATACCAAGAGCAGTGGCTGAAGCATCCTCTACAGTAGAGAATTCGCCGATCTCCTTTGTTCCTTCGAGAACCGAACAGCAGCCTATTGCTGCTGCGAATTCTAGTAAAAAGCGACGCAAGAGCAAGAAAAAGGCCAATAAAAAACCGCGTGTTGATCCTCAGCAGGTTTTACTCTTTACTTCTAAATTCTTTTTTTAAACCATTTTAACTGAGTTCTTGTCATCGTATAGGGTGGCTACTTGTCTTTGAACTTTGTTTCTTAGATGTGTGCTATGTAAGTGTTAATTAGTATGCAAACTGATGATTTTCAGAAGGAAATCTTTAAAGACACCTTTACTCCTGTTGCCATTTCCTCCTTAATCGATCTCTGAAAAATCTCGGAGCATCTTTAACTGCTTTCAGATAGAACCTTTCTCAATAAAAATAGTCAACCACCTTGTTGGACTGTTGTGCAGTGATTGTGAACGATGGATTTGTTGCTGGACAAAATGTTAATGTTTGCTTTTGCAGTTTTTGAGTTGACGTCTCCATATATGTCAGTCAAAATGCATGTGATGCATGCTTGTCTCCTACGTTCTTTTAGTTTTAGAAGTTGGATCATTCACTCTGTTACCTAATATTCCTAATCTTTGCAGGTTACCCAATGCTGTGATGCCTTTTGACCAAGCCCCGCCTTGTTCTGTTACACAGGAGACGGAATATATGTATAAGCTTTCTAGTTAGACAATAGCTTTCGAGGCTTGGCACCATGGCTCTCTTTTGAGCGGTATACAAACTTCTCTGTGTTATAGCCTTGACAATTAGGATTTGTAATGTCGGATTGGATGTGAGGTCCATGTATATTATGGTGAGTAGTAAACGCCAATCCTCCGATACCTGTTCAGTTAAAAGGAATTTGTGCTTCTTGAATTTGTTGGTTCCATGGCTGTTTATCTAATTTCTTTGTGTTCTTGTGGGATTATGATATTGCGAAGGTGTATCCCAAAACTGGCACACTTTATTGTGGCTAGATTTTGAATTAGGAACGAGAAATGGCCCGTTCAATATCACCAAGGCTGAATGGCTTTGTGCGGATCAAAGTTAAAACACAAAATTTGCATACCCAGCTGTAACAGGGAGCTCATATCCAACTTTCTAACGCCGTCCCGGACGTCGAAAGCTGTTGTCCAACAAAGGTGATCAGGAAATTCATGAGAGCTACTGTCTTTTCATCCATTCCAATGCCGAGGGAAACCGTCTTTCTTAACCATCATGTACGGAGGCTCTTCAACGAATTAAGAAACAAACATATTATAGGTTTAACACCACGAAAATCCTAAACTGGTATATTTACTATAAATTTATCCCAACTTAATTGTTTGATCATAAAAAAACTCTAAATTGGTATATTTATGCTAAATTGATAAATTTGTGATAAATTTACCTTCCATTAAATTGGATTTATTAAAAAAAAAATCACAAACTAGTACAACTGTGACAAACGGAGGGTAAAACTCCAAACTGGTAAATCCGTTAACTGTCACGTATCATTTAACATAGCAATTTGACAGAAAAATTTAACGAAAATTAATTGAGAGTAAATTTATCACAAGTGTACCAGTTTTGAATTTTTATTAGTCAAAATATTAATTTGAGATAAATTTATCACATGTGTACTAGTTTGAAATTTTTCGTGATATTAACCCTATATTATATTAAGGGAAAATGCCACAAAAAATCTCAAATTATATCATCTGTGACATATTTACTCTGAACTTTTTCTTGTGACACCAAAAATCTCAAACTATGCTATTTGTGACACATTCACCCCATTATATTTTAGTCCATGGGCATTTTCGTCTTTTTTGCTTTTTCTTTTCTTTTTTTTTCCTTTCCTGCGAGGGCCGCCCTCGCCGGCGTCGAGCGAGAGTGGCCCTTGCCAGCGTCGGGCGAGGGTCGCCCTCACCTGAGTCGAGCAAGGGAGGCCCTTGCTCGCCTAGGCGAGGGTAGCCCTCGCCAGTGTCCGGTGAGGGCCGCCCTCGCTGGCGTCGGGCGACCCTCGCCCACATCGAGCGAGGGTCGCCTCGCTTGGGCGAGCGAGGGTGACCCTTGCCCGACACCGGTAGGGTGGCCCTTGCCAGAAAGGAAAAAACAAAAGAAAAAGCAAAAAAAGACGAAAATACCAATGCACTAAAATAAAATTGGGTAAATGTGTTACAAATATCATAGTTTGGGGTTTCTGGTGTAACAAAAAAAAGTTCAGGATAAATGTATCATATGTGGTATAATTTGGGATTTTTTGTGGTCTTTTCCCTCGTATTAAAGGACGTTCACATGGAACCTTCTAAAAATTTTAATGTCCTAGTGAGGAGGTTCTCAGAATATCTTGTTTGACACCCTAGACGAGAATTTCTTTGCGTCGGGTTTCATTTGTATTGCGGGGTTACGTTATAGGCATCGTCGTCGTCTCCTCAAGATCAGAGGACTAGGGTCATCGAGCAATTGGGCCAAATTACATAAATGAGCGAACACGGGTGCAAATCCTAGTTTCTCCGTGGAATCGATAATAATTTGGTGTCCGGCGTAGGAAGAGATGTCCGGTCTCTTAATACACCTCAGTGACGCTCGAATCTTGATCGCTGGCGCTTCTTCACAGTTCACATCAACATACAAGCAGTGGCAGGAGTCATCCGACACGCCTCAGGATTGGTTTCATCCAACAAAATGCCACCCCAGGACATCGAGTCTATGGTCCATGAATTTTTTTCCGACTGCCAACTTTTGATGAACTCGTTGTCATCGGATGACATTAGGAGATCTGAGAAGTCAGAAGGAAGTGATTATGCATGAGATAAGAATCTCCCACCTATTTCGTCTGCTTACACTTTACTTTCTTATAACGTAAGCTAACCACCACCCGAGTCTTGGTGATAATGAATGCGGTTGGTATGTTGATGTCATGGCCAGGTTCACCCCAAAAAGTTGACCTGGATTCTCTCATCTGTTACATAAGTTGTTAGGCAATTGATTCTACTCCAGAGTTTGGTCTTTTGGTTGGGTAGAGTATTTTATTTGTGAAGAGAAGACAACCAGAAGAAGTTCAGAGAACCGGGAAAGCAGACAATTGCAGATTGAACTATTAAGATGAAGAAGAACAAGAAACCAATTCTGCTGACATTTCAAGAAGGCCATGGCATTAATTTGATTTGAACCTCTTCTTCTGCTTTTGCTCGAAAGTCCCCTGTTTTTGCTTTCCCTTAAATTGCAATCTTTTCAAATTTCTTTTTTTTTTTCTTAATTGAAAGGATTAAATGCCTCTTCTTCACATAATGCGGCTAAAGAAGGCTACCAAGTTCTCTTTCCTGACTGTTTGCAGCAAGAATTAATCCCAAAGAACTAAATAAGGTCTGTAATTGGCAACAAAACACAATATTTGGTAACTTTGAAATTATATAAAGCTTCAAAAATTCGAGGGCCAGAATCATATTACTTTCTGGGCATCCTGTCACATTGCTACACAGGATGAACAGCAACAACTTCTAGGGAAAAAGCACAACATTGTCATTAGAACTAGGTAGAGACCTTAACGTAACTGCAAAAACCACTCACCCAAAGAGAGCTAAACTCACGATCATCAGCAGAAGAGAGAGAATCATGACCCAGGATTGCCTGAGGCGAGTTTCCGACGAAGAGTTTGGCACCAGGGGTTGCTTGTAGTACCACGGAAAATAAGGCAAGATGGGATCAGGAGGGGGAGGTGCATTGCCCAAGTACCATGGCGGCGGAAAATAGTATGGAAAGTACCCGCCAGGCGGCAGATAGACCATGGAAGGCGGTGGATAGACCCCAGAAGGCGGCAATGGCGGAGACGGCGGCAGCGGTGGCGGGTAGACTGCAGGTGTCGTTGGCGGCGGGAGACAAGGATAGGGACAGTCACTGGGCGGCGGCTGCAAAATCGTCACTACAGCTTGTCCATGCACCATGGCTTGCGGGAATGCAGCGAATAGAACCACAACCAAGACATTGGCACATACACCATGACCATTCTTGACGGTGCTTGCCATCTCTGTGCAACCAGAGACTTCACTGAGAGGGAGAGAAACCAAAGGGCCAAACACAAACACCTTAAGTAGATGGAAAATGTAGGAGTTTCGGAGGAGGTGCATTAAAAGTGATTAAATAAAAGGCTCAACTCTCTCTCTCTCTCTCTCTCTCTCTCTCTCTCCTAACAACCTTTGTCTTCTACATAAACAAATAAAACAAATGAAGGGTCACACTGTATTATATTCCTCTATGTGGGTTTCGAAGGCATGAGAATGTCCACTACGTTCAATAGTCGAGACGTAACTGGAGCTTTTCACAAAAGCCTTTTTTTGACAAAGGAACCCTCTAAGATCTCTAGGTGCAACCCCATTTGCCTAAAAGGTCATCTATGTACAGGTTGCAAACATCGGCCAACTTTCACTTTCGCGGCCACTGCCCTATATATGGACAAACCTTACACTACGCTAATAACTGAGGAAGGTAGACCTGCCCTAACAAAGCTGTCAATTTTTTCACAGAAGTTGGAGTGGAACTCCCATTTTTTTTTTCATTCTTCCGGTCCTTTGAAGGGATTAACATAAAAGCTACTTGGTTGGGATAAGAGTCAACAAGTCATTGAATTAGGAGAACACTTCAACTACTACCCTTTGGGATCAAATGGGTCATTTTCCTTATTTTTCCCTGAAATTTTGACCAAATCCTAGAGTATCTGAGGTAAATGAATTGTATGAATGTAATCTGGTGACAGCAACTACTTTGAAACTTCTATTAGTGGGACAAGAGATCATTAGATATGAGTCCAAACATTGTCTCGAGGTTTGTCTTTGATGGCGACCGGTACGTAAGTAATGTTTCTCGTAACTCGTTGCGAGAAATTATAGCAAATATTCGCACCTTATAGGATACGACATAACTCAAATTTGACACGAATTTACACATTTTTCACTCATTTTTAATGGATAAATATTTATAATTATGTTGAAATATTGTTGTATTGACATGTTATGACACGAATAGTCAATATGAATATGACACGTTGTCGCGACCTCCCGGCAGCGTGGCCCTCGGGGGGAGGTGTCATCACACACAAACTCGAATTTCCAAGAAAGAGATAATTATTTAAACGGTTCTTGATTTTTTTTTTTTAAATGCTAGTGATCCGCATGCCAGATCGCATAAGTTGATGGACGGGCAAAAAGCTTGACAATCCTCGAACTATTCACCTTCTTACGTACACCTTATGGATATTTTGCATGTAACATTGAGCAAATTTAATGTCGTGATTACGAGAATTGAAAAACCAAAAAATTGTTGTAATTGACGTGGCATATCGCCATGTGAGCGATTTCCAGTGATAATTGGCCGGAAGGACCACAGTGAAATTTCGTGCGAAGATTTAGAACTACATTAGCAAAATTGAAAAGTTTAGAATTGAATTGAAATCCACACAATAGATTTAAGACTGATCGGACGATTTCCCCCAAATTTAAAAGGGTAAACGTTCTTAGGTTCCATCTCCAATGCAGTTTAGAGGCAGGCTTCATAGTTGACTTCCATGTGATGAATTAATTAAATGATCATCTAGGAATATGCCACGATGCTTTTTCATATTATATACTTACATAATGATAATGTTTCACTTACTCCAAGTCGGTGCCTTCACTAGTAAAAGTTCGGAAGGTTTGGTGTAAGAATCTAGATGACTTAAACTCGCAATTTCCTTGGACCTCATCCTACTAGCTCTGGTGATAAGATATGCTAAAAAAAGAGATGATCATGACCTAATTTAAGCAGGAGCCTCAAATCAGCGATAGCTAGAATTGCAAAAATAATACATGTTTGTTCAGCGTACAAATGCATACAGTTGGCTATTGACGAATGAAGCTTCCTAATATGTTCGAAACTTTGTCCCGGGTTCGGTTCTTGCTCTTCGTAACTTATTGAGCTAGTCCATGAGGAGGTCACTGTTTCCGACTCCCTTGATCTATCGGTGGATGGTCTTCCCTCCTCTGAACTGAAGAAAGAAACCGTACGAATGAACCCTAGCCTTAATGTCGACATTCAAGATTGCCCTCGCGAAATGCGCCAATGCTAGTGATTTATAAGTAAAATTCATAGGATACGTTAGTGTCAAATTGGGGTAACACATGAACAAAATTAATCAATACTATGAACGGAATTCTTAACCAATGACTCTCTTGGGATCATCGGTATTCGCTTAAGAGAGGTAACCTCATCAAGATAAGGGAGTCGAAACTCCGACTTTAGGATGACTACACACCTTGTTTAACATCCCGGCAGCTGGACACCCGAAATCTCCTAAATTCCTTTCAAATTTTTTTCTTTCCTGGAGAGAGAGGGAATACTGGATAGGTTTTATTGAAGTAAGCTTCGTACTATCCGTTAAGCCTTTTGAGGGCATGCGTCCTAGCATCAAGTAGGATAATCTAGCGTCAAATTGGGGTAACACATGGACGAAATTCATCGATGCCATGGACGTATTAGGGGGCCTCGGGTTGGGCCCCTTCAGTGAACATCATCCAAACACTTCAGATAATGGTCTAAAGAATGGGCCCAATCATGGCGATTGCCCAGCAAAAAGCATTTCGAAACAAACCAGTGACATCTCCAAGACCCGAAGCCAAGATTTTGTACGAAATCTAGGTATGGTTTTATTTCCCCGAAAATTTCATGAAAGAAAATATTTTTTATAAGAATTACTATTAAGGAAAATATTTAGATTTCATTTGTTCGGTGGTTTAAGAAAAGTGATTTCCATCTTACCCGAAAAAGAAGTCGTTTTCCTCTGATTTAAATTTGTTTTCAATTCATGAAAAACGTTTTCATGAAAATTGATTGGTCTTCTGTTATCCAAATACTGAAAAATCGAAAAGCGTTTTCCCAAAAACAATTTTCCTTCCAAACAAACCGACCCCAAATATAACATATGAGGCAATACACAATAAAACTTTAGTGGGTAGAATAAACTGAAGATTTAAAGTAGGTAATCTATAACGTAAATGCGTAATCTCCCCTACCATCAGCTGCGGTGCTGGGGACGTGTGTTTGGACATCCATCCGACACGTGGCGCCACGTGTCTACCGCCGTCTCTAAAGCCGGCACGTGGCGTCGGTCCCAGCCCCTCCCCAAGTCAAAAGCTGAGATATAGGTCGAATCGAGGACGGAGAAGGATTCAATTCAGGAGGTCGGCGCAGGGCAGCAAACGAGCAGAGAAGCAGCGAGCCAGTCGATCACGATGCTGAACTTGGTCAGTGTCCTGGACTTCGTAGCGCAAGCCGTGGTCATCGTCTTCTGCTCCCTGTGGACCCTCAGCCTCGCCATCACCCCGACGTTCCTTCGGGTTCTCTACTAATCTCGCCGATAATCGGCGCGAGGTTCGGCCGGTCCAACACGTCGTTAGCACTTCGCACTTACTTTGACGGGGCCAAAATCGTGCTCTGAATTGTAAGCCTCCGTGGTATGGCCGCTGATGTCGCTGTTGATATTGCCCGTTTTGGTGCACGAATTAATTGCTCATTGACGTTTTGGTCCTACGTTAAATCGGTGTTACCCGTGTATTGTATACATACATTCGATCTACGATTATACCTAGTTTTCTGGTCTGTTCTTCGACTATCCCGTCGATGTGATCGTCTTTCATATCCCTTACATGAATTGAACGTGCAACTTAGAGATTAGTGTTACAAGCAATGTTTTGGTGCGTGCACTGCTAATTGATGTTCTGGTCCCACGTTAAATTGATACTATCCGAATTTTGTATGCATGCTCGGTAACAATCGGTCTATGATTATACCTATTTTTCTCTTATCTGTTCTTCGACTATTCCGTCGATGATGCGATCGTCTTTCATATTACTTTTATAAATTGAATGTGCGACTTAGAGAATAGTGTTACAACCCTTTTTTGTTTATTCTTTTTTCTTTGGGTGCAATAGAACTGTAAAAAAAAAAAAGGGCTTCATGTGAACTAAGTCGTAAATATCGGCGTACGGAGCGTAATTACAAGATTGTTGCCGCCATATCCGCCAGGATCTGCGACGTGACTCCTTGTATCACGGGGTCCAGCTTTTTGACTAACAACATCGAAGCTACCGAAAGAAGAATTTTCAAAGCCTCTTAGTGAAAGGGGAGAAAAGGACTTAGACACGGGGCTGAGAATTTGCGGAACGGGCCCTTAAGGAGCTTGCTCAACCGCCGCCGTGAACATGTGCTCTCGGAACACGACGTCTCCATCCACGCGATCCTCGCACCAGATTGCGCCTCAAATCGATCTTACGATGACTCGGATTGAATTTCCGGGCGGATCTCTCCTCCTTCCGTCGCATTAAACCTCACCCTCTTCTGCAAAAGTTTCACAAGAAATGTTAAGACCACATGCAAGCATGAAGATTCTTGATGGAATGAGTGTCCGTACACGCTTGTCCGCAGTTGGTGTGAACATGCATGAAAAGAACCGTGGGAAAAGAAGTTGTGTCTGCCCTTATCGCTTTGTCTTACTTTACTCAAATAGAGGATTTGATCGCATCGAATTCAGACTGATTGCACTTTTTGCATTCGTTTAGGAGTTTGATTACAATTTGGCAAAACTTAGGTGCCAATTCTCTAAAAAATTAGCTAAGTTGTTGATTTGAATCATCAATATGATTTGAGGTCAGATTCACCATTCTAGTACTGTTTACACTTAACGATGATTCTACTAATTACAAGAAAGCTACATGCATCAAAACTGAAGATGTCACAAATTGGAACTAATTTGAGAGGGGATTTACCTCGGGCAACTTGATGCTGCTGCTCTTTTCTCTAGTGCCACCACAACCAGGCGTCCAATTCGGACCTCCTTGTTGCGACGCATTCTCACCACCGTAACACAGGCTCATGATCCTCTCCGCCACCTCCTTCTCATCCCTGCTCTCCGCCACCAACTTAGCCATCTCCGCCCTCGTCAGCCTCATCTTCACCGTCAGCGGCCCCTCGCCTCGCCGCGGCCGCCCATCCCCGCCCTCTGACCCCAGGCTCGGCGGCGGCGGCGGCCTGGCGAGCGAGAGGTCGGACGCCGCCCTCCGCGACAGCATCAGGCACTCGAGCCGGTCCTTGGCGCTCATCTGGATGCCCGTGGACCGGACCCGCCTCGGGAACTTGTTGTCCTCCTCTGGGAACTTGGGCAGCTCGACGAGGAAGTACACCTTCTTGGGCTTGAGCTCTTGCTGGGGCTCGAGCGGCTTCGCCCGGATGCCAAAATGCTTGACGGCCTCGGAGTCCATCAGGACGTGCCCCGGGTAGTCCTTCACGACGTCCCCGACTCTAACCGGGGTCTTCAATTTGAAGGTGTCGCCGTTTATCTTCATCACTTTGGCTCGCCTCTTCCCTCCCATACTGTTTCCCATCTCTCCTGTCCCTCACGCTCTCTGTCTCCGAGACAATTCCAAGTGTAATCTAACCCGAGATCACGTGATGAGATATTGGGGCTAATACAGAGTGTGAATCCGAAAGATTATCACGGGGGTTCCAATGGATCATCATCAGTAACGATTTGCGACTTTAAAGCTGGATTTGTTCACATGGTAAGTACTGTAATGAAGAAAAGTCTAAAAGAGGATAGGGACCATGGCAATCCGGGCCAATCTCCTTTTTTTTAATGCATTTCCCACTAGGAGGAAAGTGGGCCGTGGGATGATTATGTGTACTTTCCTTTTCAGACACTATTTTTAGCGTGTACAGCTCGTGTGAGGAAATTAGGAAAACAAGCTTGTGACGCAATGATTACGAAATTGAAAGGTAATTAAGAATTACATGTTGTGGCGTTCTCACTCCTTATTAGTGGCCACGGAGTATTTTGTCATGGACTGACGTGGTATGTATTTTTTTTTTATTAAAAATCAATAATAAATTACCGCATGTTGATGACGTGGGCATGCATTTAAAAATTAACGATCTCATTCTCTCTTTTTTTTTTCTCTCTCTCTTCTACTCCGTTCCCGGCATTCTGCCGGTGGCCATGGATCTCAGATGTCTAGACTTTCGTGAGCGTCGACAACTCCGCAGGTGGCGATTGCCGAGCCACTCCCTCTGTCATCATGCGGCTCGCAATGGTACCACCCACTAGCACACGTCGCATGCAGCGGCTCGTCCATTGCTAGATCTAGAGCGACGAGCACATGAAGCAAGGACACGGGCAAGACATGGACTAGAGGATTCCTCTTTGGAGCCCATACATCTCATGGGAGGGGATTCTCACTTGACAGAGCAAAAAGAACATATCTCCCTCGTTTTTTATTCTCCAAGCATACATCATGCGCGGGAGGCAAGCAGAGGCAATTTGGGTTCATCTTTTTTCTTTTAGGAAAAGTATCAGAAAGGTCCTAAACATTTTACATTGATACCAATTTAATCATAAACATTTTTTTATATAAATTCAATTCAAAACATTTTGTCTTTATATCAATTCAATCTTTCTGGTTAATTTTGGCAGAATATTTCTTACGTGGATGCTAGCCAACCTACGTAATACCACTGGTGATGATGTTGACAAATTTTAATAATATTTTCATATTTTTTGAATTTTTGAATTTTTTTCTTTCCCCTTTTCCTTTCTACAGCTAGTCGTTGGTCCGGCGAGTAGCTAGAGGCCATGGTTGGTGAGCCCTGTCGGCCAATGGTGAGGCTTGCTCCGCCAGCCACTGGCGAGATTCTACCTCGCTAGCGACGTCAAAGGTAAGCCTTGTCGGATATGGCGAGGTTGTGCCTTGCCCAGCCCAACTTGTGGCCACCCTCGTGGCCATCTAGTGAGGGCTCAAGCCATGCGCTGGGCTAGGTGAGGCGCGCCCTCGCTAGATCTAGCGAGGGTTGAGCCTTGCCGACCATGAGAAGGCCTGATCTCAACAGATCTAACGAGGGTGAGCCTCGCCGACCATGAGGGAGGCCTGACCTCGCCAAATCTGGTGAGGTTGTGCCTCACCCAGCCCAGCTCGAGACCGCCCTCATGGCCATCTAGTGAGGGCTCGAGCCTTGCACTAGGCTGGGCGAGGCTCGCCTTCGCCGTCACTAGCAAGGCCTTGCTAATGGCTAGTGGGGATGGCCGGCCTTGGCCTCTAGCCTCTTGCCGGACCGGCGATTGCCTGAAGGAAGAAGAAAAGGAAATAAAAAAAAAAAGAACGAAAAAAAAAAATCAAAAAAATATATTAAAAAATTGAAAAATATTAAAATATTATTAAAAGTTATTCACATCATCGCCGGCGGTGCTACGTAGGCCGGCCAGTGTCTATGTCAGGAATATCCATCCGAAATTAGCCGGAAAGACTGAATTGACACAAAGACGAAATGTTTAGGACTGAATTGGTACCAAAAAAAGGTTTAGAACTAAATTGGCATCAATGCAAAATGTTTTGGACTTTTCTGACACTTTTTCCTTTTTTTTTTGTTGTTCCAACCAATTGTTGCAACAATGCAAGGTGGGGGTAGCCGGACAGCGAGAAAGGTTTAAGCACAATGTTGTTTGGGGCTCCAATCGAGATCTGGAAATATGGGCACTTGCGGCCAAGGCTCCGTCGTCGGTGTCATCTAAATCCCTCTATCATCGCTCGTGTCCAAGGCTCCAGAGATTTGGAAAACTGGGTGCTCACGGCCAATGCTTCATCGTCGGCGTCATCTAAACCCCTCCATCTATCACGCCCCAAACCCCTGTCAACCCCGCTTACGTCCCACTACTGGTCGATAAAGTGCGACGTCCTAAGTTATCGCCGACCTCCAATTGATCATCAGAGATTTAATTGAACAGCGGAAACTATAAAACACTCGGACAATTGAAAACTGGGAAGAATAGGGAGAATATACATTTTCATTTCTCATTCAAACTTAAATCATCATATTCACAATATTACAAACCTTAATGTACAAGTGCATACCCTTCTATAAACCACCGATAACAAAAAGGATTCGATGACCTGATATTCTAATTTCCAAAAAAATGCTACTCTTCAACATTATGTTTTTTCCTTCTCTAGACCCTAGCATTATGATCTACACTCGGTGTCCATTTCGAGTCTGACTCATCGTCCTCTGATTTTGAACTCTCTTGCACCATCTGCTCCTCCGATGACTCCAGCTCTGCCTCAATCACAATTGGGTGATTGATGTCACCCGACTCCGCTGGGACTTCGTTCTAACCTTCCTTAGCTAATACATCAAGGAAATGGAACTCAGGCACGAAATCGAGATCCAGGTACTGTTCAAAGGGAAGTATGTACTCTAGTTCCCCTACAGGCTCTTCAGACTCGTTGGGTTCATTCTCGGGTTCTACTTCGGGCCCCACATCCTGTTTTGGTTCCTCATTAGGGATTGGTTCTAAATCTATATCTATCGGATCAGCTTCGGTTTGCGACACTTCGGATTCGGGTTTATGTTCGGGCCCTGAAGATCCCTGTGTTGCGGTTACTGAGTGCAAACTAGACTAAGCTAAGCTAACCTCGGTACTGGTCAACTTTCCGTCGATCGGAGGTATGGCAGCCGGGTTCCAATCTCCGACCAAATCATACGGGACATCAAAATTTCTAACGGGACCAAACTCATCCCCGTCAGCGTCCCTAAAATACCAAGTTATGTATACATTGGTCTCCCACAACGGCAATCCTACCTCTACATACACGGTCATAGTATGTCTAATCCAGGTCATCCCATCATCCATCAGGAACTTTGCCACATCGTATTCCGTGTGCACTGGTATTCCAAAACGTACTGGTGGTGGTGGTGGATGGTTCATGTCTCAGGTCGGAGTTTTGAAAAATTTTGGTTGAAATAACCATGAGATTACATCTCAACAAGTACACCCCTAAACCCAACCTTAGCTATCACGTACCTCCAGACAATTGCACAAACACACACATTCACACACATGAAATCACCACAGTGCAGGCACATCAATTAATATTGCCAAACTCTAACATGCGAACACCGCACTCAATCACAATCACGCCATATGCAAACACACGTATGTACAATTCTCATCTCATGTATCCATTCCGTTCTCATTTCCTCTTTTCTACACCACTCGCTAGTGACTTACGTAAACGTACACGCTTCAGGTACACTACGACCATTCATCACACCACTTCCGGCCCGCGTACCCGTATATGCCTCAGGCCTCGATTGCGAGCTGAGCATCACATGTCTCAGGCCCGACCCCAATATTTAGCTCGCACCAAATGCGACAGGCCTACATGATCGGAACTCGAGCTTATAATGCCTCGGTCCAATCCCTGTTTCACTCGAACTAATCGTGCCTCAGACCGATTCTCATTTTTGCTTTTTCAAGCTTCAGCCTGTGCCAAATGCAACAGACCCATGTGATCGCTGCCCGAGCTTATGATACTCGACCCGATCCCATTCTCACACTTACACACCTTCGCATGAATTTCCGTGCACACATTTGCACTCACAATCACACTGTCACACCTCAAACGTGCATTCACGCACAAATTCGTATTTTTCTGCACTCAAACATTTTCAAATCAATTTTAGTCCTTCACGGGACTTTCACAAAATTCAAAGACGGACCTAACGGTACCATCCAAGCGCCAAACAACCACGTACAGCACATCACACAACATATCACAGCCAGCAAGCAATCATTTCCGCACTCCAAATCACAAAATCACACTTCCGACTTTTCACGACATTTTCTCACAATTAATTGCCAGTTCTAAAAATCCAACTTGAGTCCCGATCAACCCATCACGGCTCTATGAACAGTGATTCACAGCCCATTATCACCCTCTAATTTTCCTCCAAAAATTTTAAAGTTAATTCCTAAGGCCCGCCATTATTTTCCAATCTTATTTCACCCAAATTTAGACCTGCATAAACCTGAATTCACCCCAAAAATAATCATCCTTCGATACTCAATGTCCTAAATTGGGTTTAGAGCGCGACTTATCGAGTTCTAGACTAAATCAGCTAGAACAGAAAGCGGCGGCACTCAATCGGGAACGGTGGGGACGGCGACAAGGCTCGGTGACGTGTGGCGGCAGCACGGCTGCCTTGGCTGTGAGTCATGGCCTCACGGGAAGAGAGGAACGGTGGTGAGGCTGGTGGTGGTGGCGAATGGACGGCGGTCCGGCGTGGGGCTTCACGGTGGAGGGAGGAATCGGGAGAGTAAGGGAGACATGAGACCGAGAGATGAGAGTGAGTGAGGAGAGAGAGAAATGGGGTCTTGACTCAAATAGTGCTCTTTAGACCAAAAGTGGAAATGACCAAAATGCCTTTTTCTCAAAATTTTGATCCGACGGTCCAGATTTGATCTTATCTTGAACCGACGGCCGAGATTGATTCTTGCCCAAAAATACCCAAGGGTTTTCTTGTAATTTCCCAAAAATCCAAGGGTAAAATTGTCCAATCAAAATTTTAGGACAAAATTACCAAAATGCCCTTTTACCCTTAAAGCTTTTCCTTTTATAATTCTTAGGGGTATTTTGGTCACTTTCTCCGTTTCTTGCCCAAATCGAATTTTTCTGAAGAATTTGAGCGCACCCAAAATTCGCACGTGTCCTCTGCAACGTCGTTCTAACATTCCGTCATGACTTCCTAATTTTCCGATGTCCAAATTGGGCTAAGTTCAATAATTAAATTTTATTAAACGCAATTCGAGCATTTCTCAAACTAATAGACGACTTGCTGGGGAAATTCGCAGAATCGACTCATGACTGATACTGCATCGAGTCACGTACAAGTTCGTTCGGTACGTGACGACCTCGATTGTCATTAAAATTGCGAAGATCAATCACTTAATCCGAGGGGTACGATCGTTTGGCATAAGTTCAGGATCACTCGTCAAGTTATTTCGTGGTTCGACAGAATCACCCGCGATCCACTACTGTGACAGTGGCGAACTGACCCCTAACTATCTTTGGATCGGCCAACAGTAGCTCAAAATATCACTTTAGCGTTCTATTGATCAAAAATCAATTCACGATCGAATTTTTTATAGTTGTGCGAATTTAATTCCCCTATTAGTCTTTCCCTGATGATTATCATCCTAGAAATGATCAGTTCCCGACGAAAATTTACTACGAGCATATTTCATAAAATTCAGTTATTTTATAAATTTCAATTGATGAAATTTCAGAATGTCAATTGAGCCTTGGTCGTGAGCGACATACATGAAGAGGTTGCTTTACTCCATAGATTTGGAAATGTGGATGAATCTGACGAGAATAACAAGATGGCAGGAGCCTGAACGTATGGCTGAGGATGGAGGACAGCTCGCTGGTGGTCGTCGTTGGCTGTAAATGGAGGAGATGGGGGAGCTTGCTGTCGGTGGTCGTCGGTGCTTGTGAATGAAGGAGATGGGGAAGAGAGAAAAATTCCAGCTAGATTTTTAATTTTTTATATTTGTCCGGGTCAATCACAAGTGTCAAGTTGTGATTGTGTTTCAGTAAAAAAATAGGTACCACGTCTCCCTATGACGTAATACTAAATGAGCACTGAAAACTTTCTCCCTTGCCGATGATATAGATGGCTAAATAGCATATTTTATTACGTGTTAATATTGGTGTATTCTATAAGTATGTTTACTTATGTGAGAGTTGTAAATTTTACAAAACTAAATAAAAATCACTTTGCCTGAGCTGAATCATGAATAGTCTCCAGGTGGAGAAGAGCCCGCGTTCGGCGTACAACCATCCAAAAATGGTCAAATGTTCGGACGTCGCAGTCACTTAGTGGCCGTCCAATCTCCGACCCGAATTCAACAGTGCAGTCGCTGTCTAAAAATTCAAACCCATTTCATTGACAACCACTGTCTTCTGTCTTCTTTTCCTTTCGAAACGAAATCAACCCACTTTAGATTTCTCTTCGGGTTGTTGATAGGTGGGGGCTTACCGCTCCGGCGTAATGAACGAATGTCAACTATTCTCGGATAACTTTTGATTAAGTCGATCGAAAGTACCACCACTTTCTTCTGCTGATCGGTTTATTAGCACACGAGCTTGACGGTCAAAACATATTCTACCGTCGAATCTCTTGAACGAGGAACCGTTTGTCAGGTTAGAGACCAGATCCATGCATATCACGTGTTTTGGGAATCCGCTGAAACCTAAAATGAGCTCGATTTGTGGCATCGCCTGACGATAATTTACCGCTTTTTCTGGTTGCAGACATCATTTGAATTATTTACATTTGAGGTGGTACAGCAATGGACTGTGAAGAAGATGGAGCTTCGTCGTGTCCTCCTTTGAAGAGCAGACGTGCATCGATTTCCATAGATACAGGTGAAGTGTTCACTCTCTTGCGGGCGTCAATCCATCCGTCAATCAAGGATTCTGTCGGGACGCTGCGGTTCGCAAGCAAAATCTTTCCAAATTCTGCCACCAACTTGTGGTGCTCGAGAGGTCAACAAGCGGTTGGCAAGTGTGGATTTTATGCTGCTTTGACTTTTGCCTTGCTCTTTTAGTCGTGGTGATGATTTTTGGGATGATGGGTTGATCATTGCGTTCAACAAATCTGTTCCTTGTGCAAGGCGTTCGAGAAGGTCTGTCACTTTGATTTACTTAGTCATCTGGTGGCATTCATATTGGCATTCGGACAATTATGTTTGGCGTCTTGAAATTTGTGGCAACTGATAATGTACTCGAATCTTAAAATACTTTTACTTTATTCATTTGAAAAAAGAGTCAAAGTACACGATTTGAACAAGTTTTACGACATCTGGTGGGATTGTCCTATACATTTAAACAAGTTTGCCACCTCATATTATCTCGAATTCATTTCTCTAGATATACGTTTAAGTTATGTCACATTGTTTCATAAGTTAAATTATAAAAATAGACTTAAATAGTTTTAAAAAGAAGAAAAAACTTGTCCAAAAGTCTTAAACATGTTGCACATTTGTCAATTCAATCCTAAACCTTTTCATTTTTTGCGAATTGAGGCCATGCAGTCAATTTTGGCCGGAAATCGCTGACGTGGATGCCGGTCGGTCACGCGGTGTTGACGTGGACATTTTAAAATAATATTTTAATAATTTTCTGAAATTTTTATGGTTTTTTTCTTCTTTTTTCCTTTTTTTTGTTTTTTTTTTTCAATTTTGGAGTTAGGGCCGGCAAGGGTTGCTGGCCGACCCTTGCTAGCCACAAGCGAGGGTCGGCCAACCCTCGCCAACCTTTAGTCCACCTAAAATTGATTTTTCTGAAAATTAAATAAAATATTAGAATGGTAATGGGAGCTAAAATCACCTTTCATTTCACCTTCATTTCTTTCTGCGAAACATGGCACTTAAACAACATGTTAACCTCATCGACCGAAAATTATCACTCCTTAGCATCTTGCTCTCAAATATGTTATTTCCCTTTTACGAATGATCGCTTTTCATTTGCTTTATTTCATAATTGCGATTGACACCACTCTTTTGAAAAGCTGATTTCCTTATTATATTGAGGAATCCATTTAATTAGGTAAATTATAAGGCCACAAAAAAAAATACTTACTGACCTAATAAATCAGATAAGACACGAGTCAAAACCTAAATAAGTATCCCAGAATATGAAATTCCTTGCACCTAGTGATGCGAGCAAGTCAAGCCAGTTGCGTTCTCCTGAACCACACGCATGTCGTTTCTCGAAAGAAACCTGAAAAGAGAGGGAAGAAGAATGTGGTTTTTTTTACGGCTACACCAAGTTGTACGCTCGATCCAGTCCTCCGCCACTGCACTTGTCTTGCCACAATGCACAATGCACTTTTGGGAGGGCATTCCTCTTTGCTTGCTTGCGGCATCATTAGTAATGATTCATTACGCACTGATTTGCGCAAACGCGCTTAGAACAACTTATATGGTCGACAGCGGCATGATTAATCTCGACGAACGCCATTATTTCCGAACACACCATCTCAGTTGAGTGGTAACCAATAACCAAAGATGGTGCAAGACTTACAAGATAAGTCTTTGGGCAATCTGCTGTTTGTCGCTGCTTGAGATTCGATCTAAATGCTTGGCCTTCGATCCGCATTGAAAGAAAAGATCGAGAAAAATAGTGAATCAGAGCAAGTTTGACTATATATTAGTTGGTGCCCATTTAATCAAATATATTATACTAAAAGTAATATTTGCACATCAAATGCATTACCCAGGGAGTCTTTTTCTTTTTTCCCAATGAAAAATCAAGAGTCTTTGCAAAAAAAGGGAAAATTGCCAAAAAAGTCCTAAACTTTTTGCATTAGTGTTAATTTAGTCCTAAATCTTTTTTTGGTGCCAATTCAGTCCTAAACCTTTTGCATTTGTGCCAATTTAGTCCTAAACCTTTTTTTGGTGTTAATTAAATCCTAAACCTTTTAAATTAGTACCAATTCAATCCTAAGCTTTTTATTTTTATGCCAATTTAATCTTTCCGGCCAATTTTGACCAGAATTTGCTGACATGGACGCCTGCCGGCTGGCGACTGGTCACCGGCGTCGACGTGGCGCTGATGTAGACAAATTAAACAATATTTTCATATTTTTTTTGAATTTTTATTTTTTTCCTTTTTTTCTTTTTTTTGCACTTTTTTTTTTTGTTTTTTCCTTCCTCTAGCCGGTCCGGTGACTAGCCAAAGGAAAGAGAGACAAAAAACAAGTGGAAAAAAAAAGAAAAAAAAGGAAAAAAAATAACGATTCAAAAAAACATTAAAATATTATTTAAGTTGTCCATGTTAGCACCACGTCGGCGTGGGTGACCAGTCACAGGCCGATAGGCGTCCACGTTAGCAAATTCGGGTCAAAATTGGCCGGAAGGACTAAATTGGCACAAAAATAAAAAGTTTAGGACTGGATTGACACCAATTTAAAAGGTTTATGACTTAATTGTTATCAAAAAAAGATTTAGGACTAAATTGGTACAAATACAAAAGGTTTAGGACTGAATTGGCACCAAGAAAAAGTTTAGGATTAAATTGGTACTAATGCAAAAGGTTTATAACTTTTTTGGCATTTTTCCCTGCAAAAAAAAGTAAAAGTTTTGAGAAAAATCTCTTGACAATAAGTAGTAAAAATGACCTATGAGAATGAAAAAATATATTTAGAAAGAATTAAGAGAAATTTTTTTAGAAATATTACATAGATATAGATATTACGTCTATTTAGTAATATCTAAAGTAACAAAGAGTAAAAGTAACTCCACAAGAATGATAAAGTATTACATATAACTTCACGTAAAATTGACTCTATTATGATCTATTTACAGAAAAATAACTCACAAATCTATAGAATAAGGTGGAGCAAAAGATTGACTTTGTGCTTATAATAGAATGCACCAAACAAACAAAGTAAAGGTCCATTATTCTTAATTCTTTCCCTAAGCTCCATTCTATTTTGCCTAGTCTCCTTGTATTTCCTAGTTATTTAATAAGTATTCCTCACAAAATAAGCTACTATCATATTCGTTAGAACTTTCATCCACAGGTTTGTAATAAGAGTCATCTTCTCAATTGTAATCTTCTACCTCCACGGCAGTCTCCAACTAGACTTATCAAATGGATGAATTAGGTCGAATTTGGACAGGTTGAAAATGGCTCCGATAAAAATTAACCCATATTGACCCCATTTCTATATAATATAATTTCAGTGACCCATACTTGATCCAAATCCAACAGAGGTCTGATTCTTAACATTTTTTCCTCTTATATTTGGAAAATAAAATACTAAAAAAAGTAATTGAAAACAAATTAGACTTGAAAAAATTTAGCAATATAAATTACTAAAAAATTTGACGAGTCAACCTAACGGAACACATCATTGTTATTTCTCCTAGTGCTAGAAATTTGATCTAATTTAACAGAAGAGACCATATTTGAAAAGATATATGTGACGTAATTTCTACTCTCATAAAAACTAAAAGATCTGAATATACTCAAGGATTTGAAAATACTCAGACCAATCATAACGTTAAGAGGAAAAGTAAGGAAATGTACCAAATAACAACAAAGGATTAGGTCTACATATTCAGCCCAATTATTTTTTAAAGCACGTAAATGTTGATAATTTAGATTATCATGTTCACATGAAATTTTGTCATCGAGATGAAATGTGCTTATAATTTAAGGAGACGGTTAAACTTGACAAAAAAGAGTCTTTTGTTAGACATTAATAAATCTTTACTACTTGCTAAGTGTACGGATGACTAAAGCCTGCTACATCATTCAATAGGATTGCAGATATATTAACTACATATGTTTGAACTTGCGTACATCGTGTGGTTCTATTTTCTAATTTCCTCCAAAAGAAAAAGAAAACCAAGTACTAAAAGTGTCCAATACCCGATTGTAACTCTATGGATGGATGGGTTTTTGCCTCTTCAAGGGGGTCTAACGAATAGTTTTGAATCTTCGCCCGTGCTACTCAATATTGACCAAGTTCATGATTGACATTTTTAGGCTAGAAGTGATACTGTCTGGGACCTGCTCCCAGAACCCTTTTGCGTAAATGGGCTGATGAAACTACAAAAGCGAGACAGGTAATTTCCTTACGAGGAAGACAGAGCAATCTTAATAGTGCAAAGTGAACGGACAGAGACTGGTGAGTTTGGTTTGAAAGCTGTGAACGCGATGGACCAAGTCCAAAAGGGCAAAACACTTTTTCGTATCTGATGGTGTGGTTGCATCTGCACATGGTGATTGTGTTATCAGCACCTACTATTTCTCCATTTTCTTTTCTACTTTCAAAAAGAAAAGCAATGCCAACATCGAACAGGTTTTGTGACAATAGCCGACAGAAAGATTGCCTCGGAGGGGATAAGATCTTTCTGTTTTCGTCCCTATTTCACTTCGGTATCTCACTCAGCCAAACTATTAATCCAAGTTGAGAAGTACTTTTATGAAGCTTTCAACCAATTACCGCCTGAGCGACTCACTGGCCCAACTTTAGCCCCAAGGGCCTATAGACTTTCTGGGCAGACTTCAATACAGGCATTTAGTGAGAAAGATCGGCTAGGCCCGAGCCAAGTTCAGCTCGAACCAACCCAAAGGTTTGTAAAATAAAAATTTTATGATGAGCAAACTTGGCCAATAGGCTCAACTTTAAGGTGTGGCTCGACCGCCATTGATCACTTCTAAGGTCTAGCTCCAATTTACAAGATTTGTGAGCCAAAAGGATTTCTAGAAAGTGTATGCAAGTTCAAGAATTTGATGAGACAAATTATAAGTTCAGAGACTTGATTAAACAGATTAAAAGTTCAAAGATTTGATTAAATATATACAAATTAAAATACCCAATACATGCACCCATGAAAAAAGGGCTTCAGCAGTAGGATAAGTTTGGGTATTTGTATATTTTAATCAAAATATAGACAAATTCAAATATGTAATATAATTGCTAGGATGCATGAGTAAGTTATGTTAGAAAAGTTCCAAATTAAAGAATTTGTGTGATGTGGAGCAGCCGATATCCTAATTGATCCATAACACATTAGTTTAAGATTTTGAGTGAAAATGAGTCTAATATGATATGTGGAGGGCCTTAGATTTGGACTCTCTTTAGGCGATTTTCACATGCGAAGGTATCTGGTTTCTGCTACACACTCCCAATATAAGGTCTCAAAGCCGATGGTAGATTGTTAGCCCCTAACCTATTTTGGTGTTTGGTGAATATTTCAAGGAAGGAATTTGGTGACCAACGCAGTTTCTAGGCAGTTGGGTGTTGTGGCATAGTAATGTGGTCCCGATGACAACTTATAAGGATACTTGAATTAAGAAAGAGCAAACCTAACACTGAGCTTACACATAAAAGGGAAATTATTGAGATGCACTAGTGAGTTATATTAGAGAAAAAATCTCATATCAGTATATTGGTGTGGTATATAACAGTTAATATATCTTATTTGACTCATGACTCATTGATTTGAGTTTTAGAGTGAAAATGGGTTCAATTAAATATGTTGACAAGTTTAGAATTGGGCTCTCCCTTGGTGATTTCCATAGGCAAATGTATTGAGCTTCTGTTGTGTGCTCTCAACATTTACTATGACAATAGTCTTCTTCAATTTTCTCATACTTATTTTGATATTTCAAGAATATGAAAATTAGGGGTGTCAATGGGTTGGGTAGAGTCATGTTTTTATGATACCCTACTCGACCCAAAATCCACAGGATCATGCTTGACCCACCCAGATCCACTCTAAGACCTGTTCAGCATACACCCCAAGGGTCAAGTCGAGCTGGACCGGGTCGAAGGATTTTTTTTTTTTTTTTTTGCAGATAGATTGCAACCTCGAGCAACAGGACCTCGGCATCTTAATTCTTCTAAAGCTTATGTTTTCTCCCCCTACAGGTTTAATACCTTCCTCAACAGACTATAAGAATACTTGAGAAAATCATCTGATTGGAAGGGGAACAAGAAAGCACAAAAAATTCAAAAACAAAGACTAAGTTACACGAATGAAGAATATGACAGGATAATGCCATGCTGCGAATATCCATACTTGTACGGTCATATCGGTATCAACACACACCATGCAAGATCTCGTTTCTCCAACCCCCAAAAGAGACGTTTCTCTTCGAGACTTCCTCTGTGCTTGAATCGACTGGCTCTGTTCAACAATCGATCGATTTGGATCCCTCAAAACCAGCGTCGTCACTCTTGTTCTGTCCGTACAAGCCTTCCTTCGGTTCAATTCTCGAGCTCCAAACAACCAAAAGAAACCACCAGCTTCAATAATGGAGACGCTCAATTCACGCCTCAGTTCAGGAACAATTCACACCCAAAAACAGCAAGTTCAGTTTTCACCCACCAAACGAAAAAAAAAAACAGAGAAAAAGAAGTAAGCAAAGCAAAGCGATTGCAACGTAAGGCAAATTAAGCGGCTTCAGAAGCGGAAAGAGCAATTGCAACTTGTGGAGCAGCTTACATGAGCCGAAAGAAGCACCGATTGGATGGGGGGAAGCACCAGGTCTGGAAATCGTTCAAAACCCAGGAGAAGAGAAGCAAAGGAGGATAGTCAAAAAAGCTTCAAATTAGGAGCCGAACGAACCCAAAAAGAGAGACCGGAAGTGAAGAGGAGAAGGAGCTCGAATTGAATATGTGCTCTTTGGGAGATCGAACTGGATTTTGGCGAGAGATAGAAGAGAGAGTGATTCAACTGAAAACATAACAAAGTTCAAGTATACACAAGCGAGAGCGAGCTTAGAGAGAGAGAGAGAGAGAGAGGGAGAGAGAGATTACCGGCAGCACCGTGGGCAATGGCCGGTGGTGATGGACTGACGGCTGAGCTGCAGGTGAGTCTGGGGAGGGAGCGAGCGAGCATTGCAGGGAAGGTAGGATTTCATCAGGCTCTGTAGTTGTGCAAAAAGAGAGAGAGAGAGAGGAGAGAGAAGGGGAGAGATGAGAGAGAGAGAGGGAGATGTTTGGACTGTGGGCCATGGATAGTCTCGTAGTGTCAATGGGTCGGACCGGTCTCTACCCTAACCCAGTAATATCCACACCTAAAAGCTCTACCCAAAGATGATAAGGCCTAATTCCAAAATAACCTAAATTTTAGGGTTCGGTTGGGCCGGCATAAGTCGGGCCAAGCCAGTTTTAAGTAAATCAAGAAAGAGATTCTTCTACTTGTATAATCTCTTTCTCGCCTTTCTTCAAAATGCTATCAAAATTTTACGTTTAAAACGTGGGTTATGTTAACGATTGTCCTTCAGGCATCTGCCTGAGATATTTATTAATAAATGTTTCAATCTCTAAAGTTGTGGTTCTATTGAAAACGAGAAAAATAGTGGATGGAAAACTATGAAGTTACTTTTAAATGGTTTCTCAAATCAATGGAGGTGTCTTAACAAAATCCTTAAAATAAGTGGATGAGAGGACACGCATGTAGATTAATCAATTCTATATGGGTAAGAATAAGTATAACTTATACATCATGTGACATCCCGGATTTTGATCCAATTTTTTGGGATTTATAAAACAAATAATTCATCAGTGTGATTATAGTAGAATCTCGCCCGAGAATTGATCACTCCCGGTTATTGTTTTCAAATTTTGAGATTTCGTTAGAATCGCACTTGATCGAATTTGGCCGTTATTTAGAACTCAAACTTCGGTGTCAAATTTCTCGGGTTTCGGGAAGAAATAAATTGGACGGTATCAATATTATCGTGATCAACGTTGAGAATGTCAAGAATAATGGAAAAGTGAAATTTCGACCGGATACGAATTTGAACTGGCAGACCTCCCTTAGATTAGTTTGCTCTAATTTTTATGGCCATTGTCTCTTATTATATTTTAAGAATTATTTGGACCGTAAGATCACTTTCAGATTTGAAATCTGACCGTCGAATTGCACTCGAGTGCATGAATTCTCTCTCTCTCTCTCTCTCTCTCTCTCTCTCTCTCTCCCCTTCCCTCTGGCCGCGCACGCCTTCTTTCCCCCCCTATCATTGCGTCTGTCTGTCTCTCTTCCTCTCTTTCTCTCTCTCTTTCCCCCCCTCTCTTTCTTTCCCTCCCTCTTTCCTTCACTGCCGCGCATGTCGTGCCCCATGCAGACGTCCCCTCACCCCCACGCCATGCAGACCTAATCCTTTGACACCCACTCTCTTCTCTCCTTTCTTCTTCTCCTTCTCTTCTCTCTCTCTTCTCTTCTTCTCTTCTCCTCCTTCGGTTTCCCTTCCTTCTCGAACGAGCCATGCCTAGCCTCTGCTCCATCCGACGCCGCCCCGCTTGTTGCCAACCGCCGCTCGCCAAACTAACCTTCGTTGCTCGTTGCCACCGTGCGCCATCTGGCCGCCACCCCCGTCCTGTCGCCGCCGCCACAGCCGCCTCTCTCCCTCTCCTCCCCTCCTCTGCAGCCCTCAACCCGTTTGACGCCACCCCACTAGCCACCGCCGCCGTCACCACCCGTTGCCCTAGTTGCTGTCCCCAGTTCGCCTTACCGCCCTGACAGCGCCGCCGCCGTCGCTGTTTCCTCGACGCCGCCGCGAGCAAACAACTGCTGCTCGAGCTCGCCGCCGCGCTTGACGAGTCCCAGCCGTTGCCCAGCCGTCCGGTCAACTCCCCCGCGCCACCCCGACGCCTGAGCTTCGCCGTCGCTGCCGCAGAACTCCCCCAGCCACACCACCCCACCTCCGTCGCCTCCTTCCTCTCCCTTCACGTCCCACAATCGCCGGAGAGCAGCCCACCGCCGCGCCGCATCGCCACAGCTCGCCGTCATCACCGCCACCGTAGCCACCACTGTCCCCGCCACCGTCGCACGCCGCCCCCCAGTCGACTAGTCGGCCGCCTGCCCCGCTGAGCTGCTCTCGTGCCCGCGCCTGTGCCGTGGCCGAGCCCCGCGCCTGTCGCGCCTTTGCCCGTGCCTAGTCAGCACTGTTCACTCGGGCCATTTTAGGCTCGAGTCGATTTTTACCGGGCCAAAACCTGATAAGTGATATTCTAACTCCTATTTAGTTTAATGGATACTATTAGACATGTTTAGAGATTTATTTAGTTTAATTTAGTGATTAAAATAGAAATTAGATTAGTCGGTGAGAATAAGACTAGTGCGTGAATTATGTGGCGATTGGTAGATTAATTTATGATGAGTATATGGCTAGTTGTGGTGCATTGATTGACTGTATTGTGGTGGCGCGTGTGGTTGGAAAAGTGAAGTTCGGATGCGATTGGCTCGAATGTCGAGTATGCAGATCAGTGTGTTGGACTGGTGATGTGACTGGGATTGATATTGGTTGTAATTGGTATGACGTGTTAATTTGCGAATTGTGAATTGGTGGGCTTGTCTTGAGTTGATTGGTACGACTTGTGAGATTAACAAATTGTGCTGTGGTGCATGTGAGCAATGATCGATTGGAGGGTTGCCAACCTGAGGCGTATGTTACGCGAGTGTGGCGAACAAGGCATGACTAGACCTGAGGCGTAAGTTATGCGGGTCATTGGAATGGGAATATGTCTTGAGACGTGGTTACGCGGGACCGAGCCCGGCTTGATCTGAGAGCTGAGCCTGAGGCGTAGTGGTGCAGGCTGTGAGATGAGGCCTGAGGCGCAGTGGTGCGGGCCAAGTGAAAATGATTTGGGAGGTCGTGGAAAGCTGTTCGACCACGCATGCGACTTGAGTGTGACTGAATTGATTGATTGTTTGATTGACCGAATTGTTAGAATTGATTGAATGCTATTGTGGCGGGGGTGTGAACCATTATGTCATGTTATTGAATAATTATTGTTATTATTATTATTGCTATGTGTGACTGACGTGCAGAGTGGGCATGCGTTTTATGGCCAGGTAAGCCCTAGGAGGTGAATTTGTTAAATTTGGGAGTTAGATTATAAGTACTGCTTGTTTGGGTATACATTGGCCTTCGTAGGGTTTAGGGTATTACTTATTGAGACTCATTCTTACGGTTATTATATAACCATTTTCAGATCCTCACCCTTGAGCATGGCGCCACCTTGACGTTTTGGAGTCCCCGTGCATATGATGCATGAGGATAATGAGTACCCGGGTCTGAATCTGGGTGAGGCGTACATAAGGCATCGTACTTATGTTTGGGTAGATGTAGGGAGAGATGAGCTGGAGCACCATGACTACTTGGCTTAGACCCATAGGGTCGAGTTGGGTAAATTCTGGGTCAATTCGAGATTTTGAAGAGTTGCAGCACGCCAATGAGAATGCGGTCAATTAGGAGCCTTGAGACAAGTTCGTTCTCAACGGTGAGGTGTCAGATCCCGACAGTCCACTGGTGAACCCCGGTTCAGTATCGGCACCTTTCCCCGAGCCTGAACCCGAGCTAGCACTCGAGCTTGAGAGCGAAGAAGAACCCATGGCGGTCGGGCAGGGAGATGAGAAGGAGAACCCGATTAAGATCGACTCGGACTCGGAGACAGACTCCTCAAGGTCCGATCCGGATTGGGCACCGTAGGAATGTTTAGGAGCAGGGCCAAGAAACCTTTTTGGTAGAGTCCCGTTTTGTACAGTTAATAGTCTACCCAGCCACCTGTTCTTTTTTTGTTATGATAAAGGTGAATTTAACCCTAGCGGCCTAATGTATGAACGTGTGAATTCAAGTTATTGTTGTGCGTGTATTAAATTACATTTGTGCTATCCCTTGGTTATACTATATTGTCTGGGTTGTTTTATTTCGCTTCCGCTTGCGTTGTTCATTTGGGTCAGCGACGCGTCCTAGGATGTCACGTTCAATTCGATCGATGGCGAGATGTCGCGGGCTTGGCGGGATCCGGGGCGTGACACATCGAACTTCATTCATCTACATAGTATATCTATTGATGGAATAATTATCAAATCAGTCAAAAACATATTGAACGAATTAAGGGTGATCATTGTTCCAGAGTATAACCTAGAACCAGATCGGTGGAACCTGTCTGGTTCTAGGTTCCACGGTATGCAGGGTAAGTTCCATATTCTAAAAATTGAGGAACCTGTATCAATATGTAAGTTTCGGGTTCTAGGTAAGTGGAATCCGGAACCCGGAACCTGGAACAAGTTTTTGTGTTTTTCTTAGTTTATGTTTTCGCATAATCCTATGGTATTCCATATCATTCGATGGCGAGTGTATACTATGGAATCATTAATATGAGCTTCCATTTTACAATCAAGACTTTTACTTTGTTAATGTTTCATATTCATTGTGTGTCTAAATATAAATTGTGATTAATGGATTGTAACAACAAGTTGTGGTCATTAAAGATGCTGATTTACTACAATCGTTCAATAAATAATACAAATAGAACCTAGGTAAACATGGAACCAAACTTGAAACCTGTGAAAGGATAGATTTCATGTTTCAAGATATGTATAGTAGATTCCAGATTTCAGAAAAAGAGGAACTTATTTCAACAGGTAGGTTCCAGGTGGAACTTGTATGGAATTTGAAACTGCTCATCTTTGGAATGAATAACAATTTAGTCCAAAATCTTTCAATGTTTCCAATGTATTTCTAAAACTTTGTGTGATTTTCCTATGTAGTCTTTTCGACTGAATTTTGCCAAAAGATACTAATGTAACGGTACAATTGTCACCAATAGTTTTACGTAACACGATTGGCATCTCAAGTGGAAGAACTTAAACGAAATGATGCGGGATGGTTGGTCTGGGTTCCAGGTTCCTAGAACCTATAACATGATAGGTTTTACGTTCTAAGATATGTAGAGTAGGTTTCAGGTTCCAAAAAAAGGGAATCTATTCCAATGGGTAAGTTCCAAGTTTCCAAGTGCAACCTATACGGAATTTGAAATTGCTTACCTCTAGAACGAGTGACAATTAAGTCCAAAACCTTTCAATATTTCCAATGTATTTCTAAAACTTTGCGTGATTTTCCTATGTAGTCTTTCCAGCTAATTTTTGCCTAAAAAAACTAATGTGACGGTTTAGTTGTCGCCAGTAGTTTTATGTAGCACGATTGGTATATGAAGTGGAAGAACTTAAACGAAATGATGTGGGATGGTTGGTCATTCCATCTGAAAAATCTGTTCATTCTGCAAGGCGTTAAAGAACGTCTATTAACTTTGCTTTACTTAATCATGTAGTGGGTTCATATTGGCATTAGGACAATTCTGATTGGAGTCTTAAAATCTTTGGTAACCAATATTGCACTTAAATCTCAAAATTTCAATTCATTCATCTGAGTTAGAACTCAGATTACCTTTACTCTATTGGTTTTTCTTTGGATAGAAGGTCTTACATGCGGATAATTTACAATCATAGGTTTCACCAACATTTACGTTCAGGTAATTTTACATGTATGTAATATTCACAACTTATGACCCACAAACAAAAGGGATGGGGGATCAATTGACAGAATTAACAAAATTCCTTATTTGCATTTTCGATGGAAGTTTTGAAATTTAAATGAACGAAACGAAAATTTTAGAAGTCAAGTGTACTATTGCACAAGTTTTAGGGCTCCCGATAGGATTGTCCCCATGCATTTAAACAAGTTCGCCACTTCGTATGTGTTTCCAATTCAATTTCCTACAGAGTCATTTAGATTATGTCACCTCGATTAATTATTTTAATTATTAAAAGAGATTGGACCTCTAAATCCTTAAAATGTTTAAAAAATACTGTAGTTTAGAATTTAGTTGACAATATTCTCGCCTTGTGCAATCGTCTTCTCTAAGATTGTAAGCTATCAAAAAACCAGTTACATCTCATCACTTGCTTGGTACACCTAAAAGTTACCTTTTCTGAGAATTAAATCAAATATCAGAATGGTAATGGGAGCTAAAATCACGATTCGTTTAACCTCCATTTCTTTCTACGAGACATGGTACTTCAACATGTTTAGCCTCTTTGACTAAAATAAGAAAAAAAACATGTTACCTCGAAAAAACGTCTGAAAAGATTCGCTTCTTGGCTTCTTCTCTCAAATATGTAATTTCCCTTTTCTAGTGATCCCTTTTTGTTTGCTTTATGTTGCAATTGCAATTGATACCGCTCTTTTCGGCAAGTTGCTCTTCTTATTACGACAGGGAATCCCATTTAAATAGGTTAATCACAAGCCCCCAAAAAAGCACCCTACTAATCTCATGGTTCAGATAACATGTGAGCCAAAACTTAAATATATAATTTAAAACAGGAAATTATTTACACCTAATGATGTGAGGAAATCAAATCGCTCCCGTTCTCCAAATCCACACGCATATCTCATTTGCACACATCTCATTTCTTGAAAACAAAACGAGAAAAGAAATGAGAATATGGTTTTTCACTTTAACTAGTTGTTCACTTGAACCAGTCCTCCATTGCACCTTTTTTAGGGATCAGTTGGATGGCATTACCTTTCACTTCCTTGCGGCGTTATTAGTAATGATTCACTTGCGGACTAATCTGCGAAAACGCACTTGGAACAACTGAAAGAAATATGGTCGTCAGAGGCATTATTAATCTCAAAGAATGCCATTATTTCTGAAGATACCATTTCAGTTGAGTAGTAACCAGTAATCAAAGACGGTGCAAGACTTACAGGACGAATCTTTGGGCAATCTGCTGTTTGTCACTGCTTGAGATCGATCTAAATGCTTGGCCTTCGATCAGAACCGAGAGAAAAGATTGATAAAAATAGTGGGTCAGAGCAAGTGTGACTATATAAATATGTTGGTACCCGTCTATCGATTTTGGCACACAAAATGCAATCAATCTTAATGCATTAAAGTTTGACTAATTGTCGATCTTCTAGTTCGGTTATTTAAATGAAAATGGTTCGTTTTGACCAAAGAAAAATGAGGGGTGTCATTTTTTTTTTTTTCCGAATGAAAATTTAAGAGTTTAAGGGTGAAAATTTATAGGAATATCTCTTGACAATTAGACTCCATTTGTTTTATGAAAAATAAATGATTTGAAAAATGTTTTCCTAAAAATGATTGCTTATATTGTTTACAAAAATTAATAAACCAAAGAAAATTTCATCATTCATGAAAATACTTAGACATAAATTGTTATTGATAATAAAAATATTTTTAATTGACTGATTATTTTAAGCGATATGAGTAATTACTTTTAGAAAAATATTTTTCAAATTATTTATTTTTTCGCGAAACAAATGGAACTTAAGTAGTAAAAATGACCTATGAGGATGTAAAAGTGTTTTTTTTGGTAAGGTGGACGTAAAAATGTTTTTAGAAATGATTAAGAGAAAAAATTTAAAATACTAACATAGATATAGACATTACATTTATTTAATAATATCTAAAGATATAAGTTGTAATAACTCCACAAGAACGAGAAACTGTTATATTTATAATTTTCCGTAAAATTGACTGTATTATGCATGATATATGCTATGATATATTTACTGAAAAAGATTACTTATACATGTATAGTTCAATGTGGAGATATGAATTGACTTTGTCACTTATAAATTTATAATAGAACGCACCAAACTCCCTTCTATATTGCCTAGTCTCATTGTATATTTGACAAGTATTCCTCACTAAATAAGCTTCTATTAGACTTGTTTCATCCCCAAGTCTGTTTCCAGAGTCATCGTCCGAATTGTAATCTTCTACCTCAACGATAGTCCCTACCTAGATGAGTCAAACGACTGAATTGGGTCAAATTTGGATTCCAAAATGGGCTGGACTCAAATTAACCCATTTTTATATAAATACAAATTTAGCAACTCATAACCAACTTGATTTGGATTCAAATCAAGCACCGATTCTTAGCAAATTTTCCCCTTATATGTGGAAATAGAATATTGAAAACAAAACTAACTAATTAAAAACAAATTGAACATTAAAGGAATTAGCAAATACGAAATTAGTAAAAAATCTGACGAATCAAGCTACTAGAACACATATCCTGTTATTTCTCCTAGTTCTAGAAATCTGATCTAATTAAACAAAAGAGACCATACCTAGGAAGATATATATGACAAAAACTTCTACTCTCATAAGCCCTCAAAGATTTGAAAATACTCAAAGATATGAAATACTCAGATCAATCAAGATTTAATAAGGAAATGTACCAAATACCAACAAAGAATCAATTTTGTGCATCCACCCCAAATTTCTTGAAACATGTAAATGCTGGTAATTTAGACTATTATATGCAAACGAAATCTCGTCATTGGAATGAAATGTGCTGATGATTTGAGGAGACGGTTAGACTTGACAAAATAGAAATTTTTGTTAGACATTACTAACTACTTGCTTAGTGTATGGATGATCAAAGTTCCTGCTATATTATGCAACAGGATTGCAGATAGATCTATTTTTGTCTGGAGTTTCGTTCTTGACTAATTTTCTAATTTCCTCCACACAAAAAATAATAAAAGTGTCTAATACCTGATTGTAAATTTATGGATGGATGGGATTTTTCCAGTTATGGATAACTCTCTTCCGGGAGTTTAACGAATAGTTTTCAAATTTCACACATGCTACTGCCTATCAGCGGAGTGATTCGCAAAATTCTCAATAAAATATATTTTATTCAACTATGATGTAACTGCGAGTTGCTTGATATATTCATTCCAAATTTTAAAATGGCGACTGGCTTATTGTAAAATTTCAACTAAAATTTAAAAGTGGGTAATGAGAGTTGGCGATGAGTACTCATACTTAAACTAATCCCGATTGGTTAATTATCTGGAAAGCACACAAAGAACAAATCATGGTTCTTAGCAATCTTCTTCAATGCATGAGGGGAGGGAAAGCAAGTAAAAGTCTTCCACCATCTTGCTTGCTTATTCACAAACCATAGATTACACAGATTTTCTTGTTTTTTTTTATCTGTCATACTTTAATTCTCAACTCATTCTTGAACTTTTACCTTGTCAGACTTTTGCCATATCCCTTTATAAAGCGTGGGAGTTGAAATCCAAATTTTGTTCAATCAAAAAACTTTTGGGGTCTAAATTGAGCATTTAATGGGTTAAAGATGGGTCTATCACATATCCATTAAAGCCCAAATTTTAGTTGGGCTTTGTTGTGATAAACCCATTACATCCTTTAATTAAAGTTTCAGGTAACCCGCATTCTACTTGGTTCATTTAATATAAGGATAATGACACAAATTTTCTCTAAATTTGGCCCAATGTGCAATGTCATCCATGAATTTTTAATTTGTTGAATGTGATTCTTGAACTTTATCCCAATATTTAATGTGATATTTGAACTTTTAACTTGTTTAATGTGGTCCATGAACCTTTATTACATCTTCAATTTAGTCCTTAAACTATACGAAAATGTTCAATGTTGTCCTTTCATTAGTTCAAGTTCAGAGATAATTTGAACATTTTCATATAGTTTAAAAACTAATTTGAACATATACCAAAAGTCTAGGGATCATCACATTGAACAATTTAAAAATTCATGGAATACATTGCACATTGTCTAAAGTTCAGGAATCACATTAAACAAATTACAAGTTCAAGTACCATATTGCATATTAGTTCAAAGTTGATGAACTATTTGTGTCATTTTCCCTTAAATGTAAGTCAAAACATAATCATTAACCAATTTTGCCATCTCTATCTCCACCTTTGCATGAACCTAATCTTGCCTCACTTTCGGTATTATTGAACCTCAAATTTATTTCACCCTATACATAGAAGTGAATTACACCTCGTGATGATGCCAGTGGAAGCGTTTCCCTTTACTATCTCATCACCAGTGTCGAGTCTTGCCGGCCACTTTACACCATAAATTTACTTATGTTGTAGCCTAACTTTTTCGGTGGCCACTAAGGGTGAGCGGTTTCAGGTTCCATACGAGTTCCACCTTGAACCTGAAATGTACTAGTTGGAACAAGTTCCTCAGTTTTTGGAACCCGGAGTCTATTCTATCATAAGTTCTAGGGTTGATTTCAAGGTCTACTCAGGTTTCACTTGTATTATTAATTGAACGATTACAGTTAAATATCACATTTTATGACCACCACTTGCTACTACAATTCATTGATCACAACTTATATTTAGACACACAAAAAAATGAAATATTAACAAAGTAAAAGTCTTAGTCATAAAATGGAAGTTTAGACTAGTAATTCTAGATTATATACTCATTATTGGTGTTGGAAACAAATGTGGAAAAAAAAATACAGAACACAAGGATTTATGTGATTCGATCACAAGGTGATTTACGTTCACGGACGAGGCAAATCAAGATTCCATTATAATCAAAGAGAGTACAGTTTTCAAAAGTCGAAACAACAACTTAAGAAAACCTCACGGCTCACCAAAAAATCTTCGAAAACAAATTCTCTCTATATCAATGAGAAAACCTAGTCATGGTATATATAGGGCTCCCCAAAATTTTTCTCAGGGGCCCCCCGAGATATTTGTTCGTTTACTCCGGCTTGGGCGGACAGTTATAGAGATTTGTTCGCTTGCTCCGGGTTGGGTCTATCGGCCCAATCCTTCCGCGTCACGAACTAAATCTCAATTTTCGGGTTGCACATAAAATATGTCGGGTCGGGTCATAAAACGGACTGAGTACATAAAATTCAAGACATATTTAACAATTGGACTTATGGAATACCGCAGGATCGTACAAAAACATAGATCGAGAAAAACACAAAATTTTTTTTCCAATTTTTAGGTTCAAGATTCAAGGTTCTAGATTCCACATATCTAGAACCTAAAACCTACCCGTTGAAACAAGTTCTCCGATTTTTGAAACCTGGAATCTACCATACATATCTGGAAACTTAGAACCATATAGGTTGTAGAATCTATCTTGAAACCATGCTCACCTCTAGTAGCCATTACCAATTTCGCATACGTTAAGTTACTAGGGTCTACATTTGTGCTAAAGTCTCCTCCTTTTCTGCTTCGAAAACTACCTTGTTGAACTCCATCACTCCACTAAGATGAAATATGACTTTGAAAACGTGCGCCATCTATAAAGGTAAGATACATAACAAAATGCAATTTGCGCGACTGAGGCTTCAGAATCTTCTCCTACACAATCGCAAAAATTGGCCCATGATGGATTTAGTAGAGAAGAACTGCTAGGTGCTAAACATAGATAAATGACCACTGAAATGGGTTTTAATTTGCTGAACCTGCTGTTCAAGTCCTTATAAAAGAATGGATTTTCAGACACCACTTATACGGGCTTTAACTCAGTTCCCTATTCGCCTTTGGAAAATTGTTGCTTACAACACAACTTAAGCAGATTGCTAGACATAAATATGGCGCAAAAATTCAAGGCCAATACTGGTACGATAATCATTGATCTTCTCTTATTTAGAATCTAGAAACTAGAGAGCCATTGCGCTATTCATGTGGTCATCGCAATCATGGAGTAAAGTGAATTGAGGGTTGCATCCCATAAAGCCAAGAGAGATACGAACTATAGTCACTCGGGCCCTCCTTCATCATTAGGTTGTTGGGGTCATAGACGTGCACTATCTCAGGAGCTGAAAATTGGTATGGGTGAGCCCAAATCGACGTCGGTGGAAGATGGGGAACGGTGGGAAGATTCTGATGGTCAATTTGAGGGCCTCCGAAGCCAGCATAACCGAGGCCATTTCTTTGGGGATAGATGCCGGGATTCATGTCTCCCTTCCAGTGGACAGCATCAACCCTCCTGCCCATCAAGGTCCTCTCTCCGATGTTTGGGTTAAGATAGTTTTCGAGGGTCCTATCGCCTTCGAAGAAAGTGGAGGGCATTGAATCCGCAGGACGTAGGATCTGTATATCATTGTCTGAGTTTGTCTTTGAGCCATCTTCTTCTTGTTTCGGATTTGCTTTGAAGTCTGGAAGAAAAATCTCAGCGTGTTTACCAGAACCTGCCAACTTCTTAATCAAAATATCGCAGTCCACCGTGCCGGAAACAGTTACCAACTCTTGTTCTGGATCAATGTGTACTGAGTAAACACCTGGACTCATATAAAAATTAACAATTTAAGCAGAAACGACACCAACAAACGCACGAGATATTGAAGAAATATGTCAAGAGGAAACTAACTACGGAACGGGAACTTTCTATGATGCATCAATTTTGCAACGCTGACTCGATATTCATGATTATACAATGCTGACTCGATATTCATGATCATACAATGCTGACTCAATATTCATTAAGCACTCGCTTGCATACTTTAATCGATACTTGACTTGAAATGCAGAAAACATGTCAGCTAATTTAGGAATCTTTAGAACAAGGAAGCAAGAGACTCTCCTAATAAGTTCACTTATGAATAGTTTGTAAAAACAGAAGAAACAGACTCTCATCAACTGAAGTCTAAAACATGCAAACCCTATTGGGCAAAATCTAGACGAGATGAGTACCGTCAATCTTCCGGAGGAGTTTCTTCACTTTCTGCCGGCATCCTAGACAGTTAATGTGCACTTTGAGCAAATGTGTCTGCGAAGCAGAGAAAATTCGTCTTCAATGAGTCAGGCAACATGGATTAGATAACAAACTACAGGTCACCAAAGGGAAGAGCAAAAAAGGGGAGGCTAAGATTAGAAAGAAGAACCTTTATCATTTGATGTTGACCAAGTTCATTGATTGATGACATTCTTAGCATAGAAGTGATACTGTCTCGGATCTGCTACAAGAACCCTTTTGCTTCAATTGACGGATGAAACTCCAAAAAGTGAGACAGAGTAATTCCCTTACGAGGAAGACGGAGACAGAGAGTGTTGGTGCACAACATATGAACCGAGGCTGGTGAGTTTGGTTTGGAAGGTGTGAATGCGATTGACCAAGTCCAAAGGGCATGACACATTTTCGGATTTGCGTGAATCGCAGATTCGCACCTCCACTGCCTCGTGAAGGCGTGGTTGCATCTGCACGTGGTTATTTTGTTATCAGGACTGACCGTTTCTCCATTGTCCTTTCTACTTTCAAAAAGAAAAACAATATCGACTTATGGAGCGTGGTCATTTCGCTTTTCAACGGTCAAGAATAAGATATATAGTCAAATAAATGTATGGATACCATCATATCAGGAAGCATGGACAGAGAAACTGCAATTGCACCCATAAAAATGGTGGTCTCATTTGAGACTATCTTGGGCAATTCTCTACACGAACTGCACTAGAACATTCCATGTGAAACCACCCACCAAATAGATTACCTCCGATTAGACCGCATCACGGGCTACCAACCTGAGCCACAACGACCTGTAACGAAGGCATTTAGTGAGAAAACCCGGTCGCCCTAACTTGACCCGATCCCGAGGGTTTGTAAGTACCAATTTGATGATTAGCAAGCTTGGGCAATAGGCCTGACCTTAATGTCCACCTCGACCGCCCATTGACTAGATTTGTGAGGCGATTAAGATTTAATTAGAAAATTTCAGCAAGTTCATGGGCTTAGTTAGATAAATTAAAAATTTAAAGACTTGTCTAGACAAATTAAAAGGTCACGTTTACTGTATATTCCTTTTAAATTTTATCATCTTTATTTTTAGTTTCATACTCCAAGAATATGAATATTTAATTTACAAATCAATTAATAAAAAGATCCTTCTACTTTTAAGCAGTTCTTTCCTTTCTCTTTTAAAGATGCTATCTGCAATTTTTGATTAAAATTTGAGTTATGTTAATGACTGTCCTCGGGCATTTGTAGGACACATAAATTAAGCAATATTTCGATTTCTAAAGCAGTGGTTACACATAATACGAGAAAAATAGTATGGAGAACTATAAAGTTACTTTTAAATGGCTTCTTAACAAGTACAATCGAGGCATCTTTAGCAAAATCCTTAAAAAATAGGGATGAGAGGACAAGTATATAGATTAATAAATTTTAGAAATAAGAATAAATATCCTTTATACATGAAACTTCACTCATCTACATAGTACTTTTTGTTATTAAAACGTGTCTACTTAATTTATGAATCTCAATCTCTTACCATTCGCTTCTCATTGTATATTCTTACGCTAAGTCTAAACATCTAATATCTATAAACTTTGCCTCTTCTCATTAATGAGGTCACTTAATTGTAATTACAAAAGCGATTAAATTACAGCTTCTTCGTTTTACAAATATTTAAATTTAACTTAATTACAAATTGGTTATTAAGTAGGCGTATTAATTAACCAATATAAAAACTAAATAATTGATGTCAATTGCTTATATAGGCTAATTCTATTCGTGCCAGAAGTAGCTTTTTGTCAATTATTCATTCTTACGTCTTTCAAATAACATTAACATATTGAACATTACGACGATAAGGCCAATGAAGAACACAACTTGCAAAATCACAAGCGCATTGAAAAGCACGGCCAATTCCATTCAATTTGACCATCACATGTAAACTGGAGTCCTCCTTTTCAATGAGGCCAATTAATTGCAATTTTTTCATTTGTTAAATGATTACCTAGTTGTTTTTTTACCAATATATAAAATTGATATAATTACACATGGCTATTAATTAGGGAAAAATGCCAAAAATCCTGGGAAGTCAGCTGATTTCTCGAAGTTTTCGGCAAAAGGATGTTTCAAAAACCCTAGGAAGCCGGCAACTTTGACTCAGTTGACAACCCCTCCGCATCACTGGGGAAACAATTGGCCCCGAAAACAAATTAAGTAGTTATTCGGAAAGTGTGTGGACTTTTTCAATAACAAAAACTGTTTCCCGTTTTCTTTTGTTATTGCCGTGCAAAAAAGAAAAAAAAAATTGATTTGGCAAGTTGAAGCAAATTCAAGTGTCCAAAAGGCTCTTTCTATAAGCAAGATTAGCATGAATTAAGTTCTACCCACTTAAATTACATTCGATTAATTATGGAAAATTATGTTCGAGTATTTTCATCCTTCTCGATTTTCTTGCTCTTCCTCCGATTAATCTTTAAATCCCATCACCTAACCTAAATCCATGAAGTTATTACTACAATAGTTTTAGTTCTATTACATCTTCAGCATTTTGTACTCTTCAGCCATGTCCTAAAATCCATTGTTTCTATATGGTATCGTCACACTCACAGTGTTTCATGCTCATATTACTAAGTTACTATTATACTTACGTTTTGTTGACTCTTTTAAGTCATTTCTCATTATATTTATTTAGGAGCCCAAACTTTAAGCTCCATTTATTTCTCAAATAATGAATGCTTTGAAAAATATTTTTCTAAAAACAATCATTTGTATTGCTTATAGAAATGAATGAGTGAAAAATATTTTCATTGTCCACGGAATGATTAGACATAAATTGTTCTTGATAATCAAAATATTTTCTATTGACTAATTATTTCAAGCGATATAAGTTATCGTTTTTAGGAAAATGTTTTCCAAATTATTTATTTTTCGTGAAACAAATGGAGCCTTAGTAATATGAAAAATTCTAAATTACTATAGCAAATTAAGTGGTGGCCAATCGTAATAGGTTCTACATCTAAAGTTCAGAAAAGCAAGTTATTCACTAATCAACTAAATTTTAAAGTATGGTTGATGTTTCTTCCTGACAACTTTACACCTATTTTAACACATATATACTTTAACTTTTAGTTTGACATGCTTTTGAGCATTCCTTAAAAATTGTATGTGCTTATAATACCAGTAGAAGAGCAAACGCATAAGTTTTGATCAATCTTGTTGACATAGCTGAAAGAGCACCCAAAATATATCAATGTTTTCGAATAACTTAAAAATGTAATTTATTTTGGGATAAATCATGTATGTTTAGTGAAAAAATACAATTCATAGGCAAACAGAGAAGTTGAAAAATTCAAATACGACAGTACATAATTTGGATGGCTCTATGAATAACTAACTGAAAAAACATTATGTTATCACTAACATAAATGATAAATGAAAAAAATCATATAAATTTTCATTAGCGAATCTACCTTATTTGTTGTCTCTGGTGCCGAGTCAATATCCAAATAAACAAATTAATAAGACAACTTTGGGTAATTGTTTAAGTTACTAATTTAGAAAAAGTGCCCTAATAAAGGTTTTTCTTTTTTTAACGTCCTAACGAGCTGTTGACATGCATAGGGATCAATCCTGTCCTTTCCTATTAAGGATGATAATAGATAAGATTTCAGCAAGTGGTGCAATCAAGGAAGGTTATATAACTCAAATTTCTTATTATATATAGATAGACATTGATGGATCAAAGTATAAATATAGAATAGATGATAATGGTTAGGATAAGATAGTCATCTTTCAATTTTTTTGATTAAATTGTATCTTCTTTAGAAGTTAATATTAGATACATCACCGATGGAATGAATTTATTGTTACAAATTAATCTAAGAATCACATTTAATTTCTTACTATAGAATATTTCCATACGAGTTTGCCATTTGAACTTAAATGACTTTGATTAGATCACTAAATTTTACGAGTTTCAGAACGTTAATTTCGCAATTGATATTCTTCATATTGTTTGATTCTAATCCCGAATCCAATTGCAAATTTTCAATTTTTCTTTTCAACACCCTCTTCTGACTTTTAATCGAACGTGATAATAAATATACTTCTCTCCTTTTTACAAAAAGGATTAGTTACTCTAAAAAAAATGAAAATATCTAGATTATGCAGTTACAAGAGAGATTCACTCAATCTTATAGATTTTTTCAATTTTTCCGGACGGGTTAAATCTTTTATTTTTTTGGATAAGAATAAATGTTTTGCAAAACAGCTAGTCTCCCTTTTCTCTATATATGGAGTTATCCTTTTCCTTGCTACGTATATGAAAGCATCCAATGTCTCCAACAGTCATGAGAGGCTCGTTTATGTTGCTGGTGGAAGTTCTCTTCCTCCTTGTTGTTTGGTGCATGCGCAGTGGCAATGTAGAAGCACTTCATTCTTCAGAAGTGCAGTTTGACATGGGAGGTCTTAGCAGAGCGAGCTTTCCCAAAGGGTTCGTATTTGGTACGGCCACATCTGCTTATCAGGTTGAAGGAATGGCCAGTGGAGATGGCAGAGGTCCTAGCATTTGGGATGCCTTCGTTCAAGTTCCAGGTGTGTTGTCTTTTTACAGGGTCCATTTGTTTTGTGAATTTTTCTAAAAATGATCAATTGTATGTTTGCAAAAATGAATTTTTCATCGTTATGAAAATGTTTGAATATAAATTGTTGTCCATAATGAAAACAATTGTTTTAAGTGATGCAAACGATCACTTTTGGGAAAATTTTTTCTAATTCATTCATTTTCCGTGAGCCTAATTATTATTTTTTATTTGTTTATCCATTTATTCATTCGTTGGACAGGGCATATTGCTAGAATGGATTCTGGAGAGATGGCGGTTGATCAATATCATAAATACGAGGTTTTCTTTCTTGGGATCACAGAAGATTAGCCATTTTCTCTTATGATTCTAGTTATAATGTAATCGCTTTAAAATCATTCAATTGCAATTTGATGAAATTTTGTCTATAAAAATTTATGGAATGTTGTCTCTTCTTATCAATGCAGGATGATATTGATTTGATGCAGAAGTTGAATTTCGATGCATATCGATTTTCAATCTCATGGTCAAGGATATTTCCGAGTAATTAATCATTTTACCTTGTAGTGAATATTATCTATTGCGACCATATGCTCACTTATTTGATTTTGTCATGTAGATGGCACAGGGCATGTAAATTGGAGAGGAGTGAGATATTATAACAGGTTAATCGATGCCTTGGTAGCAAAAGGTGGATTATCTAGTCTTATAATTTAAATAAATAAATATCTTTTTAGTTTTTACTTATTGAATTAAAAATTTTACATTTTATTATTGTAGGAATAACTCCTTATGCAAATCTATATCACTATGATCTGCCTCTAGCACTTCAGCAAAGATATAAGGGATTGCTTAGCATCAATGTTGTGTAAGTTTTGTATCACAATTGTTTGGATTTATCAGCTTTTGTGTATGACTTTTTTTTTAGTCAGATTGTGCGTGACATTTAGAAGTATTACTCATAATTACTTAATTTGCACGATAGATTCCTTTGATGTGCTTTTCCATTGAGGCAGGTATCAAATTTGACCAATTATATATTTTAATAAAAATAATTCGATTAACAATTGTTAAACAAGAGATTTTAAATTTAAAAAAGTAACTATAATTACTGTAATCCGTAATTTTGTCATGAATGAGCATATAACTAAGTCAAATTAAGCTGACATCAACATTTGAATCACTACCAAACTGGTGACTGAATCTTATTTAGCACTTTTTGATTGGAAATTAAATAAAATGTCCAACAAGAAATAAGTATGAGGGCCTTGTCTTGTGCTTCTTCTTATAGTTTAAAGAGGATGAATTTTAACTTATTAATTATGTTGGTTATTCACAGCCCAAAAAATTTAATTAGAAGATTGCGTGATGAGTTTAACATTTGATAATTCATATTTTCTAGGGCAAGTTCCAAATTCGTGAAGTGATGAGAGATAAAGTATGTATTGGTTTAAAATTGATTTATAAGATACTATTGGCTTAATTGCCTTGTTTTCCACGCTTGCAGGAAGGATTTTGCTGATTATGCTGAGTTTTGTTTCAAGATATTTGGTGACAGAGTGAAAAATTGGATGACCTTTAATGAACCAAGGGTCATTGCAGCGCTCGGGTTCGATAGCGGCTTGAATCCACCTTGTAGGTGCTCCCAGCCGTATGGGAACTGTACAGCTGGCAATTCGGCCACTGAGCCGTATATTGCAGCACATCATATGATACTGTCTCATGCTGCAGCAGTCAAAAGATATCGCAAAAGATACCAAGTAAGAATTAATATTGATTCTTTTTCAATTTTCTTTTGAATAAAGTTGATATCCCTGTACTCTTCCATCTACTCGTAGGCGAGGCAACAGGGAAGAATTGGAATTTTGTTGGATTTTGTCTGGTACGAACCTTTGACAAATTCACCGGAGGACAATTATGCTGCTCAAAGAGCAAGAGATTTCCATATTGGCTGGTAAGAAAATACACTTGACATGGAGGAAATGATAATTGTGTCCCTCCTCTAATGTGGATTTCATTTGACAGGTTTCTACACCCTTTAGTCTATGGAGAATATCCGAAAACGATGCAGGAGATAGTTCATGATAGGCTTCCGAAGTTTACTAAAAGAGAGGTCAAGATTGTGAAAGGCGGTTTTGATTTCATAGGCGTTAACCACTATACATCTTACTACATGTTTAACCCGAACTGGACTGAAACCTCCCCACCAGGCTATCAGGCAGATTGGAATGTTGGATTTGCTTGTAAGACCTAGCTTTTAAACTAAAAACAGCCCGTCATTAATTCACATAAATGATTTTTCTTTTGATTGATTTGCAGTTGAAAAGGACGGAGTTCCCATCGGGCCAAGGGTAAATTTTCTGAATTCCTAGAAAGAATAGCTGAGAACTGCATTTTGAGCCAAACCTCTTAGTATTTCTGTCATTCAAGCTGTAGACATTCTTTGACATACTCATAAAAAAAAACTATGCTTCCAAGTCTGTTCTTATTTCCATCTCTCCATTCTGTAAATTGCTTGATTTGTGTATATGCTGGTTGGTTTAATTTTACTTGGAATGTCAAATATATGCAGGCAAATTCAGGTTGGCTTTACATAGTGCCGTGGGGTATCAACAAGGCCGTTACATACGTAAAAGAGAACTATGGAAACCCATTTATGTTTCTCTCCGAAAATGGTATTGAAATCCTATTAGTACTAATCATATCTAGGGTATTTTTTTGTTAGGCATCTCATGACTTTGCTTGTATTTAGGTATGGACGACCCAGGTAATGTCACTTATACGGAGGGATTGCATGACAGTACGAGGATAAACTACTACAGGAGCTATCTGCAGGAATTGAAGGCGGCCATCGATAATGGAGCGAACGTAAATGGCTACTTTGCTTGGTCGCTGCTCGACAACTTTGAGTGGCTGTTGGGTTATACCGCTCGGTTCGGCATTGTCTACATGGACTTCAATGACCTCTCTAGACACCCGAAGATGTCAGCCTACTGGTTCAAGCAATTGCTAGAAACAAGCTAAGCATTTGCTAGTTATCTAGAGTCTAGTTTTGGTCTCATTTCTTGGCTAGATGTTTCCATTTTCCATTAGTAGCTTTGTCAATAGCTTTTCTGAATTATTTTTGCTTCGAAGCAGGTTGAACCGGGCAAGATCTTTTTTTAGCCTAAACTCTTCAATAAATGAAGTTCTTTCTCCCTAATCTAATCAATAAAATGGAGTTCATTCTTCCTAATTTAAGAGGTAATTATAGGTTTATAAATTGTCTTTGTTTTGCATCATTCTATTCATTTCCAGGACAGCTTATGACACCTTGTGAAAGTGATTACATTCCTTCCAATCCACCATTCTTGAGTGAGATCCACCATAGAGAGAAACAAAAATCATCTGAGAATTTCATAATTTTTCAACTTAAAAGCTTAAACTTTTAAGATAATCAGCTGTTCATTTTAATCGGTGTTAAATTCGTATTTGATGCTTTTTTTCCTTCTCGTGAATCTGTTCGCTGATCACTCTAATATGACATTGCATCGCCAAGTCTGGTTGCAATATATCACTCTAATATGGATTAATTTAAACCTTCCTTGTTAATAAAGATATTCAAATATCTCTCTTCGGATTGGATTTGATCGTGTGAGATCTCAGAGATTTGACAAATCTATAGTTTGTTGAGTTTAGAAATGGTGATGCCAATTGAAAAAGACAAATTTAAAATGCGAATAATTAATAAATAAACATAAAAAAATGTTTAAAATATTAAGATTGCCCTCTTTCCTTTCTCTTTGTTTCTTCTTCTGATTCCGTGACCGAGTCCAATTTTGCACACTGGGTATTCTCGGAAACCGAAAATGAAAAGAATGTCCAAACTTTTCCCTTAAATATTGGCCAAATCTCAGAAAAAATGCATCAACTTATGTCACTGAACAAAAATATTGTCACTTTTCAAATGACCCCGTAAAATACAAGAACTCTTACTTGCGAAATAATAATACCCATCGCTAAATTTTCATCTAAACAAGTTAACGTGGCATTTGACGTAACTAAACAGTTACTATTATTGTTGCTGTTGTTATTTGTTTATTTATTTATTTATTTTTGGGGTTAATTCTTTCTCATGTTCGAAAGAGGTGGAAAGCCAGAGTCAATTTTGGTACTCTTAATAAAAAAGTAAAAGTAGTACACCTTTTGTCTAATTAATTAAGTAGATAAAATTGGTGCATGGTGAATATGATTATTTATGTAAAATTAATTGAGCGTTGTGTCTAATAAAGGGCCGGAGGGGGGGGGGGGGGGGGGGGGGGGGTGGTAAATGGAAAAGAAACAAAACAAAGTGACAAAAGTGAAACAAACTCCAAACCTGTGCCATCATATTATGAACCGTTCATTAGAAATTTCGAGCATTGCCTTAACAAGTTCAATCGCAGAACACCCATTAACATGAGATCCGCCAGGTCAAATGAAGGTGCTGTAGCTTATCGTGCACAATACCGTTGGGTCTCTGGTTGATGGATTTGCTAGATCAGTGAGGGCTGAATTAGCGTATCAAGCGAAAACCCTAGCACTTGTCCATGCATTGCGCTTTCTCTCTCCTCATAGAAGTCTTAAGCTGGAGCTCAACTCTGATTGCTTGAGTTTAATGTCCTCTTTGAAGTCAGCTTATCAGCAAGGGTGGGAAGAACGAGCGCTAATCACCGAAGCTTCTGATCTGTTGTCTTGCTTTTCAGATATTAAAATTGAGTTTTGTAATAAGGAGCAAAATAGAGTTGTGGATTGGGTCGTCAAAGCCCAACACACGAGTAGAGTTTTGTTTCTAGAGTTATAAATAATATAACTTAGCGTTTCTAGACCCAAAAAAAAAAAAAAAAACACGAGATCCGACTTTGACACTTTTGTTCCTGCCAAGAACATGGCTGCATTGTCATTTATCTCATTTGCCAATTCATATCAATCACCAAATGTCAGAGTGTGGTTTACTTGAGAATACTTGGTCGCAGGAGTTGTTTAGACACCCATAAATCTCTCTTGCGGATTACACCAAACAGCCAACCTAATTCAGCTGATCATTCATCTCAATACAGTTCATCTGTTCATCAAACATTGTCTTGTGGGTGAAGGATTTGAAGCAAAATAACAATAATTCAGTTGATTGTTCACGATGAAAGTTCCTTCCGACAAATCAACGTAAGTTTTGGCAGAAAAAAATTGAAAAGAACAAGAAAGAAAATGTCTGGCATTAGTCTCTTGCTCCACGACGCCAAATACACACCTCAAGCTTGAGGCCCAAGATATCGTCGAAGAACCTTCTTGGCACCAAAAGGCAAGGCTCCTGATTCGGATCATATTCAAATTCTGGAACGCTCTTGGTGCAAGTGTGAAGCTTGAGAGAGCTTTCCCGGTAAATCGCTTCTATGTCATACGAATAATCCGCCTTTGGCAAGGGGCCAATGCAAATGATCTTAATCTTGCTGCCCAGGTCTATAGTTTCGTTTTTCAAGACAAAGAGAACATCTTCTCTCTCTCCTTTAAGCAGACGGACCTCCGTCTTGACGTTTACAAGAGAGAGGTGTTGGAGTTGAAACGAAAGTACGTCGGAGAAGCCCCACGCTTGGACCTCAAGTGCTTCACTAACTTCCTAAACGAGCCAACATAGCTGCAACTCGAAAAGGGACACGAACACGGAGCGAACTGACATGTCTTCTCGTGGTCGTTTCTCATGTGGTCGTTCTGATTGCAGCCGAACTTTGCATTTTGACATGCCATCCTGACAGACTCCAGGACCTTCTCGATGGGGCGGCATCTGTCGTAGCCAATAGGCATAGAGCAGGACGGGCATCTGTTGTTTATCATTTCACAGCAGGAGGAGCGAGCCATGTGCCCATTTTCACACTATTTCCCGAAGACAAAGGATTATCAGTTCAGACATATAACAGCAACTATCACAAAGAATGTCACTTTGTTCGGTATATTCAAAATCTTATCCTGAAATTGTCGTACATGTAAATGAATTCCTTCATCACAATAAGAACATGAGGTTAAGTAGCACTCACTAAAATAAGAGCTAAGGTGAAAAAAAAATTTAAAATCTACCACTGCAGTGATTGACACGACATCAGATTCACTCAACCTCAACATCTGACAAACCCAGAACATCGTAAATATGCCAAACAAATAGACACTATTTTCAATCGAGTTAATATCACGAAAAACTCTAAATTGAGATACCTGTGACAATTTTATTCCAAATTATTTTTTTGATCACAAAAAATCTTAAACTGATACACCAGTGATAAATTTATCTCCAAACTAATTTTTTGACCGCTAAAAACTCCAAATTGGTACATTTGTGACAAATTTACCCTCCGTTAATTTCTGTTAAATTAAATTAATATTACAAAAAATTACGAACCGGTACACCTGTGACAAATAGAGGGTAAAACATAAAATTGGTACGTTAGTTAACTGTCGCGTGTCATTTAACAAAACAATTTGACAATAAAATTTAACGGAAATAAATTGAGAGTAAATTTATCACAAGTGTACCAGTTTGGGGTTTTTTGTGATCAAAAAATTAATTTGGAGTAAGATTATCGCAAGTGTACTAGTTTGGAATTTTTTGTGATATTAATCATTTTCAGTCTAATCTTGAAATAATCACAACTAATAAGATTTTGCTTGAAAAGGAGATAGCCATCCATACAACAAGGCTAGTGTACGTTCCAGACACCCCAATAATGAAACCCTGTTATCTTTTTGGAACACTGAGGTCAGTGAGAGTAGCACACCCTTCTTTAATTCTCTTTGATAAATAATCAATCTTCCTGTGAGGCTTAATGATTTAGAGACAAAAGACTTTTCAGAAAAATAAAATGTGCGGGCAGAAATATAATCCCGGAGCTAAACTAGACCCTGTGTTGAGACTTGAGAGTCTTTGGCCAATGGGGATCAATATGTCTATTTCCTTTATTATTTTTAATATGGTGGCAATAAGGATGATATTGTTATTGTGGTCTTTTGACTTTATATAAATAGATAGCTTTGGGTCATATTAACCTAACTAAATATTCAGTTCAGTTTTTTGTCTTTCAACATGGTATCAAAGCAAGGGCCAAACTGAAAGTGATGCCGGAGCATTCCTTGAAGACGTCGAGTTGCCAATTTCATTGATCAACTAACAAGTTGTTGATTTGCAAGTTGATTGTCGATTCCAAGTTAACTCATTGATCATGACGTGTTGAAGGCTATTTGGTTCCTTGAAAAAACATGAAGGCCATTAATTTGTCTTTGGAACTAGTAATGCATGGAGACCCACAACCGATTAAACTTAATTATCATATTTTCGAAGTTTAGTAAGTGTTGTTCAAATTTCTAGAGTCCTTATTTATTTAGGGTTGTTTTCTAGTAAATGTTATTTGTCTTTCCTATGAGTCTTTTGTCTTTCAAAAGAGTCTTGATAATTAACCTCCAAGCATGAGTAATATTACTCATGCTTGGAGGGTTGTTCCATGCTCATCTATATAATCATGCTACGATGAATAATAGGAAACAAAGACTTATTTGATTCAAAACTAATTGAGCTTCTGGCTTAAGAACAAGAAGGATTTCTTGTTTACTTTTATCCCTTAGGTGGATTCTCATGGGTGATGAGTATTGCTCTTATCTCTAAGGTTAATTACTTGTGAGTGGCGAGCGACCTATCCATTAAAGTTTTCACTTATGTTACCTCCTACTTATCTACACTTTCTCCGATGTCAGGAAGTCTAAGCCCAATTTCTTCTTTATGCAACTTTTCTTTTCTCCCTCTCTTCTTGTCTTTGCCCTCTCCCATCGTAATTCCTTCTCACCTTCTCCTTTGCTTTCTTTCAGAGTGTAGGGCATCACTAGTAAGGTGACTCTTTGAATCTAGTCTGCCCTAAATCTCACCTCAATGAGATATACTCAAACTTCTTTGCAATCTGTGATGGGTGGTTCAACCTCCTTTGCGATTTTTTGGATCTTCTTGTTTGAGATTGTTTCTGTCTTGCCACTGGTTTACAATTCTCTCGCATATGAAGTCCAAAGTACCGCAATTTGTCGATGACCATAATTTTTTTTTAGAATCTTTGGGAAAAATCAGAATTATCAATTGTTTTTCAAGTTTTTACCTTGCAAAAATTGATTTTTGCCTTCCTTGATCTAATTTGGCTGATCTTTTATAGGACAACTTCATGTACTACCGAGTACAATTGGATCTCAAATGACTCTTTGGTAATGTCTTTTTTGCTTAACTCCACGCAGCCACACATTGCAAAAGGATATTTGCTTCTTGAGACTGCGACATAGATTTGGTCAGCTACTAGGGATACTTATGGTCAACTTGGTAATAATGCACGTATATATGAACTTCAAAAAATGGTTCATGATGTCACTCAGAAGAAAATGAGTATATCTCAATATTATACTGAGTTTCGAAGTTTGTGACAAGAACTGGATCATTATGCCGACTATCACCCAATCAATGTTGCAGACATTGCTGCCTACAAGAACCATGTGAGTAAGATCAAAGTTTCTGATTTGTTGGCAAGATTAAATGCTGAATATGATCAACTATGTGTTCAAGTCCTTAGTTAGTCTCCATTCCCTACTTTAAAACAATCTAGTTCACTCTAAGAAAGCTATAGGATAGCAATGCTCCATCCCTCCACCATTGATCGATCTGCTCAACTAACTAGTGCTGACACTATTGCCAAATATGGTTTGTCCTCTCAATTTGATGATACCTTTAAGGAGGTTGTGATGTGTGAACATTGTCTTAGGTTGTATCATATTAAGGTTTCTTGCTAGAAGTTACATGGAAAAACTAGAGATTTTGAGGCAAAAAAGGCACAAAGAAAGGCAAAAAATAGGCAAAACATACCAAAACTATTCCTGTTGTGCCTAATAATGATTTCGATTTGTTCAAGAAAGAACTTTGGGCATTTCGACGTCCATTGAATGCTTTTGCTCCTACTGCCTCCTTTATAGTTGCCAATATATTTTCCCTTTGCTTCAAACCTAGCTACTTCAGGTATCTTCTTGGGGGGGTTTAATACATGTGTTGTTTCTAGCCCATAGATCATTGATACATACATTATAGATCACATGATAGGTTCTTCTAGTCTTTCATCAATACAACCCTACTTCTAGTAGAGATAGTTCGAGTAGCTGATGGAACCGTCTCTTCCATTATTGGAAAAGTATCTATCAATTGTTCCTCCATTCTTCCTTGTCTTTGATTTTACATATTATGTCGCGCTCTATTAATCTTCTTTTTATTAGTAGTTTGACTCAAAACTTAACTATAAAGTAATTTTTATTTCCTTCGTATTGTGTTTTCCAGGATTTGGTCACTGAGAAGGAGATTAGATATGATAGATTGGATGTTGGTCTTTATATGCTCAAGGGTATTGTGAGTTTTACGTCTACTTTGTCTTCTATACATCATCAAGTTAATTCGGCATTGACATATCTCTATCAGTGACACTGCAGATTAGATCATCCTCTTTTAAAAACTTTAGAAAAAATTTTCCTAGTCTCATTTCAACTTGTAAGGTCCTTCCCGGTGTATTTCTATTTCCGATCTCATATGGTTTGTCATTTTTATTGATTGTTTTTCTCGTACAACTTGGTTTTTTTTATATTGAAACATAAGAGTAACTTTTTTCGCTGTTTTCAAATCTTTCACAAAATGATTCCAACTCTGTTCAACGCCATTGTGAAAATTCTTCACGGTCACAATGGCACTAAGTACACCGATGGTCAATTTCAACAGTGTCTCTTTAATCATGGCATTATTTATCAAACTAATTGTGTTGATACCCCAACACAAGATGGTGTTGCCAAAAGAAAAAATTGACATTTGTTAGAGGTCGCTAAGTCTCTTATGGTTGCCTCCTAGCTCAGTATTTAAGTGATTCTATCTTAATCATTGCCTATTTAACTAATTGGATGCCTACTAGAACTCTTGATTCTTGTACACCTATTGAAGTTTTATAAAGATCGTTGACTTCTATTCTTTCTACAAAAAGTTTTTATTATGTTTCTTATACTCGCAACGTCATCTCTAAGAGCAAGTTGGAACCCCATGGTCTCCGCTACATTTTTCTTGGGTATTTAGCTACTCAAGAGGGTTAAGTGTTATCATCCTCTTTCTAGGAATATTATTGCATCTATGGATGTGATTTTTCACGAGTCAAATTCCTATTATTATGCTCCACCACTTCGGGGGGAGTGTTGTAGTGTAGAGGTGTTTCCCATTCTAGATGATCCTGAGGATATTATTTACCCTCCTTCTCCAATAGACTCTTATGGTTCTCCTCCTTCCCAAGAAGAGAACAATGCAACGCAAGAAGAGGATAGTACAATACCTCAAGAGGAGATAACAAAGCAACCACTTCAAGGGAAGACCACACTTGTTAGGCAAAATATTGATATCTTTCAAAAGCATATTGATAGTAGCAAAACATTAAAAACATATCATCGTAGGGATTCCATTATCAATAAATAGGTTGAGACCCCTAATACATTGCATGTTCAATCATTATATATCTGGATCCGGATTCTACTACTACTTCTGGTGAGATTTCTCATTTCGATCTTCCAATTGCACTTCAAAAGGGTACTAAAACTTGTACTCAACACCCTATATCTCATGTTGTCTCATGTGACTCTTTGTCTTGCTCTTATCATACTTTTGTATCTTCTCCATCATCTATCTCTATTCTCTAGAATTGGCATGAAATTTTTAATTTAAAGTGAAAGGCAGCAATGGTAGCAGAGATGCATGCTTTGAAAAGAAAATGGCACGTGGCATCTTGTCGTTCTTCCTCCTAGCAAACAACTAGTAAGATGCAAATGGGTATTTGTAGTCAAATAGAAAATGGATGATATTGTGGACAAATGTAAAGCACAATTAATGGCCAAGGGATTTACTCAAATTTATGAGATTAACTATCAAGAAACCTTTGCTCCAGTTGTCTAATTAGATATTGTTCGAGAGCTACTTTCATGTACTGTTAACCGGGATGGGATCTTCAGCAGTTAGATGTAAATAATGCCTCTCATCATGGAGAGTTAGAAGAGAAGGTGTACATGGATATTCCTCTAGGATTTGCTTGTGATGAATTCAAGGTTAAGTATGTAAGTTGAAACGTGCACTTCATGGTTTGAAGCAATCACCTCAAGCCTAGTTTGGTAGGTTTCAGAAAACTATAGTCTCCATGGGTATAAATAGAGTAATGTTGATAATACTTTGTTTGTGAAGAGATAGGGTGCTAAAGTCATTATTCTCATTGTTTATGTACACGACATTGTTGTTATAGGGAGTGATAGTGATGATATTAGCCGATCGAAGAAGTTTCTTAGATAAGAGTTTGAGATAAAGGATTTTGGAAAGCTCCAGAAATTTTTTGGAATTGAAATTGTCATATCTTCAAAAGGTATCTTTCTATTCCAAAATAAGTATGCCATTGATGTTTTGATAGAAGTTGGGTTATTGGGATGTTATCCCTCCGATATACTTATGCAAGCCAATACTATTATGATGGTGATGTAGTGGATAAGGATCGTTATCACTGTTTAGTGGGTAAGTTGATTTATTTGTCCTACACCTGACCTAATATTGTTTTTACTGTGAGCCTGGTAAGTCAGTTTATGCATCATCTAGACTCTATTCATATGGATGTTGTTCTTTGAATTCTTTGGTATTTGAATTATGCTCATGGGAAAGGGATTATTTTGTCTCTTCATGATGGCTTGAAAGTTGAAACCTATACAAACGCTGATTGGGCTGGATCTCATGACCGAAAGTCTATTTCTAGGTATTGTACTTTCTTATGAGGGAATCTTGTGACTTGGCACATCAAAAAGCAGAATGTGGTTACTCAGTCTAGTGCTAAAGTACAATTTCATGCAATGGCATAGGGTGGTTATGAACTAATACGGCTTAAGATGATTAATTGAAGATTTTGGTGGATATGATCCTGTTCCTACAATATTATATTGTGATAACAAGACCGTCATTAGTATTGCTCACAATTCTACACAGCTTGACTGTACAAAATATGTGTAAATTGACAGGCACTTTATCAAAGAGAAGTTGGAGAGTGATTTAACTTATATACCCTTTATTCAGTCCATTGATCAACTAGCTAATTTGTTCACAAAAGGATTATGGAGTAAATCATTTCATATTATAATCAAGTTGGGCATGTATGATAACTATGCTCTAATTTGAGGGAGAGTGTTGAGCGTATTTGCTCAATAAGGGCATATTTGTCTATTTTCTTTATTAATTTATGTATGGCAACAATAAGTGTGATATTCTAATTTTGGCCTCTTAGTTTTATAAATAAATTGGTTTGGGATGACATTAACATAACCAAACATTCGGTTTAGTTTTTTGTCTTTCAACACCTTGAAAGTCCCCACCTAGCGAGATGTTCATGCTTTGAACCTTAACTTCATGAACATAAATTATAGGAGCTCAACTGCTCCAAACAAAGCCATACAAAACTGAAAGACCCTTTTGATACATCAAAACTTCCTTGTCATGAGTAATTTCATATCAAGAGAAGGGTCAAAAGAGATAACAAGAAGAGGAAGCTATAGCATGGCTAGTAGATGGATCACTGACACAAATATTTCCTGGTCGATGATTGTAAAAGATGCAGTTCATGATCGGTGATGCTAAATGTGTTTTACGTTTTACATGAACCAAGTTTCCTACACTTCCCAGGTGGAAGGGTTCAAAAGATGGCACCAAAAGAGAAATATGTTTTATATAGTATAAATCTAAGTCAGTCAGCTCTCAGCTACATATGGGTCGAAGAACAACCACTCTATTCATTTAGACCCTAAAGATAGATTGCCTACTGTTCATCCAAAAAACTAGCTTTCATCCAACTCTGGGATCCCTTGAGTGCACCAAAAAGCACTTACCATCCCCACAATTCAAACATGAACCATGACCAATAATATTTAACATTGATTTAACATTGCTCAATAAAATTAGCCACTTTCAACACATCCTAGAGGTGCTAGTATAATTTTGTAAGGTCTCAAGCCAAGCACACGGCTTTCGCCAACATCAAGTTACTAAAGTCGAATTTAATTGAGGTTGACAAGGAAACGTAATTCGACAAAGAGTTCCATCAAAATGGGCATTCCGACAAAGACTTTGCTTTGTGATGTGGACATCGAATCCTATCGATGAGGAGGTGCTAGAGACCTGTTGTTCTATTAGCTAGGCTTGATCACTCGAGCAAGAGCGAAGGAATTCAAACAAGCTGTCGGCATCATGGTTCAAGATATTTGGAATAGAGACAATCTGGATTCAAAACTTGAAGATTCTGAAGCTCCTTGGTGCAACATGATTACTCTTGGTCCAGCGAATTTTGAATGAGCTTAAAATTGACGAACTTCGAATTGGCTCAAATTTGGATGGATGCTTGGAAACGGGCCACTGATCAATACTCGCTACTAAGGTAGGGAGTGATAATGTTTTTTAGCGATTTGGAGTCGTTTAAATGAAATTTTAGACTTTTTTTCCATTTTTGGATGAATTTTTAGTAATTAAGGTTATTTTTGTAATTTTAATTCTAGTAGGATTAGGATTAGGGTTAGCACCTTATATAAGGTTGCTTATAGATTTCTAAGAAGGCAGAATTTTATATAGAGAAGTTTTCTTCTTGAGTTCTCTTGAGAATTAGATTTTATTAAGGCTCCTTTGTGGCGATTGAATTCAACTTATCGAGCAAGATAACGAATTCTCTTGTTGTGGCATTATAGCATGGATTGGTTGACACAGGTTCGTCAACAAGTCGCGTTCATACCGAGATTACCAATCACAGGTTCAATTGGGGGTCGAGGTCAGCAATTCGTAACTCACAGATCTTCGTAAAACGATTATCTTCCACATAAATTCATATCATCTGGTATCAGAGCTGGTTTTACAAGATCTAGTTATCCTACTTTTATTGCTTTTCATTCATCAATCTAAGGTTTATAGAAACTAGGGTTTATAGAATTAAGGTTTCGTTATTAATCGAATTAGGGTTCTGAATTTGTTCTTGTTGTGATTTTAATTTTTGATTCAGGGATTTCGATTCTAGTCTTTTTTTATATTGTACTTGAGTTCGTAAAAAAAAAGCAAAAAAAAAAGAGCTAAAAAAAGCCAAAAAAAGCAAAAAAAAAAAATTCAAGAGGACAACTCATTTTTTTTTATCATTAACAGTTGGACCGAATAAAAAAAATTTTCAGTAGCAGAAATTGAATATGAATTCGAATCTCGCGAAAATTTGTTGAATTGCTGAGTTGAACAGTATATTGTTAAATTTGATATTACTTGGTGGTTTATCGATTATTGTGAGAAACTTGTGAGACTCAATTCAAGTCTGAAAAAAAAATTGGTTTAGCCAGTTTCTATCGTAGATTTGTAAAAGATTTCAGCACCATCGCTGCACCTTTAACCGAGATTATCAAGAAACATGTGGATTTCACATGAGAAGAAGAGCAAGTGAGAGCATTCAATCTATTAAAGGATAAGCTAACTAATGCTCATTTGTTATCTTTACCAAATTTCAGTACTACTTTTAAAATAGAATGCGATGCTTTTGGTACAGGAATTGGAGCTGTATTGATACAAGGAGGACGTCCTATAGCATATTTTAACGAGAAGTTAAGAGGAGCAACATTGAATTATCCGACTTACGATAAGGAGATGTATGCTTTGGTGCGAGCTTTGGAGACTTGGCAATATTACTTGTGGCCAAAGGAATTTGTGATCTACATCGACCACGAGACCTTAAAGTATTTGAGGGGGCAGCAAAAGTTGAACAAAAGACATGCCAAATGGATGGAGTTCATTGAGACTTTTTCATTGTAATTAAATACAAAAATGGTAAGGAAAATGTGGTAGCCAATGCACTTTCTCAAAGGTATACAATTCTAACTACTCTAGGAGCAAAGTGTCTAGGTTTTGAGCATATCAAAGGTTTATACTCTAACGATGATGATTTTGGAAGAGTATTTGAAGCTTGTGAGCATGCTATGTTTGAAAAGTTTTATAGGCATAATGGATATCTCTTTCGTGAAAATAAGTTGTGTTTGCCTAGATGCTCTTTGTGCGAGTTGTTAGTGTGAGAGGCACATGGTGGTGGTTTAATGGGGCATTTTGGAATCAATAAGACTTATGAAGTGCTGCATAAACATTTTTTTTTGCCACACATGAAACGAGATATCACACGAGTTTGCGAGAGATGTATCGCATATAGGCAGGCTAAGTCTACGGTTAAACCACATGGTTTGTATACACTTTTGCCTATCCCGACGCATCCTTGGGTTGATATCTCTATAGATTGTGTTAAGATTGCTTAGGTCTAAACATGGCAATGATTCTATTTTTGTGGTTGTTGATCGATTTTCAAAGATTGCTCATTTTATACCTTGTCATAAATCTGATGATGCATCGAATGTTGCTAAATTGTTCTTTCGAGAGGTTGTGCGTTTGCATGGTACGCCTAGGTCTATTGTTTCTTATCAAGATACTAAATTTCTAAGTTACTTTTGGAAGACATTGTGGAAGAAGTTAGGTACACAACTTTTATTCTTTACTACTTGTCATCCACAAACTGATGGTCAAACTGAAGTAGTTATTAGAACTTTAGGAACATTGTTACGTGCTATCATTAAAAAGAACATTAAGTCTTAGGAAGATTGTTTACCGCATGTTGAGTTTGCTTATAATAGGAACGTGCATTCTACTACTAAATTCACACCGTTTGAAGATGTCTATGATTTTAATTCCTTAACTCCGTTAGATTTAACCCCTTTACCTGTAGCTGAGTGTGTGGATTTAGATGGTGCTAAGAAAGCTAAATTTGTGAAGACTTTACATGAGAAGACACGGCTGAATATTGAGCTTAAGATAAAGCAGTATGCAAAGCAAGCTAATAAAGGGTGCAAGAAAGTAGTATTTGAGCTCGGCGATTGGGTTTGAATTCATATGCGCACAGAGCATTTCCTCAAACAGCAACACTCTAAATTGCTACTGCAAAGGGATGGATCATTTATGGTGTTGGAAAGAGTCAATGATAATGCTTACAAGCTTGATATTCTTGGTGAGTATAGCATTAGTGCTACTTTCAATGTTTTTGATTTGACTCTTTTTGATGCAGACTCTGATTTGAGGGCAAATCCTTTGTATGGGGGAGGGAATGATAAGGACATCGAACCCTGTCAAGGAGGAGGTGCTAGGGGCCCGTTGTTCTATCCGCTAGACCCGACACTCAAGCGAGAGTGAAGGAATTCAAACAAGCTGTCGGCATCATGGTTCAAGATATTTGGAATGGAGACAATATGGATTCAAAACTTGAAGATTCTAAAGCTCCTTAGTGCAACATGATTACTCTTAGTTCAGTGAATTCCGAATGAGCTTAAAATTGACGAACTCCGAATTGACTCAAATTTGGATGGACGCTTGGAAACGGGCCGCTAATCAATACTTACTACTTTAGTAGTAAGTGATGACGTTTTTTAGCGATTTGGACTTGTTTAGATGAACTTTTAGGCCTTTTTTCCATTTTTGGACGAATTTTTAGTAATTAAGGTTATTTTTGTAATTTTAATCATGGTAGGATTAGGATTAGGGTTAACACCCTATATAAGGTTGCTTATAGATTTCTAAAATGACAGAATTTTATATAAAGAAGTTTTCTTTTTGAGTTTTCTTGAGAGCTAGATCTTATCAAGGCTCCCTTGTGGCGATCGAATTCAACTTATCGAGCAAGATCGCGAATTCTCTTGTTGTGGCATTATAGCATGGATTGGTTGACACAAGTTCGTTAACAAGTCGTGTTCATACCGAGGTTACCAATCACAAGTTCCATTGGGGGTCAAGATCAGTAATTCGTAACTTACAGATCTTTGTAGAATGATCATCTTCTACACAGATTCATATCACTTTGCCTTCACTTCACATTGCAGAGACTAATATTAATCGAGGAGCTCAATGTTCCTCACAAACCCAACAAGGTACAAAAGAATTGAAGGGAAAATTGTCCAAAAAGTCTTAAACATATTGCATTTTTTCCAATTCATTCATATATCTTTCAATTTTGCCAATTGAGTCTTTAACATTTTCACCTTTTGCCAATTGAGTCTATTTAGTTAATTTTGATCGAAAATCGCTTATGTGGATATTGAACATCTTACATAGCACAAGCAACGCTAACATAGATAAATTTTATAATACTTTTTTCTTTTTTTTCCTTGCTTCTTCCTTTTGCCGGTAATCAACCATTGGCCATGGCCGGGCAGGTTGGCATTGCCAGGGCGAGGGTGGCCATCGCCCACCACAGGTAAGGCTCGGCCAAGTGAGGGCCTCATTGGGTGTCACCTTCACCCAAGCGACACCCGGTGAGGTCGCCCTAGCCAAGGCTCACCCCCCCCTAGCCAAGGCTCGGTGAGAGTTGGCCTCGCCTAAACCAGATATGGCAAGGGGAGGACTTGCTCAACCGAGTGTCGCCTGTGGCAAGCAACGGCGATTGTCCAAGCAAGGCTAACATGCCTGGCCACTAGCAAAAGGAAGAAAAAAATTATTAAAAACTGTTCACGTCAGCGCTAACCATGCCATATAGAACAATGACATCCACGTCAGTGAATTCTAACCAAAATTAGCCAAATAGACTCAATTGGCAAAATTAAAAAAGTTTATGATTTAAGTGGCAAAACTGAAATAATTTTAGAATTTTTTAGACAATTTTACCAAGACTCGAAAGTCATTAGAAACATTAGAGCTTCTCATCCAAATTTTGCAATTCTGCTCTCACTCATTCAATTCATTCCCGGTAACAACCACAAACGAATCACCAAAAAGCAATCAACAGAAAATGAAAACCTGGTTAAAAGAAAATTGAACCTGAAAAATGGGGATTGTCAAGGGCTCGAGACAGACGGTGCAGTCAAACACATCTGGGTCCATGAGAGTGAACGCGAATGACCCAATCTTCCGGCCAAATGGAGGGGACCAACCGCGACCGTACGAGTACTCATCTCCGAACCAATCCATGGACACTGATCGGTCTTCATCTTGTTCTTCTGATTCTTCTTCGCTTAGGATCAATTCATCTCCCCAGTCGTTGTCTGAATGTCGGTCTCCCTCTTCTTCTCTACCTCCCTCTTCTTCTTCAACGGGTTGGCTTCGGCTACGGCTACGTCTACGTTCTTCTTGTTCCGAATGATAGCCAGAAGGAAGAAAGCGGTGCCTCTTGCCAAGATTGCGGCTGATGGGTACAACGTCGCCGTTGTCTTCTCGGTCCACCAAAAATTTCGCCATTATCGTCTTGATTTACTATATGAACTAGTTTCTCTTACTCTCCAATTTGTGAGCATATTTATATATCCGAGGGTACGCCGCCATGGTCTTATCCGTCCACTAAATCTTTCGCAATTAATTTCCCAAATGAAAATGACAATGCGTAGTACATCTCCATCTCCAATTTGTTAACATGTTTATATTTACGAGAGTACATCGCCATCATCTTTTTCGTCCTTTGAAAATTTCGCCATTGTTGTCCCGATTCGAACTATGCATGCATGTATCTTGCTCTCCAATTCGTGAACATATAATGCCAAGTGATATCCCATCACGGTCCAACAATATCATATCAAGTTCCGGGGACCTCCCGCCAAGTTACCCTCATTCCTCAACTAAGAGACAACGTCCATCATAATCTTTGGAATGCTCCAAAATATTCCAACGACGCCACCAAGAGAGACAAACATTGAAGAAAGTATTGAATAAATGGAAGTGGACCGCCTCTTTCACTGAATAGTAAGGGACAAAATAGTACGCTTGCAACAAATTTATTCAAAATTAATTTTTAACCACTAAAAATCTCAAATTGGTCACATATGACAAATTTACCCCAAACTAATTTTTTTACCACTAAAAATTTTAAATCGATACATTTGTAATAAATTTTCTCTCCGTTAGGTTCCGTTAAATTGGATTAATATCACGAAAAACCCCAAATTGATATACTTGTCAACTGTCACATGTCGTTTAACTCAGCAATTTGACGGTAAAATTTAACGGAAACTAACGGATTTAGCACAAGTGTATCAATTTGAGATTTTTTGCAATATTAACCCTGGTAATTATTATGTTCAAAAGTGTGGGACTATATATTATGTTCACGGCGTGGCGTTGTTTGCTTTAATTATTGTATGGCATTAACTCACGCCAGGGGGTGTAAATTTTCTCCCATTTTGCCTATATAAGGCATCACTTGTAAACGTCTGAGGCAGAACGAGTAGTAGAAATACTCCTCCTAACAAAAGCAGTGTGTTAGTGAGCAAAATCATGAATGGCTGAACACTTCTTTAACCTCTCAAAGCCTGTAGATATTGGGAATCTTAGAATGTATCGTAACGTAGTCTTGATTACTCCCTTGTAGTTTGTGTTGCCCTCGCCTGTACGAGGATCTTGTGCATCTGAAAATCCGAGGCTAGAGATCCTTATGTCCTGAATAGGCGTGAAAAGCTAAAAAAATCAGAAAAGGCGTAAGAGAGGCACAAGGAATAGAATACTTGCATTAGTTCATTCTTATTCTTGTCAGGGTCTTATACGTCCACTGAAAATGTCGGCATCATTGTCCTGGTTTATTTTGTGAATGCGTCTTTCTCACTCTCCAATTTGTGAGCATAATTATATTTATGTGAAAAAATTTCAAATAAGGGTATAAAATGAAGCCGTTTTTTTTTTTTTAAATGATTCCTAGTGGATCCTATCTTAATCTCTAATAAGGCCCCAAGCTGATTGGCTCACCAATTTTTGTGACGTTTGTATTAGATACGATTACTTCCAATTTTCCAGGCTAATTTGTGAGGCTTGTATCAGATATAGTCACTTACTAAATTTTTGTATAGTTGGATCCATTATGAATTGAGCGATCCAAACCCAAGACATTGACTTATACGATGCGAGAGAAAATTATTTCCAAGATTTTGATTTCATTTTATATATCTTTAATTTTAGGACATTATCTTAGAATTGATTAGCTTAAGACATAGATATTAGTCTATCTCAGTTACTTGTTTTGATTTTACACTAGAAAATTTTAAATATTTTAAGTGATTTTTATTAGCATTTAGTAGTAATATTGATACTTCTATTCAGGGTTAATTTCGGATTACGGATCATGTACTTGTTATGTCGTTTATCTTTCTGTTGCATCAGTTTGTCATAAAAAAAAAATGAAGGACGAAAAAATATCAAACTAACGCAGCAAGAACGATAAATGACGTGCATAAAACTATTTGCAAACACGCCCATCCGCGCATAATAGGTCAAAGATGAAATTCTAGATAAAAAAATTCCTCAAAAAAGCTCAAAAGTAAAATTTTAGAGAAAAGCCTTTTAATGTATTTGCCATAGCAAAAAGGTGAAAATCCAGTTAAAAACCCTTGTTTGTTTTGCGAAAAACTATTTAATGGAGGGAAATATTTTCTGTGTGATTTTTACAGAAAATTATTAGTTTTTAGTTGTTTGATGGTGTACTTGAAAGTGAGACGGAAATTTTTTCGAAGTTTAGATTTTACTTTCAAAAGTTATCCTCTCAATTATAAAGATATTTTTTTTTCCTAATGGAAGATGATAGGATGATATCCAGATCAACTTATAATTGTCTTCATTTTGATTCTATTAATACTTGGGAAAGTTTAGAGCACAAATTAAAGACGGTTTATGAAAAGTGAAGAACTTCACATTCTAAGAAAATCTTACTCCTTTTGGGTCAAATGCTTGATCTTGTAATTTTTGGAGCATCCAAATCATCTAATTTACTTAAAATTGTGTTTATTTTGATTCCATTAGTACCAGGGAAATTTCAGAGCACTAGTTGAGGGCATAATTCTTTGAAAATCGAAGAACTCCCCGATTCAAGAAGGATTGGTTCCTTTTGGATCAAACGCGTGATATCTTGATTTTTGGAGACAACAAAACAACATAAGAATGTGAGAATGTTTCTTCATTATGCGTAAGCATGTATGTTTGATACTTTTGTTCCTGCCAAGAACACCGACTGTGAACTGCCATATGGCTGCGTAGTTCTCTCCCTGTGAGAGTTTTTCCTCTCTTCTATGGAAGAGTTCTCCCCTACCCCTTATGGTGGTAGTCTACCCAAAACCCTGTAACCCCCTTAAACCCTAATCCCCTCCCATTCGTCTTTACCTTAATCCTCACCCACCATCGTATTCATTGTGCTTTCCTCCTACAACGAGTACTTCACCGAGAGCAAGCAGATTCTGGCCACAACACATTTCACGGAACCTCACCTCCCTCCTAGGCCATAACCCGTTCATATCTCACCCATTCTACAACAAATCATCCTGCGACTCACCCCCACTTGCACAATCTTCCATCTTCCTCAACACGGATCAGTTTTTTTTTTGTTTCCCTTTCTTTAGCCCTAAAATCTATGACAAACCCTAAATTCCCTTACCTAGCTTACTTATCCCACCTGAGAGCTCCATTTTGTGCCCTAACCTCTGAAACAGACTGGAGGTAGCAAAAGTTCCTTTTGGCTAAGACTGTCTTGGAGTGGAGGAAAGGAGTCGTTGAAGACCTCTGGCCAAAACTCTCTCTGTGGTTATTTGGAGTGTGTCCTACATCATAGAGGTAACCGTAGACATTGTGATGGATTAAGAATTAAGACTAGTTAGTTTATGTTGTGGAATGGACAATATGGGATCGGATGTTGTTGTAGCGATCGTAAATTGAGCTTTGGTGGCTAACCCTAATAAGTCATCGGGGTTCAAATGCAAATCTTGAGTTGGAATTGTCAAGGGCTAGGCACCCCTGTCACACTCCAGGAACTAAGCCTCAGTGGCTAGTGAAAGGCCCAATGTCGTATTTCTCATGGAGACAAAGAACAAAGCAGGTATGGTGTTGAGGTTGAAGAAGAGATTAACATTCCAGCATTGCTTTATTGTGAACCCGATTGGGACAGCGGGGGGGCTTGTGGTGTTGTGGAATGAAAAGGTATCAATTACTGTGGATTCTTTCACTGCGGATTACATCAATATTATATGTAGAGAGGAGAAGAGGAAAATGTTGATGAAGATCACTTTTGTACATGCACCGTACACATTCCAGAAAAGGATTTTACTATGGGAGGAGTTGAGAAGCATTAACGCACATAATACCCTACCTTGGGTTTGCATAGGAGATTTCAACGAAGTACTATATCATTGGGAGAAAGTGGAGCAAAGACTGGCTAATCAATATAGAATGGTGGCTTTTAGAGATCTCCTTTATGATTGTTCATTGATGGATTTGGAGTGGAAAGGATGTGCATTCACTTGGTCCAATAATCGAGATGGTGATGCTCTTATAAAGGAAAGACTTGATCGGGTTTTATGTAGTGCGGATTGGAGATTAATGTTTCCAGAAGCTTTAGCCTACGCCTTGCCTGCAGTAGGCTCGGATCATAGCCCACTTCTTCTGTCATTCTAGGCTAAAACAAAAGGAAGGAAAAAGGAATTCAAATTTGAGGCATTTTGGATGGTGGATGAGGAATATGAAGGAGTAGTTACTGCAGCGTTAAAGGACCCTTGTGCAGAAAATATGGATTTTTTGGCAAAGCTTCAAAAGATCACATGCTTTCTCATGCAATGGAGCAAAAAATTTTCCAATGCTCATGGACAAATTCAATCTCTTAAGGCTGAACTCTAGAAGATTACTAATGGTCAGGGGTTTAATTATGACTGCGAAAAGGCCAAATAGATTAAGATAAGGATAGAAATGATGTGGAGACAGGAGGAAATGTACTGGGGAATGAGATCAAGAATTAGTTGGCTAAAGTGGGGAGATAAAAACACCAAGTACTTTCATACTTCCATGATGCAAAGGAGGCAAAGAAATAGGATATCCATGTTACAATTATCAGATGGAGAGTGGAATAGGGACCCAACCATATTGAAAACAGCAACAAGGGATTTTTTTTGTCTCTTTATACAGCTCGGTTAGCCCTCGCAATTTCCAGCCCATTATTGACCAATGTCCTCAATTAATTGGGGATGAAACAAATGAAGCCCTAATAGCTAAAATTACCTTGGAAGAGGTTAAGGAAGCCGTCTTTCAGTTGGAAGCTGCGAAAGCACCTGGACCTGGTGGTGTCAATGGACAATTTTACCAACATCACTGGCTGGATATTCAAAATGATATACTTAAAGTGGTGGAAGATTTCATGGAATCAGGAAGCTTGAACCCGAAGATGAATAAAACCATGATTACCCTTATTCCCAAGACTCCCAACCCAGAAAGATTAGAACAATACCGGCCCATAAGCCTTTGCAACTTCATATAAAAGATCATTTCAAAGGTGCTGGCTAACCGATTAAGAACGTGGCTACCTCACTTGATTGAAGCGGAACAGAGTACCTTTGTGAGTTGAAGGCAAATTCAGGATAATATCCTGCTAGTTCAAGAGGTACTGCACCAACTATGAATTAGGAAAAGGAAGAAAAAATTCCAAGTAGTGCTGAAATTAGACATGCAAAAAGCCTACGACAGGATTAAGTGGGACTTCCTGGAAGCTTGTATGTTGAAAATGGGTTTCTATAGAAAATGGGTCGTGTGGATCATGCAATGTGTCACAACTTTCTCCTTTAGTGTGAAGTTCAATGGGGAGCCTTTGCCCTATTTCAACTCGACACGTGGAATTCGACAAGGTGACCCTCTCTCACCTTATCATTTTATACATGTGGCTAATGTCCTCATTTCCCAAGTCTATCCCATTTGTTGTTTGCGGACAATTCCATCTTTTTCCTAGATGGGAAAGTTATAGAATGCCAAAACCTAGCTAACATTCTCAATCAATACTGTTTTGCCACGGGCCAAGCAATCAATTTAAACAAGTCAGGTATCTTCTTTAGCTCAGGTTGCCCCTAGTATCTTTGCAGAAATATGGCGCAGGAATTGAGAGTCCTAGAAATAGACAAAACAGGAAATACTTGAGTATCTAGTGATGGCCACGGGCCGGTTTCGGCCCGAAACTGGCCCGGTCAAACTCGGGCCCGCAGTTTGGAACCGGAACCAGCTCATGCCCTACTGGCCCAGTTCCGATTCCAGAAATTTTTGAACCGGCCCGGAATCACCGGTTCCGGGCCCTATTCCCAAAAAAAAAAAAAAGCTTTAATAGCAAGGCCTGCACGTCTGCAGGCCCTACTGAGCTGCTGGCAGCTGCTGCCCGTTGCTAGGGCAACCCCTAGCAACAGGCAAAATTAAAAAAAAAAAAAAAAAGCTTTAGCAAGGCCTGCACGTCTGCAAGCCCTGCTGGTAGCTACTGGCATGTTGCCCATTGCCAAGGTAGCCCCTGGCAACGGGCAAAATTTTAAAAAAAAAAAAAAAAGCCCCCAAGTCCCAACGGCCAATGCCCAAACAGGCAAAAAATAAAAAAATAAAAAAAAAGATAACTGTTGCAAAATTGCAACGGTTATCTTTTCTTTTTTTGTAATCCTAAATTTTATTTTCATTTTTTTCTTATAAATTCTCTCAAATTCTCTCAATACTCACAATTCTCTCAAATTCTCTTCTCTCAAGTCTCAAATTTTTTCAATACTCTAAATTCTCTCAAATTCTCTTAAATTCTCTCAATTTTCTCAATCCACGCAATTCTTTCTTAATTCTCCCAATTAATCCTCTTAATTCTCTCAATCTACTCAAAAAATGGCAAGTGAAAGTCGAGTGTCAATTGGCAAAGGTAAGAATATCGCGACGAAATCCCATCATCCTTTTGATCCTCGTGAATATGCAGATTTTCAAGATGATGAAATCAACATTTTTCCCGATGTGGAGCGCGTCCCGACACAAGAAAGTTTTCATCCTCCTACCGAAATATCTACAACAAAGAAAATGGAACAGGAATTTACATCTGACATTTGGAATTATTTCACGAAAATGGAAATGTTTGATATTGGTCAAAAAAGGTATGATAAAATTTGTAAATATTGTGGAAAAATATATAAATATACAGGTGGACAAGGATATGGAACATTCAAACGACATTTTAAGAGCAAACATCCAACCGAAACGGGAATTGATATCGAGCAACAACAAATTTCCGGGTACGTCAATCCTAACACTTCCCCTTTATTTCGTTTTAATGAAAAAACTTATAAATAAGAATTAGGCAAATTTTCCGTTGAGCATTTAGCATTTAATTTTGAAGAAAGATTTGGTTTTAATGAATTTGTACAAAAAGCATGTGCTTCACAGGCAAAACGTGTTCCTAGAAATTCGACTAAACGAGTAATTAAAGATCTTTACAAAATAAAAAAAAAGATTTACAAAACTTTTTTATACAATTTAATGGATGTGTGCATATAGGTAGTGATATTTGGAGTGATCATTGACAAAATCATTCTTACATGGGCATAACATGTCATTGAATAAATGACGAGTGGAGTATTCAAAAAAGAATTATTGCATTTAGAGTTTTCGATGATAAGCATGCGGCAAATAATATTTATAAAATAATTAGGCAAATTTTAGAAAAATATTATTTGCTTAACAAAATTTTTTCAATTGATTTTGATAATGCCACGGCAAATACCGTTTCAATTGCCGATTTAGAAAATATTTGTAAACCCACTTTTGGCAGAAAATTTTTTTACGTTAGATGTGCTTGTCATGTTTTAAATTTATGTGTACAAGATGGTTTAAAAACTCTTGATATTTTTCTTCAACCAATAAAAACGACGATTCAATTTTTATGGAAACATCCCTAAAAAATAAAAGAATGGGGTAGATTTTGTAGAGAAAATGGCAAAAAGCCAAAAAGATTTCCAAGAGATGTTTCAACTCGTTGGAATTCTACTTTCCACTTACTTAGTGAATCTTTAGCATATAAAGATTTATTATATGCATTCATTTCTAATAATATATCTCAGATTGATTTATTATACCCACAAGAGTGGGATATTTGCAAAAAATTTTTAAATATTTTAAAGGTTTTTAATGATGCAACTTATACTTTATCTGGTATTTATTATCCTACTACACATTTATTTTTAGTAGAGTGTATTAATATTGTCGAAATTTTTTATGAATATGAAAATGATGTTGAATTACAACATACTATAGTTGCGATGAAAATGAAGTGGCTACATTATTATAGCGAAATTCCTATTATTTATTTAGTTGCTCGTGTTTTTGATCCGCGTTACAAATTGGATGACTTAAATGATTTTTTGCATACGTATTATCAATGTTTACATTATGATGCGATAAATGTTACAACAATAGTACGTGAGGTTAAAAACGTAGTAATATAATTATATAATGAATTTTATACTAAATATAATTTATGTGATATTGGATCTTCTCAATCTACGGAGATACAAAATGACAGTATAGGTAAAATTAGTATAGGGTACCAACTTTTATTACATAGACAAAAAAAAAAAAAACAAAAGGGAGTAATAGGAAATATTTCTGAATTAGAGATTTATCTAACAATTTCATTTAAGTTTACTGAATCCGAATGTAGTACAGATTTTTTAATTTTGAATTGGTGAAAGAGACACGCAAGCCAATACCCAATCCTTTCTCTTATTACAAAACAGATTTTTTCAACCCCTTGCTCCACAGTTGCGATCGAACAAGCATTCAATACCGGAGGTAATATTTTGGACAAACATCGTTCAAGATTAGCTCCAGAATCAGTGGAAATGCAAGCTTGTGTTTCTGATTGGATGAAGGCTTAATACCGGCAACAAGAGATAGATCGGGATAATGAATCCGAATTCTTTAACGACGGAGATACTACCGCTACCGATACCAGTACCGGTACTGGAACGGGTAGTGACGATTAAGGGTAAAAGAATTATTGGAATTAGCAAATATTTCGAGAACCCTTGTTTCTCATACCGGGTATGCTCACGTGAGTTTAGGGAAACCGAAGTATAATCCAACGACATGTGACCTCTGGTCCCTTACGCACGGAATGTTTAGGTTTTAGGATCATTTTAGGGCATATATATTGTGCTCATTTTTTTATAGATCGTTATAACAAATTGTAATGTGCTTAATGATAATTTATTAAATTCAAGTCATCTCTTTCTCTCTTGTCTTTTTGTCCCCAAATTTGATTACAATTTATATTTTAATTACAATTTATATTGAATAATGTTCCGTCACCAGAACAGTAACTTTTTAATATTTTAATTATTATTTTTTTCTGTTTTTTTCTTTTCCTTTTCCTTTTCCTTTTCTTTTTTTTTTTCTTTTCGACTTCCGCTGGCCATAGCCGGGGCCGGCGGAGGTCATCGGCCTCAGGTGAGGCCGCCCTCGCTGGCATTGGGCAAGGGCCGCCCTTGCCTGGGCTAGGCGAAGGTTCGACCTTGCCGGCCTCAGGCGAGGTCGGCCTCGCCAGATCTGGCGAGGGTTCAACCTCGTCGGCCTCGCCCAGCCCAAGCGAGGGTGGCCCTCACCCGACGCCGGCGAGGGCGGCCTCGCCTGAGGCCGGCAACCTCCGCCGTCCCCGGCTATGGCCGGCGGAAGAAGAAAAGAAAAAAAAAAGAAAAGGAAAAGGAAAAAAAAAAACATAAAAGAAAATTATGAACTGGCCCGGAACCGGTTCCGAACCTGAACCGGAACCAGCCCGAAACCGTCCGATTCTGGTTCATATTTGGCCACGAACCGGAACTGCCGATTCCGAACCATGACCATGACTGTGGGTATCCCTTCAGATTGGGGCGTATCAAAAAAGCAAATGTTTGCTTGGATACTAGCTAGGGTAAACATGAAACTTGACAGGTGGAAGGAAAAGATGATGTCGAAGGCTGGAAAGGAGATCTTATTGAAAACGGTTGTCCAGGCTCTCCCGCAATATGCCATGTCAATCTTCAAGATACCGCTTTCCGTGTGTAGAGCCATAGAACAAAAAATTGCCTCATTCTGGTGGAAAAACAAGAAGTCTAAGGCAGGTATACACCGGAAGTGTTGGGAGGTAATGAAAAAGAGGAAGGACAATGGAGGTATGGGTTTTCGAGATCTAATCACCTTTAATAGGGCAATGTTGGGCAAACAGGCTTGGAGGATGCTATAATTACCTTCGACGCTTTGGTGCCAAATACTGAAAGGGCTCTACTTCCCCAACACTGATTCTTGGCATGCGAGGAAAGGACAAAGATCGTCTTGGGGATGGCACAGCTTGCTGATTGGAAGAGATGCATTAGCTGGCTCGGTTCAACGATCAGTAAGGAATGGAAAATCGATTAAAATTCGCGAAGACAAGTGGACAAAATTTGGTACAATTGCCGGTCCAACAAACCAAGATGATCCTCAATTAGTGTCTGAGTTAATTAATAGAGACCAGGCCAAATGGAATGAACAAAGCCTTTATAGCTTGTTTGAAGATAGTATCGTGGAAGAAATCTTGGCCATCCCCATCCCATCTATTGAAGAGAAAGATAGACTGGTATGGACAGCAGCCAAATCAGGGAATTACTCAGTCAAAAGCAGTTATAATCATCTCAGAAAAGAAGTAGACGGCCCAGCCAATCAACAAGCCTCATCCTCGTACCAAATACCACGAGTCCTATGGTCTAAAGTATGGAATGTGAACACCCTACCTAAAATTAAACTATTCCTATGGCAATTTTGCCAAAATGCCTTGCCTACGAAGGAAAACTTGTTCAAGCGAAGAATCTCACCTGACCCATTGTGCCCGGTGTGTAAGAAGTGTCCGGAGACAACAGAGCACCTCTTTCTCCTTTGTCCCTGGACAACCAAAATCTGGTCAGACCACAATTTACAAATCAGAATTGAAGATCAAGGCCTCACAAGCATAGATCAGTGGCTATTAAACTACAAGAGCACATTACCAGCCTCGCCGGCTCTCGAGCTCGTTTTCCAAGTAGTCTGGTTCCTGTACAATGCGATTTTTAGAGGCAAATCACCAGATCCACAAGTGACAGTTAATGAAGCTATAGCCTTGCACGAAAATATCAAAAGTTGTAGCGTAAATCGAAAGAAAAAATCAGAACGAGAAGGTATCTTACCTGCGATCTGGACACCGCCGGAGAAAGGAGCTCTTAAGCTTAATGTGGACGCAGCCTTCGTTGCTGGCTCTACACCGTGTGCAGTGGCTGGTGTATGCCGAGACTCCTCAGGAAAGCTCATGGGAAGACTTGCTTGTTTGATTCGGGCTCAATCGCCTCTTCAAGCGGAAGCTCTGGCACTGCTTCAATGTTTGCACTTTATGAAAGAATGGAGAAGAGAGAACATGGGGAGAGAAGTAACCGTGGAAGTGGAGTCTGACAACTGTACTTTAGGTCAGTCAATCACGTGTGAAGACCAACCTCCTTGGGATGTGGAAGTACTCATAGAAGAATGTCGGACCTCGCTTTCTTGTATGCCTTTTTTTTGTTTATCCCACTGCTCTAGAACCCAAAATAATGCAGCGGATTGGGTCGCTAAAGCTCAACTTCGCGGGACTCTTCTTCGGTGCTGGGTTTCTAATCCCCCTCAACCTCGATTAGATATTTTGTATGCCGAAACCCATTTTGGTTGTGCTTTCACTTTATCTACTTAAATGAAATGGAAGGATGCATTTTCGACCAAAAAAAAGAACAACAACTGCAATGTTACATCTCTCATTCGCCAATTTAAATCAATCATCGAATGCCAAGTGTAGTGCACTTGATAACACCCTGCAAGCGGCAATTATTTTGAGTCCCAGGAATTGTTTAAACACCCGTAAATCTCTCTTTCGAAATACACCAAACAGCCTACCTAATTAAACTGATCATTCATCTGATTTCAGTTCATCCGTTCATCGAAAAATGTCTTGCGGGTGAATTATTTGAAGCAAAATAACAATAATCCAGTCGATCGTTTACCATGAAAGTTCCTACTGACGAATCAACGGCGTTTTTGGCAAAAAAGAAAATGAAAGAACGAAAAAGAAAATATCGATGACATTAGTTTCTTGCTTTGTTATGCCAGATACGCACTTGAAGCTTGAGGCCCAAGGAATCATCGAAGAACCTTCTTGGCACCAAAAGGCAAGGCTCCTGATTCGGATCATATTCAAAGTCTGGAACGCTCTTGGTGCAGGTGTGAAGCTTCAGAGAGCTTTCCCGGTAAATCGCTTCTATGTCGTACGCATAATCTACCTTTGCCAAGGGGCCAATGCAACTGATCTTAATCTTGCTGCCCAGGTCTATTGTTTCGTTTTTGAAGACAAAGAGAACATCTTCTCCCTCTTCTTTAAGCAGACAGACCTCCATCTCGACGTTTATCGAGAGAAAGGAGTTGGAGTTGAAACGAAAGGATGCTGGAAAAGCCTCGTGCTTGGAACTCAAGTGCTTCACTAACTGCCCAAATGAGCCGACATAGCCACAACTCGAAAAGGGACATGAACACGGAGCGAACAGGCATGTCTTCTCGTGGTCATTTTTCATGTGGTAACCAAACTTCTGATTGCAGCCAAACTTTGCATTTTGACATGCCATACTGACAGACTCCAGGATCTTCTCGACGGCGCAGCATCTGTGGCCGACAGGCCTAGAGCAGGACGGGCATCCGTTGCTTATCATTTGGCAGCAGGAGGAGCAAGCTATGTGCCCATTTTCGCACTGTTTCACCCCACGAAGACGATGGACTATCAGTTAAGACATATAACAGCAACTATCACAAAGAGCGCCACCTTTGTTCAGGATATACAAAATCTTAACCTGAACAAGTCGTACATGTATATGGAATTTACTCATCACAATAAGAACATGAGGTTAAAATAAGAGCTAAGGTGAAAACAATCAAAACCTACCACTGTGGTAATTGACACAAGATTAGGTTCACTCGACCTTAACAACTGACTAAGCCAGAACATCATATATACTCCCAACAAAGAGACAATTTTCAGTCTAATCCTGAAATGATCGCAGCTAACAAGTGTTAGCTCGATAAGGAGATAGTTATCCACACATCAAAAGACTTAATGATTTAAAGACAGAAGACTCTTCAGAAAAAAAAAAATTATGTGTCTGCAGAAAAATGAAACCGGGGCCAAACTAAACCGTGAAAGTCCCCATGTAGCGAGATGTTCATGCCTTGAAGATGAATCTCAGGAGCTCGACTGCTCTAAACAAAGACATACAAAACTAAAAGTCACTTCCAATACGTCAACACTTCCTTGTCAGGAGTAATTTCATATCAAGAGAAAGGTCAAAAAAGTCAACAAGAAGAGGAGTGAAAATTATCCAAAAAGTCATAAACCTATTGAACTATTGCTAATTCATTCTTAAACCTTTCAATTTTGTCAATTGAGTCATAAATCTTTTGTCAACTTGCCAATTGAGTCCATCCGGCCAATTTTGGTTGGAAATCAATGACATGGACGCTGGTCATGCTACATAGGACGATCGGCATTGGCATGGATAATTTTTAATAATATTTTAAATATTTTAATTGTTTCTTTTTTTTCTTCCCTTCTTCCTCCTCTAGTTGGTTGTCGGCATTGACAATGGTCGACAACCGGCCAGAGGTGAAGGCCGGTGAGGCTCGACCTTGCGCAGCCATGATGAGGGCAAGGTCTCGCCTAGGGCAGGCGAGACTTGCCATCACTAGTGGCCGACGGGGGCGAGCTTTGTCAAAGGCCGTTAAGGTTGTCTCTAGCCAATTGCCGGGCCTCAGGGGTTGGCTAGAGGAGGAAGAAGGAAAGAAATAAAAAAAAAAAAGAGAGAAAGAGAAAGAAAATAAAAAAATCAAAATTGAAAAAAAAATCAAAATATTATTAAAAATTATCTACATCAGCACCGGCCGAACTACATAAGATGGCCAGCATCCACATCGAGAATTTCTACCTAAAATTGGCCGAATGGATTCAATGGCCAAATTATGAAAATATTTAGAATTCAATTAATAAAATTGAAATGTTTAGAATTAAATTGGCAAAAGTGCAATATATATAAGAATTTTTAGACAATTTTCCTAGAAGAGGAAGCAATAGCATGGCTAGTGGTGGATTCTAGTCAGGATACTATCGTCAAAATATCGCTAATGCAGACATTTCACGGCCGGTGATTGTAAAATATGCAATTCATGATCAATAATCCTAAATGTGCTTTGCCTATTATGTGAATTAAGTTTCCTCCACTTCCCAGGTGGAAGGGTTCAAAAGATGGCTCCATAAGAAAAGTGTGTTTCACACGACATAAAGCTAAGTCAACCAGCTCTCAGGTACATATCGGTCAAAGAACATCCACTCTATTTCAATGAAACCCTAAAGATGGATTGCCTACTTTCATCCAAATCACTAGCTTCCTGTCATTTGCGCCCTGAATTCTATATTAATCTCAACACCAACTTCCAACTTTGGGATCCCCTAAGTGCACCATAAAGCACTCCCCATCCTGATAGTTCAAACAGGAATCATGACCAATAAAATTTAACTACTATTCAACTTTGCTTGATAAGGTTAACCACTTCCGGCACACCCCAGAAGGTGCTGGTACAATTTTGTATTGTCTCAGGCCAAGCACACGGGTTTCACCACCATCAAGGTACTGAAATCAATTTGATTGAAACCGATAAGAAAACGGTGTTTTGACAACAAAAAAAACGAGCATCCTTACAGAGACTTTAATCTGCCTTCTCTTCATATTGCATAGACTAATATTGGGAAAAGTGTCAAAAAAGTCCTAAACATTTGACATTTGTGTCAAATCAGTCCTAAACTTTTTGTCTTTATACCAATTCAGTCCTTCCCGTCAATTTTGACTATTTTTTGTTGACGTGGACGCTGACCGGCTACCGGCGCTGATGTGAACAACTTTTAATCATACTTTAATATTTTTTGAATTTTGACACAAAAACAAAAGATTTATGACTGAATTAAGGTTTATGACTGAATTAACACTAATACATAAGATTTATAAGAGAATTGGCACCAAAAAAAGGTTTAGGACTAAATTGGCACTAACATAAAAGATTTAAGACTGAATTGACACTAAAAAAAGGTTTATGACTAAATTGACACACATGCAAAAGGTTTAGGACTTTTTTGACTTTTTTCCCTACTAATATTTAATCGAGAAGCTCAATTTTAGTCACAATCCCAACAAGGCACAAAATACTCGAAATTCATCAGCAAGATGCGAGCTTCTCATCCAAATGGTGCAATTCTACTCTATCTCATTCGATATATGCCCAGCAAAAACCACGATCGAATCACCACCAGCAAGCAATCAGCAAAAAAAAAATGAAAATACGGTCAAAAGAAAGTTGAACCTGAAAAACGGGGCTCCTCAAGGGCTCGAGACAGATGGCGCAGTCCAACACATCTGGGTCCTCGAGAGTGAACTCCAATGACCCAACTTTCGAGTGCTCGCCTTCATCCTGTTCTTCTAGTTCTTCGCTCGGGTTCAATTTGTCTCTCCGATCGCCATCTGAACGTTGGTCTTCCTCTCCTTCTTTGCTACCCTCTTCTTCTTCAACAGGTCGGCTTCGGCTTCGGCCAGAAGAAATAAAGCGGCGTTTAAGGCGGCGCCTCTTGCCAAGCCAGGAGCTGCTGGGTACAAGTACAACGCCGTCTTCTTCTCCTTCCGGTCGTTTAAGGCGGCACCTCTTGCCAAGCCAGGAGCTGCTGGGTACACGTACAGCGCCGTCTTCTTCTCCTTCCGGTCGTTTAAGGCGGCACCTCTTGCCAAGCCACGAGCTGCTGGGTACACATACAGGGCCGTCTTCTTCTCTTTGGGGTCGTTTAAGGCGGCGTTTAAGGCGGCGCCTCTTGCCAAGCCAAGGACTATTGGGTACACGTACAACGCCGGCTTCTTCTCCTTCCGGTCGTTTAAGGCGGCGTTTAAGGCGGCGCCTCTTGCCAAGCCAGGAGCTTCTGGGTACACGTACAGCGACGTCTTCTTCTCCTTCCGGTCGTTTAAGGCGGCGCCTCTTGCCAAGCCGGGAGCTGCTGGGTACTCCTACAACGCCATCTTCTTCTCCCTCTGGTTGTTTAAGGCAGCGTTTAAGGCGGCGGCGGCGGCACCGTTTGCCAAGCCAGGAGTTGCTGGGTACACGTACATCGCCTTCTTCTTCTCCATCCACCGGAAATTTCGCCATCATTGTCCTGGTTTACTTCATGAACTTGTATTTATTTCTTACTCTCCAATTTGTGTGCACATTCAGATTTATAAGGGGTAAATGGTCACCGGCCGTGTTTCAGAACACGTTTGCAAAGCCCTTTGGATGCATTTGGTCGGTTGTGCAAATTTTTTTGTCGAATAGGATAAGGTCGAATAAGATATGAATAACATAGGATAACGACTGGATGTATAGTATCGTTTACCATATTTGGTAGATACCAAATATAACACGGATATAAATGCGTCTGAATTAAATCTCAATTTTTTCTCTACTTAGCTTGGTTTCTTTATCATTTTCTCGGACCTTGTCGCTATCCGTAACTTTAGCTCTATGCTAACCGGGGCAACATTCTTAATGTTTCTTAGTCAAGTGTGTTGGTATTTACGGAACATGCACAATTAAGATAAAATATTTATGCAACGGAAGCAAAAATAAAATTAATCCATACATGTATCTCCAAGGCATTGTTTGTGCATTTAAATAAAAAATTAGAAGAACGGGTTAAACAAATTACCTCTCGTACCGTGTTCAAAAACGACTTAATTTAGATGTTCTTTAATTCAAACCCCACAAATGTCAAACTTTTAGTTCAAACACGATACCAGCAAAATGAGAGAAAAACTTTTTACCTCTCAGGTACAGAAATTGCACACTCTTTCTTAGCAACTGTTGCTGATCACGCTTTTATGGGCGATCAGCAACAGATGCTGATCGCATGACACACGATCAGCGTGCACCGGATCAGCAAACAGTTGCTGATCATGGTGCATATAGCACACGATCAGCAACTGTTGCTGACCACGATCAGTAAGTGTTGCTGATCGTGGGTCAGCAACAGTTGCTGACCGTGGCGTGCACCCTTTTATCTTTTTTATTTTAATAATGAAATAAAACAGTGTGCGACTAGCATGTGTGAATTTTGGGCACCAATTTGGGCGTGCGTAGGCATCGTATGCACGCACGGTCATGACCTAAAAAACTAAATTAAATTGAATAAGCTTTAATTTAATTTCAGCCCAACTCAATTTAATTGCTGTGATTGCGAACATATTTTCAATATTATTTCTCCAGTTCAATGTCATCTTGAATTGGTTATCTTATGTAACATCCATAGGTTCATAACTGAGTTAGTGGTAAGACTCGCACTAAAGCATTAATACTCTTAAGAGAATTGATTATCCCAATCATCTTTCAGGTCTTACAAGACATGATGGACATCTAACAATATGTCATAGATATTCAGACAGTGTAAATTCTAGAAGAACATAATGAATTTGTCAGCTTTGGCTATAGTGTAATTCAATCCATTTGCCTAATTATGTCCTCGATCGAACAAAGACCATAAAATATTTGTCAAGCCACCAATTCGATTTTATGCACAAATCTAATTGACATGCATTTTATACGAGACATATATCATTCATTCTCAGTTATGACATCAGGCGAGGATTTCAATGCAGTGTCATGATTAGATTGCATATGATATCATTATTGAACCTTGCATGTAATAAGGAGGCATATTCCATTTTGTGCACACGTGTAACTTTGTATGTGAATAAATTATGACCATCAAGTATAGAGATGGATCAACGAATTGGCTGTGTACACACCTGTGAACCATATCCATCCAACACACAAATCAACATTGTGCCTCTGTTCTAAGGATTGTTTACACAAAACCAAAGCATGAACAATTATACATTGACTATGCTAAAAGCTTCAATGTTGCTAATTATTTTATGCATGTCATATTTAGTGAACTTGTTTGGAACAAGCACCCATACCCTAACTCTGGCATCACAATATCCAATGACTCGTCATTCCCTTAAGTATCCAATACTTAAGAATGAAGCTAAGAACACATTGGTCTCGACAGGAAGTATCCGCTCAATGATCCATCAACCGAGAACAATTTAAAGATTTAGTCTAACTGCAGTCTAACTATGAACCATCACACATATTCTTAACATCTCAAGAATAGGTTTAGTTACAACTGATTTTATGGAATCATTTATATAAAAAATTGAATAAAAAAATGAATACGTCTTTGTTGTTAATTAAATAATAATATCGATAGTACACACTACAAAAAAACAAGGGATTAGCGACAATTTTTGTGACGAAAAATTTGGCAAAATCCGTCGCAAATCGAATTTGCGACGAAATTAGCGATGGAAAAAATTCCGTTGCTAATTCGGCGTCGCAAATTTTTGAGACGGAAAAAAATTTGTCGCAAAATTTATCGCAAATTAGCCACGAACTTTATTCGTCGCAAATGAGCCACGAATATTATTCGTCACAAAATTAGCCACGAACAATATTCGTCGCAAAATTTGTCGCAAATTCCGTCACAAATTAGCCACGAACATTATCCGTCGCAAAATTCATTGCAAATTCCATCACAAAATTCATCGCAAACTTTATTTGTTGCAACGAATTCGTCACAAAATTCGTCGCAAATTAGCCACGAACTTTATTCGTTGCAAAATTCGTCGGTATTTATTCGTCACAAATTTGCCACGAACTATATTGGTCGCAAAATTCGTCACAAATTATACACCATTTGGGCCATCAAATCTTGTCCATAGCAATAGCTACACATTAATGAACATCATGTAATACATTGAAAACAGTCAAAGGACACGAGACAACCATAGATTCCGCTTCAAACAAAGAAAACGAACAAACTAGACACAATGTCATATAATTAAAAAATATAACCGAAGGAAAAATGTTAGTCCGCAAAAAATAATAATATATGCAAAGTTACAAAGTCCGACATGATGCTATTGATATCCAATCTTATAATACATTCAAAACATTCAAATGAGACGGGACAACTATAGATTCTGCTTCAAAAACAAAAAATCGACAAACCAGACACAAAATTGGGCAGCTTTGGTACTCAGCGGACACCATAAGCAATCACTTTTGTCGACACCTGATGAAATGTAGATACATAAATATAGATATTCAATCAGTTCAGAATATAAAAGAAACATTTATGCATGGATGTGGAACTAGGTATAAAAAAAACAAGTAAGAGGGTTAACAAAAAAACGTTTCAGGACGAACATATATGTTTTTACATATGAATATGAGTTAACTTTGACATCTACTGTAGTTTTTTCACCATTGTAAACCGTATTTCTGTCACCTACGAAAAATTAGATCTTTCTCCAAACAGCATTCAACAGTTTAATGACTTAGGGAAGTGAATTACCAACACCAATTCCCAGGATGAGAAGACTCAAAGTCAATTAAGGCATGTATGTCTACAATGTTCAAATATCATGATTTTTTTGTAACAAACATGTCATCTTGGAATCTCTAAATTTTCAGTTTTTTGCAAGCAAAAAACCTAGTTGTAAGAGAGTTGTGCACAAAAAGTAATTGTAGGGCAGGAATACATTGGGCAAACTGCACTTATGGCACAAAAGATTGTGAAGCAAGCTTACCCCCGATTTTGGGAATTTTAACTAGAAAAGACCGAGAAAAGCATCATCATCATCAGCAATCTCAGCATCATTGTATCGCTCATCATTGTGCCCATCACCTATTGGATTGGCAGGAGGCACAGGAGGAACCTCATCACGATGGAGGTTGAGGTGTCGCATAATGATTTGCATTTGCTGTTTGAAGTCATTTATTTCTTCGTCCTTCTCTACAAGTATATTTTTCTGTTGGTTCACTTCTTGTGTCAATTGCTCATCATGTCGTGTCCTCCTTTGAGTAGCCGCATTGGATGATGAAGTGGCAACATGATTCGTCGTGTATACCCTTGACAAGGATCCCATCCCAAATATTTTTCGTTTTTTCATTCCACTCGTTGCCTCCACCCATAATGCTGTACTGTTAACTGATGGTTCAGAAGCAACAACACCATCACCACCACTAGCATTGCTCATTAAAAGTTCATCATATTTTTCCTACATTAATAATATAGATGAAAATAAAATAACTTCGTATATATAACTATCATAAATATTAAATGCATTCACGGTTTTCATTCTAGTTTTCATAAAGTCCAAAGTATAACCTTACATACCTTAATAGCTTTTACTCGATCGTCAGTCCATGTCTTATCTTTTTTTTTTTTTAAATATGCGTTCAAATATAGCTGCAAATGTCGGTTTCGTCCCCAATTCTTGTGCCTACAAAATGTAAACATGAATAATTTAATTAAATTAACTTATAACTTATTTAACAGACTTACCATTCGTTTGCGATACTCCCCAATGTCGATAGAGCCCCCATCATATGTAGCAGACCCTTCACTAGAACTAGAAGATCAATTCTTTTTATTCTGCTCAATGATTTGCTAATTCTTTTCAGTATTCCAAATTCTGTTAATTTCCGCTCAATTATCAGCTGTAATGAAAGCCGGCTTCACTTGCTTGATCTTCGCTGTATTCATCACATTTCATATGTGATAATCGACTTTCTTCTTAAAAATTATTCTCACTTAATTCTCTTCCTCTTTATCCCACCTGAACTTCCGTTGCAATCAATACAAAAACAACTAAAAGTTATTATGATGGTCACATATCCATTACCATACACCAGACAATTCGGCGATAGATTTTGTTAAGGTTATCTCGGGAAAAATATCTGGTCCCTTTAGTAACGAAAACTAAAGAGTTGTTTTGGTCCCTTTACATCATTTTTTACCATCAAGATACTACACCAAACTTAATTGGTGAGAAAATAGAATATCTAAAACTTACCTTGAACTCATTCCATCACAAATCTTTCACTTCTTGTGGAGCACTGCTGTAATTAATATACTGTCCCCATCCAATAGTTTTTGACTGTTTTGTTCAATTCCCTCACAACAAACGGAGCATTCGTGAATCCCCAAACATACGGATATTGTACAACAACGACAATTCAGTTGACATCTATATCTAAAACCATAAATATTACATATACTTAAAAAAATGAAGTACTTACGAATCTCCAAATTGACATATCATGAATCGGTTATCTTCTTCACCTATGTTTCTATCATTATTCGATTGTTGCACTGAATAATAAGATGAAACGAAAGGCGATGGAACTGAAGGAGATTCAGTTTGCATTTGTCCAAGTCCCTTAACATGTTTTTGAGTGTTCGAAGAAGGGCCTACGTGTCCATATTGTCCATCAGCATATAGTGGTTGAAGGTTAGATGAATGGCAGGAGAAGAAGAAAAGGACGAGAACGAGGATGAGGAAGGGGCTGGTTTTCTATACATGTGACCTCTACGTTTATACTGACAAGTAGGAAGGTTAGAAAAATATATTAAAAAATATGAACACGTATTACGGACACATAATGAAGTATATGACGAAGCTTACCATTTTGTTTCAGAAACAGAAAATGTTTCCTCTTAATTAACCAATACCGAGTGTTTATGACGTGCAATTTCCTACGAACAAATATACTATGAATTGCACTCATTTTGATATGAAACATCAATATATGAAGACAATATGCCATACTAAGCCAACAATAGCCATAATTAATCACACGATCCACTTTCAAGCCACACGATCATTCATCAAGTACAAGATCAACCATGAAACATCAATTTCAGCCACATGATCTTCGTTCTCGGCCACACGATCATCAATCAACCCACATGATCGGGCCATAGTTAACCAATCAACCACACAATTAAACTAATTAACCATACGATTGGCATTAAACAACTAAGGGTCCGAATGATAACCATTCTACTCCAAAAATCAAATTGTTGCCAGAAATTGCTTTCTAAAGGAGAAATCTATTTGGTAAAACATGACTAATTCTACTCAAGAAATTGATTTCTCGAATAGAAGTCCGTTATGATTTATTGATTTTTTTCACTTAAAAAAATTAAAATTTTACTCAAAGTGGATGGCCACAGGTATTTTAAGCCATTATGTAAAGTTTTAAAATTTATGATTTTTTTAATTTTTTTTAGCACCTAAAAAAATTAAAATTTCTGCCTAAAAATGGGTGGCCACATGTATTCTAAGTCATTCTGTGAAGTTTTGAAATTTTTTCAATTTTTAATTTTTTTTGGTCACCTAAAAAAATTAAAATTTCACCCAAAGTGGGTGGCCACAAGTATACAAATCTATTTTGTGAAGTTTAGAAATTTTTTATTTTATTATTATTTTTTAAATTTTTTGGGCAACAAAAAAAAATTTAATTTCACTCAAAGTGCATGGCCACAGTTATTATAAGGCATTCTATGAAGTTTTGAAATTTTTGATTTTTTTACATTTTTTAGGCACATAAAAAAATTTAAATTTCACTCAAAGTGGGTAGTCACAAGTATTCTAAATTATTTTGTAAAGTTTTGAAATTTTTTATTTTATTATTATTTTATTGGGCATCTAAAAAAATTTAAATTTTAGTCAAAGTTGGTGGCCACATGTATTTTAAGCCATTTTGTAAAGTTATGTAATTTTTTATTTTTTAATTATTTTTTTGGCACCTCAAAAAATTTAAATTTCACTCAAAGTAGGTGCTACAGCTATTTTAAGCCATTTTATGAAATTTTGAATCTTTTGCTTTTTTATTTTTAAAAACAAATTTCACCAAATTTCATATTTTCCTAAAATATGAATTTTTTTATTTTTTGTAACTTTCTATGAATTTTTCTAGAATTTTGTCATTTTTTATGCATTTTGTGAAAAAACGCTTAAGCAACCACACGATCGTCATTCTGTTCCGAAATGCATTCCATGCGCACCCTAATCAACCACACGATTGTCATTAAGCGCTTAATCGGCCACATAATCGACAAATTAACCAAGCGAACATCGATTAAAGACACATGCAATCCTAAAATCAGCCCCTAACTTAGTCAACCAATCCGACATTAAACAATCCCGAAATAAGTCCGATTAATACCAATTATACTAAATAGGGTGTTGACACCTAAATTTTACTAATCATTTAGTCGTAATTTGCATAGAAAATTAGGGATTAATTTTTAACCCCTAAACAAAAATATTTAAATTGCATAACATATAGTTTAGGTTCATTTTAATTTAATTGCATATTGCATCGGACCGGTGATGGCGAACGAGCTTAAATTTCATCGAATGGGACTCGGTTCGCTCGGAAAGGCAAGGGCCGAAAATCATGAGTCAAATAGGTTTGGTCATTTTAATTTGAGCTTAATTCAGCCCATTATGTTCAATTAAATAAAAACCCAAGTTAATTTAGCCCACTTAGGAATTAAATAAAATCAGAAATTAGATTAAGGCCTAAGCCCATTAGAATTAGTAAGCCCATCTAATTGACCTAAGTTAGCACTATATAAACATATTTAGGTTAGAGTTTTGAGGAGACAACACATAATTCAGATCTGATTTTTAGAGAAAGGCAAGTGTGAGAGAGAAAGTGACGTCGCGCACCACCACCGGGGGCACGCCGCACGCCGCCGCACCGCCGTCGTCGCGCCTCAACCGCCCGCCGACGTCGCTGCCTTCCGCTAACGCTGCTGCCGATGATGTGATCAGCCGGTTCAAGCGGCTGAACCGACTTATCGGCGACTTCCTCCGGCGATCCAGAACTTGCGGCAACACTCCTTGGCGTTTTCACATCACTGTGGTGGTCGGCCGAGCTTTCCGAGACTTCTCCGTGTTGTTTTTGATCTGAATACGGAGGCCGGATCGCTCGATTTCGTGCCGGAGCATCGTTAAACAAGGTAAGTGCACTTGGACTTTGTTCTGTAAAATCGTGTACATAGAAACCAGTATGCTTGAGATGCCGATTTCAGCTCGTTAATGTCAAAATCTTGTGAAGTGATGAACTAGAGAATCGTAAAGCACGTCTTAAGCTTTGATTTGATATATCATATGCCTCAATCGGACTTGATTTGCTATGTCAAAACTATTTCGGAAGTTAGGATCAAAATATGGAATATGATGTTGAAGTCTGTTCTAATAATGTTCTGACTGATGTTGTGCTGTTCCGTGATTTTTATGATTTTCTATGATCATTTTTTGATAAAACTTTCTTCACGAAAATTGTAGATCATGTCTTTATCTGTTCACCATAAAATTTTCATAAAATTCCAAGCATGTTAGCATGATACGATCTGTAACGTCATATATGCATGAATCTGATGACAGATCAATTCCAGATTGACCTTCCTGTGTTCTTCAATTTTCATAAATTTGTGTGTTCGAAATCTGAAAAAGTTTTCTTCATGAAAGTTCATACTGAGATCGAGATCTTTCCATTGATACTAATTTCATCAAAATCGAAGGTCATTTGGATTTTCAAAAGGAATTTTCACAATCTGATCAGTATCTGTGTCCAGATATGATTTTCATTCCTTTAGAATTCAGAAGATGTTTCTCCGAAATTGATAAAGTTGGAGATTATCTGCAAATTAGGTGATTGAACATTATCCTATATTTTTCAGAATATTTAATTTCCTAATTTGCATGTTTTGAATATTTCATGAATATCATGTGGATATTTAGATATCTTAGGATAATGTTCGATATATCCGCAATATTTGAAAATTTTCAAAATTAGGAATCGTTCCCAATTTAGCAACGTATCTGGACGACTATCTGGCCTTATTCCTAAGGTACGATACGCGGCGATACGGAAAATTATTATCCTATCCATAATCACTTGGATACGATAATGATCTTTATCTGCTTTCCAAATTTAAACGATCAACTTTCCGTCAATATCTATAACCCTATAGATATGACCGATAGTTCGATTTTTGTACCTAATCCGAGTTTGAAACAAATTTGGCGGATCGCGTGGACGATTTGAATGTGGTTGCTATCATTGTCTTTTTTTTATTATTTGCTTTCCTTTAAACAGAAAATTCAAAAAATATCAGTTAGGATTTGAATTTGAGTTTTGCATGTTTAGGGAACCCTAAATGTATCTAGAAGATGGAGTAATTATTTAATTTAAATTAGGACTTGAGATAATCTATTTCCTAGTTTAAATAAAGCAATATTCTAATCTTATTAGATTATTTAGGTTATTTTTTAATTCCGAATTTTCATGAAAACCCTAAAAAAAGAATGAATTGCTTTATGGTAGATTAGGATAGATTGCATTCTTAATTTAAGTAATTTATTATTTCGAATTTTAACAAAAATCCCAAAAATAAGTCATGTTAGGATATGTTAAGTCATCATAGGTTGCATGTTATTTTATGCATATTTTTATTCCGAATTTCATTAGAAAATACCAAAAATAAATCATTTGCCTGCCATTAGAATTAGATCACGTCGTCGCGTGACATATAGTTTGCATGCTAGGTTGCATTAATTGCATGTCATTTTTGCACGTCATTGCATATAGATTAGATTTCATTTAAATAAGTGAAAATCAAAAGAGAAATTGAGTAAATTGCTTGTTAATTAGAAATTATATTAGGATGTTAATGTGATTTTTTAGCTAACAATGCAGATGTTTACGTTGCTTCGAGGTAAGTAATTCTTCCAATCTTGCAATTTAATATTCAATTATTGAGTGTTAAATTGGTGGTTTGCGCACCCGCATGAACACCTCACATGCTAATAATTAAGTTGAAATGGATCCAAACTGCATGCCAAAATATTTTTGAAAAGAAAAGGTACCGAAAGGGCGTTGGACTAGATCTAGCGTAATCAAGTCCCCGGGCTTAGAATCTCTGGTTCGTAGGAATAAAACATATCTCCCTATGTTTTATTTAGGTTTCTAATCGACCTACCGTAAATTGATTAGTGGCGACTCCAAGCATAAAAATATTTGCATGTTAAAGACTTAAACCCTAAGTTGCGAATTGGTAGGGCTTGGGAGGGCCCGAGTTAAGATTAGTCTTAATAATCCATTAGCCCGAAAAATGAAAATTTTTTAGGTCGCGACAGCTTGGCGACTCCGCTGGGGACTAGAGTTAAAACTCTTAGTGGACTTAGGCCAATTTTTCATTTCAAAAATAATTTTTGTTTGGCAGCGAGGATCCCAGGTACGTCCCTAACATTTTAGGTGTTAAATGTTCTTGCAGAATGGGAGGTATAAGGGGAGGCGTGATTGTTAACCCTTGTTTTGCAGGGAGGTGTTCGGATGTATGGTTTAATTTATGCACGAAGCGCTGTTTGATATAACCTGCTGTGCATGCCTTACATTTACACTACACCGCACACACTACCCGCTGCCGGACCTGGGCGGTATAGGTTTAGGATGGTACTGAGGTAGTGGATACCTCGACCAAAATCATGTCGTACGGGTCGCCCTCCTCGGTCTCGAAATTTTTTTTCATGGTGTCATTGAATACCCACCACGGTTGCGCCCTTTGCAACCCGGGTCGGCTCTCTAACTAAGCCGGAGTCAGGGGAATCCCAGCCTAACCACCACCATAACTGGTTTAGCTCGGTAATCCTCACGTCTCCATTTTGCAAGCCAGAGTCTAGGTAGAAATCGAACCTCACATTTCATGCGCATGTCTATGTGATTGCCATTTCCCTACCCGGTGAAGTAAGTTTTCTCAACCTTTTTCTCGCACTTTATTTATGTTTCGTACATGTGGTCGGTCCATGATAGGTCTAAGTCGATCGTAATTTTTGAAAGTAATGATCATTGAGTTTCTTTTCAAAGGGAAAGAAAAAGAAAAATAAAGCTTTAAAAAAATTACTTTCAATTATTATCATTATTTTCCTGGGTCTGTTATAAGTCATTATTTCCTAAGAAATTTGCCACCATTTTCACAAATACGTGGAATAATGAAAAATGTCATGAAAAATGGGAATAAAAAGAGACGATTAGACTGAGTCATGGACCGATCGTTTTGAGGACGCATACTTATCATGCTCTATTGTGCAAATTAGGTAATTACGGACCGATCACGATCGCCTATTCGTACACGGTCGAGAGCCAGAATGGCCGATAAAACCAATTTGCAAGAGCGTGTTGTTGGTATGGAAGACCAGATGAAGCAACTCGTCATCGCAATGCAGCAGATGTCCGCTGAAATCAAGACTCTTCGGTCGATCCCCGTTCCAACATCCCTCGAGGCATCAGCTCCAAAGCATAAAGGTGGAAAGAATGTTGATCTTGAGGAAGATGACGATATGCCTGAATTGAAAGATGACCCCGTCCAGATCATCGTCAACAAAGACAAACCAAATGAACGAGTCAACAAACTCGAAGAGAGAGTGAAGCAGCTGGAGGGTTCACAGGATTCACCCTCGATTGATCTGTCCCTGTACTCACAGATCAAAATCCCAAAGAAGTTTAAGATGCCAGACTTTGACAAGTACAATGGCATCACATGCCCAAAAGCCCACTTGCAGCTCTATCACGTGCAAATGACCTCATACGTTGACAACGAGCTCCTGATGATCCATGCATTCCAAGCGAGCTTGACCGGCCCTGCTCTGAACTGGTACCTCATGAAGAAGATAAATGGCCTCAAAACCTGGAAGGAAGCTAGTGAGGCCTTCCTGAAGCAATACAGGTTTATAACGGACATCACTCCAACCCGCGATGACCTCGAGCGTGCTCAGATGAAAAAGACTGAGTCCTTCAAAGACTATGCTATCAGATGGAGAAATCTAGCCGCTCAGGTTGTCCTAGAACCTATTGACAGTGAGCTGAAGAGGATGTTCATCAAGACTCTCCCGTTCGAGTACCGTAATCGAATGGTGGCCATTCCGGCTGACAACTTCAACCAACTCATCCCCATAGGCGAACAGATCGAGATAGGGCTGAAAGATGGGTGGTTTGTCGAGCCGTCCTCGTCGACCGAAAGATTTAGTGCAAGGAAAGAGAAGGAACCGGCAACTGAAGTGAATGTGACTTATAACCAACCGACCCGGCGGAATACTAACCCAGCCCCGGCAATCCAAATAGTAGAAGCTCAGCACCAAAATCCGGGTCGTCAACCTTTTCAGAGGAGGAACAACAAGAGGCAATTCACCCCCCTCCCTGAGTCATTGTCTCAAGTATTGGCAGTGCTCTGGAAGAAAGGTTTGCTCTCTGCCGAGCCAAAACGGCCCAATCCTGAGCAGTTTTATAACTACAACCCATCAAAGAAGTGCGATTATCACATGGGCGAACCGGGACACTCAACCGACAATTGCTCTATCCTCAAGCATCGAATCCAGAACCTCCTGGACACGAAGGCTTTCTCGTTCCAACTTGCTAAGCCGAATGTTCAGAACAACCCGCTCCCTGATCACGCGGGCAATGTAAATGCCATATTCTATTTCGATGCTGGTCGAATCAAGAACGTCAAGGTATACACTGCTGAGGTCTATGGCGAGTTGGTGAAAGCTAGTTATTACCCGACTAATGAAGTTCTTTCCTTGGCCATCATGAGAGAAAGAATCTCAGGGATGGTACAGGCTGGGTTGATCGTTTATGCTGACCACACCGGCATCGTCTCTACTATCTCCGAAGTCGTCATTAACTGGGATGAAGAGTTTGCTACGTTAAACACCAGAAAGGACAAGCTCGATCCCTTACCTGAAGACATGCCCCCGCTCGAAGACGCAACCGATGATGAAGGGATCATAATAAACACGCCCGCAACTGATGAAGGGATAGTGATCGAGATACCTCAACCGTATGAATACTCGGATGATAAGGCAGTCCTTTGGTCCTACAGTCTCGATGTTGACTTAGTCACCAGATCTGGACGTGCCTATGGCCAAGCAAATGCTCAACCTGCAAAGCCTGTCACTGATGAAGAAGCTAAAGAATTCCTGGCCGTTATCAAGGCTAGTGAATACAACATAGTTAAGCAGTTGCGCAAGATGCCCGCGCAAATCTCTCTACTTGAGCTACTCCAGACGTCTGTCAAACATCAAAAGGCCCTGATGAAAGTGCTAAGTGAAGTCCACGTGCCTGAAACGATCGATCATGAGAGACTGGAGGAATTTGTGGGTTCCATACTCCTCAAAGACCTCATATCCTTCTCGGATGAGGAATTCCCTCTAGAAGGCAGAGGACATACTAAAGCATTGTATATTTCTATCAAATACAAGGCCTCGCACGTAGCTCGGGTACTCATTGATAACGGTTCGGCCTTGAACATCTGTCCTTTGGCAACTTTACACCGCCTCAAGATAGATCCTTCTAGGATAAATGCTGCGAAGACCTCCGTACGAGCCTTTGACGGAACGAAGAAAGAAGTGATGGGGGAAATCCACCTCGACATACAGATAGGGCCAACAGTGTTCAACGTCCTATTTCAAGTCATGGACATTCCCACTGCATTCAACTTTCTGCTGGATCGTCCATGGATTCATACTGCTGGAGCTGTGCCGTCCAGTCTACATCAGAAAATGAAGTTCGTGGTGGAGAGGAAATTAGTCACAGTACACGGTGAAGAAGAGCACCCAATTTATCATGCAACGGCTATCCATTATGTCGAGCCGGACTGCAAAATTGAATCGAGCTATTAGTCGCTTGAGCTCGTATCGACCATTCATGCGTCTAGAGGATCATCGCCGCCAGTTCCTGAGGTGTCAAATGCCACAGTAATGATTGGAAGAGTAATGGTATCTCAGGGCTTCATCCCGGGCGAAGGCCTTGGCAGAGATGGTCAAGGTATCCGCCGACCGGTCGAAGCCTCTCAAAGACCCCGTACTTCTGGATTGGGGTACCAGGGATCAACTGTGCTGAACAATGAGAGACGTGGATATGGTCGAAGTTAAGGTCAAGGAGTTGAGCAGAATAGACAGCAATCCAATGAAGGGCCGAATGATGGAGAACGTGGGCGTGGTAGGTTGCCTCCACACATTCGCACTACATTCCCAGGCCCTGCAAGAATGATGCATGAAGAGAAGGAGGTGATCGACACTTTGGGGCAACCGAGCGGCAAGTTCGACTATTATGTGAAGTACTCAGCACCTCCGAGTTTCTATGTTGATCCCCGTGACATTGTCCCCGACGGATGGGGAGGTATGGATGATCCAACACCTCAAATGACAGGAGATTCTGATGATACAATGGAAGGAATTACTGCCCTATTCGATGATGTCTTCATTGGAGCTATCGAAGAAGGACCGTTAGAGGGAATGGGCACTGGCCCACAAGAGTAAAACCTTTACTTTTTCGCACACTCCCCTGCATGGGAGCTTTTACTGCTTTTTAGGATTTGCCCCATCTCGGGTGCTGCTTTCCGTTCTCGTTTTTAGGATTTGGTTGTTGCAATTTCCATTCAATAAATGTAATTCATTTTGAAATGATCAATGAAATTACAAGTTATTTTCAGTTTTTTGAGAGCATGTTGAGGTACATCAAACCAGCCCGGTGATGATATCCAACCGATAAAAGAAAATATAGTCTAAGGAGAATTCTGAGGCCTAGGCTTCTTCATGCTCCCTCGTGTTAAAATTTTTTCAAAAAGAATTTCAAAAAAAAAACAAAAATTACAAAAAAAAAATGCAATGTTCAACCCTGTTTGTCCTTCTGAATCCCTTACTTTATGTTTCAGAGATAATCTTGTGACACGTGAGGGTATGGGAATGGTCCAACATCATGAATTATATGCAACCGAGATTGATCCCAATGATGCCGGCAAACTTGATGATTCCTCGGACCTTCAGCGTGATCTTGAGCATCATGAAAGACCTAAAGTCCTGACGGTAGACCAAACTGTTATCGTTAACCTGAGTGACTCAGGAGAAACTAAAGAGGTAAAAATAGGGGCAATTCTTCCTGAGAGTGAGACGAAACGCCCAATCCAGTTGCCGCATGAGTAGGTAAGTCTTTCAAACATAAAGTGCGTCAAAGACACTTCAAGGTAAATGATCTAGTCCTAAGAAAGGTACTGCCAGTCTTTCCTATTCCTAGGGGTAAATTTGCCCCAAACTACATTGGTCCATATGTGGTTAAAAAAGGTGCTTCCCGAAGGTACCTTGATTCTTGCAGAAATGGATGGTCGTGAGTTCTCCACTACTGTTAATTCTGATGCCGTGAAGATGTATTATCTCTGATAAAATCTCACATTTTGCAGCAAAATTTTCAAATGTTTGATTTCATGTTTTGAATTGCAAACAATTCACTAATGAAAAATGATTTCGATCAATTTCAAGCTATGATGTTTGCATTGGCTTTAATTTCTGCATGGTTTTGTCGGTCTGTATCATTAGCTTCAAAGGGGAAGTCTATTTAGATAATCTGATAACTCATGTGGAATAAATTGAACGTGTTGAATGAGGTACATTGGGATGATGAAAGGCAAGCCATATCCTATACACAGTCCCATGCATTAATCCCCAGTGAGTTGAGTTGAAAAAATTCCATGTCTGCAAGGTAAAGAGTTATCTCGCAAAAGGTACGACGACCGAGATGACAAGAGGCATTTCATTTCTCTATCTCAAACACTACAATTTGTCCATTGTTTCACCACTTTGAGCCTAAATGCTTGGGGAAATTCATTCAAATTACCCCTGTCAAGAACCACCCCACATTGGGGCAAACTGGAGGTAAATCAGTATCATAATGTGAAAAATGAATTGAAATTTTCTTGCTCTTACTTGCATCAATCTTCGAGTATTGCTTTTTCAGATGAATTCACACGAAAGTTCAAGTGCCTTAAGATGACGAAGAGCATTTCTTTCTCTATCCTATACACATTTTATCCTTTGCTAAGCCCAATTGAGCCTACAATTTCATTTCTTAAACCCAGTTGGTGATCATCCCCCACACTGGGGCAAGGCAAAAGTCGTCATTGTCTACACAGCATATCCGAAGTGTCGATAGAAGACAAAAGACGATGAGCTTCTGAGTTCAAGCAGTAAGTCAATCAATCAGATTAGCTGGCCAGTGTTTACGTTGTAAGCAACATGTATTAAATGTCAAAAAAAAAAAAAAAGAGAGAAGGAAGGGCAAGAAAAAGTAGTGTGCCTGATAAAAGCAAGGCCAATGCCCAACAAAAATGTGTCAGGATATGACATATCAAAATCATCCCCAGTAGAGCAGCAATCCTACAAGTCTCAAAGGAATCAAGTGATGAACTCTCGAAGCTAATGGAACATTTACCGAGGAGATAATCCCTGGTGAAGAAGAAGACTGGTGACAATGCCAAGATGATCACCAACTTGTTCATCCTAATTATACACATTTTGAGCCTAATGATCCATTCATTTCTCAACCCATGAGCCTAGCCTACGTTACGTCCCTTACAAAGTCTCTTCAGATTATGGCACTTGAACTAACGTAGTGTTTCAGATGCTTATAAGCTTAGCTCGAAGAAGTGTGAGCAAGTCCGTTTCTATCTCATTTTGCAGGGTTCTTGACTTGTAAGCCCGGAGACGATTACAAAGGATATTCTTTCAATAGCCTTGACTCGAAGAGTCCCTTTTGCTAAGCCATTGACTAAGCCATGTTACATTCCTAGCAAAGACCTCTCAGATTGGTAGGGTCGTACTGCTTGCGAGAATACTCGGACCTTTGTCCACATAATGATGGTGAGATAGAGAGATTCTCATAAATCAGCTTTTTTCATTGAGAATGAGTGAAAGACCTTTCAGACTGAAAGTCCCTCATTCGACATTTTCAAGATACCCGCTTGTGAATTCGGATTGTCTTGTCATGATTTATCCCCAGCGAAGTTTGTAATGCCGATTTGACGAAACCATCGTGCATGAAAAACTAGTTAAAATCATAGTGCATGTGTATATGTGTTCTTGATAATGCGAATGCATATTACATGTTGCTAAAACCGTGTCTAGCAGGAGACACACCCTCAAAAGTCGGAGATATCACCAGATAAGTATATCTCTATCCATTGGATGTTTATGACTATCTAGGTATTCCCAACCTGTTCGAGCAATCGTCAGGTCCCATATTTGATCTTTTTGTTGCGATCTCTAGATGCCTTTGATGATGTTCAGGTGTCTATTGATCAAGCCCTTTTCAGATACCTCCGATGATGTCCAGGTACTTTGTCAAGAAACCCTCGAACATTCGGGCTAGCCCCTTTGTTCATCAAATCACAGATTTTTACACAATCTCAAGAAGATTCCCCCGTGATTCACCTATGGAGATGTATAGGTGAAACGGCTAAATCTTTACAAGTACCTATGGAGATGTATAGGTATCTTGTAAAGGTCGGAATGTTTCTTTAATCTCAGGTATTCCCCCACAACATGCCTATGGTGATGTATAGGCGCAGCGACCAAATCTTTATAAATATCTATGGAGATGTATAGGTATCTTATAAAGGTTGGAATATTCTCCCCGTCCTGGATGTTCTCCCGCTACTCACCTATGGAGATGTATAGGTGGAGCGGCCAAATCTTTATGAGTACCTATGGAGATGTATAGGTATCTCATAAAGGTCGGAATATTCCTCAACCTCAGGTGTTCCCCCGTAGTTCACTTATGGAGATGTATAGGTGAAGCGGCCAAATCCTTATGAGTATCTATGGAGATGTATAGGTATCTCATAAGGGTCGGAATATCCTCTTGAGTTCCCCCGTGATGCACCTATGAGTCAAAGATATAGGCGCAGCGGCTAAATCTTTACAAATACCTATGGAGATGTATAGGTAGTTTGTAAAGGTCGGAACGTTTTTACATTTTTTTTCGCTACAAACTGCTTTCACGAATCCATATGATGATTGGATACGTCGAGCTTTCTTCGTGTGTTTTGACTTAATTGCAGATCACCGAAGTTCATCAACAGTGTATCAGCCAAAACCTATGGGACTGAGCCCAGACATTTGCCGAACAACATACAAATCAGAGTCATACCTTGAATTGCATTATCTCGCGACATCAGGTAAGCAATTCCAGGTATGTTTTCCATTCATGTCAGCATGCATCATTTCTTATTGCATTTTAAAAAATGGGATTCATAATCCCAACAAAAACAACATTCATTGCATTTGCATAGTTGAAATTTAGGTATCATTTAGTCTTTGAATGCAACTTCTGTGAGCTCACCTTCAAAGAGGGGCAGCTGTTGACACCTAAATTTTACTAATCATTTAGTCGTAATTTGCATAGAAAATTAGGGATTAATTTTTAACCCCTAAACAAAAATATTTAAATTGTATAACATATAGTTTAGGTTTATTTTAATTTAATCGCATTTTGCATCGGACCGGTGATGGCGAACGAGCTTAAATTTCATCGAATGGGACTCGGTTCGCTCGGAAAGGCAAGGGCCGAAAATCATGAGTCAAATAGGTTTGGTCGTTTTAATTTGAGCTTAATTCAACCCATTATGTTCAATTAAATAAAAACCCAAGTTAATTTAGCCCACTTAGGAATTAAATAAAATCAGAAATTAGATTAAGGCCTAAGCCCATTAGGATTAGTAAGCCCATCTAATTGACCTAAGTTAGCACTATATAAACATATTTAGGTCAGAATTTTGAGGAGACAACACATAATTCAGATCTGATTTTTAGAAAAAGGCAAGTGTGAGAGAGAAAGTGACGTCGCGCACCACCACCGGGGGCACGCCGCACGCCGCCGCACCGCCGTCGTCGCGCCTCAACCGCCCGCCGACGTCGCTGCCTTCCGCTAACGCTGCTGCCGATGATGTGATCAGCCGGTTCAAGCGGCTGAACCGACTGATCGGCGACTTCCTCCGGCGATCCAGAACTTGCGGCAACACTCCTTGGCGTTTTCACATCACTGTGGTGGTCGGTCGAGCTTTCCGAGACTTCTCCGTGTTGTTTTTGATCTGAATACGGAGGCCGGATCGCTCGATTTCGTGCCGGAGCATCGTTAAACAAGGTAAGTGCACTTGGACTTTGTTCTGTAAAATCGTGTACATAGAAACCAGTATGCTTGAGATGCCAATTTCAGCTCGTTAATGTCAAAATCTTGTAAAGTGATGAACTAGAGAATCGTAAAGCACGTCTTAAGCTTTGATTTGATATATCATATGCCTCAATCGGACCTGATTTGCTATGTCAAAACTATTTTGGAAGTTAGGATCAAAATCTGGAATATGATGTTGAAGTCTGTTCTGATAATGTTCTGACTGATGTTGTGCTGTTCCGTGATTTTTATGATTTTCTATGATCATTTTTTGGAAAAACTTTCTTCACGAAAATTGTAGATCATGTCTTTATCTGTTCACCATAAAATTTTCATAAAATTCCAAGCGTGTTAGCATGATACGATCTGCAACGTCATATATGCATAAATCTGATGACAGATCAATTCCAGATTGACTTTCGTGTGTTCTTCAATTTTTATAAATTTGTGTATTCGAAATCTGAAAAGGTTTTCTTCATAAAAGTTCATACTGAGATCGAGATCTTTCCATTGATACTAATTTCATCAAAATCGGAGGTCATTTGGATTTTCAAAAGGAATTTTCACAATCTGATCAGTATCTGTGTCCAAATATGATTTTCATTCCTTTAGAATTCAGAAGATGTTTCTCCGAAATTGATAAAGTTGGAGATTATCTGCAAATTAGGTGATTGAACATTATCCTATATTTTTCAGAATATTTAATTTCCTAATTTGCATGTTTTGAATATTTCATGAATATCATGTGGATATTTAGATATCTTAGGATAATGTTCGATATATCCGCAATATTTGAAAATATTCAAAATTAGGAATCGTTCCCAATTTAGCAACGTATCTGGACGACTATCTGACCTTATTCCTAAGGTACGATACGCGGCGATACGGAAAATTATTATCCTATCCATAATCACTTGGATACGATAATGATCTTTATCTGCTTTCCAAATTTAAACGATCAACTTTCCGTCAATATCTATAACCCTATAGATATGACCGATAGTTCAATTTTTGTACCTAATCCGAGTTTGAAACAAATTTGGCGGATCGCGTGGACGATTTGAATGTGGTTGCTATTATTGTCTTTTTTTTATTATTTGCTTTCCTTTAAACAGAAAATTCAAAAAATATCAGTTAGGATTTGAATTTGAGTTTTGCATGTTTAGGGAACCCTAAATGTATCTAGAAGTTGGAGTAATTATTTAATTTAAATTAGGACTTGAGATAATCTATTTCCTAGTTTAAATTAAGCAATATTCTAATCTTATTAGATTATTTAGGTTATTTTTTAATTCCGAATTTTCATGAAAACCCCAAAAAAAGAATGAATTGTTTTATGGTAGATTAGGATAGATTGCATTCTTAATTTAAGTAATTTATTATTTCGAATTTTAACAAAAATCCCAAAAATAAGTCATGTTATGATATGTTAAGTCATTATAGGTTGCATGTTATTTTAGGCATATTTTTATTCCGAATTTCATTAGAAAATACCAAAAATAAATCATTTGTCTGCCATTAGAATTAGGTCACGTCGTCGCGTGACATATAGTTTGCATGCTAGGTTGCATTAATTGCATGTCATTTTTGCATGTCATTGCATATAGATTAGATTTCATTTAAATAAGTGAAAATCAAAAGAGAAATTGAGTAAATTGCTTGTTAATTAGAAATTATATTAGGATGTTAATGTGATTTTCTAGCTAACAATGCAGATGTTTACGTTGCTTCGAGGTAAGTAATTCTTCCAATCTTGCAATTTAATATTCAATTATTAAGTGTTAAATTGGTGGTTTGCACACCCGCATGAACACCTCACATGCTAATAATTAAGTTGAAATGGATCCAAACTGCATGCCAAAATATTTTTGAAAAGAAAAGGTACCGAAAGGGCGTTAGACTAGATCTAGCGTAATCAAGTCCCCGGGCTTAGAATCTCTGGTTCGTAGGAATAAAACATATCTCCTTATATTTTATTTAGGTTTCTAATCGACCTACCGTAAATTGATTAGTGGCGACTCCAAGCATAAAAATATTTGCATGTTAAAGACTTAAATCCTAAGTTGCGAATTGGTAGAGCTTGGGAGGGCCCGAGTTAAGATTAGTCTTAATAATCCATTAGCCCGAAAAATGAAAATTTTTTAGGTCGCGACATAGGGTTTAGAGAGTTACTTACTTAATTCAAAGTCAAGAAAAACCAAATAATATGGCAAAATGGTAGGTCGGCCAATTGCGCTCTCGGTGCGAGTGCAACCGCAAGTGGCGGCTAGTTGGCCAGGCGCTCAGCACGGCGGTCGGCCACAGCCGAACGAATGACGGTGGAGCTGGGTGGCGGCTAGGCGGTGACGACGTCAGCTACGAGCTCCGGCGAGGCTAAGCGGCGATGGCGTCGAGCAACGACTGGCGACGACGGCGTCGGGCGACGGCTGGCGGCGACGAGCTCTGCATCGAGCTCTGGCAAAGCTGGGCAGTGACGGCGTCGATGGCTACTAGGCGGCGAGCGAGGCGAGCGGAGACAGTGTCGGGCAGTAAGCGAGGCGAGCGGCGGGCTGGGCAGTTCTTGGGCGGAGGGCAAGGCGGGCGGGCGGGAGAGTAGCGAGGCAGGTGAAGATGACGTCGGGCGGCGGGCGAGGCGGGCAGCGGGCTAGGCGGTTGCTAGGCAACGAGCAAGGCGGGTGGGAGAGCGGCGAGGCGGGCGGAGCCGACATCGGGCAACGGGCGAGGCGAGTGGGCGAGTGGCGAGGCGGGCGGAGCCGGCGTCGGGCGGTGGGCAAGGCGGGCAGCGGGCTGGGCAGCTACTGGGCGACGGGTGGGCGAGCGGCGGATCGATCTGAAGAAGAAGAAGAGAAAGAGAGAAAGGAGGAAAAAATTTTTAATTTTTAAAATTTTGCAACGGAAAAATAATTCTGCGACGGAAAAATAATTTTGTCACAAATTTGCAACGGATTCCAAAAATAAATGGCATGTTCGAATCCGTCACAAATTTGGGACGAAATTTCCTACGGATTCGAAAAATTGCCACGACTTTCACTTCCGTTGTTAATTCTTCAATAAACAGTAGCCACAAATAAGTTTTTGTCGTAAAATGAGCGATGAAATTAACGACAATCCAAATCCAATGGAAAATAGAATATCGCAAATATTATCGTACAAATAATATTTAGCTTGTCGTTATTTAGCGATAAATTTTCTAACAATCAATTACATTAATATGAATAATCGACAACAACAATAATGATAAAAACATTAACAATAATAATAGGAACAATAATAATAATTATGACAACCAAAATAACACATGTCGCAATAATAATTACACATCATTAGTGTTTTATCACAAAAAATTTAATCTTCATGTTCGTCTTGATCTGCATTTTCATCCTCGTCTTGATCTTCATCTTCATCTCCATCTTCTTCATGAGCATCATCTTCATCATCTGTCTCAAAATCAGATTTTGTACCATCTTCTACATTTAATTCGCAAATTTAAGTTGAATTCACATCTATCATTGATTCACATGGATCTCGTAAAGTTGGAATGTTATATTCTTCAGTTTCAACCGTGTTACAAATTTTTTCTTGTTGATAGGCTCTATTCTTCCAGTGTTCCTCAATTTTTCTTCGTGCTTTGATTTTACATACAGCCCACCAATCAGCTTTGTCACGTTTCAATCTAGGATATGATGCATAACATACTTAAATTGATTATTGTGCCAAGACAAATGGTTTATATTTCATATATTTTTTCTTGTGATATATTTCAACCAAATTAAACTTCGTATGCACCTTCATTCTTTTGACGGGATCGAACCACTTGTACTTAAATAACATAACCCGTATCATTAATGGTCCAGGGTACTCTATCTCTATGATTTCATCCAACAAGCCATAAAATCATCTTTTGAACTGCCACCATTTGATGACCGAACAGACACATCACTATTCATTATGGTTTTTCCCATTCCATATTCTTGAGTGTGAAAATTATATCCATTTATGAAATATGTTGGCCAACTTCGTACTCCTAACTGTGGACCCCATGATAGATGATATAGCAATCCTTACTCTCCAAGTGCATCATGATTACTGTGAACCTAAGGATACACATACAAAGTTAATAATATACATTTTAATAAATGATGTATATAATATTAATAACTTGGTTTTGGTCCATAGGCAACTTACATATGTTTTGAACCATGCTGCAAATTATTCATCGCACAAACGATCAAACTCATTTGGTGGTAGTCCATACATTGAAGTTTGGAAAATCCTAGTAATAAATACCATATAAATATTAGCTAATATTTGACACATAATACATATATTTGCAAATTTACACTTACTCGAAGTATGGCTCGACTTCTAGGCAGTTCAGTAAAATATATGTATGAGCTGCATGCCATTATTCGCTTGTTAAGTAACGAAACATACATGCGCCGCTTGGTCGACCCAGATAATTGAAAATAGAGAATAATTTGCAATTGGGATCAATAGAGCCCTCATCATTTCTGCCTGCTCTTCACCTCTTGCACTGCATATGCGGCTCAAAATAGTATGATGCAAATGTTGTCACTTCTTCCACAATATATATGCATTACAAATTGAAACTTCAACACATGTCTTATTCTTCACTTTTTTCTTCAAATGACATAAGAATCTAGTTGCAATAGAAAGAAGTTTATCGAAACATAATATATAATAAAGTAATTTGAACTAAATTTAAAAATAAAAATTTACCTCTTAAATGGATACATCTATCGAAATTGGACGGGACCTGCAACTTTGGCCTCACAAGGCAAGTGAACTAAAAGATGTTCCATCAAATCAAAAAACGATTGAGGAAATATCATTTCCAAGTTGTAAAGAATAATTGGAATATCTCTCTCTAGTTTTTCCATGTATGATGCTTTTAATACTGTCGATTAAATATCATGCAGAAAATTACTTAACTCTGTAATGACGCTCCATAAAATTCGATAGAACTTTATTGAAAGCTATTGGAATTAGTCTTTTTTAAATATATAACAATCATGACTCTTCAAACCTGTGAATTTACATTCATTTAAATCAACGCATCTCTCAAGGTTTGAAGCATATTCATCAAGAAACTGCACAGATTTCAACCGTTGATAAACAACTTGTATCTGCTCCTTATTCAATGTATAAACTGCTTTTGGTTTTGGTCCCTTACTGCTTGCATCCATATCTAGTGTTGGCTGATCACAAATATCTTTCATATCTTTTCTTGCGTTCAAGTTGTATTTTGTTTTTCCGGTGACATCCATCACGGTATTTATGACATTATTGAAAATATTATTTTCTGTGTGCATGACGTCAAGATTATAATGAATAAGATGTGCCTTCCAATATAGTAAATCCCAAAATATACTGCGTTTATTCCACTTATGTGTATTTCCATACGCAATAGTGGTGCTGTGAGGGTTTTCAACAATAATTGGAAACTCTTGCACTCGCTCCCAATTTGATGACCAGTTAACCTCAATGGTAGATGTGTTCTTTCGACCATATTCTTGACGAACTCTTTTTTATTCATTCTGAATGTATGATTTAACAACTAAAATTGTCTGTAACAATCAAAATAGCTGGACTTCTTACCATGTTTTATTCTGAATGTTTTTGATCTCTCCATACATATCGGACATCCTAAGACCCCAGCTGTATTCCATTCAGATAACATTCTATAACCTGGAAAGTCATTTATCATCCAAAAAAGAGCAGCCTTCATTACAAATATTTGATCGGTAGAAATATCATACGTAGGGACACCTTCATCTTATAATCGTTGTAACTCTTCAATCAATGGTCGCATATAAACATCTATCAACTTTTTCGGACTTTGCAAGTCACTCACGATCAATGTCAAAAACATATAAGGTGTCTTCATACATATATCGGGTGGAAGATTATACGGCGTTAAAATAACTGGCCAACACAAATAACTTTTTCCTGATTTCCTAAATGGGGCAAATCCATCAGCATAGAGATCTAACCTGATGTTTCGAGGCTCTATCGCAAACTCATGGTATATTCTATCAAAATGTTTCCATGCCTCTGCATTTAAATGATGATACATTAAACCCTCTTCTATTTTATGATTTGCATGCCAAGTCATGTGTTCAGCAGTAGCTTGAGACGCATAAAGCCTTTATAATCCGGGGATTAAGGGAAGATAAAACATTTGCTTACATGGTCTACACTTCTGATTACGACCTGGCCTCCTATTAATCTTGTTCCTAAGTTGGCTACAGAATTTCCAAGATTCTACATTTTCATCATCTCTCCAATATAACATATAACCCCTACTACATACATCAATCATTACAATCGAAAGACATAAGTTATCTACTAATTTTTTTATATCGTAAAAATCACTTGGTATGATATTATAACGAGACATTATTTTCCGCATTACTTCAACAAAAGAGTTGAAGCAATCCGCAGACACATTATGCTCTGCCTTAATATTTAACAGTCTTGCTGTCATTGATAACTTAGTGTGGTTGTCATAATCTGTCCATAAAGGTTCATCTGCTACTTTCAACACTTTCCAGAACTAATTAGATGGAAAAGTTCCATTATAGACATTTTCATCAAAACCTGTTACTCATATCTCTTCCAATTGTGATGCATGACTAGTACTCACTTGGTCAAATGAACGAGTAAAACTAGTACTTGTATGATTCGATTCTGAAACAAAATTCTAACCAGCTGCATCAATCACCATCCTTTCGTATGAATTCAATTGATTATAATAGCTACATTATTCCTTAACTAAAAATTCGTCACTTCTTCGATATCTTTCATCAAATATAAATGGTTCACCATAGAAAGTCTAATTATAATAGTTCGGAGTAAACCCAAATCTACAAATATGTTCTCTAACTTTATCACACATATGAAATTTACCATTACTGCACTTTTTACACTGACACCTTAACTTATTTCCATCCATGAACTCATATTTACTATTAACAAAGTCTAAAAATAGTTTCAATCCAGTACGAGACTCATCGGTCAATCATCGACGTCTAGGTAAGTTCTTATTATACATCTAAGCCCTTTCTTTTTGCATTGTGTCTGTATAAAAATAAAAAAATCTCGTAAAATATTAAAAATATCATATCTACTGTTCTTAATTAAAACCATAAAATTAGAAAAATTAAAATTTTATTTTTGACGCAATAATTACTTTGACATTGAAATAGAATGAAAAAAATTACTATGTAAAGAAGACTTACCCAAATATTTGATTGAAATTTTTGGAGTAGAAAGTGGTAAATTTGATGAGAATTGTAACGTTCACTTAGATTGCGAAACCTTTAAATGGATATGTACATAAAAAAAATATCACTTAAGCTTCCTTTTTTATAATTTGTAATTTTTTGAGTTTTCTTGTTAAAAATTTTTTTATCTTTTTTTCCCCAATAATTTTTCTCCGGTTGCCGTTACGACGACCGGCTGAGGTCGGCGAGTTCGACCTCGCCAGCATGGGCAAGGCCTTGCGACAGAATAATCTACCGTCACAAATTTGCGACGGAATTATTTGTCGCAAATTTGCAAAGGAAGATATATCAATCGTAAATTTGCGACGGATTCCAAAATAAATGGCATTTTCTTGCCGACAGCGAGATATGGGCGGCGGCCATGGCGAGGCTGACCGGCCTCACCGAGGTCGACCGACGGCCATGAAGGAAGGCCAACCCCCCAGATCAGATCGACAGCCATGGGGGGAGGCCGAGCGGCCTTGCCTCATGGCCACCGAGGCCGCTCGACCTCCCCCCATGGCCGGCGAGGTCTCACTGGTTGCCGAACAAACCAGACCGGCGAAGAAGTTACGAAAAAAAAAACAAAAAAAGTCAATAAAATAAAAAAAAATTCGAATCCAGCGATGAATAGTTAGCTACGATACTTATCAGTAGAAAAGCTTTATCGAGATTGATTTATGCGCACATGGATAGGTTTATTGAGAGATTTGAAAGAGAGAGAAAAGCAAGGGGGACATGAGGAATCAGTACAGAGAAAGAAATTGACGGATGGGGTGGATATCATGGAAGTTATTTTCTATTATAAACTACAAATTAGAAACGAATTCATTTTCGTCGCAAAATCTATCGCAAATTGGCAATGAATTTTTTTTCCGTCACTAATTCCGTTGCAAATTTGCGACGGAAAATAAATCCTTCGTTAAGTTGTGACGGAAAAGTGGTCGTCGCAAATTTGCGACGGATTTATTTTCCGTCACAAATGATTCCGTCGTAAATTTGCGACGGATTTATTTTCTGTCGCAAATTAGCGACGGAAAATAAAATCTGTTGCAAAGTTCGTCGCAAATTTGCGACGATAAATTTCCCGTCGTAAATATCCGTGACAAAATTCATATTTTTTTGATGTGACAATTGAAATCCGTAAGATGTATTTATTACATGATTAGTTTGGGGCATACATCCAACAAGGTGGTCACCGTTAAGGACACCAACTACGACACAAAGGCCATGATTGATGCTAGGAGGAGGCTTAGCCTTAGGCAACCTCCAAGCATTACTACCCTCGGGCTACCCTTGCTAAGGTCGGCAACATTGGATCCAAGGTCACAAGTCGCAGATAAGAGGTTTGAAGCATCAAACCACGCCAATTCGAGGAATCTAGAAAAGAGAGAGCAAGACAGATAGGGACGATGGCTAGGCGGCACTCCGATGTCGAGCTTGTGGGCTGGTCTTTAACTATAGAGCTTGATAGTATGATAGCATCGCTTGATGCACTCTCGCACTTTTTCCCTTCCATGGATCGATCTCTTGTGATTTCAGCAAAAAGTGCCTCCTCCTCCTCCTCTATCATCTCTCTATTTTTTTTTTTTTTTTCATTTTAATATGATAGCATCGCCTAATGTGCTCTCGCACTCTTTCTCTTCCATGGATGGATCTCTTGTGATTTCAGCAAAAAGTGCCTCCTCCTCCTCCTCCTCCATCATCTCTCTATTTTCTTTTCTTTTCATTTTTTTATGATCCTTGTCATATTCGGATATATCCCACCTCCTAGGTGGGAGATTTTTATTTGGATTAAATTTGAGTCGTAGATCCGGAATTTCACTCACTCGAATGCCGATTGTGATAATTTTATATCCAATCTAGAGTTATATTTGGTCTACCCAACGTAGCCAAAAAGCCTTGGCCAAATGCAAATGTTTTTGCCAATTATTTTGGGAGCTCATTTGAGAAATGCTAGCATTTTCAAGTATCCTCCGAGACTGCCTTACCAAGGGCGTTTCGGCTTTGTGGGTTTTCCTGAATACTAAGGTCTGAATTAATGAAAGTTTTCAATCGGCCATCTTACCCTCACTTACAAATTGCAAACCCAAATTTTCCGTTTTTTAATTCAGACCTTAGTATTCAGGAAAACACAATAGATCGTTGTTCTCTCCCTTCGCTCACGGCATTGCCTCTCTTTTTCCTCGCGCTTCAAGCTCTTCTGATTGCTTCTCTCAACTTCGGCACTCCTTGCTGAAGCTTGTTTCCGCCCGCCTCTCTCCTCGCTCACCTCTCTTCCTTCCTGACAAACGCAGCTCACTTGCCGCTCTCCTCGGCTGGTGCCGGGTGCCGCGATTTCCCAGTTGGCACGGACCCCTTATGCCCTTTCTTCTGGGGTTCGTGTAATTCCAATAACTTATCCAAGTTTCCTTTTCGCCTTTTGATGATGAATATGAGTGTCTGTTGCTTGCTCTACGAATCTGGAGTCAGTCCCATCGTTGGAGTCCAAACCTGCCGAGGTACTTCACATTCATCTGATAGTTTATTTGTAGTTTCGTAAATTCGAATTAATGTGACAGTGTTGGGTGTGAAACTGCAATTTGGTTTGGCGTGGTCATCGCTCAATTGGTTTTTGTCTGTGATTTGTTGCCTTTTCTGCTCGTTAGTGGGAAACACATTCTTCTTAAATAATCTACAAGTTGCCCAAACTGCAGTTGCTAGATTTCTTTCTTCAGTTCTGGCATTTACTATGACATTGTAAACCTTTGACTGCACTGTGTAATTTATTCGTGAGACTTAATTGGGGGATGAGTAATGAGTTACTTCAGTTCTGGATTACAAGTAATGAATTTTCGGCTTATATCGCGCTGGTTGTCCTAGTGAACATGTTTGACCTGTCCGAGATGAAAGCTAATATTTTGGAGCATGGTTTGAACTTCAAATTTGTGTGGTCACACTGGCAGCATATTGTGAATTAGTCTTCCTTGCTACTGGATGTCCTCCCCCGAACATCTGAATTTGCAATTTTATCAAGTTAGGCTACATGAATGCCATCCATCTCATTGGATCTCGATTATGGGTATCCAGTTGATCCTAATGATGTAAATACTGGGGCTAGTGCTTCAAATGATAATGCATCTTTTGACATGGCATGTTAACGTGATCAATAGTCCGTTGTTATTTTGATTCATTTGATTTTTTTTTAGCTAGAAAAGAAATATGGTTTTTTTTTTATTTATAAGTTTGTTAAAGCGTTTTTGACATTGTTCTTGACATTCAATTTGTAAAAGTTGCGGTGATTATTTTTTACAATTTTAAACAGATTAAAAATTAAAAAAAATAAACTGATCATAGTAAAGGACTTTTCAAATGACCCCATAAAATGCACGAACTTTTAGATGTGGAACAAAAATTCCCACCGCCTAGTTTTCATCGAAACAGGCCGATGAGGCGTTTAACGTGACTCATGGTGCTGACGTGTGCGGCATATTAACAACGCAAAATGACACCATTTCTTGCTACTTAAAAATTGCGTTGTTCTTTAGTCTTTTAAATCAAGAATTCGATTGTTTCAGATATAAAAAAAAGGAGAAAAATAAATAATGAGCGGCCCCAAATAATCAAGAATTTCGTGCGTCTTGGGGAATTTGAAAAGTGCAAATATTTTTGTCCTGCAATTGTAAATTCGTGGATTTTTTGGGATTTAGCCCCTAAATTTATAGATTCACACGATTTTTGGTCCATGAATCTTCTAAACCCCCCATAAAATAAATCCGTAGCAAAAATTTTGGGCTTGACGCTTTGAATTTTGGCCCTTAAGCCATTGAAATTTGTCTATTTATCAACAAAAATTACATTTTCTCTTATTTTTGAACATATATATTTTTTTAAATAAATTATTTGAAAAATATTGTTTTGAAAATGATAACTTGTATTGCTTACAGAAATGAACAAACGAAAAATCTTTTCGTCGTCCATAAAAATGTTTGGACATGAATTGTTATCTATGATAAAAATATTTTGATCATTTTTAGGAAAATATTTTTCAAATCATATATTTTGTGCAAAATAAATGGAGCCTGAATAAATATTCACTTTAAGATCATAGAGTGCCCTTGAGAAGAAGCTGGATGAATGTCCAGGAACAGAATTTGCATTTGCAACAGTGCCTAAAATCAATCTAGTTTATTGAAAACGATGATCTCACGTGAGTCCCATTATCTCCGGCGATTTAGATGTATTTTGGCACACGTGTCACCCACGTATGATAATTTGTATATGCCAGCTCGACATAATTAAGGACAATTTTTAAACTTTTCACCAAATGAGAAGTTAACGTAAAGAATTTCATTAAAAAGGCGGTCACTGGACATAATGATTATCAATTTTACAGTATATAATGTCATGCTCGGAGATCAGATGTGTTGTGACTAGGGGTGAGCAAGATGGACTGCCCAAACTATGATCGGATCGGACTAGACTAGACCGACCGGTTTGATCCAATTTTTGGGAATATCGGTCCAGTTTCTGGTTTCTAAAAGTGGAATCGGTTTCCAGGCGGTCTGATTCCCAGTTTTAGGGTGGGAACCGGACCGGACCGGACCAATAAATATATATTTTCTAATTTTTTCATATATATATTTATTTACTTTTTAAAATTTTTGAAAAAAATAGAAAGCCTAATCTAGTTTTCCCAATTCCCACTTGCTTTTACCAATAAGTGATTGGTCCCATTGGAACCAAACTGGACCGGACCAATGGTCTCGTCCGGTCCACGGTTCCAAGACTAGTCGGTCCGGTCTCTGATCCTAAAAATTGGGAACCGGTCCTCCCAGTTCGGTTCCCGGTTTTTGAATTGAACAGGATTGGACTGAGAACTGCTCACCCCTAGTTGTGATTTTAAAAAGAAATATAGTTACTTGACTTGAAGCACACCAAGTATCGCAAAATACCCAGCTAGTATTCTCCATCGATTTGATCAAAATTATCCGGCATTGATCCATCAAACTTATGTTTCGGCCGAGCAAGGGGGAAGACTTGGAATTCTGTTGAACTTAATTTAGTATGAAGAACAAAATTAAGGTTGGTGACCATTATAATTCAGCTTTTTAATTAGACCAAGAGAATTATTAACACAATAAATCTGCAAAAATAAGCGGGTTTAATAGATTTATTTGGCTAACCATCATTTACCTTAGGTTCCTAACCCGGTTTTTATATGCACGTACATAGATAGATATAGTTAGATTGAGAAAATAGATGTACGTACTTATCGATCCGAGTAACATTAGGGGTGGAAAAGATTATTTAAGTTTTATTCTCTTTTTTTACAAATTGATGTGACAAATTATAAATGAAAGTAAAAACAATTGGATCACAAGTAAGCGCTCAGCCAAAGTTATAATATAGTTTATTAATTCTAATGGACCCATAAAAAAGACTCATAAATATAGCATGAGGCAGTCATGGCCACGGGCTGGTTTTGGCCCGGAACCGACCCGGTCAAACCTAGACCCGGCCTGTTGATCGGGCTTGCAGTTTGGAACCAAAACCGAAACCGGCCCGTGGCCTATGGGCCCGGTTTCGGTTCCAACAATTTTGGAACCGGCCCAAAATCGCCGGTTTCGATTCCGATTCCAAATTATTTTTTAAAAAAATAATAATAATGAAATTTTAAAAAAATTCATTATTTAATTTTTTTTATAAAACAATTTGAACTCTAATTGCCATGCATTGTAAGTGCATTGATTTCTAATTACAATGCTTGGCTTGGGTGTATTGAACTCTAAATACAAGGCTTAATTTAGGTTTTATACACAGTAATTCTAATGCCTCTTCGTTTTCATTCGATATGGGACTTTCAGCTTGCCTTGAACACCTTCAATATGAGACTCTTGACTTGTCTTCATGCAAATGCTAAGAGTCCCACATCGAATGGGAACGAAGAGACCATCAAATGGATTGTATACAAAACCCAAGTCAAGCCATGAGCATGTGAAGTTGTATATCTTTTGTGATTACAATCCTTTGCTAGTTAAGAGCAAAAGGTTCCATTAGACCGCTTAGAACCGGACCGGGCCAATGGTCTAGTTCCAGTTTCTATGATTTTTTGGTCTAGTTCCTAGTTCTAAAATTAAGGAACCGGTCTTACCGGTCCGGTTCTCGGTTCCGAGCGGAACCGGACCAAATCGGAAACCAATCACCCCTATAATTTACATTTTGATTACAATTTATATTGAATAATTCATTATTTTTTTATTTCAAAATTTATTTTTAAAATTTTTAAATTACGAACCGAAGCCGCTAGGGGCGATTCCTATTCCGGATCACACATGGCCATGAACCGGAACCGGCCAGTTCCGAACCATTGCCATGCCTAGCATGGGGCATTGGGAGTGGGAAGACTTAAATTATTTCTCAAATTGATGAAGAAAAATTAATTGATAGTTTTTAAGGCAACAGGAACAACGATAAGAAAATGCTATAAGACTATAATGCCTTTCGGGCCAAGAAGAAAAATAAAAAATGCTTGATAATGGACGTGGAGATGAATATTATGAATTAATTTACCATTTATAATTGAAGTGAGCAAGTATTCATGAGTCTAGTAGGTACACTCAACTCAATCTGAATCGTCAAATTTGATGGGACTCACATGAACTCCCCATTTAAGGTTTTTATTTAGGGTTTAAGTGATGACGTCGTCCATGAATAGTGGTCGTCTCTCATAGTCAGTCTCGCTGTGAAGCAGCAGCGGGGAGGAGGAAGAAGACGAAGCTAAAGCGCCAGGGCCGTAGTTCATCACTGATCAACAATTTAAATCATCGAAGAACCCCCTTGGCATCAGAAAAGTTAGGGCTCCAGAATGGGATTATATTCAAAGTCTGAAACGCTTTTGGTGCAAAAGTGTGAAGCTTGAGAGAGCTTTTCCAAGAATTCGCGACTACGTCGGACGAAATAATCCAACTTTGGAAAGGGGGGCCACTGCAACTGATGTCAATCTTGATGCCCAGGTCCGTGCTTTCGATTTCAAGACAAAGAGAACGTCTTCTATCTCTCTTCTTTAAGCAGACAGACCTCCGTCGAGCGGGGTGTTGAAGTCGAAACGGAAGGATGTCGGAGAAGCCTTATGTTCGGTTGGTGCTGAAGTGCTTCACTAACCTCCTAAATTAGCCGATGTAGTTGCGACTCGAAAAGGGGCACAAACACGGAGCGAACAGACATGTCTTCTCATGGCCATTTTTTGCGCCACAAACAAACTTCTTGCATTTCGACATGCATCCCGACAGACTCCAGGACCTTCTCGACGGCACGGCACCTGCTGTGGCGGATGGCCATAGAGCAGGACGGGCATCCGTTGCCGAGTTTTCTGCAGCAGGAGTAGCAAGCAATGTCCCCATTTTCACATATTTCACCGAACGAAGACAAAGGACTACCATCCGTTCAGACATAGGACAGCAACTACCACAAAGAATGCCACTTTGTCCAGATATTCAAAGTCTCATCCCGAAAATGCTGTACATGTAGATGGAAATATATATACTCATCACAATGGGAATCCGACTCTGTGCCCTCCAAAAGTCAAAAGAATCATATGTTGAGTGACAATCGAGCCATTTTTAACATTTTAGCGAGTGTGGTTAAATACATTTTGAGTTGAGAGCGATCCCACATGTATTAGCACATCAGCCCATAGGCTGTAAAAGGGACAAAATTTAAAGACGACCTTCAGTATATGTATTCTGTACATCTATTTGCTTTGAGATTAACTTTTCCCAAATATTTCATTCGAATATTTCCCATGTACATGTTGAGTTACTAAAATACTGCTTTCAGATTAACTATGTTAATTAAACACTAGGGAGTGTTGAACAAATATAAAATTAAAATTAAACACTAGGCAAAGCTTCTTACAGAAATAGGGATTTTTTACTAAAATTGGCATATTATTTTGCAAAATATCTCATTAATGCGTGAGACGTAAATTTAATTACAGAAAGTAAGATATTAGCGAGATTAGTTGACGGTTATCTTTACTATTAGAATCATGAATGTGTCCATTTTATCGTCTCACATTATACTACTAAATCTTAATTTGAGAAGAAGGGTCTTCTTATTGAATTTTGTGATGAAAACTTTGAAAGTGAAACTTTTAATTGAATTTGCTTTCAAAGTGATTCTTCTAAACTAGGAAACCGTTGGTTCACCAAATTTTCACAAAGGCAAGATAGGACAAAAATAAAAGGGAGCAATCATTTGCTTGGCTTCATCATCCCAGTCACCCGTTCAATTACTTTTGGGACAATGACACAAATAGTCCTTAAATTTTGATCTAATATATAATGTGATTTTTAAATTTTTAATTTATTTAATATGATCTTTAAAATTTAACACAATGTGCAATACAATCACTAAACTTTTATTTTGTTTCATTGTGGTTCCTGAACTTTTGGAAAATACTCAAACTAATCCCTAAATGTTCGATGTTATACTCAAACACTCTAAGGATTAGTTTGAACATGTACCAAAAATTCAAGAATTATATTGAATAAATTAAAAATTCAGTGAGCATATTGCACATCGATCTAAAGTTTAAAGGTCACATTAAATAAATTAAAAGTTCATTGATCATATTGCATACTAAATCAAATTTTAGGGATCACAATGAATATTAGATCAAAATTCAAGGATCATTTGTGTCAATGCCACGCTTTTTCCACTCACTCTATCACTAATCCACTCCCTTTAAAGTGTTTGATCATCTTATCCTCTGTGTTCTCACGTTTTTGGCATCCAAATGTTACTTCTCCTTGGTCATATGTGGTGTACTTTATTTTACTTGGTTTCTTCGTTTTCTCACCCTTGAGATCCCACTCCTTTTATTGCCTTTGTGCATAGCGGAGGCCCTCCTTTTGGCAATTCTCAAGGCAACAGTAATGGCGATGATAAACAACCACGACGATGAAGAGGAAGATAATATCGCCGCATCAAACCAACTGGAGGATCACCACCTTCAATCAATCAACGCCGCCATCGCCATCCGCAAACTTTTTTTCTATGAGCTCTCCTTCCAGCACTAGCTTGCCGCTGTCACACTCTCCTCCACCTCCTTGACTCCCGCTTTTTCGGCCTCGCAACGAGCCTCCTCTCCCAGTTCCCCATCACCCACCCCCGCCTCTGCCATCGGCAGCTCAGCATCCTCGAGTTCGGCTTCAGCATCGGCCTCATTGGGATTGTGGCCGCATTCGTGCTCGGCTCCTACGTCACCATCACCGACCTTCCACACTTGGTCCCAACCTCCAGTTCAGTGTTGACGCGACGCGTCGCGTCGGCCTTGGCTGTGAGGGCCAAAAATCATTCGTTCCCTCCATCTTTCACCGTCATTTTGAGTCTACAGCTTTAGAGTTGAAAATCGCTAATTCCCCTTCAAGGAGAGGCCAATTGCAGTGTCTTGAAGAAGGTAAAACGACCAAAGAGGGGAGAAAACTAAACAGAGACTCTTCTGGAGGCCTTTTCTCAAAACCCGGAAAGCAAAATCGATACGAGAGAGAGAACTAAGAAAGTGACATGAGCGAGGGCCAGAGGATAAACGAAGAGAGAAAGTGGGATTTTTTTTTTTGAAGCAGTGCGTAATTATTGAGGAGCGGGGTCATCAAGGAAAGAAAAACCAAATAGAAGGAGGGGCACCACGTTGGACCGAGGAGAAGTAACCTTCAGATGAGAAAACGTACGAATCACAAAAGAAAAAAATATGGTAAAAAATACTGTGAAAGAGAGTGGATGAGCAATAGAGGAAGCGGAAAAAGCGCCACCTCATTATCCCATTACTTTTTGCTTTGAGAGAGAGCAGCAGACGCTCCCAGAGAGAGAGAGAGAGAGAGAGAGAGAGAGAGAGAGAATTGAAGAAAAAGAGGGAAAAGCAAAAGAGCTAGAGACCACCACCGGTCCAACCGGTCACCCCTTTCCTCTCTTCATGCTCGCCTCACTCGCTTCTCTAATTTATCTCTTCCCCCCACCCAAAATCCCACCTTCTTCTTCTTCTTCCTCACCGAAAGAAGTCCCTAATTCCCAAGCCATATGAATGAAGGTTGTTCCTTTTTGGCCATTGTGGGTCGAATCCGATCGATGGCTTCGAGGAAAGAAGTGGATCCGATCGATGGTCCGTGGAGCCCCTAGGAAGACGAGGCCCGCCAGACGCTGGTCCAGAAGCATGGAACCATGAACTGGCTACGAGTTAGCAAGTCCATCCCCGGCCGGTCCGGGTTATCGTGCCACCTCCGTTGGTGCTACCAGCTCTCCCCGCAGGTCGGGAACGTCGCTTCAAGGAAAGAAGTGGGTCCGTGGAGCCCGGGGGAAGACGAGGCCCTCCGGAGGCTGGCCCAGAAGCACGGAACCATGAAGTGGTCGCGCAATCAGCAAGTCCATCCCTGGCCGGTCCGGGTTGTCGTGCCACGTCCGGTGGTGCTACCAACTCGCCCTGCAGGTCGAGCACCGGGCCTCCACGCCTGAGTAGGTCGCGTGATCATCGTCCGGGCCACATCCGTTCCACACTAACGTATATACTAGAATTAGTACCGTTAGAGCATGTGTGACTATCTGCTGGTAGACCATTGATGACATAGGCCACGGACAAGTCTAGATCGCCTCCAAATTCAAGATCCTCGGTGAAAATGGCCTCCGTGTTTCTCGCGTACCATTCAGCTGCAAGCCAAATTATAATTTTCTTGAGAAAAACAATGCAAACTGTTATTTGTGTGCATGTGTTTGATCGAGTGAAAAACTTATTTCTATCGTTTAAATTAGTTGCAAGTAGTATACAGATCACGATTGTGCGTTGTTCATCAAACTTGTAGGGGTAGTTGGCGTCGTTGCTAGACAAAATGAGTATAGGGTCGTGTATAGTGGCATGTGTCCAGTTGCCGTGAGCTTGCCACGTGTTAGAATAGTATAAAATTGATTGTTGAATGAGCACGTTGGTTGCTGAGTTCTAGATTTGGTTTGATGTCTTGATTCATGTTTGAGTGTCAAAAGGAGTGAAGACTGCACAGTTATGGGCTCATTTAATGAGTGAGTTTTTACTTTGTTGACATTTTGTCCTAAGGATAATAAGTGTGTGGGATGCTTGTCTTCATCATTAAATGTGTTGCACATGTTTTGCTACTACATTAGAACGTGAGGGTGAGTGTTGTATTTTGATCGAAGCCATCAGAAAACATTTTAAGATCAATTTCTCTCTTCAATTTTCTCACCTTATTTCAATTTCCGAAGTTATTGTTATTCTTTGGTTCCATAATCACCATAGTGCATGCCTTTTTCTTCTGTGAGTATGATTTTCTGAAGGAAGCTTGAGTTCTTAGTGATCAGCCGTTGCGTGATGTACCCGACTCCGAAGAACTCATACGACGCTTCTCATTCACCACACCGCACACAGAAATTAAGTTTGATGACACTCCTCATATACGTTTATCTATAGGCAAGAAAATGATCCTGGGGCGAAACTAAACCCTAAATGTCCCCATCTAACGAGATATTCATGCAGTGAACTTGAGTTTCAGGAGCTCTACACTACTCCAAGCAAAGACGTACAAAACTGAAAGACCCTTCCAAGTTCCAGTACGTCCAGGCTTCCTTGTCAGGACTAATTTTCTTATCAAGAGAAGGGCCGAAGGTGTGTCTCTCTTCTAAGAAGAGCAAGCTTTAGCATGGCTAGTAAGTGGATGCTGATCAGGCTACCATATCCAAGGCGTATCAATGACGCAGGAATTTCATGATCCTTAAGGTGTTTTGCCTTTTACGGGAACCAACTTTCCTCCATTTCCTAGGTGGCAGGAGGGCTCAAAAGATGGCACCAGTAGAGAAATGCGTTTCATGTAACATTGATCTAAGTCAACCAGCTCTTAGCTGCATATGGCTCGCTCGAAGAACATCCACTCTGTTTCATTGAGACCGGAAAGATGGATTGCAACCTTTCATCCAAATCATTAGCTTGTTACTGTTTGTGCCCAGAATCGTACATTGATCATGACATCAATTTCCAACTTTGGGATGCCCTGAGTGCACCGAAAGCACTTCCGATCCTGACAATTTAAATGTGACTCATGTCCGATCAATTTAACACCGATGCACAATTGCTTGATAAGGTTTACCACTTCCAACACAGACCAGGACTGCCGCTACAATTTGGTCCTGTCTCAGGCCAAGCGCACATCTTCAGCCAACGGTCAAGTTGCTAACATCAAGTCGATGAGGCCGAGAAGAAAATGTACTTTGACCAAAAATGGCGGGAAAAAGGGCATCCCCGCAGAAATCTTGCACCGCTTTCGCTTTACATTGCAAAAACTAATATCAACTGAACCTGAAGAATGGGGCTCGTATCGATGATTGAATTAAGTAGACAATATTGGCGGGTGGTGAATATGATTATTTGTATGACCACCTTTCTGATGTTTCAATATCATCCCTGGGAACTCATTGTAAGGAATGGAGATCACTGCCTTAAATAATTCGATCACAGAACATCCGATATGACAGAATACCGACAGCGATGTTACTCCCGTCTCTCAGCCAAATCACCAAATGCCAAACATGACGTATTTGATAACACTTCGCAAGCGACAATTAATATGCACCACGTGGATGGTCCAGATACTCATAAATCTTTCCGAAGAAAGTGACCAAACAATCTACCCAATTGAACTGATCATTCTTCTTAAAACAATTCATCTGTTCATCGAGAAATGTCTTCTGGGTGAAGGATTTGAAGCAAGATGACACTGATTCAGTCGATTATTCAAAGTGAAGTTCCTACTGATGAATCAACAGCATATTTGGCAAAAAAACAGAAAAAAGAGAATGAAAGAACGAAAGAGAAAATATCAACGGCCTTAGTCTATTGGCCTGCTACGCCAAATGCACACTTCAAACTTGAGGCCCAAGAAATCATCGTAGAACCCTCTCGGCACGAAAAGGTAGGGCCCCAGATTCGGATTATATTCGAAGTCTGGAAGCCTCTTGGTGCAAGTGCGGAGCTTGAGAGAGCTTTCCTGAGAATTTGCGACTATGTCGTACATATAAGCCGCCTTTGGCAAGGGACCAATGCAACTGATCTTGATCTTGCTGCCCAGGTCTACGGTTTCATTTTTCAAGACAAAGAGAACACCTTCTCTCTCTTCTTTAAGCAAACAGACCTCCGTCCCAGCATTCATCGAGAGAGAGGTATTGAAGTTGAAACGGAAGGATGTCGGAGAAGCCCTGTGCTTGGTGCTGAAGTGCTTCACTAACATCCTAAACGAGCCAATGTGGTTGCAACTTGAAAAGGGACACAAACAAGGAGCGAACGGACACGTCTTCTCATGGTCACTTTTCATGTGGTAAGGAAACTTCTGATTGCAGCCAAACTCTGCATTTCGACATGCCATCTTTAAAGACTCCAGGATCTTCTCCATGGCACGGCATCTGATGTAGCCGATAGGCATAGAGCAGGACGGGCATTTGTTCCTGATCTTTCTGCAGCAGGTAGAACAAGCTACGTGCCCATTATCACACTGTTTCACCATGCGAAGACAGTATTATGAATTCATACATATAACAGCAACTATCACAAAGAACGCCACTTTGTTCAGTATATACATCTTATCCTGAAAAACGTTGTACATGTACATGGAATTTAGTCATGAAAATAAAAACATGAGATTAAGTGGCACAAGCTAAAATAAGAGCCAAGGTGAAAATTAAAAATTAACACCTACCGCTGTGATAATTAACACAACAGTAGGTTCAGTCAACCTTAACATCTGACAAAGCCAGAACATCGTATGTACTCCCAACAAAGAGACACAATTTTTAGTTTAATCCTGAAAAGAGATATCATCCACACAACAAGGCTAGTGTACTAACCAGACAATCCAATAATGAAACCCTGTTATTTTTCTGAAAACACTGAGGTCAGTGAGAGTAGGACACTCTTCTTCAATTCTCTTTGATCAAGAACCAAGCTTCCTGTGAGGCTCAGTGATTAGAGACAAAAGACCAAGACCCTTCAGAAAAAATTATCTGTTGGCAGATAGATGATCGAGGCTAAACTAAACCCTGAAAGTCCCCATCTAGCGAGATATTCATGATTTGAACATGAATTTCAGGAATACTCCCACTCCAAACAAAAACATACAAAACTAAAAGACATTTCCAATACGTCCAGACTTCCTTGTCAGGACTATACATAATAAAAGAAGCGCCAAAATGGTCAACCAGAAGAGCAAGCATTAGCATGGCTAATTGGTGGATTCTGATTAGGCTAACATCCTCAGTTTATCACTGACGCAGACATTTCATGGTCAGTGATTTTAAAAGATGCAAACATTTCAAAATCGGTGATCCTAAATGTGTTTTACCTTTTATGTGAACCAATTTTCCTCAACTTCCCAGGTGGAAAGGTTCAAAAGACGGCATCAAAAGAGGAAGACATTTCGCACGACATAAATCTAAGCCAACCGACTCTCAGATACATATCAGTCAAAGAATATCCACTCTGTTTCATTAAGACCCTAAAGATTGATTATCTACTTCCATCCGAATCACTAGCTTGTTAACATTTGCACCCAGAATTCTACATTAATCACGACACCGACCTCCAACTTTGGGATCCCCTGAGGGTGCCAAAAAGCACTTCCGATCACGACAATTCTAACACGACTCAACCAATAAAGTCAACACTGATTCAACGTTGCTCAATAAGGTTAACTACTACCAGCACAACCCAGAGATGCCGGCACAATCTGGTCATGTCTCGTGCCAACCACACAGCTTTTGTCAACGATCAAGTCACTGAAATCGAATTGATTGAGGGCGCCAAGAAAAACGTATATCGACCAGAAAGGAAGCAAAAAAAAAAGGGCATCCCAACAGAGGCCTTACTCTGCCTTCAATTAACATGCAGAGACTAATACTGATTGAGCAGCTCAGTTTCACAAACAATTTGACCCATAACAAAAAACTTCACTCACAACCCCCGAATAGCCACGAAAGACTCGAAATTCATCAGCAAGATGAGAGCTTTTCGTCCAAAACCTGCAATTCTACTCTCCCTCATTCAATTCATGCATGCCCAGCAACAACCCACGATCGAATCACCGACAAGCAGTCGACATAGAAATGAAAAAACCCGGTGAAAAGAAAATTGGAACCTGAAAAACCGGGATCGACAGGGGCTCGAGACAGACGGCGCAGTCAAGCACATCTGGGTCCACGAGAGTGACCTCCAGCGGCCCAACCGTCCGGCCATACGAAGGGGACCGACCACGACCGTACGAGGCCCCGTCCCCGTGCCGTTCCGTGGACACCGATCGGTCGCCATACCGCTCTTCCGATCCTCCCTTGCTCGGGTTCGACCCGTCCCCCCCTTCACTGTCCGAATTCCGGTCGTCCTCCCCCTCTTCTTCTCCGCCACCCTCTTCTTCCTTGACGGGCCGGCGCCGGCGCCGGCTCCGGCGCCGGATCCGGCTGCCTTCTCCTTCCTCCGACGGGTGGCCGGAGGAAGGTGGGCGGCGCCGCCTGCCGAGCACGGAGCCGCCGCCGCCGCCGGGCACCCCCTCCTCCTCCTCCTCATCGTCCTCTCCCTCCACCGAGAATCTCGCCATCACCGCCTTCTGGTGTTGTAGTATCTCCCCCTTCCGATTTGTTAGGCCAACGTGCGTGGCTCGTATTTATACGCGTACGGCTGCGCAGGATACATCGGTATGGTCTACGTACATTGGCTTATACGATGTGAGGGAAAATAATTTCCCAAAGATTTTTTTTATTTCATTTCATTTCATCTTTAATTTCAGGACATTACGTTAAAAATTGATTTGCTCAAGAGATAAAAATTAATATATTTTTCGTAAGGTTTCCATAATTTTTATCGACGGTCGATATTAACCTCAATGCTTGTAATTAATGCTAGTTTTGGATCGTAAACTTTTCATCATTAAGTTTCTAAATACGGGAGTATTTCGTTTTGACTTTGAGCGATGATGCTCTTGTGCAGATGTTTAGATACTGATTTATTCTTGCCATTTATTTTCCCGCCGTATTGGATCATCATAAAAATGTAAAGGACAAGAAATATCGAACCATCGCGTCAAAAGCCTTCTTAATGTATTTGAAAGTTTATGCTACCAGTTATTATTACCTATTAACTTTGTAATTTTTTAAATGGTGAATCGAGAATAGGCAAATGATTTTTGAAAAGGAGGATCGGTCGGACACTTCGATTCAGATACACCATGTACACCATGGAAAATATTTTCAATCATAGAAAAGACTTCTTCTAAATTAGAGGAAAATGATTTCCGCTATAACATTGTTGTCCGTGCATTCCTTTCAATTATTTTTTTTCTTTCTTAAAAAAAACAAAATTTTTAATAATTTTCTTTTCCTTTTTCTTTTTTATGTTTTATTTTTCTTGCTTACTTTCTTTTCCATCCTTTTTTTTTTCCTTCTTCCTTGGCTGTTTGCATACCATAGTGACAGCGACAACCAGTTGGCAATGGGCCACAGAGTCACAACAAGCTCGCTAAAGGCCGATGAACTCGAGGCCTCACAATTCGCAATCTGGGGAGGTCGACCTCGCCGAATTTGGCAAGGTGGACTAGCGAGGCTCAACTTGGCTTGGCTCGCCAGAATCTGGCAAGCTCAGGCCTCATCGGCTCATGGCGAGACTTGAGCTTGCTTGTGGCCAGTCGTTGGCGATGAAGAAGGAAAAAGAGAAAGAATAAAATAACAATTAAAAATGATTAAAAAAAACCAATACATGGAGGAAAATGAAATCAAAATTTTCATACCAAATAGCGAAAAATATTTTTCAGGTCTTATTCATATTTCAGCCAAACACCGAAAATTTATCATTTTCCTAGAAAATAGCTTATTGGAAACATTTTCTAGAAATATCACATCTTTCACGAATTGAATAAAGTTTTGAAAAACACTCACAAAAAAAATAAAATAAAACTAGGTGAGAGGCTAAGGCCAAGCCTCCCACTTGTAGCCACTGCCCCATTGCTAAAAAGGCATCGGCCATGGCCGGAGGGGTCACCAGTGTGTTAACAAGGGCCGGCAACCGTAGCCCAATCCTATCCCAAATCAGCCCTTACCCACGTTTAGCCACAGCCCTCCCCTAATTGGGGACAAGAGCCAATGTCCCTCACCCAAATTGAGGAGAGGGTCGTGGCCCTTTCCTAGTTCTAACAATGGCTTGCTGGCCCTTGCCTCTGGTTGGCGAAGTTCACCAGCCCTCGATGGCCGTGACCAATGTCCACCGGCAAAAGGGCAGCGGTCATAGGCGGGAGGGCTCACTTGCATTTTTTTTCTTTTTAAAAAAATAGATTTCTTAAGTTTTAATTAAATTTAACTAAAATTTAGGTTAAAATTATCTTTGTACGAAAATACCCTTCACTAGCTAAAATATTTAGTCGGACTGCGAGTTCGAGCACTTATTTAAAATTGCCATGACTACTTCAAGCCCTTATTTGCTCAATAAGGGTAACTAATTTCAGCACATGCTAGAGTTAATGTCACAAGCCAAGCACACTGCTCCCGAATGGTCAAGTTGCTAACATCGAATTGATGAGGCCAAGAAGAAAACATACTTTGACTAGAAATGACAGGAAAAAGGGCATCCCCTTTCACTTTACATTACAGAGACTAATATCAATTGAGCAGCTCGATTTCATTCGCAACCCCCAATTAGGCACGAAAGACTTCATCTTAAACATGAGATCTTCTCATACAAAATGTGCAGTTCTACTCTCATTCATTCAATTCATGCCTAGCAACAACCTCAACAAAGACTGAAAAACCTGTTGAAAGAAGATTGAACCTGAAGAACATGGCTTGTATTGAGGGAAATAAACTCTATTTTTCTTTATTTCAATGTGAAGCATAGGTATGCAACAATTATCTCTTTTTCTACTTTTACGTGGAATTGCATAAGTGTTCTATTTTCTTATATTACTTACATTAGACTCTGCTAAATTTAGTTCTACTTGTTCTATTATTATTATTATTATACCCCTAACTCATCAAGAATAAGGAATGTCACGGCTGTCCTTTCACCAAAGGGCGCACACTAAACATAACAAAAACTCATCCTGATATCAATATATATATATATATATATATATATATATATATATATTTGTGCATGTTTAAAAAGTTATTTGTTTATAGCAGAGTTCACTGTAAACCATCAAAAGACTATATACACATCTCCAACAAAAAAAAAAATTAACTCAAAAGCTCCATAGCTATGCACAACTCATACGAAAAGTTCCCACCATCAAAAGTCTTCCCAAGATACCGAAATGCCAATGCCTTGCTTACAGCTCACTAATGAACCCAAAAATCAAGTAAAATGAGTGGAATGAATACAACTCAGTGAGTACTATATTTTTTCTAAATAGATTGAGCATCCATTATACACAATTACAAAACCAAACCATAGCTTATTTAACCCAACTCTAGCATATAATAAACTTCAATGTCAAAATACTTTATGTACTACTTTAACATAACATTTTCACAATAGAAATATTCATTTCAATCAATAATATCGAAGGAAAAACCAATAGTTCTGTCCATTGAGCAATATCATCGAAAATACACGCCAATGGTCCATTTCATTGGCCAATTTCGTATTCAGAAATTTAAACATGATCATGGATAATGCCCCATGATAAGATGATCAAGATTCCTTCATTGACAAGGTCTCCATCTATTATAAATCGGTGGTTTTATCCACAATAATATCATTGACTAGTATGTGCATACCCACAACTCCTAATGAATTCAAAGAGACACTAAGAACGAGTACTTACCACAACAATATTTTCCACAATACATAAAGCCAAATCTAGAAACCATTTCATATATTGCAAAACGTTTCTCAAACCAGTTTAGAATCTATTTCATAAACCATTTCACAAATTTTTGTATATAATCATTCAAAAATTATATTCAAAGTCACGAACTTTTTATGAGTCTTTTCTAAAAGCTTTCATAAATTCATTTACATTCAATAAGCTCAAGCTGTAATCAAAAGGTAACTTTCCATATCAAATAGACAAAACGGTAGTAAATGCTCAATCCATTTTTATACAACCAAAATACTCGTGTCTCACAACATATTTATAACATATTATTTTCGAAACATGAGTTTTCAAAATCAAAGAAAAAATAATACCACTTACTAGAAAAAGCTGAAAAATATAGAAGTAGTTACTCTAGCCAACGCGCTCGAATACCTAACAATTAAACGAAAAACGGTATAAAATATTGAGTAAACCTATATTCTAGCGAACGACTTGACAAAACTACGTTTATTTGTTGGTAAAACGACACCTACATGTCAATAGCAAGCTCGCCCACAGTGGATAACCATTATTGTCTGTTATGTGTAATTCACGTGACGATCTTGTTCGAGCCATAATTTCATCTACCGAACTTTATTTCAAATAAATTTATAGTCCATAGAAAGCTCTTTTTACGTTGTACAAAACCCTTAACTAGGTAAACCCAAAAACTAGTTGAACACCAAAGAAATTCGCAATTTGTCCAGCATGCACAACAAACTTCAAAATTTTGCTCTGGGCAAATCGCAAGCTTAAATCAAGATCCGTAAAAAGCTATAAATTCACAATACCCATTACTTTCATTTATATATAAATAAACTAAAAAGCATTCAATTAATTTATAGAGTATTGGTTTATAAGTAATTTTAATCTAGACATTTACATTTGTGATTATTAAAATAGATATGAAAAAATTTAGTTACGTAAATATCTAAAATATAATCAAAGTAACCTATAAATCCTGTTGTAATTCCTATGCTTAAAATAATACATTGTATACTTACAAATAATGTAAAGCTAATTAAAATTGCAATCATGAAAAATTATATGTAATGCAAAGGTAATATATAGAATGAAAAGTAATATAACACAGAAGATTAAAACCATCCATAAGAGCGGTAATCTAAAGATAATGTGACATTCCACAAGGGCGGTATTTGGCTCGCGAGGGAAGTCCCAATGCAAGCAAATAAACACAATTAATTAAAATGTGATCACTCACAAAGGTGTTGGTCCGCTCATGAGTGAGATCTTACTTAATAAAGAAAATTAATTACAATTTGATCATCCACAAGGGTGGTAGTCCGCTTCGCGTGGGAGACCCTACCGATATTCAAGACATGTAACAGAAATTATAAAGTAATTACAATGTGATCATCAACAAGGGCAGTAGTCAACTTCATGAGGGAAAAATATTCAAGAAAATAACTAAAATTATAAAATGATCAAGCCAACCATGGATTGGTAGGTAATTTCTTCATTAGATGAAGAACTCACAAGTGATCGGATGATACAAATCGAAGTGATTTTGCCATACAAGTAGGTGATTTTGAAGTGATCTTGTGATACAAAGCAGGTGATTGAAGTGATACAAGTGATGTAGCTATGATGGGGAGTTACAAGTGAAGAGGTAAGAACAAGAAGAAGAAAATGGGGAAGATACGATATGGAGGTTTTCGGAAGAGGTGAGCAAAGGGGGAGGAAGAGAGGAAACAAAGCTAGAGAGCTAGAGAACAGGAGAGGGAAGAGCTAGAGTGTCGGGGAATCTCAAGGGTAGAAATAAGCCTGCTGATTTCCTTCGTTATGCCTCTTTTTATGGACTCCATGTGTGTAACTCAACAACTCTCAATCGGACGCATCAACACAGAATTGGCAAAACTTCAAATTTCGAATCCTAACTTTAATGATTCTCCAATTAGATGAACAACATGTTCGAACACTTACCCACATTGCAAAACGGTTTCTTGTTTTGTCCTCTGCTCAACGTGCTGTTGAAGAAGAAGACAAATGAGATGGGATGGACTTGACTTAAAGAGAAATAGACTAGTTGAGACCTATTTATTGCAATTATTTCCTGGAGTTCTTGCGACTCGCGAAGTTTTTTTTTTTTTATCGGAGAGTTCTCACAATGTTTGCTAAGTCAGTTTTGGCACTCTTAATAATATGGCACTCTTAATAAATGAGTAGAAGTAGAACGCCTTTTGTCTACTTTGTCTTATTAAGTAGACAAAATTGGTGGGTGACGAATATGGTTATTTTCGTGACAAACTTTCGGATGTTTCAAGATCCTTATTAAAAATGCGAACTCATTATAAGGAATGGAGATCACTATGGTTCGATCACAGAACATCCCATATGACGGAACACCGACCGCAACGTTATTTCCATCACTGCCAATTTAAAACACCAAATGCCAAACGTGACGCATTTGATAACACTTCGCAAGCAACAATTTATTTGCATCGTATGGATGGTCTAGATACCCATAAATCTCTCTTAAGAAAGTGACCAAACAATCAGTCCAATTCAACCGATCATTCTTCTTAATACAATTCATAAGTTCATCAAGAAATGTCTTGGGGGTGAAGGATTTGAAGCAAAATGACACTTGTTCAGTTGATTATTGACAGTAAAGGTCCAACTAATGAATCAACGACATATCGGTAAAAGGAAAAAAACATGAAAGAATGAAAGAGTTTGACCAAAAAAGAAGAACGAAAAAAGAACGAAAGTGAAAGTATCATCGGCATTAATGTATTGCTCTGCTACGCCAAATGCACACTTCAAACTTGAGGCCCAAGAAATCATCGACGTACCCTCTTGGCACCAAAAGGTAGGGCTCCAGATTAGGATTAAATTCGAAGTCTGGAACGCTCTTGGTGCAAGTGCGAAGCCTGAGAGAGCTTTCCCGAGAATTTGTGACTACGTCGTACAAATAAGCCGCCTTTGGCAAGGGGCCAATGCAACTGATCTTGATCTTGCTGCCCAGGTTCACGGTTTCCTTTTTCAAGACAAAGAGAACACCTTCTCTCTCTTCTTTAAGCAAACAGACCTCTGTCTCGGCGTTCATCAGGAGAGAGGTGTTGAAGTTGAAACGGAAGGATGTTGGAGAAGCCCCATGCTTGGTGCTGAAGTGCTTCACTAACATCCTAAACGAGCCAACATAGTTGCAGCTTGAAAAGGGACACAAACAAGGAGCGAACGGACATGTCTTCTCATGGTCACTTTTCATGTGGTAAGCAAACTTCTGATTGCAGCCAAACTCTGCATTTGGACATGCCATCTGGATAGACTCCAGGATCTTCTCCATGGCGCGGCATCTGATGTAGCCGATAGGCACAGTGCAGGATGGGCATTTGTTCCTGATCTTTCTGCAGCAGGCAGAGCAAGCTACGTGCCCATTATTACACTGTTTCACCATATGAAGACAGTATTATCAGTTCATACATATAACAGTAACTATCACAAAGAACGCCACTTTGTTCAGCATATACAAAATCTTATCCAGAAAAAACGTTGTACGTGTACATGGAATTTACTCGTGACAATAAAAACATGAGATTAAGTGGCACAAGCTAAAATAAGAGCCAAAGTGAAATAAAAATTAACACCTACCACTGCGATAATTAACACGACAGTAGGTTCAGTCAACCTTAACATCTGACAAAGCCAGAACATCATATATACTCCCAACAAAGAGATGCAATTTTTAGTTTAATCCTGAAAAGAGATATTATCCATACAACAAAGCTAGTGTACTAACCAGACAACCCAATAATGAAACCCTGTTATTTTTCTGAAAACACTGAGGTTAGTGAGGGTAGGACACCCTTCTTCAATTCTCTTTGATCAAGAACAAAGCTTCCTGTGAGGCTTAGTGATTAGAGACAAAAGAGTTTTCAGAAAAAATTATCTGTTGGCAGATAGATGATCCAGGCTAAACTAAACCCTAAAACTCCCCATCTAGCGAGATATTCATTCTTTGAACATGAATTTCAGGAATACTCCCACTCCAAACAAAAACATACAAAACTAAAAGACACTTCCAATTCGTCCAGACTTCCTTGTCAGGACTAATTACTTATTAAAAGAAGGGCCAAAAGAGTCGATGAGAAGAGCAAGCTTTAGCATTGCTAATTGGTGGATTCTGATTAACCTACCATCGTTGGTTTATCACTGACGCAGACATTTCATGGTCGGTGATTTTACAAGATGCACACATTTCAAAATCGGCGATCCTAAATGTGTTTTACCTTTTATGTGAATCGACTTTACTCAACGTCTGAGGTGGAAAGGTTCAAAAGACGGCACCAAAAGAGGAATATGTTTCGTATGACATAAATCTACGCCAACCGACTCTCAGATACATATCGGTCAAAGAATATACACTCTGTTTCATTAAGACCCTAAAGAGTGATTGCCTACTTCCATCCGAATCACTAGCTTGTTACCATTTGCGTCCAGAATTCTACATTAATCATGACACTGACTTCCAACTTTGGGATCCCCTGAGGGCACCAAAAAGCACTTCCGATCGCGATAATTCTAACATGACTCAACAAATAAAGTCGACACTGATCCAACATTGCTCAATAAGGTTAACTACTACCAGCACAACCCAGAGATGCTGGCACAATCTGGTCATGTCTTGTGCCAACCACACGGCTTTTGTCAACGATCAAGTTACTGAAATCGAATTGATTGAGGCCGCCAAGAAAAGCGTATATCGATCAGAAATGAAGCAAAAAAGGGCACCCCAACAGAGGCCTTACTCTGCCTTCAATTAACATAAAGAGACTAATACTAATCGAGCAGCTCAATAAAAAAAAGTTGACTCACGACCCTCCACCAACTAGGCACGTAAGACTCGAAATTCATCAGCAAGGTGCGAGCTTTTCGTCCAAACCCCGCAATTCTACTCTCCCTCATTCAATCTATGCATGCCCAGCAACAACCCACAATCGAATCACCAACAAGCAATCCACAAAGAAATGGAAAAACCCGGGTCGAAATGAAAATGGAACCTGAAAAACCGGGAGTGACAAGGGCTCGAGACAGACGGGGCAGTCAAGCAAATCCGGGTCCTCGAGAGTGAACTCCAGCGGCCCGCCCATCCGGCCGTACTGAGGGGAGGACCCGCCACGACCGTACGAGGCGTCGTCCCCGCACCCTTCCGTGGACACCGATCGGTTCCCACCCTGCTCTTCCGATTCTTCCTCGCTCAGGTTCAGCTCGTCTCCCCCATCGCTGTCCGACTCCCCGTCGTCGTCGTCGTCGTCGTCGTACTCCTCCTCCTCCTCCTCTTCTCCTTCTCCGCCACCCTCTTCATCCTTGACGGGCAGGCGCCGGCGCCGGCTCCGGCTGCCTTCTCCCTGCTCCGACGGGTGGCCGGAGGAAGGTGGGCGGCGCCGCCTGCCGAGCACGGAGTCGTCGGGCACCTCCTCCACCTCCTGCTTGTCCTCTCCCTCCGCTGAGAAGCACGCCATCACTGCCCCCTGGTGTAGTAGTAGTATCTCCCGTTCCGACTTGTTAGGCCTACGTGCGAGGCTCGTATTTATATACGTACGACTTCTCAGGATACATCAGTATAGGGTCTAGGTACATTGGCTTATACGATGCGAGGGAAAATAATTCCCCAAAAGTTTTTCATTTCATTTCATTTTCATCTTCGATTTTAGGGCATTATCCTAAAATTTGGATTTGCTTGAGAGTTGGATGTCAATCTATTTTTCGAAAGGTTTCCATGATTATTTATAGGGCTTCCGGTAATAACCTTGATACTTGTAATTAATGCCGATTCTAAATCGTATGGATGATCTATTTATCCAACTCGAGACGGCTTTTTTTGTCATGAAATTTCCAAGCATGGGCGAGTATCACCGTAAAAAAACATGTGATACCAAGGTAAACACTCTCTTGATGTATTGAAAAGCTTATCCTTATCCTACCAATTATTACTACTAATTACCTGGTAACTAATTAAATGGCAAATCAGGAATTCGGAAAGTGGCATCGGTTGGTCGACCCAGTCCAAATGCATCGTGGAGCAACAAAATGTCGAACCCGCCCGAGCCAAAAATACCCTTTTGATGTATTGGAAAGTTTATCCTTATTCTATTAGTTATTACCACCAATTAACTAGTAACTAATTAAATGGCGAATCGGGAATAGGAAAATGATTTTTGGAAAGTGGGATTGGTCGGTCGACCCAATTCAAATGTACCATGGAGCAATAAAATGCCAAACTCGCCCAAGCCAAAAACCCTTTTAATGTATTGGAAAGCTTATCTTTATCCAACTAATTATTACCATCAATTAACTGGTAACTAATTAAATGACGAATTAAGAATAGGCAAATGATTTTCAGAAAGTGGGATCGGTTAGTCGACCCGGTCCAGATGCACCGTGGAGCAATAAATTGTCGAATCCGCCCGAGCCAAAAACCCTTTTGCTGTATTGGAAAACTTATCCTTGCCCTGCCAGTTATAACAATCAATTAACTTGTAACTAATTAAATGGCGAATCGGGAATAGGCAACTGATTTTCGGGAAGCGTGATCAGTCAATCGACCCGGTCCAGATGCACCGTGGAGCAGTAAAATGTCGAACCGGCCCGAGCCGAATCGAACCGCACTAGCAAGCTCGGTTCAAACGGACCGGTTCGTGGGTTGAACCGGCTCGCATCGTCTTCTTTGTCGAACGGGAAGTCTAACTGAAGCTTTTCTGGACTGACGAAGAGCCTCGGCAAAGAGAGAGGAGGGCAATTCGTGCGGCGAAGCGAATCGATGGAGGGGGCTTTGGCGTGCTCCGTCGCGCAGACGAGGCTTCAGGTCCCGATCCCTGTCTCCGGCGGCTATCGCGGTTGCGGCGGCGGCGGCGGCGGCGGCGGCTGCCGGAGGAGGAGCGAGAGGTGCGCGGTCAGAGCGGTGAAGAGCGGCGGCCCCTCCTTGTCGGCGGCGAGGCCGACGCTGTCGAGCAATTGGGACGTCAACGGCGGCGGCTTGTCCATCTCTTCCGTCGCTCCGACGGTCCCGTGGTTGCCCAAGTTCGAGGAGCTCGACACCACCAACATGCTTCTCCGCCAGAGGATCATCTTCTTGGGTTCCCAGGTCTCTCTCTCTCTCTCTCTCTCTCTCTCTCTCGTCGTCGAATTGATTGGTGTCTGTAATTTCTGCATGCTGGAACCTTAGCTTCTCTGGTTTCGATGTGAGTACGAGCTTCGAGCTTTCGGGTTATGGAGGACTTGATTGATAGGTTGGGAATGGCGACACCGTGTGGTGAAAGTGTGAAATGTTTGAAACTACCGATTGGGGAAGAAGCTTAAGAGCTACTTGAATTAAAACATCTTGAGAGCTCCAAAACAAGGCGGTCGGAAAGATTACTTTTTGAGTGCATTTGGAGATGGAAATCTGAATTTGTTGCGAATGTCTTTTTTGACAGGTTGATGATGTGACGGCAGATTTCATAATAAGCCAGCTCTTGTTTCTAGATGCCGAGGATCCCACCAAGGACATCAAATTATTTATCAATTCTCCTGGTGGCTCTGTTACCGCCGGTGAGTATGAGATTTATAGTCTGGAGCTTAATACTGTTAAAAGAAGTGTCTTTCTCGTTCGAATTTGCCGGTGCTTACTGCTTATAGAGTAGTAGTTTCTTCAATGGGGATATTAAAAGGTTTTCCATGTGATGGTAGGAGTACAGTTTGGAGGTTGCTCATCTGCGTTGTAGGCTTGTAATGTGATGGTTTACAGGTGGTTTTGCAGGATGGAGTGGCTATCCTGAAGAATTACAATAGACTGTAGAGTAGGAGTAAGAATGGAAAAGTTGCGACATACTTTGGTTCAGGAAATGGATAGCTGACATGTAATTGTACTCCTCTCAGTGGTTTAATATTAATAGATTGTGGAATGATCTAGGAAGAATTAAGGAAAATTGCCATTGTAGTTCTAGCATGCTAGAGTGGGTACAATATTTGTGTCAAAACTTATTTTAAAAAGGTGTTGTGCAATGGATTTTGCTGCCATTTGCAATCACTTGTCCATGCAATAGTCATTATCACCATAGTAGCGCGAAATCACAAAAATTACATGTTAACAAAGGACCTTTGAAATGCTGTGAACAGGAGTCTCCAGTTTGAAAGCCCAAAAAGTGCAACAAAACCTGAATTATTGCTCTAGTGAACTGTGTCAATGGCATCTTCCTCTGGTTGTTCTTTGAAGTTGTTTGGGTGCTCTACAAGGGTAAAATTGAGTTAACCAGGAAGAAAGTAGGATAAGGCGTTGATGTCAATGTCGGTTGGAGCTGGAAGTGTGAAGTGAGTTGAGTGCTTGGACAGGCAGAAAGAAGCATCAGTGCTGTGGAGCTTCAGTGGCAGAGTGGATTGAGCTCAGTTGACAGCTGGATTAAGGCGTAATTAGTAGTGGAGGTGCAGCATTGATGCAATTCAAGTGCTCGATGGTTACTAAAAACAGAAGAAAACAAAACACATAAAAAAATTTCAGGTGCCGGATGGATATATAGATATTTCATGAATAATGGAGTTGCAAGGGGTAGCTGTTGTGCTAGATGGGTGGGCAAAGACACAAACTTATATATGATGTCTTGAGGAACTATATTCATGCTGTGAATAATTGAGGACATTCAAGGACAGAAGTGGCTTAGCTATTTTCGTCTGGGCTGGAATGGCTGTGCCCTTCAGAGTTGTATGAATAAAATACCTTCTGAAATTACTAGCAGAGTTGTAGGAATAAAATACCTTCTGAAATTACTAGCCTGCCTCCTTTTTGAGACAAACATTGGAATAGCTATTCCGTCACTGGACTTTAATAGCCACGACCCTTAATATTTATTTATTTTTTGTAAACCATGACTCTTCATTAAGCAAGCTGTTAGTGCACATTGACAGAGAAAGTGCCTTTTCAGAGTTGCAGTACAATCACTTTTATCTGGTGTCATTGAGTAGAAAACGTGTTTTCCTAGTAAAATGTAATGCTGGAGTTGTCATTAGAAAGGTGAGAACTCATTTTCTTCTAAAAGTTAAACTGCAACATAGAAGTTGTTATTAGTATTTTATATATGAAGGGGTCAGGTTAATCATCATAGGGGAGTTTGATGCTTGCCAAAGAAATAAAGGAGTTAGATGACAGTCCGAATTAAGCAGGATTGTCCCTTGTAGAAGACAAGAACAACATTGAAATGTGATTCGGACAAATCAAAAGAAAAAGGGGCAGTAGATGTTGTAGAATAGATGTACTTGTGTCATTTTTCGATAACAAATGGAGATATTGCCATGTTATGTGTTTCAATTGGTTGTGCTGCGTAATATGCTCTATAATCTAGTTGAAAACATTCTCAATGCTTAACCTTGTACTTCAACTTCACTGTCAATGTAGGAATGGGAATATATGATGCAATGAAGTTGTGCAAAGCTGATGTTTCAACTATTTGCCTGGGGCTTGCCGCATCTATGGGTGCCTTTCTCCTGGCTTCTGGTTCAAAAGGCAAGAGATTCTGCATGCCAAACGCCCGAGTGATGATCCATCAACCACTTGGAACTGCCGGAGGGAAAGTATGTTTGATTTTGGACCTGTTTTTTATCATCCCATATAAGCTAAAGCCATTGTTCGTGTCTTTCAAGGCTTGCTTGCGTTGTTGTAGTTCATTTTACTTGACCTCATTTGTAAGAAGTTCTTGTATATCTAACCTCATTTGTAAGAAGTTCTTGTATATCTAAATGTATTGGAGGGACTTGCTGTGTAGGACCTTGATTCAATATCCTAGATCTTCCCATCTCTCCTCTGCATGTTTAGAATTTGGATTTTACTTTTCAAGTTCAGAGATGCAGATTATTTGCACAGTTTGACGCCTAAAGTGGAATCTTTTTCCCCTAATTAGGAGTTTAAGCTTTCTTTGTGATGACAGGCCACAGACATGGGCATTCGGATAAGAGAGATGGTGTACCACAAGATTAAGCTTAACAAAATACTATCAAGAGTGACAGGGAAGCCTGAAGAGCAGGTTGGACATGGAAAAGATCTATGGACTCGCATTTTCTTTGTATCTGCCACCTGTGATATCAGTCAAGAGTCCATTATCATGTTCTTTTACCTCTTTCTATGTGCAGGTTGAATTGGATACAGACCGGGACAATTTTATGAATGCTTGGGAAGCTAAGGAATATGGGTTGGTTGATGGAGTCATTGATGATGGGAAGCCAGGTATGGTTGCTCCAATTGGAGATTCGGTGCCTCCGCCAAAAACACGGGTATGGGATCTGTGGAAAATTGAAGGCAGCAGGAAAGCCAGGAAAAATTTGCCCTCAGAGCACAAGATTTTAGAGAATGGATTTACCGGCGGACGAGGAAATGATGATGATAGGGGTACGGTACAAGAGAATGAATCGCCCACACCTGTGTAGGGGTTAAGCTGCTATGTTAGACACAAGCTGTGATATTTTCTTTTGGAAAAAAACTCTAAAATCAGATATCTCTCAAATTGTGAGGTTCGTGATGAGAAGAAGAATAGTTGATTTAGAAAATAATTTCCTTTTTTTGAGTTCTCTAACAGGATAGGTGCCATCATCAATCTACTCTGTATGTGCAGCTAAGAAGGATGCTTTTCAGGTTTGCATATGGCCTGCGAAAAAATTCATTTACACAGACTGGTGTGGATGAGTGATGTGTTTTCTGAAGGCTATTTCGGAAGCATGATCAACTTCTTTTTGACTCTGATAAATACAGCATTTATCTAGACTTGTGGCTGCTCAGCCTCGGCCCTCAGGTGTCATTCATCTAGACTTGTTGATATGGTTTGGATGCGGCTGAGGAAATTGCTAGGGCTCCGGAAGATTACAAACTTTTTACATGGCAAGTTGCTTGTGGAGTCCTTCACAAGCTTGGCAAGATCTAGGCATAATTTAACCGATGATAGTTCCCGTTCCTCCGTGTCTTACATAAGTTGTCGGATTGTGAATTGAAATTCTGGTCATTTTTGTCTAGCAAACCCAGTGGAGGACGAGCTTCTCTCTCTTGAGTTATGCTGGTGGCTAGTTCGACATGTATCTCAGCATTGTCCAACTTGGCCAGAGGGACGACACATTGCGGGGCTTTCCTTGTTCGCATTGCGTGTTGGACGTGGAGATAGAGTTCTTCTGTGTTCGAGTGTCGTTTGCTTGCTTACCGGACTTCGGCTACTTATGTTGTGCTGCAAAATTGTGTGAGTCAGTTGCTGTGGCAAATTGCGGTCCCTAACTTCCAGGATATTCAAAAAGAAAACCCTGGAATTCTTATTTCCACCAGAATGTCTTGGCAAGTCACATACCTCTGGCTCCTCGGGATACGAGGATAGCAGTAACATCGAATATTTTTTTGAACTTTGATCATGACTCCAGAGGATGAGACCAACAGTTATTTCATGATACGCCAACCGTGCACCGGAAGGAGTTGTTAGAAATTCAACACGATTCACTATGTCTGGTTGATTGGATTTGGAAAACTTTTATCCAAATGTAAGCCGTGACGGGCTTGTCTAAAATGAGCCGGAGTTATGACTGTAGTCAAATATTTTGGCGTGGTGTAGAATTCCTTTGGTAATACTTAAGAGGGTCACTATGCTAGTCATCCATTTCCATCCTTTTTATTTATAAAAAAAATTATGCACAGAATCCAATATTTATTATGTTTGATCCTCAGTGTTTAGCTAGTGTAAGAGTTTTTTTTTTTTTTTATTGCAGTAAGAGTTGACTATCCTAGAATAATTTTTTTTTTCTAAAGGTGCATTTGTTTCTCGAAAAGTGAATTATTTGAAAAATTTAAAAAAATAATCACTTGTATCAATTACAAAAATGGAAGAACGAAAAAAAAATTTCACCTTCCACGAAAATGCTCAGACATATATTATTTTCTAATTATTTCAAACAATATAAACGATTATTTTTAGGAAAATATTTTCTAAATCATTTATTTTCTGCGAAATTAATGGAGCCTTAAAGTGTATTTGTTTCAAACAAAATATCAATGATTTGGAAAATATTGTCTAAAAAATAATTGTTTGTATTGTTTAAAAAAATTAGTGAATGACAAACATTTTCATGACTATCGATTTATGGCTAAACTATTTCTTTATGACGAAAATATTCTTTGATGGTTCATTTTTTAAGTGACACTAGTGATCATTCTTTTTTGAAAATGTCAATATTTTTCATTGACTCGTATGTGTAAACGATACAAGAAATGCATGGATACTAACCTATTACTGTTGGGGAAAAATCAAGCAAGTAAGAAGAAGAATAGAGTCAAACTATGAGGCGTGATAATACTCTCTTGAAAGAATTATTTGTCCCACAACGTTGCTAATGGTTACTGACAAAAGATGCAACAAAATCTTGATGAGAATACCAAATAGCTATTCTGGTATTTTTCCAAGAACTCTCAAAGGGAAACAATCGTTGCATTTCTCTTTTGGAAAGAAACGAAAATGGAAGAAGAAGATCAGTATTAAACAGACACATTAGGGAATCACTAGCAAAAGACAAGAAGATATATTCGAACAAATACAATCTTCTAAAAGTTAAGAAGTAGACACAACCTTCTAGATCTTTGAAATAACTACAGCCGAAGAAAGAAAATCCAGAATTAAATAAATAATAAAAAAATAACCATAAAACCTTTATGAACAATTGCACTTTTCAATAGGACATTATGGTTAATTTTTATAATTATAAATCCGAATTTAAATAAATAATATTAATAACTGTTGATTAGTGCCAAATCTAGTCCACGTTCCCACTCACATCTTTTCAATGTCGCCAAGGCACCTCTTAGCTTGTAAACTAAACTTTTCTGTAAAAAAGAATCACAGGACTCTTATGAATAGAACGTGCTTTGATAAAAAGAGCCGATTGATAGCCTATATAAATAGAATCTGGTTCTCTCTCCACCCAAGGCAATGAACGGTTGTATTCTATCCTCCATCTAATAAAATACGTTAAGAAAAAGTGAGTTAAAGTGGACAAATCGATTTTTCTTCATTTCTTATGTTTTTGCAATAATCATTTTCAAAGCTTCATCCATAGCAATAAACCTTGAAAATGATTGCTGTAGAAAGAGAAGAAATGAAGAAAATCCAATTTCATAAACTGTAAGCAATAATGTAATTCAATAATGCAGAAATTCATTATCGAAGAATCTTAGATTTTCATGATTTTCCACCATAAGAAGGATGAATACATACATCTATTCACAGCAATAATCTTGAAAATGATTGTCGCAGAAACATAAGAAATGAAGGAAATCCGATTTCCCTCCAGGATACTTTGTTGTATCCAGAAGGACTTTTGTCAATAAGTATTAGCAATGATGTGCAACAAATAATTTCTTAAAGAGAGTGTTATTATACCTCAAATTTTGATTTCATTTTTTTTTCTTGATTGCTTGATTTTTCCCCAACAATCACTACTAGAATTTGATCATGATTGAGAGACACGGTATGTAATCGATTCCATTCCAATGCGAATACATGTGAACTATCACAAATGTGAACTATTAAAAAAGATGCGAATTCATTGTAGCTTCTCATAAGGCTCTTCTGAAAGTAAATGCTTGTAATCAATTGCATAGTTGTGTTTTTGGGCTCGACACAGAGGAATGAACAAGTGTGGTCGAATGAATTCATCAATAGCAAATAAGTGTCGCGAGGAAAGGGCCGAACAAAAGTTAGACATTGCATGAAAATTGAAATTTAATGGAGTGGTTAGCAGGTGGACAAATACTATCGAATAAAACGTGATACATCGAGCTCAGTAGCACATAAGACAGTACCATAGTAGCTCAATCATGCGACTTTTATAAACTTAATCATTAAATAAAAAACCAACGATATTGAAGTACATAATGATGTGTCCCTTTCTCATAATTGTTGTAATGAAGCACATTTTTCCTTTAAATAATATAATTATAGATCAGGGTTACATATTTTATTTATTTTCGGTTTTTCCCTCCAATCATTACTTACTAAAAAATAGATTTATTTTTCTCCTATCCAATCATTAGGCATATAAAAACTTCTGTAGGAGATCATTGTGGCATTAAGTGCATCATTTGGATCTAGAAGTTCCGGTGAGTTTAATTATTCTTTTCGGACAATCGCACGGATCTACAGAATTCCAAGACAAATTATGTTGCAATCAAAGCGCGAGATACGCCCGAAATAGACGGACGTGTCGCGTGAGTAAATGATCAGTGCAGTTACCATCCTGAAATATATAGCGAAATTGCAATTAGATTTTAATTTTTTTTTCAAAAGAAAATTGTATTCATTACTGTAAATGATGCATGAGAAGTATGTAAACACTCGTGACAAAGCAAAGCCCATAATATAACAAAATAAAAAGAGGATCACCAGAGTACGGATAAGGTTAAACACACACTCATTCCATAAAAGCAGATGTGTCAAGCAAAATAATTGGCAGCTGATCACTAGATCTCGTATCAACGTCAGTGATGAGCATATGTTGGAAATTCCTTCTCCAATAACTACGATATTGCTAGTTGGCGGTTCACGCCTAGGTTCAATTTCCTCTATACCATCACTGTACGGAGACTACCAAAACAGGTTGAAAAAACACATATCTAACTTTTGGGAGAGCAAATCTTCATAGTTCCGTGAGACGCCAAAACTCTTGCGATTATCATTAAAATTGGGAGCATATAACTTGTGCACAAACAGAGCATGTAGGTATTGAATTCCCGAAAACATTATTAAACTTTTAGATTTAAATTGGGAGAGAAAAGCTCCAAGATCTAGAACTAAATCAAAAGAGTTCAAACTATTAAATCTAGAATAAGACCAGAAGAAGAGAACTCCCAAATTTAGATTAGGAGAGAAGAGAATACAATAAAAGAACAAAATCACTCAAACAAAATCAACGGGAGGGGAGGATGAGACTAACTCAAACCCTCTCCCATTAGTAGATTATATGAAAATGTTGAATGATATCTTTATGTTAATTTAAATTGAATGAAAATCAGCTAAGATTGAATGGTTGAAAAAAATAATTAAACATGTATTATTCACGTAAAATATTCATATTAATTTAGAATATAATAATCAATATCATCAAATACTTGTGGTGTTAACGCTCTAATTCGTTTTTCTTTTTTCAAAGTACATGGATAAAAAGATAGATATACTGAATTATCATTTACAAATCAAACTCAGCATATAATAATAACCCATGTAATTAAATAACGTCTGATTTGATGTTTATATTTGATGTTTAAGTAAACGCATTGACTACATTGATTATTTACTATCAATTCGAGGATTATATTGAACAAATTAAAAGTTAAAAAGTTACACTACACTTTAAATCAAAGTTTAGAGATTATTTGTATCATTTTTCCTTGCCCAAAAAGAATTTAGTACCAATTTTCATATTGTCATTAGACAATATTATTATTATTAAAAATGAATTGCCTCATAAAAATGAAGTGTGGCCTCGTGAATTGATTTTATAGAGTCCAACTAACTCAATTCTTAACCAGTCGATGAGGGATGAGGTGAAAATGAAACACATGAAAAACAATTGTCCCAAGTTACTTACCTAGAGAATTTTGCAAGCACGAATCTCTTGCAAAAGTCAGGATGTACATGCAAATTATCTCTCTAAAAACAAAAGGTTATCCGTTAGGTTTCTGTCTTTCATATTTTATTGCAAATATGTAGACTTATTATTTTTTGACTAAAAATGTAGATTAATTGAAAGTACTAGTTTCTTAAGAAAATATGACTGAGGTAGATTCGTAGGGTCGGGGCTAACGCTCGCCCCGCGTATGCCCTGTGCCCTGTGATTGTCGCTAGTAGAGTCGTGCCGCCCCCGCCGCAATCACAAGGGTCGCTCCCTCCAATCGTCGACAGCACACTTCCACCGACCGCCACCGACGCAGCGGTAACTCGCCCTATATGTGAGTGTATTTGTGTGTGTTTAACCCTAAACCGAGCAACATCTTTGGAGGATTTTGAAATCCACGAGTCACCAACATCCTTTAATTTTTGCGGTCGCCTGATCTCAACATCTTCCAAATTGACTTCATATTTAAAACAGTATTTGATTGCACCCGCTAGAGTTCTTAATTGCGTTTTCTGAAAAATGTTGAGATCGAACTGATTAGGGAAATTTAAGGAATTTGGTGACCTGTGAGGTTCAACATCCTCGAGGGAAATTGCTTAGGATAGGGTTAATACACACAAATACGCCCACATAGAGAGAAGTCGGCAAGAGGGGAGGCGCCGGCCGATGGAGACGCAACATCGACAATTGGCGGGGGTGACGATGCGTGATGCCTGGAGCGGCGGCACCGCTCTGCTTAAGCTGATCCAATAATTTCATGAATAACCCATAATAATAATTTTTAAGACAAAGTAATTTTATCTGATGGTTACAAACACAATTTTGAAACTCTCCAAATAATGGTCGTGTAACCTCATAAATTGCTCTTAGATCGAATTTAATTAAATTTCTCGAAATATTTTAATTTCGTAAATGAATAGCTTTGTTTTACCACCAATTCTGAACTTCAATTGTTCCTTTTTGTCATATACATAAATGTTGCGTGCTTTTGCTAATTTGCTAACGAATTATCGCCGTCAACACCCTTCCACTAAATAAAGGAAGTTCGTATCTGTGGTATCATAGAGACAAACTAGCAAATTCATACTCTCGAGAATGAGTTTTCCATAGATCAAGCAAGGTATGGAGAATTCTTCTATTGTCACTGATGGAAGGAGCTTTCCTTTTAATTAAAAGAAAAGCTCACATGATTTAGGAATAGTGAAGTTTTTATTTAAGTTCGTTATAAGAAGCTTGTCACTTATAATGCAAATATTAGGACGGTCTAACAAGGATGACAAGTGAAAGTTCCTCGTACGTGTCATTAGCTTGCATAGTTTGTAATAATTACAGAGTTCGGTACTTATAGTTCAATCGTCCTGCAAGTAAGTTCTTCTTTTCAACCCAGGAGCACGCATCGATTACCCAGCTATCCGGAGAGAAACGAGCACAACAACTCACAATCATAGCCCCCCACTTAAATATGAGTTTGTGAAGACCAGATTCGAATCTAAAACTATCGATTCGTGAGCCATCGGTCCCTATTTAGTTTGTAAGAGATGATACACCTATCTTACATATTACTTTGCAGATCGATCGTCTCTAAAATGAAAGGATGAGAATATCGATGTGAATTTGGTGAAACTCGAGGGTGTCTATATTTATAGAGATATCCAACGTCATCCATAATCAACTATGACATAAACTCTCACAATATTAATCACGTTTGTAAGCCCTCGGCACGATAATGAGTTTATGATGGTACAATAACAAATACATGATTTTATAACAGATACATGATTTTTCGGTATTACATTCCCGAATTACAATCATACAAATCATTAATATCTTCATATATTGCAAGAAGATGCATGTTTTAATATCCAATGAAGACACGATATTGAGATCAGCGGTCTAAATGTGCCATGAACATGAGCCGGCGTACTTCTTCTTCACTAAAACCACATGAACATGCACATGCTGAGAATGCGAATCGAGCATGTTTCACGTACTTTGGTTTAATTTAATCTCATGGATCTAATCCGAGGATCGGGCTAGGCTGGTAGGAGAAACTAGAAAAGAAAAATGGTAGAAAAATCGAATGGATCTTGGCACGTTCGGTTGTGTTAGGTAGCGAATGATAACCATTCTATTCCGGAATGAGTTCCTGAACCAGAAATAGATTTTTCTATTTCTGGTTCCTGGATGAGTTTCTGAGAAAAAAAAACCCGTTTGATAATGACAAAAAATTTCTATTTCTAGAACAGAAACCCGTTTGATAACAGCACAAAATTTCTATTTTCTGAAACAAAAACCCGTTTGATAAACAACAGAAAATTCTATTTCCAAGAGCAGAAATCTATTTTTTTAGAAATGGAATAAAAATAATAAAAAATTCAAAAAATTCATAAAAATCTTTACAAAAAATTCAGAAAATCCCAAAAAATTGAAAAATTCCAGAAAAAATCATCAAAATGTCGAGAAAATAAAAAAAATTCAGATTTTGGGAAAATAGGAAATTTGTTGAATTTTTTCAAAAAAAATCAAGAAATCAAAAATTTCAAAACTTTATAGAATTGTTTAGAATACCTGTGGCCACCCACTTTTAGTGAAATTTAAATTTTTTTAGGTGCCAAAAAAATCAAAAATTTCAAAACTTCACAAAATAGTTTAGAATACATGTGGTCACCCACTTTGAGTGAAATTTAAATTTTTTAAGGTGCCCAAAAAAATTCAAAAACTCAAAAATTTCAAAACTTCACAGAATGGCTTAGAATACTTGTGGGCACCCACTTTGAGTGAAATTTTAATTTTTGGAGGTGAAAAAAAAGAAAAAAATCAAAAATTTCAAAACTTTATAGAATGACTTAGAATACATGTGGCCATTTACTTTGAGCGAAATTTAAATATTTTTAGGTGAAAAAAAAACATAAAAATCAAAGTTTTCAAAACTTCACAAAATGACTTAGAATACATGTGGCCATCCACTTTGAGTGAAATTTCAAAAATTTTTGATTTTTTGCTTTTTTTTTGGCACCTAAAAAAATAAAATTTTGCTTAAAGTGGGTGGCTACAAGTATTTAAGTCATTCTGTAAAGTTTTGAAAATTTTTCTTTTTTGCTTATTTTTATTTTTTTTTCGACACCTAAAAATATTAAATTTCACTCAAAATGGGTGACCATAGGTATTCTAAGCAATTATGTGAAGTTTTTTATTTTTTTCGGCACCTAAAAAAATTTAAATTTCTCTCAAAAGTGGATGGCCACAGGTATTTTAAGCAATTTTGTAAAGTTTTGAAATTTTTTATTTTTTATTTTTTTTCGGCACCTAAAAAAATAAAATTTCGCTCAAAATGAATGGCCACAGGTATTTTAAGCCATTCTGTAAAGTTTTGAAATTTTTACTTTTTTGCTTATTTTTATTTTTTTTGGCATTTAAAAAAATTAAATTTCGCTCAAAGTGGATGGCCACGGGTATTTTAAGTCATTATGTGAAGTTTTTAAATTTTAAATTTTTTACTTTTTTTTATTTTTTTTGGCACCTAAAAAAATAAAATTTCGCTCAAATTGGGTGGCCACAAGTATTCTAAGACATTCTGTGAAATTTTGAAAATTTTTATTTTTTTATTTTTTTAAATTTTTTCGGCATCTAAAAAAATTTAAATTTCACTGAAAGTGGGTAGCCACAAATTGTAACCATTCTGTTAAGTTTTGAAATTTTTGATTTTTTGCTTTTTTTTCTCATCTCAAAGGTTGTGACTTTCATATGAATGTGTGTTGAAGAAAATGAATTCCTCAGAAATGGTTCTCACTTTTGTTCCAGAAATGAAAAACCAACTTTTTTTTTGTTCTCATTTCTGGTTTCAGAATCAGTTTTGGAAGCAAACTTGTCCCAGAAATAGAAAAATGAAATTGCGTTACCAAATGGGTTTCTGGTCCAAAACTGATTCTGGGAACAAAAAACCAGTTCTGAGCAGAACCAGAATGGTTTTCATGCAATACCTTATTCTATTCAATGCAGGTTTGCTCAATTGTGGAGTCAACGCGGTCTAACCTAACTTCGGTACTCAGATCTGCATGCCCAATCTAAAAAGTACTGCACTATTTTAGCAAATAAATAAAATAAAAAGTACTGCACTAGTGATTTACGGGTTTGGTCCGGCCGTCGTCGGATCAATTTTGGCCGGATCGGACTACTAATGTCGAACCCTTTTTGCGCTCTTTCAAAGCATGATCTATCGGACTAATAAGCTGGTCTACATTGATGTCGAGCCTTTTTTCATTTTCCAAGTTTCTTGATCATGGGACAAAAGTGGAAAAACTATTCAAAAAATCTTAAATCTACTGCATTCAATTTCAAACCTTTCAATTTTACCAATTGAGTCCTAAACATTTTAACATTTTGCTAACCAAGTTCATTCGGTCAATTTTGAATGGAAATTACTAACGTGGACGCAAATAGTGCTATGTAGGATGGTCGACATTGATCTAGATATTTTAAAATTTTTTTATAATTTTTCTCATTTTTCTTTATTTTTTCCCTTTCCTTTTGCTGGTGACTGACGAATGGCCATTGGCCACGGGCGATGGGCATCAAGGACTAGCCTCGCCAGATTTGGGGAGGCCGACTGTCGCCCACTGCCCGTGGCCGGTGGATCAGCCATTGGGAAAGGGAAAGGGAAAAAAATAAAAATAATAAAAAAATTTATTAAAAAATCATTTGAAAATGTCAATGTCGGCATCGGCCGTCATATGTAGTACTATTGGCGTCCATGAAATCACAAAATTAATCGGATGGACTCAATTGGTAAAAGATTAAAATGTTTAGAATCAAATTGGTAAAATTAAAAAAATTTAGAACTGAATTGAGAAAAGTGTAATAAGTTTAAAATTTTTTGGATAATTTTTTCGACAAAAGTTGCAATTGACGAGCGGAACATCATAGACGCGCACGAATCTTCCATGGCGTTGCATGGAAGGTTGGATGAGAGATAAAAAGTGGAGAGATATTTGTTGGGCTATTGTAGAAATTTATGTGAGGGATGATGCATCTCATCTTAGGATTTCATCCCCACATTTAATATTATATCAGTGCATGTCTGTGAACCGTATAATATACATATACATACATACATATATGTATGTATATATTATAGGCGGGACCCACCATGCTTCCCACCCTTGGATTCATCCACGTGGGCCAATTCAGATTCCAATTAAAATTCGAAAACTATGATGAACGATTTGATAAGGTCAAGTTCACATCTCATCAATCGGGCTTGTCTCATGTGTAATGGGGTCGTCTTAGGTCATAGATGTCTGGTTTGTTCACATTTCTTTTCTTCACATGTCTGTCCAACCAACTCCAAAAATCATAAAAATTTACGAAAGGTTCTTATATCTCTACTCCCGACGGGTGTTCTCAATTTCCTATTTCTTCAACCCCCCCTTTTTGTTCTAAAAAATGACTTTAGGTCTTCTTAAGACTTGTATCTTATCCTAGGCAAGATCTCAAGACTAACCTGGATTTAAAAGGCGAAATAAATCTAAATGGGAATTATACATCGATATTTGATGTAGGTAGTGTCAGAATTTCTCTCTGTGAGCTTGAGATAGTTTATCTTAATTTCGGTAGATCGCAATTTCCAGTTATAAAAACTCCATGTAAATGTCACTGGCTCGCGTTTTTTAATTAAAAATTAGGGGCATGAGCATAATTAGCTAGCTTCCTAGAGGAGAACTTGCACAGCAATCCACCGCCATGACTCCCATTTGAATTTAAGCTCTTCAGGGTAGGAATTGAAGGCAATTTCATTGATTTCTAAATCGAAAACATGTGAATGCCCTTAGTACTAAGTCAATTCCAGGTGGCAGTGGCCAAGGGTTTGTGCTAGCGCCGAGAATGTCATGCCCATGCCTATTTTTATTTATTTATTTAGAAATTCTCAACAAATCAATAACAACTGATAAAATTCGCAGGATGTATTATAATAAATCGACAAAAAATTAATAAAAATTCATGGGAATTCTAATTTTATTTATGCTTAAGTCTTTATAATTATTTTTAAATAAATATTTGTATATTGCAAGCTTTATTAAAATTACACATAGAGAAATGCAGACGGGTTCAAGATTCGAAATTACACCAAAAATTTACATGGATGAAATATGAATATATTACCGACCCCCCCCCCCCCCCCCAAAAAAAATAAAATATGAGCACATACACTAGAGAGAGATTAGTAAACTGTAAAAGGAGACAAGTTAAACAACATTTATACTTGACGATACTGATTATGTTTCACACTTTTATCTTCAATGACGTAACAATTCAAAGCATTCTCAAATTACAAAACATAATCGAGAATTTACGTCCTATCAAGCACGGGAAACTACATGAGCTATTTAACGAATTATCTAAGGAGTTAGTCACGAAAAAGTTTAATCTTTTTTCAGAAATTTCCTGATCTTGATTGAAATGGCTAGTCTATGGGAGAACCGAAGAGACAAACTTACTCTTATGCCTGACCAAAAAAGATGTTTTTCTATTTTATCTATGTTGGCCATGATTTGCAAAAACTAGCCCTTTTTTTCTTTTCGAGAGATGACACAAATGGTCCCAATGTGTAACGTGGTTAATAAATTTTTAATTTGTTCAATGTAGTCCTTGAACTGTAACCTAATGTGTAATGTCATTCATGAACTTTCAATTTGATTCATGAACTTTTGGTACATATTTAATAGAATTAATGAAATATATGACAATGTTGAATATTATCTCTAAACTTGAATTAATAAAATGATAACATTCAATCTTTTCATGGAGTTCAGGAACTAACTTGAACGTGAACCCAAAGTCAGATTGAACAAATTAAAAGTTCAGGCATGACATTATACATTTGATTAAAATTCAAGGATCAATTTTAGAGATCATATTACACTTTGGATCAAAATGTAAGGATTATTTGTGTCATTATCTATTCTTTTACTTCTTTTGGGCAGAAGATCGGAGGATGGAAAAGATACCACGTTAGTTGCAACATGGAGCATCTGACAGAACACAGCAACATAGAATAGAGACAAGAACAACATAATTTCATTGCTGTCTTGCAAAGTCAGGGTTCGAAAATCCCCGAAAAGGAGAGTAGTTTCACGTGCCGCCAAGGAAGCCAAGCCGGTGCAAAGCCAGAAAAGGCCTAACTGCAATTCTTGAGCTGAACGCTCCAAATCAAATTAATGTAGAGAGAGAACGGATTTTTACACAAGGCACCTACGATCTTCCAACTATATTGTAAAATGTTCAATCTGATCTTTCAACTATTTTATTTTGTATAATGAGTCTTTAAATTATATGTTTTCTTTGTTCGAATTGGTCCTTCTGATTAAAAAGAAATAAACATGCTGGCGCGACAATGAATTACCATTAAATCTTCGATTTGATTCCGAGATGGAGATGGAGATTGGCATATAGGATTTTTGGTTTTCGTCTGCAAATTTGACGGAAGCACCAGCCTCGACGAAAAGGCTATAGCTTTAAGGACCCAATTGCATAAAAAAAATAATTGAGGGACCTGATTAGATATTACAGTAATAATTCAGGACCTTCTGTGCCTTGGACTTTTGGATGGTCTTGAAGCACACCACAGATATCGTCAGCTCATCTGCATCAGATTGGTAACTGAAGAGACTTTTGTCTTTAGATCCATTATTGCGAGTCCCCCGTCTCATCATCTTCTTCATTAAAGCCTTCAAATAGCGTTCTTCAGTTCGTCGCCATCACCAAGTACCTCTGTCTCTGTCTCTGTTCTTGCCAACAGTGTCACGACTGGACCTCCATTTCTTGCTTTCTGAAATCCCAGGTCGAGTTCTTCTGAACTTTTCGATCCTGCTCTGTTCTTCCTCCTCCTCCTTGATCTGCCACAACTGAAGAGCCAGTGGCGTTTTCTGAATGTCAGACTCGTGAGACTCCACATTTTGAGGAAGTTTCCTTACTGAAATGGCCAATCTGTTGGCCTCACTGCGCAGGACCATGAATTCTGGATCGCACGACGTGCTCAATGCAGTGTTGCCGTTGTTGAAGCTCCTCACCATAACGCTAATCGGTCTCCTGCTCGCCCACCCGAGATTCAAAATGGCCCCTAAGTCCACTTTCAGGCTGCTCAGCAAGCTCGTGTTCGTTCTGTTCTTGCCCTGCTTGATCTTCACCCACCTTGGCCCCTGCATTTCGTACAAGAGCATTGTCCGGTGGTGGTTCATTCCCGTGAACATCGTACTCAGCACTGGCATTGGGTGCGTCCTGGGATTCGTGGTAGCACTGATATGCCGACCGCCGCCCGAATTCTTCCGGTTCACTGTGATCATGACCGCGTTTGGGAACACCGGCAATCTTCCTCTTGCGATCGTTTCATCCGTGTGTCACAATGTGGAGAACCCGTTCGGTCCGGAATGCTATGGCTCCGCTGTGGCCTATGTCTCGTTCTCGCAGTGGGTGTCAGTCCTGTTGGTCTACACTCTGGTGTACCACATGATGGAGCCATCACTGGAGTTCTACGAGGTCATTGATGATAGAGTCGAGATACAGGAGATAACCGAAGAAGATTTGGATAGACAGTCAATCCATGGGGACGCACAGGCCAACGATCTAAGCAGGCCGCTCCTAGTCGAAGCCGAATGGCCTGGAATTGAAGATAAAGAGACCGAGCATTGCAAGACACCCTTAATTGCAAGGCTGTTCAATAGCATGCCTGGCTTTTCGCACACCGCACTTCCAGAACCCGATCCGCCGGAGTTCGGCAGTGAAAACAGCCCAAAGTCCATGAGGTGCTTAGCTGAGGCGAAGGTGATTAGGAAGATCAGAATCGTTGCCGAGAAGACCCCGATTCACCACATCCTTCAACCCGCAATCATAGCATCTATCTTAGCAATATTTGTAGGGATGATTCCTAAACTCAAGGGCTTATGCTTCGGAGACGATGCGGTGCTTGGCTTCCTTACGGACAGTTTGGACATCATGGCGGGTGCGATGGTGCCCTCGGCGATGCTCGTCCTCGGGGGAATGCTCACCGAGGGCCCCAACGAGTCGAGGCTCGGTCTCCGCACCTCAATCGGGATCATGGTCGCCCGGCTGCTGGTGCTTCCCCTGCTGGGCATTGGTGTAGTACTCTTGGCCGATAGATGGGGCTTGCTGATGGCCGGGGATGAGCTCTACAAGTTCGTGCTCCTGCTGCAGTACACGACGCCGAGCGCCATCTTGCTCGGGGCGATCGCGAGCCTGAGGGGCTACGGCGTGAGCGAGGCCTCATGGCTTCTCTTCTGGCAGCATGTGTTGGCTTCGGTCTCTCTGTCTGTGTACCTGACCGTCTACTTCAAGTGGCTTCTGTCTTCCAGTTGAGATTTGTGCGAAAGGGTCCTTTTGAGGTGTTGGCCTTGAGCTCATGTTTGTTTGTTCATCTCGCGATCCAGTCGATGTAATTTCCCAGGCATGTGGCGCCAATATTCTTTGTTTGGGTTTGGAAGATTAGACCTCTTTAGTTTCTATAAAATTTTCCAATTCTCAATTCGAAAAACGTACATAATAGTTAGAGGTGTAATCGAGTAGAACATATAAGGTGCCAAGCTCGAGTTCGTCGACTAGTATACTCAGTGCTTAATTCGACTCGACTCAACTCAACTCAATTACATAGTATGAAGGTACTTTAGCTCGAGCTCGAGCTCCATGTCCGGGCAGAGTTTGTGAAGAGAAAAATGATTATTTATGTGTTATTGACAAAATTATTGTGTGGGATCGAGTATGCAAGTGCACGATGGGAAACACCAACAGACGAGCTGACACTATTGGTGTCCCTTTTCAATTTACAAGGATCAAAATCAAATGAATTATTCAAGAACGGACCCACATGGCGTAGGTTCAGGGCAATTGCCGCCGCCGATTGCAAATTCATACATTAATATTATTGTTTCAGAAGAATTTCCAATAATGTCCCCCACGAATTTGATCTAAAATCATAGTTATACACGACAGAATGGTACCGGGCCTATCACATCCTTGGTCTTTTAACCCACATGTGGGTGGTACTATGAAGTGCCTGGGCCACATCTATTTGTGGCAAAGTTGTTTTTCTTTCTATCTTCCTTGCCATCGAAATAAGGTGGTCTGTTGTTGCCTTGTCCTTTAATGAGACCTGGAGCACTCAAGCTAATCATATTGATCGGTAGCTCAAAAGTAAAACACTTCGATGCACGAGTAACTTTATCCTTTGATACCAATTGATGTAGCTAGCAATGATTATCTAGAAGGGGGTGAATATGTGATCTTAAACATTTTCTAAATTTAAGCGGAAATGAATGGTCACAGTTGAGTCTAAATAAAATTCAAATTCAAAACAGTTTATATAGACTGTGCTCTTGTGCAGTATGTAAAGTAAGAGATAAGGGTTAGAAAAATTGTACACAAGTTTATAGTGGTTCGGTTTATAGCAAGCTTACGTCCACTCTGCCACGCCGACAGCCTACTAGCTGGATTTCACTATGTAATCAAGAGGAATTACAAATTCTGAGTGACAACACTCTTGTGTTTGATAGGACTTTCTATCTCACACAATCACTCTTACAAAGTGTTCCTCAAAATTTTAATGTTTGGCTTAAGAAAGACAAAAGAAAAGATTGGAGTATGCTCAGACTTTGGACTAATTGATTCTCTATTTCGTTCTTCCTTCTGCTCCTCGCAAACCTCCTTTTATACTCATCTACTACCAAACTAGTCGTAGGACAATTTTCAGAGGATCATCTTCCAATCTTTATCTTGGACAGATTTGTATAAAATGGATTGAGTAGCTGTTGGTTGACAAAATATGAATCCCACTGATTCTGATCGCTCATACAGTCAGAATCTGGGTTTCCATAAGTAGAGCTTTATTCGATGTAATGCGTACTTGTCATAAGGTTTGATTGTCAATCAATTAGACTGAGATTGGGTCAATTAAAACCTTCTTTTTGTGAAATCCATGCCAGATCACTAGTTGTTGTGATTCCTTCTAAATAACTTTTGCTTTTACGTCTAAAAAACTTCAGCGTCTGCGTTTGCATAACTTCTGCGTCTGAAGAATTTCTAATTTAGAACTTGAGTTAGTGTAGATCTTCAGTAAAATCTGAATGTTTCATAATTAGAGTCTAAATGACTTTCATGGTAAAGTCTAAAGATCTTATGTCTGAGTCTGAACTTTTAGTTCTAAGTCTAAACTTTTAGTTCTGAAAACTTGTAAAGTCTAATATTTCCTTCTGAAGTTTCAGAATATATTAACTTGGGAAGAAATGTATGTCAAATTCATAAGTTAAACATAGAGAGTTTTGTCAGCTTCAAAATCTATTATGAGTTTTCCTCAATAATCTCTCCCTTTTTTATGGTGACAAAACTTCCATACAGATTTAATTAATATCAAATAAATTTGAAGAAAATAAACATTTTAAGTGCATGAAACACATATATGAATATGCAAACTTGTAAGATCTGTGTGTTTCTCTTGCTTTGGGTATAACCTGTATAACCTGCATATTGAAGTGTTAATACGACAATATCTGCATAATCTCTTCCCTTTTTTGTCATCAACAAAAAGAATAAATCAATAATGAACAGAATAAAGTACTGATATAAAGTATCCAATCTAACAAAGTCAAATGTTAAGAATATAGAACCATAATGATTTTAAGAGGGTATGCAAAAAAAAATAAGTTATTTCTTTGATGGAGTTCTAACAAGTTGAAAGTCTTCTAGGATATAAACAACTTCATCAATCTTGGTAAAATATTGATCCATAGCTTTCTCCATATTGGTTGAATATAGAGCAATAGCTTCCCTTGTCTCTGCCTTGTCTTTTTCTACTTGAAGACGTTGAGTCTGATTGTTTTCCTCAACAATTTTTTGAAAGTTTTTTATGTCTTCTTCAAGTGCAGCTTGTTTTTCTTTGATTTCTTGCAGAAGGGTTAGAATGGTCATGTTTTTTGAAGTCTGTCCCTGGACATTTTTTGGTGCATGCTATTCGAACTTATCCCTTGCTTTTGTAGGAATTTCCCCTTGAATATTCGCATGTTTTGCAGCAGTAGTGTCACTCAAAGTTTCTTCAGGATCAAGTAGAGATTGACTTACATCTGTCTTTTGTGGAATATCATTTCGTTGGTGCAGATGTGAGTCTCCAGATGTTGGTTATGAAACCTTTGTACTAGGTTCAAAAACATGTTCAACATTTTGTCTTGTTTCAAGGTGTTCTATTTCATCATCTTCATCTCGGAGAAGAATTTTTCTTTTCTTTCTGTACACCTTGAATGGGCTTGAAGAGATGGTTTGCTTTCTTTCTGTTCTTTTTCTTTCCCCAATAGATTTAGCTGACTGCTGAACATCCTTTGGTTCTGACTGCTGAACATCCTTTCCTTTGGCCGTGCTTACTATTTCCTTTTTATCATCAAAATGTTTCATCTTGGTAAGCATTTTTTCTCCAATAAACATACAAGGTACAAATGTTTTACACAAATCATCAGGAATAGTTATATTTAAAAACATAAAGATTCGAGAGATGAGTGCACCATAAGGAAGCTGTCCCTTGTCCTTTTGAAGAGTTCTGTATATGTGGAAGATGATGATATGTTGAAGAGAGAAAGACTGTCCATTCAGAATGGCCCAAATAAGCTTGATTTCAGACTTGGACAAGTCAATTTTGGAAGCAGCTTTAGCCTTCAAGCAATTGATGATGATCTTATGCAAGATCACAGTTCTTCTGGTCAGATCAAAATATAAAATATGGCGTTTAGAGCCTTGAGCAAAATTCTAATTCTCTGAAGCCGCTTTGGAAGCATCTTCCAAGCTTACTTCCAATGGAGTAAACTTGTAATTTTTTGCTTCAATAATCAAAACCAGTTCTTCCACTTTTAAATCATATATTTTTTTTTATCACTAATAGTGAATTGAAGCCAATTTGGTGACAAAATGGAAATGTTTGAGTAAAAATATGCAGTCAGTTCGGCATATACATTGGCAGATTGCAGACAAAATTCATAAATCCCCAATCTTTCAAATAGATGTTTCACAGAGATGCCAGCTTTTTCAAGATATTCAAAATCAACAGTTCGATGGTTCATAACCCCTCAAGCAAGCAACAACCGATGGTAAACATTGTGCTTTGTGCTTCTGAATAAACCTCTACTACCTTGCACACCAAATGCAATTCCTACTTTCATCTCAAAATTATCAAAGAACCTAGCATCATCATTAGGAATCACAAATTTTGATGCACTGATAGACTTAGGGCTAGTACGAACTGATTTCTTGTCAGAGGGAGTTGATGATTCCGTGATTTTCTCTTTTCCCTTACTAGAAGAAGTCTCCTTTGGAGTAGAACTAACCTGATCATGATCAGTTCTAGAGCAAAATTAAGAATAACTTCGCATAAGACTTGCTTATGTGAGAAAGCTATTATCTTTCAGACATTCATGAAGAATAGATGTAGAAACATTATTGCGTTTCAACCTTTCGTATGCTTTCCACACATGTTTTATGTTGTTGAAACGAAAATTTGTTTTACCCTTGGGTTTTGGTGCAGACGATAGTTGTGGTTTTTGTCGAGTCGCTTCTGAAGGGCTTTAGTGATGATCCGACACTATATTTGATATCTCCATAAATTCTGGTAGTGTTGAAGACTTTGAATCTTTGTTCATAATGTGTAAAGAACGTCTTTTGAAAGGCATTATGATCAAATCAAGAGCAACAAGATTTGATCTTGGAGACGGAGGAGATGCATACTATTGAGTGTCGTGATGGTCGGGAGAGAAAAAGGTTCGTACTGTTAGGATTTTATAAAAGGAAGAGAACGGTTTTTTGGAAGTAAACACTTTTAGAAGTTATAAGAAGCGATCCTATTTTATAGGAATGGAAAAAAAATATTTTTAAGCACAAACGAACAATCAGATAAATTAGAATATATACCTGATTTTCTTCCCAAAAGTAACAAATGCAAAAAATATCCTGCCAGAAATGCCAAAAATATACCCACCAAAATTTGAATTACGGACGTACCTTTCTTTTGAGTCTGAAATGGACATTCAGACGGAGAACATTTGAGTCTGAAAAATTCCTATCTAATGAATATTTCAAGAAAATGGATAAGTAATGCATAGTTTATTTCTAATATACTCAAATGAGGACTTATTAAGAGGTTTTGTGAATATATCAGCTAAATGATTCTTAGAATCAATGAATTGAATATTCACATCACCATTCTGAACATGATCTCTGATGAAGTGATGCTTGATTTCAATATGTTTAGCACGTGAATGAAGGATTGGGTTCTTGGTCAAATTGATAGCACTTGTGTTGTCACATTTGATTGCAACACTTGAATCTTCAATAGCAAAGTCTAGCAACTGTTGCTTCATCCATATAATCTGTGCACAATAACTTCCCAAAACCATATATTCTGCTTCTGTTATAGAAAGTGCAACTGTATTTTGTTTCTTTGAGTACCATGACACCAACATATTTCCAAGTAGTTGACATGTACTTATAGTACTTTTTCTGTCCATTTTACATCAAGCTAAATCAGTATCAAAATAACCAGTAATAGTAAAATCTAATTCTTTGGAATACCAAAGACTTAACATTGGATAAGTTCCAATATATTTAATTATTCTTTTAACTGCAGAAAGATGTGGTTCTCTTGGGTTAGATTGAAATCTTGCACACATACAGACACTAAACAATATGTCAAGTCTAAATGCAGTAAGATATAACAATGATCCTATCATGCTTCTATATATCTTCTGATCAACCTTTTTATCATTTTCGTTTTTGTCCAATTTGGATGAATGAGATATAGGAATGTCTGTTTTCTTGCAATTCTGCAATCCAAACTTCTTGACAATCTTCTTTGCATATTTCTCTTGACAAATGAATGTACCATCTTTGATTTGTTTCACTTGTAGGCTGAGAAAGAATGTCAATTCGCCTATCATACTCATCTCGAACTCATTCTGCATATTCTTGGAAAATTCTTTGCAAAGCAGTTCGTCCGAGGATCCAAAAATGATATCATCAACATAGATTTAAACAAGTAAAAAATCCTTACATTTTCTTTTAATAAACAAGGTTATATCAACATTACCTTTTGTGAAGTTATTTTGCAGAAGGAAGTTGCTTAACCTCTCATACCAAGCACGAGGTGCTTGTTTCAGACCATAAAAGGGCCCTTTTGAGTTTATAGACATAATCAGTCTTCCCTGGTTCTTCAAAACTAAGTGGTTGTTTCACATATACTTCTTCTTTGATATAACCATTCAGGAAGGCACTTTTCATGTCCATATGAAACAATTTAAAGTCATTGAAACAAGCATAAGCTAATAGTAGCCTAATGGCTTCTAATTTGGCAACTGGTGCATAGGTTTCATCATAACCTATGCCTTTTTTCTTGAGAATAAACTTTTGCTACCAGTCTTACTTTGTTTATTGTGACTTTCTCTTTGTTATCCAGTTTATTTTTGAATACCCATTTTGTTCCAATTACTAGATGATTTTTGGGTCTTGGCACAAGTTCCTATACTTTATTAATTTTGAACTGCTGAAGTTCCTCCTGCATTGCTTCGATCCGGCTTTCATTTGAAAATGCTTCACCAATATTTTTTGGTTCTATTTCTGATATCAACACCAAGTTACTGATGTTCTCTTTGTGTTTAGATATAGTCTTGATACCATCTTCTATTTCTCCAATGATGAGGTTTTTTGGATGACTGGATTTATGTTTCTAGTTTTTGTCAAATCTTTCCTTCTGAATATCATCAGACTCTGAAGGTTCTAATTAAGTCTGAATTGTATATTCTTTTCCTTATTCTACAGATTTAACGATCTTTGGAGATTTTTGTTGAGCTTAAGATAACTCTTGAATATTGGAAGATGGTTCAAATTCATCTTTATAAATCTGAATATTTTCATCAAATCTTACATTAATTGTTTCTTCTACAATATGAGAATTCTTGTTGAAGACTCTGTATGCTTTACTTGTAGTAAAATATTCAAACAAAAATCCTTCAACTGCTTTCTCATCAAACTTACCAGAGCGGTCATTTGGATTTTTGAGTATAAAACATTTACAACCAAATACACGAAAATATGAAATATCGAGCTTCTTACCTTTGAAAAGCTCATAGGTGGTTTTCTTAAGAAGAGGTATGAGAAAAGCTCTGTTAATGATATAACAAGCTGTCAAAACTGCATCTACCCAAAAATGAAAATAAATCTTGCTTTCAATCAACAGAGTTCTTGCCATTTCTTGCAGAGAACGATTTTTCCTTTCCACAACACCATTTTGTTCTGTTGTATAAGAAGTAGAAAAATTATATTGAAAGCCATTTTCCTCATAGAAATCTGAAAACATTTGATTATCAAATTCTCTCCCATGATTAGTTTTAATGTAGGAAATGGTATAGCCCTTTTTAATCTGAATTCTTCTTGCAAATTTTGAAAAATATGAAAATGCTTCATTTTTATGAGCAATGAAGAATACCTAAGTAAATCTTGTGAAGTCATCAATAATAACTAAACAATATTTCTTACTATCAATACTTTGTGTTCTGGTTGATCTAAATAAATCCATATGAAGAAGCTGCGAAGCACGATTAGTGGAAATATGATGTATAGACTTAAAAGAGCTTCTTACTTGTTTTTCTATAGTGCAAATATTGCATAACTTTGTTTTCTTGTATTTCAAATCTGGCAAACCTCGAACCAATTTCTTGTTTGAGATTTTTGAGATTTGTTTCATACTGATATGCCCCAATTTTTCGTGCCATAGATCTTCATCTTCTTTGATTGAGATCAAGCAATGAGTATAGTTTAAATTAACATCTAAAAGATAAATATTGCCATGTCTTCTTCCAGTGAATGTTTGAGAATAATTCTTGCTCGTTCCTGAGCATGTATCTTCTTGAAAGTTGATTTTGAAATCTGAATCACATAATTGGCTTATGCTTGTCAAGTTGTAGTTGAGTCATTTTACTAATGACACATCATTGATTGTGAGTCCTCTAATTTCAACCGTTCCTTGCCAACTATCTTTTCTTTGTTATTTCCTCCAAAGGAAATTTTTCCAACATTCAGGCTTTGTAGTTTAACAAATATGCTTGGATCTCCTGTCATGTGTCTAGAACATCCATTGTCCAGGTATCACTTTCTTTTTCTCTTTGTGGTAACTTAGAAAAATCACAACTTCCCAAGCTTTCTTTGGTACCCAAATTTGTTTGGGTCCTTGAGAGTTAATATATTCTATCTTAACAAAGTCTCTTCGAATAGGTCTCCAGACTTGAGGACATTCATTCTCAAAATACTGTGGATCTTCATATTTTGAGCATTTGAGTGCATTTCGACCAATAGATTTGACAAAATTCCTTTTAAAATGATTTTTATAAACTTATCGAGGAGGTCTTTACTTTAATCTCTCCTTGACTTTTAGAAAATCAATTAAACTGTCACTTTCATTTACAAATTCGTGACCAAATTTGTTGTAGTAAGGAATTTGTATAGAAAGAATATGCTTCAAGGTTTCTGAACCTTTTGAAAACTTGGAAGTAATTTCTGAAACTTTATTTTTCAAAACAACATTTTCTTTGGAAAGAAAATCTCGACTTTCCTTGACTTGATGAAATTCTTTTGAAGGAAATCGATTTTTTCTTTTTGTGAAACATCATGTTTTCTCAATGATGAAATTTCCTTTTTTAAAGAAGATATTCTTTTAAGAGCAGCCTTAAATTCAAAGAATAATTTATCAATGTAATTTGATACTTCAATAGGCATTTCAGGATCCTTTACCTCAATCTCAACTTTAGCATTAGAATCTGAATCTGAGTCTGACTTAATCATCAGACAGAAGTTTGAGATATCTTCATCACTGTCTTTACATTCTGTATCACTCAAGCTTTCTGCTTTTAAGGCCTTCTTTGTTTTCTCAAATTGGGTCTTCTTTTTCAGTAGTGGACAATTTTATTTGATATGTCTACGTTTCCTACAGTGAAAACAGATTACTTCCTTTGACTTTTCTATTTTATCAAGAGCCTTCTTTTTCTCAAAAGGCTTCTTTCATTTGAGATTTCTTCCTTTGATTTTCATCTTTTTGTGTTTCTTTATGAAGAGAGCCAGTTCTTCATCGTTAACATCTTCATCTTCAGAATTTGCATCATCAGAATCAATATTATATTTTAATACAATTGACTTTTTTCCTTTGGATTCATTTTCCTCATTCAGTTTTTCAGTCTCATATGATTGAAGAGTTCCGATTAGCTCATTCACTGATAAAGGCATGATCCTTTGAGTCTCTCGAAGAGATGTTTTGATATCATCCCACTGTTTCGTCAGTCCTCTCAAAAGTTTATTGACTTTCATCGCATCTGGGATAGGTTGTCCTTGATATGCAAGACCATTTACTATGTCAGTAAATCTGTCATACATATCAACAATTGATTCTTCGGATTCATTCTGAAGGAATCTTATTGATCAAGTAGTAAATTAATTTGAGTTTATTTGGTTCGATCTGTTCCTTCATAAGTAGTGTAGAGAGTATCTCAGATATCCTTAGCTAATTCACAAAAAAACAATTTTTTTATATTCAATAGGTGCTAAAGCACAATAGAAATAATAAATTGTTTTAGAACCTAAGTCTTCTCTTTTCGATAACTTAGTTTAAGATAATGGACGATCTGCTAGCATGTTTCCTTCCGTCTTTTCTTTTGAATCAGAAGGTCTTGGTCTAACTCCTCTTATGATATCCCATTATATGTGATAAATTGATTTTATGAATGCCTTCATCTTATTCTTTCAGATACTATATTCCTTGCCATCGAAATAAGGTAGTTTATTGTTGCTTTGTCCTTCAATGAGACCTGGAGCATTCAAGCTAACCATATAGATCGTTAGCTCAGAGGTAAAATACTTCAATGCACGAGCAACCTGCTCTGATATCAATTGATGTAGCTAGCAAGGATCACCTAGAGGGGGGTGAATAGGTGATCTTAAACAATTTTCTGAATTTAAGCGGAAATGAATGATCACAGTTGAGTTTGAATAAAATTCAGATTCAAAACAGTTTATGTAGACTATGCTCTTGATGTGCAGTATGTAAAGTAAGAGATAAAGGTTAGAAAAACTGCACACAAGTTTATAGTGGTTCGGCTTATAGAAAGCCTACGTCTACTCTCCCATGCTTATAGCTTACTGGCTGGATTTCACTATGTAATTAAAAGGAATTACAAATTCTGAGTGACGGCACTTTTGTATATGATATAACTCTCTATCTTACACAATCACTTTTACAAAGTGTCCCTTAAGATCTTAATGTTTGGCTCAAGAAAGACAAGAGAAAAGATCGTAGTATGCTCAGACTTTGGACTTGTTGATTCTCTATTTCGTTCTTCCTTCAACTCCTCGTAGACCTCCTTTTATACTCCTCTACTACCAAACTAGCCGTTGGATAGTCTTCAAAAGATCATCTTCCAATCTTTATCTTGGACAGATTTGTATAAAATTGATTGAGTAGCTATTAATTGATAAAATATGAATCCCACTGATTCTGATCACCCATACAATCAGAATCTTGGTTTCCATAAGTAGAACTTTATCCATTGTAATGCATACTTGTCATAGGGTTTGATTGTCAATAAATTAGACTGAGATTGAGTCAATCAAAACTTTCATTTTGTGAAATCCATGCCAGATCACTAGCTGTTGTGATTCCTTCTGAATGAGTTTTACTTCAGCGTCTGCGTCTGCATAACTTCTAATTCAGAGCTTGAGTCAGCGTAGGTCTTTAGTAAAATCTGAATATTTCATAATTAGAGTCTGAATAACTTTCATGGTAAAGTCTGAAGATCTTATGTCTGAGTCTGAACTTTTAATTTTGAAAACTTATAAAGTCTGATATTTCCTTCTAAATTTTCAGAATATATTAACCTGGGAAGAAATATATGTCAAATTCACAAGTTAAATATAGAAAGTTTTGTCAGCTTTAAAATCCATTAGGAGTTTTCCTCAATAAAATTCAATGCCTAACTTGGAAGGAACAATCACTGACCGCGCAAAGGTTTCCACAGTTCCTCCACTGGTGAGTCCTCACAAAATGTGCTTATCGGGATTTGCTTGTTGATGCCATGAAATAACAAACAAGACCATGCAAAGAAGTGGAAAAGTCATTCCGTTATGGAGATTCCAAACAATTTTAGAAATGAAACCGCTGATGTTTGTCATGAGAGAGGATCATTGCCTTAGTCGGGTCCTCTTATTAAATTGATCTCATGCAATCTGTTGGTTGCGGTATGGCCAAACATCCAGCTTGCGTACTGATCATGCTACGGTGGAGAATTGCCTGACACCAACGATTGAACCACTCCATAGCCAAACATCTAGTTCACAAGACAAAAATGCAATGTTGGAGACTCAGCGAACACGAACAATTGAACTACCCCATGGACGTGGGCATGTTCCTCGGGAGAAAAAGAAAAGCTTTGTCGACCGAGTTCAACAGCTCAAATGTCTTGCCCCCCAAACGTATGGAGCCTCTGGAAAAGCCGGCTGCTGTAAGAATTAGCAAAGATGAAGAGCTAAAATTCGAAAAGGTAAAAAAGCAATTGAGAAAATAGAACCCCAATTAAGTGAATATCAAGATTATAGTTTGATGATATTCATTTACACAGAAGGAAGACTATGCAACACCGGTTATTGCATACTCTTAATCTGGTATGTGAAAACCAAGATCTTCCGCAGAACCATAACAGAGTATAACCAATGATTGCAGTTCATGAGAAAGGTGCTTCTAAAGAAGACAAAAAGGAAGAAATAATGCGAATGCTGACGAAATAATTGCGTCAGACTTTATACAATGAGCTCAACATATGAAGCACAGACATGTACGAAGTGGAGAAAAGACTTGGTGGTTCTTAAAGTACTGAAGAATGTCAGCAAACGCCGGATTTAAATCATCCAATTCCTAACTGTGGAGAGCCACTTCTTAGTTAAGAAAATTTGGCCAAGAATATGTAGACTGTCGCAAATGTTGATGCAGATGATGACCTGCCTTGCCAGTCCAAGTCCTGCCTACCGATTTCCAATTCTTATTTTAATGTCCTTGATTGTCATATATTTGATTAACCACCTAGAAAATGGATCTGCTTCATACAGAAAAGCAGTGCCATTAGAAAAGACGAGTGATGCAAGTTAACAAAATTGCGTAATACCCTGGAACTATGGCAAAGTCCTGTTTCAGGCAAGCCCAGAACCGCATCATCTCCTGTCAATGAGGGTTATCTGATTTATGAGGAACCCAAAGTTTATATTAAAATGAGGTTCACGTCAAAGGTAGATGAAGAGCTGATACTACATATTCGAAGGTCACAGGAAGGGCCCAATTTAAGTCCTCCTAATGCTACTCCCTCTGTAACAGCAATAGTAGGACACGAAGAATCCTGAATTCCGCAATGAAACATAACTAGCATTATCGCTTTACGGACTAAAACGGAGGGATCTTTAAGGAACATCTAAAGGAATCAGAAAGGCCAACAAGATACTAGAAGCCAATCCAAAAGTGTCACGTGGCTATAACATAGCGTTGTAGGTTAGAAGGTAAAAAGGAGTTCATGCAAAAGTGTACAAGAGTAGGTTAATGAAATGTTCTTCTGCGTAACGATCTCCATAGCTGATAGCATAAAAACTTGTCTAAGCTCTCAGCTCTTTGGTCTGTTTAAGAAAAGGCACAACTCAAACTAGAATGCAGATCTACAATGCAATCCATGGATTTACGGAGGCAAGATTCATCAGAGTCATTTATAAGGTCTTATAGACAAACTATTGCAAGTATATATCACTAACGCAAAAAATGCCTTGGGGTCGTCATTGATGGTTCTTTAAAAACGGCAGGTACCTCTGTCCCTGACTCTGTTCTTGCTAACAGGGTCAAAGGCCTGACGAGTGGACCTCCATTTCTTGATCAGTCCAGGAAATTTCCTGGAATATTCTGAATTCCCATTCTTCTGAATTTTTCGATCCCACTCTGTTCTTTCTCCTCCTTGATCTACCACAGGTGAAAAGCCAGTGGCGTTTTCTGAATGTCAGACTCGTGAGACTCCACATTTCGAGGAAGTTTCCTTCTGAAACTACTAGTCTTCCCATACAGAAGAAGATTTGAGAAATGGCGAATCTCTTGGCTTCACTGCGCGAGACCATGAATTCTGAATCGCACGGCTTCCTTAATGCAGTGTTGCCATTGTTGAAGCTCCTCACTATAACGCTAATCGGTCTCCTCCTCGCTCACCCGAGATTCAAAATTGTCCCTAAGTCCACTTTCAGGCTGCTCAGCAAGCTCGTGTTCGCTGTGTTCTTGCCCTGCTTAATATTCACCCACCTTGGCCCCTGCATTTCGTACAAGAGCTTCCTACGGTGGTGGTTCATTCCCGTGAACATCGTACTCAGCACTGGCATTGGGTGCGTCCTGGGGTTCGCGGTAGCACTGATATGCCGACCGCCGCCCGAATTCTTTCGGTTCACTGTGATCATGACCGCGTTTGGGAACACGGGCAATCTTCCTCTTGCGATCGTTTCGTCCGTGTGTCACAATGTGGAGAACCCGTTCGGTCCGGAATGCTATGGCCCCGCTGTGGCCTATGTCTCGTTCTCGCAGTGGGTGTCAGTCCTGTTGGCCTACACTCTGGTGTACCACATGATGGAGCCACCTCTGGAGTTCTACGAGGTTGTCGATGATGGAGTCGAGATCCAGGACATAACCGAAGTAGATGTGGATAGACCATCATTCAATGGGGATGCACACGCAAACGATCTAAGCAGGCCGCTCCTAGTCGAAGCCGAATGGCCCGGAATTGAAGATAAAGAGACCGAGCATTGCAAGACACCCCTCATTGCAAGGCTGTTCAATAGCTTATCGGGCTTTTCGCACACTGCACTTCCAGAATCCTATCCGTCAGAGGTCAGTGGTGAAAGCAGTCCGAAGTCTGTGAGGTGCTTAGCTGAGGCGAGGGTGATTAGGAAGATCAGAATCGTCGCCAAGAAGACCCCGATTCACCACACCCTTCAACCCGCAATCATAGCATCTATCTTAGCTGTACTTGTAGGGATGATTCCTAAACTCAAGGACTTATGCTTTGGAGATGACGCGGCGCTTGGCTTCCTCACGTACAGTTTGGACATCATGGCAGGCGCGATGGTTCCCTCGGCGATGCTCATCCTCGGGGGAATGCTAGCTGAGGGTCCCAACGAGTCGGGACTCGGCCTCTGCACCACTATTGGGATCATGGTCGCCCGGCTGCTGGTGCTTCCCCTGCTGGGCATTGGTGTAGTACTCTTGGCCGATAGATGGGGCTTGTTGATGCCAGGAGATGAGCTCTACAAGTTCGTGCTCCTGCTGCAGTACACGACGCCGACCGCCATGTTGCTCGGGGCGATCGCGAGCCTGAGGGGCTACGCCGTGAGCGAGGCCTCGGTGCTTCTGTTCTGGCAGCATGTGTTTTGTTTGGTCTCTCTGTTCGTGTACCTGACTGTCTACTTCAAGTGGCTTCTGTCTTCCGGTTGAGATTTGTGCAGAAGGGGTCCGCATCGAGATGTTGGCCATGAGCTCATCTTTTTCGTTCATCTCTGCTTTCTGAAATTTCCCGATTGAGCATGCGGCGCCAATATTCTTTGTTTGGGTTTGGAAGATTAAAGCCTTGTTAGGTTCTATAAATTTAAAATGCATTTGGTAGCTAGAGGCGTAATTGAGTTGAGTCGAGTGGAACATATAAGATGCCAAGCTCGAGTTCCTCGACTAGTATGTTCGGTACTTGAAACTCGACTCGAAGTAAATCTGGTGACCGAATCTTTGCTTGAGCTCGACTCAAATAGGAAAACGAAATACTCGAGCTCAACTTGACTTGACTCCATTACAAAGTACGAAGAAAATGCAGCTTGAGCTTAAGCTCCAACTTCAGGCAGAGTCTACGAAGAGAGAAATGATTATATGGGTATTATTTATAATAATATTGTGTGGGATTGAGCGCGCAAAGTGAACTATGGAAAGCACCAACAGACGAACGCTAGGGACCAGCAGCGAATTCTAGTCCAACTTTAAAATCCGCATGACCGTTCTCTCTTTTGCTTGAAAGATAATAGACAATAGGATTTACCATGGAAATTCGATCGGTTCCTCTCCAAATTCAAGCCCAACCTATCTTTTACTAAGAACAAGCCATCAATGAATCTTATAAGGGGATATGTGGGATTGGGGCAAATCCTGTGGAGTCCTTTTTCAACTTACTAGGATCAAGATCAAATGTATCAACGTAGTCTGGGGTAATTGCCGCCATTGATTGTAAAAAACAAATACTAATGTATGTTTTCAGAAAAATTCGCACCACCCTGCCCCGCCCACCACCCCCAACTCCCCATCACAACAACAAATTTGATGAAGAAGCAATTTTTTTTTTGGTAAGGATGAAGAAGCAATTTTTAATTTGGTCATAGACGAAGAAGCATTTTGTTTTGGTCTATGATGAAGAAGCACTTGAATTTTGTTTTTTGGTCGTAAGAAGCACTTGAATTGAATTGGTTGTTTTCTCACAAATTTATTGGAGTTGTACTCTTCATTCTATTTTATCATTTACAAAAATGTTGCATTGGCTGTTTTTAATCGATAAAACTTTTGGATTTGCCCCAACTAACAAACAATGTCTTGGCCCGGTACCGAATTGGACCGACCTGAAACGGGCCGGTATGGGCTAATCACGAGAGATAGGATTCCCGACTCAAGGAAGAAAGAGCGAGTGGGGCGTCCTCTTCTTGGCTCGCAAATGGTACGCTCAGAGTGAACACTGATGGTTCTTTTGTTGAAGAAACATTTGAAGGAGCAATTGTGTATGTTTGTAGAGACTACACTGGCTGCGTCGTCAATGCATTCGCCATATCTATGCATGTCGCCTCAGCCGCGCCGGTGGAGCCATTGGCGTTGGTTGAAACCATGAAATTTCTTCTCGCACGAAGTGGAGAAAGCCTAATTTTGAAATCTGATTGTCGTGAACTGATCTGTGCTTTCTGAGGCATGACTCAACCGAAGCGGGAGGTTAGAGCTCTTATCAACAAATCAAGTGAACTGCGGATGTGCTTTTCAAATCTCCAACTGGCCCATTGCTTTAGGGAGTCCAATGAAGTTGCGGACTGAGTTGTAAAAGCCCAAAGGAGAAAAAACCTATCTAGAAATTGGATTACTTGTCCAGCTCAAGCCTTAGCTATGTATCCTTCCATTTTCTCTAAGCGAATGAGAAAGGTTATTTCTCACAAACAAAAAAAATGATACGTGGGAACGTGATGCACCCTATGGGAATAGAATCTGTATCGCCTTTCCCTCCCTTTGCTTTCCCTCGTTTGCTCGCAAATTAAACCAAAACACGCGCACAAAAGAGAGACATTCAGACGCATTCGACAAAGACGTAGCGCGAAGTACCTGAGCACGAGCATAGAGACGTTGTTTCAGGAGATGGGTATGTGATAATGGGGGAGGGGACACTCCATCTCTTTCTTTGGGCAAGACAAAGACAGTGCATCGAAGGAAAGGAAGGAAGGGAAAGAGAGAAAGGAACGTTGCTTGCGTCCTTCATCTTGCGGGCACCCCATTTCCTTTCCCTGCAAGATGCCTCTCTTTCTTGCGCATTCGACCTTCCTCGCATGTTGATCAAAACCATTCCTATATCGGTTTAGCTTTTCGCAAGCTGCTTCTCTCTCGCTCTCTCTCGCTGACTCTCTCTCCCGTACATTCATTGGAGTGCAGAGCATGGGAATATGAGGATGAAATAGTGGGTTCTTTTGCAGCTTTCTTGTTATCTTTTGCGTCACTTTCGATTTTCTTTTCTAGATTCAGCCTCATTTCTTGCTTTTAATATCTGCCCTTTTTTGCTTTTTTTCCTTTCATTTCTTTCCCTCCTACCTTCGTCTTATTTGGATTCCTTGTTTTTTGCTCCTTCTTCCATAAAGGTTTAAGCAAAATGAAGATGGGTCGCCATTCCAGAATTCAGATGTGTGAGGTAAATCGACTTTTGATCTTCTCTAAACATCATGTTATGCGTAAGGTTTCTGCAGTCGTCGTTCATTTTTGCTTTGATGGTGATTTTTCCAACTTTAATGCGGCATCGATACTAAGATAGATTGCTGTACTTTTAATGCGACCGTACCTGTCGATGTCCCGGTAGCACATTCTCTGAGGTCCTTGTAGTCTTTTGGTGCTTGACCATTGCTCAATGCTTTTATGTGATGCTGTCTTGTATTGGCTTAACAATGGGAAACGTGTTGGTGGTTGTTTTGTTCTGGCTTAATTATCAGAAACGTGTTGGTGGTTGTGTTCATTTGTATAATATGCCTTACTGTGTAGCGCTTGTTCCACACCAGTTAACTTCTGAATAACCGTCAAAACAGATTGTCACACTTGCATTATTTTGCTCTTTATTGGTTTGTATATAATTCAGCTTCCTTAAATGCTTTTCAAATTTCACGTCAAATTGTAATGATCCAGCTCACCTCACAGAATTGATTGTGGAAACAGAAACAGTAGTTGTCGATGAAAAGATACCCAACAGAAACTTCTCTTCATTTTTCTGAGATCTTTTTCTATTCAAGTTAATTGTCCTTCCTTGCCATGGCAAAAAAAAAAAAAAATTGGAATGTCACAGCAATGTGGTCATTTCCATGATGGATCGGTGTCCTCCAGACATGGTGCTGACTTACTAATAATAATTAATAAGCTGTTCCTCTTTTGCACTTCATAATAATACTGAAGTTTTTGATATTCTGATGCGGGGAACACATTAAGGTTTTATCTCTTTCAAGTTGGTTTAGAAGGTTCTGCTTGAATCTAGAAGATCTGTTTGTGGGAAACAGCATTTTAGGGATGGGGGACCATTTCGTGTTGCTCATGAATCGGTTAACTACTGACGCTACCTTAGAAGCTGCTATTGAGAGTGAGGACAGGATTCGGCAGGTGTTGATGTCTCCAAATAAAGAATCTACAGCCGATACGAACATGACGATCCTCTCCACTCCAAGGGAGTTGGTGCAGTGTAGGATTTGCCATGATGAGGATGAAAACTCAAATATGGAAACACCGTGTGCATGCTGCGGTAGCTTAAAGGTCAGATGCAGTTCGATTTGCAGATTGCCGAGAGGTCCCCGTTTTTGGATGTTTCAGTACATTTTCAAGTGATCTGGTGGTTAGGTTCTCTGGTAACTTTGTTAGGAGCGCAAACTAAAAAAATCTGTTAAGTTGATCACTAAAGCCGTAGTTCACTGATTGAGCTTTGCAATATCACTTTGTAGTGGTTGTGTGTGCCGGCCATGGTTTAGATTGGAGACTGAAAGCATTTGGATTGAAAGAAAAGGCACAGAACAATAACATAGTGAAGTATAGGACAGTTTTGACTATGTAGACCACACATAAGAAGGAAGGGACTTAGGTTTTGTGGATGTTCTACTCCTCTTTTTTTTTTGCTTGGCAAATGTTCTACGCAACTAGATGCTCATCCATAGCTGCATTGATCTTTTACTCTTGACTCATGGAGATTATTTCTTGAGATTCAATCCTGCAATAATATCCAACACTTGGTATATGCATTACATCCATCGCTTCATACTTGTTGTGATCATGCCTTCTTTTTTCCATGGTGTGAATGGTCAAAAGAGAGTAGCTTTGTGAAGTTGTACTTTTTTCTCCTCCTGTGCTCCACAATTCAGCATCTGTGACTAACCAGAGCAGCAGGAATCTTGTGATTTCCCTTTTTCTTATTAAATTTCTTGCTGCAATACTCTGGCTTTGATTAAACTGTGCCTTTTCTGGTTAAATTCAGTATGCTCATCGCAACTGTGTCCAGAGATGGTGCAGCGCGAAGGGTGACACCACCTGTGAGATTTGCCGCCAGGTTCGCTAATTCTTATCAGAACTTGCGATTTATCTAAAGAAAAGTCTCAAGAGTTTATCTAATTAAGGAAAGTGATTACAAATTCCATGAGACTGTAGCAATTCACACCTAACTATACAGCACCACCTCTCTTCCTGGATCGAAGTCTTCCATTGAGCTTCAGGTATCATATTTAAATGTTTCTATGCCTGACTAAAATTTTGTGTCGTCCAATTGTTGTTCTTACGTCTAGCAAAATAGGAATTCCCCTATTACCAGTAGATTATTTAGTATATGTTAAGCGTCTCTTTTCAGGGATACTTGGGAAATTACCAGAAGGGATCTGCTCGACCCACGATCCATAGCAATGGTTTCTTCTGATAATGATTTTTCAGATACTGACTTTGAGGATTACTCAACCACATCCCCTGGGGGGTTGATGTGCTTCCGCATAGTTACCATAATTGTACTCTCTCTCTCTCTCTCTCTCTCTCTACACACACATACCATATAATGTAGTCCATTATACATACAAACATATACTTGAATAGAATTAGCAGGAATTAATAATGCTGATATTTCTGTCAGAAAACATGCACCTTATTGAATTTGTATTGAAGAACTCATCACAATTTCAGGGGCATCTTGGCTTTTATTATACTACTTACAACTCAGATGGATTTATTTTCTGTCTTTTATTAACGGTAAAATAGACTAAAACGAACATAGATAGCAGACAAGTTGTTAACATTTCAAAAATATGGCGTGTGATTAAGCAGAGTAATCACGATTTCTCTCTAAGGGCTCTTCAGGGTGCAAAATTTTTTTCCTGAAACACAGTGAAATTAATTGAAAGAGATTACTACTCTTTTGGAACTAAAGACATGGGGGAAAAACGGCATATGCTCAAGATTTCTGTGTGGAGACTTTGTTGTCGAGTGGCTAGTAGATGAATTCTGGGCCCGACCTCAATTTGTTCATGAGCCGTACCCAAATCTTAAGTAGTTTTGTTCAAGCCATGCACAGGTGGTATCTTTCAATGTCTCTCATAGAACTTCTGTTTCCGGTTGAGGAACAAAAAACTGTTTCAGCAGACTATTTGGCCATCCAACTCTTTGGCTGTGCTCTTGTCTCTTCTTCAAGCTTCTCATTGACATGTCCATCTATTCCCTTATTTATTACTGCCTCGATCGTATTCCAACAATTGTCTACCACTCTTTTGAGGAGGTATTCAAGCTGAAGCTTTACACTAGAAACCTTTTATGCTTCAATTAATATCGCTATCTGCTTATTGGAGGTGAATATGCCTATCCCACAAGAACTCTAGTTGGGCTTAAACTACACCCTTCTTTGAAGTTGTTCATGTTAGATAGTCACATTTGCTCTTATTTCTTAGTCAAGTGTTTCTTCTTTCTCATTCAGAAGATGCTATACAACGAAATTTACGGTTTTTTGAGTCAAGTATAGTACTACTTCAACGGATAATTCCCCCCTCGATCTTACCAACATTTACATTGGTGCAAGTCATGCAAGTTACCGTTGCACATTTACAATATCTAGTTAGTTTATTTCCAGCATTTCATGCTTTATATGAATTCATTTAACGAAAAAAAAGGCTGGGCATATCAATCTACAATCTTTCTTCTATTTTCCCCCATTTAAGCTGGGATAAGGGGATTGAAGCATCTCCTGGCTTGGATGAAACAACGGTATTGAGCCAAAGAAATTACTTTTTGCTGTTTGACAGTTAATGGTTCTTCTAGTCCTGAAGCACACTTTACCAATTGTGCTTATTGGAGTCGGAGATTACTCGCTGACATTGTTCACGGTGAGGCTTGTCAGAAGAACTGTTTCTTCTAAGTTAAAATTGATGACATTAAAAAGGTGCTGACAAGTTACTTTGATCGCAGTTACTTGTGTTCATTTTGGTCAAAGCATTTTCTGCCATCCAGCGGCGCCATCAACAGGTCACTAGATGATTTATTCTTCGATTTCTCATGGCTGTTATTCCATCATAGTATGTCTCTATGCGTCAAGTTCTAAAGAGAAAATTGGAGTAGTAAGTCACTGTTTGATTTCGTAGCTGCTTCTTATGATTTTGAAATAAAACTGCCTGAAACAGAGGCACCATACGACTAACTCACGCGATGTAATACTCTGCTTTTCTTTACAATCACCAGTCACCACATAAATTTATCCAAGAGTTTTCTTCTTTAGGTTCCTCACTTGTTGCTGGAGACGACTGATCAAGAAAACGAGTTGCCACTGATGCAGCCTCTCCCAAGATTCATCCACGTCCAATGATAACAGCGGCCACCTCTCTCGGTTGAAATGAGGAGAAGGAACTGCTGGTAGTAGCGCGGCTGTCGAATGTTACCGTTGAGATTCTGAAGATACCCTGTCACGGCCGCAGAATCCTTGTATTCAAGAGTGAGAGCAGCGGGGGTTCGGATAAAAACATACTGGGGAAATCATCTCCATTACAGAAGAATGTAAATATTATGTCTCTCTCCCTGCTGCCTACTCTACAGTTGAATGTGCTAATGAACTCAACACTGACATTAAGCAGGAAACTCAATCAAGAACACTAAATTTGCAAACTAGACGAAACCGGAATGTCGAGATTAAATGAAGTAGAATTCAACCTATCGTAACACATATATTTAGACTATAGTGATTGTACATACTTGAAGCTAGTATTGGGAAAAAAACTTACAGTTAATACTCCATTTATTTCGCAAAAAATAAATTATTTAGAAAATATTTTCTTAAAAATGATCATTCGTATCACTTACAAAAATATATTTATGTAAACTGTTTTTGTTGTACATGAAAATATTCAAACATAAATTATCATCGATAATGAAAATATTTTCCATTGATTAATTATTTCAAGCAATACAGACGGTCAATTTTAATTAGAAAAATGTTTTCCAAATCATTCATTTTTTGCAAAACAAATGAAGCTTAAATCTTAGAAAAGTTTCAACTAGAGTGTGGACGCTTCGAAATGGCAATGTTTTGATCCATACGTATGCATGTGTATTTCTTGCAACCATCAAAACCCTTAGCGAAAATTTCAAACAAAGGTCTGAAGTGCCTTCATAATTTCAAATAAGGGTATCAAGTGGAGCTTGTTTCAAATATGGGCCTGAAGTGCTATCATTTTCTCAAATAAGAGCCTGATGTGACTATAATTAGGGGTAAGCATGGTCGGGGTTGTGCCGATCTAGCATCTAACCTCAGGATCAACCCGCTTAGTACTGGTCCCCAATTTTGAGGACCAGGGACCAACCCTATAAAGCTTGGGATCGAGGACTAGACTGACTCTATGGCTTTGGTTTGGTTCTAGGGTCAACACAGGACCAATTGATTCTTTTTTTTTTGTTGCATTTTTTGTATTCCTTGAAAGGACAAACACACTATTTGAGATTACATATACATCTATGATGCAATATTGAGCAACTAAACCATGAACACCGATATAAATCAAATAGAAATCTAAGATAAGGCAACAATAAAAATCTCTATTTGCCAAAAATAAAAAAAGATTTTTCTAATGAGCATAAAGCTCTTTGATCAAGCATAAACCAGGAAGCGAAAGGGGCAATATAAATACACAACACAAATTGGGAAATCACATGAGCGTGAAGCTCTCAAATCAACCACAAGCTGAGATGCGAAAGTGGAAAAATAAATACATGTCATAAACCGAGAACTCACTTGAGCTTGAAGCTCTCAAAGTAAGCACCAACTAGGAACTCACCAGCTGAGCTATGCTCGTGGGCCGAGGGAAGAGAGGTGAGCGAGTTGCGTTCATGATGCTCCAAGAGACGCGAGTGATGTCACCGGCTCAGTTGCTGAGCTGCGTCCTTGAAGAAAGTGAGGAGAGGCAAGAGAATTGGTGAAGAGAGGTGAGTGAACTTAGCTCGGCAAAGAGAGGCAACATTTGACCAAAAAAAAGAGAGGCAATAGGGTTTTTAACTTTCTATCTTAAAAGGAAAAAAAAAAAAAGAGGAGGAGGGGGGGATAAAACATATTTTAAACATACAGGGTTGGTCTGGGTTGGATCAACCCTAAAGTTTTAGGATTGGGGACCAACCCGCACAATGTTGGTTCTAGGGGTCATAGGACCAATGACCGGTCGGGTTGGGTTGATTTAGGGTTGGTCTAGGGTTAACCCTAGATCGCTGCTCACCTTTAGTTATAACAGTTTCAAATAAGGGCCTAACCTCGCCAACTAGCCGAATTTTCCGGTCGATCAAGGGTATTTTTGTCCAAAAATAATTTTAACATGAGTTGCAAGCATTAAGATAAATCTCATACTTGGATTAGCTGAAAAGCCTCATGGAAAGTATGCTATCGATTGTAAATGAGTGTATAAATCAAAACTAAGGTAGATTGTATGGTAGGACATTATAAGCTTGACTGGTATCAAAAGGCTTTTACTTAGCAGTATGGCATTAACTATGACATGTCATTGTTTCAATTGCACATCTTACTTCTATTCAAAGTGTGACATCTAGGATTTTCCATATTTGGTAATAATATTTAAAACAATTATCCATAATGTAATCGCCCGGAGTTTAATGTGTTAGGATTAAGATGATAGACTTTGGTGTGTATGTTTGTGGCATAGAAAGACGGTAATTAATTTATCACCATATTAGTTGTAGACAAAGGCTAAGATACTCTGAATTACTTACTTGGTGATTTTCAAGTTTTAAGTTTATGGAATTGAGATTTCCAAGCTTTCGATATTGTTCACTAATAATTTTAGTGAGTTTAAAATACTTTCCGGATTTATTAGTATTTAGAACGGGTACTAATATTTATGTTTGCATAATGATCTATTAAATATTTTGATGATTTAACAGAATAGTTACTTTGGAAACCACATAGATGAACTATTTGCTATTCTTACCACCCGCCTGGGTGGCGCTGCTGGAGTGCGCACTCTTCCTCTTGCAAAAGGTTGAGTGTTCGAATCCCGGGCACCGCAGGGTGACTTCACGTGTGTGGTGGCTAGCACGTGTCGCCTCCAGGGTTTACTCCCCGGCTGTCGGCCGTGCGGGGGTTCCCTGGGTTATCCAAAAAAAAAAAAAAAAAAAAAAAAAAAACTATTTGCTATTCTTTAACTTGCGCCATCTCTGTTCAAGCTCAACCAAATTTTAAATCATATGCTCCTAGAGACATTGAACTAGGCCAACCATGATGTCATGCATTACATCATCTAGGATAACCTTAGCTCATTAATGCATTGATGATTGATTCCCTCTTTGCTCGGCCAAGAAGGAGTTATCTTCATTTGAATCAATGTATCTCCTTGAAGTTCATCTTATTAGAACACTTATAATCCTAGCTACTCATTTAGGGCCACTTAAAGCAGTTTTATTAGAACACACGTTCTTCTATCTCTTAGACCTAATGATTTAACCCAAGGGCATTTATTATCTTAACCTTGGTTAATCTTCTCATTCTTACGATCTTTATCTTGGCCAAGTGTATTAATCTTGGCGAGCTTTCACCTTCTCAAAAACAAAATTCTTCTCATCATTTACTTCCATTTACCGACTTCCTTTTCCTACTTTCATTTTCAAGTCTTGAGAACAAAAGCAAAGACATCACTTCCTTAACTTCAGACTTCTCCTCAACTTTCGTTTTTGAAATTCGGCGAGTAAAAGTGGAGGCCCCGCACTTGTGTTGTTAAAGTTTATGTCTCAAATCTTTCTAGTAGGACGAGGTGAGTTGTTAAGCCATACTACTTTTTACTCTTGGGTTTCGTCGTTTTAAAAATAAGAATTTGTTGATTTTCGATTTTATATATGTGAAGGTGACAAAGCTTTGAGTTATCAAGTCATTTTTAAGTTAAGTGAAAACTCTAAGGATTAAGCTAGAATGATTTATTTAGTACTCTTGAGCTTGGTTGATTGATTGTTTGTTTATTTAGTTTGGATCTTATTTTATGTGTGAGAAAGTTTCAATAGTTGTATGTTAAGCTATGGTGATTGTTGAGCTTGAAGTAAAAAGCTTTTCACATGCTTAGATGGTCCTTGAGAGATTACTAAAAGGTTTTGTTGCATTTTGAGTAGGAAAAGTGTGAAAATGGTAAAACTAGGCATAAAAGAGATATTTTGGTAATTTTTCTTGTCAAGGTAAGGGATAATTTCGAATTCATAGAAATGAAGAGGGGATGTGAACAATGTTATTTTATGATTTTTAGTGTCATTTAGTGGTTTTTAAGTAATATTAATTAAAGGAAATCAAGCTAGTTAAAAAAAATGAGTTTATAAGCTTTAGGGGCAAATTTTTAATTTCACCAAGTTGAGGGGCGAATCTGTAAAAACTGGAAGTTCTGGGGACTGTTCACAGCATGTGGAATCTCATTTTGATAAGCGGTTAAGTTATTTTTAAAAAAATAATTGCTTAATTAGGACATGTGTCTAACTATGCAAAATTGGAGCAATTTGTAATGATTAATTAAAAGTGGTCGGCTTTGAAAATTTTGTAAAATTTGTGGTGTTCATAGTGTAAATAAAATGTTTGTGTGTTTTAAGGAACAAAATAATATCCTTTAGTTTTTAATTAATTATTATGGCTTGGTTGGTCGAAAATCGAAAGTTTGGGGTAAAATTACAAAATTTTACTATAAGTGGTAAAAGTGAGCTTCTATAGAAATAATCTCTAATATATGTGGTAAAAGTGAGCTTAATCAAGGCTCATTTAAAAATAATAAATAAATGAATATTAGATGAGTTACTAAATTATGGAGTAGTAGTGTTTAATGTTATAGAATTTGTAAAAGTTCTCTTCTTAATGATGTTGGCTTGGTGAAAAGAAAAAGGAAAGTTTTTATATTGAAAGGTGCATAATTAATCAATTGTCTTGTACATTATGTGAAATGCCAAGATATTAATGTGTGATTGTTTTCATTCGTAATTATGAAAATATGTGGTATTTATAGTGATGTAATTAACTGTGTATATCCTTAATGCTACATTAAGACCTTTGTTACAGCCTATTCACCATTGAGCGAATTCTCTTGTACAAGTATGTATTTGAGATTCTGGAGTTAGCCAAATATTCTATCATATGAGACGGTCTTCTACAAGATTGAAATGACATGAAATTATATGATGACATGGCTCATGTAGTCATCGATGACATGGCTTTTGTAGCAATGGTATGATGCTAAGAAATGGCCAACATCATGTGAATGTATGGTAGTGTATTTATCCTCACTAATGTAGAGGACACCCTGTATTTATCATCGCTAATGTAGAGGACATTTGTGATGAATAGGTTAAGAGGCGTAGTAAATTGGTATGTATGTTGCTGTCCCCCATGAGTTGGTGGTGATGATACCTCGTAAATCGAGATGGTCCTGGCCAGTAACTAATATGAACTCATATGTGTAAATTGATGAGATGTCATGTGATATTTGTGATATATAATAGGGTTAATACCACGAAAAACCCTAAACTGGCACATCTGTGATAAATTTACTCTCAGTTTATTTCCGTTAAGTTTTACTATCAAATACCTCCGTTTAAATGATACACGACAATTGACTGATGTGCGAGTTTTATGTTTTATCCTCCGTTTATCACATACAGTTTGTGATTTTTTTTTTGTATTAATTTAATTTAACGAAAATTAACAGATAGTAAATTTGTCACAAATGTATCAGTTTGTGATTTTTAGTAATCAAAATATTAGTTTGCAGTAAATTTGTCACAGGTATACTGGTTTGAGGTTTTTGGTAGTCAAAAAATTAGTTTGGGATAAATTTGTCACAGATGTACCAATTTTGGGTTTTTTTATGGTATTAACCCTATATAATATGTCATTCGTATGCACATGAGTGATTGATTTTATGCAATATTTTTGTTGTTTCATCGACATTTCATAATTGGAAGGATAGTATCTCTGTTCATGTATTCATCATGTATGATTATTTTGTACTACCTTGAACTCATAATTGTTGTTGGTATCATATTGAGTGGTTAGTAAATCTTTTATCTTAGACTTAAAAGATTTTAATTTTTGAGTCTCAACTCACTCCCTATTTTTCAAATATGTAGGAAGAAGGAAGAATGTCCCACCGCCACCATCTTCTGAAGTTCCCATGCATTTTGATTATGTTTATGAAGATGCACTTCTACTTAGATCACTGGTAGTATATACTAATTGTACTTCCACTGTATGGGTCGACGTAGGACTTTTAGAGTGGATTCCCCATCATTTTGTCGCTTGGTATATTAACATTGAGGGCGAGTTGGTTGGACCACTTAGAGGCTTTGATGGTCCTCCAAGGTTTGACAATGATGGGCTTATCAATGGGTGAAGTTATCGACCTTTAGTTGATGATCCGACAGTGTACAGGTAGGCTTTTGGGCTAGAAGTATAATGTTGTATTGTAAAACTGGTGTTAATATATTAAAAGATGCATATGTATTTTATTAAACTTGTACCGGATTTTTGTGAGTTCTTTAATATGCTTCTGCGTGCTTTAATAATTATAAGTAATAATTGGAAAAGACACGTATCGTGGATAACTTTCTAAAGTGTCACACAAAGTCTTCTTGTTGATGCTGCTATTAAACGATGGCCTCTATTCCAAATAGATATAAAAATTGCCTTCCTATATGGTGATCCTCTTGAGGTAATATATATGGAACTTCCTTAGCTTCAACTTTTGAATTAGACTTTTCAATACAGGGAAAATTATTAAAAAAGTCATAAACCTATTGCATTTGTGTCAATCCAATTCTAAACCTTTAAATTTAAACAATTCAATCCTAAACCATTTTGCAATTTGCCAATTCAATCCTTCCGGCTAATTTTAGCCAAAAAATCACTAACGTGGACGAAACTGTCCTACATGGCATGGAAACTATTCTACATGGCATGGCCAGTGTTGACGTGTACAAGTTTTTATAATTTTTTTTTAAATTGAAATTTGAATGAATTTTTTAATTTTTGAATTTCTTCTTTCTTATTTTTCTTTCATTGTGCTGACAAGGGTCAAGTGACCTTCTTGTGAAGGCCTTGCTCTCGACTGGCGGGACTGTGAAGACCTTGGGTGAGGCCATCACGCCCTTACTTGCGGCCTTGTGTTGTGGCCTTATTAGTCGTGAGTGAGAATCGACGGTGACCATTGCAGGCATAATGAAAAAAAAAGCAAAAAAAAAAAGATAAAAGAATAAAAAATTCAATTTTTTTTTAATTTTAATTCCAAATTTTGTTTGTTGCAATTTCTCACTAAAATTGGTTGGAAGGATTGAATTGACAAATTATCTAAATGTTTATGACTGAATTGGCCAAATGAAAATATTTATGATTGAATTAGCATAAGTGCAATAAATTTAAGACTTTTTTGGTAATTTTCCCTTCTAACGCAGTTTGTGGGATTTGAACTCGTGACTCATGCATGGGAAATACCCTAAAGCCCCCAATTAATTGTCCTAACCCTAGGTGTTTTTTTTTTCTTGGCCATGGTTTTAAAACTAGGTGTTAATAATTTTTAAAAGTACTTTTAAATCGAACCGAATCAGTAAAAATGATTCAATTCGATTTAACAGATTGAATCGTTCTTTTTTTGTCACCCCTAATGATTCGTTACTAGCAAGTCTTCTGTTGAATAAGCTAAGCACGCAGCATGTCGCTTGCGACAATCATATAATCATGGAAGATGAAGCACGCATGTTCACATGCAAGAAAGTGAGGGTTTGGTATTGCCAAAAATAAAGAACGTGGGGTTGGGGAGTTGATACAAACTCGCACCTAACTTTAAAGAAAAAAAATTGATGAATTCGAATTTGAAAATTGAATTAATAGGCTGATTTAAGGTTTTTGCACTGCATTACACTACAATTATGGCAATTCATATATATTTACCTATCTAAATCTATCTATTCATTCCCAAACGAGGAAATACAAATGGCAATCTTGGTACTTACAATACAAACAGCTTTAGTTGGGTTGCTACTCTACGATCAAAACTAATTCTTTTCGCAACGATTTTGAGGATATCATTCTTTTTTCTAAATCATGTCTCTAATCATCTTTGCATATTTCATCATCTTACCTTTTGAAAACACAAGATGTTCTCATTATTTCGTCCTTGCAAATCACGTCCGAATATTTGCGTCTTTACGAATCTTTCAGTAGATCTAATCCTGAAGTTTGAATCTTCCTCATTGGAGTATCTTCATTTAATCTTGACGCGGGTACCTCTAGCGAACCCACTTCAGCAGCTCTTAACATGTTTGCACCATCCACGAATTCTCCACCCTTGGTCATTCCTTCTTCTCCTGTTCGTTATTCCACCCATGTAAGTCAACCTTCTATTTGGCTTTGTGATTTCCATTAGCATTGTACTATTGCTTCTTTTCACGAGCCTTGCACATATAGAGAAGCTTGTATTAATCATCTTTAGCAACAAGTAATGAAATATAAGTTGCAAGCAATAGACAAATCTCATACCTTGGGATTTGGTTAATTTGCCTCATGGAAAGTATAATATAGGTTGTAAATGGATGTATAAGATCAAAACTAAGGTAGATTATGGCCCCGTTTGGTTCAGCTTTGGGAATGGGCTTTTGGCCTCGAAAACCCCTTTCCAAAATGTTGAACCATTTGATTCAGCATTTGACCTAGCATTGGCCAAATGCTAGCATTTGGAATGCCGAAAACCCAAAGCTAGTTCGGACCGGCTTTGGGCTTTCAGCATTCCTAAAATGCTGAAGCCAAATTTTTTGTCTCCAAACTACCTTTACTTATTTTGACTTATTATGGTTTTGCCCCTCTTGTTATTGATAGTCTTCTTTGTGAGGCAACCGGCAAGGGAGGCCGGCATCGGATCGGGCCGGCGAGGTCGCACGACCTAGGCGACGGTCGCATAAGGTCGTGCGACCGTCCAAGCACTGCCAACTTGGGTTACGTGACCGCTGTCTACCGCTTGGGTCGCGCGACCTCATGCGGCGCTCGCCTGGGTCGCGCGACCTCAAGCAGTGCTTGCTGGTGGCAGATTTGGCTCGCTGGGGGTCGCCTAACCTCGGGCAACGGCCGTCGGCACTAGATCTATCTCGTCGACAACCAGAGGCCTTTGCCGGAAGGTCGGCTCTGGCAAAGGGTAAAGTAGGTTTTTTTTTTTTTAAATAAAAAAGATAATTTCCAAAGCCCTTTTGCAAAATTTTTTTTTTTACCAAACACTACATAGTCCAAAGTAGTTTTACAAATGATTTTTTACTAAACGCCACTTGTATTTCCCAAAGGAACTTTAACCTAAAGGTATTTGTATTCCCCCAAGTAGCATTTCAAAAGCTAAACCAAACGGGCCCTGAATGGTGGGATGTTATAAGCTCAACTGGTAGCAAAATGCTTTACTCAAGAGAATGTCATTGACTATGGCGAGACCTTTTATTTTAGTTGCATGTCTTACTTCTATTCAAAGTTTCTTGTTATTGCCGCTATTAAGCAACGACCTTTGTTTGTGGTAGATATAAAAAAATGCCTTTCTCAATGGCATTCTTCTTGAGGAAGTACATGTCGTGACCTGCCATTCTCGTGGTTTGAATGGCATACATCTAGATACTCTTCCGAGCCTATACTATATCGCGATTTGTGGTTTAGGTTTTTAACCTACATGTAATTTTTATCTATGAGTCGTCACAAATCAGTTTACGGTGGGTTGATTAAACACCCAAGTAAAGCAATGAGAGAATTACCTTATTTCTACGAATTACAAATTAAATAAGTTTAGAAACTTGGTTACACTAGTTAAATAACTAGTGCCATTTTGGTGCCTTTAATCCTATTCATTTCAGAAAAATATTTTATCAGGCAATTTGGATTGATTTTATGACCTATCTCTTAACAAGTAAAGTGATCAAGTGAGTGCACAATTATTAAAAATTAGCAGTCAACTAAATATGAAGCCTAGGGTTTTAACCCTAACTAGGGAGACGACATTCGACACATGATAATTTATGCAATTATATACTAATTAGAAATAACATGTATAATGATCATACAACAGTAGTAAAAATAACATCCAAAATCCTATTGTATAGTATTATAGGATTCTCCTATTGAGACATAATTATTAATCAAATAATTTACATAATTTAGAAAAATATGCAAAAAACGAATTTCTAAACTATTTCCTAATTTTAAAGAAAAAATGAATATTTTAAACAAATATTATTTTTTAATGAAATAATAAAATATTCATGTCATATTAAACCAAGTTAGGTCGGTGAATCCGCATCGGGTTGAAACCGATCCATATGTGTTGATCTAGGTTGGATCTCCAGATCTGAACCAGGTTGGGGTCCACCCAGGGCGTTAACTCGGGTCCCGAACCAGATCTAGCCTGGTCCATTGGAAAAGGACAAAATAAGGCTGGTGGGATCAGTCTACAGGCTAGACTTGGGTCGACTCCAGCATGCCTCAAGCACGCAAGGCCTATTAAAGGCTGAGGGCCGACGTATAGCCAATATTGCCTGGCCACTGGCTGCCCTCGCTTGGCTACTGGCTGCCCTCCTTCTTTCGGTACACTAGGTTGAAGAGGAGTCCACCTTACTGACCACTAACTGATTGGCCACAATGGTCACCGATTAAGCCCCAATCGGGGCCTCTTGGGCCCAAGCATTGGTCGGGGCTTTGCCAGTCGCGCAGGCCAATTTTGGCCTAGTTTCTACATTAGGAGGCCACCATAAAGCCATCTTAGGCCACCCAGCTCCTTAGTTGACCACCAACTCGCTAGCCGGGACAAAAACAAATGAATCTCATTCAGGCATTTCGTCGAATAATTAGTGTGCGCGACTAGAATAAGAAGAGGTTTCAGACCTCTTTTGGGGGTCAAACTTGCTTCGGCGGCCACAACTTGATTCCGGTGGCGAGCATGGACCAGTGGCAAGATCGGTATGGGCTGGGATTTGTATGAAATGGTTAACACAAGTCCCAACCAACTGGTGAACCAAAACAGGGGAAAACAGAGGCCGAGAAGACTTACTAGTTGAGGACTCCGACTCGGTGGATCATCGATGGCATAGGCTCAACAAGAAAGCTCTTGTGGCTTCGTCCTTCCACCTGCAAACTAAAATCTTGATCTTCTCGCTCAATCTCTATTTTTCTTCTTTCTCTCTCTCTATGTTTTCTCTCTCTCTATGGCCCGAGGCTCTCTCTCTTCTTCTTTGGTCTTTTTTTGGCCAAGGGCCACTTGCTTCTGTTCCATTAACTCTCCCTGCGATGGCCTACACTGACCTACTCTATGTCCTTGATTTTTGTGGTTGTTTTAGGCCAGTGTAGGCAGGCTAGTTTTGCTCCTCTGCATCTCGATTTCCATGGCAACCGGGAGGGGAGGAGGAGAGAGGGAGAACTTGGGAAAGGTGGAGGGGTGGGACCTGGCATCAATATCCTCTGCTGTGCTTCCCTACCCATCCATTTTGCTTGCTAAGGACAGCCAGGCTGCTCCATCGTCCATGGATTCCACGATTAGAAACCGGGGAAGACAGAGGAAGGAGGGAGGAAAGAGAGAAAGAGGGGCTGGGCTAGCTCCCCCATGAGAGAAAGGAAAAGCTGGGCTGAGTTGGGCTAGACCTAGTCTAGCGCGAAAGGGAAAAAGGTCGGATCGGGCCGACCCGATTCGATTTTTTAAAATTATATATATGTTCTAATAAATCGTAATAATGCGTAAAAATATCTAATGTCTATATGCAATGCTGATAAATATTAAATATTTTTGTTTTAGGAATTAAAGATATTAACCCCTAAATTTTTGCATAATTAATTGGTCAATAAAAATATGTGTCAATAGATGCCCCTATTTGAAGGTGAGCTCGTAGAGGTTCCATTTAAAAATAAAATAACACCAAAATTTGGCCTGTGCATGTTCAATGAATGTTATTTTTGGCGGGACCATGGGTCTCATTTTTTTATGATGCGATATAAGATGATGTATATTAAAGCAAATAAAAACATACTTGAGGTTACTTACCTTACCAGGAGGATAGAGTAACTCTAGATAGTTGGTGTTATGTGTCGAGGATCTGAACTTATTTTCGATTTTCTTGACAGGAGAAATAGTTTGTTTAAGAACCGAACCTATTTTCGGTCACCTTAACGGATGAAATCACCTATCTAGGACCCGAACCTATCTTCGGTCGCATTGACAGGATTTCGTCTGCCTAGGACCGAACCTATCTTTGGTTGTCTTGATGAGATTTCGTTTGTCTAGAACCCGAACTTATCTTCATTTGCCTTGACGGGATTTGCTTTGTCGAAGTACCCTAATCTTGTTAGAGGTACCTGAAAAGGCTTGATGTGAACAGAGGGGGGCGATCCCATGTTTGGTGATTGCTTGACAAAGTACCTGGATTCTGTTTGAGGTATTTGAAAAGACTTGACCAACAAACGTTTATGTCGGTCCAAAGTGTCTAACGGCTTGGTAAGCAAAGGGAATTAACTTAAACGTTCGATTTTGCCTGTTTAGTATCCAAATCTTTCTTCGTGAGCACCATAGGGCAATGAAAATACCTGCTTAGTCCCCAAAACTTACTTCGAGTGCACCACAAGGCAATTAAAGTGCTGCTTAGTCCCCAAAGCCTTTCTTCGGGCACACCATAGGGCGATTAAAATGCTTGTTTAATATTTGAAACTTTTCTTCGGACGCCCCACAAGGCAATTAAATGGCCTGCTTAGTCCCCGAAACTTTCTTTGAGCCCACAATAGGGTGATTAAAGTGCCTGCTTAGTTCCCGAAGCCTTTCTTTGGGCGCACCACAGGGCTATTGAAGTACTTGTTTAGTATTCGAAACTTTTCTTTAGACGTACCACAAGGCGATTAAAGTGCATGTTTAGTATCTGAAGCTATTCTTTGGACGCACCATAGGGCAATGAAAGTGTTTGCTTAGTATTTGAAATTTTTCTTCGGATGCACCACATGGCGATTAAAGTGCCTGCTTAGGCCCCAAAACTTTCTTTGAGCGCACCACTAGGCGATGAAATTACTCAAAGGGAATACCTAGCTTGTATCTCTAATCCTTAAGGGCATGTCTTCTATTGGACATGTTTATGGGATTTCTTACTTGAAGGTTTAATGATTTGCTTGGAAGGTTCTTGCCAGCAAGTTTTGAAGAGACTCAAATAATGAGCATATAGGGGTCCTCGCCTAGGATTTGATGATTTGCCTGGTGGATCTTCACTAGCAAGTCTAGGGGTCCTCGCATAGGGATTTGATGGTTTGCTTAGTGGATCCTCGCCAGTAAGTCTTGGAAAGACTCAAATAATGAGCACCTGTGGGTCCTTGCTCGAGATTTGATGAATCATTTGTTGAATAATCGACCTTTCTCGGCACATATCATTGGGGATGGTAAAAATGGCTCTTCCAATGCCCTAATTTTCGTGGTGTACCACTGGGGAATAAGAAAGACTCTGAGACACAAAAGCATGTTGTGTCAATTCCACTTGGGGAACAAAAACATCAATTTGGTATCTGAACTTCTTCTGGGACACCCTATTGGAGAATAAGAAGGGACTCTGAGTCATTAAAGGACGTCATGTCAATAAGGGGACACCGGCTACAGAAATAGTCGTGTCGATCCCGTTGGGGGGACTCTAGGTTGCAAAAGTTGTGTCCATGAGAGGAGGACTCCAGGCTACCAGGGCACATCGTGTCCGTTGAAGTGGAAGAATATGTGAGAATTTTTGGGGATATCTTTGAAGACACTCCAAAGGTCAAGCACTCTTTGAGTCTTTGAGGATATTTTACTTGTTAAAGACGATTAGAGCAAAAATATATGCATTCATCAATGATATAGACAAACTAAACTATTCTAGATTGTGCATTTTGAAAGCTCATGCATGATGATTTTGCCATATTTGCATAACTAAATATCCACTGAGGGTAATTATCAATTAAGATAATTTTCACTCACAAGGTAGATTTCTCAAGATGCTGAATGAGGGACCTTCAGTCAGAAAGAACTTTCCACTTGCTCTCATTGAAAAAAGTTGTTTGACTCAACCATTAATGTGGGAACCTTGAAAACACTCAATTTGACCGTTGTCATATTAATAAGGGTCTCAGTTTTCTCACAAGTGGTACAATCCTACTAATTAGATAGGTCTTTATCAAGATCGTAATGTAGGCTTGGTCAATGGTTTAACAAAGGAGACTGTCCGAGTTAAGGCCATGAAAGAAAATACTCTGTAATTATCTTCAGGTTTACAAGTCAAGAACCCTGCAAAATGAGATAGAACTAGTCTTGCTTGCACTTCCTCGAGCGATGTTTATAAGGATTTGAAACTCTACGTTGATTCAAGTGCCATAGTTAGAAGAGACTTCATGAGGGACATCACGTAGGCTTGGTTCATAGGTTCAAAAATGAAAGGATAGTTAGACTAAAAAATATGTGTATAATGGGCGAGAGTTGGTGATTAGCTTGGCATAGTCACTAGTCTTTCTCTTCACCGTCGGGATATTCATTACAAACTCCCTTGGGTAATTCCAAGCTTTGGTTTTTTTGGACTTTATCCAACAATTACAAATCTACTGGGGGATATAAATTTCCTCATAATCGAAATTCATTTTTTGATTGTTTTTTTTTTGGTTTATGGGTATTGGCCTTGATTTTATCAGGCACATTGCTTTTTTTATGTCTCTAATTTTCAGCATTTTTCAATTTATGAGCATTGACTATGCTTTTACTAGGCATATTACTTTTTCACGCCCCTTGATTTTCAACATTTTTTTATTTTAGCATTTATTTTTATTTTACTTGACTCATTGATTGACCTAGGTAAGTTTAATCAATGCAGTATTATTTGACTCCTTAGGTCTTTGTCTTTAGTCAGCGCTCCAAATTATGCCATTTGAATTGGGGATGACCTTTGCCTTGCCTTGGTTTGGGAGATGATCACCAACTAGGTTTGTACGAAACGAAACTATAGGCTTAATTGGGTTAGCAAGGAATAGAAGTGTATGGGATAGAAAAAGAACTACTATTCATCATCCTATGGCACTTAAATAATCGTGAGAGTTCACCTGGAATAATAACATTTGAAGATTGACGCAAGTGAAAGCAAGAAAACTTCTATCCATTTTTCTTATCTCATGTTGTCGACTTACCTCGTGTTGGCCCATTGTGAGGTGGTTCTTGATAGAGGTAATTTGAAAGGAACCTCTAAGTATATATTCTTAAAATGGTTAAGCAAAGGATCATTGGTAGTGTATAGGGCAGAGAAATGAACTGCCTCTCGTCACTTTGGTTACCGTACCTTATACGAGAAATCTCTTTACCTTGCAGATATGGAATTTTTTCACTTGTCTCACCGGGGATCAGTACATGGGGATGTGTATGAACTGAGGATTGCCTTTTGTCATCTCGACACATCTTATTTAGCATACTCGAGTAGTTCGACACCATTTGTCGAATTGTCATCTTGATAAATTTTCACATGGAATTGAAGAATTAAACAGGTAAAATTACTATGCAAAATTCTTTTCCAAAAGACATGTGATACATTTGAGGGGAGGATTAATCATATATCCGTTTTAAATTACTTCCTCTTTCTTTGATTCTTTTTACTCTTATGAAAAGAGTTTAAAGTGAATAGAGATACTTACCTGTGCTATAGTGGCGAGGCAAACTTGCAAGATAATAAGATAGACCATGTTAATGAATGGCTCTTTGAGGGACAGTACAACATTACCCTCAGTGTCTCCCTTCATTTGAGTTTAAGCTATTGACTCCTTGAGCTTTTCTCGAATGTTGACAATTCCCATTGAAAATAGCAAGAGCTTATGTTAGCAATGAAAAGATCGAGAGTAAATTGAGAACGATACCAAATTACCTTTCATCCATTTTGCCTTCAAAGTTAGAAGAGTCTTTTCTTTTGAAACTCCTCCCTAGTTGGTCTTAAAGCTCGAATAAAATCCTTTTGTAGCTAAAGGTGCTCCCAACTAGAGAGTCATATTCTCAACGCATGTTGTGTCAATGTGGTTCCGGCACGTCGAGGAACTTCTTGAGAATCATCTGATTCTTGACCACGCAAAGCATATGCAATTTGCTTGCATGGAGATCTTCGCAGCAAAGCGAATCTGGACTTTAAATGTTTTCAATTGATATGAGCGTCGTAATCTTTTCCGATGACTGTCGTTGAGACTTCCATGACTATCAGGATTAGGATCAACACTATCTTGCCATATCTAAAGTCCTTTCCAGCTACTTGTGCTGGACCTTTACTTAAATACGTCCTATATAAAAGGAAAGGATATGTTATTTATACGCTAAAATGGATGAACTTTAGGAACGAAACACACCCTTTTTGATGGACCGGAGGATTCTGACATTCCATGCCCCTTAGTCTACTCTTCCAATTAAGTGCTCCATTTCATCTTAAAGGTTGGATGATCTTCCCCTGGATTGCCCCTGTTGGATTAGTCGGTTCGTTATTACTACTAGGGTCTGATGTGCTCTTCAGTTTGTCACCATCCTTGGGACTTGATGTGTCATTTCCAAATGCCCATTTGTAATATCAAATCAAAATGGAGTATGTTATGATACACAAAGTGAGTGAGTTAGAAAAACAAACCGGGCTATGAGCATGCACGTCTTTCTACCACCATTCTTTCTTCGGTTCTTTTGAAAATCGATAAAACGTTCATTTTACTTTCAAAAGTTTAGAAATGAGGAAGCATGAGGAAACTCGGGCCTCATAATACTTTCCTTTACATGGCTAGATATCATCAACGGGCCGGTTTGGGATACCTCCTCATGCCCTCAAAACACTGTCATTATTAACTTTTTATAACAAGTGGATTTACAATCTCAGAAGAGGGGGAGTTTCTAGAAGATATTTCTTCCAAAAGAAATGATTCTAAGAAAAAACAAGATACAAGAACGGCCCCTTTTCATGGGCACATGCAAAGAAGGGGCAAAAGGAATTCTACTTAAGCGGGCTTGCACCTATTCCCTCCGCCGGTTTAGAATGAGAAAGCTTTATTGTCCAGCAAACTCTGGATTCAGCACTTAAGAGTGTAGCACTCATCAATCAAATGGCCCACGTCACCTATATGATAGTCACACTTCTTTGACATATTGTAGTTGGAGAAGTTTTCAGGATTATGATGCTTTGGCTAGGTAGAGAGTAAGTCCTTTTTTTGGAAAATTGCCAGTGCCTGAGATGGGGATCTGAGGAGTGAAGTGAACTACCTTTTGTTACTTTATCTTTGGGGCAACTGGCAGCCTGAGGTCGGCTGTTGTCCACCACTCATATGAATTGTCGGGGGAGGACGAGTGTTCTAGGTGCATGTGAAATCTACATCTGCTAGAAGGTCATTCTCCTTTTTCGCGCCGAGTCTCTTGCTTGTGGAGGTGGAGTCAGTGAATCACCCGTTGCATAATCCCATCTCGATGCATTTGTCTACCAAAACGAGTTGATTAAGTGACTCAGCAATGGCACCAGTCAATCGGTGTCTATATTCATAGGGAAGAGACTAGGAAGCTCTAGGGTAGTCTGAGTGGCTAAATTTCTCCACCTAGTGGCATACTCCTTAAATGATTCATTCTTCTTTTTTCAATGCATTCAAGATTGTCACGAGAGAAGGTGATGTTGAGGTTGAATTGGTATTGCTTGGCGAATGCATGAGTGACTTCATCTCATGATTCAAGGGTTTATAGTCTTTGACATATACTATGTCAACACTGGCCTTGTCAAACTTGCTTGCAAAGACTGGATCATGATGGGCTCATTGTCAACATATTGGTTTATTTTCACATGGTACATGCGTAAGTGGGACTTAGGGCAAGAGATGCAATTATATTTATCGAATTTTGGTATTTTGAACTTTTCTGGCACCTTGATCCTTTTGTACACATATAGATCAAGTGGAGAGAATTTTGCGGGCCGTGTAACTGCTTTAACATCTCCTTAACTTTTGTGAGGTGTTTGTCATATTCCATCGTTGGCGCGCTCATGGGCTTAGCCTTCTCAATCGCAAGCGGCAGCAGATCCTCGTATAGCATGGGCATCTTGCCATTACTGGTCGTGGCTTGGTCATTGCCAGTGGAAGAATGCAGTAGCTCCACCTCAACTGATGTAGGTGTAGGCGTGAGTTTTCCTTGGATGGACTCCACCTGCTTCGTGAGATTTTGGATTGCGTTAAGGACTAGCTTCATTTCATTTTCCGTGTTAGTGAGAAGGTAGAGCGTGCTTTCCTCAGCCATTTTTGCTTGGCGAATGGGTATAGTTCGTAACTACCTAGTCAAGAAGTAGCAATAAATGAGTATAAGACCTCATTAGGTGTTAGTCCATGATTTAGTCTAGTACTATAGTTTCATACTCCGTTTAGTCAAGTACTTTTCCCCTTCTTGCAAAAATAAGAGATGCAAAAAGGTTTTTTCTTTTAAAACGATGAGAAATCACGTGGAAAACAATAATTTATAACATGCTTATAAAAATAAAGGCATAAATTGGAAGTAAATATTCTAAAAAAGTTTTAGTGATTCTTTCTTCCAAAATGACCACGGTATTAAATCCATAACTAACATAGACTAATCATGGACTGACTAGGACATATGAAAATAAGTAAATTGCAAAGTGTAAGAATAGAAAACTTGCTTTATTGGGAACTATGGCAATCACAGAAACATACACATGGAATGTGAAGATTGATTTCTGTCTAGACGACTCTAGCAAAGTGAAGTTAAAAGGTGGTCTGACTATCGCAGTCTCGCGTTGGTGTCACGTCCTTCTAACTTTGGCCAAAAAACAAAAATACTTATAAATTCAATTTTTAAAAAAATAAAAATAAAAATAAAAAATAAAGAAAAGAAAAAAGAAAAAGAAAAATTATTGAAAGGAGTTCACTAAGAAAAATTAAATCAAAATTTTCATATCAAACGGTAGAAAATATTTTCAAGTTTCAGTCAAGTATCGGAAAATATTTTCATTTTCCAGAAAAGTAATTATTGGAAAACATTTTTTGTGAAACAAATGGAGTGTCATTTATTTAAAAAAAAAAGTATAAAAGTTGTCAACTAAATTTGTATTGCATGGAAGTATTTTAGCAATATAATTTTTTTAAAAATTAGAAGAAATAAGTTTTCTTAGATTGATTAAATATGAAAGTGTTTTAGCAATGTGGGTCGGGTATGAATTGAGAAACTTACATTACAAATAAATAAGTCATAAACAGATTAATGGTTCAATTGGATGGGACAATTTATGATCCGATCCATCCATTTGACAAGCCTAATTTCTGGCAAGTCTTCCATTGAAGAAGCCAAGGACGCAGCATGTGGCTTGCGACAATCATATAAGCATGGAAGATAAAGCACGCATGTTCACATGCAAGAAAGTGAGGGTTTGGTATTGCAAAAAATAAAGAACGTGCGGATGGGGAGTTGGGACAAACTCGCACCTAACTTTAAAGAAAAATAAAAAATATATATAATTATGAATTTGAAGTAAGGTTTTCGCACTGCATAACTCTACAATTATGGCAATCCATATCTATCTATTCATTTCGAAACAAGAATACTAAACACTATTCTTCTGTGCAAAAGCAGATGGCTGTTCGTCTTCCTTCTTTTCGTGCCTCAGTCACACCATCTCTCAAGCGGAGTGTGTCGCAGCCTTCACCGATTAGAGCTCACAGATTCAAAGAAGAAGAAGGTAAACGTTCGCGCTAGAGTCTTTGCTCTACTACACATCAATATAGTCGAAATTCAAATAACTTTTCACGATATTTATCATCTTATTTTATTGAAATATACAATCTATCATATAGTCTTTGCTTGCCGAAACACATTAAAAAAGATCATTCGGTGCGCAACTGCAAGTGCTTGTACATGATGATGTCTTGGTATGGATCCAGGAAGATCATCATCCAGCAATCTAGTCGATGCGAAGTTGAGCGTCTTGAGAAAGAGGATCGATGAAGCGAAGACAAAGGAGAGACTGGAGAGGTGTTGCAGAAGCAAGATTGGGTGGAACTACGCCAAGTCCGGATGCTATTCCATATATAGGCGGAGAAATGACGCAGAGAGGTCGGAGTTCTTTGAACTCGTAATCTTAGTTTGCGGAAATATCGGCCTAACAAACATTGCTTGTGCATTCTTCCTTTGCTTAGCTTCCGTATTTATACATCTGAGTCAACTTCGTGACCATTAATTTCTTTTAGATCTCTCTGTCTCTCTGTCTCTCTCTTCCAGCAATTTCTCAGTGTTCAGTTTCTTTCGTGCTAAACTTGATATCCATGTAGCGTTCTTAGTATATCTGTAGCAACCCTATTTGATTTAAATTATATGTACTTAAAATCCAAACATATATTCTTTAGTGAGACACTTATGAAAAAAGTCATAATGTACCAATTCAGTTATAAACCTTTCAATTGTACAAATTTATTCCTAAGCACTTTCACATTTTGCCAATTGAGTCAATCTGACTAATTTTGACTGAAAATCGCTAATATGGATGTCGGTCGTACTACGTGTCACAACCAACGCTAATGTCGACATTTCAAATAATAGTTTGATAATTTTTTTTAATTTTTATAATTTTTTGGTCTCTTCTTCTTTTTTGTTTTGGACTAAGGGTCGGCAACCCTTGCCAGCCATAGGTGAGGGCCAGCAACCCTTGCCAGCAATGGGTGAGGCCATCGCGGCCCTCGCCGGCCAAAGAAAGGGCTCACCCCCTTCGCCAGATTTGGGCCAGATGAGGGTGTTGTTATTGATTTTTGGAGAAATTAACTAGGAGAACTATATTCGAATTTTGTGTAAAGGTTTAAGATTAAATCGAAAATATCGCAAAATTTTAGTATTAATTTGGCATCCATACAATATGTTAAGAACTGATTAGATAATTTTCCTTTCTAGATGATAAATACTAGAAATGGAAACAAATCACCTAATATCCAAAAATAAAAAGTTTCTAAAATAAAGTAAGATACGGAAATAAACAATAAATATAATCTTTTGAAACATAAGCAACGCGGCAAGCGATAGATAAATACGGATTCAACGATCCGCAAAGATGCACTCCAGCGCACACGCTCACCTGCCTAACTCTAGAGAGAGATCTCTTTTTCCGTATGCTATAAAATATGACGAGAGTTACCTGATATATAGAAAAGGATCAAATAAATACTTTCCTAACCCTTGATGACACTAGAAAATCCGAAAATAACCTTAAGCAATAAAGAATTGTTAAATAAACAAAAGTCTAAAGTAATGCAGAAAAATTAAATAAAAATAGTAAAGTGCCCCGAAAAACACCTCAAGATGGATTTTGAGGTCCGAAACCACTACATATGGGCAACCGAATTTGGCCCCAGCATAGTTCTACATGCTTTTCGAATTGATATCATGGGCCGTGCAATCTTTTCTAGATGGAAAGTAACGTGGAAAACTAGTCCTCAAGTTATTTGGAGGATCCCGAGTATAATGGCTCATCATCTAAAATAATACTGATAGACATCATCAACTAAAGAGATACTCATAGAACCTGGAAGATCAATGACGTAGACATTATCGTTCATTCGCTTCTTGATGTTTTAAGTCGCGTACTTCTTCGGTGGCAGCTTGCCATACTAACCAACCGAAAACCATTCTTTCTGCAAGAAAACCATCACGTCTTCTCCTTCAACAAAAAGTTCTAAACATATTGCACTTTTGCCAATTCAGTCCAAAACATTTTAATTGTACCAATTAATCGATCCGATCAATTTTGATCAGAAATCACTGACGTAGACACCGGCCGTCCTACATGGCATCATAGGCGCTGACATGAATAATTTTTTTATATAATATTTTTTTGAATTTATTTATTTATTTTCCTTTTCCTTTTCTTTCTCTTTTTTTTTCCTTCTTCCTCTGGCTAGTGAGGTTAATCTCGCCGGCCTCTGGTGAAGCTCGCCTAGTGACAATGACGTTGGCCTTGCCATGGTTGCGCGAGGCTGGGCTGGGCGATGCTCGCCCTAGCTAGTGGCCGGCGGGGGTGAGCTTCGCTAGAGGTTGGTGAGGTTGACCTCGCCGACTCTTGCCTTTGGCCAATTTAGCAACTGCCCAGAGGAAGAAGGGTAGAAAGAGAAAGAAAAAAAAAGGGAAAATTTTCAAAAAATATTATTAAAAGTTATTTATGTTAACTCTAGCGACGCCATGTAGGATGGATAATATCTACATCAGTGATTTCCGATCAAAATTTGGCAAATGGACTCAATTGACAAAAACTAAAAAGATTTAGAACTCAATTGACATAATTACAAGATTTAGGACTGAATTGACAAAAGTGAAAAAATTTTAGGAGTAAAACAATTTTCTCTACTTTCTTCTGAGGATGATGATGGTGCAGCTTATGCTTAGCGGTAGCTCTGTCTAGTCTTTGCTTAGCAGCCTCTTGAGTCGACTGTACTGTGTTGCCAAATTTTGAGTTTCTTGTCTTTTCTCAATTGACATATGATGTATATGCAAGTAAAGCACATGACGGGGACATTTCCCATGGACAACACAGAAAGGAGACTTCCCTCTAGGTGAATAAGCCGTACTTTTATATACAGACTCCGCCAGAGCTAATGCCAAGTCCCACTGTTTCGATCTCTCCCCACAAATACCAGGGATTAATTTTCCTAGAAACCGGTTAACGGCTTCTGTCTGATCGTTGTCAATTGATTTAGTATGGAAGCATAATATCGTGCTCTTACTAATATGACATCGTGATGATTACTAGAAGACATGAGAGTCCGTCGTAATAGCGAGACGGTTATTTAGCGTGACAAGTACTATTCAAATAGAATACAATGATGTTTTTCATACCAAACACATCAAAATAAATTGTTATTTCATGCGATAATCACATGCTTCGTCGTATTCATTATAGAATAGACAAAAATTATAGAATCCTCATCTCAGCAAATTCTTATCTAAACGAATCATAAAAAGCGGTTTGTTCTTTGATTAATTGATAAGGAGTCCTTATGGTGCAAATGGATACACTCCAACTTTCTCAAGAAAAGAAATTTCTAGGTGGCAACCAAGTCGACTTTTTGTTCTTGGACCTAGAAAAAAATCCTGCAATTACGCTCGGAATTCCATCAAAATTTCCTTTGGAAGACGGGGTGACAGGTCTTCCGTCTCATTCTGGTTTGATAATTGGCATCCTAGGGGTCCTCTCTATAAACTATTTTTTGATAGAGACATATACTGTTCTGGTACCCTAAAAAATGCATCGATTCGGGAATTTTATTCTTCTAGCTAGCAAAACTCTAACTTTCTAGATATTTTCAACTCTTGGACAGACTCTGTCCCAGCCCTTGATGAGGAGAGGCCTGATCAATTTTCCTGGAAAGGCCATTCCTCCGGAGTGTTTTCCACTTCTTCAACTTGGGAACTTATAAGAAACAAAGGCCCAAATGTCCCATAGAGCTCCTTCATATGGGACCGAGCCATTGCGTCAAGGTACAGCTTCTTGCTATGGCTCATCTCTTTAAATAGACTCCCTACACAAGTCATTTTGCTAAGCTATCACAGAATCTCTGAAGGTGTCTGCGCCTTCTGTAGAAGCAGACCTGACTCAATTGACCATGTCTTCTTTGGTTGTACTATCACCGGCACTCTTGCTTTATTTTGGGCAAGAAACTGTAACATAATTTGGCAAAATTGACCTTGGCAAGAAAACCTCCACTGGGCTATCCGATTTATTGGGGGTCAGAATTTTCATCATCAAATTGCTCGTTTTGCTCTTGCTACAATGTGCCATATTATCTGGACAGAACGAAACCATATTCTATTCAGGAATCGCCCCGTTTTCATGCCGGCCCTCCGTAGCCACCTTACTAAACTTGTAAGGGACAAAGGCTTGTCCATGAAGCCTGTTGTAGATAACATTCGCAATAGAAGAATACAACAAAAGTGGGGCATCTCCCTTTCCATTTTTGAGTAATGTTTCGATTACTTTGTAATTATCTTGTTAGTCTCTGTTGTTGTTGGCCTTTTTGTTTGGCCTTGGTGTTGCGCTCTCTTGCTTGTAACCCCTTTTATTAGTCGCTACACCTTTGCACCTGTTGGGACACTTAGGTACCACATGAAAACTATTTTGGTTCTGTCTAGAACTGATTTTTTGTTCCCAGAATCAATTTTGGACCAGAAGCCTGTTTGGTAACGTAATTTCATTTTTCTATTTCTAGGACAAGTTTTTGTTCCATAACCGATTCTGAATCAGAAATCATAACAAAAAAAAGTAGGTTTTTTTATTTCTAGACAAAAAATGAGAATCATTTCTGAGAGAACACTTTCTTCAAAACATATGTTCATATGAAAGTCACGATCTTTGAGGTGAGAAAAAAAAATCAAAAATTTCAAAACTTAACAGAATGGTTTAGAATTTGTGGTTACCCACTTTGAGTGAAATTTAAATTTTTTAAGTGCCGAAAGAAATAAAAAAAATAAAAAATAAAAAATTTCACAAAATGGCTTAGAATATGTATGGCCACTCACTTTGAGCAAAATTTAATTTTTTTTAGATGCCAAAAAAATCAAAAAATCTAAAATTTAAAAACTTCACAGAATGTCTTAAAATACATGTGGCCACCCAATTTATGTGAAATTTTATTTTTTTAGGTGTCGAAAAAAATAAAAAAAAAGCAAAAAATAAAAATTTTCAAAACTTCACATAATGGCTTAGAATATCTGTGGTCATTCGCTTTGAGCGAAATTTAAATTTTTTTAGGTGCTAAAAAAAATAAAATAAAATAAAAAATTTCAAAATTTCACAAAATGGCTTAGAATATGTATGGCCACCCACTTTGAGCAAAATTTAATTTTTTTTATATGCCAAAAAAATAAAAAATAATCACAAAATCTAAAATTTAAAAACTTCATAGAATTTCTTAGAATACCTATGGCCACCCAATTTGAGCGAAATTTTATTTTTTTAGGTGCCAAAAAAATAAAAATAAAAAAGCAAAAAACAAAAAAAATTCAAAACTTTATAGAATGACTTAGAATACCTGTAGCCACCCACTTTGAGCGAAATTTTATTTTTTTTAGCTGCCAAAAAAAATAAAAATAAGCAAAAAAGTAAAAAATTTCAAAACTTCATAGAATGACTTAAAATGCCTGTAGCTACCCACTTTGAGCGCAATTTTATTTTTTTAGGTGCCGAAAAAAATAAAAAAATAAAAAAAATTAAAACTTCACAAAATGGCTTAGAATACATGTGGCCATTCACTTTGAGTGAAATTTAAATTTTTTTAGGTGCCGAAAAAAATAAAAAAATTTTAAAACTTCACAGAATGGCTTAGAATACCTGTGGCCACCCACTTTGAGCGAAATTTAATTTATTTTTAGATGCCAAAAAAAAATAAACATAAGCAAAAAAGTAAAAATTTCAAAACTTCAATGAATAGCTTAAAATACTTGTGGTCACCCACTTTGAGAGAAATTTTATTCTTTTAGGTGTCGAAAAAAGTAAAAAAAGCAAAAAATAAAAAATTTCAAAATTTCACAGAATGGTTTAGAATACCTGTGGTAATCCACTTTGAGCGAAATTTAAATTTTTTTAGGTGCCAAAAAAATAAAAAAATAAAAATTCACATAATTGCTTAGAATACCTGTGGCCACCCACTTTGAGTGAAATTTAATTTTTTTTAGGTGTAAAAAAAAATAAGCAAAAAATAAAAAATTTCAAAACTTCACAGAATGGCTTAAAATACTTGTGGCCATCCACTTTGAGCGAAATTTTATTTTTTTAGGTGCCGAAAAAAATAAAAAAAAGTAAAAAATCAAAAATTTCAAAACTTCACAAAGTGGCTTAAAATACATGTGGCCATCCACTTTGAGTGAAATTTAATTTTCTTTAGGAGCCAAAAAAAAATAAAAAATAAAACACATAAAAAATACTATTTGGGTACCTAAAAAAATTAAATTTTACTCAAAGTGGGTGGCTAGAGGTATTCTAAGTCATTCTGTGAAGTTTTGAAATTTTTGATTTTTTATGTTTTTTTTTGTACTTAAAAAAATTTAAATTTCGCTTAAAGTGGATGACCACATGTATTTTAAGTCATTCTGTGAAATTTTTTATTTTTTGCTTTTGTTTCACCTCCAAAAATTAAAATTTCACTCAAAGTGGATGGCTACAGGTATTCTAAGCCATTCTGTGAGGTTTTGAAATTTTTGAGTTTTTGAATTTTTTTGGACACCTTAAAAAATTTAGATTTCACTCAAAGTGGGTGGCCATATGTATTCTAAACTATTCTGCGAAGTTTTGAAATTTTTGATTTTTTGATTTTTTTTTGGGCACCTAAAAAAATTAAAATTTCATTAAAAGTGGGTGGCCACATGTATTCTAAGCAATTCTGTGAAGTTTTGAAATTTTTTTTTTCTTGATTTTTTTTGAAAAAATTCAACAAATTTCCTATTTTCCCGAAATCTGAATTTTTTTTTATTTTCTCGACATTTTGATGATTTTTTCTGGAATTTTTCAATTTTTTGGGATTTTTTGAATTTTTTTAAAGATTTTTATGAATTTTTCGGATGTTTTTATTATTTTTATTCCATTTTTTTAAAAAATGGATTTCTGTTCCTGGAAATAGAATTTTTGTTGTTTATCAAACGGGTTTTTATTTCAGGAAATAGAAATTTTGTGCTGTTATCAAACGGGTTTCTGTTCTAGAAAGAGAAATTTTTTGTCGTTATCACACGGGTTTTTTTTCTCAGAAACTTATCTAGGAACCAGAAATAGAAAAATCTATTTCTGGTTCAAGAACTCATTCCGGAACAGAATGGTTATCATTCGCTACCTTGCTGTGTCGCCTCAAGTGCGAAGTTTTTGTGTACGACTTCTTTCTTTGTATGGAGCGTGTTGAAAAGTATATAAAATTCTTACTTTACCAAAAAATAAAAAGCGGTTTGGATCGATCTGTGAATCATTTTTTGTTTTGTTTTGCGAAAAAAGTTATTTTTTTTCAAATAATCTAAGAGTACGAGCGAACAGTCTTGACTATATGGAGATGCATAAAACACATTACAAACTCCTTGAACTTGTGAAGTCCCGAAGCAGTTTTACAAATTGTTAGTGGATTCGAACTAATGGCGCCCCAAACAATTGTCCCAACCCTGGGTTAAAACTAGTTTAAGAAAAGTACTTTTAAATCGAACCGAACCACCAAAAATGGTTTGATTCAATCTGGGGTAACAGTTTGAACCCTTTTTATTAGTCACCCCTAATTATTTTTTTACTAGCAAGTCTTTTGTGGAGGAAGCTAAGCACGCGACATGGTGCTTGTGGCAATTATATAAGCAAAAGACATGATCTCACAAATTTTTTTTTGGGTATGAAAAATATCTAAAACCGAATACAAAAATTTAACATCATAAATCTACCATATCTATTTTATCACCTAATAAAACATAAAGTAACTCTCTAAGAGGTAGTAAAAGAATCTAGTATCCAAGCACTTACTAATTCCGAGATTAGAAAGACAGTCAGCAGAGCAATTTCTTTCCCGAAAGTTATGCTACACGTTAAATTTAAAGTGAGAGCACAATAGTCTTTTGATATCTTTAAGCAAAATAGGGCAACATTATCAATCTAAGCTCTGGACTAAAAGGATTAGTAATGGCTTTAGGGTCGATCTCAATGGCTTTAGGGTCAATCTTTAAGCAAAGAAGCCCACCTTCCGCTTGTGTCGACGAACATATTCCTATGAATGTGGCAAAACCACCAAACCTGTCGCCCCCTTCATTTCTAAACAAACCCCACGCACTAGCAACTCTTGGGTTGCCTTTACAAACCCCATCAGTATTCAGTTTAATTCACCTGGAAGGTGGACTCCTTCTTATCAAAATCCGGGAAGTGCATGATTCACTTATCGTCGAGTTATTCACAAACGAAACTTTAATGATTTTCTTTGTGTATGATCGGATTACTTATATCAGATTCGAAGGGAAAACAAAGTTGTCCTAGAAGAGTGACTTGTTTCTCCATTGCCAAAAAGCCACGTACTCCAAAAATTATGCTCCAATCATGATGAAAATTCGATTGCCCTTTTCCAGTGAGATTTGAATTCAACCATTACGACAAATTCATTTTGAATAATTCTTCCAAATATTGTTGTGGGGAAAACTCAAGTCATATCCTACGGATAATTGGATAATCCCTTAAAATATGTAAAGTTGTTTCCACATGAGACTCACATCTCAAGCAATACGGATTTCCTCCCAAGTTGCAAGAGGTCTTCAATTCAATAGTTAATAGTCTCTTATAAGCGGCCAGCCAGAAGAAAGTTCTATCTCGTTGAGGTCCCTTCCACTTTCAAATAGTGGACCATTACTATCAAAATCTTGATTTTTGCCCCATTCATTACCTCACACGTTGACTTAACATAGAAAGACCTGCTTCAAGTACCCTCCCACAAGATTATCTTCCCCATCAGAGGTTAAAAGAGATTTGATAGCTCAAGTGCGAAAAACTATATCTTTTGGTATGATTCCCTGAAATATCCGAAAATCACAATTTCCATTCAGTACATAATCGCAAATTTTTATGTCCATCTCAGAAGGAGATAGTTGGGTACTACCAATATTATAGAGCGACTCCATACCTGGAATTCATTTATCTGTCCAAAACCTAACACATTTTCCATTTCCCAAACTCTACAAAGCTCATTCCTGTTGGGCCGACCATACATTCACAATCACCTTCCATAAGTTTGAGTCACCGTGTTTAGCATAAAATAGTTCTCTGTGAACAATATTTAGCCGTCAGAATTTGTGCCCAAAGATTATTGAGTTGCGTCTTGAGGCCCCATACTAGCTTCATCATAAACCCTTGATTAGTCAGTTTAAGAGATCGAAAACCAAGACCACGATATTTCTTAGGTTTGTAGATGGACTGCCAATTAAGGAGGTGAATTCGACGTTTGTCCCTTGTGTCACCCCATATGAAAGCATGTCAATTCTTTTCAATCTCTTGATAATTAAACTTGAGTTGGAACTTTATTGCACTGCATGTAATACATAGGGATAGAGATAACTACAGACTAGACTAATGTAATTCGACCCGCCATTAATAAGCTTTCAAATCTCCATCCACTAAGCCTTTTATTCATCATTGCTAATAAAGATTGAAATGCCTTAAAGAAGTTCTTCCATGAATCAAAGGCACTTCCAGATATTTTCCTAGCTCTGCACATACACAAAACCAGAAATCTCGTTGAAATTACATTTCAACCCCAGAGAAGTATTCTTTGAACAGAAAATTTTAATTTTAGCCTTGTTCACAATCTGGCCTGATCTATTGCAAAAATGACGTAAATATTCCATGATGACATCCATTTGATCTCTTGAAACCTCTGCCATTAACAGGAGATCATCCGAAACACATTAGATAAGAAATTCATGGTCCACTCCTTCGAAAGCAAAAATGTTTCCATCATTTTGAAATTACTACATCATTAATAAGGTAAGATAACCTTTCCATGCATAACACAAAGATGTATGTAATGTCGCAATTATGATCATGCCTCCGCACTCCTTAGTCTTGCCGTAACGCATGGAAGATAAAGCAAGCACAAGTTTACTTTACATGCATCAAAGTCGGGGTTGGGTTTCGACCAAAAAAAAAAAGGTCCGGGCTGGGTATTGCCAAAGATAAAGAACGTGGGGGCGGGGGAGTTTGGCACCTAACTTTATAAACAAATAAAAAAACCATAATTATCAAGCTCAAAACTGAATCAATAGGCTGACCTAAGGTTTTTCGCAACCGCATGACTCTACATTATGGCAATTCATATCTATCTACCCATCCATATCTATCTATTCTGAAACGAGGAAATACAAATGGCAATCTTGGTACTTACAAGACAAACATCTTTAGTTGGGCGGCTATTCTACGATCAAATTCTCTATGTAACGATTTTGGACATATCATACTTTATTCTAGGTCGAAGGAGAACGTCCTTTTTTTTCCCCTAAATTCCAATACAAGCACGAGAAAATCATGGTTGACAGCTAAGTTGCGAGGATTGTTCTTTTTCCAAATACGTAACTCCAAAAGCGACGTGCTTACTTTATGCAATTGATTTGGCTCTATCGTTTCATCATTTGTAAAACATTTTATTAATCGTTATTGACGTGCGACCTCTTCTATTCGCTAGAGACAAGGCTTCACATATTATCAAAATGATAATAATCATAATAATACTAATTACTTTTTTTGCTTTTAGGTGATCATGGCCTTCCAACGTTCAACCCTCCTGAGATGAGAACTTCTATATTGACCGCATGTGCAGGCTCTATTTTGACCCGATCAAAAGTGAAGCCAACCTGCGTTTTATGTGTATGGAGGAGATTTACTGTACCGTGTGACGACAATTCTGACAGCTATAGAGGGCTGCTTTTGATAGTTTTATTCAACTATAAAACCGTGTTAATGGCAATGCTACGTGGTGTTCTTCTGTGCAAAAAGCAAATGGCTGTTCGTCTTCCTTCTTTTCGTGTCCCAGTCGCACCATCTCTCAAGCGCTGTGTGTCGCAGCCTCCACCAGTTAGAGCTCAGAGATTCAGAGAAGAAGAAGGTAAACATTTGCCCTAGATTTGGCCATTTAACGCTCTCTGCACTTCATATCATTATAGTGGATATTCAAAAATTTTTTCATGATATTAGGATCTTTCTTAGTATATTGTACAGTCCTTGGTCGCTGTAAAGCTTAGTTGTTTTCTTCTCGTGGCTCCCATTGAAAACAGCACGTTAGATGCGCGCCAGGAAGTGTTTCTACATGATGATGTCTTGGTGTGAATGCAGGGAGATCATCATCCAGCAATCTAGTCGATGCGAATTTGAGCGTCTTAAGGAAGAGGATCGATGAAGTGGAGATGAAGGAGAGATTAGAGAGGTGTTGCAGAAGCGAGCTTGGGTGGAACTACGCCACGTCCAGATGCTATTCCATATCCAAGCAGAGAAAAGACACAGAGAGGCCAGAGTTCTTTGAACTCCTACTCCTAGTTTGTGGAAATATCGCCCTAACAAACATTGCCTGTGCATTCTTCCTTTGCTTGGCTTCCATATTCATTCATTTGAGTCAACTTCACGACCCTTTCTTGGGAATCTCCCTTCCTCCCTCCATGTAGTTCTGCATAGTTCGACACAACAAAGAGTAGTTGGAGCTCACAGAATTAAAGACTATGATTGCTAGCAATTTCTCTGTGTCCACAGTTTTATTGGTGCTAAACTTGATATCCATGTAGTTGTTCTTGAGTTTTTTTTAGCAACCCTATTGGATTTACATTAGCACTGATGACCAGTTACTACCTTTTCTAGTTACAACCTAAAGAAATACAATGCACCATCAATTAGGTTTCAAATATATTTTCCAGTTACAAAATACATATAATTGCATACACCATGAACCTTCTTGAGAGAGCCAACAATCTTCGTAACCTTCTCATAAAAACATAATCACGACAAGCTTATGCTACTTATGACAGAAGATCACACGTATGTTTGCTACAATGGCGTCATCTTAAAAAAACGATGAAACAAGAGCAAGTTGGAGATATGCTACAACGTCGACCGTCCCTCCATGTCTTGCATTCAAGACATGTCTGTGGTCCCTATTGTAACCAGCTTTTAATATCACTAGATCTGTGAGATTAACCTTTGAATCATTGCCATGGATTCATAGATCAATATCTAATTTACCAATACAACGTTTAATACTTTGAGCTGGGACGACCTCGTGAATAAATAAACACGAGTAAACAATTGGGTTGTTGACGAAGTAGAAACAAATGATAGCGTGGATGAGAATTCGCACACACGAGTAAACAATTGTAACACAGATGATGACACGCAATAGAGAAAGACTCTTTGTTTTTAATTTATTCAGCAAATGATAACCTAAAGTACGAGAGGACGTAATATCTGTTCATATCTAAAAAACCCTATCAAATGTTAACTTTAAGACCAATAAGAATATCTGACCTACTAAAGCTTGTATGTCTAAATGATAACTCCTAAATATTGAAACAAATCACCTAATATTCTAGCATAATTTCAAAAATAAAGTAAGATAAGGAAATAAACAAATATTATAATCTCTAGAAGTATAAGCAGTGCAGCAAGCTAAATATAAACACGGATTCAACAATTTACAAACACGTACTAGGTGCACACCCTCAGGCGACTAACTACAGAGAAGAATCTCTTTTTCTGTATTCTGTAAAACACGAAGACAGTTGTCTAATACCCTGCTAACCCTAGGTGACACCGAACAACCCGAAAATAACCTTAAGCAGTAAAAAAATTCAGAAGAATAAATAATTGTCTCATATTACGCGGAAAAGAAAATGATATACATATAGAAAACTGCCCCGAAACACCCTGAAACTAGAGCTTTTAAATGACTGCAAATGGGCAACCCAATCCAGCCGTGGCATAGTGCTGCGATCTTTGGAGTCAGTACTGTGGGCCTCGTAACTCTCCTCACGATTTTCAAGCATGGAAAATACTGCAGTTCTCTTTGGTCCTTCACTAGTAACAACTGTTGGAGGTAGGAGAGAGGATCCAGTTCAACTGTGTATGGTTCAAAGGGACAGCTTAACCCCCGCACCCTTTCCTAGGGGCTCGCTTGGATGGCCGACCTGCAAACATTTTCCGCCATTAGCAACTCTGCAGCATAAAAGGCATAGAATGACTTCCCCTACTAAAATAGAGGAAAGTGTTTTCCTAATTAGAGTTGACTTTGGTGTCAGTCTAGTAAGGCTGTGGACTAGCGCGACTCTTCTAAAAAGCTCTCTCTCTCTCTCTCTCTCACTACTTCTAAAAAGCTCTCTCTCTTTGTTCAAATTTGGTATATAACTTCACAAAAATCTTGTAAAGTTCTTAATAAAGAGACCAACCCACAGGAATTCTTTTTCATGAAGTTATGACCAAGCTTTTGAAAATTATTTCCTTTACACATAGAGATGTATTAATAATTAGCAAAAAATGACCATTTTTTTAAATGATTTTCGAAGAAAACATTTCCTTCATCATATTTAAATTATCATTTACAGCTCAAGAGATAAGAAAATGTAACATTTTCATCCCTCACAGGAAAATACTCACATATCATCCTATGAATCTTACGAGACAAAAGTCTTTATCTGGGGGGCTATTCCTCCATCAAACTAATTCTATTGCAATGATTTCGAAGACATCGTTCTTTATTTTGGGTCAAAAGAGAACATCCTGTATTTTTATTTCTACAAGCACAAAAAAATTCATGGCTGACAGCTAAGTTGTTTGCCAGGACCTTTCTTTGTCCAACTACGTGACTCCCAACGACGACGTGCTTATCCTATGCATTTAAAATCGACTCTGCACTAGACACCTAGCATCATCACGTCATTTCTAAGTCATCTTGCTATTCTTTATTCAAGCACGACCTCTTCTATTCGCTAGAGACAAGGCTTTGCATAATAATATTAATAACAATAATAATGGCTTTCAAAAGTCGAACCGTCCTGAGACCTTCTAAATTGTCTGAATGTACAGGCTCTACCGTGACCCGATCAAAGTGAAACCAATCTGTGTTATTCACTATGTCGTGTGACAAATCCAACATCTCTAAAGGCTGCTTTTGATAGTTTCATTTAGCTGCAAAACTGTGTGAATGCCAATTGTTCTTCTGTGCAAAAGCAAATGGCCCTTCGTCTTCCTTGTTTTCGGGCCTTAGTCGCACCATCTCTTCAGGGCGGTGTCTCGCAGCCTCCACCTGTTAGAGCTCAGAGTTTCAGAGAAGAAGGAGGTAAAGGTTTACCCTAGATTTGGCCCTTTAACATTCTCTCTGCTACATATTGCTGTAGTAGAAATTCGAGTAACTTTCCATGGTATTCATCATGTAGTCTTCGTTCCCCACAAAAATTTCTGTTGTTTTCTTCTTGTGGGTCACATTAGAAATAGCACATGTGTGCGCCTAATAACGCTTATACGTGATGATGTCTTGGTATGGATCCAGGGAGATCATCATCAAGTAATCTAGTCGATGCGAATTTGAGCGTCTTGAGAAAGAGGATTGGTGAAGCAAAGACGAAGGAGAGATTGGAGAAGTGTTGCAGAAGCGAGCTCGGATGGAACTACGCCACTTCTGGATGCTATTCCATATCCAAGCGGAGAAAAGACACGGACAGGTCGGAGTTCTTTGAACTCCTACTTCTAGTTTGCAGAAATATTGGCCTAACAAACGCTGCTTGTGCATTCTTCCTTTGCTTAGCTTCCATATTGATTCATTTGAGTCAACTTCATGACCATTTCCTGTAAATCTCTCTCTCTCTCTCTCTCTCTCTCTCTCTCTCTCTCTCTCTATGTAGTTCCGTATAGTTTGACTCAAAAAGAGTAGGTTGAGCTCAAACGATTCACGACGTTATCATTCCTAGCAATTTCTCAGTGTTCACAGTTTCATTGGTGCTAAACTTGATATCCATGTAGTTGTTTTAGGATATTTATAACAACCGTATTAGATTTACATTAGCACATACAATTAATTTTTTTTTTGGTAAGAGCACATACAATTAGTTACTAACTGTTGGCACCAAAAAATGATCAATTTTTTATTTATTATCGACAAATGACAAATTGAGTTGATAAACAGTTTGGTCAGAACAATCGGCAACTTGAAAAGATCAAAAACACTCCAATAAATTCATCGACCCTAAACATCAGTTATCGATGGGAACCTTCATAATGAGATCATCGACAACCATTGCCGATTTTACTAAGTGTTGGAACTTGAAGGCAGTAATGATGAATTGACGCTGGAATATAAATGTTGGGTGGGTATAATTTCTTTTAGATAAGTGTTGTTTAATAGTTGGAGATTGCGGAGTAAATTCTTGTAATCATATATGTTGATAACTAAATTTTGGTAACCTAGTCAGTCGTTCGTTGTATAAAAAATTAGTTAAATTGTATATAGATTATGAGCATTTGAATCAGTAATTAGGCCCATATAATCGCATTTGTATTGGACTGGCAGTGAATGGACTTGAGTAGATGGTCTTGAATTTAAGTCCGTAAGAATGAAAACTTGGTCAAGCCCACATTACCCTTTAGGCGACCGGATTATAGTTTTTATATCATTTGCCAAGATTTGGTCACATAATGAATAATTAGCAATAATCTTGGGGGTATATGTGCGTCCATGGATTTTGGAAAATTCGATAAAGATTATGGAATGTGCAAGAGGGAAATTGACCACCACTTACGAGGAAAGAATTGGTAGAGTGGTTGCATGATTCTCTTGTCATATTCACATGATGTTAGTAGTATAAAAAAAAGGAGAGGAAATAAAAATCAATCTCAATTTTTTTTTTTATCGAAAACAAGATCATTTTATTTCATCAAGATAAGCTTCAGCACATACAAGGTTCCAAAGAGTTGCGGGAGGGTTAAAGACCCAATTATAGGGCAAAGATTTGCACCTTTGAGTCTTAACAATTCAGTCTGCTACTTGATTTTCTTCCCTATTAGAGTGGCCTAAAAGAACATTAGGTAAATGGGCTAGCAGAAGTTTGCATTCGGTAATAAGTGGAGTGGCTTCCCATGGAGAAATATCTAAGCCTAAAAGGCAATTAACCAAAATCAAGTTGTCAGATTTTAGCAGGTACCTCATGTTGTCTTCCTCCCTGAGCGCATGAAGTAGCTTCAGAGTTTCAAGGCAAGCAAGGGTTTCCACATTGATAGTTGAACTTGCTCTCACCATTTTAGCAAATCCATCCACAATCTTTCCTGAGAAATCACGACAAATACCAGCTACGGATCCTTCCGTTGAACCTGGAGTGTAGGATCCGTCAATGTTCCACTTGAGAGTCCCTTTCTCCGATGGTCGCCACGATTTAGGTGAGTGGCTATTCTTTGAGTTGGTGTTCTTCTCCGGTTTAGTCCATCGGCAGATATTCTAGTGCATGGCCATTGCAGAACTCACCAGGTGTTGTGAATTTGAGGATTGGCTTCGAAAAATGAAGTTGTTCCTTCATTTCCATATATACCAAAGAATCACCGCTAGCAAGTCAAGGGAGATTGAGGTATTTTTGAAATTTAGTAGCCACTCTTCAATCCTTGTAAGTCCTTGATTGGAGATTTGAATATGTAGGGCCGGGTTTGACCACACCTGATTTGTCCATGGGCAGAGTAGGAATAAGTGCCTGGCTGTCTCAACTTGTTGGTTACACAGACTGCAGGTAGGTTCTTGAACAATACTCCTTTTAAATAAATTTTCCTTGGTAGACAAAGCATTTTGGCACAGTCCCCACAAGAAAATTTTGATTTTTGGAATGGTTTTTGCCTGCCAAATTCTTGTTCATAGTTTTCGAGGGGTCTGATACGAGGTGGACGCTGAAGTTGTGATATGTTTCTCAGTTTTTCCCCTTAATTGATTGAGTGGAAATCAAAGGATATATTTCTTTTCCTTATCCAAAATTTTATGTCCTGACACTATAAAAGACGCAACGATACAAGAAAAGGGGAGGGGGCCACACAATTCATAATACACTGGCCACGAGAGAGAGAGAGAGAGAGAGAGAGAGAGAGAGAGAGAGAGAGGATTGTCCTCATTTACGGGGGACCCCCTTTTTGGTCTGACAAGAGACAAAGAAAAGAAAAAAGACAAAACACAGAGAGATATCATTAAGAAGAAAAGAGAGAGGAAGCTGTCGTCTCCTTCCTTGGCGTTTCGCTTGGAGCTTCAACCTGCAACTCGAGCTACTCGTGCCCTGCTCGCTGCTCTTCGCCTGTGACGGTGCTATTGCCATTTGCACCGCGACGCTGCTCACTGCTTTCGTTCTAGCCCAAGCCGTTGTAATCCCAACGACCATAGCCGCCGCTGCTGCTCCTGTCCCGAGCTCATCGCTGTTCGAAGTTCGGGATCACTTTCGACGAGCTGTTCCGTACCGCAAGCAACGCCGAGCTCCTGCAACCTTCAACTTGCAACGTCCCTATTGTTTGTGTTGAGTCCAAGAGCCCATTGCACTACAACGGCTTCCTTTTGGTCTAGCTCCTCCCTTTTACAACGGAGAAATTCTTTCTATCTTGTGGATTTTTGAGCAGGCCCCACCAAATTCTTGCTATGCAGTGAGTCGTGACATCCTTACTATGTCACTACCATGAACCATCCACACCAAGTAGCCAAGCTAGCGGCTATCCTTGGTCACGAACCACCGTCAGCCGGTCCAAACTTGAAAAGCAAATATTCGAATTAAGTAAAAATCTCATCTAATTTGAATTTTTAGTATATTATTTCCTTGTATAAAATATGTCAATTTTGTATAAATCTTTGAATGATATTATCGTATCCATTATGTTTCCAGATAGCCTTTAAATCAGGAATTATTTCCTAATTTCACAACGTACATATGATTGACAATCCGATTTCATGCCCAAAATATGACTCGCGTACATATGGAAAATCATCAATCCGATCTCCCGCCCCAGATATGATTCGTGATTGTGTGAAAGATTGGCCAATCCAATCCTCATACCCTAGATATGATCCGTCAATCTATTGTTTCTAAATTTAAATGGATACGGATAATATGTCTTGTGATTGAGTGTCCTGTTCATTTCATTGCTATTTCTTTCCGTTTTTTGTTTGAATTGAATTGATTGTCTTTCCATAAAAAAAAATACAAAATGATTGGGAAATTGCATGTTTAGGATAAATTTTGATTATTTTCTTAGAATAGATTAGATTCTCTTCTTAGATATTATTATTACATGTTTAAATTAGGTTAATTATTTATTCCGAATTTAAATTAAAAAAATATGAAAAAAATACCACATGCATGTCATATTAGAGTAGTTACATATTAATTAATTCTTGTCATTAGAAATCTCATGTCTAGATTCATTTGCGTGCCATATTAGAGATAGTGCATTTAATTGTTGTTAGAAGTAGGATATTTAAATAAATCGTACATCGCATGTCATATTAGACGTATAATGCATTGCATAAAGTTTAGTTTTCGTTAAATCAGAAAAAACCCTAAAAAAGATTTGAGTGAATTTGTGTGTTAATTAGAAATCATATTATAGTTGTCAATGTGATTTTCTAACTAACATTGCATATGCTTTCGTTGCTTTGAGGTAAGTTCCTATTTTGCAATTTATTTATTGCACAAGGGAAACAAATCGCGCCCTCCCCAACTCCACAAGGGAAACAAATCCAATTCATAGCGACAGTGACAGGCCTACACTGGGATACGCTGCCAATTAGGGGAACGATTTGCGCGTGAAATACTAACTTTAACACAAGACACCTCTTTAATACCATTTATGATTAGCTATTTAATCATGTTAATGGATCATAAAGGATTTGAAATATAATCAATTCCAAGTTGGCGCAATTAGTTTGGGCGTAAGAAGATCTTTAGTTCAAGAATTGGAGATCATTCATTCAAATCCCAATGATTACATAGGTGGGAACTGTTATAGGTTAAGGCCACTTGCTTGAACTTAACTAGATTATGAATTTTACGGGGTGAGCTCTAAACAACCGAATCTTTATGCTCGTGCCCTAAAATAAAAACGTGCCGCCAGCCCTGCCCCCGCATCCATGGTGGTTATGAACGAAGGCGGTAACTCATCAACGGTTGTCGTGAGTCGTGACCACCGCAAAAACTGGCGGCCCCAACTTGGGCGACAGCAAATTCTGCCTGAGGTAGATTGCACCGAAATTCCCCCTTTCGGCTCAATCATTATTGGTCAACTAGATTGGGCTAAAAGATCCACTCGTGTTTCATGCATTTTCCTCGTCTGACACGGCCATTGTACATAATAAAGTAGCATTTTCAATTCAATCATTCGTGGCCCACTGCCTACGAGAGTCCAACCAGGCCGCAGATTGAGTTGCCAAAGCCCAAAGAATGAAGGCCATTTCGCAAAATTGTCTGTTAACGCCACATTTGCCTCCATGCGATCTCTCATGTTTATACCGACCGAAAAAAAAAAAAAGGTTTTGGAAATCCATAATCTATGTTATCCTTACAACGTTAATGAATGAAATGCTTGGTTCTCGACCAAGAAAAATCAGTCATTCAAAAGATTGAATTGCAACATTTCCCACATTTTATGGCCTCTATGCAATTATGTTAAAAGTTTGGTGCCTTTGGGCCTTCTTGCAATTATTATTATCCACTTATAGTCATAATTTGAATAAATCCAGACTTGTCCTCGAGTCATCACTATGTGCAAATTTGAGGACATTCAACCTCATCATCATCCACTTTTTGTCATGATTCATATGGATCCTGAACTGTTATGAATTCGGTATTTACAGCAAAATTTAAAACATTATCCCTTTGATGCTAATCTTTGGCAGTGGAGAATGCTAATTGGCATTAATTATTTTTATTCAACCCAAAAAAGGAAATACAATATCAATTTTACATTGGTCCTCCACCTGTATGGATACGTCAAGATAAGATAGACCGTATCTTGCTAAATTATTTAACACGAATATAACTACAGATCTAATTCCCAAAAAAAGCATCAACTGTTTTTTTTTTTGTCGATAAATACTTCTTTCATTACTAAAAAGTAAGTTTACCATAGCACAGTCCCATGTCATTACATAACAATAAAAATAGAGAAATGGAGATAGTAGACAGCCAGTTCTTAGGTAATGAATCGTTCCGGTAGGCTTTCGCTACCCAATTCGTAGCCCGGTTTTCTTCTCTCGAACAAGAAGTTATTGAGACACCCTCTAAGCAGCCAAAGAGGTTTGTGCAATCTTTTATTAATGTTTGGATGGTCCATGGAGCTTTAGCCCGACCCGTGATGTATCTCTTCAGCAAAGTGCAGTCTCACTCAATCTTCACTAGATTTCTTCGTTCCATCAGTACACTTCCTTCGTTCAGTACGCTGGGCGAAGCTTCCCTTTGACATTTCATGAACAGCAGGCCTTGCCTCAAGGCTAGGGTTTCGGCGGTGAGGGCGGACGGAGCAACGATTTTCTTCGCAAAGCCTCCCATTAGCCGCCCAAGATGGTCTCTGTAAATTCTAGCCACTGCTCCTTGCCGCGATTCACTGCACCACAATCCATCGACGTTCAATTTCCACGAGGCCAACGGAGGTGGTGACCATCCCTTAATTGGTAAGCCTCTCTCTTCACTTTCCCTCTATTTCCCCTCCTTTTGGTTCCAGTGTTCATATAGATTGAGGTCGCTAATTGCTTCAGTTATTACTCCTCGTGGTCGTGGTTTACTGTTTCGAAAAACCTTCACGTTCCATTCTTTCCAGATGAGCCAAAGCACTCTGGCCAGAATTCCACCCGATTTTGACCCTACTTGGGAAGGTAGGTTCTCTGCGAGCCATTTATCCATTCGAGCGACTGCTTCCGTTGATGTCTTTAGCTTAATGTTTGAATCTAACCAAATTTCCCTTGTCCAGTCACACAGAAGGAGGAGATGTTTGAGCTTTTCAAGAGCGTTCTTAGACATTGGACACAATGGGTTGGGTACGAGTCTTCTCTTGTAAAGGTTTTTCTTCGTTGGGAGAGCGTTGTTGCATACACTCCACAAGAAGAAGCGAATTTTCGGGTAGTGCTGAATCTGCCATATGCGAGTCCATAGGTTCTTAGGAGGCTGATATGATGTTGACACCAGGTTGGCATTAAATTTTTTGACTAGGAACACATTCTGTTGTAGCTGCTCTTGACCAAATATAAGCCCGTGCTATTACCTGTCCACACTTGACTGTCCCTATGTGAATCGATGCTTAGCAGGATGGCGAGGATCTCCTGGACTATCTTTTGCTCAAAAAGTTCATTTAGCTTCACTAGGTTCCAATCTTGAGTTACTGGTTCAATTAGTTCCTCTACGTATTTAGGGTCATGTTGATTTGCCGGGCCACCGATGCGGCCACTAGGTAGCCAAAGGTCCTTCTTGGTTCAGATACTTTTGCCATCTCCCACTCTCCATCTCACATCCAATTCAATTACCTCTCTCCCAGTTAATATGCTTTGCCACCCCCGTGAAGGGCGGTTGCCCCTTCTAGCATGCCAGAATTCGCCCTGTGGATAATATATTCCCTTCATAACTTGGCTCCATAGGTTTTGAGGTGCTTGTATTAGTCTCCACACTTGTCTCCCTAGCATCGCCTTATTGAACTCCACTAAGTCTCTAAATCCTAGTCCTCCCTCATCTTTCCTTGTTTTCAGTGACTCCCATTTCCTCAAGTGGATTCCTTTACGCTCAACATTTTGTTTCCACCAGAAATAGGCAATTTTTCTCTCAATTGATCTGCAAATTAAACCTAGAATTTTGAAAATGGACATTACATACTGTGGAAGTGCCTGGACCATTGTCTTGATGAGGATCTCCTTTCTCGCTTTAAAAATTAGTTTCTCTTTCCAACCCTCCAGCTTCAAGTTGACACGCACTAAGACCCAAGCAAACATATGTTTCTTTGATTGTCCCTAGTCGGAAAGAATTCCCAAGTATTTACCTGTTTTGTCAATAATAGGGACTCGTAGCTTATCCGTCATCTTCTCCTTTAATAGCAGCGGACAGTTTGGCCCAAAGAAAATGCTCGATTTGTTTAGATTTATTGCTTGCCCCGAAGCATAGCAGTATTGGTTTAAAATATTGGACAGGCTTTGGCATTCTTTAATTGTGCCATCAAGGAAGAAGAATGTATCATCCGCGAAAAGTAGATGGGAGATCGTAAGGGACCATCTATTTAGTTTGATTCCTTGTATGCTGCCATTTGAAATTGCCCTGTTCATAAGTGAAGATAATACATTGGCCATTATGATAAAGAGATATGATAGTGGGTCTCCCTGTCTTTTCCCTTGGGATGGCTGAAATTGTTGGAGTGGTTCTCCATTCATTTTCACGCTGAAAGTCGCCGTAGAGATACATTGTTTTACCCGTTGTACCCATTCTTCGCAGAATCCCATTGTCCTCATGCAGTCACATAGGAAGTCCCATTCAACTCTATTATAGGCCTTTTGCATATCAAGTGTGAGAATCGCTTGGACTTTCTTTTCTCTCTTTCGGATTCAGAGTTGGTGTAGCATCTCCTGGATGATCAGGATATTATCCTGTATTTGTCTGCCACCCACAAAAACACCTTGTTCTATCGCAATAATCTCAAGGAGCCATGGTTTGAGACGATTGGCCATAACTTTTGCAATAATCTTGTAACTGAAGTTGCACAAGTTTATTGGCCTGAATTGTGAAATATACTCCAAGCTGGCTATTTTTGGAATTAATACAATTTGGGTCAAGTTAAGGGAGGGGTCGAAAGCGCCTGTAGTGAAGAAGTCGTCCACCATGTCGATTGCCTCTTGCTGGATTTTAGACCAATATTGATGATAGAAATGCCCGTTTAGACCATCCGGATCAAGTGCCTTAGTTGCTCTCATTTGAAACATTGCTTCTTGCACTCCCTCTTTTGTCACCTTTTTCATTAAGGCCATGCTCATCTCATCATGGATAAGGTTGGGACATTGATCAAGCACCGATTGGTAGTTTCTGGGCCCCACAGTTGTGTATAAGGAGCAGTAGAATTGCCCAATGTGCTGCTTTAAGACTTCAGGGTCATGGCACCACTGATTTTCTTCTATTTTCAGCATTGATATTCGGTTATGTATTCTTCTTTGTATCGTTGTGGCATGATAATATTTGGTATTTTTGTCCCCCCACATTAGCCAATTTATCCAGGATCTCATGCTCCAATACATCTCTTCTTGCCTCCATAAACTCTCTATGCACTCTTTGAGTTGCTGCGATTCCTCCCAAATGTTAGACCTGCTAGGGTTATTTGTTATCTCGGTTAGTATTTTCATTAAGCACTCAGCTTGCTTGTGAGCATTGGAAATTTTTTTTTACTCCAAGTCCCCAATGCACTAGCCACCTTCCTTGATTTCCCCCTAGGTCTCCATGGGGGCAAGACCTATCATGCCAAGTGTCACACCCCGGACCCCGTCGAGCCCGTAACACCCCGCTCACGGTCATATTGAATGCAATGTCCCAGAATGCGTCATCAACCCAAATCCAAATTAGAGAATAAAACACATGCAGAAGCAATCGACACCCGTATATAATAAAAACAATGACCAAGGATATCAATAACGTCATAAACAAACATTCTTGCAATAAAATCAAGGAAGACTTACAATATCTAAAATAGAAATATACATAAACCAAAAGCGGGTCAGGGAGCCACTAACATAAAAAAGAGGCACGTGGCTCAGGCGGTCGGGTACTAAAACTAAGAATGGCTCCTATCCAAAGAGTGCCGGTTCCACCAAGCTAAGGTTACCGCTGGTTCAACCCTATGGCAACCAATCCGGTTCGGTTCCCGAAGACTTGAAAGAGTTGTCTGATGGCTTGTCCTCAGAGTCCATAGAATCCGACTCGGACTCGGCATCTACGGGCTTCTCCACGGGCTCGTCCTCCTCTGGCTCCAGATCCTGCTCCATAGGCTCTAGCTCACCATCCGACTCCATAGGTTTCGGGTCGGAATCCCAATTCATGGGCTCTTCATCCATCGGATCCGACTCGTCCATCTCCCAGATAATCGGCTTGCGGCCTGAATTAGAACTTACCCCGGATGAGGCTTCGGGGTTCGCCAATTCCTCGTCGGCTGGCTAAGGGTCCACTGCCCTAACCCGTTGAATGGGATGTCAAAAGATTTAAGAGGTCCGTACACGCCGGACAGGTCACGAAAACACCATCCTAGGTACTGATGGGCATGAAAATGATACTCACCTACGTCGACCCAAACAGTAATAAGATGCCTAATGTAAGTCTCCCTATTCCCTACGAGGTATTCGATCACCAATCGCTCTATGCGATGCGAGATCCCAAAATGCAGGAGCACTCCTGCCATCCTCACAGTCGGGGGTCTGAAATAGTTATATAATAACCGTGAAAACGAGTCTTAATAAGTAATACCCTAAACCCCACGTAGGCCAATATGTACGTAGACAAGTAGTACATGTAATATAACTTCTAACATAGAGAATTTATCCCATGGCACTTACCTTGCCATCAAACGCATGCCGGCACTGCACGTCAATCAAACATGGTAATGTAATAATAATTCAATAACATATAGCAAACATTCAAACGCCAGCCATATTAGCACTCGATCAATTCAACCAATTCGATCACCCAATCAATCAATCAGTTCAATCAATTCAATTACACTTAAATTGCATGCATGGCCGAACAACTTTCCACGACCTCCCAGGTCCTTTCACACAACCCGCGCCACTGTGTATTAGGCTTAATCTCACAACCTGCGCCATTGCATCTCATGCTCAGCCCTCAGATTAAGCCGGGCTCGATCCCGCGTAACTACGCCTCAGGACATTTTCCCCTTCTAATGACTCGCGTAACTACGCCTCAGGTCTAGTTATGCCTTTTTCGCCACACCCGCGTAACCACGCCTCAGGTTGGCAGCCTTCCGATCAATCTGTGTTTTTTCACATGCACATGCACCACAACATAATTCGCCATTCTTACAAATCATGCCAATCAAATTCAAGACATGCTCACCACATCACAATTCTCCAAATCAACGCATCATGCCAATCCCAGTCAAAGCCCATTTCAGTCTCACCATAAGCCCATCACACCAGTTCATGCATCCGACATCCCAATCGATCACATACGAATTCTAATTTCACCCATACACGCAACGACAAATTAGTCATTTGGTACATCACATTTGACCACACAATTATCACCATTATATTTACCACCAGCCACACTAATCTAAGTACTAACCAAGTTCTAGCCAAATAATCCAATCTCTACTCAATCGTTAAATTAATTCTAATTAATCCCTAAACGAGTCTAATAATATCTATTGTACTAAATAGGGATTAAGATATCACTTACCAAGTTTTGGTCTAGGAAAAATTGGCTCAGGCTTAAAATGGCCCAAGTGAACAGTGTTGGACTCGGCACGGGCGAGGGTGCAACGGGCCTGGGGCTCGACCATGATGGTTGGCCATGGGTTCGACCATGGGCGCAGTGACGGGTATGCCCCGGGACGGCTTGGCCATGGCCCAGGTAAGGCCCGGGGCGTGGCCTGGGCTATTCGGCCTCGGCTAGGTGGTGGCTGGGCAATGGTCTAGGCACCTTGGCCGTGGCCGGGCTGGCTGGTTGGCGACTGGGGAGGGCATACGGCAGCGGCGGCGCTCCGGTCTCCGGCGAGTTGGCGAGGCGATGGCGCAGAAGGGTTGGAAGAGAAGGAGGGCTAGTCGGTAGTGTCGAGGAGGAGAGGAGGTTGGGGTTGAGGGGTGAGCTGGTGGGAACGGCGATGGCGACAAGGCAGGGTGACGGCAGTGATCGAGGGTGGTGACGGACGAGCTGGTTGTCTCCCGATAAGCTGGGCGAGCTCCGGTGAGTGAGCAGCGATGGGGATGGTGGCTGGCTGCTAGGTCTTGCGCGAAGGTCGGGTGGTGACAGGCTGGTGACGACGCGGCGGCTAGCTGGCATGGTGATGGTTAGGGTGGGTGGCGTCGGACAAAGGTTGGATAAGTTGCGGAGGAGGAGGAGAGTAAGGGGTAAGGTTTTGTACAGAGGCAGTGCGGCAAACGGCGCAGGACGGGAAGCAGACGGTGGCTGAGGGCGATGTACGGCAGTTGGACGGTGCGCGACGCGGTGGTCGGGCGCGGCGAGTGGCTGGGCTGAGGGCCGGTCATGCAGGAGCAGAAACGGGGCGGAGCCAGTCAAGGGGAGAAGCTAACGAAGAAGAAGAAGAGAAGAAGAGAGAGAGAGAGAGGAATAGAAAAGAAAAAGAAAGAGGAGAGAAAGAGAGAAAGGGGAGTCTGCATGGGGCGTAGGGGGAATGGGATGTGTGCATTGGGGGGAGGGGTTGGTGAGCACAGTAGAGAGAGAGAAAAAGTTGACGCGCACTCGAGCGCGATCCAACGGTCCGATTTCAAATCTGAAATCGATTCTATAGTCCAAATTAATCTTAGAATATAATAAGGGACAATGACCAAAATAATTAAAATAAACTACTCCGAGGAAGGTCTACTAGTCCTAATTCATACCCAGTCGAAAATTCATTTTTTCACTATTCCTAGCAATATTGACGTTGGCCACGATAATATTGATACCGTCCAATTTATTTCGTCCCGGAACCTAAGAAATTCGACACCGAAGTTTGGGCTCTAAATAATACCTAAATTCAATCAAGTGCGATTCTAGCGAAATCTCCAATATAAAAACGATAACCGAGAGTGATCAGTTCCCATGCGAGGTTTTACTATAAGCATATTGACGAATTACACGTTTTATAAATTCCAAAAATAGGTCAAAATTCGGGATGTCACAATTATTCCCTCCTTACAAAAATTTCTTCCTCGAAATTTACAATCCCGCCCAACTATTCAAACAAAATAGGGTATTAGTGTCGCATCAACTCTTCGCTTTTCCATGTCGTACCTTCGATCCCATGATGTTCCCAAATCACCTCACCATCGAAATTGTCTTGTTCCGCAGCATCCGCTCCATTCTGTCCTCGATTCTAACTGGCTTTTCCAAGTACGACACTCTGTCGTCTACGTCTACTTCTTCATAATTTAGCACGTGTGTTGGGTCCGGCTCATACTTCCTTAGCATAGACACATGGAACACATTGTGAACATGAGAAAATTTGGTGATAGCACGAGACAATAGGCCAGAGTACTAATTCTCTCTAAGACTTCAAATGGACCCACGTACCTCGGGCTCAATTTTCCCTTCTTACCAAACCGTGACAATCCTCTCATTAGTGACACTTTGAGGAAAACGTGGTTCCCCACTTGAAATTCTAAAGGTCTACTTCTCCGGTCTGCATAATTCTTTTGGTGGCTTTAAGCGGTTTTAAGTCTGTCCCGGATAATCTTGACCGTCTCAACTAACTGTTGAACCAACTCTAGACCCGTGATGCTCCTCTCACCAATTTCGTCCTAACACACCGATGTTCTGCAAGCTCTGCCATACAACGCTTCAAACGAGGCCATTTCGATACTTTGTTGATAGCTATTACTGTAGGCAAATCTAACCAAGTGTAACTGTTCCTCCCAACTACCCTTTAAAATCTAATACACGTGCCCGTAGCATCCTCAAAAGTCTGAATTGTCCTTTCAGACTGGCCATCCATTTGGGAGTGATAGGCCGTGCTAAATTGTAATTTCGTTCCTAATGCCATATGAAGACTTTTCCAAAAAGCGGCAGTAAATTTAGGATCTCGGTTTGAAGTGATCGTCACCGGTACTTCATGCAGACGGACTATTTGTCGCACATAAATCTCGGCATACCTGTCCAAGGCGAAATCCTTGTGCACTGGTAGAAAATGCGCTGACTTTATCAATCGATCGACCACCATCCAAATTGAATCATTGCCCCTCTGACTCCTCGGTAGTCCCATCACAAAATCCATCGTGATGTGTTCCCACTTCCACTTGGGGATTTCCAACGGCTGCAACATTCCACTCGGCTTGCAATGTTGTGTCTTTACTTGTTGACATGTCAAACACTTCGCCACGTGCTTGGCTACATCCACCTTCATGACATTCCACCAATAATGTTATGGCAAATTCTGATACATCTTTGTACTACCCAGGTGAATGCTATAATTGCTATGATGTGCCTTAGAAAAAATCTCCTCCTTAAGTTCTGCATCACTGGGTACACACAATCATCTGTGGAACTTCAAAATCCCATCTTCGGACACTTGAAAGTCCGATTTCCTCCTTGTAACATCCATACTCAGAATCTTCTGAATCTCTAGGTCCGTCGACTGTAAGGCCTTAATCGTAGTCTGGATTTCTGGCTCAATCCTTAATATTACAAGCAGACTTGAGACCTGACTCACCTCGAACTTAAATTTTGAATCCCGAACTCCCTCCAACAAAGTCCATTCCCTGACCATCATATGCGCAATGCTTGATTTCCGGCTCAGTGCATCCGCTACTCTGTTAGCTTTTCTGGGGTGATACATAATCTCGCAGTCATAATCTTTAAGGAGTTCCATCCAACGGCGCTGTCTCATGTTTAATTCCTTTTGGGAGAACAAATACTTTAAACTTTGATAGTCTGTAAAAATCTGTAATTTCTCCCCACACAAGTAGTGTCTCCAAACCTTAAGGGCGAAAATAATCGCGACCAATTCCAATTCGTGAGTCAGATAATTTAACTTGTGTAGTCTCAATTGTTGTGATGCGTATGCCACTACTCTCTCATGTTGCATTAGTACACACCCTAGTTCTCTTAGCGATGCATCACTATAGATTTTATATCCTCCTAGACCCGACATGATTGTCAACACTGGCGCGGTTGTTAACCTCTGTTTTAGCTCCTGGAAACTCCTTTCACACTTATCCATCTATTCAAATCTCGTTTCTTTCTTAAGCAACCACGTCAACGACGTCGCCAATGCCAAAAACTTTTCTACGAAGCCTCTATAATAACCTGCCAGACCCAAGAAACTCCTAACCTTTGTTACTGTTGTTGGTCTTGGCCAATTTAGGACGGCTTCAATCTTTGCCAGATCCACTGCGATTCCTTCACCAGATACTACATGTCCTAAGAATGCCACTCAATGAAGCTAGAATTCGCACTTACTGAACTTAGCATAAAGTGCATGCTCCCTTAATATTCATAGAACCTTTTCCAAATGTAACTTGTGCTTGGCGGAACTCTTTGAATATACTAGGATATCGTCTATGAACACGATTACAAACTGATCCAAAAACTTCTTGAATACTCGATTCATGAGATCCATAAAGGCTGCAGGAGCGTTAGTCAATTCGAACGGCATTACTGTAAACTCATAGTGCTCATATCTTGTCCTGAATGCCGTTTTTAGTATATTCTCCTTCTTATTCCTCAATTGATGGCATCTTGTCCTTAAGTTGATCTTTGAAAATATCGATACTCCCTGCAACTGATCAAAGAGATCGTCTATCCTTGGCAATGGGTACTTATTCTTAATAGTCACCTGATTTAACTGCCTATAGTCTATGCACAACCTCAAAGATCCATATTTCTTCCTCACGAATAACACCAGTGCTCCCTATGGAGACGCACTCGGGCGAATAAAGCCTTTATCTAGCAACTCCTGCATCTGGACCTTCAATTCCTTTAATTCAAACAATGACATCCTATAGGGCGCCCTTGAGATCGGTTCTGTTCCTAAGGCCAACTCAATCACAAACTCCACTTCTCTATCAAGTGGTAGTCCTGACAATTCCTGGGGAAAGACATCGGGGAAATTGCACACCACGACAATATCTTCTAGCATCGGCTTTTCAACCGTCAAATCAAGTATAGTTGCCAGAAATCCTTCGCACCCTTCATCTAGCAGCTTAGTCACTTCCAGTGACAAAATCCAGGGGATCAAGATTCCTCCTCGGTTCCCTATAAACTCGAATATAAGGTGTCCAATTGGATTAAATTGGATAACTCTATTACTACAGTCCATAACAGCTCTTTGTTTAACTAGCCAGTCCATCCCGACAATCACATCAAAATCATGCATAATTAGAACCGCCAAATCTATTCTTCCCCGGATCAAACAAGGCATATGCAGTATAATCACAGAGAGACCGTACCTATGACCACGCCAGGCGCGTCCTCAGCCTCCCTTTTTGCCAGTGCATATACCCGTCCTTGGACCGGCGGCCTATTCGGATTGGCCGACTGGGCAGCTCTACTTAGATTTCCGTTCTGGGGCGACGGTGGCAGTAATGTAGGTGGCATGGCCTGCCTGTTGTGAGGACAGTCCCTCATCTAGTGACCCCTTCCACCACATATAAATCATGACCTACCCCTGTTCGGGCAGTGTCCATTCCCATGCCTTCCTCCACGTAGCCTACACGGGGCATTCTGGTAACGGTTTGTCTTCTCGATATTCCTCCAAGCTGGAGGGATGAAGCGATTATTCCCCGTTATAGGTCTTTTCCCGAGTTGGCGGTTGTCCCTAGCCGAGGCATACCGCGATCCAAAAGTGGCAGCCCGTTCCATTTGGTTTTGCTCAATTGCCTAGGCCCTCTTATAGATTTCATGATAGCCTTTCAAGTTTAATGAGATCATCTGACTGCGAAGGTCCAGTTTCAGCCCATCCCGGAACCTCCTCGCTTCGTCTATTGGGTCCTCAACTATCCTGGGGGCAAATTTGGATAATCTTGTAAACTCGGCTTCATACTAATCCACCGACATATGACCCTGACGAAATCTCATAAATTCTGCCAGTTTTTGCTCTTGAGCGCTTTCCGAGAAGTACTTGCCATTGAAGGTTTCAGTAAAGATGGTATAGTTCATAGCAGTACCAGTGGGGATACTTGACCTCTAGTGGCTCTCCACCAATCATTTGCATTTTCCTGAAGCTGGTAAACTGCTAAGGTTACTTTCTTTTCTTCAGTGCATCCCAACACTTCAAAGGCTTTCTCTAGCTCTTCCACCTATCTCGGCGCAATCTCAGAATCGCCTTTCCCATTGAACTTCGGAGGCTTCAGCCTCAAAAATTGTTCCACTAGTTTGGACATTGGTCTGGTCGCATTCACTTGCGCTAGACCGGAATTTCCATTAATCGCGTTATTTCCCTGGCCTCCGTTATTCCCAACAACTTCGCTGGTAGCTACAGCGGCAACAATAACACTCATTTCCCCCGTCTATTGTCCCGATAATATTCCTGTTTCCTCCAACGCCTTTCAAATTTCATCCATCCTGGGATCTCCCATAAGTTTAGCTAGTGGGACTACACGACCTCGACCTTGACCTCTACCTCGACTTCGTCCACTCATCTTATCAATTCTCATAAATGTCCACCTACTATAATTCCACACAGGAATTAGAAACCTAGGCCAACTGCCTTAGTTTAAAACCCTAGACAATTATTCGCAACAACAATTTACTAGGCAGACAGGTAATCACTCACATCAATCAGTCCTAGCCAACATGATTTGTGCACTTACCTCAAGTCCTGACGCACCTGCATTTCACATGTCTTAGCATACGCCACTCAGCAATCACAATCAAATAGTCTGGGGTACGCATGGCACACAAGTCTCCCTAACTGACTACCCCAAGGTCATCGCTTATTATCACTCTAGGCTTCGACCAATTTGAATCGAGTTGACATTGCTCTGATACCAAATCAACGGGGATGTCACGCTCCGGACCCCGCTGAGCCCGCGACACCCCACCCACGGTCGTATTGAACGCAACGTCCTAGAATGCGTCACTGACCCAAACCCAAATAAGAGGATAAAACACATGCGGAAGTAATTGATACTCGTACATAATAAAAACAATGACCAAGGATAGCAATAATGTCATAAACAGACATTCTTGCAATAAAATCAGGGAAGACTTACAATATCCAAAATAGAAATATACATAAACCAAAAGCGGGTCAGGGAGCCACTAACATAAAAAAATGGCACGTGGCTCGGGCGGTCGGGTACTAAAACTAAGAAGGGCTCCTATCTAAAAAGTGCCGGTCCTACCAAGCTAGGGTTACGGCTGGTTCAACCTTATGGCACCTAGTCCGGGTCGGATCCCGAAGACTCGGAAGAGCTGTCTGAGGGCTCATCCTCAGAGTCCATGGAATCCAGCTTGGACTCGACATCCGCGGGCTCATCCTCCTCTGGCTCTGGATCCTACTCCATAAGCTCTAGCTCACTATCCGACTCCATAGGCTCCGAGTCGGAATCCTAGTTTACCGGCTCCTCATCTATCAGATCCGGCTCGTTCATCTCCTAGATAATCGGCCTACAGCCTGAACTAGAACTTGCTCCAGATAAGGCTTCGGGGCTCGCCAATTCCCCGTCGATTGGCTAAGGGTCCATTGTCCTAACCCGTTGAACGGGATGTCGAAAGATTTAAGAGGTCCGTACACGCTGGACGGGTCCCGAAAACACCATCCCAGGTACTAATGGGCCTGAAAATGATACTCATCTACGTCGACCCAAACAATAGTAAGATGCTTAATATAAGTCTCCCCGTTCCCTCCGGGGTATTCGATCACTGATCGCTCTATGCGATGTAGGATCCCAAAACGCAGAGGCACTCCTGCCATTCTCACAGCCGGGGGTTTGAAATGGTTATATAATAACTGTGAAAACGAGTCTCAATAAGTAATACCCTAAGCCCCATGTAGGCCAATGTGTACCCAGACAAGTAGTACATGCAATCTAACTCCTAACATAGATAATTTATCCCATAGTACTTACCTCACCATCAAACGTATGCCGGCACTGCACATTAGTCAAACATGGTAATGTAATAATAATTCAATAACATATCGCAATCGTTCAAATGCCAGTCATATTAGCACTCGATCAATTCAACCAATTCGATCACCCAATCAATCAGTCAATTCAATCAATTCAATTACACTCAAATCGCATGCGCGGCCGAACAACTTTCCACGACCTCTCAAGTTCTTTTATATGGCCAGCACCACTACGCCTTAGGCCTAATCTCACAGCCCTCACCACTGCGCGTCAGGCTCAACCTTCAAATCAAGCCAAGTTCGGTCCGTGTAATCACACCTTAGGACATTTTCCCCTTCTAATGACCCACATAACTACGCCTCAGGTCTAGTAATGCCTTTTTTGCCACACCCACGTAACCACGCCTCAAGTTGGTAGCCCTCCGATCAATCCAAGCTTTTTCACATGCACATGCACTATAACACAATTCGTCATTCTTACAAATCGCACCAATCAAACTCAAAACATACTTACCACATCACAATTCGTCAAATCAACGCATCATGCCAATTCCAGTCAATGCCCATTTCAGTCTCACCACAAGCCCATCACACCAGTTTACACATCCGACATCCCAACCGATCACATACGAATTCCAATTTCACCCACACATGCCACGACAAATCAGTCATTTGGTGCACCACAATTGGCCACACAATTTATATCTACCACCAGCCACACTAATCCAAGTACTAGCCAAGTTCTAACCAAATAATCCAATCTCTACTCAATCGTTAAATTAATTATAATTAATCCCTAAATGAGTCTAATAATACCTATTATACTAAATAGGGATTAGGATATCATTTACAAAGTTTTGACCTGGAAAAAATCGGCTCAGGCCTAAAATGACCTAAGTGAACATTGTTGGACTCGGCACGGGCGAGGGCGCGGGGTTTGGCCACCGCCACAATCCTTGGCCACGGGCTCGGCCACTGGCAAAATGCTCGGCCGCGGGCCCGGTCACAGGCGCAACTACGGGTACGCCCCAAGGCGGCTCAGCCATGGCCCGGACACGGCTTGGGCATGGCTTGAGTTGCTCAGCCTCGGCCGAGTGGTGGCTGAGTAATGACCTAGGCGCCTTGGCCGCGGTTGGGCTAGTTGGCCGGTAGCTGGAGAGGGCGTGTAGCAGCGACGGCGGTAGTGATAGCAGCGGCGCTCCGATCTCCAGCGAGTTGGCGGGGTGACGACATGGAAGGGCCGGAGGAAGAGGGTTGGTCGGTGGTGTCGAGGGGGAGAAGAGGTTGGGGTTGAGGGGCGAGCTAGCGAGGACAGCGACGGCGGCGAGACGGGGTGACGATGACAGTCGGGGGTGGTAACGGGCGAGCTGGCCGAGCCGGTGGGCTGGCGAGCTAGTTGGCTCCCAGTGAGCTGGGTTAGTGAGCAGTGACGGAGACGATGGCTGGCTGCCAAGTCTTGTGCGGAGGTCGGATGGTGACAGGCTGGCGACGGCGCGACGGCTAGCTGCCAAGTCTTGCGCGGAGGTCGGATGGTGACAGGCTGGCAACGGCGCGACGGCTAGCTAGTGCGGTGACGGTTGGGGATAGGTGGCATCGGACGAAGGCCACAGGAGCTGCGAAGGAGGAGGAGAGTGAGGGGGGAAGGTTTCTACGGAGGCGGCACGACGAGCGGCGGGGGACGGGCGGCAGACGGTGGCTGGGGGCGATGCACGACGGTCGGACACTGTGCGGCGCGATGGTCAGGCGCAGCGAGTGGCTAGGCTGAAGGCTAGTCCTATGGGAGCAAAAGTGAGGCGGAGCCAATCGGGGGGAGAAGCCAACAAAGAAGAAGAAGAGAAGAAGAGAGAGAGAGAGAGAGAGGAAAAGAAAAGAAAAAGAAAGAGGAGAGAGAGAGAGGGAGAGAGAGAGAGGGGTCTGCATGGGGCGTGGAGGGGATGGGACGTGTGCATGGGGGGGGGGGGTTGGTAGCGCGGCAGAGAGAGAGAGAGAAAGAGAGAAAGTCAACGCGCACTCGAGTACGATCCAACGGTCCGATTTCAAATTTGAAAATGATCCTATGGTCCAAATTAATCTTAAAATATAATAAGGGATAATGGCCAAAATAATTAAAATAAACTACCCTGAGGGAGGTCTATTAGTCCAAATTCATACTCGGTCGAAAATTCACTTTTCCACTATTCTTAACAATATCGGCGTTGGCCACGATAATATCAACACCGTCCAATTTATTTCGTCCCGGAACCCGAGAAATTCGACACCGAAGTTTGGGCTATAAATAACGGCCAAATTCGATCAAGTGCGATTCTTGCGAAATCTCTAATTTAAAAACGATAATAAAGAGTGATTAGTTCTCGAGCGAGATTTTACTATAAACATACTAACGAATTACACGTTTTATAAATCCCAAAAATTGGTTAAAATTCGGGACGTCACACCAAACCTTTCTAACCACCTCCTTACATTCTGGGTCTTCTACCCAAAAAGCCTCAAACCGAAACTCCTTTTTTCTCTTGTTGTTATTTGGGTGCATTGTTATAAGTAACAGACTATGATCAGAACCTATGGCTAGTAAAGCATAGGCCTCTGCACTTAGGAATTCTACTCGCCATTCTAGGTTGCAAACTACCCTATCCAGTCGTTCTCTCACCAATGCATCCCCTTCTCTATTGTTTGACCATGTATATGCGCATCCCTTGCTTTCCATATCCATTAAAGAACAATGTTCATCATTTCTCGAAAGGCCACCATTCTATGATTCTCAGCCCGTCGTCCACCAGCCTTTTCCCAGCAATAACGGACCTCATTAAAATCACCCATACAAATTCATGGAAGATTGTTATTGCGATGAATAACCCGTAACTTATGCCAGAATTGTAATCGTTTCTGGAACTTAGTAGATACATGAAGAAATGATATTCTCATTTGGATTCCACAAGTAGGGTCCCTACATGTTATGTCAATCAATTCCTTCAAGTAGTCATGTATTTCCACCGATATCTCCCCTTCCCACATAAGAGCCAAACCCTCTACTGTGCCAATAGGATCAATAATAACTATGTTACTGAACTGGAGCTGCTGTTTCAACCTATCCACTACTGTTCTTTTATTCTTGGTTTCCATGAGGAATGCCAAATTGGGCCTATCAAGAGCCACTAAGGCTCGGAGGTTCTGAAACGTCGAGGTAGAGCCCAGTCCTCGACAGTTCTAGCTCAATACTTTCATCTATCTCTCAGTGGCTTATTAGGGCTAGCCACCAAAGCCCATTCTTGGGTTTCCACATCAACCTAAATGGGAGCATCAAGGAGAAGTGTCTCATCAATAGCCTTCGCGTATATCCTTTGTAGATTTGGTTGTTTTGCCTTCTTGATTTTCTTGGTTGCTGAGGGAATACGGCCTTTCTGACCCTTCTTATATGAGGTGGATATACCTCTTGAATAAGCTACCAACCCTGGTGATTCTAATAGTAGAGGCTGGCTATCTTTAACACTTTTACCTTTTTCTGTTGTCAACTCCTCAATTATCCCTTTTCATTTTGCTTTGGAGAATTTTGACAGTTGACAATCCATAGGGTTTACCCTTTACATACCATAGTCTTTAGTAGGGATTGGGATCTCCCTGTTTACATCCAATATTGGTGTTTCTGAGGCTGTTTCCTCCTCCTCTAATTTATCTACTTCCTCATTGTATAACTTCTAGAACAGGCTATTTTCCCGTGCTTCTGCTTTCAACCAATAACCGAAATTCCCGCATCCCTCTTCCCCTGGTCTTGGTTCTTTATAGGGAATTTCCTCACAGTTTGTGGCATAATGACCTATCCTTCCGCAGGAATAGCAGTAGTAGGGAAGCCTTCATACTTAAAATCTACCCATACTTGATCATCACCATCAAAATTTACAATAGCTTATGGCCATAAAGGATTGGCTAGTTCTAAAAGCACTCACGCTCTACCCACCTTGCATGGGCTTTCCTCTTTGTTATCAATTCTCAGCTCCACCACCTTGCCTATCTTTCCTACCACCTCCATCATAGTTTTTTCCATGATGCGAAGTACCAGTAGTCCATGCACTTGCACCCATAATTCACAGTGGGTAAAAACATGTTGATGTATAGGTAACTTAGGTTGAAGTTCTTGTAGGATAAGCAAGTTGCCGGAGAAGCACCATGGGCTAGCTTCGAGCACTTTTTCTAAATCCGCTTTTGTTTTGAATGTGAGCGATAAGATACTCGATTGTAGTGGCTCGCACACCACATGTTCCGTTTTCCTTGCCTTCTTCATTGTGGATAAGAGGGCTTGCAAGTTCACAGTAGGCCTCGAGTAGATTTTCCTAGCAAAATCCAATTACAAGCTCTCCATTTCTCCTCAGGAATTTCTTCAAACACGCTAGCTACGAACTTTTCAATCCACATTTGCCCCATGCTTTTGCACAACATCGCCATCCTATATAAGAATTTCCTAATGTGGGCTTCATTAATTGAAATTAACTGAATTAATTTGGTCTAATAAATGTAAGATATATAAGTTCTTAATAAGTCTAATATGGGGCTGGCTAGTATGGGTCAAGTACAATCCGGCCCGTAATGAGAGGGCCCGTGGTCGAAAGCTCTATAAATAGCACTTAAGTCCCTCCCCTAACCTAATGATGCACAATTTGACTCACATACGGATTCAGAGAGAACTTTCTTCTCATGAATGGCAATCTCATTAAGCTAGTGTTTTAACGAAAGGATAGGGGAGAAGCACTTGAGTTCGTGTTTGGATTGGAAATCGTCGCAAATTCCGCGTCAAGTTTGATGGATTCCAAAACCAAGTACGCGAATTGATAATTTCTCTCCTTTAACGTGTTTCGATTTCTGATTATGATGATCCTAGGAGTGCCATTTTCGTGGCCAACATTTGGTATCAAAGCGATCAATATATTAGAATCGAAACATGCTGATTATGATCGTTTTCGTTATGTCCGAGAGGGTTTTTACTCATTTTCGAAATTTTTTGTCGAATAAATGTAAAATTTTATTGCATATTCGGAATCTACTCGTCGAGATGAGAAAATTGATGGGCGGCACGTCACCGGACGAGGCCGGACGCGCCCTCACGCGCCGACACGCACCATAGGCGCGGCGGCACGTGACGGCCACGCGCGGCCATGCTGAACCGGCGTGTCGCTGCGCCAGTAACCACATGCTGACGTCATCCATGACGTCAACGAGGCGCGGATCCAAACTTGACCCGAATCCTAACCCGACCCAGTGACTTGACCTGACCCGACCCAGATCTTCACCCGACTCGTATCATGACCCGACCCGAAAGTTGACTCGATCGGTCGGACCGGTCCATTGACTGTTGACCGGTCAACCGATCGAACCGGCTGTGTTGACGGGTTTGACCGGTTTGATACGTGTGTACGTGCCGTGCCTTCCGGCAGCGCGTGAGGGCGTGTCCGACGTCTGTTTTGGACGTTCTTGGTACCGATACGCTCGTATTAAAATTCTCTACATTGTGGTATATTTATTTTATATGTTTGAAGCTTTTAATAATATGAAAATACGTATAGAACCCTATATACGCGTATTTTTAAGGTATTTTTGCATATTTTCTTGTATTTCTCTATGGTTTCGGAAATACATATGGTAGCTCACATAAATATCACCACATAAGGATTGTGTAGAGTGCAATTCATTGTCTATCAATGAATGTAACCGTATAATTAGCATGACATCTAATTTCAGAGACATACGCCCTTGTCTTTACGTTTGACATTACATATATATAGTGAATATGATACATAAAGTTCATATCCCTGGTATGAGAGATTTTCAAGGATTCAATTGGGTAGTGACCACCAAAGTGGCACACTTGACTGGGTTTGAGAAATATCGGTCTCATATTGTGGTGGGATGTCTCATGTTCTATTACGTGATCATACTCTCAAAGGAAGTGATCTTGTATTGGTTCATGGAGGGGTATATGTATAGCATGTGCTTGAGAAATGACTAATCTTAGTGGTTCATACACCCAAAGGTGGTGATTTCATGAAAGATTAGTACATGTTCTCATGGTCGCTGTCATGTAGAGAGTATACAACTGCATGTCATATTTTCTGCCCAAAGGTGATTATGTGATGATGTATGTAACTCTTTGGATAAGTATTCACATGATGCTAATTGTATTGTTTATTTGTTTTTCCAGTCACCTTTTTTGTAAACGGCAATTCCATTTTCATTGAGGTCCTTACTGGGTTGAACTTTAAGAAATGGAAAGAGGATTTTCTATTTGGAATGGAGCTGGCAGATATTCACATTGCTCTTACAAAGGATAAGCCGGCAGATATTACGGCCACCAATACTAAAACTGAGAAAACAGATTATACTGCCTGGGAAAAGAGCAATTGAATTTGCTTATTGACAATGAAGAAATCCATTCAAGAACACTTGAAAAGTGGTTTGTCAGCTGACTGTACTACTAAGGAAATGATGGCAGCCTTAGAGGCTAGAAACCGCATTTCATCTAATGCTGAGGTTGGTACACTTCTTCAAAAACTCTTCAATATGAAGTATAATGGTACTGCTGGGGTTAGAGATTATGTCCTTAGGATGGTAAACCTAAAGACGAAACTTCAAGCTTTTAATGTTTCAATTCCTGATGCTTGCATTGTGCATCAAGCCCTAAACACCCTTCCACCTGATTTTGGGATTATAAAGACAAATTACAATTCCCAAGACGAGACTTGGTCAGTTAATGACTTGATAGTAAGGGTGGTGGCAGAGGAAGAGAAACTTAAGAAGGAAAAAAGGCATCCAGCCTTATATGTTTTTGGTTTCCACAAAAAGAAGGAAAAGAAGTCTAGAAATCGTACTCATAAAGGAACTCATGACACTACTAGTCAATCTGACAATATGGGTCCAAAGAAAACATCTTTCAAAAGGAATGGTAACCACTGTTTCTTTTGTAAGAAGAAAGGTTACATAAAGAAGGACTGTGAAAAATTTAAAGCTTGGTTATCCAAACGTGAGCCTACAGGTAATGATTCTTTGGCACTTGTTTGTGAATCCAACCTATCAGAAGTATCATCCAGTTCTTGGTGGCTCGATAGTGGTGCAACTAATCATGTTGCGTTTACCATATAGGGATTCATAAACCGGAGGAAGCCAAATCATGATGAGTCAAAACTCACTGTGGAAAACAACGAGAAAGTCGATGTTGTGTTTGTGGGAGATGTTATCCTGATTCTAGACTCTGGTTTTAGATTAATATTGAAAGACACTTTTTATGTACCTTCCTTTAGACGGAACTTAGTTTCCGTATCATGTTATATGTCCAACGGATTGTACAGATTGTGTTTGTCGCCCAATGACTTATACGTCGCTTATACAGCTGAAAATGTTGTTTCCAAGATACCACTACCTAAAGAACAGTCTTATGCATTGTGGCATAAACGATTTGGTCATATCTCTAAGGATAGAGTAGAAATGCTGATAAAGATTAACATCCTGCCTGCTCTTAAAAATGACCAAAAGACATACGTAGACTGTTGTAGAGGTAAAATGACCAAGATAAGAAAGAAAACTGCAGTCCGAAGTTCTGACCTGTTGGAGGTCATTCACACTGACATAAGTGGACCATATACGGCAACCTTGTGTATAAATTTTTATTTCATCACATTTATTGATGACTATTTTCAATATGGATATCTGTACTTGATTAAAGAAAAGTTTGAGTCTCTTAACAAGTTCAAGATTTTTCGAACTGAAGTCGAGAAACAATTGGGAAAGGTCATAAAGGTTGTTAGATCTGACCAAGGTGGAGAGTATTATGGCAAACATGACGATGCCGGACAGCTTAAGGGGCCATTTGCCAAATACTTAGAGGATTTTGGGATAGTGGCTCAGTTTACTATGCTTGGGAGTCTTGAGCAAAATGGTGTAGCTGAAAGGGGCAATTGCACCCTTATGGAAATGGTGAGGAGTATGATTAGTAGGATAAGTTTACCTGCTTTTCTGTGGGGTGAAACTTTGAAAACAGCTTTGTACATTCTGAATCGTGTACCTACTAAAGCTGTTCCATTAACTCTTTTTGAGTTATGGACTGGACGTAAACCTAGCTTAAACCATCTTAAGGTTTGGGGATGTCCTGCAAAAGTGAAGTTGTATAATCTAACATTAAGTAAGTTGGACTCTAGAACCACTCGGTGTTACTTTGTATCTTACCCGGAACATTCAAATGGATATAGATTCTATAATCCCAATGGAGGCACAAGAATTGTGGAATCGCAGACAGCAAACTTTCTGGAGTTTGATGTGGTTGAAGAAAGTAGCTGCTCACAGACTATTGAGGATAACAGTACGGTGGGTAATGTTGTATCTTTATCTCCTCTCATACAGATAATTGTGGAGACTCCCATACCACATACCAAACCTGTTGAGGTTCGGGATCTTGTTGTCAAGATAGCTCCTAATAAAGTTCCTCAAGGCTCTCAGGTGCAGGATGTGGCTATTGCTGCTCCAGTAAGGAGATCCATTAGAGAGAGACGATCAGCTATACCACTAGACTATTTAGTCTATATAGGAGAGCATGACTATGATATCGGTTCTGTGACTGATCCAGTGACTTATGCGGAAGCTATTTCTTGTCCTCAGTCAGAACTGTGGTTGGATGCAATGAGAGATGAAATACAGTCTATAAAGCATAATGGTGTTTGGGAACTTATTGAATTACCTGAAGATCATAGACCCATTGGTTGCAAATGGGTATATAAGACTAAAAGGGACTCCAAAGGAAAGATTGAGAAGTTTAAAGCCAGACTGGTAGCCAAGGGTTTCACTTAGAGAGAAGGAGTAGATTATGAAGCAACTTTTTCTCCAGTCTCTTCTAAAGATTCTGTTATCATGGCATCAGTAGCTCATTTTGATATGGAGTTACACCAGATGGATATTAAAACTACCTTTCTCAATGGAGACCTTAATGAAGAAGTCTATATGATGCAACTCGAAGGTTTTGCGACAGATGATTCAGGTACACTTGTATGTAGATTGAAAAAGTTTATTTATGGTCTCAAGCAAGCTTCTAGACAATGGTATTTGAAGTTTCATAGTGTTGTCACTTCATTTGATTTTATTGAGAACAAAGTAGATCAGTGTATATATTGCAAGGTCAGTAGGAGGAAATTCATTTTCCTTATACTCTATGTGGATGATATCCTGCTTGCTAGCAGTGACCTTGGTTTACTGCATGACACAAAGCAGATGTTGTCAAAGAACTTCGATATGAAGAACCTTGGTGAGGCGTCTTTTGTCCTTGGCATTGAGATTTATAGGAATCGTTCTTGCCGACTATTGGGTTTATCTCAGAGGGCATATGTTGATCGTATCTTAAAAAGATTCAACATGCAGCAATGTAAGCTAGGAATTGCTCCTGTAAGTAATAGTGATAAGTTGAGTCTGTCACAATGTCCTCATTCAGATTTTGAGAAAACCTAAATGAAGAGTGTACCTTATGCTAGTGCACTTAGGAGTATCATGTATGCTCAAGTATGTATTAGACCAGATATTGCTTTTGCAACAGGACTTCTAAGCAGATATCAGTCAAATTCAGGATACGATCATTGGGTTGCTACTAAGAAGGTTTTGAGGTACTTAAAGAGGACAAAAGACTATATGCTGATTTACAAACATGTTCAGGACCTACAGCTGGTTAGGTATTCGGATTCAGACTTTGCTGGCTGTCAGGATGAGAAGAAGTCGACAACAGGTTACATCTTTAATTAGCAGAAGGTGCAGTATTATGGAAAAGTGAGAAACAGAAATCAATGACATCCTCTATCATGCAAGCGAAGTTTGTAGCATGCTTTTCGGCTGCTACTCAGGCAATTTGGCTCCGGAATCTCATTAAGGAGTTGACCGTATTTGATTTTATAGATAGGCCCATACAGTTGTATTGTGATAATAACTCTGCAGTGTTGTTTGTTAACAACAATAGAGGTCTCAAAGGGTCTAAGCATATGGAGGTCAAGTATCTAACTATAAAGGAAAAGGTTCAGACTGGTAACATTACAGTAGAGCACATTTTAACAGATGATATGATTGTAGATCCGCTAACTAAAGGCCTTCGCCCTTGTGTGTTTGATCGACATGTCATGAACATGGGTTTATGAGTATCATGGGATACTGTTAATTAGTGGGAGCTGTTTAGTTTTATGTTGCTTTTATGAAGTTTGTATCTAATTTTATTACATTTTGTAATATTTGAATATGTATCAACTCTTTGAATTCAATGAAGTATTTGTGAATGTAGATTTATCAAGTTGAGTAGACATATTAGATGAAAATCTCGAGGCATTATGTAAACCTTGAGTACAGGCTATGGGGCATTCTTGGTATTAGCCTTAACGATATGTCTTGTTACACATAAAGTACAGTTAACTACCAAGGTAAGATATATGCAGGTTCGTTAGAACCATAAAGAATATTCTCTGGTAACACACTAGGTTTTGTAACACTTAAGGAAAGAGAATTTGGACTAACAAAATGGATAACACATGAAGTATCACTCATTATGAGGTATTATCTATTTGACACACTACTATATTGAATCTATATCAGTAAAGTTGAAAACACTTGTGACCATGAAAGGCTCTGCGTGAGTACATGCAGTAACCGCCATGATTCGGTGTTCGAGACTTTATGGGATCGGATTGACTATTAAGAATAATCTCTAAACCAATATAAGGGTGCGCACACAGTTCTATTTCAATTAATATTGCCCAAGTGGGAGAATGTAAGAATTTCCTATTGTGGGCTTCATTAATTGAAATTAACTGAATTAATTTGGTCTAATAAGGGTAAGATATATGGGTTCTTAATAAGTCTAATATGGGGCTGGCTGGTGTGGGCCGAGTACGGCCCGGCCCGTAATGAGAGGGCTCGTGGTCGAAGACTCTATAAATAGCGCTTAAGTCCCTCCCTTAATATGATGATACACAATTTGACTCACGTACGGATTCAGAGAGAACTTTCTTCTCGTGAGTGGCATTCTCATTAGGCCAGTGTTCTAACGAAGGGATAGGAGAGAAGTACTTGAGTTCGTGTTCGGAAATCGTTGCAAATTTCGCGTCAAGTTTGATGGATTCCAAACCAGGTACGCGAATCGATAATTTCTCTCCTTTAACGTATTTCGATTTCTAATTATGGTGATCCTGGGAGTGCCATTTTCGTGGCTAACATCCTACACTCCTTTTCTAACTCCTTTTACATTCTTGTGTTAATATGCAGCTGTTTCGCACTCATTACCGCCCTTCAAGACACCAGCTCAGCCAAGAAGAAGACACTGGCACAGCCAAAGGAGAGGCGCAAGATCCCTGCAACAGACCTGAATGGGTTGGTTCGGTAGATTTCACCAGCTTGCGGCCTAATCCTGCTACCAAACACGTTGTTTTTACTGCAATCTGGACTTTACGGGATGAAGGGAGCTCTAGCTTTCCAAACGCAAGTTGAGTGGAGGAGAGGGCAGAATCCACAGGGTTGTACGTCCTTTGTGGGTTACCTAAGAAGTAGGTTGAGTAAATGCTGTGTGTGAGACGGATTGCTACTGATCTATGAGGATTGTTGTTCTGTTTGCTAGAGGTTTTAGTTTTTGGGAAGGGGATGGGGCCGTAGAATTGGGGAAGAAGAAACATGGAATTCTTCTCTTAGAGTTGGGTGTTTGTAGGAGTGGTATTATGGTTTCTTGAGGTGAGAGCGGTACAGGAAGAAACCAGATTCGCGGAATCTCTTCATTGGAAAGGAAAATGTACTTTAACCACAATTATTACCTGACCTTTTTTCTATCTAATGAAAAATCAACTTTCATTTATATTCCAAATTTAGCTTGAATAATTTAAAATTTCACATCACGGAGGATAAATTTAGGACTAGATAGGATGGACTGCATCTTGCTAAATTACTTAACACAATTATAATTACATCGTATTTGGTACAGGCTGATGAACATAATTAATACCAGCAAAATCCTAGCAGGGCAACCAAGAGGGCAGGGGTGAATTGGTTGATAGACAATAAGATTTTAGTGAATTTTTGCGAACTAATTGAAGAATAAGACCGAACTAAATAGATAAACCATGATGATTTGGAATGCATGAAGTGATGCCATTTAGAGAATAAGATAAGAGAAGATGATTGAAGCATGTCGAGAGGTTTGGCCATCCACTCCTAGTCCACTCTTTCAAAACCAGCAGTCTGTTTTGCCGAGAATGGTTCCACGCGATGAAATACCTTTCATCAAAGGTTGGATCTTTGATTTTTCATTTGAATCGGATTTCGTAGCAATTTCGGACACGGAGTGTTAAGCGTAATTAAAACAAGAATTAGTGCTAATTACTAAGGGAAAGTAATTACAGGTACTGGAAAGTTAAATTGATAAATTGAAAGATAAATTGTTTGTGTAGATGATCAGGGCTTACAACAATTTAACACAATTTATATAGATTATTACGCAATGAAATTGCTTCCGAGCGGTTAATATTCAAATTAGAAGCTAAATCCACATATCAGTAATTTTCGACTCCATGATCACTCTTTATAATTGTATATTCATCTTATCTATAAGCAGTTACAAATCTTCACTTACTGTTGGGCTGAACTTTAGGCTCCACAATTGTTTTTCGTGATTACACGTCAATCGTCTCTAAGAATTGCTAATAACTCCTCAATCAATGTCTTCATTTCGATTTTCTCCATTAACACTTAGCTAAGCATCAATCGTCAACTTAATAGTCATCGTATGTCGATATTTGGTTGCCGATACTCACAATCATCGATGAGCTCAATTGCCCTTAATATCCTATTGATAGTCCAATCGCTTGATACCTAACTTTATATCTATTTCGATCGATCGACCGATTCCCCTTTGACCACGGTTCTCCACTTTCTTGTTCATCATCTTGGTTACTCTTAATTGCACACGAACAAGAAAACTTGTTATGAAATATATGGACAACAAACAATGTTGTTAGTTGTTTCAATGAACTATTTAGGCGATTCTTTTGACAGAATTTGACGCCTTTGTTTGCCATAAGCAATGAGATTAGATGAATAAGGTAAACAAAAGCACGTCGGAGATATATATGCTACAATGTAGATCTTGACAAATTCATCTTATTTTCCGGCGAGTTGTGTCTCAATTTTTTAACACAAGACATGTATTTAATACAACTTATGACCAGGTATTGAATAATGTGATTAGATCTAGGAGATTAGCTTCAAAATCATGTCCATGGATCACAAAGGATTTGAAATATAACCCCTCAATATTAGCACAGTTTATTGAGGCGTTAGGAGACCTCTGGTTAATGAATGGAGGTCATTTTTGAAATCTCACTGCCTAATTGCGCACAAACTTGTATGGACCAAAACTATTGCATAGGTCAAAGGCCCGATACAATTGTGCTCCTGAGTTATCACAAGTAATGGAAAGATTTTAAATACCGAAAGAGAGACGTCCATGATTGGTATATAATAGTAACAATGATTTATTTAATAATTTTGAGCTGTGACAAATTGGCCCAATAAGAATATTTCCACTTCACTGGGTTATAACTACATAATAAAAGGTTCCACTATCTTATTAGATGATACATATACAAAAGGGTATTTATCATCTAATAAGATCCCCTCGAAGCCAAGAAGAACGATGTGGTTGTACTTGTATATGACCGTTTAGCTTTGGTTACCTCAGTCAACTGCTCAAATCAACTCCCGAGGGAAATCAGTGCTCTTATCTTGAAGGCCCGTGAGATTGTGCGTTGATTTAAGAACTTCTCTCTGGTCCATTGCTCAAGGGAGTCTAACCAAGTGGCTAATTGGATTTGTAAGGCTTATAGATTAAATAGTCTATCTTCCAATTGGATAGTCCATTCCCCCAATCCTTTTGGGATTTGGTTTGTCTTGATGCCCTGGATATGGGCTTTGCTGTTTAAGCTTTTTCAATTCAATAAAGTTGTTTTCGACCAAAAAAAAAAAAGTAACTCCTAATTACATGTATGAGGAAAACTAGGATGAGTGAAACGCACTTGATCTCCTAGGTATACGAAAATAACAATTGAAAGATGATATGGAGAACAAAATCTCCACATGGAATGATCCTACTGATCCCTATTGATACCAAAAGGATTGAGATCCTTTGAGTTTAAGAGGTTAGTTTATCCGATAAACTTGCTCTCCAAATACCCCTATGATTTAAGATAATTTCCCCTCATCACCCAAAGAAAGCCTTAATAGACATCATGTTCGGCACCACAACTGTGTATAACCAAGTAGCATTTTCAATTTAGTCTTTCAAAAGATCAAATTACAATATTTCTCACATTTTAGGGCCTTTATGCAATTTTGCTAATTGTTTGGGGCCTTTGGGATGCTTTCTAAAGATCCGGAATCAATTGATCAGGTTTGACAAAAGTCCAGTTAATCCTTATCAAATTATCATATCAATCACCTTATTATCCACTTATTGTCATAATTTCAACATATCCGGACTCGTCCTCGACATATTGTCTTCTTCAAATTTTAGGACATTATGTAGGTCCTACAAAAATCGAACTTAATCCTCATCACATACAAATTGTCAAAATTCAAATAATTTTTGACACATGCTCGACATATCATTAGTGGCTAACTTTAGCATATTACACCCAGAATTGTTCTGAATTCAGTATTTCTAATGAAATTTAGAACATTATCCTTCCCTAGACATCTATTTGTATAGTGCTTTATTATACGAACCTGCCCTTCAATTATGCGCAATGATCTTTTGCCTAGCTAAAAGAAAAATGTGAACTCAATAGTACCAGTAGCAATTGCCACATACCCGACTCGGTCGGGAGCGTGTCAAAAAGAATAACCAAATTTAGTAAGTCAAGCCAATGATGTAATGCATAGAAGGCTGATCAAGCAAAGAACAAGTTTCATTGAGAGTGGAATGCAGCTCTCCCTTATCCTTCCGGGGGTCGTCAAAAAGGTGGAGGTTGGGGAGCGGATCCGGCCCTCGCTTGTCTTGAAGGACAGGTAGGGCAGGACAATGTTCGCCTAGCTATCCCCCACTCCAAGTTCAAATCGTGAGCCCCGCTCTTTGCAAGACAGGACGGCAATCATTCCGCGGCATGATCGCCAACTCACGCCGAGTTCGAAGGCTCGCTCCTCCTCAGGAAGCCAACTCTCTCCTAAGCCATCTTTAATGCCCCCACTCGGGTTACAAGCCCTCGTTACTGAGCTCGGCGATTCTCTAATCCTGTGCAGGCTGAATATAAAGTGTTGGTGGTACACACAATCTTCCAATGTGGGAATTTCGGCAAATTTGTTGTTTGTTATTCATGACAAAGGAACTACCGTATAAGCACACATCCTGCCCATGTTATACATTGATATGGTATTTACTCTCTCGTAGTCTCTTCCAGAGCTGTTCTCTTCTTCACCGTTTCTGAACTTTTTGCTCTTCGGTCCTCGCCATTTACGTACCCATCCACATCGCGCTTCCTGCAACTCTGCTTGCTTTTCCCCAAAGCTCCATCTTTGCTCTCCTTCGACTTGGAGGAGTGCTCTACATGGTCTTGGTCATTGCGGGACTTAGCCCAACATCTTATGACATGAGCTGACGATAGCCATGCACCATCTGTGTCCGCGTTCCCAAAGGCACACCTCTCTTTCAAGAGGATTCGCGACATGTCAAGCCCTGGTAAGGTTCTTTGCTTTGCATCGAATAAAACCACGTGCTCCACCGCATGTGCGGGCCTCCATCAATTCCATTGAGTTTCATTCCTGTGAACGTACTCCCCAGGTAGGATGCTTAACGCATTACCTCCACTCTCTTCTCCAAATACTTGTACTATCAAAGTGAGCTGAGCAAGGTTCTCCTAAGACATTAAACCCTAGGCCTTCCGTGATTATTGTGGCGACAAGAAAGGGGAATCTCGATTTCAAAGGTTTTTTGACGAGAGCAAAAACGAGAATATGCCGTGTTGTTCGGTTCGATCTTTTCGGTCCAGCCTCGATGTCTTGGTTTGGCAATAATATAGCATCTCAATGAGCTCATCTCGTCTCCATTCAGAATCCATGGATGCATTGCATAATTGCAAGAGAACAAATGCTCTTGAATTTAAAGTAGGAGGACAAGAAAAGTTTGAACATCAGATGCACACTTTCACTAATAATCCACAATGAAAGAAAATTCGCAGCATCTTTGAAAAAGAACTTTAGATGTTCCCAATTGCTCTATATTCGTCATTATAATTCCTCTGATAGTTTACAATTTCCAATCAGAAGAACCAGTAGCAAACCTTCAAAATCAAAATTGTTGGCATGAGCTGTATTTCCTACAAAATAGGGATTTTTTTTGTTTTTTTCCTGATTTATTGAAATGCTAGGGATATCCCTTGTATTGTATATAAGAAAGATTGTAATGCTGTACAGTATGATTCTATATAGAGAAAACTATTCTTCTACATGGTATCAAAGCCTAGGGTTCGCTCCTTGTGAGTACTATACGTTAATCCTTGGTTACGGCACGTCTTCTTCACTGCGCTGTTGTCTCGTGCCGGCTGTCTCGCCCGATCACGCTTGACATTGGATCCATGGCGGATGAAAACCCTAGAGGAGCAATGATTCCCCACCAAAATTAAGGGGGAAATTCGACCACAAAAGCGTTCTTGGAGAATCTGACAACTAAATTGACTCAAATTTTGACTTAGAATCAGAATCCTCCTCCTCCACCTCCAGCACCAACACCACAGAATGATTCGGCTTCATCTCAGATTGCGATTAAACTGGATGGAACCAACTATGGCTTATGGTCTCAGGTTATCGAGATGTACATCACAGGCAAAGACAAGCTAGGGTATATCAATGGAGACCTCCCTCAGCCTTTACCTACAAATCCTAGTTTTCGGAAGTGGAAAACCGAGGACTCGACTATGAAAGAATGGCTCATCAATTCCATGGATCCGGCGTTGATTGGCAATTTTATCAGATTCCCTACCGCTAAAGTTGTGTGGGATTCCGTAGCTACCACTTTCTTTGATGGCACCGATACTTCTTAGGTGTATGATTTAAAGTGCCGGGTATCATGACTAAAGCAAGTTGGAGGACTAATCGAAAAATACTACGATGATCTTCAAGGACTTTGGCATGAAATTGATTTCCGCAGACCTAATCTCAAGGTGTGTCTTGTAGATATTGAGCGCTACAATAATGTTATTCAAGAGGATAGGGTTTACCTTTTTCTAGATGGACTTGATGATTGTCTCAACAAGGTTCGTGCAAATGTCCTACAGATGCAGCCTTTCCCCACAGTTGAGGAAGCCTACGCACGCGTCCACAGGGAAGATGTGCACCAAACTGTGATGCTGACCAATGCTGATGGCTTTCCTATGGGTATAACAATGGTCTCACGGGGCAGTTGAGGAGACCCGTCTCTGCAGTTGATGGCAAGCAATTGATGGGCAAAGATGGGTGCTCTCGATCTGCTATCAAGGCCAAGTCTCAAGTGCCCATCGGCTATTCTCACTGTGGCAATTCCAAACACACTAAGGACACTTGTTTTAAGCTGCATGGATTCTCGGATTGGTGGGACGATTTTCAAGCGAAGAAGAAAAAATCTAAAGTAAAAATGGGCAAGAGTGTAGGGCACGCATCCATGGTGACTGGGAGTTCGTCTCTTTCCTGGTCCCGATGGAACCTTCAACTGATTCTTCCACCCTTCCTTTTGAAGGTAATTGTGGTTTTGTTTTTATCACTACTCGTTATGGTGGAAACAATGGCTAGATTATCGACTCAGGCGCTATCGATCACATGACGCCTAACCCCAATGACCTAGTCAACCATACCTCACTAGGACAAGACAGTGTGTATAATGCTAATAGACATTGCCATCTGATCACCGAGGCTGGGAGTGTGACTCTCACACTATCTCTTTCTCTATCTAATACATTACCTATGCCCTCTTTGTCCAACCGTTTATTGTCTATTAGACAGATTACTGATGAGTTGAATTGACGTGTTCTTATGTACCCAGACTTCTGCTTGTTTCAGTACATTCTCACGAAGGAGATTATTAGGCATGGTACTAAGAAGGAGAGGCTATACATTGTGGATGATCTCAGCTCTGGATGTGCTTATTACACTCCTGGTTGGTCTGTTAGAATGGAGAAGGATGTTTGGTTGTGGCATCGTCGGTTGGGGCATCCATCATTTAGATATTTGAAGTATTTGTTTCCCAAGTTGTTTCGTGGTTTATCTGATACTGTTTTTCAATGTGAAACATGTAGTATAGCAAAGAGCCATTGTGTTTCTTTTCCTTTAACCTCTAATAAAAGTAGAAAGCCTTTTTGTTTGGTTCATTATGATATGTGGGGTGCATCTCTAATTACTACAATGTCTGGAATGAGATGGTTTATAACCTTTGTTGATGACTGCACACATATGACATGGTTGTATCGATGAAGCATAAAGATGAGGCTCTTAACATATTTTGTATGTTTCATAAAATGGTTGCCACCCAATTTGAAGCTCGTATTCAAATTCTCCGCATGAACAATGGTGGAGAATATATCAATCAACATCTTACCTCTTATTTTAAGGAACATGGTCTCATCCATGAAACCTCTTGCACCTAAACCCCTCAATAGAATGGTGTGGCTGAATGAAAGAACCGCCACATTCTAGAGACAATGAGAGCTCTTTTGGTTGGCGGCAATGTTCCAAAAAGGTTCTAGGATGCAGCGGTGGTCACAGCCGTTCACTTGATGATTCGTATACCTTCTCGTGTGTTGCAATTTGAAACTCCATTACAAGCTCTATCCCAGTTTGTGCTTCTTCCTTCAGTCTTGACAATACCCCCTAAAGTGTTTGGGTGTGTAGCTTTTGTGCATCTCCACAAGAACCAACGCACCAAGCTTGACTCGTGTGCAGTACTGTGTGTATTTATTGGTTACGGGACTCACCAAAAGGGGTATCGCTGCTATGATCTGATGACCAAGAAGACACATGCTACCATGAACGTGGCTTTTTTGGAGTATGAGTCCTATTTTTCTCCACCCCATTGTTCCTTTCAGGGGGAGAATTATAGTGAAAAGAAAAATTGGTGGGACATTGGCATAGAGGGTGCAAAGTCAGGAGGACATGTGTAGTCCGGGGTGCGACTGGGTGGGGTTAGACCATTAACCAGCTCACAAAAAGTTTTAATGGTGCAGTTTGACGAGGATCTAAGCCATGGTTCAATGGCAAGCAATGAAGGAGAGGGTGCAATGGCAGATGATGAGGGGGAAGGTGATCGTTTTTTAGCTGAAAGTGGGGATGACTAGCAGCCTATATCTACACCTAATGAGCAAGATCAACCTGCTCTTTTGCAAATTGCCTCTTCTTCAGTACACAACCACTCTCTTGAGAATGATCTTGAGGTAAGCTCTCTTCTTGATCTTGAGGTTTCTGATGATTCTGATTTGGTTGTTGGATATAAACTCCCTAACAGGCATAATCGGGGCAAGCCTCCTAGTCGATACTCACCGGCTGTCAAGGAACGAAGGTCTAAATATCCCATTGCCGATTTTGTGTCAACAAGAAGGCTATCAGAATTTTGTAAGGCTTTTGTGTCAAATGTATCAATTGTTCGAATTCCGAATGGGGTGGAAGAGGCCTTGAAGGATCCAAAATGAGTCCAAGCTATGAAGGAGGAGATGGAAGCATTAGAAAAAAATCAGACTTGAAGACTTGTAGGGTTGCCAGAAGGGAAGAAAGCCATGGGGTGTAGGTGGGTGTTCACCATTAAACACAAGGCAAATGGTACCATTGAGAGGTACAAGGCTCGATTGGTTGCAAAATGATACACACAGACTTATGGTGTGGACTATTAGAAGACTTTCTCTCCAGTAGCACAATTGAATACTGTGCAGGTTTTGTTGTCACTTATCGCAAATATGGATTGGCCATTGCATCAGTTTTATGTGAAAAATGCATTTCTTTATGGAGATTTGGAGGAAGAGATTTACATGGAGGTTCTACCTGGATATAGATGTGTTGGTAACCCAAATATTGTTTGTAGACTGAAGAGGTCGTTATATGGTTTGAAGCAATCATCTCGTGCTAGGTTTGGTCGATTCAGTTTAGCCATGAGAAAGTATGGTTATTCCCAAAACAATTCAGATCACACTTTATTTTTGAAGCAAAGCCAAGGTAAGGTGACTGCCCTGATCATATATGTTAATGATATGATCATCATAAGAGATGATACTGAAGAAATTTCGAGGCTTCAAGAGAAGTTGGCAGAAGAGTTTGAGATGAAGAACTTGGGAGGACGGAAATACTTCTTAGGTATTGAGGTAGCTAGGTCTAAGGAAGGAATTTTCTTGTCACAGAGAAAATACGTACTTGATTTGTTGGTTGAAGTGGGAATGTTGGATTGTAAGCCTGCTGATACTCCTATAATGCAGAATCATAAACTTGGGGAGTGTCCTAATCAAGTGCCAACTAACAAGGAGAGGTATCAAAGGTTAGTGGAAAAATTAATTTATTTGTCTCACACTCGCCCAGACATTGCTTATGCGGTAAGTGTTGTGAGTTAATTTATGCATGCTCCTAATGAAGAACATATAAATGTAGTATATCGTATCCTTCGATATTTAAAATCAGCTCCAAGGAGAGGGATAATGTTTGCAAAGAATAATCACCTTGCAGTGGAATGATATACGGATGCAGACTGGACAAGGAACGCATCAGATAGAAGGTCGACGTCAGGTTATCTCACATTTGTAGGAGGTAACTTGGTCACGTGAAGGAGCAAGAAGTAAAAAGTTATAGCCTTGTCCAGTGCCGAGGCAAAATTAAGAGGAGTAGCGAAGGGGTTGTGTGAGTTATTATGGCTTAAAAAGCTATTGTCCAAACTTGGGTATCCACCAAAGTCTAGGATGAAGTTGTTTTGTGATAATAAAGCCACTATAATTATCTCTCACAACCCGGTTTAGCATGATCGAACCAAACATGTTGAAGTTGATAGACACTTTGTTAAGGAGAATTTGGATGCTCAAGTAATTCAGTTGCCCTTTGTCAAATTTGAAGATCAATTGGCCAACATTTTGACCAAAACTGTGTCAAGTAAAGCATTTCAGAGCTCACTTGTCAATATGGGTATCAAATACATCTTCTGACCCACTTGAGAGGGACTGTTGGCGTGAGCTGTATTTCCTACAAAATAGAGTTTTTTTTTTTCCTGATTTATTGAGATGCTAGGATTATTCCCTGTATTGTATATAAAAAAGATTGTAATACTATACAGTATGATTCTATATAGAGAAAACTATTCTTCTACAAAAATCCCCTTTTCTTTTTCAAGCATCTGATCAAGAAAAAAATCCGGAAACACAAGAACCTTTTCCGAACTTCAAAAACGAAAGTGAAAAATCATCTTAAACCCCCAAGAAAATTCAGATTTTTCTTTACCAATTCAGAACTAAAACCCAAACAAGAAGAAACTCAAGACGTCCCGTCCCTTGACTCCTCCCTTGACTCTCAACCAAAACAAAAAACAAATCTGATTCATAGTGACGGATCACCATCTAGCGATCCAATCTATTTAGAATTTTTTTTTTTTTGATAATTTCCTTATTCGACTTGATTGGAAGCGGCAGCAGTTTCTGATTGTATTGTGAGATAAATTCATAATCGAAATATTCATATCCAAGTATAAATTGGATCACTCTAAAAGAATGAGTATGTTTCCACATAATTGAGTAAACGTCCGAGAGATGGAAGTATTTTTGAAACTCGGTAGATACGTGTACCTCACAAAAAAGTACAAGTATTATACTACCAGAGATTCCTCTCCAACATCAGTTGGCCTGATGTGCATCAAATCAATAAACCACATCTGAATATATTTAATTCATATGGTCAACATTTTATCATCGAATTACACCAACTTTTTCAATGCGATCTTCGAACTTCTGATTGTTATAGTCAAGTCCTTAAAATTATAGAATTTCCCCAATGGAGTCTCTTAATTTGCAGTTCCAACAAATTGAAGCTGATCTGATGGTCTATATCTGACAAAAATCTAATGTCCGCATGATGAGTGCCATCATGGAATGTGAAGCTGCCGACGATTTGCTTCATTGTTTCTAGAATTGGTCAGTGCAAATCAATTGACGTTGCAACGCTGATTTTTCCAACTTTCCTTTTTTTTTCTATATCTATATAGGATCTACTTACCATAATTAAAAATATGTTTAGTTTTTGCTTATTGTAGATTTTCCATGTATAATAAAGATAGTATGTTATTTTTTTTTATTGTTAGATATTACTTCTGTAAAAATTTGTTGTCGAAAAGAGAACTTTCCTAGTAATCTAGTTCTTTCTATGTTGTCAATCAAATTTATGGATAAACTGTTAAGTAGATGAAATTTAATTAAATAAAAGCATTACATAAAGTAAGAATTTTTTTTTTGAAAATGCTAGTGAAATATCATTAGTTTGGATTGACAAATAATAATATCATCTATGAACTGTTTACGAAAAAATATCAAGATATCTCATTGTGCATAACGTTTGTAGTGTACTCCTAGATATATCTCTAACGTGTTACATGCTCTGTATGAAAGTATCTCGCCAAAATAATAAGCTAAAAGATAAATTCTTTGATATAGTATGTAAAAAGACTTGATATATATTTTTTACTAATTAAATTAATGAAAAGTTCACTAGGAAAGTGAGCTTTCGAGATAAGAGGGACAAAAGATAGATAAGTTGTCTTTCTATACCATATCAAAGAATATCTTTTTTTCTTATTAATAGCGAGATAATTTTACATGGAGCATGTACGACATTATAGGAATATTGGGAATACACTTTTCTTTAATATGCTAAAAAACAAAACATGTGAAATGCTTAATTATGGTAACAATCCTAAAAAGAGAAAAGGAGTGAGCCATCACTTTAAACTGCAATTGAAAGATTGAGAAAAGTTTTTTTCTTCTTAGTGTAAATGGAGGTTGATTTAACGATTTAGGAGGTGAAAATAGTGCCGCGCTAAATAAAAGCCTAAAATCATGCAGGAATACGAGATAAAAAGAAAAAAGAAAAGTGCCTTTGACACACATAAAAGATGAATTTTGAGGTCCGAAACAACTGCAAATGAGCGACCTAATTGGCGGCTGCATCATTCTACAAGCTTTATGAATTAATATTAAGGGCTCGTAACTCTTCTAATAACATACAATATTGGCGGACGGAAATTTTAACTTACGCATGTTATACGGAACATTTTAATGACAATGAATGTTAAAAACCGTTAGCACTATAGAATTTAAAAAAAAAAAAAACAGATTCTTCACTAAACTATACTATGTGCTATGACAATCAAACTACTCCGAATGACCATTAGTATAATTTGTCCCCCTAAGTCTAGATCAGTCCCTCGGCATCTATTTCTATGTTGCCTTATAATCTGAATCTGCCCTTCAATTATGCACATGGATCTTCCGCCTAGTTACCAAATTGCGAAGGCAATTGCACGTGTATCACACGTATATGAGACATCTTTATAACAAAGAAACGAACATATAAGGACATCCCATCGACATATACATAAACAAGTTGATTAACGCGCATCTGCTATCAACTTTGAACATAGCAAGAGTCATCTAACACAACAACAACGCCGTGTTTTAGGGAAAACAATTAGAAGAGTGGAATTTCAGCTTCGGAGAAAAGCAAACCGTGGCAAGGGGTGAGCCGATTGATCAATCCACCGAATATAGGTCGGACATGGATGGACACGATGAAAGTATCTAAATCGGGGATCTCTGCACGCATCCTCATCCTTCGTTGTGTCTATTTCAATCGATGGACCAACTCCCCTTCGACCACGGTTCTCGACTTGCTTGTTCATCTTGGTACAGCTCTTAATTGCACACCAACAAGAAAACATAAACTTCTTTAAAATTGTGTAGACAGCAAACAATGTTGTCAGTTGTTTCGATGAAGTATTTAGGCGATTTTTATGACAGAATCTCACGTTTTTGTTTGCTATAAGCGACGGGATTAGCCGAATAAGGTAAACAAAAGAACGTTGGAGAGATAAATACGCCACGACGTCTAGTCCATGCCTAATCCTCTCTTTCAGCACTAGCAGTCTCATAATCTTCGAAGGCTGAACTGCATAGATCAGGAGTTACAAATTCTTCACGAGAGCAGTAATTGCTGCCTCTCTTTCATTAACATCACTTTCGCCCTCTGCCCCAATCAGTTTGATTCTTCCTCATGTGGCTTCAATCAATTTTAGTGGTTGCGAACCTTTGACTTCTCGTTCGTAGGTACGATGAATATGACGACACTTCTTCATTAGATCGATCGCCAAACACCAAAGACAACTTTCCATGCAGGACTTATTCTCTGTATTGGTTGCTGATTCCGTGACATCGATATCCGCAAATTCATGTTTCTTTCCAAATATGATCAATGACTCATCAGATTCCCTAATCTCGAAAATTCGTTTCTCGGTATAGGTTAAACGAAAGTTCTTAAACTTGGTTATGAAGTTTCCTAGTGGGGAGTCTTCTTTTACATGCATAATTACACCTTGACTTTCCATAACCCGACGCTTATGACCTACGTCTACCGCACTTGTATTTTATGTTTCCTGGCATCTAATTAGGCGAACGCGTTGGGAATTATATATGTAGCTTCATTATCATCAAAGCCATCCCTTTAGAGAGCTTCTCCACTGCTCCCCCAATGCCATTAGTCACCTTTCGCCCCCGGTCCTCGCCCTTCCATAGCCGCGTCTTTCCTGTTCTGTTATCCCTGGATTCAAGAAAGAGAACTGGGAATAGCAGCTTCGTCTCGCACCATTACCATAATCAGCACCTTCATTTCCATTCGGTAACCAAGACTTCCTCTCGACCAGTAATCGCGATCAGGATTCCTCCTCTGGTAAGGTAGGATTCGAAATTTTCCGTCTCAGTTGTCTATGATTGAAAATAGTAGCTAGTGTCATGCTGATGTTCGTGTGATCATTGTGTTCTTTATGTTTTTACGTGCGGTACCTTCGATGATGTCCTGCTTGTGGTGATCATTGGCTAGGAAAATGAGCGAGTCACCGATATGCATATTATTGAGTCTCCGGTAATGTACCTTGGCGCCTGAACTTGCCTCGGTGATTATTTGCGCTCTGTGTATGTTCTACAATGTTGAGGCTCCTTCGTCGGAAAGTTGATGAATGGGAATGTCATCTTGACGGCGGTCATTGGAGGTTCGTAGAGTTCTCCGGCGATATTGTTGGGGGTGAAGTAAATATCACCCGGTGCTACTACCAACGTTTACAGCACTTATTTTATATTTCCTTGCATCCAATTAGGCAAACGCGTTAGGAATATATTATGTAGCTTTGATAACATCAAAATCATCGAGTAAGAGATTTAGCAACAAGAATCTCCATTGTTTGATAAAACTCACAACGTAAACAAAGTAAGATAAGGAAATAAACAGAAGTTATAATCTTTACAACTATATCGCAGTGCAGCAAGCAATAGACAACCACGAATCCAACGATCCGCAAACACACACTCAAGCACACATGCCCACGCGCCTAACTATAGAAAAAAAAAATCTCTATTGTATTCTGTTAAATATGACGAAAGTTGTATGATGCATCGAAAAAATCAAATAAATGCCTTGTTGAGTGAGTTGAAATCTCTTTTTTTTTTTTTAAGAAGTCTAAACTTGACTTAGGCTCCATTTGATTCAGCATTCTCAATAAACTTTTGGCCTCCAAAGCCCCTTGGGAAAATGCCGGGATGTTTGGCAAGCCTTCCCAATGGGCTTTCAAGTGAAAGCCAGCATTGGGTCATGCGACGCTAGGCCAGCGCTAGATTCGGCTCGCCAGCGGCCCTAGCCCTTCATCGGCTTCGATAAGGGGTTTTCTTTTTTTTAATAAAAAAAAATCCCAAAAGCCCTTGTCAAAAAAATTGCTAAACATTATTTGAGTTAAAATAACTTTACGAAGGAATTTTTTACCAAACACATTTCGCATTTTTCCTAAGGGGCTTTAAGTTAAAGGCATTTGAATTTCTCCAAGGCCCATTTGCAAAGTCAAATCAAACGGGCCTTAGCTTAGAGGGGCTTAGGTTTAATTTAGTTTCAACAAAATGGGCTTGATGAGTTTTCTATCACAGGTAGGCTTGTTTATATTGAGCCAATCGTTTACACGGCTCAAACTCGTGAGACCATTGTCAACAGCTCGTATTCGGGCTGGGCCTTCCCAATTTCGGAATTAAAAGAAATTAAAAATTCATTTAAAAAAATTCAAAAAAAAAAGGCGAAATTGAAAAATAGTTTAGAAATAAGTTTTGATTAGGTTGTTTCATTTTAGCACTAGATGTAGGTAAGTTATATTTAGTTAGCTTGCCCTTAGTTAGGGATTTTATTGAGCACCTTTGACATTAGTTTAGTTTGAGTGTACTGATCTTTTAGATAAGAAGTTGGATTCAATTTGACCTTAGCTCATCGGGTTGCTATCACGGGGCTTAATAACAAGACCATGTACATTCTTTATTGGACACTTTAGTGAATTTACTTCCTTTATGCTTTTATCTTTATTGTACTGATTGTGGTTGTCTACTTTCTTCTAATTACGCACTCATGCATCAACTCTATTTTGTGGAATAGGATAATAAAATGGTAAAAGATTGCCTAAATTATTTAGGTAACAAATCAATCGAGTTAGGGTACTGAAAAAAAACTAATTAGACAATTACTGTAATCAAGTCTCCACCCTTATATCTCTGATTACGTAAGAAGCGATGTATCCCCTCATGCCTCATCTGGCTCCTAATGCCCACTAGGTTAGTGACGACTCCAAATTTAGGTTGGACTTCAAATATAGATCAATTTTAATTGTAATATCCTATTGTCACACGAGGTAAGGGTTTGGAAGGACCTGACGCGCCCATTTGGGAGGTCACGACACTAAGAATACTCCAATTGAAGTACTTATCCACTTCTTGCTTTCTGGAAATCACGTTTCTGTCATCGAACATTTACGTTGTCCTTACCAAAAGTAAAAGGTCAACTTTACCTGTAATTCTTCGATTGATTAGTGGATTTTTTGCGACCTACTCTTCGTGTAGAGTAGCTATTGATGCTCAGATCAAATCACATAAATCCTTTGGGTTCTAGTGGTTCTTCTTAATTTCTCCGAAAATTTAGTCTCTCACATTACATTTGACGTACGTGGCTTCCGCGCTATTTCACAATAGTTTCAAATTGCTTTTGCAATGTGAAGACACTTTTCATGCACGTCCTCACTTCTCCTCTCTCGCAATTCATTACAAAGTCTATTTCAACGAAGGTCTCTCATTCATGTTATGGATAATAGGCAAGCGAATTAGATAAAATAGCTGAAAGTAAGGAAAGGAAATCGGACATTGTATTTATACGGTTCGGTCCAAATATCGGGAATATCGGAACCTATATTCACGGGAAGAGCAGCACGGAATTTCACTATACAAATAAACAATACAACAAATATTACAATCATTCAAGCATTCAAACACACTCTTGGTATTTTCCGGCCCCCAATTATATTTAATAAATCATTAAGTGTTTAGCCCCTCATAATTCCTAGTGAAATCTCACTCAAGGAATTAAATAAATTCTACTCACAAGAATTTAACTGGCTAAATCACTCTGGTGTAATTACAACGAGAAAATCTCTCGCGAGAAGAGCTCTCTCTTCTCTCGGCCACCGAATGGAGCTTGGTACGCTCTCCTGCATTCCCTGTCTTCGCTTTTATAATAATAGAATTTGTCCGAAGACAACTCAAGCCGCAACTTCGGCGCCTCCCTCGTTAATTCTCCTGAACGTGCACAACTAAGGGAAATGATTACCTTGGACTTCCCTCGAGGAGAACAAATAAAGGAATCCTTTTGTCAAATGTTGTGTGCCCCAACTTCAGAGAGTTGAATAAAACATGCATGTTCCTCCTGCTCTCTTTAATTTCTTCGTAGATCTTCTTCAGCATCCGGCGCGCATGCAGAAGGGACATCTCAACTTTGGACTTATGCAGCCATACGTCCACGCTTTAATTCGGACCATATCCATTTAAAGGACTCAAATTCAAGATATATTTTAACAATTCCATTTTTACTTTGCTGCAACGAAATACAGGAATCTAGGCATTCGTTCGATCTCACATTCTTCTCTGTCTCCTGTCAATCCTTTTCTTCACCCATTCCTTGAAATCTTACTGCATAATATAATATAGATTCGGTTTTGCATTTTTTTTCTTTTCTCCTGGAAAAAAAATATTAGTATAGCTCTCCGAAGGTTGTTTTTGTCCCAACACAAGCCGCCAACGGTCTCGCGAGTCTCGTGTCATACGTGCACTGACCATGCTGATCAACTAATCTTTGAGGAGACAATGATTAATCAAACGCAATTTGGAGACAAACTCTAGAATAACTAGTAATTGCAAAACGTTGCATTCAGGAGCAGTCCCAAAACCGACCCAAAGAGCCATGGAAGAGGTGCCGGAGAGCGAGCAAATGAGATGGCGATTAACAAGAGAAGAATACGTGCAAGAACTGAAGAAGGCCACTCGCCTAGCAGCTCCAATGGTGGCAGTTTCAGTGTTGCAGTACCTCGTGCAAGTCGCGTCGGTTGTTGCAGTCGGACACCTTGGCCAACCCTCACTATCCAGCGTTGCCATCGCCATTTCTCTGGCTAATGTCACCGGCTTCAGTATCCATGTAAGCCAATGCCGTTGCTTAGTAACTTGGTCAAATTCTTAAAAAACAGAAATCTAAGTCATATTGGATATTCCTAGTAGTCAGGATTGGCCGGCGGACTCGAAACTCTATGCGGGCAATTCAAGAAACTCGGAGTTCATTTTTTCAGCGCCCCCGCATCTCTCTTTCTTGTATGTCCTCCAGTTTGCATCCTCTGGATTTTCACGGACAGGTTCTTGGAACGAATGGGCCAAGATCCTGTAATCTCGCTTGATGCCCGTAAATACTTGATGTGGCTCATCCCCGCGCTGCTTGGGAGCGCCATCCTCAAGCCGCTTGTTCGGTTTCTCCAAGCTCAAAGCCTGATACTACCCATGCTCCTCAGCTCCTTCTTGGTCCTCTGTTTCCACATACCCCTTTGCTGGATTCTTGTGTACAAGTTGGAGCTAGGAAGCACGGGCGCGGCCGTGGCCTTTGGCATTTTCACTTGGTTGAATGCGATGCTGCTCAGCTTCTACGTGGTGTTTGTAGGCCACGAAAATGGCACGCTCAGGATCACCATAATCAGAAACTGAAACACGTTATTAGAGAAATTATCGATTCGCGTACCTAATTTGGAATCCATCGAACTTGACGCGGAATTTACGACGGTTTCCGAACACAAACTCAAGTGCTTCTCCCCTATCCCCTTCATTGGAACACTGGCCTAATGAGATTGCTACTCACGAGGAGAAAGTTCTCTCTAGATCTGTATGTGAGTCAGATTGTGCATCATCAGGCTAGGGGAGGAACTTGAGCGCTATTTATAAAGTCTTTGACCACGGGCCCTCTCATTATAGGTCGGGCCGTACTCGACCCACACCAGCTAGCCCTATATTAAACTTATTAAGAATATATATATCTTACATTTATTAGACCAAACTAAGTCAGTTAATTTCAATTAATGAAGCCCACATTAGGAAATTCTTACATTCTCCCACTTGGGCGATATTAATTGAAACAAAACAGTGTGCGCACCCTTATATTGGTATAGAGATTATTCTTAATAGTCAATCCGATCCTATAAAGTCTCAAACACCGAATCATGGCGGTAACTGCATGTACTCACACAGAGCCTTCCATGGTCACGAGTGCTTTCAACTTTACTGTTATGGATTCAATATGGTAGTGTGTCAAATGGACAATACCTCATAATGAGTGGTACTTCATGTGTTATTTATTTTGTTAGTCCAAATTCTCTCTCCTTAAGTGTCACAAAACCTAGTATGTCACTAGAGAATATCCTTCATGATTCTAACAAACCTGCATATGTCTTACCTTGATAGTTAACTGTATTTTATGTGTAATAAGACATATCGTTAAGGCTAATACCAAGAATGCCCCATGGCCTATACTCAAGGTTTACATAATGCCTCGAGATTTTCATCAAAAATGTATACTCAACTTGATAAATCTACATCCACAAATACCTCATTGAATGCAAAAGAGTTTATACATATTCAAATACTACAAAATATAGCAAAATCAGATTCAAACTTCATAAGAGCAACATAAAACTAAACAGTTCCCACTAATTAACAATATCCCATGATACTCTTAAACCCATGTTCATGACATGTCGATCAAATACACAAGGGCGAAAGCCTTTAGTTAGTGGATCTGCGATCATATCATCTATTAAAATGTACTCTACTGCAATGTTACCATTCTAAACTTTTTCCTTTATAGTCAGGTACTTGACCTCCATATGTTTAGACCCATTAAGACATTTGTTGTTGTTAACAAACAACACTACAAAGTTATTGTCACAATACAACTATATGGGCCTATCCACAAAACCAAATATGGTCAACTCTTTAATGAGGTTCCATAGCCAAATTGCTTGAGTAGCGATCAAAAAACATGCTACAAACTCCGCTTGCATGGTAGATGATGTCATTGATTTCTGTTTCTCACTTTTCTATGATACTACACCTCCTGCTAACTCAAAATGTAACTTGTTGTCGACTTCTTTTCATCATGACAGCTAGCAAAGTCTAAATCCGAATACCTAACTAGCTGTAGGTCCTAAACTTGTTTGTAAATCAGCATATAGTCTTTTGTCTTTTTTAAGTACCTCAAAACCTTATTGGCAGTAACCCAATGATTGTGTCCTGGATTTGACTGATATCTGCCTAGAAGTCCTGTTGCAAAATCAATATTTGGTCCAGTACATACTTGAGCATACATAATATTCCCAAGTGCACTAGCATAAGATATATTCTTCATTTGGACTTTCTCAAAATCTGAATGAGGACATTATGACAGACTCAACTTATCACTCTTATTGACAGGAGCAATTCCTGGCTTGCATTACTGCATGTTAAATCTTTCTAAGATATGATCAACATATACCCTCTAAGATAAACCCAATAGTCGACGAAAACGATTCCTATGAATCTCAATGCCAAGGATAAAAGACGCCTCACTAAGGTCCTTCATATTAAAGTTCTTTGACAACATTCGCTTTGTTTATACAGTAAACCAAGGTCATTGCTCGCAAGCAGGATATCATCCACATAGAGTATAAGGAAAATGAATTTCCTCGCACTGACCTTGCAGTATATATATTATTCTACTTTGTTCTCAACAAAACTAAATGAAGCGACAATACTATGAAACTTCAAGTACCATTGTCTAAAAGCTTGCTTGAGACCATAAATAAACTTTTTCAGTCTACATACAAGTGTACTTGAATCATCTGCCACAAAACCTTCGGGTTGTATCATATAGACTTCTTCATTAAGGTCTACATTGAGAAAGGCAGTTTTAACATCCATATGGTGTAACTCCATATCAAAATGAACTACCAATGCCATGATAACTCCAAAAGAATCTTTAGAAAAGACTAGAGAAAAAGTTGCTTCATAGTCTACTCCTTCTCTCTGAGTGAAACCTTTGGTTACCAGTCTAGCTTTAAACTTCTCAATCTTTCCTTTAGAGTCTCTTTTAGTCTTATACACTCATTTACAGCCAATGGGTCTATGACCTTTAGGTAATTCAACTAGTTCCCAAACTTCATTATGCTTCATAGACTGCATTGCAGCCGAAAGTATTGATCCTCCACTAGTACCATCATGCGGTGGATCCCAGGATGACCCGCCCGCTTGTAATCGTGGCACTAACGTTGCACCTCCTTCTGTAGCCTCCCATGAAGAGGCATGTATAGCCATTGCCCCTCAATGTAGAGTAGGTCGCCCTAATGCCAGAATTGTCGAGCCTTGCCCTTTTGTGCATGCTCAAGAAGGGCCTTGGCGATTGGATCATGTTGTAGCCCCTCCTTGATTTGCTCAATCCATGGGCACTCGAGTTAACTGATGCTTGCCATATCAATCTTTCACTCAGTGCATCAGCATAGAGTTAACCTTCCCAGGCTTGTACTCCAGCATGTAGTCAAATTATGTAAGGAAGTCTTGCCAACAAGCTTGCTTCAGACTAAGCTTCTTCTATGTTTGGAAGTAGCTCGCGGCCACATTATCAATCCTCACCATGAACCACGATCCCACGAGATGGTGTCGCCATGTGCGAAGGCAATGCATCACCGTTGTCATCTCCTTCTCTTGGACCATGGATCGCCATTCGATCTTGTTCAACTTTCTTGACTCAACGTCACCGGGTGCCATTCCTACTTTGACCACCACCAAGAGCATACTCAGAGACATTAGTCTCTACCTTGTATGGTTTGGAGCGATTGGGTAGCACGAGCACCGATTCCTCAGTCATCGCCTACTTTAACCAATCAAATGCCTCTAGACATCAATCCGTCAATTCCCACAACTTCTCCTTCTTCATAATGTCCATGATGTTGAAATACATACGTGAGTTGTGTTAAAGAAATCCCACATTGGATAATTGATGTGGTATTGAGTAGTTAATATATCATAATTGGCCCATAATTCAATGGCTTAAACTTTTAAGTGAAGATTGGTCTAACTGAATATATTAACGGGCTCGGACTTAAGCTTCCTCTTAGCAATCTCCCTAGGTGAAGGTATTGGGCTTCTACTACGCATTCCCAACAAATGATATTAAAGCCAATGGTTAATTGGTGGGCCCCCAATCAGTTCTGATGTTTGGTGAATATCTCAACAAAAAAATCTCATGATCGACGCTTGTTTCAGGTGAAAATTGCCATCACGATTAGTTTGGCGAGAAGTGACTGTGGATAGTTGGACTAGTGACGTGAAATAGAGACCATGGGTGATACAATCCCAAGTTAGCAGTTGAAAGTGACTGTGGATAGTTGGACTAGTGACGCGAAATAGAGACCATGGGTGATGCAATCCCAAGTTAGCAGTTGATGATGGTTGTTGTGCATAGTTGCGGGTGCATTGCAATGACTTGGAGATTCAAGTTAAGATAAGCTGATGCAAAAGAATATACCTAAATTAAGAGGGAGCAAACCTAACACTAAGCTTACATGTTAAGGGAAGATTGTTGAGATATACATGTGGATTGTGTTAGAGAAGTCTCACATTAGATAATTGATATGGTATTGAGCAGTTAATATATCCTAGTTAGCCCATAACTCAATAGCTTAAGTTTTTGAATAAATGTGGATTTAAATGGATATATTAACGAGCTCGGACTTGAGTTCTCTCTTGACGATCTCCCCAAGTGAAGGTATTGGACTTCTACTACACATTCCCAACACGAGTGGCACGGGATGCTCAAATAGCTCTGGATGAACCACCGATAGTAATTGGTGAAGCCAAGGAACGGCCGTAGTTCCGTTGCCTTGGTTGGTGGCTCCCACTTCATAATGGCTCGGATCTTGGCCGAATCCATGCACACTTGTCCACTCCCAATAATGTGGCCCGGGAACGGCACTTCAAGCTGTGCAAAGCACACTTCTCACGCTTAACATACAAGTCACTCTCCTACAGTTCTTGGAAGACGAGCTTGAGATGCTCCATGTGCTCCTCGAATATCCGGCTATATGCCACAATATCATCTAGGTAAACCACAACAAATCAATCAAGTAATAGGAGGAGTACCTTGGTCATTAGGATGCAGAAAATGGCTAGAGCATTAGTCAAACCAAAAGGCATGATGAGGAACTCGTATGAATTGTATCACGTCATACATGTGGTCTTCGGCTCATCTCCCTCAGCAATTCGCACTTGATAGAATCTTGATCACAAATCAAGCTTTGTGAACCACTGCTCACCACTCAGTTGGTCGACAAATGGGTGATGAGAGGGATCAGGTAATTGTTCTTTATCGTCAGCTTGTTCATGCCCAGTAGTCGATGCACATACAGAGCAATCCATCATGTTTCTTTTGGAATAGGACAAGGACACTAAATGGAGCCTCAGGGTTGGATGTAGCCAACATTAAGCAACTCCTTGAGTTTGACAGAATTTGACATCTTTGTTTGCTATAAGCAATGGGATTAGCTGAATAAGGTATCAAAAGAACTACGGCGTCTAGTACGCGTTTAGTCCTCTCTTTCAACACTAGCAATCTTATGATCTCTGAAGGCTGAACTATATCGATCACGATTAGAAATTCTTCACGGATGCTGCAATTGGTACCTCTCATTTAAACAACATCACTTTCCCCCTCAGTACCAATCAGTTTGATTCTTTCACATAGTGGCTTCAATCAATTTTAGTGGGTGCGAATCTTTGACTTCTCATTCATAGACGCTGAACACGATGGCAATTCTTCGTTAGATCGATTGCCAAACACCAAAGACAACTTTCCATGCAGAACTTAATCTTTATATGGTTGCTGATTCTGTGACATCAATGTCTGCAGTTTCATGATTCTTTCCAAGTAAGATCAGCATTCATTCAATTTATTAATCACGAAAATTCTTTCTTTGACGTAGGTTGAACGAAAGTTCTTAAACTTGATTAAGAAGTTTCCTAGTGCCGCGTCTTCTTTTCCATGCATAAAGTTCGTACACCATCACTTCCCATATCGTCTACAGCACTTTATATTTTATATTTCCTTGCATCCAATCAGACAAACACGACAGGACTTAAATATGTAGCTTTGTTATCGTCAAAATCATCGAGTAAGAGATTTAGCAACAAGAATTTCCATTGTTTGATGAAACTCACAACGTAAAGAAAGTAAGACAAGGAAATAAACACAAACATGCAGCAGTGCAGCGAGCGATAGATAACCACAAATTCAACTTAAAAGCTCACAAGCCTAACTATAGAGAAAAATCTCTAATTTTGTATTCTGTAAAATATGATGAAAGTCGCATTATACATCGAAAAGATCAAATAAACACCTTTTTAACCTGTGTGACACTGAAATATCATAAGCTAGCCATAATCATGATAAGAATTCGGAAAAATAAACAAAAGCTTGATTTAACGAGGAAAAATAGACATACAATTGGAGCAGTGTCCCGAAACACGGTTAGATGATGGGTTTTGAGGTCCGCAACGACTACAAATGGGCAACCCAATTTGGCTGCAAAATAATGCTACGAGCCTTTCGGACAATACTATGGGCTTCGTAAGTCATGGCCACGGTTCGGAATCGGCCGGTGTCGGTTTGTGACCAAGTATGAATCGGAACCGGAACTGGCCAGTTCTGGGCCGGTTCCGATTCCGGTTCAGGTTCGGAACTGGTTCCGAGCTGGTTCGTAATTTTTCTTTTCTTTTTCTTTTTTTTTTCTTTTCTTCCTCCGTCGGCTATAGCCGGGACCGCCTCCGCCAGCCTCAGGCAAGGCCGCCCTCGCCGACATCTGGCAAGGGCTACCCTCACCTGGGCTGAGCAAGGCCGGCCTCGCCGGCGTCGGGCGAGACTCGACCTCGTCGGCAACTGGCGAGGCCGGCCTCTCCTGAGGCCGGCGAGGTTGAACCCTCGCTAGATCTAGCGAGGCTCAACCTCGCTGGCAACTAGCGAGGCCGTCTCTGGCGAGACTTGACCTCGTCGGCGTCAAGCAAGGCCGACCTCGCCTGCAACTGGCGAGGCCGGCCTCGCTCGACGCCGGCGAGGTCGAGCCCTCTGCAACTAGCGAGGCAGGCCTCGCCTGATGTCGGCGAGGTTGAGCCTCGCCAGATTTGGCAAGGCTCGACCTCGCCGGTGTCGGGCGAGGCCGGCCTCGCCAGTTGCAAGTGAGGTCGGCCTCGCCCGACGCCGGCGAGACCGAGCCCTCGCCCGATCTGGCGAGGTCGGCCTTGCCTAGCCCAGGCGAGGGCGGCCCTCACCCGACGTCAGCAAGGTCGACCTCACCTGAGGCCGGCAACCTCCGCCGACTCCGGCTATGGCTAGCGGAAGAAGAAAAGAAAAAATAGAAAAAAATAATAATAAAAAATTAAAAAGTTACTGTTCCGGTGACGGAACATTATTTAATATAAATTGTAATTAAAATGTAAATTGTAATCAAATTTGGAGACAAAAAGACAAGAGAGAAAGAGAGGGCATGAACTTAATAAATTATCATTAAGCACATTACAATTCATTACAACGATCTATAAAAAAAAAAGAGCACAATATATATGCCCTAAAATGACCCCAAAACCTAAACATTCCGTGCGCAGGGGATCAAAGGTCACATGTCGTCGGATTATATTTCGGTTTCCCTAAGCTCACGTGAGCATACCTGGTATGAGAAACAAGAGTTCCCGAAATATTTGCCAACTCTAATAGTTCTTTTACCCTCAATCGTCACTACCCATTCCATTACCGGTACCGGTACCGGTAGCAGTAGTATCTCCGTCGTTAAAGAATTCGGATTCATTATTCCGATCTATCTCCTGTTGCCGATATTAAGCCTTTGTCCAATCAACAACACAAGCTTGCATCTCCACTGATTCTGGAGCTAATGTTGAACGATGTTCGTCCAAAATATTACCTCCGGCACTAAATGCTTGTTCGACCGCAACTGTGGAACAAGGGGTTGAAAAAATCTGTTTTGTAATAAGAGAAAAGATTGGATATTGGCTTGCGTGCCTCTTCCACTAATCCAAAATTAAAAAATCTGTACTACATTCGGATTTAGTAAACTCAAATGAAACGGTTAGATAAATCTCTAATTCAGAAATATTTCCTATTACTCCATTTTGTTTTTTTTGTTTATGTAATAAAAGTTGGTACCCTCTACTAATTTTACTTATACTGTCATTTTGTATCTCCGTAGATTGAGAAGATCCAATATCACCCAAATTACATTTAGTATAAAATTCATTATATAATTCTATTACTACGTTTTAACCTCACGTACTATGGTTGTAACATTTATCGCATCATAATGTAAACATTGATAATACGTATGCAAAAAATCACTTAAGCCATCCAATTTGCAACGCGGATCAAAAACACAAGCAACTAAATAAATAATGGGAATTTCGTTATAATAATGTAGCCACTTCATTTTCATCGCAACTATAGTATGTTGTAATTCAACATCATTTTTATATTCATTAAAAATTTCGACAATATTAGTACACTCTACTAAAAATAAATATGTAGTAGGATAATAAACACCAGACAAAGTATAAGTTGCATCATTGAAAACCTTTAAAACATCTAAAATTTTTTTGCAAATATCTCACTCTTGTGGGTATAAATCAATTTGAGGTATATTATTAGAAATGAATGCACATAATAAATCTTTATATGCTAAAGATTCACTAAACAAGTGGAAAGTAGAATTCCAACGAGTTGGAACATCTCTTGAAAATCTTTTTGGCTTTTTGCCATTTTCTCTACAAAATCTACCCCATTCTTTCATTTTTTGGGGATGTTTTCATAAAAATTGAATCGCCGTTTTTATTGGTTGAAGAAAAATATCAAGAGTTTTTAAACCATCTTGTATACATAAATTTAAAATATGACAAGCACATCTAACGTGAAAAAATTTTCTGCCAAAAGCGGGTTTACAAATATTTTCTAAATCGGCAATTGAAGCTGTATTTGCCGCTGCATTATCAAAACCAATTGAAAAAATTTTGTTAAGCAAATAATATTCTTCTAAAATTTTCCTAATTATTCTATAAATATTATTTGCCGTATGCTTATCATCGAAAACTCTAAATGCAATAACTCTTTTTTGAATACTCCACTCGTCATCTATCCAATGACATGTTATGTCCATGTAAGAATGATTTTGCCAATGATCACTCCAAATATCACTACCTATATGCACACATCCATTAAATTGCATAAAAAATTTGTGTAAATCTTTTTTTTCCATTTTTGTAAAGATCTTTAATTATTTGTTTAGTTGAATTTCTAGGAACACGTTTTGCTTATGGAGCACATGCTTTTTGTACAATTCATTAAAACCAAATATTTCTCCAAAATTAAATGTTAAATGCTCAACGGAAATAAATTTTCCTAATTCTTCCTTATAAGTTTTTTTATTAAAACGAAATAAAGGGGAAGTGTCAGAATTGACGTACCCGAAAATTTGTTGTTGCCCGATATCGATTCCCGTTTCGGTTGGATGTTTGCTCCTAAGATGTCGTTTAAATGTTACATATCCTTGTCCACCTATATATTTATATATTTTCTCACAATATTTATAAATTATATCATACATTTTTTGACCAATATCAAACCTTTCCATTTTCGTGAAGTGATTCCAAATGTCAGATGTAAATTCTCGTTCCACTTCCTTTGTTGTAGATATTTCGGCAGGAGGATGAAAACTTTTTTGTGTCGGGACACACTTCACATCGGGAAAAATGTTGATTTCATTGTCTTAAAAATCTGCATATTCAAGAGGATCAAAAGAATGATGGGATTCCGTCGTGATATTCTTACTTTTGCCAGTTGGCACTCGACTTCCACTTGCCATTTTTCGAGTGGATTAAGAGAATTGAGCGGTTTAATTGGGAGAATTAAGAAAGAATTGCGTGGATTGAGAAAATTGAGAGAATTTAAAAGAATTTGAGAGAATTTAGAGTATTGAGAAAATTTGAGACTTAAGAGAAGAAAATTTGAGAGAATTTGAGATAATTTATAAGAAAGAAATAAAAAGAAAATTTAGGAATAAAAAAAAAAGAAAAGATAACCGTTGCAATTTTGCAAAGGTTATCTTTTTTTTTTTTTTTGGCCCGTTTGGGCGTTGGCCGTTGCCAGGGCGGCCTTTAGGCTGCCCTGGCAACGGGCCGCAAGCCCACTGCCCGCAGCAGGGCTTACAGACATGTAGGCCCTGCTGTGGGGGGCTTTTTTTTTAAAAAAAAATTTTGCCCGTTACCAGGGGCTGCCCTAGCAACGGGCCGCAGTAGCAAGGCCTGCAGACGTGCAGGCCCTGCTAAACCTTTTTTTTTTTTTTTTGGAACTGGGCCTGGAACTGGCGGTTCCGGGCCGGTTCCAAACCCCAGGCCCAATCAATGGGATGGGCCCGGGTTTGACCAGGCCGGTTTCGGGCCGAAACCGACCTGTGGCCATGACGTAACTCTTCCTTAATAAAAAAAGTTATCGTCGTTTTCTCGGGCGCTACTCAAAATTTTGTCCTAACCTCACCTGATAAATTTATATATGTCTGAATGCTGTCAAAAGTCAGCGACAACCGCAGCGGCGTCATTCCTCTCCACTTGGGGAAAACTCGTCCTCTAGTTTCAAGCAACAAGTTCGATTTAGAATGCAAACGCAGGGTCGCAGTTCTCCCTCGTCCTTTACAGGACAAAAGGTGGATGTTAGGGAGATGATGGAGCTCAACTGTCCTTCAAGACAGGAAAGACTAGGCAAGACAGATCCAGACTAGGTTTCCTTGTTTGTTATTTACAACAAAGAAACAAATACATAAATAAGTTGACAACATATATCTGCTATATATTTTAAACATAGTAAGAGTCATATAGCACTACAAAAACCCCATGTTTTAGGTGAAAATTACCAAAAAAGTTTTAAACCTATTATAATTGTACCAATTCAGTCTTAAATATATTTTTGTGCCAACTAAGTCCTAAACCTTTTACATTTGTACCAATTCAGTCCATATGGCCATTTTGAGTCGACTCACCAATGGCCAGCAAGGTCAACTTGGCCAGCCATCCTCTTTGGCCGGTTGCCTCTGCCAGACCAAGGAAGAAGTAAGGAAAAAAGAAAAGGTCAAAGAAAAAAATAATTAAAAATTCAAAAAAATATTAAAATATTATTAAAAATCGTCCACATCAGCACCAGCAGTGTCACATCAATGCCGACTAGCCAAAATTGGCCAGATGGATTAAATTGGCACAAATGCAAAAAATTTAGGATTAAATTGGCAAAATTACAATAGATTTAAGATTTTTTTGGTAATTTTTCCCATGTTTTAGGGAAAACAATTAGAGAGTCGATTTTCAACTCCGGAGAGACACAAATCATGACAAGGCGTGAGCCGATAAGTTAAACCACCAATATAGGTCGGATACGAGCGTACATGATTGAGGTATCAGAATTCTCTGCATGTCGTCCTTCGTTGTATCTATTTCAAGCAATAGACCAACTCCTCTTTGATCATGGTCCTCCGGTTTCTTGTTCATCTTGGGTACTCTTAATTGCACAAGAACAAGAAAACGTAGCTTTTATTAAAATATGTAGAGGACAAACAATGTTGCTAGTTGTGTGGATGAAGTGTTTAGGCGATTCTTATGACAGAACATCATGCCTTCGTCTAGTCTTAGTGTACAAGGCATATAATTTTGTCGAATTGCCACATGACCGGGAAAGGGCTATATGAATAGTTGACAAGTACTGCTCGAAATTTTAAACATCTAGTGTCAATTGGAGTTTGCAATCCTTTGAGTATGCATGCTTGGTTTGTTTATTGAAAATTTACAATAAACCAGAGTTTCGATTCATTGAAATTTGGCTAATTACATCTTTTTTCGTTTTGTATTTGTAACAAGCTTCTCCTTAATATTTCTAATGAATTCAGATGCAGAATTTCTTTGTTATTTAAGAAAATTGAACCTAACTGAAACTCAATAAAAGGTGGAGGTCGGGAAAGAGGAGAGCGATCCCAAACTGCCCTAATTTCTGAGGGAAGTTTCCGCTCTTCCAAGCCGGGCACAGGACTGCGCGGCCCAAGGGTCGGTTCGATTCAAGTGAAGGACAACGACACATTCCGCACCCGACCGAACCGATTCCTCATGTAACAGGTTGATCCCGCTCTCCAGACACCTCCGGAACCGACTTAATGCCCCCCACTCGGGTCACAAGCTCAAGTTACAGAGCTCGGCAATTTTTGATCTATATATAGACTATAATAAAGTGTCCGCTGAAGACACATTCTGTCAGTAGAGGACTTTGGACAAGCATACCGCAAAGACAAAAAGCGAGTGCTCTTCTTCTCACCCATGCCCAATTTGTTGCGTTTGTAACCCCAGTCCTTGTTCGTTTACATCAAAGAAAGAATCCCACACACCCACACAAATAAATAAGTGGAAGACAGCACAAAAAATTACCAGCTTTACATGAAATCCTGTATTCTTCCGGCATCTGCAAGTCCAGTAAATGCAGCAAAAACTTCTAGCCTTTCACTAGATTGTTCGGTTTTCAAGAAACATCAGTTGTTTTGACGATGCTATAATGGACAAAGAAAGATATCTTGGGGGAAACAATTGCAAGAGTGGATTCCTAGTTCCGGAGAAATGCAACTGTGGCGACGCGTGACCCGACTGACCCACCAAACATGAAGGTCGGATACGAGCGAACATGGTTGATGTATCTAAAGGGAGGATCTCTGCATGTGTCGTTGTCCTTTGCCTCTACTTCCAACAGTTGACGACCTCCCCTTTGATTATAGTTTTGATTATAGTTCTCCACTTCTCGGACCAGTTCATCTTTGGTGCTGTTACACGAGGTGATGACCTATCATCACCAGGCATGGGGACAAAAAAGGTAAGTTAACTTTTTTTTTGGTAAGAAAGGTAAGTTAACTTTCATCAGTACATATTTCTATGTGCAAAATTAACAACAAAATTAGCTATATGGCAGAGAAAACCATAAGTAATGATCAGCATAAACAGAAACCATGGTGTTCTAAGTGGAACTGTTAACTTGAAGATCCCTGTTTACGAAGGATAGGAATAACAGGACCTTTTAGTTGAAAAATATTCAATGAAACTAGAAGTACAGAACTACATAGGTAACAGATTCAGGACATTACCAACAACCCACCAGGAGCCACCAATCTTGAAACAGAATCCCAGTACATAATCCTGAAAACGAAGCATGTATTCAGATCTTAATAGTGAATCAACATACAAGCATATGTCAACTCTACATGAAGCACAAAGAAAAGTCAAAGTATTTTGCTGCTTACCTTTTAATATTGCCATCAGGATGCAATCCAATGGCATCTAGTGTGCCTTTGTCCACGACAAGCTGAAACTGCTGATCCAGCTTTGTTTCAAGAATATCATCAACCTAAAACCAAAAGAGAGGAAAATGAATACAAAAATGACACAACGCTAATTAAATGCCTCGGTAATGCTCCATGCCCATCATATTAGAGAAACTACCTTTAAAAATTTCTGCAACTTGTTGCATAAACAAGTCACAGACTGAGCCATGTATTGCTGTACCGGTTTCAAGTACAACCAGACAACATAAAAAACAACTCAAAATAAGACAAACAAGAGAGAATAAAAGAAACACAAGCAAATTGCAGAGCATGATGAGGCTATGGAGCAATGGTTTCTTGGGAAAGAGCTTGGCATAGTCCTGGAAGCCCAAGCACATACCAGGGCCCCTCATGCAAAATTACCCAGGTAATTCGAAGAAGAGTTTATCAAACCATTCAAAAGACTCTTCAGGCTAATATCTGCCTTTTGGCTAAATAGTTTGCTGCCACATGAAAGGTTATGGAAAACAGAGAACAACAAAGATATAATTATAATGGGGAGTCAATCCATGTGATGTAGTATTACTCAACTGTCTTCTCGCTTTGATAGTAGTACCTACTTAGTTCCTCTTTATCAATGATAGGCAACATTGCAATCACCACCCATACATTTGAAAATCAACTATTGCACCAAAACTAATGAAATAAATGGATTAGAGTTCTTCAAAAGGGGATCCAAAAATATGAACCTCGGTATATACAAATTAACCCATCAAGTAGTCAACATCTACAAGAAGCAGGATACCATCCCTTTCACTTGGGTAAGGAAAGGAGAAAAAGAAACTACAGTGGGAACTCAAATTGTGCGTCCAAAGAGTTTTGTGACTGTCATACCAAAAATTTAATATTGGGAAATCCATCCCGAACAGCCAAACTCCGAGCTAGGTCAATTGCCCTGTCACTATAATCAACTCCAGTCAAGTCAGAAAACCTGAAAAGGAGGAAGACACATTAAGTCTTGGTCAAGGATCTAGGGTTAATAATCCAGGCAAACTCCCAGTCCTGAATGCATACCCCTGCTTAGCAAGCTTCTGAAGAAGCAAACCGTTGCCTGTTCCTATGTCAAGTACACTCCAGCCACATAAATGTTTATCTCCTTCTTCAGCAGATTCATATTTGACATCATCAGCATCAGTTGGCAAGTGACCTTGGGCAATTTGAATGCAGAGATTTGTGGTCCAAGTAACTACTACATCCATCACATCGGCACCAAACCTTCAACATACCCAGCTAGTCAAACAAATTAATTTGGAAGAAAAAAAGGAGGATTTTATGTCATAAAAATCTTCAATTACCTACCTCATCATTTGTTCACTACTTAGCATTATAAATGAATTTGTGAAGCATTTGCGATTTTAGGATTGGTTGTTATACATAAATGCTTGGACTTAGAACATTAAATTCTAGGAATACAATGAAGAACTGCCTAAATACAACACCATGTAATTCCAGGCATTGCCCACCTACAACGCAAGGGGAAACAGATACATGAGCCCAATTACAGTTTCTCTCTGACATACTAAGAAATACGCCATCATTAAACTTTCTTCTGAGTTCAAAGTTATGAGTGAGCACCAATATAACATCAACCCCCCTAATAGATAATGTTTGGGGTTAATCAATTTTCTCCATCCAAGTTTACCATATAAGGTTATTGTCAGTACAAATATTAAGTAAATATGAATGACTATTTGCTCAAAGTATGAAAGAAAAGAGAATGTGTTCTGTACTTTTAAGTACAAGAAATGCTCACCAAACTTCACCCACATGACCATGCTCATGGAAGTTCGTCAATTCATCTGCATACGCAGCATCCCAATAGCTCTGAAGACCAAGCATTGAGCTTACCCCATCAGCATCGGGTTCTTCCTTGTCCGAACTGTCAGCACACGTCCAAGATAGTTAATATTCCACATTCGAAGATTTTCATATATGATGTTGCTGAATGGAGTATAAACTAGATGAAACAAAAAAAAAAAGGCAAAACTGATTCAAAGTAAAGCTACCAATTAGCTCATTTCTATACAATAGTACCAAGAAAATGCAGGAAAACTTTTAGTCAAAGTAGAGCTATCAATTAGCTCATTTTGCAACTTTTCAAGAAGCAGCCAAACAATCATCTCCTCTTCAAGAATCAATATTGGGAGCCCTACACTGCCAATCATCTACTCCTTGGGTGAACACCAGTCATTTACCTCCAGTTTATAACTGCAAAGCCGCATTCAAACAAGATATTGATCGTACCAAGAAAAGAATTCATTCAAACTGACATTAACCAGAGAAGGTACAGCCCTCCAGCCAGTAATTTCCACGGAAAGATTTCAAACTAAGTCAGCATTGCGTTTATACATAGGCTCCACAAATTTCGCACCTTGCAAATTCTGAGTAGCCGGTGGACCAGATGCGGGCCCTCCCTCGCATGCCCTTACAATTATTATTTTTTTTTTTTCGTATTCACCTCCGAGGAAGCATCTCAGGGGGGTTTTCCTTTTGGGTGCATATCTCAGTTTAGTCTCACACCAATTCATAGAGGAAACTCGCATACATAAGAAATGCATAGATTTCGCAAATTTAAGCATCATACAGACATTAACGCGGAACTCATAAAACTATCTACCCCAAATTGACAACTGAGGTTAGGTTAAAGAGGAAAGGAGTTTGTGCAGAGTGCCATCATAAAAAACTACAAACCCATCTCCAACAGTCGCAAATCCACCCGAAATCGTCAGTTTCGCGGCGACACAGTCCGATTCACTAGCTCAACGCTAATTCAACAAGTCAAGAACCACTTCGATCATCAACACGTAGAGCAGCCAACATTTCCACAGAACATCTGGTGGCCCTCAAACGAAACGGGAAGAAAAAGGAGCAGCGAAAAGGCCCGGAAACGAAACACGGAGCGCGAAGAGGGGAAGGAGGAAGAGCGCGAGACCTGTAATCGGAGGCGGCGGCGCGGAAGTTGCCGGAGGTGAGGAGGGCCTCGGCGGCGTCGGCGTGGCGCTGGTCGTCGTCGAGGGTGCTGCCGTACTCGCTCTTGATCGACCAGGAGTCCGCCGCCACCGAGCGGTCGTCGTCGGACACGAGATCGACCGACGCCGGGCCTGGCCGGGCCGGCTGTGGCGGCGGCGGCTCGGGGTCCTCCGGCGGCGATCTGATGCCGGCCATCCGATCCTCTCTCTCTCTCTCTCCCTCTTCCTCGGACTGTTGTATTACTCGTGGGGGTTTTGGACATTTTTGAACCTGCGAGTACGAGATTTGGATCCACGTTCTCAGAGATCCGGTCCGGTCCAATCCGATCCGATCCGGCGGCGCTGACTCAGCGGACCGGACCGGACCGGGCCGGTTCGGGCCGGAGTCCGGTAGAAGCTTGGACCCGCACGGCCATCTCGAGGGCGTAATTGAACCGAGCTGAGGCGGAGAAGAAAAAATAATCACTTTAATAATCGAGTCAAAATCTCGAGCTTATCAAGTATTTTGGTCACGTCCATTGCTGATCTGATAGACCAAAGTGAAAAAGCGCATATTCAGATTTTTTTTGAGTTGTGGCGACAAAGAAAATCTGCTTTGACGACCCATGTTCTTAGGGTTTGGCGATATTAAGCACATTGAACTATCATGCGGCTTTGACCAGAGAAAGAACTATCGTGTGGTTGAGAGCACTCACAACAAGTTAGGCACAGCAGACGAGATTATCAGGGGACCACTTAGCTAATAGTGGATCACATTGGCCTACTCTTCAGGCCGTATAATAATCTGGTCCAATGAGAGCAGAGAGTGATCGTTGGGCCAAAGAGCTTAAATAAGGAGCGGCTCCTGGTAGACTTTTAGGATGGCGAAAAGAGTAGGAATAAACCGAATTATGTACCAAACATAAAGAGAATTATTATGATATATGTGTGTTTATGTGTAAAAAATTAGAATTAACTTAGGGAAGCGTTTTTTGACGTAACGGTAAATTTTGCTTTGAAATTCCAAAGTTGAGCAAGCCCAAGCTAGGGCACAACCAAAATGAGTAACCTTATGGGAAAGTGCACGCATATACGTTAAAGGACAAAACTGTGAAGTTTGATATGAGACTGGCCAAAGTAAGCAATATCTCGAACAAGTTAATTTAAGAATGTCGTAAGCTCGCTATGTCAAAAGTGAGAGAAATCCCATCTCCCTCGAACCCTTTTTCGGCCCATGTTGCAACGAGCATAGGACATCAAAAAAAGGATCCTATCAACTCATCTTGACCCCCAAACAAATCATGTCGGTCCGTGCAATAGTACACATGGAGGAAAATTTTAGACATTAGATTGGTCCATGCTTGCTAAAGAAAAGCTCCTTTATAATAGTATTTCAAGATTTCGTCAATGAGAAAATCACTTTCCATTTCCAAGATAATAGTATTTTTGCTTGGAGATGCGTATACGCATGTATAAGTACAATGAAAGATATAACCAAAGTGTCCCCCAATAAAAGGGAGCAATGATGCGGATGAGAACCTTTATATTTTTTGTCTTAGCAAGCGAAGGATGGTGTGTCATTTTCCAGCAATGCCAACCCATGAAAATGGCCATGATAAACTTTATTCATTGCTTGATCATGGGTTAATCGTCTCCCTTTTGTCCATGAAATGTCTTGTCTTATATCATCCACATTCATTATTCACATCACCATCAATCTCAAAAGGGGAGATCTTATATATGAAGTTGGGGGACGAGCACATTATAAGCCCTAAAAATGTCACAAAAGTATAATCAAGTCCTCAAAAATATCGCAAAAGTGCAATCAAGTCTTAAAATTTATTTAGTTGGTATAATCAAATCCTAAAACTTGTTAACATTTCCCTTTTGTGAAGTTAGAATGACTTAATTGCACTAACTTGATAGGTTTTAAAACTTGATTGTACTAACTTGACAAATTTTAGGAATTGATTGCAGTTTTTAAAAGTTTTAGAATTCGATTACATTTTTGCAATAAATTTTAAGATTTGATTACACTTTTAAATATTTTAGGATTTTATTGCACTTTTATGATAAATTTTAAAATTTTTGATACACTTATCATTGGTGGGTTTGCAGCATGTTTAACCAAGAACTCAAGGGAACATGGCCAAAAGTCAAAAGCCTTTTGTTAACATTAGTTGTGGCGACTTACTTGCACGAAATTGAGATTCCCATCCCTAGATAGTATTAAATCTTGGGATGAGTGTATTAAAAGTCCTTAAATTTATCATGAAAGTATAATTGAATCTCAAAACTTTCAAAAAGTGCAATTAAATCTTAAAACTTGTCACAAAAGTACGATCGAGTCCTAAAACTTTTGAAAAATGTAATCAAGTCCTAAAACTTATCACGAAAGTTCAACTGAGTCCTAAAACTTTCGAAAAGTACAATCAATAGAATCACTTGATTGGATCAATTTACCAAATTTTAGGACTTAATTATACTTTTTGAAATTTTAAGACTCATCACACTTTCATTGTAAGTTATATAACTTAATTATATTTTTTGAAAGTTTTAGGGCACAACTACACTTTCGCAGCAAGCTTAACAACTTCTGATTCACTTATCCCTTAAATCTTTATGAATTGCTTTTAGTCACTATGCGAGAAGCCAAGGGAACATGGCTAAAAGTTAAAGCCTTTTGCTAAACATTAGTTGTGGCGACGGACTCGCTCGAAATTGAGATCCCCGTCCGATAGTATTAAATCTGTTGTGAATTGCTTTTAGCGACGAAGCAAAGGCCGTTCCTAGAAGTCCGCCAGCCCATTCTTAAAGTAAAAGGGCTCTAGGGACAATCGACCGTAATGCAGCCTCCATTATTGGGGTATTCACCTTGGTCTATGCACGTTGGTCTCTCGTCCGAGGCGTGCTCTATTCGGCGGCCTTCTTTGAGAGGACTTGGTATATGCTATTCCACTTGTGGACTAACTAATCATATTTTAGCAGGATAATGATACAAATGATCTTCGAACTTTGATCCAATATATAATGTGATCCATGAACTTTTAACATGTTTAGTGTAGTTCCTAAACTTTAGCCTAACGTCAAATGTTATCTCTAAACTTTTTATTTGTTCAATATAGTCTCTCAACTTTTGGTATATGTTCAACATAGTTCATGAACTATATGAAAATGTTAAATGCAGTCCCTGATATTGAATTAAGAAAATGACTCCATTGAACTATTTTCATAAAGTTCGGATATTAAATTAAACATGTACCATAAATTCAGAGAACAAATTAAATGTTCATGGATCACATTGAACATTAGACCAAAATTCAGAGATCACATTGAATAAATTAAAATTTTAAAAATCATATTATACATTGAGTCAAAGTTCATTGACTATTTGATTCGTTTTCCCTATTTTAGCTGAAAGTGAGAGGCCTGTGCACAAGGATGATAGCTTCTGTTAGACCGTCCAATGGACAACGCAAACAAACAGATGGACTTGTCATGTAAGAGTATCTGTTCACATCAAATGCAGTACACTCCGGAATCAGGCGACTTTGCGCTTCAGGAGGATGAACAGTTCGCCGGGTGACTTGTACCCAGGGTCTGATAGCATGGAAGACTCTTCGATCTTCTTCTCGAGCCGGTCAAATAACCCGTCCACTATCTCAGCCCCGAAATGCTCCTTGATGAGCCCCTCCAGGAGCGCCCTGAAGTACGAGGTGACCATGGACAGCGGCACCGTGATGTTCCCTCTGTTGATCTTGGGCCGATCAAGTAGCTCGATCCTCTCGATGCTGAACGAACCGTTTCTCTTTATGACTGCTTCCAGCTCTTGCTGACTAGCATAGTATCTGGGGAGATTGAAAGAGTCCACATCGTTTTCACTTAGCAACCCCTAAAGCCAAGAAAACAAGTAAGATCGATCATTGAACACAAATTTGAAATGAACTCGAGACATTCCATAGAGATGGCCTCAATGTACTCAACTTTCCGACCAATGTCAATGAAAGGTGCAAACTTGGAAGCGGATTCCGTACCTCGATGGCCATGTCAATGAGGCAGGAACCTAGGACTCCACCCATTGCTATGAGCGTGCATTGCTGGGCAGTTGTCCCGTACAAGAGGCACGGAACGACAAGGGCCATAAGCCCTCCGCACATGAGCTCTTGCCCTCTGGCTCCAAGGAAACGCTCCAAGTCTCTTGCAAATTGAGCTGCGTACGCCTCATGGACCTCTGGAGGGCCGTATGCATAGTCGATCCTTCCCTTGTTCCATGCAGGCGAGTCTTTGTCCACCACTTCTTTCGGCACTTCTGTGAGCCAGTGCAGGGCATAGGAGCAGTGGATAATGTGAATCGAAGCCTTGGGAAATAGGCGGCCATGAAATCCTCCGGGGACGCCGGCCACAAAGTAGTGCTGGTCACAGGGGATCAATTTGAAGAGGGTGTTGAAGTCGTTGGAAGTGAAGTCGTTGAAGAACACTTGGAACTCGGTGGCCTCAGAACTGAGGCCATCAGAACTGAACTTGACTTCAAGGGATTCAATAATGTTCTGCACCGCAATGAAGGTGTTGGGCCCGACGGAGCAGCCTAAATCTGCGATGCAGAATGTGGTTGAGGCTGCCAAAGGAGAAACGAATCGTTTGGTATCGAGCTTCTCGGCGATGGACTCTTTGATCAAGGCCTTGGCGGCTTCTACTCCCCATTTCTGCAAAATTTCTACTCTTGATCATAATCCTGGTCAGTAAACACTCTAATCGAAAAGAATTAGTTCTTAATAGGGCATCAGGAACTTTGATGATTGAACATAAAGAAGACACATAAGATGATTATTAGCCTGATAAAGGATGTCATCCAGAGAAAACAAAGCTGGAAAACATTGCCATAAAGGTGAAGAAACACATAAAGCTGCAGGTGAAATAAGTTGGCCAGAATGCACTGCCTGAAAGGTGGAGTTGCGGGTGTAACTGTACAAGCCATCTCCTCCATTCGCCGGAAGTGATCGAGTTGGTACACAGGCCATCTCTCTCTCTCTCTCTCTCTCTCTCTCTCTCGCTCTCACATGTGGATACACACAAGGGCACTTTCCACTGGACCTGCTATATTAGGTCTGTCATGATATATAAGCCAAACTGCATTTTAGGCTCCGAAGTAACCGAGGCTGATTGCTCAAGTTGAATCAAAAATGAAAAAGATCGTTAAAAGATACTTGTTAATTGATTTAAAAAAATGAGCAGGAGTAGTTAATTCCTAAGGCCGGCCAACAATCCTTCGGTACAACTCACACTTTCTTGGCTGACAGTAACCTATGTCCGGACACTTGCATTCACCTTCTCCTTCTGATTATAAAAATAGGGTGAAATATACCAAACCATTGAACTATTTAGGCATTCCTGTCTTTTAGTTGGTGAGAATCAAGATCATCAGATTCCAGACCTAGACCAGGTGAGCAAAAGTGATGTACCTTCTGATATTGCTGCACATTCCAAATCCCACATACCTTCTGATGGATCTTACATGTTTCTGAACCAAAAAATATATATCAACTCTGCTTCAAACTCTGCTTCTGAATTTGGCAGATTGACAAGTTTTTCGCAGTTTTAGTTTCTTTCTTAAGATAAAACAACTGTACATTCCTCATTTGATCTGTATAAAAAGAGAGATGGGGATGATAATTGTTTGCAGAATGATCATCCGAATATTAGAGCCCACTTTTCAGTAAATCCCTTCCTCTAGAACCAAAAAAATTATCAGGAACTTTGGCCCTATACAAATTTCTATTCTACCAGAATAAATGAGCATTTGCATCTCTAATTAGACCTATTTCTTCTTTTCGTTTTCATCAGTTTCCTCAATAAACTGCAAAGCACATTACTTGAAAATAATACTAAATGCTTGGATCATAATTCAACTCCTAATTACACTGACCAAAAGAAATCTTATTTAGATATATACTCCTTTTTCCACAATTAGATTGGGATTTTCCCACCAAATCTGTTTGGAGACTCAATCCTCGCTGGCTCTTAACTCGAGTTATGGACTGTACTGGACTATGGATATGGCCTTTAAAGCTCACAACAGTCCTACAAATAGTACCATTACTCATCCTCTTGTCGTAGGGGCTCAAAGAAACTCAATAAAGTTCAACAATAGATGAAAAATTTTGAAAGTTGGCATCAATTGAAAACAGACAAGAACAAGGGAATTGGCCGTTAAGCCCTATACTTCTTTCATAGGTGTAACCGCTGGTTTCTGCTTTGTCATTTAAGTAACAGCTATCCATTCGGCAGACTACTATTACTAGGCCAAACTTCTTCACTGATGTGCTCAGAAATTAGATTCTTACCAACAGGGTAAGACTAAGTGGCACATTGGTGCTCACACACGAGTCACAGGATAGCAAAAGACCAAGAAGAAATTTTAAATGCAGTTTCTCTCTTCCTTTCACGTGATAGTTAATTTCTATGTTCTTGCTGGACACACCTAAACAAGGGAAATTCTCATGCTATACAGGGAAGCTGTGAAGTTTTGTTGAGATCAAGATGATGGGTCAGTTGCGGCATGAAGAATCTACTGATGACTTTGACATGCAACTTATTGGAAATTTTCTGAGCTTTGCTTCGAGGGGTGATAGAGTAGGCTTGAACCAGATGCTCAGGAAAGGCATATCTCCTAACGTCCAAGACTATGATAAGAGGACTGCTTTACATCTCGCTGCGAGTGAGGGCCACGCTCCTATCGTTGAGCTTCTTCTTCTTTACAGGGCTGATGTTAACCTTCAAGATCGATGGAGCCGCACTGTAAGCTTCTATCTAGCGCATCATCTCTTGTTGATGACTGATTTGTTTGTTGTTTTCTTTTTCTGAAGATATTGTACTTGAAGTTAAAAACCATCATGTGTCTGTTTTATGTTCTATATCAGACTAAAACTCTATGATTTTCTTACCTGAAGCCCTTGACTGATGCGAGAAGTTATGGACACCGAGATATTTGCAGGATCCTGGAAGTGAATGGCGGCATAGATTTCAAAAACGATCAACCAATGGTAACTAGCTTAATCTCTACAGTGAAGTTAGTTCATAAAAAATATTTTCGATGTGGACTTTATTACTTTGTTGAGCCAAGTCCTCTAAGCAATGTGCCCGAACATGGTTGATATCTCCAAAGAGCACCCTATTAGCTTTTATTAGAGAAAATGGATGCAATGAATGCATCTAACCCCGTAATTTCCATTTTGCAGATGGTTCGACATGAATCTGATTTGAATGAAGTGAATATCGATATCACAGAACTTAATCTTCTGCATCCTTCTATTATCAAACAGGTAGGGGCCTCTATGAACAGATGTAAGAGGTATCTAAAGAGGCCATGTTCAGTACTTTATCAAGCATATAAATCACATCTGAGATTAGCTAAATCACATTAACTATATTACATGGCAAAACTACCTACAGAGTGTGAGTAAATGACTGCAAATATTCAGGTATTAGTTGGTCATTAGCATTGTTTCTGCTGCAGGGTCTATTTGGCAAGTCTGAAAAGGTCAAGTGGCGTGGAACAATGGTCGTCAAAACCATAGTTGAGAACCAAATCTGCCATCCTGTCAAAATGTGCATAAAAGCTTCAGTTTTTCTCATCTTCCTTGGACAGTTCCGTGAATTTATCTCTCTCTGAGGAATGAATTATGCAAGGGGACTGAATTTTCCTATTTCAAGAATGATACAGGAAATTATCAGCGAAGGACAACACTCTCTTGCGAGAACTCAGGCACCCCAACATATTGCAGTTTCTTGGTTCAATTGTGCATGGAGAGGAAATGATTTTGATCACTGAATATTTACCAAAGGTGTCATCAAACTTTATCACTCCACTTCTCAAATTACCCTCCCTCTGTGTTAAACTAATTTTCCTTTTTTGTGCATGAATCTTCATTTACTACTTAAAATTGCGATATCCCATCTCATTATCTGTTAGAATTCTGTTGTTTTCAATGTGTAGGAGGCTCAATGAACAAAATATTATGCAGACAGTTATAACAACTGAAGAATCTTTAAGATCAAATATAGAACTCTCCTTTTAATTGGGGTTTGCATTGTACAGTGAAGATACTTTTGAGCAGACCAAGGCTTGAGCTCTTAGGAAACTACTTCACTCATCAATCTTTCTTTCAACTGTCCACTCACCTTGCTGTTCCAAATGTGTTTCAGGGGAATCTTGAGGACATCGTGGAGGGGAAAGTAAGATTAGAACTGCACACTGCTTTGCAATATGCGCTAGACATAGCTAGGTGAATGAAGCTTTTCTCTCTCAATGTTTTTTTCTCACTGGAAAATAAAATTCATTATTCTGATATTATTTCAGCTGCGCAAACCTTTTGATACATTACATATCTTAGGATTCCACTCTTATTTACCCTTCTAAGTGGCTAGACTATTCAAATTCATGATGTTCAGTGAAAGCAAATGGTCTGAAACTAGTACTGTGAAGCTTTGGAATTTTAGCTGTCTTCTTGTTTGCAGTTGAATCTGATGGCCAACTTGTAATGTTTCAGTTTAGAAACTTTATCTTCTCTATGCAACATCATAACCGTGCTTATTTCTGAAACACAAAGCTTAAAAACGTACGTCATGTGCTCAAGAGTTCAAGACTTGCTTGATTAAGGACTCGGTTGAAGCAGCATAAGCATATATAGCTAGTCATTATGCTGATAAAACTGCAATTCAAGTGTGCTGCAAATTCACCGACTTAAGTTGCATCATTCAGAAAGTAAATTACACAACCACCATAATACATTTATCAATTTCCAAAGTAATTTGCAGGGGAATGAATTATCTCCACCAGCATAAACCCTTTCCTATAGTGCACAATCATCTCCATCCCAGGTAAGTATGTTTCTGGGCCATGCACTGCATTTGCTGAAGTGATGTCAGGTATTGAAACTTAGGACACAGTTAAGATCAAGTCGATTCCTAGACTTTTTTTTCTATTACAGCACTTATAGAGTGATGGTGGAGAACTTCTTTAAGAATAATTAGACAGAGCAAAAGCTAAAGTGAAGTCTTAGCAGAAGTAATACAAACTGTAGCATCACTGAATGCCCTGGCTTTGTACCTCATCAATTTTTAGAACCAAGAATTGTTTTGAAGTCATGTCCTGACCCTGTGTCAGTGTATCTCACCTATGCTTCCTCCCTTTGTATATAGAAACCTGTTACAGGACGAAGGGGGACACTTAAAGATTGGTGAATATTGGGTCCCAATGTTATATGAGAAAATACAACCTAATCAAGAAACCGGTATGTGACCAAGTATTTTTAGTTAAGTCAATATTAACTTTACCACCCCTCTTATCGAGTCTTCTGCTTCACAGGTACAAGAAAGGATGGCTCTGGCCACAAAAGAAACCCATCGGGCGACATTAAGAAAGATATCCTTTTATTTGGTATCATAATTTATCAGGTCAGCAAACTGGATATGACAAGTGCAAATAGCTTGTTGCATAAGCAGGAAAAGTAGCTTTTCTTCCATAAATTTATCGCCAACTACTTTTATGCATCGGTGACTGACAAACATCATTTTGTTGTGTTTTCATAAATCTTGCCACTCCTTTTTTTCTCTTCTATTTCCCGCTAAGTCTGTTGCATTGTCTAAGCTTACAAGAGTTATTTCTTGTTGGGGATTATACGATTGGAGAGCAGATGTTAGAAGGAAGGCACTTGCCAAATAGTAAGAACTCTGATGCCATGCATATCGAGTTTGCTGATTTCGAAGTGAACTTCCAGATGAGCAAGTGTCCAAAAAGAATTCAACAGTAAGTGAAGCCAGTTATGCATATCGAGTTCTATACTGTCCAAGTACTTCATTTCACTTTATGAGTTGCATATCGAGAAAAATCATATTTTGCAAGTCAGAGTTAAGCACTTACATCTCTTTCTTCGGTGGTTACACAGTGATTTTGACTGATCAGCGAGTCAATAGCATATAAAATATCCCAAAGAAGTTGCCGAAATAAAGTATCTTTGATTTTTCATTGCATCTCTCAAGATTTAGTATGCTTTCAGAGTATTTCATGATTAGGTCCAGCAAAGGCAAGTACACATTGAATGCAATGCAAACAGACTGGTTCACGAAAAGTAAAGCAACTTTGACCTCTAGGATAATCTGCATGCTTATACATCAAGGTGTTCTGCAACATTAATGTGGCCTACAAGCTGAGACGTTCATTATACTCATTTTCTTTAGTTTCGATTGCAGATTAATCAAGGAGTGCATAAGTAAGGATCCACATCAAAGGCCTGACTTCATAGCTGTGATCCAAACACTTGAAGAAGTTTCCTCGAGCCTCACGTGGCCCGCATGCGTCTGCTGAATTTGCAGATACACACCTAACATGTGGATGGTGGACATAGTAAGGGAAATGTTGCTTTCTGTTACTCTGGCATGGCAGCGTGAACAAACAAAATGACTTGAGTAAAAAATAATTGCAGAAATAAAACCTGAATACAGCAAATTTTGGCGGTGTGCCTGATTCACAGTGAGAGATCAATGAAATAGTTCTACTATGATTGGCGAGATGAAATTACAATCGTTCAATCACACTATTTCAGTCCTAGATTAAAACCAAATTCACAAGAACCAATCACAAGAAAGGAGTTTTCTCACTCTTAACCTTCTTGGGTGACCGGTAATGGTTCTCAGTGCTCTCCGTCTCTTGCAAGGTTTTACTCATAGTAAGCACACTCGCTACGCACTCCAGACATTTATGTGCAAAAAACTACGAGTTCGCTGACCTGGACATAGACTTCATCTTGAATAAAAAAAAGAAGTACAGTGAGAAATCAATTTCCCTTTAAGCATCACCCACGACTTTGTCAACCAGAGTCCAATTTAGACTTTCCTAATATGGGTCAGGTCTTCTTGCAATTCAATTGCGGATCGAATTTTGAAGTCAATGGAGATTAATTTCGAGCCACAATCAGTACTTTCTTTAACTAACAACTTAGCATGCTTTATAGACAATGATCCAGGCCGTCCTTTATGTGACTCTAGCTGAGGATTGCCTGATTCGAATAATTAAGAAAAGAAAACTGAGTTTGTCAAGAAGGTTGGCAAGTCTTTGCCTAAAAGGTTCTTGTTGCCACATGCTAGACGATCATAAGTATCTATTACTTGGATCAACCATCCCAAATCTTAGCCAAACAAAGGTAAATAGGAATGGGATGCCAATTCCTTTTAGAACTACACATGATGTAAACAGTTCAGGAAACACGAGGTTCGACTGTCCAATCAACATGAAAAAGGATCCTCATCAAATACATCAGCAGATCCTCCAACCTATAAGAAGTTACTGCAGACAATGAGTTAACAATCACAAACATTTGGTCCAGAAACGAACACAATCAGATATTCTCCTGGATTGAAGGCACTTTCGAACGAGCATTGCCGGGTGCATTTGTGGAGCCAGGTTACCGTACAATCTGTATGCCATGTCCTAATGAAAGGCACCCTCCCTTCCACGCAACTTGGATGACATTAGAGGCGCATAGGGATCTTCGGTTGGATCCACAAGTGGAATGCGTGATCCTTCACCTATGGGGCGACATATTAGATTATATCTAGAGTTTGAGCCGTGAACGAAGTTCAATCCAAAGCCTGGCCATGTGTAATTTAAATTAGGAAAGTTCTGATTGGACTTATGGTTGACCTGACATTTGAAGTAACAATAAATCCTTGTTGGAGCTGGATGATTGAGTCGGCAGAAAAGTTTGGAAATTGATTTCCAATTTGAAATCAATGAACATAGAGTTTCCTAATTTAATATAGGGTTAATACCATGAAAAATCCTAAACCGGTACACTTGTAATAAATTTACCCAAAACTAATTTTTTAACCATCAAAAATCCGAAACTGATATATTCGTGATAAATTTACCTAAAAACTAATTTTTTGACCACAAAAAACCCCAAACTTTTATATTTGTGATAAATTTACCCTCTATTAAATTAGATGATATCACAAAAAATCACAAATTATTACACATGTGATAAATAGAGGGTAAAATCTCAAACCGGTACACCTGTAAACTGCTCTATATCATTTAATTCAAAAATTTGATGGTAAAATTTAACGAAAATTGACGAAGGTAAATTTGGCACGAATGTACCACTTTAGGGTTTTTAGTGATTAAAAAATTAATTTGAGGTAAATTTGTCAGAGGTGTATCATTTTAAGATTTTTCGTAATATTAACCCTTTTGTATATACAAGCTTGTTTTGGTGCCGAACATCCCATTGAGATTGCTTGTCTTATTGAAGGTGAGAGTTTGGAAGCTAAGAAGTAATTCTCCGTGATTTATTTTTTTGAGAAGTTATGTTAAGCTAAACACCGTGAATTTTGGTGGAATAGACTTGTAAGCACTTGAGTAAATGATTGTAACTTTGTGATTCTTTGATTGATTAGTGAATTTTTTTGCGGCTGGTTCTTTCTGTGGAACATCAATGATACCCAGATCGAACCATGTAAATCTTTTGCATTCTTTACCACCTCTTTTTAATTTCTCTGATAATTTCGATCTCTTATGTTCGAGTTGACTTCATAGCTTCTTCGTTATTTAACAACATAATCATTTTAGTTGATTTTGCAATATGAAGACACATTTCATTGAAATCCCATCGCACAATATAATAGATTTGGTTTTGAATTTGGCTAACGCCGAAAAAGTCCTCTTCTTTCAAACAAAATAACGGGCGCTGAGTTGCTTTTCTTTACTTCCGAAGAGAAAAGACTAGTTTAGTGCCTTGAACCTTGTTTTTGCCCCAACACAAGCTGCCATCGGTCTCGTCATATGTGCACTGACCATGTTGATCATATAATCTTTCAGGGGACAATGATTAGTCAAACGCAGCTTGGAGACAAACTCAGGAATAACGTACTAGTTGCAAATTGCCTCTTCACTCACCCTTTTTTAAAACTGTTGCATTCAGGAGCAGACCTGAAACTGAACCGAAGAGCCATGGAAGAGGCTCCGGAGAGCGAGCACATAAAATGGGTGTTAACAAGAGACCTGTATGTGCAAGAACCGAAGAAGGCCACTCGCATAGCAGCTCCAATGGTGGTGGTTTAGGTGTTGCAGTACCTCGTGCAACTCGTGTCGGTGGTTGCGGTCAGACACCTTGGCCAACTCTCGCTATCCAGCGTTGCCATCGCCACTTCTCTGGCCAATGTCACCGGCTTCAGTCTCCTTGTAAGCCAATGTCATTGCTTAGTAACTTAGTCACATTCTTAAACAATAGAAATCTAAGCTGTATTGGATATTCCTAACAGTCAGGATTGGCTGGTGGACTCGAAACTCTATGCGGGCAAGCTTTCGGTGCTGGGCAATTCCAGAAACTGTGAGTTTATTTTTTCAGCGCCACCATGTCTCTCATTCTCGTTTGTCCTCCAGTTTGCATCCTCTGGATTTTCACGGACAAGTTCCTGGAACGAATGGGGCAAGATCCTGTAATCTCACTCGAAGCCCGTAAATACTTGATGTGGCTCATTCCTGTGCTGCTCGGGGGCGCGATCCTCAAGCCGCTTGTTCAGTTTCTCCAAACTCAAAGCCTGATACTTCCCATGCTCCTCAGCTCCTTCTTTGTCCTCTGTTTACACGTACCCCTTTGCTGGATTCTTGTGTACAAATTGGAGCTAGGAAGCATGGGCGCAGCCTTGGCCTTCAGCATATCGACTTGGTTGAATGCAATTCTGCTTGGGTTCTACATCGTGTTCTCATCAGCATGTGAGAGAACCCGTGCGCGGTTCAATAAAAATGCCTTTCATGGAATCCTCGAGTTCTTCAGATACGGAATTCCTTCTGCTGTAATGATATGGTCAGTCTCTCCATGTCCCAGAAAAGAGAAACTTTCTTGCTGTTTGATCCTCTCTTCAATTGTTTCTCGATGCCTGTTCTTGCAGCCTAAAATGGTGGTCGTGTGAGCTGCTCCTGTTGTCATCTGGCTTTTTACCAAATCCAAAGCTCAAGACCTCGGTTCTCTCCATATGGTATGGTATAAGGCAGCTCAGCAATCATTTTTACACAAATCGGCAATCTTTCTGACTGTAATAATCTTAATGGTTCAGTCTTACGATCTCTACATTGCACTTCACTGTGCCATATGGTTTTGGAGCTGCTGCAAGGTAAAACTCGCGTTTCTCTCCATCCCTAGTAAGGTGCAGTCACAATAATGTTAGGTAAATTAAGTTTCAAGTTTTCAATGGATTTGGTTTTCTGAGTTTTTGCAGTACTCGGGTCTCAAACGAACTCGGAGCAGGGAACCCGAACCGGGCAAGGGTGGTAGTTTTGGTAATATTGTCCCTAGCTTTTATTGAAGCGGTCATTGTGGGAATTGTGTTCTTCTGCTGTCGTTATGTCCTGGGATATGCTTACAGCAATGAGAAGGAAGTGGTGCATTACATTGGAGTCATGACTCCTCTTATTTGTCTCTCCATTTTCATGGACAGTATACAGGCAGTCCTATCTGTTCAGCTCTTACGTATCTCTATTCCTTCCATTTTCCTTCTTTCCTCCTTTGAGAAACCGTACTCGTTACATCTCGGGGACATTCTCTCAGATATTTGTCCTCCTTGAATGTGGTTCGACCCTCGCTACAGATTAAGAACTTCAATTTTTTGACCACCAGTTGAATTGATTTGATCATGTTTGATGAATCAGGAGTAGCCAGGGGAAGTGGATGGCAGCATAGGAGCATACGTAAACATCGGGGCATTCTATTTGATAGGACTCCCAATTGGACTAATTCTCGGTTTTGTCCTGTGTCTACGAGCCAAGGGGCTTTGGATCGGTGTCATATCAGGAACAGCCGTGCAATCGGCCCTCCTCTCTCTAATTACTGGAGCCACAAATTGGCAAAAGTAGGTGCTTGCTCAAAAAGCTCCTGTAGATGGCACGTTGTTAGATTTTGAAGTCTGCACATCGACATGACATATAAACGAAAAATCCACTTCCACTTTCAACAACACCTTTTGAGCACCCCCTTTTAGGAACAGCCTACCTGAATCCGGTCAGGGATCATAATGTCTCTCGATCTAAAGTTCAATCGGGAGGAAGAAATTGCACAGCAGCACAAGTTTAATATGTCCTCGTTTAACATGCCATGAATTTATGTTGCAGGCGAACAAGGTCAGGAAGAGGATATTTGCACAAAATCCTCACCAAGAATGTGACCAGAGGACTAGGATTATATCTGCAAGATAAATTGCGAATTTCACTTGCTGCATTTCCCATCAATTGTTAACAGGGAATAGTTAGTATTATTAATCAGATGCGCTTACTTTCCGTGGGATTCATACAGTTGGTGTAATTTTGAGTTGATTCCGTGTGTATGTGCAGTAATACCATGGATAGTGTTGTCATTACATTGCGACCCTACTTGTACAGTTGTGACTACTGTATCTGTACGTACTTGATTCTGATTGTGTCCTTGTACGTGTGAGTACACGATAAATGGATGAATGATCAGAAATCAATTTGCAACAGCAGGGGAGATTTAGATCAGGGTCATGAACGCGTGGGGGCAAGCTAGCACATGCAATGCCATCCTAATTTCATGGAGTTCACATAGGCAAAGGAAAGATCGCGAAGTATTTGAACTATCACGAGGGACCACAACAGATGATCCTCGATCATGAATCATAGAATTATCACGATGGTCCATAGTTCTTTAAATTGGAGGATGGTTTTGATTAGAAGCAAGACCTAACAAGAGATCCATGCATAGATGAAAGACCATGACGACTGTAACATGAATTTTTCGTTTCCATATTATCAAAGACGATGAACATAGTGATAGAGGACAACATGCGTTACTCATAGCACATCCAGATATGAGGCAAGGCTCTTGTAGGCCATCCTACACAGTTTTGAGTTCTCTCTCCCCCACACCATTCTCCTCCATATGCGTCATACCATATAGAAAAAATCTGGGATATTGCCTACAGTGCCTTGATCATGAAGATTTTGCGAGAAAAGGGCATTGCAATCCCAGTGAGCTCAAGACCAAGAAGATGCAGACTTTGGAGATAGGGAAATGGACCTGAGGAAGATGAATCTTAGGCCAACCCCTGCTGGTTGGATAGATCTAAAAGGTGATGCTGTGAAGATTGCAGAGAAGGATGATCTTGAACATGTGTGCAACATACGTGCAATATACATGCAAACCATGTCCTTTCAAAACTTGATCGCATGCATATTGCATGTGTATTGAAGATTATCACGAACATCATTTTAGGTCTAGGCCCGGTTCGGGGTTCCCTGCTCCAAGTTCATTTGATACCCGAGTACTGCAAAAGTGCAAAACACCATGTCCTTTCAAAACTTGAAACATAACTTGCATTACATTCTTGTGACAGCACATTAGAAGGGAACAAGGGAAACACGAGTTTTACCTGGCAGCAGCTCCTAAACCGTATGGTACACTGAACTGCAATGTAGAGATTGTATGACTGTAGCATTAATATTGTAACAGTCCGATTAATGTAAGAATGATTGCTGAAATGCTTATGTCATACCATATGGAGACAGCTGATGTCTTGAGATTTGGATTCGCTAAACGGCCATATAACAAAATGAGCATCTCGCACGACCACCATTTTAGGCTGCAACACAGCCATTGAGAAACGATTGAAGAGAGAACGAAACAGCAAGAAAGTCTCTCTTTTCTAAAACTACAGTGTCTGACCACAGCAGAAGGAACTCAGTGTCCGAAGAACTCAAGGATTCCATGAAAGGCGTCATTAGTGAACCATGCGCAGGTTCCCAAACATGCTGAAGAGAACACCATGTAGAACCCGAGCAGAATTGCATTCCACCAAGTCGAGATGCCAAAGGCCAAGGCTGCGCCCATGCTTCCTAGCTCCAATTTGTACACAAGAATCCAGCAAAGGGGTATGTGGAAAAAAGAGGAACAAGAAGGAGCTAAGGAGCACGGGTAGTATCAGGCTTTGAGTTTGGAGAAACCGGACAAGCGGCTTGAGGATTGCGCCCCCAAGCAGCTCAGGGATGAGCCACATCAGGAATTTATGGGCTTCAAGCAAGATTACAGGATCTTGCCCCATTCGTTCCGGGAACTTGTCCGTGAAAATTTAGAGGATGCAAACTGGAGGACCAACGAGAATGAGATATATGGCGGCGCTGAAAAAATGAACTCCGAGATTTCGGAATTGCCCCGCGCCATAAGCTTGCCCGTATAGAGTTTCTATCCCGCCCGCCAATTGACCGCTAGGAATATCCAGTATGACTTAGACTTCTGTTGTTTAAGAATGCGACCAAGTTGCCAAGCAATGGTATCGGCTTTGGGAAAAATACCAAAAAAGTCTTAAATCTATTTACCAATTCAGTCATAAACATTTAGGCTGGAAATCGTTGACGTGGACGCCGGCAGTCCTACGTGGCACCACTAGCGCTAACGTGGACGAATTTTATAATTTTTTAATAACATTTTTTGGATTTTTTTAATGTTTTCTTCTTTTTTTATTTTCCTAAAACTGGTTGGCCGGCGAGGTCGTCAGCCGACCATCGCCAAACACAAGTTGGTCTGGGCAAGGGCCCTCGCGCTCTCGTTGGCCATAGGCGAGGGCCGAAACCCTCGTTTGTTGGCCGGCGAGGGCAACAACACCCTCACCCAGTCTAGGCAAGGGCTTTGCTGCCCTCGCCTGGATCTGGGCGAGGGCATCAGGCATTTATGGCGAGCAAGGGTTTCAGCCCTCGCCTATGGTCAGCAATGGTCGACCAAAGGCCTCACTGGCCAACCAGTTCTCGGAAAAGAAAAAAGAAAAGAGAAAAAAAACATAAAAAAATTTGAAAAAAATAATTTAAAAAGTTACAAAATTTGTCTATGTCAATGTCAGAGGTGTCACGTAGGACCGCCGGCGTCCACATCAGCGATTTCTAGCCTAATTGATCAGATAAACTGAATTGGTATCAATGTGAATATGTTTATGACTAAATTGATCCAATTGAAAAGTTTAGAATTGAATTGGTATCAATATAATAGATTTAAGACTTTTTTAGTACTTTTCACTATCGGTTTACAAGGAGACTGAAGCCGGTGACATTGGCCAGAGAAGTGGCGATGGCAATATACATGCAAACCATGTCCTTTCAAAACTTGATTGCAATTCAAGATTATGACAGACATCATTTTAGATCTATCAAACGAACTTGGAGGAACGAACCCGAACAGGACTAGGGTGGTAGTTCTGGTAATATCGTCTCTCATCATGGGAATCAGGCTCTTCTGCCGCCATAATGTCTTGGGATAGCGGCAATATACGTGCAAAAACATTCATATTTGTTCCAACATCCAAATAAACATGATAAAATCATGACAAGCATGATATAGTAATATCGAAGTCAATTGCGATAGACCCGACACAAGTTGAGTAAAGAATATTACACTGCCTTATAAAGCCTTGGGACAGGTCTGGAAAAAGTGTCAGAAAAGTGCTAAACCTATTGCATTTGTGCCAATTGAGTCCTAAATCTTTTTTTTTTTTTGTGACAATTCAGTTATAAACCTTTTAATATAGTGTCAATTCAGTCATTCCAGCTAATTACACTGCCTTACGTGGTACCATTGGCGCTGATGTAAATAACTTTTAATAATATTTTATTATTTATTTATTTATTTTTCTTTCCTTTTTCTTATTTTATCTTCTTTCTTCCTCTTTTCTCCTTCCCCTCCAGCCGGTCACCAAGCCTAGACGATTGGCCAGAGGCCAAGACTAGCGAGGTCAACCTTGCTTACCACAAGCAAGCCTCGCCAGATGCGGCAGGTCATGGCCTTTGACCTCATTGGATGGCCACGAGGGCGACCTTGCCCGGCCACGAGGGTGGCCTTGCCCAGCCGCTGGTGAGACTCGAGCCCTCGCTAGAGGCCACGAGATTACGGCCTTTGACCTCGCTTGATGGCTGTGAGGGCGGCCTTACGTTGGGCTAGCGAGAGTCAAGCCTCGCCAATCATGGGTGAAGCTTGACCTCGCCTGATTCAGTGAGGTCGTGCCTCGCCCAGCCATGGCGAGGCTCGCCTTCATCGTTATTGGTGAGGGCGAGCCTCACCAGTGGCCATCGAGGTTGACCTCATCGGCTTTAGCCTCTAGCCAGTCGCCGGTCCGACGACTGGCTAGAGGAAGAAGAAAGGGATGGAAAAAAAGAATAAGAAAGAAAATAAAAAAAAATATAAACATGAAAATATAAAAAGTTGTCCACATCAATGCTAGCAGTACCACATAAGCTGACTAGCATCGATGTCAGCAATATCCGATCAAAATTAGCCAAAATGACTGAATTGCCACAAAAACAAAAGATTTGAAACTAAATTGGCATAAATACAATAGGTTTATAACTTTTCTGACATTTTTCCCAAATAGGTCCCCATGAGCTATTCCCAAAATTAAATGTACACGCACTTTAAATTAAATGATGCATGCTCCCTTAAACTAGGTGATGATCATGCAACATTTAACAAGAACGAGCTATGATTAGGCATAGATCAAACAAACCCTAAACATTAAACATTCAAACACCTTGAACTAGGATGCATACATCCTAAAACTAAACAATGGTGGAATATCTAATAACATGATACCCGATTAAACATGAATTAGACTATTCCTAAAAAAAAATTTACCCCTAAATGCAAGTTCCATCTTTTTGACGCTTTTTTTATTACCATTTTTTTTGTGATTTTTCATTTATACTGAAGATAACATGATTAAATATGTAAACCACACTAAAATGCACCAACAAGTCATAAATCGACCACGATAGAACAAATTCAACAACGATAAGACCTAAACATGCAAATTTGACCCCGAAACCCTATACCAATATAAAACGGATGCCCTAGGAAACCTAGAAGGACCAAACAGGCCTCAAGTGGACATTCGACACTCATTTGCAGTCCAAACGACTACAGAAGTATCACGAAACAACATTGGACCATTGCAACCCCCAGGGCCGCTGCACGTGTAAAATATAGGTTCCGAAAAAAAAAAAAAAAAAAAGTCAACAGGTCAACAGAAGCTACAGTGGACTTGGCTAAAATAAAAGAGGACGAGAGCTTTCGGGGAGGAGAAAACAGAAACGGAAGAGAAAGGAGAGGAAAAGAGAAGAAAAGAGAGGAAAGGAAAGAAGAAGAAGAAAAAGAGAAAAGAGAAGAGGGTTTCGCACCGAGAGAGTTTCGCCAAGCTGATTCGACTTTGATTAGCAACGTCCGGTAAGTATTTGCGCCCCTCGTTCGTTCAATCGGAATATTTTTCCGAGTTAGGGCTCAATTTCGGAATTGTATGTTGTTCAAGCAGCGAAACCTAATTTTTGAGTCGTTGAGCTGCGTATTTTTATAGAATTGGTAGTTTATGGTGTCATGGAGCCGTGGGATTTTACGGAACTCGATTTGGACTTACGGATTGCCAGATATGAATTTTTGAAGTTGAGTGCGCGCAGTGAACAATGCACGAACAGTGGTTTTTAGGCCGATTTTCGTCGGTTTTTGGCTCGATTTTGGAATGACCAAGTTGGGGTTCTTGTAGTGCTCAGAGTGGGCTTTCTATCGACTATAAACTCGCTTGAAACGGGATTCGGTGGAGGAATTTATGGTGCGATTAAGTTTCGCGTTCAAACTCCGCGTTGCGAACGGTTTGGATAATCGCTTTGGAGAAGCGATTTGTGGACACATTTGAGTTGTCTTGTTAGCGTTTAAGCTTCGTTTAGCCGTTTCGTAGCATTTTAGTTGGTTTTAACATCGATTCTCATTTAATTGTTAGAATTTCGAGATCGTCGATTCGAGTGAGCTTAGTTGTTGGATTTTTGGGGATTCCAAGTAAGTGGTTCTATATCTTCTTTGAGTTTATAAACTCATATTTTGAAAGTGATAATGATTTGAGTATCGTATGAGTTATTAAAGCATGTTTGTTGCATAAAAGTCTGGATCGGGCAATTACTACATTTTAATATTTGAGGATGGTTTAAGAATGGTTTTATGAGAGATATTGTGAAATGATTTATATGTGTAACTTTGCGAACTGATTTATGAAATGAGCTCGAAAATGATTCAAGAAATGGCATTTTGATTGCATAAAATTGGATAGAGCGTTTACTGACATTTTGTGTATTTGAAATGAAAGATTATCTTTTGATTTCGGTTTAAATTTACTGAATGCAAATAGGTTTGTAAAACCTTTTGAGAAAAAAACTCATGAGGAGTTCTTGCATTTGAATGTGGCTTATGAAGGGTTTTATATCGGTTTATGAAATGGTTTATGAAATGATTTCTGAAATGAGTTTTATAGATTAGTGGATGATATTGTGGTGCATTTTGATGCTCAGTGTCTCTATGAACCCAAATGAGAGGTTATGGGTATGCGCATACTAGTCTAGGATATCCTTGTGAGCCGAGCCACCGGCTTATAGTAGGTGGAGACCTTGCCAAGGGGGGAATCTTGGTCGCCTTTCACGGGGCGTTATCCGTGATTATACTTAGATTTCTAAGCACGAGATTGGCCAATGGAATAAACCATTAGCGTGTGCTTTTCGACGAGATTGGCCAATGGAATAGACCATTGGCGTGTGTTTTTCGACGAGATTGGCTAATGGAATAGACCATTGGCGTGTGCTTTTCGATGAGATTGGCCAATGGATTTGACCATTGGTTTCTTTTTTGATATTATTAATTTGAATGAGCTTTTCTATTGTGAAAATGTGACGTTTAAAGTAGCATATAACTTATTTTGAACATGGAGTTTATGATATGTTGAAATTGGGTTAATTGAGCTTTCATTTGGTCTTTATAACTGTGTGCATAGTGGTTGCTCGATCTGCTTAGAAGAGATATGCACTACTTACTGAGCTGTCGTTGCTCACCTCCCTCTTTTCCCAACTTTTCAGGTTTTTTGTTTAGCAGCCAATAGAACGAGAGCGTTGTCTTTGGGGACTCTCGGGTGGTTTGAGGCTGCGTCCTTTAGGTGGAAGGACGGCCGTGTCATCCCCCATCTTGGTAGTTTTTGGGGTGTAACAGCAGGACACCACGAAAGAGTTGCCACCATCCCTCAACACACCAAACCCGCCGTGGTCCGCTGTGGATGGAGGCGGGATGAAAGGTCCATCCGAGAATTGGTTCACCGAGTGATTCGACCATGGTTGCACAACATGATCTTGATAATAATGCTCCAAACATGCATCTACAATGTAATACGATTGATCATGAACACCACAAATGAGCAAAATGAGCAAAGCCAATATTATCATGAAATTTTTTAGCTATCTAGGACCGGTTCAAACGATGGCAAGTATTAAGCAATCATGAAGATTTAACTTAAAATAACAATGCTAAACTTTAACTTATCATGAAATATGGCTTTATCACAACAAACAAGGACGGAATGGACTCCTAAAGGCCCTTGAAGCTCTCGCGTCAAGGGGAATCGTCGACCGATTTTAGCACAAACTACACGTAATATGCTCTAAAGTGAAAAGAAACATGCTCCATGCCTTTTTTCCGGGCCAAAGAATCGTAGATCGTGATTACAGGCTCGCAATACCCATGAAGGTGAAGTGAGCGACGGTATCTCAACTTTTGAACACGGTTGGGGTCCGGGGTCCTCGGCAAATGACGTAAAGTGAGAATAAATGGAAGTTCCTACCTTCAACGGGCAGGACGAGGCGACACCGGCCTGGGAACAAACCTATAACTAATTGCCACAAAATTCTCCAATTAGTACTGTCATTAACGATCATTAATTCGATGGTATTATTATATGCCAGGGGAGAAAGTTAAGTAGAAGCTAGCTTTGTCATTTTTTAAGTAGAAAAATTAATGAGTTTTCTAATTATTTTTGCTTTTTAGGTTACCTAGGGAATACTAAGATTCATTGCTAGCTTCGTGCCCAACCTTCCCAACTGGTTCATTTGTCGTATCCTCATCAAGCACATAAGCATGTGCCCAGTTTTAGATGATGCCAGACATGGGGTTTTATGTGAATGTCTTTGAGAATTAGGCTGAATGAAGAGAAACAGGAAAGCGACCTCCAGCAAAATTGCAACATATAAGAGTGAAATTGCTACTTCAATAGAAAATGGCAGTCACGACTCCACGGAAAAAAAAATTCTAGGAGGCATATATCCTTCTAACCATATGAAGTTGCTGCAGACAATGACTTGATAATGACAGTCCTTGGTCCAGAAACGAACCAGAGCTGATATATTCCTGCCGAATCTGCATGCCAGGCTCTGCTGAAAGTGCTTATCCCTCTCATGCAACTTTGCTTCCTTTCGACCGGCATAGGGCAACTTGTTTGCATCCGCACAGCAAATGCGTGATCCTTCGGCCATGGAGCATATATTCATTGCTCTTGCAATGTCAAAACATATTTCACATGTGTCCTCACTTGCCCTCTCTCGCAATTCGTTAGAAGGTCTGTATCGATGAGCCTTTATCATTCCGTTCTCACTTTGCTACCACATAATACACGAATCTAAGCATTCATTCGATCTCAGAGAGTTTCCTAGTTTCGTATGTTTATAATGGGTTTGTTTTGGTGCCACTATTGATGTAATCAGACAGAGTTGTCTTCATCGTAGGATTTGATATTACACCCATGTGGCGCAGCGCTTCTCGTCGTTAGCATTTCTGTGGCCGCACAAAAGAAGTCCACAGGCTGTTTGAATATTTAGAACTTCTTCTTCATGGATTATTTCACTCGATGATTTGTGCAATACATCCAATTGAGATCGCTTGTCTTGCTGAAGGTGTGATTGTTTGGAGCTGCAAGGTAATTCTTCGTGATTAATTTTCTTTCCTTTGGATAAAAAGAGTAGTTTACTACTTTGGACGTTGTTTTTGTCACAACAAAAGCTGCCATCAATCTTGTCCTAGTGCACTTGGCCTACCCCGGATCGCAGAGAGAAATTTGGAGAGAGGAGTGATGGGGAGATGCTTCTAATGCAAATGATCGGAAGAGGGCCCTTATTTTATATATAAAAACTTAAAATAACAATTATAGATCTTTAGTTACGGTGGAGATTCAAACTCCTTACCTACCATCTACCCCATTATTATAAAAAAATCCCATAAAATGCAAGTGTGCATTTAGAATATTACCCCTAGGAATGTTCAAGAGTACTCAAGATAATCCTATACTCTTAGAAGCTTTAGGCATGTCCGGTCGGCCTATTGTGTCTTGAAAACCTCCAGTCCATCACAGACCAACCATGATGTTGATCAACTACATCTTTCAGGAGGCAACGATTAGTCAATGCAACTTCGAGACATACTCAAGAATAAAGTAGTAATTGCAAATTGCCTCTTCGCTCATTCTTTTCTAAACTGTTGCATCCATGAGCAGTCCTAAAACTGACCCAAGGAGCCATGGAAGAGGTGCCGGAGAGCGAGCACATGAAATGGGCGTTAACAAGAGATGAATTCGTGCAAGAACTGAAAAAGGCCACTCGCATAGCAGCTCCAATGGTGGCGGTTTCGGTGTTGCAGTACCTCGTGCAACTCGTGTCGATGGTTGCAGTCGGACACCTTGGCCAACTCTCACTCTCCAGCGTCGCCATCGCCACTTCTCTCGCCAATGTCACCGGCTTCAGTCTCCACGTAAGCCAATGCCATTGCTATGTAACTTGGTCAAATTCTTACACAACAGAAATCCAAGTAATATTTGATATTCCTAGCAGTCGGGATTGGCTGGCGGACTTGAAACTCTATGCGGGCAGGCTTACGGTGCGGGGCAATACCAGAAACTCGGAGTTTACGTTTACAGCGCTGTCATTTCTCTCATTCTAGTTTGTCTTCCAGTTTGTATCCTCTGGATTTTCATGGACAAGTTCTTGGAACTAATGGACCAAGATCATGTAATCTCACAGAAAGCCCGAGAATACTTGATGTGGCTCATTCCTGCACTGCTCGGGGGCGCGATCCTCAAGCCATTTGTTCGGTTTCTCCAAACTCAAAGCCTGATACTACCCATGCTCCTCAGCAGCTTCTTGGTCCTCTGTTTCCACATACCCCTTTGCTGGATTCTTGTGTACAAATTGGAGTTCGGGAGCCCAGGCGCAGCCTTGGCCTGCGGCATGTCGACTTGGTTGAATGTGACATTGCTTGGGTTCTACGTGGTGTTCTCTTCAGCATGTGAGAGAACCCGTCCGCGGTTCACTAAGAGTGCCTTTCTTGGAATCGTCGAGTTCTTCAGATATGGAGTACCTTCTGCTTTCATGATCTGGTCAGTCTCTCTACTCCTACAAAAGAGAAACTTTCTTGTTGTTTTGTCCTCTCTTAAATTTTTTCTTGATGCCCGTGGTTGCAGCCTAAAATGGTGGTCGTGCGAGCTGCTCACGTTGTTATCTGGCCTTTCACGGAATCCAAAGCTCGAGACCTCGGTTCTCTCCATATGGTATGATATAAAACAGTTAAGCAATCATTCTCACACAAATCAGATATCTTTCTGACGGTTCTAATGGTTAATGCTTCAGTTTTACAATCTCTACATTGCACTTCACTGTATCATATGGTTTTGGAGCCGCTGCCAGGTAAAACTCACGTTTCGCTCAGTTCCCTTTAATGTGCCTTCGCAAGAATGTGATGCCAGTATGTTTTAAGTGTTAACAAAACATGGTTTTTTGAGTTTTTGCAGTACTCGGGTCTCCAACGAACTCGGAGCAGGGAACCCTAACCGGGCTAGGGTTGCAGTACTGGCAATATTATCTCTTGCTATTATTGAAGCGGTCATCTTGGGAACCTCACTCTTCTGCTGTCGTCATGTCTTGGGATATGCTTATAGCAATGAGGAGCAAGTGGTGCATTACATTGGAGTCATGACTCCTCTTATTTGTCTCTCCATTTTCATGGACAGTTTACAGGCAGTCCTATCTGGTTATCTCTTATACTTCTCTGTTTCTTCCATTTCCCTCCTCATCTCTACTTGAAGTTTGAGAAATCGTACTCATTACATCTCAAGGACATTCTTTGAGGAAAAATTTTCTCCTTGAATGTGGTTCAGCACTCGCTACAGATCAGGAACTTCAGTTTTTTTATCACCAGTTGAAATGATCTGATCAAGTTCAATGAATCAGGAGTTGCCACGGGAAGTGGATGGCAGCACATAGGAGCGTACATAAATCTCGGGGCGTTCTATCTGATAGGACTCCCAATGGGAGTGATTTCCGGTTTTGTCCTGCATCTACGAGCCAAGGGGCTTTGGATTGGTGTCGTATCCGGAACCACCGTGCAATCAGCCCTCCTCTCTCTCGTTACTGGAGCCACAAATTGGCAAAAGCAGGTGCTTGCTCAAAAAGTTCCTCTGCCTTAGCAGATGCACGTTTTTAAATTTTGAAGCCCGAACACGTTAGACGGAGACATGATATTTAAACGGAAAATCCCGCTTACACATTGAACAGCACCTTTTGAATACCCTTTTGGAAGGGAATCCGTGCGTGGATCCTAATGTCTCCCAATCTAAAGATCAATCAGGAAGTAGAAATTGCACTCCTACACAAGTTTAATGTGTTCTCGTTTAACATGTCGTGAACTGATCGTTGCAGGCAAACAAGGTCAGGAATAGGATATTTGCACAAAATCCTCACCAAGAGCAACGAGACCAGAGGACTAGGAGTATTTCTGCATGACAAAATGCGAATTTCACTTGCTGCTTTTCCCATCAATTGTAAACAGGAAATAGTTAGTATTATTGATCAGATGCGCTAACTTTTAGGGGATTACCTACGGTTGGTGTTATGTGAGTTGATTCCCAACATATGTGCAATAATACCATGGACAGTGTTGTCATTACATGGGACACTACCTGTACAGCTACATGAGCGTTGTATGTACTTGATTCCGATTGTGTCCTTATACGTATGGATACATGATCAAAGGATGGATTGATCACAAAATCAATTTGCAAGAGCAAGAGGAGGATTAGATCAGTGTCATGAACTCTTGGGGTCAAGCTGGCACATGCAATGTCATCGTAATATCATGGAGTTCGCATTGGAAAAGGTAAGATCGCGAAGTATATGAACTATCAAGAGGGACCAAACCAGATGATCCTCGCTCACCAATCGCAAAATGATGACGATGGTCCATAGTTCTTGAAAATGGAGGGTTTTGATTAGAAACAAGGTCTAAAAGACGTCCATACATATGTCATGGGCTGAAAACTAACTGGCCAAAGACCATGCTAGCCTTCCATCGATAGATAGTTCAGTATGGCAAATTGCGTCCTTATGTTGGATAGTACCATGCCCAATTCAGCTCGAGTATCTAGTCTCAAGCGAGACATATAAATTACTTTAACACAATAACTGGTTTCGGTTTGTCATTGCCATCATTAAAAAAACAATATCAGTTCCCGATCAATTTATGCATAAGAGACCAATCCCGCCTTTAATGATCTCTAAGATGATTGTTCTATCCGTGCTTCCTAGCACAAACACATTGACGCCACTCCAACAAATCAATCATATTAACTCTTCTACAAATCTCACATTCTCGATGCGGCAAAGTTTTACTTCTTAGCCCACATGGGTGTGGAAGAGACCGGACTGCAACATTCGCCCCACTCAATTTCCACAATACCTTCGTCGCTTCCTTGTGTTCTTCGACCATCACCGCCACTCATTCAAGACTTACATGTCAGTTGCTTCACCCAATCAAAGTTGTCCACAAATCTTCAGTCACTTGTGCTCTCCCTAACAAGTCTAGCACCCTGAACCTACTCCAATCCCTTGATAGTACTTCTTCCACCTACTAAGCTTCTCATGATCTCAGCAAACAATGGAGGTTCCTCCTCTTGTTGGAAACATGGCAACATATCTTTTCATAGCATCCGTATGTGAGATTTTGTAAGACCATTGCTAATTGTTCTAAACGCTTAAGTTGTTGATGAAGGCGTGGTTTATTAAATATTCTATCACCCTTCCTCACGCTTAATTTGATGTTTTTGCCTAGTAATATGCGTAGAAATATTTTGTTCTCCCTCATACTTAGTCTGGTCTTTTTGCTTAGTACTAAGCATGGAAATATTTCATTGAGAGCATATAGAGGATTGAAAATATTTGAACTCAAGACTTCCTACTTTATTACCATGTGAAATCAATACTAACTATTTAAAAAGTTTAAGCTGTTAAATGAAAACGTAATTTAATATTTAATTATTCTAACACTCCCTTTCACGAGTGGGCTGAGCTTTGGCCTATGCCCAAAGCATGGAAATATGTACTTGGGAAGGCAAATAGATGCCTGGAAATATTAGAACTCATAACCTCCTACTCTAATATCATGTGATATTTTATAAGACCATTAACAACTTTTCTAAAATTTTAAGCTCTTAAATGAAAGATTGGTTTAATATTAATTGTTTTGACATTGTCCATACAGTTTGGGAAACCTACTTCGATACCATTTGTCATGGATCGAAAGCTTCCTAGTCAAGGATGAGCCTATGCAGCGCCTAGTGATCTAGAACACCAAGCCAGCTTGTCCTTGATAGATCATTCATAAGGACAATAAGGTGAATTGAATCCTCATGTCGATCGTATCACGCCTAGTTCAACTCAAGCATCCAGTCCTTCGAGCGAAACATAAAGTTCACTTCAACACAACAATTAGTTTCAACCTACCATGACCATCATCAAGAAAGTTACATCAGCTCTTGATCAATTTGTGCACAGAAGACTAACCCCACCTTTAGAGATCCTTTAGGATAATAATCATCCCATCCTTGGATTCCAAATGCAAACATCCTAATGCCCCTCCCACGAACAACTTGTATCAACCATTCTACATATCTCACACTTCACCCCAATGCCACAAAGCTTCACTTTTCAGCCTACATGGGTATGAAAGAGATTAGACCGTGACAAATAGATGAAAGACAATGAAGACTATAACATGAATTTTTCGCTTCCATAAGCTAAAAGATGATGACACATACCGATCAAGGACAACATGCTTTATAGAGGCTAAGCAATGAAGATCCAATTCATATGAGATCAATTCATTGATAAAATGTTTGTTTAATATGTGTGAAATTTTGGGGGATCACTATTAATTGTTCTAAAAACTTAAACTATTGGTTGAAGGTGTAGTTTAATAATTTAAATATCCAAATCCTCCCTCTTACGTGTAGGGCTGGCTTTGGCCTAAGACTAATAGGTGGAAATATGTCATAGGGGAGGTGAATGAGGGGGGCCACAAAGATTTAAACTCAGGAACTCTAACTCTAATATAATGTGAGATTTTGTGGAACCACTAGCGATTATTCTAAAAATTTAAGCTATTAGATTAAGAAATGACTTAATATTTTAAATATTCTGACAATATGCATCCCAATCAAGGATACGTGCAAACATGAATCAAGAATAAGATTTATTTCTTAGCGTTTTTCACATTCGATCAAATTCAAATGTTCCTATGGATCTTGATTCGTGGACCTAGTCCATGCGATAATATACACTTTGCTAATGTTTTTACAATTGTTACATGAGCACGTCGGTTAAAATGAACCTACAAATAGGCAAAGGCTATTCGGTCTAGACGGGTACAGATCAACTAAAGAAGCCCATGCACTCTAACACTTGTAATATACAAACTATTCAATAAAAATTACTTTATCTTGTGTTGACACCAAAAAAATGATCGAGTCCTTGACTGTCGACTTAGATTAAAGAGGCCACACAAGATGAGACTGGAGAGAAATTGAGTAAATGTTGACAGCCCTTAGTCAGCAAATTCTATCAGTTGACAAGTTTTAGCCGGTAGAGGATGTTATGGAAGTAAAGCGATCAAACAATAAAATAGACAAAACAAAAAAATAAATCACACACCAGATTTACGTAGTTTGGTCATAGTAACCTACATCTACGAAAAGAGCAACAACGAATTACACTATAAATCAAGTGATACAATAGAAATTACAACCACACTCGAGTCACTCAAACACTCTTAGTGTTTCACAAGCCCAATTACATCCAATAACTCACGTAGCATTTAGCCCACAATTTCTCACGAAATAATCTCTCAATCTTAAGAAAAAATTAAATACAAATTCTTACCACAAGAATTTAATCGACTACAACACACTCAAATATCTTCAGAGTGCAATTCATTAGCAGAAACTCCTCTTTGATGATCTTTACAAATAACATCCCCTTCTTATTTATAGGCAAGAATTGGATCTAAATTATGAAACCTCTTTTCAGGAATCTTCTCAAATTAGGAAACCTTTTCTAACTAGGAAACCATTCATTTAGGAAACCTATTGAAAATAGGAAACCTACTTGAATTAGGAAACTTACCTTTTTGGGCTCAAAACTGAGACATAGTTTTAACAATCTTTATATTGGCTCGATATTTGAGTTAAGTCACAATCGCTTAAATAGAAATCCTAATTTCGCTACTACTCTCCTACAACCCCTGATGAGCTTAACTACCACAAACATCTTCTAAGTCCAAGCCATGCTTGAACTTCACTATAACCATGGACCTCATTTTCCAACGCAACCTCCTTAACCTTAGAAAAAGAAAAACCATCATTGCATCCATATCATCAGGAGACTGAACACATGTCTTGTCAATATTGACAGTTACAGCAACTGTTGGCTCTACAGGCTCCATCTTGCTACAAGCACCATTTGTGTCGATTACTTCGTTAGTACCCGCTACCTCAAGAATTTCTAGTTGCAACTCTACCTCAAGCTTAATACTGTTCAAATCCTTATAAACACTACTATAAATACTCCTACCCAAAAGTACTGGAGACTCGTCAAACATAACTTCTCTACTGACAACAAGTGAATTTAATTCCGAGCATCAAAACTTATAGCCCCGCTCACCTTGTGCATAACTTAGGAGCATGTACATTCTTGCCCTTCCATCGAGCTTGCCATTACTAACTAGAACATAAGATGAGCAACCAAATATTATAATAATAAAATAACCAGTAACATTACTTGACCACACTTTTTCACGAGTTCAACATCCAATCGCAGTCGGTGTGGATCTATTCATCAGGTAGCCCGTCGTACTAAGCACATTCGCTAAGAATCTCGTAGCCATACAAGTACTAGAGAGCATTTTATGGGCCGTCTCTAGTAACGTTTTGCTCATCAATTCTGCAACATGTTGTAGTTCATTGGCACTAGTATAATGTCTCACTATGCCTTCCTTCATGCATAATTCGTTTAACAGTTTCGAGCAAAACTCCATACTATTGTTAGTCCGCATCTACTTGATCATCTTACCAATCTCCTTTTCGATTAAAGCTTTCAACTGCTTGATCTTGACAATAGCATCAAACTTGTGCCTAAGCACGAGCACCCAAGTCTTCCTCAAGTAGTCATATATAACTGTTAGCATAAATCTGGTACTCATCCTTGAAGGAAACCGCGACAACATGCGAACATCCAAGTGAATTAATTCTGCAATTTTCGTGGTTTCTTTGACAATCGTACTGAACTATACTTTTCGCCATTGATCTAAGTCATGACACATGCATACATTCAATTCGTTAGCAACATAACCATATAATAAATTCCTTTCACTTAGAACCTTTAGGCTTCTATCGCTAATGTGTCCCAAACGCATATGCCACAATTCAAACTCTCGAACCGATGCATTCCACGTCTTCGCAGTGTATTCCGTCAATGTCTCACCTTGAAGTTCATACAGGCCACTGTGCATGATTTCTTTCATTATCACTAAGAAACCTCGAACGACCTTCAGAATTCCACTTTCCGAAGTATATCGACACCCAGCTGAATCCAAGGCACTCAAAAAAATCAAATTTTCTTTTCAACTCTTGAACATGCCTCACTCCAGTCAATGTCCACATAATATCATCATGCATTCTAATTTTGACATCACCAATACCTACAATATCGCACTCAGCGTTGTTCCCGACTACACTTTACTACTATTCGTACACTGATAAGTAATAAACCAGTTCTTATTTGATATAGCATGAAAAAAACAATCAAAATCCATAATCCATCCATCAAATAATGAATTATCAATGACAGACAAGACAAAATCAGCATTTTCCAAATTACCATATGTTATAGCTGCAATATCATCCGCAAACTCGACTCTAATTCATTTACCTTTGTCGTTTTTTAGCTTAAAGCAATTCCTTTGAAGATACCCCATCTTGCCACAACTCCAACAAACAACAGCATCAGTCCTAGACTGACTTCATCTATTCAAGTTAATACTACTCCTACTAACACATGTGCTAGTTTTTCCTCTATTTTCAACTACTAAAACAGTATATACATGTTCGCCAAATTCTCTTCTAAGGATATCCTCACTTAGAATCAAATCTCGAACACCACCAAACGTCAAACTTGTTGATCCAAAGGAATTCTCAACAGTAATAACAGTAGTATTTCAACTATCGGGCCATGAGAATAATAGAATCAAAGCACATACCTCATCTTCAAAATCAATGTCAACTGAACTTAATTGACTAACGATTGTCGCGACCTCCCCGAATTGGCCCCGCCGCCTATGGGGTTTGGCTAATGGATTACTAAGTTAAACCTAGCTCGAGCTCTCCCAAGCCCATACCAATTCACGACTTAAGTTTAAGTTGTTAACATGCAAATCAATTTTATCTATGAGTCACCACTAATCGATTTTTGGTTGGTCGATTAGACACCCAAGTAAAGCACGGGAAAAATGCTTTACTTCTACGAATCAGAGATTCAATGGGTACGGAGACTTGATTACACTAATTGACCAACTAGTGCCATTTCGGTACATAATCTTGCTCAATTCACCACCTAACGTGTTCACATTAACTGAGAGTCTCAAAATTCCATCCCTAATCAAAGCCAAGGGAAGCAACCGTCAATACCTAAACCTAACATACATGGTCAATCACGTTCAAGGTTAAATTAAACACGGAATTTAAAGTGCGTGAACCAAACAACGTGCAATCAAACATAAGCTAATCACACAAAAGGGGAGAGAAAAATAATTTTAAAACCCAATTTCCAATTTTTTATTTTCGAAATTTTTTTAAAATTTTTTAATATCAAAATAAAAATAATATAAAAATAGGATCCGGGTCGGATCTTCACATCCGACCCGGATCGGGACTGACCCGGGCGCGCCAGCCCGGGTCCACGACCGAACCGAGTTCATTTATTGAGCTCAGTCTAGCAAATAAAATAAACAAAGAAAGAAAAAGGGGCCCGGCCTAAATTTTTAAAAAAAAAAAAGAACAAAAGCCCAGCCCACTATAAATAAAAACCTAAACAACACTTCAGCCCAAATCTCAATTTCGGCTTATCCGCAAAAAGCCCAAGACCTAATAAAACCCACTCTAATAACTAAAAGGCCCAAAACATTAAAACGCCAAATAAATATAAAATTGGCCCAAATACTAACAAAACCCTACCCGATTGCGATCCATGCACCCGACCCGGTCACCGGCTACCGACCCGACTTGCGGCCACAAACCCGAATTGCCAAAAACCCTACCCTAGTTCGCCCAAGATCCTTTTTTCCTATTTTCCTTTTCTTTTGTTTCTTTTCTATTTTTATTCTCTATTGGGAAAATTCTATTTTGGTACCCGAAGTGGAAGCATTTTCTCAATTTGGTACCCAAAGTGGACACGGTGTCAAATAAGGGCTCAAAGTGCCCAGTTAGTCTCAAATAAGGACCCGAAATGCCCAAAAAATCTCAAATAAAGACCTGGGTCGCGGGCCGGCCAACAAGAATGTTACTGTTCCAGCACCGGAACAGTACTTTTTAATTTTTTTCCTTTATGTTTTTTATTTCCTTTTCCTTTTATTTTTTTTTCTTCTCTTCCTTCGCCGGCCATAGCCAGGGCTGGCAGAGGCGGCCTTTGCTAGTGTCGGGCGAGGGCAGCCCTCGCCTGGGCTAGGCGAGGTCAGCCTCGCCAGTTGCCAGCAAGGTCGAGCCTGGCCAGATCTGGCAAGGGCTGAGCCCCGCCGGTCGCTGGCGAGGCTCAACCTCGCCGACGTCGAGCAAGGCCGGCCTCGCCGTTACCAGGGCAAGATCGGCCTCCCTCGACACCGGCGAGGTCAAGCCTCGCTGTTGCCAGGGCGAGACCGGCCTCCCCCAACGCCGATGAGGTCGGCCATGCCCAACAACTACGAGGTCGAGCCTAACCATATCTAACGAAAGCTCAGCCTCGCCGTTGCCAGGGCGAGCCCAGCCTCCCCCAATGCCGGCGAGGTCGAGCCCTCGCTAGATCTGGCTAGGCTCGACCTCACTGTTTCTGGGTGAGGCCGACCTTGCGGGCAATGGGGGAGGCCGGTCTCACCCTGGCAAAGGCGAGGCCAGCCTTGCCCGACGCCGACGAGGTCAAGCCCTGCCAGCGATCGGTGAGGCCAAGCCCTCGCCAAATTTGGCCAGGCTCGACCTCGCCGGCAACTGGCGAGGCTAACCTCGCCCAGCCCAGGCGAGGGCGGCGCTCGCTCGACGCCGGCCCCGGCTATGGCCGGCAGAGGAAAAGAAAAAAAAGAATAAAAGGAAAAGGAAAAAAAATTAAAAAATATTATTCCGATGTCGAAACAGTAATATTCTTGCCGGCCGGCAGCTAACTTTGGCCGGCCGGCAACCACCCAATCCCTTATTTTAGATTTTTTGGGTACTTCAGATCCTTATTTGAAACTAATTGGGCACTTCGAGCCCTTATTTGATACCGTATTCACTTTTGGTACCAAATTGAGAAATCGCTTCCACTTCGGGTACCAAAATGAAACTTTCCCTATTTTTTATTACTTTCTTTATCATATGCATGCCTTTTTGCCCATGCACATGAACTTCTTCAAGAACTCTATCACCGAGAGTTCTTCATGCCGTGACTGGGATTTCGCCGAACACTTCTCAACCCCAACCACCGTCACATGCCATCAGCGCCAATGGCCGACACCGGGCTCACGCTCTCATTGCCGTACAACACAGCCTCCGAACCGTCAACTAACTTCGACCAAAAAATGATGACAGCAGCTAAAACTCGATTTCCAACCACCAAACTTCCGGCCCCGAGGAAACGCTCTAAGTCTAAACAACCAAACATATGCGCCAAGAAGCAGAGATAATGATCTAACGAGGGCGGCTTCAAACCGTGGGCATCACTCGGCAAGGGGAATAGAGCATCCGGCAAGGGAATGTGTACACGCGGCCAACTTAAACAATGTGCAAACAATGGCATAAGAGCAAAAGAAAAACATTGAGGCAGTCATAGAATGTCGAGCCAAGCACAAACGAAATATGAAACTAAGCTAACAAGAACATATTTTAGTGATAAAAGTCCCGGCATTCATTCAGGCATTTTATCAAATAGGCGGAGGGCTAGTTCAAACTGGAGCCCAAACTTACATTCAACGTGATTTTTTGCTCAAAGATGCAGTGCAAGGACCTAAACGACCGTACTTAGTAACAACTTCATCTCAGTTCACAATAAAGTATCGAAAATTGTCATAACGAGATTCGATGTTTTAGACCTACGCTACTTCATTGGGATATTCTATCAAACAGATTGTAGGCAATCGTTTTTGATGAAACTCGTGGCTTATTTTCGATATATAAGGCTCGAAGCAACTTCTTTGAGTATAAAACAAGTGTTATCCTCCGTTGGTGGAGCCGGGCGATCACCGAATAGACTCGGTGAGCCCGACACTTGAGAGGCAGGGGAGGGGGACCCAAAACAGAGTAAAACGATGAAGACCCACCTAGTTCGAGGCTGACCGGGATGAAGTGCGGCGATTGAAGGCTCGACGGTGGCCGATGGCAACTCAGATGCATGACCGGCGAATGATGAAGGCTCTCCTCTTTTTTCTCTTCACTCTCAAATTCTCCTCTCCAAAACTCTCTCCGATGCTCTCTATGTTCTTGTTTTTTTTTCTTTGTTTCTCGGTCACTTCCTTCTTGTTTTTGTCTCACGATTTCACCTTTGTTTTATCTTTTTTTGAACTATCCTCTCCTTTAGCTCTCTCGAGCTCTCTCTCGAAACTCTCTCCCTCAGAACTCCCTCTCTCCCTCAGAACTCTCTCCCTCTATGCCTCTGCCCCTCTGCTTTTGTTCTGGTTTCTGATCTGTTTCTGCTTCTACTTCATCTTTTGCCTTCTGCTCCGTTTGCTTCATTTTGCTTTTTCTGCTTCCTCCCCCGTACGCCCAGAAGTGTTGACTGGGGGGAGGTGAACAGCGCATGGGCTAGGCCCCGGAGAAATGGGCCGGCCCGCGCAAAAATTAAAAGGAGAAGGGAAAAGGGCCATGCGCAATAAAAGGAAAGGGAGAGAAAAAGAACGGGTCGATTGACTTGACCCGGAAAAACTTTTTGTTTTTTACACGAATATGTCCTAATAGGCCCTATTTATGCAAATGTGCCTAATGTCTATATGTAATGGAATTTAATGAGAATATTTTTGGTTTAGGGGTTAAAATTAAACCCTAATTTTTTTATGCGATCAAGCCCTAAACGACTAGGCAAAATTTAGACATCAATAGTTGCTCATCTTTAAATGGGAGTTCGAAGAAGTTCCATTCAAAGACGAAAGACACATAAATTTTATTGGGGGAAGGCATGGGATGGCACAATGCTTGAGGCATAGGGGTGACTATTATTATTATTTTTTTCACGGATATCATCCAAAAGGGGAATCTTTTTATTCGACAAGGTCTTACCATGTAAGAATGGTTTCGACCAAGAAGAAAGCCATACCGTGTAAGAATGGGTTTTTTGCTCATTGAAGAGGTCGTACCGTGTAAAAACAGACTTGACTGAAAAGGAAGCCATACCGTGTAAGAACGGGCCTTCGACTACATGAAGTCTTGCTATGTAAAGAAGGAAACTCTGGGCTACGAAAGCTCGCCAGGTTGATGTGGTGTTCCGAGTTGCGAAAGCTCACAAGGCAAGGAAAAAGACAGACTCTGGGCTGCAAAAACTCGCCAGGTCAATAGGGTTTTTCGGACTACAAAAGCTCACCAGGCAAGAAAAAAGATAGACTCTGGGCTGTGAAAGCTCGCCAGGTCGATGGGGTTTCCCGGGCTGCGAAGGCTCACTGGGTAAGGAAAAAGACAGACTCTGAACTGCGAAAGCTCACTAGGTCGATAGGGTGTTCCAGGATGCAAAAGCTCACCAAGCAAGAAAAAAAAACTCTGGGCTGCGAAAGCTCGCTAGGTCGAAGGGGTACTCCGGGCTACAGAAGCTCGCTGTGCAAAGAAAAAGACTCTGTGCTACAAAAGCTCGCCAGGTCAAAGGGGTGTTCCAGGCTGCAAAAGCTCACCATACAATGAAAAAGACTCTAGGCTGCGAAAGCTCGCCAGGTCAAAGGAGTGCTCCGGGCTGCAAAAACTCACCGTGCAAAGAAAAAGACTCTGTATTCACATTTAGGGATTAAAACCCTGTAAACATCGGAAATTCCACCTAGAGAGTAAAACCCTATGAGCAGCTAAGATCCCGCTTAGGGACTAAAACCCTATGAACGGCACTAGGAACAACACCTTGAAGGAACGCCTAGGGACTAAAACCCTGTGAATGTCTAAGATTCCGCCTAGGGACTAAAGCCCTATGAGCAGCTAAGATCTCGCCTAGAGACTAAAACCCTATGAACGACAATAGGAACAACACCTTGAAGGAACTCCTAGGGACTAAAACCTTATGAACATCTAAGATTCCGCCTAGGGGCTAAAACCTATGAATGGCAATAGGAACCATAGCTCAAAGGAACAACTAGGGACTAAAACCCTGAAGGTACGCCTAGGGACTAAAACCCTATGAACGGCAAATTGCACTCAAGACTTTGAAATACCTAATGTTTTTCACTCAGGATTTTAATGTCTAAGGTTTTCACTTAGGACTTTATGTGGTAAAAAACACAGTTTAAAGACAGACCGGTGAACCTTTTGAAATCAAGGTTTCGGAAAAGACCCAAAACCTTTTGAAATAGGGGTTTAAGGGAAGACCCGGAACATTTAAAATCAAGGTTTTAGGAAAAGACCTAGAACCTTTTGAAATCGGGGTTTAAGGGAAGACTCAGAACCTTTTGAAATCGGGGTTTTAGGAAAGACCCAGAACCTTTTGAAATCGGAGTTTAAGGAAGACCCAGAATCTTGTGAAATCAGTTCAGGAAAGACCAAGAACCTTATGAAACCAGGGTTTCAGGAAACACCCAGAACCTTTTGAAATCGGGGTTTAAGGAAGACTCGAAACCTTTTGAAATCAGAGTGTTATGCATTAAATATATACACCTTTGCATTGCATGGTTTATGGACAAACGCACAATCCTTTAGAAAGCACGATCTTACATGGGGAAGACTTCTCATATAAGAATTGTTTCGGGCTATTAGAGCTTGTCGTACATGTCGATCAAAAGATTCCAGAATGGATACTGCACATTTAATGGAATGTGTCATACCAAATGCTCTGGTAATGAAGGCATACCAGGCGAGATCAATGTCATTTGATTACATGTCATGAGAGACAATATCAAAAGGGTATCATCAATGAGAAAATATTGATCGTATGAGCAATCCAAGATGGATTCAATTGTTTGGAAAGCATTCAACATCCTTCAATATCGCAAAATTGCCTTTAGGCTTGAAATATGTCATTAGTCATCAAATTCCCTTAGGAGACAAATCTTTATCAGAAAAGACTTTGATCCATGAAAGGAGTTAGTTAAATATGCCAAACAAGAGCTCCTTGATTGAAAAAGGGCTTCTCACATACTCTTAAGAAGGCTGCTTGATCACATTCATTAATGTGGGAAATAATCTGATCACTCAACATACCTCACATGATCGCTGTCAAGTGTTTTGAGAATCATTCGCAATAAGTACACATTGACCAATCTAAGAGGTCTTTTAAAGTACCGTAATATAGGTTTGGTCACGGTTTCAACAATGGATGAGCATTATCGGCTAAGGAATAAAATAATTGTCTATCAGCATCTCTATCAGGTTTACAAGTCAAGAAACCTTAAGATGAGATAAGATAACTTTGCCCCTACTTCTTCAAGCGATAGCTCGTTTGGAAATCCAAATTTCTGCTTGCTTAGGCCATCCCAATCCGGAGAGACTTTAGAAAAGGTTATAACATTGGTTTGGGCAAAGGCTTGAAAGGCTTAGAAATTTTCAAAAAGGATTCAAAAGTTGGTGATCACCATGACATCATTACCATATCATCCAATCTTTTCGAGGATACTCGCCTTTTGAAATCCAATTTGTCTCGAAAGTCCATTGACTAATCATTTCAATACAAGAGCTTCGCTCTTTTCTCTAATGACTTTTGCATTTAAAATGATTTTTTTTTCATGCAAACATTTTGCTTTTGACATTTTTTCCTCACAAAAGAATTCTTCTCTTGATGCTACTTTCTCTCTCTCTTTTTTATAATGGACATTGGCCTTACTTTTACTAGGCACACTGTTTTTTCATGCCCCTTAGTTTTCATTTGACTTGTGATTTTTTTTTTTAACTTTTAGGACTTTCAAGATGTTTTTCACATTGTCTCACGAGTATCCATTGTCTTGATAAATCACATGCTTTGTCCCAGTATAGGGAGATAATCACCACTTGGGCTTTAGGAATGAATATTCAAGCTCAACTTGGCTGAACAAACGATATGAGTGTTTGGGTAGAGAAATGAATGCTTTTCTTCATTTTGGGATGTTTCAAGCTTCCACAAGGATTTACCTGAAGATACCACAAAAAGATTAATATCAGTGAGAGCAAAAAAATATTTCTCATCTTTTTACCAAAAACCAAAATCTCCAATTTGTCCCATTGTGGGATGGTTCTTGACTTGGGTATTTTGAGAATTCTTCACATTTAAAGGCTCCAATGGGCTTAACTATAATCACCTGCAGTGTGTAGGGTGAATGAAAGAAATGCCTCTTTTCATTTTGATCCATGTACTATTTGCGAATGAATCTCTCGTCCTAAAACACGATTTTTTTTACACTCAACTCACAAAGTATTTATAAGACATGTTTGGGAATGGTTCGCCTTTCTTCATTTTAAGTGCTTCTCGTTTGGCATGATTAACATATTTCCTCTTGTTTTGCCAAGATCACCTAAGTTAATTGATCTCCATAGGGAATTTTGATTCAAAATGAATATTCCACCAAGCATCAAGACAACTTTGGACAAGGATGACATTCAATTTTTTTTTTTTTGTGAAAAGTTTATTTTCACAATTATCACTTTAGTGCTTGTTTTTTTCTCAAAAACATTGAAGGCTTTTTTTTTGTGGTGAAAATTATCCATTTGATTTCCATTTAAATTTTGAAGAAGGGTATTTACCTACGGCGTGACGACTTGGTAACCCTGTAAAGAATAAAAAAGAACGTGTTAGTTAAAGATCCTTTTAAGGCTTGGAAAATTGGGAACGATACAACATTGCCCCTTGTTTGCATTTGTCCTTCAGGTCTTTAATGCTTCCTATCAAAGGAAAAGAGAATCATGTCAAAAATTGTATTAAAATAGATAGTTGGACACGATACAATTTACCCTCATTTGAATTCGCTTTCTTGGGTGTTTGACAACTCCCTTCCTTTGAATTTTCTTTCTTGTATGTTTGTCAACTCCCTTCATCTGCCCTCTTCATCTTGACTTTTCGACATTGTTTCGATATTTGATGGAATTGTCCCTTGGATGCTTTGCCCCATCTATTGCATGTTTCCTTGGTAGGAGGTGTCGCCTCCGCGGTCAATGTGCGCCTTTGTCTAAGAGAGATGAGACATGTTAGTTCGATCTCAAAATTAAATTGGACTAATTTAGGAACGATACACCCTTTTTGTGTTGAATCGAATGACTCCACTTTATCATGCATCATGGGTGAGGGTTACTGTCCTATCAGTGACATGCCATGTTTATCACCTTGCAAAAAAGAAATGAAATATGTTATCTCTATTCTGATTGAACTTAATTTAGGAACGATACATCCTTTTGTGCTAAATTGGATGGTTTTGTCATGATTTGTTGACAGGAGGCGTTACCCCTATGATTAAATACACTCCCCTTCAATGTGTGTTGCCTCATCATGCTTTCTTGGAAGGAGTTGTTGTCACCGTAGTGAAACACATTATTTCATCTTACATCAACTCTTTTTTGTCCTCATGAATTCTGCACAAGGGGAGGAACAAGTCATTCTTTAAATAAATTGAATTTAACTTGGACGATTACAACCTTTTACTAAGGGGCACCATTTGATGGTTGATTCTTGCTCGCGTACATCCATGCCTTGAATGATCATTTCGCGAACCACCAATAATCATCTCCACGCTAGATTAAACGCCGAGAAGCTATTTGAAGGTGCAAAAATTGCAACTACGAATGCTCAACAATTCCAAATGGATTATAGCTCATTCCTCTTTTTGTCTTTTGACAATATCGTTTGGATAGCCCGCATCCATATATGTGGACCCGTCAAATAGCTTCCCATGAGTTATAGATGTCACTGACCTAGGAAGTAGCCTTGGTGCCAAGGAATCATCACACAGTTCTTCTTTTGAGAAGGTTTGCCAAATTGATATGAGATTCTCCAAGATGAGAAATTTCTGTGGACTTTGCTATGAAAACATTAGGCATTATTTGAAGCACAAATTTTAAGAGCATTTCTTCATCCACATTGACGATTGAAGAAAGAAGTGGATTCACGAATGTGACTCTAAGGTCAAATTTCAAATTTATGAACGTTCAGATGTCATCCCTCCTCGGTCTCATTTCCCGAAAATGGTGAAGCGTAAAGGCTTAGTGGATTCTTGAAATGGAGCTCTTTATGAACACTAGGGGATCATCGTCTATGCCAAGAGCCGCAAGTCCTTCCATCCTTCATCAGTGGGAGACTAGCCTTTTCCATATTGCTTCAAGGCAAGCATGAGAGATCGTGATGATCTCCTGCCATTAATCAAATTTACGATCTCCCTCTTTTAAGCTCCCAACCATTGGCTCGAATTCTGGAAATATAATCAAGTGAAGCTGGTCTTCACTTGTGTCGGGGATCCCTATCAGGCACAATGTCATGGTGTGTATCAAACCTTCACGCCTGAGAAGCCTTCTTCTAATGTCCACGATTGCTAGTAGTGAAAAGTTTCCTCGGTTTACAATGTCCAAAAAGACCTCAACAATGGAAATTATTCCTCCAATCTCGTGGTTCTTTGCAACAAAATGAGAAACTTTCTAGAAACCATCGTGGAATCTCACTCCCAGCGATATTCAAGTTGTCCAAATGCTTTGGAGCAACCTTTTCAATTCTTCTTTTCACTGCTAGGATGCATGCCTTGCAACCGACCAGGAATAAAATGCCTTAGATGCTTCATGGAGACCAGGGACATCAACTAAATTGTTACAATTAGTAAAGTTCAGCTCCATCTAAACCATCCATATTTGTCAAGTCGTACATGGGCTCCAACGCGTTACAGTTCACCATATTTGACTCAAGCAAGCTCGTGAGAAGTGGAGGTAGATACAATGAGATAAATCGAGTTTTTTTTTTTTTTAGAAGTACAAGGCTCCCTCAGACTGGATGGAAAGTCGAAAAAATCATTACGACCCAAATCCAAATCCTACAATGAGGTAGTCCTTTCAAAATTATCGGGGATTCTTCCCAAAAATCCCCAAGCATGAGCACCCATTTCCTAAAGCCTTAGTTGCTTTGAATCCATAAGCCTCCTTCATTCCATTTAAAAATCTCAAGGATGCGAGCAGACTTCATCATGCAAATGTTTGCATGAATCAAATGCCAATCCAATGTGTGCTCCAAGAGATTACTTATGGAGTTTGAGAAGACGGACAATATTCTTTGAAACTTCAAGAAATTATGTCTTCTAGACCTACCAACTTCATTGCTAACCCATTGTGAGTAACGATTCTTTTCTTTTGTTATCCGTCTGGCAAGTACAATGAGAATCACTTTGCACTTTCTATGATGCAATTCCTTCGACGCTCATGCCTTGCTGCATGCACCTCGAGCTCCAAGGGCCCACACTTTGGTTTTGTAGGGAAAGTGAATGCCAATCTCGAACAACCCTTTCATTTTACCTGTTTTCATGAAAGAAAATGTAAAACAAGTCAATTTCTGCATGAGAAGTTCTTATTGGAACAACGACATTTTACCATCCCAGAATGTTTCTCCCGAGTCTCCATGGAAATTTTTATCCATTTGGGTAGCTTGCAGTATCTCCAATTGGACTGAAAGAAAAAAGCTACTTATGACCTTGAAGTTGAGTTGCATGATTTACAAAAACATTCAATTGGGTTCACAATCAATGCCCCAAACGTGAAACATGATTCCTACTAAGAATAAAGATGATGACAAAGTACAAAAAACTCTAGCAATGAACAAATCTCATCCTAGTTTCTAGGTCCACTTCTTGGCGTGGTCAAGCGAGAAGATTCCAAAGAAGGGCCGTTATATATAACCTGCAAAAGGAAGACAATGTCAATACGTGAATGAAGAAAGTGATCTCTTAATGAAGCCGCCTCTTATAACAAAAGCAAGGTGACGATACCTATCCCATGGTCCCTATTTGCGAGGATTTGGTATTTTGCCAAGATTTCATAGTAAGAGGAGACATCATTAAAAGATCAAATTGCAGCTATCAATTGAATGCCCATTCTATTCCAAAAGTTTCATGCGCAAGATGTGGCATCAATTGTGAAAGACTGATTTGTGATTTCGGTTTTTGGAAAGACGAGACAATTCTTGTTTTAAGAAAAATAAACAAAATGTGATTTGAATTCTGATTCTGAAATGTGAACAAGAAAGAATTTTGTTGAAAACGTGATTTCAATTTTATGCCCCAAAATACAAACTTGACTTGGATGAATTTCTATACAAAATGTGATTTTAAGCCCATCATTGAAAATTTAGACAAAATCATCTGTTTTGTAGGGCCAAATCGGAGATGTTTGAGATTCATGCTCCGGGCTCACTGTCAAGAGTGATTGCCCGAAATTTTCAATTATAAGCTTAGATCACCTAGGGCATTCGATTGATTTCCACGAATTTCAAAAATGAAAGTTTCAACCAAAAGTGAATAGGTAAAGAGAGAAATCATACTTACATTGGATGACAAACTTTTAATCACATAAACATGCGAATGTAATGTGCAGCTGATTCTTACTCTAGATGGCTTAACAAATTGGAGTTACGAGGGTGGGATGACTAGTTGCGGCCTTGCGCACTAAGTCAAGTCCTCATAACTCCGGCTCGGCCAAGAATGATACCCCGATGCGACACGGCCTCGCGGGCAAAGGTAAGCATTCTTGACACCAAGAAAGAAGCTTTCGGGATTGAGTCAGGCAACCTCTACTACGTGGCCTCGCGGTCGAAGTCATATCCAACTCAATACCATCCTAAACATTCCTAGTGCAGCCCAGGTCCGGCAACATGGTTGTGCATGCAACAATGTAGTGCTAAAACATTTAAAGCATGCACAACAGTTTATAAGCAAACAATGCTTTAAGCATCCGAAAAAATAAGCATTCATTCCCCAAATTTCAAACCTGCAAAACAAGGGATCAATGGCAAGAACATTCACGTTAGGGATGTATTTGAACAAGATAAATGGCCTAAGTCCTCTAAAAAGTCCTCTAAAAAGTCCCCAGCGGAGTCGCCAAGCTGTCGCGACCTCCCCAAACTGGCCTCGCTGCCTAAGGGGTTTAGCTAATGGATTACTAAGTTAAACCTAGCTCGAGCTCTCTCAAGCCCATACCAATTCACGACTTAAGTTTAAGTTGTTAACATGCAAATCAATTTCATCTAGGAGTCGCCACTAATCGATTTTTGGTGGATCAATTAGACACCCAAGTAAAGCACGAGAGAAATGCTTTACTTCTACAAACCAGAGATTCAATGGGTATAGGGACTTGATTACACTAATTGACCAAATAGTGCCCTTTCGGTACTTAATATTGCTCAATTCACCACCTAACGTGTTCACACTAACTAAGAGTCTCCAAATTTCATCCCTAATCAAGCCAAGGGAAGCAACCGTCAATACATGAACCTAACATGCATTGTCAATCACGTTCAAGGTTAAATTAAACACGGAATTCAAAGTGCATAAACCAAACAATGTACGATCAAACATAAGCTAATCACACAAAAGGGGAGAGAAAAATAATTTTAAAACCCAATTTCCAATTTTTTTAATTTTCGAAATTTTTTTAAAATTTTTTAATTTTTTTTAATATCAAAATAAAAATAATATAAAAATCGGATCCGGGTCGGATCTCCACATCCGACCCGAATCAAGACTGACCCGAGCGCGTCGGCCCAGGTCCACAACCGAACCGGGTTCATTTATTGAGCTCGATCTAGCAAATGAAATAAACAAAGAAAGAAAAAAGGACCCAACCCGAATTTTATCAAACAAGCGGAGGGCTAGTTCAAACCAGAGCCCAAAACTAACATTCAACGTGATTTTTTTGCTCAAAGATGAAGTGCAAGGACCTAAATGACCGTATTTAGTAACAACTTCATCTCAGTTCACAATAAAGCACCTAAAATTGTCACAACGAGATTCGATGTTTTAGACCTACGCTGCTTCATTGGGATATTCTATCAAACAGGTTGTAAGCAATCGTTTTTTATGAAACTCATGGCTTATTTTCGATATACAAGGCTCGAAGCAACTTCTTTGAGTATAAAACGAGTGTTATCCTCCATTGGTGGAGCCGGGCGATCACCGAATAGACTCGGTGAGCCCGACACCCGAGAGGCAGGGGAGGAGGACCCGAAACAAAGCAAAACAATGAAGACCCACCTGGTTCGGGGCTGACTGGGATGAAGTGCGGTGATTGGAGGCTCGATGGGGGCCGATGGCAACTCAGATGCATGACCGGCGAATGATGAAGGCTCTCCTCTTTTTTCTCTTCACTCTCAAATTCTCCTCTCCAAAACTCTCTCCGATGCTCTCTATGTTCTTGTTTTTTTTTTCTTTGTTTTTCAGTCACTTCCTTCTTGTTTTTCTCTCATGGTTTCACCTCTGTTTTATCTTTTTTTGAACTGTCCTCCCCTTTAGCCCTCTCGAGCTCTCTCTCGGAACTCTCTCCCTCGGAACTCTCTCTCTCTCAGAACTCCCTCTCTCCCTCGAAACTCTCTCCCTCCGTGCCTCTGCCCCTCTGCATTTGTTCTGGCTTCTGTTCTGTTTCTACTTCTGCTTCATCTTTTGCCTTCTGCTCCATCTGCTTCATTCTGCTTTTTCTGCTTCCTCCCCCATACACCTAGAAGAGTTAACCGGGGAGAGGTGAACAGCGTGTGGGCCGGGCCCGGGAGAAATGGACCGGCCCGCTCGAAAATTAAAAGGAGAAGGGAAAAGGGCCGCGCGCAATAAAAGAAAAGGGAGAGAAAAAGAATGGGCCGATTGACTTGACCTGGAAAAACTTTTTTTTTTTACACGAATATATCCTAATATGCCCTATTAATGCAAATGTGTCTAATGTCTATATGTCATGGAATTTAATGAGAATATTTTTTGTTTAGGGGTTAAAAATTAAACCCTAATTTTTTTATGCAATCAAACCCTAAATGACTAAGCAAAATTTAAGTGTCAACAACGATCACATTGAATTCATTAATATGATCAGAAACTGTTGCATCTTCGCTCATCTTCAAGTCATCAAATAGACCTTGTTGATCGCAGAGGGCTTCTCGTACATGTCCGGTAGGGCTTCCATTAAACTCACAATGATTGTCTCTGTCACGATGTTAAACGCGATGTTACGTGCCAACGTCAGCAGAATAGCACTAAAAACTCGTATATCCAGTAATTCTCAGTCAGCTTGCTACATCATCTCCGGCTTCTCCCTAGACAGGGGCAAGTGCATTTTCATCTGATATAGATGATCCTCAATTTGCGTCTTCCAAAAACCAAATCCTTCCCATCAAATCTGTCGATTTTCACTTTTCCTTCTTCTGTCGCCATCGATTCGCTTGAACTCAGTCAAGCCTAGCTCTTATACCAATTATTGCAGAAGCAAAGCAATCGAACAATAAAATAGACTGAACAATAAAATAAATAGAGTACAAGATTTATGTGGTTCGATCGTAGTAACATACGTCCACAGGAAGAGTGGCAATGAATTTCACTATAGATCAAGCGATACAACGAAAATTACAACCATACTTGAGTCACTTAAACACTCTAAGTGTTTCCCAAGCCCAATTACACCCAATAACTCACGCAGTGTTTAGCCCGCAATTCCTCACAAACTAATATCTCAATCTCATGAAGGAATTAAATGCAAATTCCTACCACAAGAATTTAATCAACTACAACACACTCAGATATCTTCAAAGTGCAATTCAGGATATCTTCAGGGTGCAATTCACTAGTAGAAGCTTCTCTTTGTTGATCTTCACAAATAACATCTCCTTCTTAGTTATTGGCAAGAATTGAATCCAAATTAGGAAACCTCTTTTCAAGAAACCTTTTCCAATTATGAAATCTTTTCCAACTAGGAAACCATTCAATTAGGAAACCTATTCAAAACAAAAAACCTATTTGAATAGGGAAACCTATTTGAATTAGGAAACTTTCTTTTTCGGGCTCAAAATCGAGACATAATTTTAACAGAGGATCTAAGTGAAAATAGCTAAGTCCATGAGTCAAATGTAGACAAGTGGGGGTCATCTCAAGTGACTAAGGCCACTATCTTATTGACGAAACCATCAACAGAGTGAGGAAGGAATAACCGTTTTGAGTGTTGGAGCCAACAATCTCTTATGCAACCGTCAGAGAAACGTTTATAAAAGGGAAATTCAATGCAACCATCAAGTAGTGGAGTTGAAGATCCTGGAAATAACCGGCAATGGTAACTCTAAAGAAATGGAAGAGGCATAACCATCGAATAGTGGAGTAAGAGGTTTCCTAGTAACCATTTGTAGAGAGGAGCTGCTGAGTTACAGGAGTCGCGTAGAGCGTTATTTAATTTTTTTGTAATTGTTGTTAACTGCCAATAGAAGGTATAAATGCATGAGTTGTAGTTTATAGCAAAGACTGCTAATCAATGAAAGAATACTAGCTGTTAGATTTATTCTTCCTATTCATCTTTACATTTCTTGTCCTTTACATGGCTGGACATTATCGTCTCCAATCTCATTTCTTTTTATTTTCTCATCGTTTGCATTTTCTGTCGCATGATCAACGAAGGACCCTTTACGCCATTTGTTAATTTACTCATCGATCCATATTTTGCAAAGTATTTCGTCAACACTTTTCGGTGCAACGCCTTGTCCTACCGTTTCTCTTTTCCCAAAAAGCCCACGCAGACACACCATTTCACATAAAAATCTATACCAAATACTCGCAGCAAAATTCGACAGTAAGATTGCTTGCTAGCTTTTCTCATACACAAGCAAATTAAAAAGTTCGAATGGATGTAGAAATGTATAGAGCCCATTCAATAGTTGCGGAAATCGATGTAATGCATCGACTTTGCCCAAAGGAGAAGAAATATACCGATCTACGTTCCGTACTATAGTAACAGTGGAAAAGGAACGTGATTACATGCTCTAGTTGGCTCACCCATTCAAAGAAAAGAAATGGGGGACGTATATGAATCGAGCACTTTTAGACGTGTAATTGTCACATGAATTACCTCTTCCTTTCAATTGAGTGGTATTCCTAGACTCGGAGACCAATAAGCTACACGTAATCAGAAGAAATAAACCAGAGCCAAGGCAGTTTAAGGTGGTGCTACTCGATACGGCAGCATGGACAGCGGTGCCCCCTGAGGCGGCGTAGGAGGGGTGGGACGAGGTGAAGACGGTGAGGAACGCTGGTGATCCGGAGGTGGAAGAGGAGGAGGTGGACGGGGATACCGCCAGTTGGGTGGCCTCGCCATCGGAATCAGCATGGGATTGTCTTGGTGTGAAGGCGGAGGAGGACAAGGATGAGCATACCGCTTAGGGAGCGGCGCTGCAAGCCGCGGCAGGTACCAGTTTGTGGGGCGGGCGGATGGACGGTCCGTTTTGGGGATGCATGATAGCCAGTTGGGATTGGAATAGTAGACAGAGAGAGAGACTTTCTTATGTGTGGACTACATGACTAGCACACGCTTCTCTTTATATAATATGACACCTTGTGATTGTTATTTAGCTATGAAAACGACAAATTTGGATTTTTCCAATTCGGTGCTATTGCTTCATTCCTATCCCTTAGTCCACATACATTTGTTGTGGAGTTAGAATTACTCGGATGACTAGCAAATGCATGATGCATTATGATTCGGCGCCACGAGCAGATCACTTAGCGATGAACACAAGCGATCCAAATGTCTCCAGTTATGCCCATGCCATAGTTTCACTTGTTCAATGCCCTGTAAAATTGCAATACCTAGAATTACTTGGCCAAGAAGTTGCAAATTTGAAGGGTACGGGAGTTTTTGAGGGATTCGACAGCTAATTGAATCTCGTCGCTGGAAAATTTACCAAAGATAATCAATTAAGAGATTGAAAGAGATAGAAAATTAAGACAAATGAGAGATCGCACGTTGCTGATTATAGTCCCAACCAACCATGTTCTTTGCCAAATGAGTTTGGTACATGAAAATAAATTCGGAGATGTCGTTGAAAGAATCCGTATAGTCCATGGACCGGCGATTGGGCAGAGACGGGAAGAGAGTTGAAGGACATTCAGATCCATATAAATGTAAGGACATTCGATTTTTTTTTCTTATAGAGATTGAAAGCTCCATTGCAAACCAACAATTATATTGTACAAAATTAAAGTGAAACAAACATAGGCCCCAAGACTCAAAAAGGAAAGAGAATAGCAGAGCTAGAAAGTACTTGTACTAATGTGAGTTTATATGAAACTCTCAGTGCCATTGTTGCTACCCTAGGAATGAAGAGCATAGCTAGTGATTGATGTCACAATCTTGGGCCGGTCACCCTAATTTGTTCAATTTTACATAGAAAATTCAATATTTTTTTTTAGCATGGACGGGCTAAGCAAGGACACCTTGGCTCAATAGTAGGGCCATATCCCATCTAGATCCGCCCATTGATCGCACCTAGTGCAAGGTAATTGTATCGCGATCAAGTGTACATGTACAATGTTAGAAAGACCCGCTATCTTATCCACTCTCGAGTTCGGCCCATCCAATTCAAAGGTTCAGATACAATCTAGATATTTACACAAAGCATGGCGAAATTTGTTCTCCTTGGATCATTGGATTTTAAGTAGGTCGAGGCATGTGGTGTGTGTATCACTAATGCAATGTACTCTCGAAATAATTGAAACGATACATATATTTTACCCAACAAAGAACAAAATTTACAGTACCCATTTTGTAATTCTTATGGTAGTGAGTAGCAATCGATACGTATGTGAGAACATGTCATCAATTCGAACAAATGACATGTTTGAATCATGGTACATCTAGCAAGAATCTCACATAACTATGCCTTCTTTATATCACAATAAAATAACCCGATACTTATATATACTTAGCATCGCAAAGCAAATATAGACTTAAAACTAGTACATATGTTTACACTGTTACAAGAAAAAAAAAATACAAATCTCTCCCTTGTTTATTAGTCGAATAGAGCAAACCTTGAGCTACATGATCAGCAAGGGAAACTCACCCGCAGCAAGATCAAAGCTCTCAAGTGCTCCTAACCGCATACGCGAGCTCAGTAGGGCGGTGGAGGGCGGTGCCACGGCGGAGGCGGGGGTCTATAGGGGTCGAAATAAGGCGGTGGAGGAGGGCCGGGAGGATAGTGATGCGGCGGCGGCGGTGGCGGGTGGTGACGGTGGTGGTGGTGCGGAGGGGGAGGAGGGGGAGGGGGATAATACAAGTCGGGGCGCGGGGGTGGAGGCGGCGGCGGGGGGCCGTGCCAGTAAGGATCGGGCGGCGGGAGCGGCGGGGCGGAAGGAGGAGGGGGCGGCGGAGGGTGCGGGTGCCAACGGTGGTCCATGTTGGGGATTGAACGACGGGAAATGGAATTGGGATACGGTCAAGAGAGAGATCAATATATATGTGCGGACCGTCCTCAGGAAGTTTCGAGAAATGAATAAACCATGGACTGTTAGTTGGGTTTAAACACATGGAAGACTAGCAGATGCGTGTTTGTCATTTGGGACCGCGTATGATTTACTTAGCTATGAAGATATAAGATTCGAATATTTCTAGTCACGTGCTGTTTGCTTTATTCATGCATCGTGAGCCACGACACCATTAAAATATCTCACGTTATTTGTCCGTGAAATTTTTAATAGGTCTTATATTCGCTTATTGTCACTTCATCTATCGACTTAAGATTTTGATTTGAACCCTTTTAATATGATATCAGAGTCGGTCTCTTCCCCCCTAAAAGGCTTGTCCTTGTTTGTCACTTTCTTGTGTTATTCTCGACCCGATTTGCAAGTGAGATAGGGATATCCCACATCGCTCACTTATGAGGTTTTATAGGACCTTGTATTCGTTTCATGTCTTTTTACCTGTCGGTTTACCCTTTTAAGGGGTATGAGTAATGGCTAATATAACTAAGTGACTTAGACATACAAAGGATCAATGGGACAATTATCCAGGAAAACTTAAATTTATTGTAAGGCAGATCAGTTCAGTCCTAAATTGAATCAATTCAATTTTAAATCTTTTGGCTATTTATCAACTTTGTTATAAACCTTTCAATTTGTCAATTTAATCATAAACTTTTTAAAAATTTATCAATTTAGCCATAAATATTTTTAAAACTTGATAATTCAGTCATAAATCTTTTGATAATTTGTTAATGCATCATAAACCTATTACATTGACAAATCGTTAAAAAGTTTATAATTAAATTGATAAAATTTAAAAGTCTTGAATTGAATTGACTATCATATAATAAATTTATGACATTTTGGGTAATTTTTACGGAAAATGAGTAATTTGTCATTCTCGTAGTTGTCATTTTGGTCCACGTGTAGTCAAATTTCATCGCATGCAATGAATTGAGGAGGTGTGGATCACACGAAATGGGCATCCTCGGGACCCCCGAACATGGTGGCCTCCACAGCTCAATTCCCCCGGCGTGCCGCAGACGGAATTGAACTACGTCGAATGGTTTAAGGACAAGTGGATCCATGGAAAACCAGGCACGACCACCCGTCCTACTTCATCTTTCCTTAGCCTGCTTTTACCCACCACATCCATGGAAAATAAAGAATAACAATAACAATACTGAATAAATAAAATTAAAGCAGGAGTCGTCCCTGACGTGGAGATACCTCGTGCGGCTTGACCATAGAGCTCATATGCTTCTTATATATTTACGTGATTTATCTTTACCTATTGATTTAAATTTTTATATCAGACTTTTTTATACTTCGTGTATGTCAACCCCGTCCGTCAAATTTCATGCGTCACGTGGAAGGGGTAGTGAAATACCCAATATGCTCATCTATTGGTTTAAGCCGGATTTTCTAACAAATGGGTATACACATTTTGGATTTTCATGTTTTTTTTTTTAAAATTTTCCTTTTTGAGACCAGATCTCTTTCCTTTGATCTTCTTGGGACGTACCCGGTACTACATTCTCACCCGAACCTCCATGGACGTATGCGGTACTACACGATCGGTAGATGTTGGCACAGAATTTCCCACTTCCAAAAAATTATGAATAAATAAATATTGATTACGTGAAATTAGCAAAGACTTCATCTAAGCAACAATTGAACTTCACGAAAAGTTTAGATCGACAGAAGTATAGCCAATTTTCGTAATTTTTTTTTTAATAATAGGGATGATTTTTTTTTAACATATGTGAATTGTCCCCATTATTTTTAAAGAGCTTGAGCCACTAAATTCTTTATAACAACAAATTCGACTGTGAAAAAGAAATAGAAAGGCAAAGGTTGGAAAGAGAGGACGAACGAGCAGAAGATCCATACCAAGATTCATCCGTGGTGGATAGAGAAAAGATACAAATGGTCTCTACCGAACAGAGGCACGAGCGGCTATGCTCGCTTATTCAGTTCCAGTTTCAATACATAAAATATTTGACTGAACAAGAACTAGTGCATCAGTACGGTGCACGGGGATGAGGGTGGCGAGGTCCCGGCGGCGGCGGATGGCCCGGCGGTCCTGGCGGCGGCGGGTGAGCGACCGGCGGGGGAGGCGGACCTTGAGGGTGAGGGCCCGGCGGCGGGGGCACTGGCGGGCCCGGCGGAGGGGGCGGGTGGTGGAAAACCGGGGGAGGTGGCCCCGGCGGTCCTCGCGGCGGCGGCAGCGCGAAGGGATCGGGAGGCGGCGGGCCTCGCGGTTGGGGATGATGGTGGCCGTGAGGAGGAGGCATTCTGAACTGGAGCGCCGGCGTGAGACTCTTGTGAGTTGAGTAAGAAGATTGATCCGGTGGTGCGGGGATTTAGATGGAGAACATCGAGTATAAATGATCGATGGTACGAGACTAGAAGCTCGTGGAAAACTAGGATTTGTTCGAGGACTGGTGGTTGGAAGTTGAATTACCGTTGGTTTGGTGTGAGAGAGGATTGTCTTATACGTTTATTCCATCGTTGACATGAAAACCAATCGAACTTTCATGTCAAGGAAACTTTGTAATTTTGGTGTTTTAATAGGGAAATTTCAAAAATGGTCTCCAATTTTTTTTTTATTTTGCGCCTATGCCAATTTGTTCTCATTTTTTTTTAATTAATGATCTGTGTCCCGAATTTCAATATTAGATTTCAAATTGGAAAAAATTACCGAAAAGTCCTAAATCTATTTCAATTGTGTCAATTCAATCATAAATCTTATTTTTAGCTAATTCAGTCATAAACCTTGTGTAATTATGTTAATTCGGTCTTTTCGGTCAATTTTAACTAGCCGGCACTGACGTGAAAACTGATCGACACCGGCCGACGCAAACACGGCAATTTTTTAACAATTTTTTTTATTTTTTCTAATTTATTACTAATTTTTTTTCTTTTTTCTTTTTTTTCTTTTCATTCTCTTTCTCTACTTTTTTTTTTCCTTCCTTCTTCCTTTGGCCGATTATTGGACCGAGGCAACTGGCCAAAGGCCTCTCCGCCATTGGCGAGGCCAACCTCATCGGCCCTTGATGAGGCATGCCCTTGTCAAATCTAGCGAGGCCGACCTCGTCCCCGCCAAACCTCATCTCTGGCCAATCGCCTTGGTCGGGCAACTAGCCAGAAGAAGAAGGAAGGAAAAAATATAATTAAAATATTCAAAAAAAAGGTTAAAAATTACCACGTTAATGTTGGTCGAACAGTCGATGCCGGCCAACATCCATGTCAACATCGGTCGCCCAAAATTTGCCAAATGGACTGAATTGCACAATTGCATTCAATTTTGGACTAAATTGGCTAAAAAAGAGTTTAGGACTAAATTAGTATAGGTTTATGACTTTCTTTATAATTTTCCCTTTCAAATTGTGTCTTTCATCTATTACTGTGCTTCTTCTTCCAATTTAACGATTTGTTGTTTTAACCGTTACAAGCGTTATAGATCTTAAAGCAATGGTTAGTAACAGTCACAATTTCAATCTAGATGTTGCGAACTCAACCAAAGCTAGAGAGAGGAAGTGAGAGAGAAGGGTTCAAGGGGTTGGTCGAGGCGGTGGTGAGGGCCAACGTGTCGGTCAGTAGCGGCGGCGGCGGGTGGTGGTGGGGCTTGGGTGAGGTTGTTTTGTAGTTTAAGCTTAGTACTGTCTTCTAGGATTCCTATTGAAGGATGGGTAAATGGGTCTTTTCAGTCGCATGTTTTGTTTGGGATACAAATTGTAGATTTTAGAAGTTAGAGGATGCAAATTACAAAAAATTTGGGTGAAAATTGAATATGAGATTTTCGAAAATTGTCCCCATTTACTAATTAATCGAAGAACGCTCGTCCAACATATGTGTACCATGTCTACATGTATCCTTGGTTGAAGGAAGTTTCCTCTTAGCTTTTTGATCGGTGAGTTACAAATTTAGACACCACCTTCATTCATATTCAAATTAAGCTCGAATGTAAGTAATGTTTATAATGTATAATTGCCAAACCAGAGACACGGGAAGTTACGTCTCTCTGAACAGACGTGTTTTCGTGATGAGTGATGTGTTGAAGGAAGAGGAATACTTGCATGAACCAGATTATGAAGATGTACCTCTTAAAATGGTAACTCTGATTTTTCGCATGTGAATTTTCTCTTAAAATTAATGGAACAAGATGAATTGTTCAAGCAACGGCACGACATTCACATGACAATCCAGGCCCACTGTATAAGAGCAGATAAACACGGCCATTCTCTATAGCAGCCCATCGGGCGAGCTCAATGTGTGGCCCGACCACGACCCAATCCAACTCCTCCGCTACTCCATTGGCCTCTCTCTACCCTAATGGACTAGGTGAAAAACCGAAAACTGGATCAACAGATCACCCCGCCCTCCGCGATAAGCACTCTCTCTTCCCATGCGAACTTATCTGCACAGTCCAAGGCTTCTATCAAAAACTAAACTATCTGACTCTAACACCAAGCGTTCGTGCTTCCTAGATAGGGGAATGCTTTAGGGTTTTCATTTCTGCGTCAATTCGAAGTTCACTAATCAATTGCCAGAGATTGATTACGTCGAGACAGTAACGAATCTCGCAATGAGTCAAATATAAATTGGGAAAATATCACTCATTCGAAAAGGCAATTGAATTACCATCCATAAGTTGGCATCTAATCTAAAGCCCAAACCGTCCAAGTTTCTTTGCATCTCTATTCTCTCCGTCTTGTACTGTAGACTCTCTCCACCTGCCCTAGAGGAGCCCAACAGTAATTTTCACTCATTATTTTGTTCTTCAGCTCTTATCCTCGGCTTCCCTTCACTCCCTCAGACACGCTCCCGCACATCGACGCACCATGAGCTCAAGACCCAAGAGCAGCAACAGCAGCCCCGAGTCTCTGTGGACATGGACGACGACCACCCCGAACGGCAAGCCCCGGAGGAAGAGGGGCGACAGGCGTTCCCCCATCACCGAGTTCCTCCAGGACAAGCACCAGCAGCTCCAGGAGCTGGTCCCGGGTCCAGGGGCCGGCTTTGGGGTCGGGTGCGGAGCCGGGCTGGGCCTCGGCATGGTCGGCGGGCTCGGCTTCGACGGCTCGCCGTGGAGCCACCTGAAGCTGGTGTTCGGGGTCGGCATGGGCTGCGGCATCGGGGTCGGCTTCGGGTACGGGCAAGGATTTGGATATGGCGCTAGCTTGGAGTCCCTGTCCAGAGACTCCAAACGGAGCTCTAAGTCTCAGAGAAGGATTATCAATTTGTAGCCTGAGATTGAACCCTTTTATGGCAATTTTGTTTTTTTTTTGCTGGCATTCCGATTCTGTGTGCTTATTGAGTGTTTGGAATGGTGCATTGCATCTTTCACTCTAACTTGGTGGTTTGTGAAGAACATCTGCAGATCGATGTTTCATTGAGATAATCGCATTAGACATTGACTTTGTCAGAAGATTAAGCTGATGGCAAAAGAGACATGAAAATGTGTTGCTTTTCCTGATAATAACGTGACTGTGATGTTAGGAGCCCAGCTAAACAAAGCCTAGAACATTCGAATTCTGGGTTCCTAGTGTGACTGCCTGAATTTGGGTTCTTGATACATGTAAGTGTTAGATCTTCTATAACTCGCAATTCGATTAACTGTCTTTCGACACGTGAGCTTCCTTTTTCTGATAAGCAAGTTTTGTGAATTGATATTAAAAGGTTAAGAGAGAGAAAGAAACCCATGAAACTTCTACGTGTCTATGTTTTGTTTTCGAGGGAGAAGGATCCTTCTCCTGGTGGTAGCAATCCAATTGCCATTGACCCACTCCAGGTGCATCCTCAGGTCAGAATCAGAGAAAGCTAGCCTCTCTCCACTATTCTCGAAATGCACGACGTACGTTGACCCTTCTCTGCCGGTTATCCTCCCTGTCCACCACCCGTCGTTGTAAAGTGCATCGACCCTGTCGAGCATCGAGAATCCGGCGGAGGTGGTTGGTAACGACTTAGCAGGCGGCGTGGGGCGGATATCCTCGCCTCGGATGACCTCTCTCAGAGGACCCGACTCGTCTTCCTTCAACAGCTCCCTGTACTGAACTAGGTAGAACTCATTCTGGATGTAAGTTACTATAGTTGCCTTGTAGTAGGAACCTATGAACCCCTCTTCTTTGCTGGCAATCTCTACTTCTTGCCCTGGAAGAAACCTCATTCTCGCTCCGGGTAGCAAATTACAGAGAGCGAGCATGTAGAATCTACATTTGTTGAATGTTTGTGGTGCCCTTTTGGCATGGTAAGAAATAAGAGAAGAGCTCTGCAGAATATCTTTTTGTTGCCCAGAAAGTGCATGCAAGGTGCGTGTTGATTCTAGTACAATCTGAAACAGAGGACCTTCCTTCCTTTGAGTGGACAAGATTTTACCACATCAATGTTTGGTTGCAAGAGTCATGCTTTAGAGACGTTCACATCTGGAGCAATAGATGAAGAACGATGTCTGTCATTATCGAAAGGACCATCAGAAGAACCTACTTGGAGATATCCGTGTTGCAACTGGCGATAGTACTCGTCTATTCGCGTTTGCATTCTCTCCAGTCTCGCCAAAATGACTGTAGAAGCTACAAAAAACTGGATCCAACAGAGGATCCGTAAAAAGAAAGAATTAATGACATCCTGATCATGCGAGATCAAGGGTGGAAAAGGACCAAATTGGGCTATTTGATGTCCATTCAGAGCACGCCACATTCGCTCACGAAACATAAAAAAAAAGTTCCTCCACAGATTAAAGGGCCAGTAGCCAAACAGAATCACCTTCCCCCCGATTCCATGTCTGCCAGTGATCGACCGGCAGTAGGTGATATGCATCCAATGCCGCTCCTCTCATCCAGACAGCTCTCGTTTTGAGTCTCCGCGGCCTGCGTTTTGGGAACATCCTCTGCAATCACGGCCTGTGTATTCGTACCCGACTCCAATTCTTCAAAGGAAACATAAGGCCTCCAACCTGCAAACATACGGATTCGTGAAACTTCCTCCGAAAAAATGGTTATACCTTCCCCATGTTCTCATCCATCAAGGTCTAAAGAAAGATCACGTAATTAACTTTCAATGATCTTGCTCTCTTTTATCTTGTTCCATTATGAGGCACGACTATAACCCCGCCAATTTAGGGAGTTGGAGTACCAGTAATCTTATTATCGGAATAAGATAACTACAAGATATATACAACGAATTTTTATGATGACTGGGAGGTCATTACATATTGACTCGAAACATACCTTCAGCGTGATATGGAGGTGGAAAGAACTGCAAATAGCAAAACACTGCTACCGTAATCCCTGCAAAATTTCTTCTGCACGTTAAGCCAAAGAATCAAACTTGCCGCCGCTGACTCCCACAAATTGCGGAAAACAGCAGCACAAACCTAGGAGACCTCCAGTAATGACATCCCGCTGGTGATGCCTGTGGTCATCTAACCTTGAAATGCCAACAAGAGATGCAACAAGAAGCGGGACAAAGATGATGCACAATTTTGCAACATGACCTTTGTGATCAAATGCTTTAATTTTCCCAGCTAAATAAAGAGATAAGAAACCAAGACCCGCAAAGGACCCTGCACAATAAAATCCAAGCTATTCACATACTCACAAGATTTGCTTGCGTAATAGTCTGATACAATCATTCTTTTTCTCTTTCACATTGAGCATTTGGACAATACTTTTTAAGATAACAGAGGGAAATCCTTACATGAAGTATGCCCACTAGGAAAACTCTTGTGCCCATCATCTATGACACTTCTTTTGCCATGACAAATGACATTTCCCAATTGATCATACACCTACGAATCAATCCAAGTTTTAGATGCCGCAATCAGACTTTCCCTAGGATAGTCAGTATATTCTGCTTGATTCATATTCACCTACATCTTTCCCATCTGGAAAACAACGCCAAAAGAAGTCTGGCCGAGGGCGGCCAGCTGCAAGTTTTATGGCTTCTGTTATCACTGCAGTGAATGTAGCAGAATACAAGAGCCCTGCCTAAACAGCTTTTGTTTAGCATATTCTTGAAAAAACACCCACCACCATTGAACGATGAGCAGAGGATACATGAGAATGGCACAAAAAGAAACTTTCACCTAGTACAGCGTGATGAAGATCATAGATATCTCTCCTCCGAAGATACACAACAATGAATATCACCATTGGCAACAGAAGGGCATACATCTAATTTTTGTTGGGAAGAAACAAAAGGAAAGTGTAAACCACCACCCGTAAAAATTCTTAAACTTACAGACTGACTATTAAGGGGACAAGAGTAGTGCAAAGCATGCCTACCGGAACAGCCCAGAAAGGCACTGTGTCTCTCTCCAGTGGATACTTGAGATCAGTCATCATACCCTTCCCAACAAAGCAATAAAACGGCTGTATGAGAAGCAGGAGGGACCAAATGACCACAAGAAGCATAAGGATCAGCCAATCATATATGTATGTCCTTGTGACTATCATTCCATTGGACCTCGTCATATTTGAAGCAATCTGGCTCAGCATACAATGACTGCACATGCCAGATATCCAAAACTATCAGTATAATCTTATCAAAATTGAAATGTCCTAGAATAAAAAAAAGAAAAACGAAAGCATCAATGCCGTCACATTAGTGCTTTGGTTGATGAACTCATTTCAGTTTCCCTCTTCCAGAAAGAATAGTAACATCATTGAAGATTTACCCAGTATGCAGGCACGTATACTAGAAACTTGAGTCCTCTGTCAGATATAAATGAAATCAAACAGGAAAAGTACTATCAAAGGAAGGAATAAACCTGTTGGTTTTTCTGCTCTATCAAAGGAATCTTGATTATTGGAAAAGAACTGCTGCTTATTGCAGAAGAGTCTAATCTTGAGCTTTGCACCTCCTCCTAGAAAACCACACAAAAAATTAATTTCCAGATCTAATAAATTTAGCCAAGCAAATTCGATTGTTTCTGATAATAAAAGGGTCCTCCCACATCATTCACTCTGATACACTTCTGGGAAACTGAATCTGCGAACCATTTAATGCAAACCACGCTATCTATGAACACTGCACTATTTGCAAGCTCGAAGGACACAAACCCTTAGACAAGCACAAAAAGGTCAGTTTTCCAGGGTTTTGATGAAAAAGAAGGCTTACAAATTTACCAGGTGTATTAATGGACTTTGATGTGTGTGTATTCTACTCATGGAGTTCCTTTACAAGTGTGAAAAATAACTGGCAGGACTCTTATAGTAACTGCACAATGATCAAAGTGAATTTCTCTTATTGCTCTGAGTCTGATAATGAATGCAAAAAACTATTTCAATAGGAACAGAATTTGAACATCTCTTGAAATAATAATATAGCAGTTTCTCGATGTAATGGCCAATAGCCAGAAAAGCTTTCCAGGGAAGGGGGGATATTCACGTTTGTGCCACTTATTTCAAATAACGCATTTGGTTGAACGGAATGGGCAAGGACATGTCTATTCCCTTTCTGTTGTTTGGTTTGGCAAAGGAAAGGAGTGCCCCTTCGTTTCTCATGCAGATGCAATTTCTGTCGTGATACATTTCAGGAAGTATTTTCGATCTTTTGTTCCTACTTCCCTTACCTTTCAACTTTGTTTCTTCTTCGCCGCTAACAGAAAAAAATAGAGAATGCAATCCCATTAGCTCATTTTATTCCCTCTTCAATTCCATTTGCTCACTGACTCCACCTATTGCAGAGCCAGGAATTTCAAATCACCATCAGTAGGACATCTCACTCTCACTCTCACCCCCACTTTCCACTTTCCCTTCCATTCAATTAAGCATGAAGCCACGAAACTTTGATTCTGAAACCATCCATTTATTCTCTTCTTTTTTTCTCAATGAAAAGTTTCTCTCTTTCGTAATGTAAGCCAAAACCGATTCGTGAATTGTCTACACCGAATCGCTAAAGCTAAATACATCAAGAACACCAATGAGTCAAGGTCGTATGATTCCCCTCTTCTCACCGTTACAACGACCTCACAAGCAACTTCAATAGCAAGAGAATCTAAAGTGAAGAGAAGACCCACCAATCTGAGAAACCCCCAAAAAGAAGATGCCATTCAGAAAAGAAAGAAACCCAAAATTCCTCCAATGCATGGTTTCAATTCAATGTGAAGCAACCACCCAACGAAGGGCCAACCGCTAATGGCGGTTCACTTGCTCATCAAGCATTTAGGCGGACGAGAGAATGATGCATCCATTTTCTTAATTCTACTCTCTTTCAGCGGTGACCCACAAATATTGGAGTGGGATTCTGACAGGAAGCTTCCCATTTTGTTGGGATCAGCCCATTCTTAGAGAATTGTAGAGAGCGACTACATAGAATCTACATATGTTGATAGTTTGTGGTGCCCTTTTGGCATTTGGCAGGTTAAGAAAAAAGAGGACTTCTGCAGACAAAAAATACTTTCTTTATGCTCAGAAAGGGAACGCAAATTGCATGTTGATCCTAGTACAATTTGAGACAGAGGACCTTCCTTCCTTTGACTGGACAAGGTTTTACCAAATAAATATTTGGTTGCAAGAGTAATGCTTTAGAGACGTTTACATCTGGAGTAATAGATGAAGAACATCGTCTGATTATCAAACAGAGCATCCGAAGAAGCTACATGGATATATCAGTTATGCAACTGGCAACCATATTTGTCTATTAGCGTTCGCATTCTCTTTAGTTTCACCAAATTGACTGTCGAAGCTACAAAAACTGGATTCAACATAGGATTAGCAAAGAAAAAAATTAATGACATCCTGATCTTGAGATCAAGGGTGGGAAAGGACCAACTGTGCAATTTGATGTCCATGCAGAGCACGCTACATTCATTATACAAAAAAAAAGTTCCTCGATAATACTTGTCAGAGGCTTGCCCAAAAAAAGGACAAAAAACAAATTGGAGATACTAAAACTCTACTCTGTACAATAGGCTTTAGAGATTAAAGGGCCAGTAGACAAACAAAATCACCTTCCCCCCGATTCCACGTCATGCAGTGATCGATCGGAAGTAGGTGATAGGGTCAGGCCCATGCATCCGATGCCACTCCGCTCATCCACACGGCTCTCACTTTGAGTCTCTGCAGCCTGCGCGTCAGCTGCACCCACTTCATTCGCAGCCTGTTCATTCCTACACAACTCCAGTTCTTCAAAGTAAGCATACGGCCCCCAACCTGCAAACAAATAGATTGCGAAACTTCTTTTGAGAAAATGGTTAATGCTATTCCCACGTTCTCATCCATCGATGTCTAAAGAAAGATTACATAATCAACTTGCAATGACCTCGTTCTCTTTAATTATCTCATTACATTAAAGGCAGCACAACTATAGCCATGCCAAATTAGGGAGTCGCGGTGCGAGTAATCTTACAATCACAATATGACAACTACAAGATAATGTAGAGAAAATGGTTAGTGCTATCCCCATGTTCTCATCCATCAATGTCCCAAGAAAGATTACGTATTTAATTTTCAATTATCTTGCTCTCTTCAATCATCTTGTTACATTATGGGGCAGCACGACTATACCCCTGCCAATTTAGGGAGCTTTAGTGCAAGGAATCTTATGGTGACAATAAGACAACTATAAGATAGCGTCAAGGATTTTTTATGACTACTAGAGGCCATAACAAATTGCTTCGAAACATACCTTGAGCCCGATATGGAGGTGGAAAGAACTGCAGATAGCAAAACACTGCTACAGTAATCCCTGCAAAATTTCTTCTGCATGTTAAGCCAAAGAATCAAACTCACCACCGCTATGACTCCCACAAATTGCAGAAAACAGACAAACCTAGGAGGCCTCCAGCAAAGACATCCTGCCAGTGATGCCTGTGGTCATCTACTCTTGAAATGCCAACAAGAGATGTGACAAGAAGCAGGAGAAAGATGATGCATAACTTTGCAACATGACCTTTGCGATCAAACGCTTTAATCTTCCCAGCTAAATAAAGCGATAAGAAACCAAGACCTGCAAAGGACCCTGCACAATAAAAACCAAGCTACTCACATAACAAAGTTTGCCTGTGTAATAGTCCAATACATTAGATCATTCTTTCATATTTCGCATTGAGCATTTGGATAATACTATTAAAGATGACAAAGAGAAATGCTTACATGAAGTATGCCCGCTAGGAAAACTCTTGCGCCCTTCATCAATGACACTTCTTTTACCATGACAAATGACATTTCCCAATCGATCATACACCTAGGAATCAATTCAAGTATTAAGTGCTGCAAGCAGACTTGCGCGTGAATAGTCAGTTTATTCTGCAAAATTTAAATGCACCTACATCTTTCCCATCTGGAAAACAACGCCAAAAGAAGTCTGGCCTAGGGCGGCCAACTGCAAGTTTGATGGCAATTGTTATAACTGCAGTGACTGAAGCAGAATACAAGAGCCCTGCCTAAAAGAGCTTCCGATTAGCAAAATCTCGGGAAAAAAAAAACCACCATTGAATGATGAGCAGAGAATCCATGAGAATGGCGCAAAAAGAAAATTTCACCTAGTACAGCATGATGGAGATCATAGAAGTCTCTCCTCCGAAGATACACGACCACAAATATCACCATTGGCAACAGAAGGGCATACGTCTAATATTTGTCAGGAAGAAACAAAAGAAAAATGAAATCCCCCACCAGTCAAAATTCTTAAACTTACAAACTGACTATTAAGGGAAAAAGAGTAGTGCAAAGAATGCCTACTGGGACAGCCCAGAAAGGCACCGTGTTGCTCTTCAGCGGATACTTGAGATTAGTCATCATATCCTTCCCGACGAAGCGATAAAATGGATGTATGAGATGGAGGAGGGACCCAATGACCAGAAGAACCATAAGGATCAGCCAGTCATATATGTAAGTCCTTGCAACCATCATTCCACTGGACCTCATCATATTTGAAGCAATCTGGTTCCTCATTCAATGCTGTAGGATGAATGCACATGTTAGATGACAAACTGTTAGTATTACCTCCGTCAAAATTGATGTTTCTTAACCAAAAACATCGATGCTGTTACAAAAGCAATTTGGTTGACGAGAAATCATTTCAGTTTCCCTCCTCCGGAAAGAACAGTAAAAACTATTGAAGGTTTACGCAGTATGCAGGCACATACACTAGAAACATGTGTCCTCTGTCTTTTTTTTTTTTTTTTTGATAACCCAGGGAACCCCCGCACGGCCGACAGCCGGAGAGTAAACCCTGGAGGCGACACGTGCTAGCCACCACACACGTGCCACCGGTTAAGTCACCCTGCGGCGCCCGGGATTCGAACACTCAACCTTTTGCGAGAGGAAGAGCGCACGCTCCAGCAGCGCCACCCAGGCGGGTGGTTAAACATGTGTCCTCTGTCAGATATGAATAAAATCAAAAAACAGCAAAGGTACTACCAAAGAAAGGGATAAACCTGTTGGTTTTTCTGTTCTATCAACAAAATCTTGATAAGCGGAAAAGAAGTGCTGTTTATTGCAGAAGAGTCCAATCTTGAGCTTTGCACCTCCTAGAAAACCATGCAAAAAAATTATTTCCAAATCTGATAAAATAAGCCAAACAACTTCTTTTATTTCTGAATAAAAGGGTCATCCAACCGAAACTTCCATTTCCTACAGAAAATTCAAGATGGTGCATGAATAAGGAACCCATGGAACATCCCACATCGTTCATCTGCGATAAACTAGCAGGAAATTGAATCTGCAAACCATCCTTTTTAAGCACACTGCAAATATTGCAAGCTCCAAGTACTCAAATCCTTAGACGAGCACAAAAGGGCAGTTTTCCAGGATCTTGATGAAAAAGGAGGCTTGCAAATTAACAAGGTGTATTAGTGCACTTTCAGTTTCCAATTTCAACCAACTCCACTTTCCCTTCCATTCAATTCAGCATGAAGCCACAAAACTTTGATGCTGAAACCCTCCAATTTATTCTTTTTCTCCTTTTCTCAATGAAAAGCTTCTCGCTGCTTCCTAACGTAAGCCAAAACCGATTCGCGAATTGTCCACACCTAATCACTGATGCTAAATACATCAAGAACATCAAATAACTCAAGGACGTATAATTCCCCTCTTTTCACCATTACAACGACCTCACAAGCAACTTCAATGGCAAGAGAATCTAAAGTGAAGAGAAAAGCCACCGACCTGAGAAACCCCCAAGAAGAAGATGCCCTTAAGAAAAGAAAGAAACCCAGAATCCCTCCGACCCATCATTTCAACTCAACCTGAAGAAACCCCCAACCGAACCCACCCACCCCGCCCCCCAACGAAGGGCCGCTAGCGCGAATTTTGGTCGATTGCCCATCGACCATTCATGCGTATGAAAGAACGATGCTCCCATTTTCTTTACCCTCCTCTCTTTCAAGGGTGTGCCACAAATAATGGGGAGCAAGGACTCCGACAGGAAGCTTCCCACTTTGCCGTGATCAGCCCCATACACGAGAGCCACACGAAGCGGTCGATACGGTCGCGGAAAAGCAAAGAAAAAGGAGTAACCGTAGTAAAGCGCAAGAAAGATTAAGAAGACCAAACTGATTATTAGGAAAAGGTTATGCTAACAGCACCACAGTTCGTACAGGGCACAGGGTTCACGGCTTTAGCACCTTGAAAACTGAAGCTACTTTACATGATTTGCGGGAAAGTGAGCTTTTGTCGGCCCAGGTTTCTTGCCCAAGATTTAACACGGGCGAGAGAAGAGAGAGAGAGAGAGAGAGAGAGCAGAGTCGTACGTTCGAACGCCGGGCTTAGCGGCTGTAGGTGGAGGACAAGAGCACAACTCCGGGAGAAGCAGCGACTGAATGTATAAAATAAGACCTGGTCGCGTCTGTACAGCCTTCGTATTTTTCGAAAGCCCCAAACGGGATGTCGTACCATGAATTTATTACAAATTAGTTTTTAATCATCAAAAACTCATCGAAATACATATAATAAATTTATCCTAAATTAATTTTTAACCGCTAAAAACCTCAAATTAATATATTTATGACAATTTTACTTTTCATTAAATTGAATTAATATCATAAAAAACTACAAATCAGTATATCTGTGACAAAAGAAGAGTAAAATCCCGTACCGGTACACTCGTCAATTACCATATGTCATTCAACTCGGAAATTTGACTGTAAAATTTAATTAAAAGTAACATATGATAAAATTATTATAGGTGTACCGATTTGAAAATAGTTTTGGATAAATTTGTGGTATATGTTTAGGGTTTTTCGTGGTATTAGCCTTTTATTCGATCTAAATTGGATGTAATTCAATTTTTTCCTTATTTCGTAAATCTGTAACTTTCGTACCGTATAATTTTCGACACAAAATTTCACATATAATATAATCGCGATTTTCTAAAACTTCCATCTGGGTATTTTCGATGATGTTCCTGCTAGGTGGGACGCGAGCACACTTATTTCTAAATTGTTGTAATCCGACTAGTGGTGATGAGCTTCTCAATATAGTAGTTATCTTGATGAAATGTTGTATAATATAGTTTGAGCTAGAGAAGGCCTGCTGTGAACCTTCTCAGCATAGTAGTTTTTCCTCAGTTGGGGGATTCCACAGTATAATCCTGTGTGTGCCCATGTCTACTTTTGTCTGCTTGTTAATTAGATTATGGCAGTACTTATTGTGCCTATCTAGTCACAAGAGGATAGAAGAAATCTCCTGGTGTCATGATGTTACGTGGTCGCACCATCGGTCTTTTTCTGACAAAGTGGTACCAAAGCATTGGTTGTTAATATATGTGCCCAGTCCAACCCATGTTCTTAAGCCCAGCTCACCATTTCATTTCCTCATCAACAGATGAAGCGGAATTCCGCGGAGACGACACCAAGATGAAGACGCTCGTCGTGGAAAAGGAAAAGAAAAAGGGAAAAGAAACGGGGAAAAGAGAAAAAATTTGATGTGGTGATGATCATGTTAATCTCACTAGCCAGGACGCTACATGGTAGTTGATTCGACTACTCTTTCCATGTTACTTCAAGAGGAGATATCTTCACATCCAACACTGTCGGTGATTACGGTAACGTTAGGATGGAGAATGACGGGGAAGCCAAGATCGTTGGCATTGGCGGCATCTATTCGGAAACCAATATGCAAAGCAAGCTGGGACTAAGAAATGTCAGACAAGTTCCAAACATTTGTCTTCAATTGAACTCCGCTAGTGTACTAGACAATGAGGGCCATCATAGTCACTTCGGGGAAGGTAAATGGAAGCTCGCCAAAGGTTCTCTTGTGGTGGCGAGAGGTGTCAAGTCAAGCACTCTGTATGCCACAGAAGCTTGGCTGTGCCCATGAGAGGTGAACGCAGTTGAGGATGCCTCAGTAGAGTTATGGCACAGGCTGCTTAGTCACAAATGCAAGAACGGACTGCAAATTCTCGCTGGAAAGAAATTGCTTCCTTTGAAAGGTACGCCTTTAGAAACTTGTGCTCACTGTCTAGCTGGAAAACAACAAAGAGATGCATTTCATAGTTGTTATCCCTCTAGAAGATCGCAGGCATTACAGCTTGTACACGCTGACGTATGTATGGTTGATGCTAGAACTCTTGGTGGTGCCCTGAATTTTGTTACATTTATTGACCATTAATCTCGAGAAGTCTCAGCATTTGCTTTGAAAACCGATGCTGAGGTACTTGATGTATTCGAGCAGCTTCATTTCAGTGTCGAGAGGGCAATGGAAAGGAAGTTGAAATGTGTTTGTGCAGATAATGGTGGTGAATAGCGAGGTCCCTTTGAGAAGTATTGCAGAGATTGTGACGTCAGGCTGGAGAAGACCGTTGCAAAGACTCCATAGCAGAACGGAGTTGTAGAGAGAATGAACTCCACCATTCTCGAGAGAATATTGTGCATGCTCTCATGCAAAACTCCCTAAATCCTTTTGGGGTATGGCAATGATAACTATAGTGGATTGATCAACCTTTCTGCCTTAGCTCCTTTGGATGGTGACATATCAGAACGAGTTTGGACAGCGAATGATGTCTCTTACAAGCACTTGAGAGTGTTTGGCCGTAGGCTCTGTGCACATCCCGTGGGATGAGGTCGAAGCTTGATGTGAAGTCTAAACCATATAATCCTACTGGGTTTTGCTCATGAAGAGTATGGTTACAGGTCATCAGTTCTGATGGAAAAGAAAATTGTCAGGAGTAACTTTGGAGTATATGTAAAGGATGAAACCATTGAGCATTTCCAGAAAAACAACAAGCCGAACTCAGATTCCAGAACTTGTGTTGATCTGCAAAAAGCACCTCCTAACACTACCCTGATGGTGGGGAATTTGAACAGCATGATGGTCCTCCTACAATAGAAGTACCTGCACCTCATAATGATGTGGCAGATGAGCAAATTGCGGAAGTTCCTCCAGAAGCAGCAGTTCAGCCTCAGTTGAGACGTTCCACTAAAGAGCACCATCCCATATATATCCTCCCTGTTTGTATGTCATGCTTACTGACAGGGAAGAGCCAGAGTTACCAAGAGGTTATGTCGCATGAGCTCAAGGTAGATTGATTAAGAGCCATTCAAGAATAGATGAAATCCTTGCATGAGAAGCACACATTTTGAGTTGGTGAAACTGCCCAAAGGAAGAGAGCACTCAAGAATAAATGGGTCTTTAGATTGAAAGCTGAAGAGAAGAGCTAACAGCCGAGGTACAAGGACTGGTTGTGAAGGCATTTGGTCAGAAGAAGGTATCTGACTTTGGACAAACTTACTCACCCGTGGGTAAGATGCTCTGCGTTTTGTTGGGCATGGCTGCCAGCATGAATCTAGAGACTGAACAGGACTACGTGAAGACTGCTTTCCTTCGTGGATATATGGAGGAGGATATCTATATGGAGCAACCCGAGGGATTCGCAGTGAGGTGAGAAGAGCACTTCGTGTGTAAATTGAAGAAGAGCTTGTATGGGCAAAAACAAGCTCCAAGACAGTGGTGTAGAAAATTTGATTTGTTCATGGTAGGTCATGGATACGGCAAAACAAATGCGGATCCTTGTGTGTTCATGAAGACATTTGCAGATGGTGAATTCGTTATCCTTCTACTCTACATGGAAAATATGTTGATTATCAGCCAGGATGCAGAGAAGATTCACAGTTTGAAAGGAGAGTTGAGAAAGTCGTTTGCTATGAAGGACTTGGGACCAACTAAGCAGATCCTTGGCATAAGAATCACTCTTACAAGAAGAACAGAAAACACTGATTATCGCAGGAGAGATATATATCCAGAAGGTGCTGGAGAGATTCAACATGAGCAAGTCAAAGCCAATACTACTCCACCTGTATGGCTTTTTAAGCTGAGTTAGTGACCAACAAGTGAGACAGACAGAGAAGAAATGAAGAAAGTGCCATATGCATTGGCGGTTGGTAGCTCAATGTCCGCCAATGGTATGTAACAGCCAGACACTGCTCATGCAGTAAGCATGTTATCGCTTCCTCTCCAATCCAGGGTGAGAACATTGGGCAGTTTTGTGAAATGGATTTTCGGGTATCTCAGGGGCACCTCTAAGTCTTGTTTGTGTTTTGACAATGGCAAACTATGGTAGAAGGATACACGGATGCAGACATTGATTCCAGACTATTGTTGTCGAGATATCTGGTTACCCATGCAGGGGAATTGGTGTCTTGGTAGTCAAGGTGGCAGATATGCGTTCCTCAGTCAACGACTGAAGCAGAGTATATCATTATCACAAAATCGTGCAAGGAAAACTTGTGAAGAGGTTCCTACAAGAGCCAGGCCGTGAGCAAAAGTATCTAACCTGCAGCCATCAGAGTGTGAACCATCTAAGCAAGAACTCGATGTTTTGTTCACATACGAAACATATAGAAGTAAGGTATCGCAAGATTAAAAAAAAGGTATCACAAGATTCAAGATTCACTCTGAGATGAATGAATTGCTTTTAGAGAAGATTCATATTGGCAGCAGCGGATCAAATATGATGACAAAAGCTTTGCCTCAAGAAAAACTAACATGCAGGTGACGGCGGGCATGGAGAGCCTCCCTCCAAGTGAGTTCAGGAGGGAGATTTGTTGTGTGTGTGTGGGTTCCTCCAGGCATTCATCAACTTGGTCAAACTGTGGCCTTGACTCACTCGGCCAAAAATGGAAAAAAGAGAAGAGAGTCAACTTAGTGAGCAGAAGCATTTGAGAGAAAAGAGAGAGCTCGTCCGAGGAAAACACCGAGAGGAAAAGACGATGGAAAAAAAACCTTGTGCAGGGCTGTGTTTATCAAGAATCAGATGGCGATTTCAGTCTTGATTTTGATGGAAATTCTAGTATGTTGTTCACGGCGATGTACGCTACCTATGGACAGGCGTTAGTTGTTGGAAAGCCTATTCTACTCATGAATTTCCGCATTCTCGCTGGGTGAAATTCGATTTCACCTTTCTCTGTGCAGTAAGGATGAGCGTGTTGTTGTGATCCAAGATAGTTATCTCGATGAAATATTGTGTAACCTCTACTTGGACTGGGGAAGGCTTGTTGTAGCACTGCTTTGCATAGTGGCAGTTTTGGGCGAGAGCTTGCTCTGTGATTTTTCCCCCCATTGCGGTGTTCATGTTAAAATCCTGTGTGTCCCAGCATTGCATTTTCCTGCTTGTATATTGAAGTATGGCAGTGTTTAGTGTGGCCATTTAATCACACAGAGAGGAGAAGAAATTTCAAAGCTAAATAATTTCAGCCGTGGAGTGTGCCGTGGTCGCACCAGGGTCTTTCCCCAACAGCCTTCTTATCAGTCTAAGATAGATTCTCACAGTTTTTTTGTTAGCTCCGAAAGACCGTCCTGAGGTCCTGCAACTATTTCATCTATTTCTGAATGGAGAGTTGGACGGTACATGTTTCGTTGAATCAAGTACTACGATTGACGAAAAGAAAAAAGAGCTCCATAACTATCATAATTAGATGACCTTTTCAGCTAGATATGGAGGTACAACAATATCATATATATATATGTCGAATTCAATGAACGGTGTTTATTGTCTAAACTGTACAAGCAAAGATGAGAAATGGGAGAGAATTGCCAACAAGCAACCTCTTAGGCGCATATATAAGCATAAGACCGAAGAAAATCGTGCCATGGGAGACAAAGAGAAGAAGGCAATCCTCGGTAGATTCTCTGAGCCTGAAGCGACTGTATCAGCCCGGGCCTTTCTACTCCCAAACCTGTTTCTGCAGTAGTCAACTCTGAAGAGGCACAACTTTGTTTAACAACCGGCTTCCAAGTAAAGGACGATGAATGCTTGTCACTGTTGTATTAAGAACTGTGACGTCTGACTTAAGGATTGGTGAAGATGGCCAATTTGTCCAAATTGTTCAAGACATGCCTCATGGAAGGTCTCCTTTCAGGGCTCTTGTTAACACAAGCAAGAGCCATCTGAAGCACTTTGGCCATCTCTTCCTCCTTGTCGACATCATGAAGCAAGACGGGATCTATAATGTTAGGAATTGGAATTCTCTCATCGACGCTCATCTGCACCCATCGGACTAGATCGAATCTAAGAGACCCCACTTCAACTATGGGCATCTTCCCAGTGATCATCTCGAGTAAAATCATCCCGAACGAGTAGACATCCCACTTCTGAGATGGCTTGGTGGGTTTGGATGCTTCAGGCGCTTGATAGTAGGATCTCAAATTCTCGGTGGAGTTTATTGACGTGAACTCATAGGGAGAGCTCTGCTCCGGCGTCCCTACCGCCACTTGTTCGAGGTGAAACTTTGAAGATTCGCCAGTGAAATTAGCGAGCCGACTGATGCCAAAGTCAGAGATGAAGGGCTCCATATTCTTCCCGAGCAGTACATTGCTCGGTTTCAAGTCTCCATGGACGTACCTCTTTGAACTGAACTCATGAAGGTAGGCTGTGCCTTTGGCAACTCCTTTCATGATCCTGAGACGCGCACTCCATGAAAGCGGCATTAAATTTGTCATGCCAGCCTTCCCTGCCAAACAAAAGAAATTTGTCATTCACAGATCAGATCGACTTGCATAATCATTCTTCGACGTTTTGGTGAATTCTGTTCCATGGACTAGAGAACGTACCACCTAATTTCAAAATTCTTTCATTTATGATAAAAGGGAAATGCAAATTTACCATGTACTGCAGCAGAAAGGTCACCATTGGGTATGAAATCATATATGAGAAGCTTCTCTTCACCAGACCAGCAATAAGCTCGGAGAGGCACAATGTTCGAGTGCTTGATCTTCGCTATTGCTTCGACCTCAGTTTGGAATTCCTTCAGCCTCTGAGAATCTCCGCCCAGTCTCCTGACTGCTAAGGTCGATCCATCCTCAAGAACAACTTTGTATACTATTCCGGTCCCTGTCTTGCCCAAAAGGAAAGCAGATGCTTTCAGGAGTTTGTCAAGATCGAAATTAACCCGCGAGTCCAGCGCCACGAAGTTGTGCTGCTCCATCCTTTGCGAGAGAGTCTCGACAGCCTCCTTTCCAAAGCAGAAGAGCTCCTTCCTAAACATCACTTTCTCTTCATTAACAGCGTTAGTGATACTGTCACATACCTTGCTATCATGGTACTTTCGACATACGTGGGACAATAACCACCCAAGAAAGCAGCTTCCGACCATGGAGCTCACAATTATTGAGATCAAGATCCCTTTACTCATGGCACTTCCTCTTTTAGGCGCATCAGGCGGAGCCTGGGTTGGAAAAAGAGGAATTGTTGAGCAATTTGGCTTGGAAATGTCGGGAGGACACAATGACTTGAGTGGCACTCCGCAGAGCAGAGGATTACTGATGAAAGCGGTTGGCCCTGCTTCAATTAGAGCGCCATTTTGCGGTATTGGTCCACTGAGATTGTTGTGGCTGAGATCAATGTAGACAGCCTCGGGGAGGTTTCCTAGGCTTGCTGGGATTGGGCCACTGAACAAGTTATTTGACAAATCTAGAGTTCCTCGCAAGCTCGACAAGTTTCCCATATCACTGGGGATGGAACCAGTGAACTTGTTAAATGAAAGATTGAGTCGTTTGAGCCGAGTTAAGCTAGTCCCAAACCCATCAGGTAGGGATCCTGAGATACCATTCCAACTCAAATCGAGCACTTTAAGTCGCCCACACCGAAGTAACGATGCTGGGATCAAACTGTTGAATGAATTCCTGGAAAAATCCAAGGTCTGAAGTGAATCGAGATTTCCAAGTTCCTCAGGAATTGTCCCGGAGAACGAGTTCCCTGAGAGCTGTAGGCTTTGTAACCCATCTGCATCGAAGAGCGTGACAGGCAAGCTTCCCGAGAGGTCGTTGTTCCTGACATTGATATGCCGGAGTGCAGATAGGTTTCCAAAGATAGGAGGAAGGAAGCCGGTGAGATTCTTACACGAAAGGCTGAGAGAAACAACTCGGTCTCCTTTGCATATGACTCCATTCCACGCACACGGAGTTTCGTCGGATGATCTCCAGTTACCGAGGAACCTGCCGGGGTCTTCACGGATGGACTGTTTCAAGGACAGGAGGGTAACGCCTTCATTGTTCAGAGATTGCACAGGCGTGTGAAAGAGGTTGGACATGAGAAGAATAACCAGGCTACAGAAGAGCACCATCTTGTGCAGAAGGACTTCCGAGAGATGATGTTTGCTTATCAAAAAACTGGAAAGGGCGATTCACGAGTTGGAAAATGGCAATGAAACTTATGAATTTGGCACTTTTGCCGAACTTAAAAAATCTCTGTAAGTGTGGAGGACCATTGACAAGAAAAATGTGTCCAAAGACTCGAGACCTATGGAACTTGCAGTCTCTTTCTTTGCCTTGTCTTGGGTTTAACCTAAGAGACGTCGCTTTCAGTTTTCATTTCTAAGGACAGAAGTGGATGAATAAAGGAAGAGATTCGTATCATAATGCCATAAAAGTTAACTACATGAACCCACGAAACACCCTTCCAATGAACGCAAACTCGAGTGCTCTAGTTAAATCACAACTCGAGAACCGACAAGTAGAGGCATGTTATGCTTCCACTTCTACTTCCCAATGGTCAATTCGTCCCCACCAGTTAATCCTTAGCTTCTTCTCTAACAAGGGAACTGAACTCTCACGGCATGACTTTGCCATCGACACCCATCTTCATTGGATTTCCAATCGTACATAGAGAAGTCTGTCGAGAACTTTGCCTGTTTCTCTTGTACACACTGGGTCGTAACATCAAAGGAGAAATCCATATTCAAAACTTTTGGGAACAGTAGTCAAGATTCCATATGGTGGTCTGTCTTATCGAGGGGTCCTCCTTCAATCTGCAGGCGTGATTGGAGGCGCTATTTGTGGCCCGAGTAGGTGAAGTTGAACTACTCTAGAAGAGGTTGGCAATGACTGTTTGACTATCATTCGGCCTCCACTTGAAATCAGACAAGTCAAGTCTGCCTTCTATGCTTCCTTGCATTGAAGTCCGAAATCGAAACGGCACGTGGGCGATTTTGCGAAGTCGTCTTTCGTGCAACCGCGGTCGACTCTGAGTCAGCGGAAGTCTTTGAGAATGCGCAAAATAGTAAGGTTTTCATTCGGACTAACAAGGGATAGCAAGAAATCGTAGGGCCAAGAAAAAGGATGATTCGACCTTTATTTTGGTAAGAATAATATTAGATATATAAAAGTTCATTTCAGTTGACAAATAGAGAGAAATGCATCTTTAGTATATATGACAATGAAGGAGTACATGGCTATATACAGGCTGTACAGAAACCTATCTATGGTTAGGATATCCGGTGTATCATATACAATAGTAATATAAAATTATTATCCTAAGTTGATATAGATGGTATCAATCAGAGATATTGCGCAGTCTGGAGAGATTACGGATTCTCTAACATCTCTCCCTGAAGCTCAAGGTGGGAGGGAAGATGTCAACTTAAGTTTGGAGAAAAAGATCAAGGAAATGCTCCGGTGGATTTGCCTTTGTGAAAATATCAAGAGTGCAATTAACAGATGGAGTAGAGACACGATGGATGGTTTTATAGAGGGAATTTTGTCAAAAACATCTTATACATATTATAAGATGGCCAATTCAATCCTAAACTTTTTTTTATTTGGCCAATTTGATTCTGAACTTTTTGACGATTATCCAATGTAGTCCTTTCGACTAATTTTGACCGGAAATCACTAACATGGCGATCCGACGATCTTTGTAATTATTTTAAATTTTCTAAATTTTTTTATATATCTTCGATGTCTTTTCTTTTCTTTCGTTTCTTGATATTTCTGAAAGGATCGGCGGGGGTCACTAAGGCCTTGGCAATGGCCAACCACAAGCAAGGGCCTGCATGCCCTCGCCACCCGCAGGTGTGGGCTAAGAAAGGCCTTCGCGACCCTTGCCGTGGCCAACAAGGGTTGCTGGCCATTTCTGAAGCCCTGGCGAGGAACGATGATTATGATCACAAGGTGGGTAAGGGATTTTGGTTATGATCAACATGCTTCTGAACGTCTTTGTAGTAAAGTAAGATGTAGATTTTGTGATATGTTGTTGCAAGCACAATCCTTTATATACGCATTTAAGCGTGTTATAGGCAGTAAATACTTCGACTATATGAGATTAAGAAAATTCCTTAGAATCATCAAAGTAGAGCAAGTAATCTGGCTTTAATAACTCTCCATAAGATAGGTGGATACTTGCTTTAATGAGATAGGAGGATACCGGCTTAAATGACTCTCCTTAAGATAGGAAGATTACGATGATTCTATTATCAGAAAAACAAAACATTGTAGTCCATATGTATCTTATGTCCTCGGAATCGTTAGATTCAACACTTTTAATGATGCACGTGGTTCAATGGTGCATGCCCCCAACTTTAGGGAATTGTTATTTCTGTCCTAAACTTGATTTCAATTGGAACCCAATATTTTGTATTTGGCGCGGCTGTTCCCATGATGCCTATGTGATGTTGACGCTCGGATTGAACTAGAGCAAAGGATACCCTTGCTTAGTTGGGATTAATCATCTGTTTTATTTTTTCCTCCCCTTCTCTTTTAGACCATGCTTTAGAGTTTGGGTTTCGATTCGAGACCAGAAGAAAAAACAAACGTATTTTGTAGAGCATGACCAGCTTCGTAATGAGATCGCCAAACCATGCACCAATCATCTCGCGAACAAGGGTCTCGTTGATTGACGGCGGTGATGAATTGGATCGAAATAAAGAGGGATGGAGTCCAAGGAGGGCATAATGGATGGATTAGGAGTTGTGTGAGGTGTTGGCAAATTTTGGATTTGCTTTTTCTTCAATAGAGTTTCAAGGTGGGCTACTAGCTTTGTGGGTTTGGACTTTGCCTGTCTTTTAATTTTCCTTTTTCTTTTCTTTTTACCTTTGTTTCGCCGAAATTTCTCCTACGACGAAATATCTTTCACCAAATATCGTTCTTTGGTTTTTATTTAAGGAAACCAGGATTATGCGCTGGACAGGAGATATCACAAGCAGAAGGAACCGACAGCTTTAATTAGAGCAGGACTATACAGACGCATACCATGCTGGCCAATGAAGTAATCAAATGTAAACAAACTATGCCAAAATTTAATTGATAACATGCTTTAAAACATAAAGATACTATGCCGGAATTTAATCGACAACACGGCACCTAGATATATAAGCATGCCGAAATTTGAACAATTATCCCATTTTTTGGAGGACGTAACATCCCACATAAATGATTGTTGATTCAATTTGCTTGATGTGTTCATGGAAAAAATCGTTGTGTACTATTTAAATAACCTTTCGGTTGTCATTAACAATGGTCTATCCCGCCATGATGACAAACTCCTGTGTCTTGTCATAACCATCACAACCATAATAATTCAAAGTCATATGGCTGAGGGCATGAAACTCCACATTTGTATTATCAAGCGCGATGGTCTGCTTTTTACGCTGCTAAGAGATAAGTGAGTTGACTAGGAAGCACCAATAGCCCGTGGAGCGACAATTTGAAAGATCACGTGCGCAATTTGCGTCAAAATAAGCTTGGAGCTCTATGATAGATTGAGCAAAAAAGTGAAAGCCATGAAACAAGGTACCCTTGACATAGCGAAGGATAAGGAGAATTGCCACAAATTGAGTCGTGCATGGCGTAGACGTGAACTAGCTAAAAATGTGAATAATATAGGTGATATCCAAACACGAGTGATAGTAACATATAGAAGGCTAGCGACTAGTTGTCAATAGACTGCAAGTTTCGCAATACGAGTCGCACCCATGTCGCTAAATTTGGCATTTGTCTCAATTGAAGTGGCAGTAACTTGCTATTACTAACTCTTACTTGTGAAAGAATATCATTGTTGTACTTGGATTGCAAAGATAATATCCATAATCATAAGCAACTTCCAAGCCTACAAAATAACTAAGTTTCTCGAGATCCTTAATTTCAAACTGTAGGTCAAGATACTATTTGTGTGTTGCAATGCAAATCCACGGGATGTTTGCCAAACAAAGGGAGCATCGTCATAAGGACTAGACGTGAACTGAAGGCGCTCCACGATAGAACTAAACTTGGCATGCCACGCATGAGTAGCCTGCCCAACCCTAAGTAATGTTCAGTGTAAATGGCACACTTTGTTAGATGAATAGGTGGGCCCAGGAGGAGGCTCTATGCAGATTTCCTTGAGAAGGTCATCATTGAGGAACGCAATTTTGGCATCCATCTAAAATAGAGCTCCTACTCAACAGCTGCAACAACAAGAATACTCCAAACAGCGGTAAGAAATGCGACAAGAGCAAAGGTCTCTACATAATCGCTTTCATACTCAAGAGTGAAGCTTTTTGCTACAAGTCAAGCTTTGTAGTGTTTCACGGTGCCAATGGCCTTCATCTTGATGCTACATGCCCATTTGCAATCAACATCATTTTATAAGAGGCAAATCGACCAAATCTAAAACATGATTTCTCTCGTAAGGCTATAACACGTTTACAACAACTTACTGCCAAAAAGGGTTAGTACTGGCTTCTTTATATGTGCGAGGCTCATGGAGAAGCGAGGGAAGACATGGAAATCATGAAGACAAACAATAGGTTGACTTGCACAAGTGAAATGGCGAACAGTGAAAGGAGGGACGAGCTGTGAGAAATCCTCAAATGGTCCAGGTAGCTTGGGGGAATTTGTAGTGGAAACACTAGAGCTATCTACATCATGGTTAGTACAAGACAACTCTAAAGATGGACCTGGTAATGGTACTGTCGAATGTATCCTTATCAGGAAGGATTTGTGACTCAAAAGTAGCTAAAGAGAAAAACATCTAGTGTCTTGAGAAGTTATCATCACAAGACAAGTGAAGATGTCTGGAGACATGATCCCAATGTCAATACCCTTTGTGCTCAACATCATAATCCCGAAAATATAGTTTAATCCACTGAAAACGGTCTTGCAGTGCCTTGAATCTTGCAACCTGGGGCCGCTGGATCCAAGCACCCCAAATCCTAGGTTCAAGTTGGCTACTATACGAAATACATAAATTAAAAAGTAGAAAAGAGTCACCACCAATAGATTTATCTAATATAAGTCAATTGGACACGTAAAATGCCTAAGCAATTACAAGGAAAATAAGTTACATATGTGGAATGTGCCAGGTGACTAGGCTAAGTGCACTAACCAAAGGTTGAGGCCTGGGGTTTCGGTTCCGTGAGGGACATATTAGTATCCGGCAACGGCCATTAAGGATCACAACCTGTTGATTAAGCCCTAATTCCCTTTTCATCGTGCATTGTCCTTAATAGAGTTTGAAAAATATTTGGGCGATGTGCAATCAGACAAAAAGATCACATCATTTTACATATCGGATAATCCCCATTATGTATGAATTTGTATGTTGGAAATATGCTATGCACGACATATGACCTAGAAATAGACATTGAATGAAACACGATTAAATGACTTAAAAGTCGCAATTGAATTTGCCAAGACAATTTTTGCCATGTGGATCACCTTCTGGAAAATGAACTCTTTAAAATGATGTGTTTCATGCAATTTTAGGCAATTTCAGTACAACCAGCATCCTAGCCGCCTAATTCAGATCCAAACAATTGCCGTTACGATGGCCTAGAAACATGCATCACTTTTAAAATTATCTCGGCAACATAAGGAAATATCTCGAGACTAGAAATTTTATTCCAGCATTACGACGGCCTAGGTACATCCGGTTTATGTTTACTCAAGCAAGCAGCATAACAATGTACTTTCAATTCCAAGATTCCAAACAAACATTACCACGTCCTAACATGCATTTCCACTCGAGATTCCAATTGAGGGGATTGGGACCTATCTCGAAAGTGCGAGAAATTATTAAATCAAGAATTTGAAACGCGGGACATTGTTTCGGCGTGGGTAATGGAACTTACAATTTCGAAAACCACTCGGTCATAGTTGGCCATGGACCGTAACTTCGTCACTTTCCAAGAAAGCACATGTCTCGCGCCTCCCTTCATCGGTTACTTCACCTCTTCCCCGATTTCCCTTCTCGTTCCAAGGTCCCGAACCACATGACCCACGCACTCTCTCTTGGACTTTTGGTGTGACCCTCGGAGGCTCCATCTCGTGACCCCCCCAATCTCCAACCCCTCTGTATATATCTCCCTCGCTTCTAATTCCCAATGCACCGTCTTCTTAACTCTTTATCTTAAGCTCGCTCGCTCAGTAATCACTATGACGAGGAAGGGACCTTCTCCTTTTGCCGCTTTGTTTCTCGTGACGGCGCTCGTTGTGTGTGGCCAACTGGTGCCGAGAGCGGAGGCAGAGTGCGACGTGATGCAGCTCAAGACCTGCACGGCTGCGTTCATGCCCCCGAAGCTGCCGCCAACATACGAGTGCTGCGACAAGCTGAAAGAGCAGCAGCCATGCTTCTGCAACTACATGAAGAACCCGCGCTACGGCAATGTCGTGAAGTCTCCCAGGGCCAAGGAAATCTTGCAGGACTGTCAAGTTCCCTACCCTCAATGTTGATTGGACAGGCCCAAAGAAAGAAGAAATGCTACAACGTATCACAGGGGTACTGAATATGGGAATGCATCTAGGTGAAGATTGAGTGATGTAATGATACATTTGGAGATGAATTAGATATATATGCTGAACAACTTGCTGCTTAGCTTGTGTGATTGTGTGCATGAGAACTTTGACGTTGATGCTTTGTTTGAATTGGGCGATACATGTCCACGAAGGTCTTAGATGCTCCTCGAGCCGCACTGACCGTCCGCCCTAATGATTATGGAGCATTAAGTTTGTCATGAGATTGATGGGCAATTTTGCGATAAATAAGTGCCAAATAAGGAAAATCTAACACTACGACGTGATTTGATCAGTATGAAACATATTCATAGGGAGAGTTTAGCAGCGCTAAGAAAATTAAAATCCACAGAGAAAGAAACCTCATTTTGTGCCTTTTAAACCAGCCTCCAATTACGTCCAAAGCTCAGTAAATGGTTTTTAGTCTCTCGTATTTGTTTCCTCACAGAAGCTCATAATAAAGTGAACCCTAACATCCTCTCAAAAGCTCTGAAGTATGTGACACAGCAAAACCCTTGAAAATGCGCTAAGCTCTGGAAACCTGAGAAAATGACGCCTTTCGACGCTTGGCTTGCCTCCTGCCTGGCCATACCAGACGGAGGTACTAAGCACACTGCAAGATTCTACGGCATGGTTGAGCACCAGATGATTGAGTGCCACAGTAGCCACCAGGCAATCCTCGGGGCTCAAGGATTGGTTCTTCGAACGCTCAGTATCCAACTCGGACTATTCCAAATCAATTTCCTTTCTCTGGTGTGCACCTCACGTCAGTATGAGTCGCATCTTTATCAAAACATTACTGAAGCACCTTGAAAATTCCCACCTCAAGAGTTCAGTCTGTAACACCTAAGGATCCTACACTTCACAAGTTTAGGTTATGATAATCTACGAGAAACGATCAGCCTCTTAGTTGTTATGTTCGTTTTAGAGTCGCCACTGATCTATTTTTTGTGGGTTGATCAAAAACCTCAATTTTATCTGAGGGAAGTCATATAACCACCTAGATAAAGTGAAGCAACCAGCTGTGTTTGTCTGATAACTAATTATCTTAGATTCAGAGTATCTACTATGTGTTCTTGGCATCGTTGCCCTTCCAGTAGTTAAGTTCCAAACTAATTTGACATTAAATTCCCTAAATGTGAAATGCATCACAACTTTTGTTTTGGGACGAAATCCACATACTCTCTTCAAGTTGTATAGAAATCAAATTTGATTAATCGTGGTTTGAGGATTTGTTATTCGATTTTGAGTGTTATTAAATAGACGATATCTTTTTAAAATAAAGAAAACCAAAAGTTTAACTGCCATTTTCGTTTGATAATCATAGAAAAATCGGCAAATGGTTATCTAACAAATCTTTCGCGAAATCATTCCCCTTTTTCAGCATGAAATGAGAAACACTTATTAGAGAAATTATAACAATAACAAACAAAATATAGACGAAGTATCGCCATAATAAAAACCAAAATGGTTAATGCAATAATGTTAAGCATCAGCTAGCTAATTAGGGGGCTAGAGTTTTTTAGTACAAGAAAGGTGAGATATTTATGTTGATCGACTCTTATCCAGTGAATAAGTAATTTAATAGAAGGAATTCAAAAATAAAAAAAGATGAAATAGTATTATTAAAATAAGTGGATGTTTATTTTATTTTTTATTTTTGTTTTTCTCCATAAAGATAATTCTCATTCATAGTGGTTAAGTTCGAGCATACGTACTAGAAGCTTCAGAACAAACAAGAGCTCAAAGGGCTTGAGGAGGGCAAGAAACCCAACTTGAAGGGAGGATATTTCATCTTTAGGCTTTGGCGACCCGATCCACCACTTAATTTGCTTCAAGAGTACAATGGGCCAGACTAAGATCATAGAAAAGCTTTATTCGGGCATGGGCTTAGTTGATAAGCACACTATCATCAGGAAAATATACCAAAAAAGTCTTAAATCTATTGCATTGATACAAATTCAATCCTAAACTTTTCAATTTAACCAATTTAATCCTAAATATTTTCATATTGATACCAATTTAGGTCGGAAATTGCTTATGTGGATGCCGGTGATTCTATATGACACGACCGGTGCTGACGTGAACAAATTTTATAATTTTATAATATTTTTTCAGATTTTTTTAAATATTTTTTTCTTTTTTTCTCTTTTCTTTTCTTCCTTTTTATTCTTTATTGTACATTGTTGGCCGGTGAGATCGCTGGCCAACCATCACCAGCCACAAGCAAGGGCCGACAACCCTCACCTAGTCTGGGTGAGGGCCTCTACACGCTCACCCAGATATAGGTGCCTGTTGTCTGGAGAGGGCCTCCATGCCCTCATCGGCCATAGGCGAGGGTGCAAAGGCCCTCACCTATGGCTGGCGAGGACGCGACAGCCCTCACCCATAGCCAACGAGGCCACAAAGGCCCTTGCCTAGACTAGCTTGTGGCTAATGATAGTCAGCTAGCAACCTCGTCAACCAACAGTATACAATAAAAGAAAAAACAAAGAAAAGAAAAGAGAAAAAAAAGAAAAAAAAATTATTAAAAATATTTGAAAAATATTATAAAATTTGTTCACATCAGTACCGATCGTGCCATATAGGACTGCCAATATCCATGTCAGTGATTTTCAATCTAAATTAGCCTGATTGACTAAATTGGTATTTATATCAAAAAATTTAGAACTAAATTGATCTAATTAAAAAGTTTATGATTAAATTTATACTAACGCAATAGGTTTATGACTGTTTTTTGTACTTTTCCCCACTGTCATCCCATCTAACTTGATCTGTGCAGAGCACCGCACTTATCAAATCAAAGTTATCAGACTCCAACTCCAAACACTCTCCAATTCCTACTTACAAGGGCTGTAAGGTTTCAAGAAGGGCTATAGCTTCAGTTTGAATTGCAAATGACGCCCTCATGTTCTTCACGAATCCATCGATCAAGAAACTTGATTTGGCGACCCAGTCCGCCACTTATTTTGCTTCAATGAGTACAATGAGCCAGACAAAGATTAGAAAAAAGCCTTATTCGTGCACGGGCCTCATTGATACATAAGCACACTAACATCCCATCTAACTTGATCTGTGCAAAGCACCGCAATAATCATATCAAAGTTATCAGACTCCAACACCAAACACTCTTCAATTCGTACTCGCAATTGCTGTAAGGTTTCAAGAAGGGCTATAGCTTCAATTTGAATTGCAGATGATGCCCTCACGTTCTCCTCGAATCCATCGATGAAGAAACTTGAGCAATCTCGAATAACACAGGCTATGGCACCATCGTTCGTCCCCTGGAGGTAAGATCCGCCCATGTTTATCTTCGAAGTTCCTTGTTTCGGTGGCCTCCAGTACCGAGAAGAGTCGATCCAATACACCCCTTTTTGTTTTGCTATTAATACCCGTCGAGTGATGTTGTCGTCATGGCTCTTACTGATTCTACAAGCTGGCTTGGTTCTGGGTTTAATGCTCTGAAAACACCGTTGTCGCTTGCCTTCCAAATCTGCCATAGAACTACGAAAAGCAATTCAAATGAAACCGAGGAATGATTAAACTCGACAAACCATTTCTCTATTCTTGAAAGTCCATCGTTTGAGATGTCGATTTTTAGTGCAAGGTCGGACCAGACTTTCTTCATCCAGGGACAAAGCAAAAGGACATGTTAAACGGTCTTGGGTTGCTGATGACAATAAGTCGCACATAGGATCATGTACAATTCTCCTTTTGAACAAATTTTCTTTGGTAGAGAGTGCATTTTGACCCGAAGCATAGTAACACTGGTTGACGATCGCAGATACATTCTAGCACTCACTAATTTTCCCATCTAATATCGAATCATCTGCAAACAATAAATGAGAGAGCGGGGGACATGAATAATTCAGCTTGACCTTTGGTGCTCCCATCTTTCACAGCTTTCTTCATCAAAAAAAAAATAATTAGTACATTAGATACCATGATATACAAGGGGAAAGAGAGTCACCTTGACTTATTCCTCGCAAGGGGAGAAATGAGGGCAATGGCTCTCCATTGGATTTGACACCAAATGTGACCGTTGACACGCACGGCAACACCCAATTGACCCATTTAGCATAGAAACCTGTTTTCAGCATAGTAGCTTCCAAGGAATCCCACATGGTCATAGTTTTTCTTCATGTATAGCTTAAAAACGGCCTGAAATATCCTCTTCCTTTTATGAACCTTCAGTTGATGCAACGCTTCCTAAACAATCAAGATGTCTTGGATTTCCATTCCTCTACCAAATGCACCCTGCTCTACAGCGATCAATTCTCGCAACCATCAGTTTGCCAGGATTTTTTAGATAATTTTATAGGCAAAATTGCATAGGCTGATAGGACAAAAGTATTCCACTTGTTTTAAACGTTCTCAACGCTTCTTGAAATGAGGAAATTAACAAAAAAGTCCTAAAGTTATCGCACTTCTACCAATTAAGTCATAAATTTTTTGACGATTTGCCAATTGAATCGTAAACCTTTCAATTATGCCAATTTAGTCCTACATTATTTGACGATTCGTCAATTTAGTCCTTCCGACTAATTTTTGCTGGAAAACAGTAACGTGCAGTCTAATTAGTATCGATCGTCCTATATGGCATGGTCGGCGCTGACACGGATAACTTTTTGAATTTGTTTAATTTTTTTCTTTTCCTTTTTTTTCCAACTCTTGGCTAGCGACCCTCACCTGGTTTGGGGAGGACATCACGATTCTTGATGGCCAAAGGAAAAATTGTCGACCCTCACCTAAATCCAAGCAAGGTTCGTGACACTCACCTATTGGCCGGTAACGACTACAACACCCTCCCCTAATCCAAGCGAGGGCTACAACGCCCTCACCCAGACTAGGTGAGGGTCATTGGCCCTCGCCTATGGTCGGCAACTTCTGCACCCTTACTAGCCAAGAGTTGGAAAAAAAGGGGAAAGTAAAAAGAAAAGGACAAAAAAAATTGCAAAAAATTGCCCACGTTAGCGCTTACCTTGCCACGTAAGACGATCAGTGCTGACTAGACCACCACGTCAACATTTTTTGGCCTAAATTGACTAGATTGACTAAATTAGCAAATCATCAAAAGGTTGATGACTAAATTTGTACAATTAAAAGGTTTAAAACTAAATTGCCAAATTGTCAAAAGGTTTAGGACTAAATTGGTCAAATTAGAAAGTTTGGGACTAAATTGGCACAAGTACAATAGCTTTATGACTTTTTTGGTAACTTTCCTATTGAAATTGACATGCAATTTCCCTTCCAACTGCTCCCACTTCCATGATTTTCTTCATTTCCACAATCCTAGTAGAAAAATTCAGGATAATTGTTGACGAACTTGACATTTGAGTTAGTAGTAATAAAAAATGTTTTTACTCTATCATGAATCCACTCGCTTATTGACAATATAATGTTATTTGTGCTTTTTATCTGAGCTTTATGTGATTTTTTTTTGGGGCAAAACTTATTAGGGTGTGGTTCATACTCTTCATTGACAGAAAAGCACGGGATCGCAGGAGACCATGCCCAAGAACCACCAAAAGGCTTTTATAGTTTGAGCCCGTATTATATTGGTAGTTTGGGTTTGAACTCATGAATAGCTAATGAGTGACCTAAGGTTTTCTCGACCCCTAGGATTTTCTTGTGTGGCCTATATATAAAACATTGTATTTCGATTTCTCTTTTTCGCATTTATTTTTTATTTCGTTATGTTTGTGCGCCTAATCCTAATATTATTGAGTTTCACATGTGAGTTGTGTTAGAAAAGTCCCTTATTGGAGAATTGATGTCGTATGGAACAGTCAATATATCCAAGTTGGCTCATAACTCATTAGCTTAAGTTTTTAAGTGAAGGTGGATCCAACTAGATATTATGTCAGACAGATCAATCTATTCCTTTGTTTTGTACTTGTTATATTTATAGTCAATTCAATAAGTTGAATTCTTGTTCATATTGAGAATTCTTGTTCATATTGAAATGAATCAAAATTAATAAGGAGCTGGTCAATGATACTCGAACATCTACTTATTTTGAGTGCCTATTTATTTTCTATTGGTATCTATGGATTGAGGTGAAAATCTCACGTACGGTTCTGGAATAGTGATGGGAACAGATCCCTCTTGGCCATCTCCCCAGGCTGAGGTATTGAACTTTTGCTGCATGCTCTCAACAAAACCTAGGGAAAAGTACCAAAAAAATCATAAACCTATTGGATTGGTACCATTTCAATCTGAAACTTTTCAATTGGATCAATTTAGTCATAAACATTTTTATCTTGGTACCAAATGAATCCATTCGGCCAATTTAGGCCAAAATTGCTGACGTTGACGTCTACCGTCCTATGATTTTTTTAAAAAATATATTTTCAATTTTTTTATTTCTTTTCTTCCATGGACGACAAGGGTTGGCCTCGACTGAGCAAGGGTCACCCACGCCGCCACAAGCAAGGGTCAGCCTCGTCTGGGCGAGGGCAAGTGCCAATAAAGCCGTCCCTCTCCTTGCATTGGAGTTTGCTTGAGCGCTAGCATTTCCAGAGATGTAGCTTGGCACTATTTTCTCTCTATTTGCTCATAATCTCTCGATGGATTGTTGTTTTGGTCGATTCCTTTGGTTTAACTCTGAATCTGGGTTTTCTTTTCGAGGATTTTGTTTGTCAGTATTTTACCTAATTGCATGCTTAAAGTTGCAATCTGTTTTCCATCGATTGCAATCGCATGACACGGACCTTAAGACTGTATACGGCCCCTCGAGTTATTTTTTGCCAGTTCTGTCTGAGTTCTGATATGAGCTGAAGTGGCAACCGAGTCAAAAGCCGCGACGGAAGAGGTGAAGATGGATTTGTTCGAACACGACCATGAGTTTAAAGAGTTTGAAATCAACGAAAGTACTACTTATGTGGCGAACCTCTGGGTTGTTGAACTTAGGCAAGCCCATGGTTCAAGGGCGACCCTTGCTCAAGCAAGGCCAACCCTCGCCGACCATGGCCTATGCTGGTGCAGGCCATGGAAGAAAAAGATAGAAAAAAAAAGGAAACTAAGAAATTAAAAAAATTATCCACGTTAGTACCAATCGTGCCATGTAAAACGATCAACGTCCACATCAACAATTTTCCCTTACCAAAAAAAAAATAATAATTTTCGATTTAAATTGACCTGATTAACTCAATTGGTATCAATGTGAAAATGTTTAATTCAATTGATCCAATTGAAAGATTTCAGATTAAATTAATATCAATGCAATAGGTTTAGAACTTTTTTGATAACCTATTTCCAATTTCTTTATATTTAAACTCATAATTCTTTATCAAAAAACTTACTCAACCATATTGAATTATAGTTGAATCATGAACCGTATTAATGACTTTCTCCATGGTCAAACTATAAAAAAGTTTAGTCTTGATTTTTCTTTTTGCAAACTATTGAGGTTTGCCCCAGTGGCCATCCTTCTTACTTGAGAAGAGAAAGATGGGGAGTTCGATTCTCTACCTTCTTAGGGAGACTTAGGGTAGAGACATGTAATTTCAAATGTGAATTTTGACTCTCACGCCCTGCAAGAGGCAAGGCAGAACTCTCAGAGTGAGTTGAGAATTAGAATATGACAGACAAAAAAAAAATTTCCTTTTGCTTTTTGCTTTTTAATCTTGTTTAGTCTTTATGATTTTAAGATTGGAAAGAAAAAAGCGAAATAAATCCCAAGTTGAGTTCCTAAGTTAAAACACATTATGGGGTTTTTTTTTTCCTTTCCGAAGGAGAAAGTAAATTATTCTCTTCAAAAGAGAGATTTTTCAAATAAACCGAGATAAGAAAATAGCGATTCATGGATCACAATTGCATAGAAAATGTGTCATATAGCATTACATATGCTTAACCCAAGTTGAAGGTTAATTTGGTCAGTCAACTTAAATAGAGTGTGGAAATAGCCTCACCCATATGCTTATTGCAAAACATATAAGTGGCAAACAAAACCCAAAATTTAAAATCTTCAAAAAAAAAAAAAGAAAGAAAGAAAGGGAAAGAAAGAGGAAAGAGAGAGAAGAAAATGAAAGAAGTCACAAAGCTTTCGCCCAACCAACTTGGCTAGCTGTAGCAGTAGCAAGGAATCTTCATAATTATGACATTAATTGGTGATGAAGAAGCGGTTGAATTAACCGGCCATTGAATTGATCTTCAACCACCTCCTCCATATAACCTTTGTAATGAGTCCACTCCGCCAGAAACTAGAAAGAAAGCAGCTTCACCTTATCCTCCTTTTTTTTTTAAATGCCGAATCGCATTATCGTTTGGTTTGACTTCCATCCTGATTGGCAAACTATGCCAACTCACACATTTGGTTCAATCCCAAACACTCATTTCTAATTCAACCACTTCCAAAACTTATTTTTCGAGCCACACACACCCATCGTTTTTTTTTTCCTTCAATCGGGGTATTGAAATCTTCGCTGAACGTGACAATCTCCCTGTACCATCTTGCCACTAATATATGAATGCGATCTCTAACAACATCAAGACATCACAGTAACTTGACATTCTTCTATCTCGAACGAGAAAGACAAACGGCCGATCGCTTGCCTGACAATTTCCAAGATTCCGGTGGTTAGCACATAGCAATCAAAGCATGGAAGTGTGCGATCGAGGACGAACCCTGAATTGTTCAATTAGGTGGGACGGTTGGGTGGGGAACGAGCGGTCCTCGTGCTATAGTTTAATGAGCCGATCGATCGAAATCTCACCACTCGCAAAGCTTCCCGTCTTCTCTCCAACTTCGCTCAGGACAAAAACCCCATAAAAAATCCAACGTTCTTTGTTCAACGTAGGACACTCATTAGAGCTCACCCCAAGTCAAGTCGACGTACTTTTTTTCTGGTTCCCTCTCTCTTTCTTTGACTATTTCTCCTAAAACCCAAGTGATGTCACCCCCTGGTTCCGCCTTCCATTTCCTCTCTCAAGCGTCCCCATTCCCATTTCGTGGCGCGCCACGATGTCGTCTCTCTCTTGGGCGTCTCCTCCTCCCGCGTCCTCGTCTCATGTTCTGCACTTGCTGTTTCCACTGTTCTTGATCTTGATCAAGACTCCTCGCTCCCTGGGCGAGGACTATTACTCGAGCTGCACCGAGACGTTCAGCTGCGGGGACGTTAATGGCGTTGGCTATCCCTTCTGGGGAGGTGGCAGAGCGAGCTTTTGTGGGTACCCCGAGCTGGAGCTCAAGTGCGAGAACGGAAGCACCGCGACCATCGTGATACAGGAAGTGAAGTACCGTGTTCTGGGGGTGTATCCATATCCTACTCAGGTGCTGAGAATCGCCAGGGACGACTATATGCAGGGACTCTGTTCCACGAACTTCCTCAACACGACTCTCGACTCGTCGCTGTTCCAAATCGCCAACGGCTACACCAACTTAACTTTACTCTACGGCTGCCAAACGGTAATGCCACTTTTCTCATGTCCTGTGCAAGGGGTTCCGTACACGGGGGGCTATTTTATGTTGTCAGGGTTTGGTGTTCCCCTTGGATCGTGCTTCAAGAGCGTGGTAGTCCCGCTTTCTTTGGAATTTTGGAGTACCTTGGGGAATAGCTCGTCCAATTTAGTTGAGGTGCTGCAGCATGGTTTTGAGGTTCAGCTGAAGGTGGATGGTGAAGCATGTGGCAAGTGCAATCAATCGAATGGAGTGTGCGGTTACGATCTCGCTGCGAGTCAGACCACTTGCTATTGTCCTGGCCAGTCCTTTGGTTCCAAAACCTGTGGTTCATCAATATCTGCTGCGCCCCCAGAGGCAACTACTGCTAAATCTACACAAGGTAGTTCATCTTAAATTTACTTTATCACTTATTCACTTTGCGGAGCAATTTGGGATTGAGGATATAGAATGGACAGAGAAGGGTAGAGGAAAATATGGGGGAAAAATGAATATGCCATTGTTTGGAAGAAGAAAGAAAATGCAGAGAGAATAACGCGGAGAGAAAGTTTTCAGTTCGATCCCACAAGAAACAGTCTCAAACGAAGGTCACTTGAAGTATAAAACTTATACTTTACTTGTAAATTTAGATGTTCCTGTTTACTTCCATTCCTTCAATTTCCTCTTCATCCGGACAAGGTCAAGAGCAGATATGTTTTCTCTGCTTCAAATCTCTATGTCTTCGTATTGCCCTCATCATTTTCTTTCGTTCCTTGCTCTTTTTTCCAAACATAGGGTTAGCCTCTTAAAAATAGGAGGAAAAAAGAGACCCATTTGTACTTTTTGACTAGAGTTTGGCTGGCCCTGCTAACTGCTAAGCTTCCTTAAGTTTTCTTTGGACTACAGCAAAGTTGTTGGAAGGCTCACCCACACTTGAGTGATTTTAATGAACCATCACTTTCCCAATAACATTAGTAAGTGATATTTTATCCGCCAGCCACATCTAAAATGATGCTCTTATAGATGTCCCTTAGAGTCTGCCAATCAATGCTCAATAGAGCATTATATATATATATATTCTCCTCATTAAGATATAGTGTTGTCAGGAGGGAATGGGGGAGAACATGGAGAGTTGGTAAAGGTTGATATCTCTGTACTTAGTCAAACCCACCTATCACATCCAGCCTTTTAAAAACAAGAACCTTGTAGGTCATGAGTCACAATACTGAGTAGATGACATAGAGTAATTCATTGATTTTCCCTTGAGTTCTGTCCAAGAAAGAATCAAATTTGGGGGAAGAACTGTAAGTGTTGCTTTGTGGATGTGAGGGGAGGTAACTTGTGTTTTGACCTGATCAAATTTGGAGAGAGCATTTGGGGGAAGAACTGTAAGTGTTGCTCTCTCCAAATTTTACCATCATATGATATACTATCATGCTGAATCAAGATTTATCATGTTCATTAAATTGTGCTTGGATTTTCTGCTAAGACGGAGCATTGCTTCAAATGCGACTGGTTCTTTCTAATATTTATCACTGTTATTTCTCTTGAATAAACTTGAAAATCTAGGAAAAGTTGGATTTTGTGAGATAATTACCATAGAATTACTGCAATTTCTTTGGCTGGAGAGCTACTCAAAGACAGATACATGACTAATTTTTTTTCAATTGTCCTGTCTGATTGCTCTCATTTTTTTAAGTATAGTTCGAGTGTCCTTTCTTATTCTCTAGAATGGTTATCAGGACATGTTTAGGGCAACAAAGCCACTTGATTTGTTTTTAAGAACAGAAGGATTTGGCACACTCCAGTTTCAAAATAATGTTCACCAATCGATGCCTATGTTTGCAAAATCACCCATGAGAACAAACTGTTTACTGAATTGACCAAACTAAACTTTTCAATTGCTTAACATTGAAGGAGAATGCAAACATTGAAACTGGCGCTTGAGATTTGGAGATAACATTATTTTTAGAGCACTTCAAATTGGACTTAAAGTATTTGCCTAATTCTGAAGCTACTGTTTTTCACTATGGGCTGTCGCCGTGGATGTGGATATGAATTTCCCTTGTAAACTAATTCCATTCTTAAATAGTTAGAAAAGGATTAGAGAACTCACATCTATCTTGTCTTTTTGTCGCTTTTTGAGCAATTATGGTTCGATTATTAATTCTCAGCCTTATCTCTGACGCAGGGAAGAAGGATTCTAAATCACTCAGTATAGGTAATGTACTCTCTAACAATGAGCAAATTCATGATGTCCAATAAGTGATGAAAAGTGAATGTTCATTCATATTGTGCAGGCCTTGGCATTGGCGGAGCTGGTTTTGTGGGGATTTTGCTAGGTTTCTTGTTCGTCTGTTTAGTGTGGAGAAAGAAAAAGAAAGCTGCTTTCCAAATTCAAACCAAAGATCTTTGCAATACTCCTTCAAACAAAAGCCTGCTCATATCAAGTAATTTCACTAGAAGTATACCATCTTATCCTTCTTTGAGATCCGACCTTGAGAAGGGAAGCACCTACTTTGGAGTTAAAGTCTTTGAGTACGTAGAACTTGAAGAGGCAACTCAAAATTTCGATCCTTCTCGAGAACTTGGAGATGGAGGTTTTGGGACGGTTTATTATGGTAGGGGATGCACTGTTAGTCATTTAATGTAATGAACCATGGGAACTACTAGCCAATTAATCAAAGTAGTAATGATTTGCTGCAGGTGAGCTTCGTGATGGGCGAGTAGTTGCAGTCAAGCGCCTGTACGAGAACAATTTGAGACGTGTTGAGCAGTTCATGAATGAAGTAGAGATCCTAACACGCCTGCACCACCAGAACCTAGTGAAGTTGTATGGATGCACCTCAAGACGGAGCCGGGAGCTGCTTCTTGTCTATGAATATATTCCCAATGGAACAGTGGCTGATCATCTCTATGGAACGCGAGCGAGTTCTAATTTGCTTCCTTGGCGTGTTAGGTTGAAAATAGCCATTGAGACTGCAGATGCACTCACTTACCTTCACGCGTCCGATGTCATTCACCGTGATGTTAAGACTAATAACATTCTCCTAGAGAACAATTTCCGTGTAAAGGTGGCCGATTTTGGTCTTTCACGGTTATTCCCCACAGATGCCAGCCATATATCTACTGCTCCACAAGGAACTCCTGGTTATGTGGATCCAGAGTATTATCAGTGCTACCAACTTACAGACAAGAGTGATGTATATAGTTTCGGTGTTGTCTTATGTGAACTCTTATCATCAAAACCTGCAGTCGACACTAATAGGCATCGTCAAGACATTAATTTGGCCAACATGGCTGTCAACAGAATTCAAAATCGTACATTGCACGAACTGATTGATACTTCTTTGGGGTTTGAAACAGATTATGCAGTTAGGAGGATGATGACTGGGGTGGCAGAGTTAGCTTTTCGGTGTTTGCAGGCGGAAAGGGATATGAGGCCAACTATGGAAGAAGCCTTGGACACTCTGAAAAGAATTGGGACTGAGCAGATAGAAGAGCAGAAAGCCGTGGTTATGAATGAAGTTCTAGACACCTTGAGAGGATTCCAGTATGAGAATGCAAGAGTGAAGAAAGCTGAGGTGATTGACATCAGGTCAGATGATGTTGGGCTTCTAAAGAATATGCCTCCCTTGCTTTCCCCCGACTCGGTGGTCTCACCTAATTGGGGAAGCAGCTCTACCACAGCTAATTCCATTTAGCAATTAAGATTTCCTGTTCTGTTTATTTCATAAATCTTGAAGCAGGGAAAGTGATTTCATGTATGATGACCATAAGCTCTGTGGCCTTCTAGTCTGATGTTGTTTAAGCAGGTGGACAGGAGTTACTGAGAGCATGTACATAATAAAAGCGATCTGCAGTATTTATCTGTTTCTATGATATTTTGTGATGAATATACTTGCTGTCTGTTCTCTCTTGGAAATGTTAAGGAAACCAGCCCGTGCAGCACACTTATCATAAGTAGTAATCATCTGGTATCACAGGAGCAATTCATTCCAAGATTGTCCAAAATGGTGTCATTTTACAAGTTACTACTAGTGTTAATGGATCTACCATGCAAGCATTTGGTGTTGCTGATGTATTAGGAAAAGTGTGATGGCGCAGTCTACAATGCGGAAGCCAAAACATCCTCATTTGTTCAGTTTTCCGGTTGTTGTCGTTGTGTATGCATTTTAGACTGAAAAAGCAGAAGTAGCAGGAGAAAAAACTTCGTGGTTACGTTCTGTATATCAACTTCAGTTGATATTCATTGGCAGGGCACATCTCCGGTCCCTCCCTCGTGGTATGGTAGCCGGGATTATAATTCGCCGTAAGCACGGATATTTTTCCAATTTAGTTGCAGCAAAGCCAGTAAAGTCTACTGTACACTAGTCGCTCCAACTTGGTTATGTTCTGCTAATCGTATCAATCTGGAAAAATAGGATTGCCCGAGCAACATATGTTTGCCTGCCAAATTGTGACTTGGTCGCCAGAAGTGACTCGACTAAGTTGGAATGTGGCTGCGGCAGAACATGATTCATAGGCTTCTCGTTTAGCTATACTCAGAGATGCATCGATTATTCGGTGATCGGTATTTTGTCCTCCGGAATCTCGTCTAGGAATGTGACTACATCGGAAAACTTGCATTATCTTGCTAGGGAAACGATGCCAGTGTTCCTAGAACGAGTTTTCGTTTGATTCCCAGGTGTTTATCAATAGGATGGTTAATTTTGGTAAAACAACATTCATAACTTCTGATGTATGCTCTAAACTGTTATTAACCATACATTATATTTTTTGAATTCCACGTTTGCCTTTCTGGCTTTACGGCCAATGAACGTGAAAGACGTACTGACCACCCTTTATATTTTGCGAAGAATTTAGGAGTTTAATATAAGGTATCATATCACCCACGAATTATAACAACCCCATTTATGAATAATAGTAAGTCTATTATCATATAAAATTTGTGGTTTGTTACATGAACGGTCTAAACTTATAAAATTTAATACTGATAACTTTTCTGGCAAATTTAGATATATATTTCAACACTCCCAGAATTATGCATACCAAACTTTTGAACCACATATATACTATTGTCTATAATTAAACAAATCTAATGGCCACTTCAACCTCAAGTTTCTCCAAAAAAAAATATTCAATGAAAAGCATGGACAAATTTTAAACAATCTTATGACCACACATAATCATAAATGGACCCCTGATCCAAAAAAAAAAAAAAGAATTATAGAAGGATGAAAGATAATCAAGGTAACTAGCAAGTAATCAATAAATTTCATATTGTTTAAAGGGTAAAAGCCACACAAAAAAAAACCTTAAATTATGTTCACCATGACACATTTACCATAATTTTTTTTACGTTGCACCAAAAATCTCAAACTTGTACATATATGACACATTTACCCTCTTTCAAATTTCTGTTAATGATAGCCGGTAAAAATTTGCCTACATAAACGCTAAAAATCATTTAACGAAATCTTGACGAAAGGTAAATATATCGCATAGGTACGGGTTTTAATAAGTTTTATCTCACAAGAAAAAATTTAGGCTAAATGTATGGGAATGGTCTAGGGGTTTTTATATCACAACATAGTATTGACTAAACATTGATTAACGCGCGATTAGACGGTGGGCTGTCCACCTGCTTCCCCGGTCCGGCGTTCAATCTTGAATGGAATTTTCTGGATACTTGCATTTCGGACCCACGGTAGCTTCTAGCCTTTGGTGCTTCATTCCGGACATTTGCCAAATGATATAGGATGTTTGAAATCTCTCTTCGTGCATTCTAGACCAATTTCACTCGCTTCAGATATTTACGGATCCAATTCATGTGGGAAAATTGTCCAACAAGTTCTAAATGTATTGTATGGCAACTAATTAGTCATAAACTTTTTCGATTTGGCTAATTTAGTCCTTATCTTTTTGACGATTTTCCAGTGTTATCCCCACGATCAATTTTGATCAAAAATCGCTAACTGGTGGTCCAGTCAAGGCCAACTTTTCAATATGGGACAACTAGCACTGAACGTTGTCAATTCTTCGCAAATTTTTTTTTTCTTTTCCTTTTCTTTCTTTCTTTACCTTTTCGCCTACGGCCAGTCTCGACATAACCAACAGCCAGCCACAGGCAAGGGCCGGGCTTGCCAATTTTGGGCAAAGGTGACCCTCCCCCAAATCAGGCGAGTTCAATGCCGTTCTTTCATCGCGAGAAAGCCTCCAATTTGGCGACGGCTCGCACACCAAGTGAGGACGACGGGGGGTGGCGATAAGAAGGAGGGAGAAGCGACTCCGAAGAGGAAGCAAGGTCAAAGAGGGAGTGAGAGGCGGAGGACGTGGACAAGTGTCGATAGATGCTGTTAGTTCGTGGGGTGCATATGCTCGATGAGGCGGTTCATGCTGATCCTGTTTGACACGATGCTTGCTTCGTTCCCTTAGTACGTGACAGAGGCAATCATCTGTGTGTTGCCGAACCGTCCCCGGGTCAAGTTGAGGAAGAAGGGCTTGACGGCAAGGCATCCTGCGGTTTTCATCACCCTCGCCCAAAATCTAGGCGAGCGGGGCCCTCACCTATGGTCAATCGTCGGCCATCATCGAGACCAGCCACCGGCGAAAGGAAAAGAAAAAGCGAAGGAGGGAAAAAATAAAATATTTAATATTTACAAAAATCATGTACATCTTCGTCACCGACCATGCCGCATAGAAGGCCAACACTAACAGGATCAACACATCAGTGATTTCCAACCTGAATATGCCGGAAATGTTTAATTAAAAAATTATTAAAAGGTTTAGAATTAAAATTACTAAATTAAAAAGTTTAAGACATAAATGGCAGTTACACAATAAATTTAAGGCTTTTTGGATTATTATGCCCAGTTCAAGTCACTTTCAAAGCAACCGACAAAAACCTAATCTCTCTATCGGCAATCCTCTCTCTCCCCAAAAAACCCCTCCCTCGAAGAAACTTCACTTGCAGACTCTAAGCTTCAACACTAAAGCTGAAAGCCTGCTTTGCCCTACTTTTCTTTTCTAGGCTTTAATTTTCCTTTTTTCCCCTCTCGATCTAATCTGGTAGTCTTTTTTCCGTCTCGTTTGGTGCCTTTTTTGGCTCGTTGTTGTTGCTTTCCTTCGCTCATCGTAGTGAATAAATCAGCTTGCAGCTGAAGACTATGCAAGAACGTCGTCACCGGTCCAATTAGTTGAGACATCCGAAAATTTGCGCATTAATTAATAGTTTCTAGGAAATGTACGCGATAAATGCTACACGTGGAAATTCTAGTTGGATTTTAACGTGGTAGTAGCGTAAGGCTCAAATTATATTTTATGTGTCTACAGTCTTCGGAGAGTGATTACATTGAGGTTAAATCAATGAATATTTGTTTTCGGGTTTATTATTTAGAGTGACGATGAAGCATGTAACGCCACGTTGGTTGTTAACGGAGACCGATACGCTACGAGTTTACGTATCGGTTGAGCGGTAGGTAAGAAAGTAACCGAGTCGAATCCCTCTTATCGTCCCATAATTTTTGCTGAACATTTTAATGGGTTCAAAATGTTTTTATGACTTAACAATGTTTAAACCGGACACTAGTTTTCTTGTTTACATACTAATTTACTAGATATCTTGCCAAATTATCAAAATATTTACTTTGAAGGTGTAGAGTCAAACCAAATGTCGCCTTTTAATTTGTACACTGCTCCCCATTCACCACCAAGTATTTTTAACCCAAGCCATCATTTCTTTTAACCCATGCTCATTTGATCTTTTATCCTTTTGTAACTCATAAAATTCGTCTATATATTTCCCTCTCTTTGTCATAAGAAGCCGCTTTTAAGTATCCAAGTTCTTAATACAAAGCTTCAACTCATTCTTGGAAAGAGAGAGAAAGAAGGCTCCATGTCACTTCCCCTGTCTCTTTCGGTTGCCGCTCCTTTGAAGCAAGCGCGAAAGTCCCACGTTTGTGTTCCTAAAGATTCCATATCGATATTTCAAGTATTCACAAGGTGAATTTTTGGACTTCCTCTTCATCTTGTCAAAACAGTTTTGTTGTTTAAGAAGAGGCAGGAGCTGTTTTAATCTTTGTTTTTCGGATTATCCTGCTTTGAAATACAGGACTTCATTGCCTATTTTTTTTTTTCAAACGTAGAAGATTCAGATGAGCAAATTAAAAATATTAAGAACTCAATCGATCAAAGTAAAACACTAATGACTTCAATTGGCCAACGATCAAAAGCTTAATTGACCAAGCTAGAATTTTGAAGACTCGATTGACGAACAACCACAACCGTTAAAGAACGGTTCTTTTCTCTTGTTCCATGAGTCTACTATTATGACTTCTATTCTATTTTTCCCCTTTTTGTTTCACGTAAGTGTTATGGGCCGATAGTTCCTTGGCTGCGGAATAACCGGCGCGACGCCTGGCGAGTCAATAAGACTCCACACCAGCCCTCATTGACTAGTTGTTCCAAAGAGCAATACGATCTTTCTCGTATCGAATCGTATCATACCCGGCATAATTCGAACGTATAGTCTATTAAGCGAGACACATATAATACTTTAGGTACGACAGCTGATTTCAGCTTGCTATGGCTTCATTATGAAAGCGACATTAGCTTCTGACTAGTTTATGCACGGGAAGCCAACCCCGCCTTCAGAGTTTCTAAGGTATATTTGTTCAATTCTACAACTCCTAGCACCAACCGTCCTAATATCACTTCTACGATCCAGTAGTATTCATCCCTTATGCATCACTTACTATTCATCTGATAATCCCGAGCACCACTCATAAGAGTACATGAGTACGAGAGAATCATGCTCCGTGACATAAGCATCATGTTAGACTCCAATGTGTCAATCACAAGGCCTATTTTCTTGCAAATGCTTACTTTTTATTTTCGATATTCACTTCGTTATATTTTAGGGGCCGAAAAAAAAAATCTTTTGAAACTATGAAAAACCTCATGCATGGTTTTACACATAGATAATCATGTACTTTGGAATAAGTACATATCCATACCTTTCAAATTTTTCGTGTTAAATCATAGTCAAATTTGGGAAAGTCTCGAAATTAAGAAGAGATCCGAAAAAAAAAAAAAAAAAAGAAAGGAAAGTGGAATCCGCTCCAAATAAATCCATACCAGCTCGTTTTTTAGCTAAATTGATCAAGATAAAATCATAAGACAGATCACGGGACAACATCGTTTTAACTAGATCGGTGCACGCACTGAATGAAAAGGCAGTATCGAGACTCAGATCATCCGCTCAAAGCTCAATAACCGGCACCATCAACATCGAACCGATCCACAACCGGCGATTCCCTGGAGAAACCAATGGAATCGCCCCCCCCCCCCACAAATCAAAAGCATTCAAGACAAGTGAGGAGGAAGATAGACACACAAAAGTTTTCCCTGACCCCCCCACCCTCAAAAAAGAACAGTTTTGGGCTCCTTCCTCTTGCATGTTAGCCAGGGAAGGCATCAAAGGGAATCGCTGCAGAACCAAAACGCACCGCTCTGGCCAATCGCCTATCGGCGCAGGCATCTTCCTCGCGCACGGGGACCCCAAACGAAAGAAAAAGGGAAAAGAAAAGAAAAAAGGCTAGGGACATAAATTCCAGGAAATTCCCACGCCCCGCCACGTGTCACCAGAAAAGGCATTGCAGAAACTCGCTAAAAGCCTCCGCCCCTCCATTTCCACTATCGCTTCGCTCTCTTCCTCCCTCCTCCCTTCCTCCTCCTCTGTCGGAGCAAAACGCCGACCGGCTGCTGTACTGCGACGGCGGAGCATCTCCGAAGTGCCCATCGGAACGGCACAGCCTCGCTCTCTTGCAATTCGGACCTCGCCCATCTCCGCCGGAAGGTTCGATTCGGGTCGGGTTCGGATCTTTTTCGGGCTTTCTTTGGAGCGAGGAGGCGGAGGGGAGAGGGAGAGGGAGAGGGGGAGATGACGACGCTGCAGAAGTTCAAGCTGCTGGCGACGCAGTGCGCCGTCGTCGGGAGCCCGTCGCGCAGCCCCACCACGAGCCCTGTCGTCCACCTCCGCCGCCGCAGGACCCTCCGCATGCTCCTCAACCGGGCGGATCGCCGCCGGTTCCCCCGCCGCGAGGGCTCCCCGGAGCAGGACCCCGGCCGCCAGAGCCCCCCGGAGAACCCCGCCAGGTTCAGGGCCCGGCACAAGCTGCGGGACCTCTTCGTGTCGTCGTCCCCGCCGCCGCCGCCGCCGCCGCTCCCGCCGATCGACGGCGCCGCGAGGCTGGAGAGGAGGCTCGAAGCGCGCGAGCGGTTGCTAGCCGACGCGGGGACCGGGACGGGCGGCGGGGCTCGGCGCGGCGGCGTGGGCGGCTCAATCAGGCCGCTGTCGGCGGCTTTCAGGTACAGATTGCTCAGGAGACCTTGGCGACCGGTGCTGGTAGCGATTCCCGAGTAGCAGCAATGTGATGTCAAAATTCAAAATTTTACTCTCGATAAATAATATTAAGATTTAATTTTTCGAAGCGTGTTTTTGCTCCATAGTTTTCTTCTTTTATTTCTTACATCCATGGCTATGGGGCACCATGTGTGAGCTTAGAAGAAAAGCTAGGGCAAGCCTCCGGCGGCGCAACCGGCCGGAAGCCGCCGTCGAGACGTCGGAGGGGAGCGTGACGTTCACGAGCGCAGGTCGCGCGCGGCGGCGCCAACGGGACGGGGGAAAACCCGCAATCGGCGCATTGAATTTGCTAACGGAAAGCAAAGTTAGGGACAGCTTTTAGTCAACTCCGACACTGTTCTTGGGTGCTGTCGTTCTGGAGTGGTGGGGTGTGGGGGGGTCCTCTTTGAAGGCGCGCCCATGGATCGCGCAAGACAAAAAGTCCAAGACAGGGACGGGGTTAGGATGATGATGGCTCCTTCATAGACGAATGTCTTTGCCGACGAAGATGACTACCGTCGCCTCGCCCCTCATCTTGCAGCCCTCCATGCGCGATTGGGTTTCGATTAATTCGAGACTGCTCGGCTACTTTCACGTCTCCTCCACTGGATTGCGTGGAATGATGTGGGTTTTGCTTAGCACTTGGGAGGGGACGACCCAGTTGCGAAATTGGGGGAGGCGAAGTCGTTTGCTTCAATGGGGGGTTGTGCTGTGAAATTGTCTTTCTGGTTTGCAAATTAGTCTGAGAAGCTTCAATGCCGGCGGTCAAACGGGTCGGTCGAGTCAATGGAACGACCGGCCGGGTTTTTTGACGGGGTCGAATTGACTCGAGAGGAGGGAGCGAAATCTTGCGACGAACGGGTGAACTTAGCTAGTGCATTTTGAATCGGTGCAGAGGGAAGAGATGCAGGGGCCGCATGAGAAAGATCTGTTGTGTAATGTGCTCTGTGCTTGTGATCCAGTCGTTCTAGGCGTGATTAGTCATGAAGCAAAGTGGGCATCATGGCCCTGGATGTGCGGCGATTTAGGCAATGATTCTTGATCATGGCATGGACTGCGGTTGGTAATCACGCTTTCTTGAGACATTGGAGTTGGGGTTTTGGTGTTCCTCGGAATGATTATCGCATGAGTGGTGCAAATTTCAGTGTTTTGGAGCATGCTTCTTCTTGTGCAATCAAACATGTGAGAGAGGCTCTCATGGCTGATTCATGACGGAGAAGAGTGGGATGAGATGAGAGGACTCGACTGGTGAGAAAGCCCATTCGAGTCGTGTCGGGTCGAGGATTGAGCATTAGGCTGTCTGCAGATGTGGATCTCTCTCCAGTTTCCTCGGTCCGCTTTCTTCGCCGTTCCAAGGTTGAGAGTCGACCCAGGCCGACTGTTGGGGCACTCGAAGAGTCGTTCGCGAGGACGCTTCTCCATTCCTCCTCGCTCCATCGGGGTGTTTCCGAGATCCTGGATTACTGATCCAGTTGCAAAAGGGTCAAGGGACGGACTAGGGTGTGTTTGTTTAAGTGAAAGAATTTTTCGCGAATTAGTTTTCCGAGACTTTCTCGCATTTGGTTCGTTAAAAATGATCGGTTAAGGGAAAATCATTTACTGCTAAAGTAAATACGAATGCGTCACCGTTAGAAGAATGAATTGCCTAATTTGAAAATGGGAAAAAAATTCTTGAAAAGTGACTTTCCATTTTCCTTTGTCACGGAGTTATCCTCGAAACAAACACACCCTTGGATACAGAAAAATATTCCGATTCAGCCTAGTCCAATTCGGTCTAGCTCTCGTTGGTTTACTAGGGTCTAGGTCCGGGATAATGACTACAAAATAAGCCTATGTTTAGAGGTGTCGAATGTGTGGGTAGGGTCGGGTTTGGATGGATTGGAGATGGGTTTAACACAAATTGACCCGTTTCACCCATGTTGACCCATTTTCATAGTTTATAAGTTTAATAATTCATGTCCAGCCCGATTTAGATATTTCATTCGACGAAATAATCCATGTTTTAAAGGAGTTAATTAAACCTACTTTTTTTCCTTTTTATAATTTTGCCATTTTGAGGAACACTAGTGACTAGCCACCCTCTTTTCCACTTGCTCTCGGACTCTCACTATTTTATTGGGCCACGTGGTCACACATTGCAAGGAAAGTGGCCGTTTCTTTTGCGTGTGGTGGGGGCAACACATATCTATTGTATTATCAGTTTCTTTTGCTCTTCCACTACCAAAATTAGAAATTTAAAAAAAAGAAGAAGAGAAAATCATTCAATCAGTTGTGAAGTTATTGTACATATATTAATATAATCCTGAACTTTACAATTTGAAAATTTAATTGTAAATCTTTGTGGGAAATTTCGATGTGAACTGAATCACCACATTAGTAATTTCCAACAAAAATGATCGAAAAAATTACATTTGAATTTAGCATGAAATTTCGGGACTGAATTAATAAAATTAAAAAAATTTATGACTGAATTGGCATCTGTATAATAGATTTAGCACTGATTAGATAAATATTTTAAAGAAAAAACTTAGAAAAGGAAAAGATACCATGAAAAACCTGAAACTGGTATACATGTAATAAATTTATTCTAAATTAATATTTTGACTACCAAAAATTCCAAACTAGTATACTTATGACAAATTTATCCTCTTTTAAATTGGATTAATACCATAAAAAAAAACTACAAATTGGTAAGTATGTGGCAAATGTAGGAATAATACCTCAAACAAGTGCACCCATCAATAGACATGTTAAAATGGGTCATAAACCCATTTCTTAATCCATATATTAATGAATGGGTTATAAATGGGTTAGTTACATTTAGTAAATAAGTATAAGTATAAAATGGGTGTTAAATAGGTTGTAAATGGATCATAAATGGGTTTACAACTTATTCAAACTCAACTCATTTCTCTCACTCTTACTCAATATCGCACTATCAATTTAGGTATAAGTTTTCTTAGATTTAGTTAAATATAGAAATATTTTAGCAATATAGATCGGGTTATATGGGTCAGGTCAGTATGGCTCAAGAAAATTGCATTGCACATAAATGGGTCATAAAGAGGTTGATTGGTCGATTTGGGTTGGGCCATTTGTGACCCGACCAAAACCCGACCCAACTCATCCATTTAATAGGTTTGCCCGTCAACTGTCACGTGTTATACAGCTCAGAAATTTAACGGTAAAATTTAATGGAAACTAACGGAGGATAAATTTGTTACATATGTACCAATGTGGGGTTTTTCGTGGTATTAATTCAAAATAAAAATCATTAGAAGAAAAGTCACTCCGGTTTTGTTTTTTTATTGTCAATTCCTTTTATTTTTTTCTCTTCCATCTCCACACCAAAAGCTAGAGATGGGAAAAACATAAAATTTTAAAAAATAATAAAAATAAAGAGAGAACGAAAACAATAGAACGGCAGTCTCTCGAATCGGCTGGGTGTTTTGTATGGACTTAAGAAATGAAGAGGAATCATTGCTCTCTTCCCTTTAATTCTGGCTTTAGTTTTTGGTTGCTCCTTTGGTTTCAGCGCAGACAGAAGATCTGGTAGAAAGGTGGCGCGTCCCTGCCTTCGACGGACGAGGGCCGCTCACCCTCGCCGTCGCCGCCTGTGCCGTCGATGGAAGAGGGTTGCCCCGCCTGTACCGCACACGTGAGGCCCCAGCTTTTGGGCCGGCATGTATAGGGTCACACGAACTAGATCTGGGACGCTCGCTCTCTTCGGTGTCGACGACAATGCGAGGTAGATCTGCTTGCACAATCATCATCGGCGCCACCATCGACTTTGGCCGGCGAAGTTTGTCGTTTCACTCTTGGCATCTGCATTTTTATGCTTTTTTTTTTTAAAGAAATTTTCAAACTCCAAAAGCTCTAGTAGTGGTATTATACTGACCACAGCAATTGGCCATGTGGCCTTTCAAGGTAAAAGTGTCCAAAAAAATCTTATATTTAATAAACTTTTACCAATTCAGTATTAAAACTTTCAATTTTATCAATTCAGTCATAAATATTTTTACAGTTTATCAATTGAATCCATTTGGCCAATTTTAATTGGAAATCGTTGACGTGGATGCCGGTAGGGCTACATAGAACGACTAGCACTAACGTGGATAAAAATAAATTAGTTTTTTTAAAAAATTTTTATTTTCTTTTTTCTATTTCTTTCTTTTTTTTTCTATCAATCCGATAAGGGTAATCCGGTGAGGATCGCCGGCCGACCCTCACCAACCACAAGTAAGAGCCAGCGAGAATCGCCAAACCATGGGCGAAGGCTGTGACCGGCGAGGGCCCCACGGTCCTCACTCGATGGCCGGCAAGGGTCAATCGGCCCTTGTCGGGCTTGGAAGAGGAAAAAGAAAAAGAAAGAAAATAAAAACCAAAAAGCAAAGAAAAAATAATTTGCGAAAATTGAAAAATATTAAAATATTATTAAAATTATCTACATCACCGTCAGCTGTATCACGTGGGATGTCTAGCATCCACTTCAACGATTTTTTAGTATATTGGCCGAATCGGCTTAATTGATAAAATGTGAAAAAGTTTAAGTCTCAATTGATATAATTAAAAAATTTAAAATCAAATTGATAAAAATTAATAGATTCAAAACATTTTGAATAATTTTCCCGGACTTTTAAATTGGAGAGTGTCTATCACTATCACTATCAGAGAGCATGAGAGTAAAGTTCCCTTGGCGTTGCTTTTTTATTAACTGAATTGAAAGTGGGTTCTTTCTAGACCCACTAAACCCCATCATTAACTGAACTTTTCCTTTGTTAGACCCATTTCAACCTATACTTTAAATTTTAGTTAATCTATATATTACTCAACCCATTCAATATGAATTAATATATAAATTTATGATCCATTTTATCATGTCTATCTTTATTAAAGGCCCATCTGGGTAAATGGGCTTATGTTAGGGGAGTCAAGTTCTCCCTGATTTGCCTTTTCCCTCCCCTCTCTCTAGGGTTTTCTCCTCTCCCTCGTATCTTCACACAACCATCTTCTTCAATCTCCATGGAGGGGTCCCCATCCCTTCTCCTTTTTCTTTGGCTGATTTGGTTCTTTGTTATCTTTTCCTTGCTTTCCTTCCGTTTTGAGGAGTTTATATATTCTAATCTAGTTTTTGCATATATGATTTTGAGGCTTCGTTTTCCTCGGGTTTCGTTGGTTTATAGGTCTAGTTTCGAAGAAGATCAAAGAAGTTTCGTAAAGGTTTTGCTTTTGTAATTGTTAGATCTGTGCGTGTTTAACCTTGTTACTCTGCACGGCTATGGTGTCGGGACATTGAACCTAGATACACACCACCGAAAGGCAAAACGGTAGCAACAGATGAAGATGTGCTCATTACTGAAGATGAATTCGGTGATCGACCACTGACATTGGTTTGAAGAAGTCACGGATTTGCTCTTTGAGTACGTGACTCATAACCTTGTTTTGATGATTCATCTTCTTACTTGGAACTTGTTTTGTTGTCTTGGTTTACATAAACTTGTTTTGTTATCTTGGTTTGTAGTTGAATTGCGTATCTCTATTGTACATCCATGGAAATGAATAAAATATTTCTTTGACAAAAAAATATTCTCCTTAATTTCTCCTGAAGTAAGGGTAGCCATAGCATATTCTGGCCAAGTGAAAAGAATTTATGCGAGCGGCTTTATGCACCATATATCTCAAAAAGTTGGTAGTTATAATCGTCATATAAAAAGTAAAAGGAGTTGCTCATGTAAAATATGCTTCATCAGTCTATACTATTTTTTGAGAAAATAACATAACAAGTATCATAACTTTTATACGACGCTCATTTTAGTATTAAAATTTTTTAAGCGATCTCTTGAGTATTATTCCTGTGATTCTTCTTACGTGACTTTTTAAATTAAATTTTGACTCGGACATGGCTTTTTAAAATGAAATTGAAGTCTAACGTGGAAAACTCTTCATCCGATGTGACATAAGTAACCAAAACGACGATATTTAATCTAAAGCCGGGGGGAAAACTCTCTCTCTCTCTCTCTCACTCATCATATTTTCATCATCTATACTCATTTCTTCAATCTTTGACCATGCCGATGTGTTCGCATCAATTGTTGCACTTCCCACGGTTGTTACTAAAGCCCTAATTTTGTTCATATTATATTTTAATATATTTTCAATTCTTATTTATTAAAATTTTATTGGGTTGATATCACAAAAAATCTCAAACTGGTACATATACGATAAATTTACCTCAAAATAATTTTTTAATCATCAAAAATTCCAAATCAGTACACTCGTGATAAATTTGCGGGTCAATACTACCAAAAACCCTAAACTGGTACATGTGTGATAATTTTACCCCGAACTTTTTTTTTTACCACCAAAAACCCCAAACTGGTACACATGTGATAATTTTACCTCGAACATACCCTAAAATACCTCAAACTGGTACACTTGTGACAATTTTACCTTGAACATACCACAAAAAACCCAAAATTGGTACACCTGTGACAATTTTACTCTAAATTAATAAATTTTTAATATTATTTTTTTTTTTCGAATTTTTTTTATTTTTTCGAATTTTTTTTTTTCAAAAGTAGATGAAAAAGCAAGCAAGCTACTTAGGGAATTAGATTGGGGAAAAACGAGGAACTAGAGAACCCAAACATCTTCCGATTCGTGGGAAAAAATATAAAAAACGGAAGACAATCCGAGACCGGCAGTAGAAAAATGAAACGGCAAGAAACCAAACCGAACAAAAAAAAACAAAAGAGAGAGAAAGGAAAGAAATCAATCTCCTCCGACAAAAATTCAAGAGGAACGACAACAAAAAAAAAAACAAAGGAAGGAACCACTAAGATAGCGAATGATAACCATTCTGTTCCGGAATGAGTTCCTGAACCAGAAATAGATTTTTCTATTTCTGGTTCCTGGATGAGTTTCTGAGAAAAAAAACCCGTTTGATAATGACAAAAAATTTCTATTTCTGGAACAGAAACCCGTTTGATAACAACACAAAATTTCTATTTTCTGAAACAAAAACCCGTTTGATAAACAACAGAAAATTCTATTTCCAAGAACAGAAATCCATTTTTTTAGAAATGGAATAAAAATAATAAAAAATCTGAAAAATTCATAAAAATCTTTAAAAAAAATTCAGAAAATCCCAAAAAATTGAAAAATTCCAGAAAAAATCATCAAAATGTCGAGAAAATAAAAAAATTCAGATTTTGGGAAAATAGGAAATTTGTTGAATTTTTTCAAAAAAAATCAAGAAATCAAAAATTTCAAAACTTTACAGAATTGCTTAGAATACCTGTGGCCACCCACTTTTAGTGAAATTTAAATTTTTTTAGGTGCCAAAAAAAAATCAAAAAATCAAAAATTTCAAAACTTCACAAAATAGATTAGAATACATGTGGTCACCCACTTTGAGTGAAATTTAAATTTTTTAAGGTGCCCAAAAAAATTCAAAAACTCAAAAATTTCAAAACTTCATAGAATGGCTTAGAATACTTGTGGGCACCCACTTTGAGTGAAATTTTAATTTTTGGAGGTGAAAAAAAAGAAAAAAATCAAAAATTTCAAAACTTTATAGAATGACTTAGAATGCATGTGGCCATTCACTTTGAGCGAAATTTAAATATTTTTAGGTGAAAAAAAAACATAAAAATCAAAGTTTTCAAAACTTCACAAAATGACTTAGAATACATGTGGCCATTCACTTTGAGTGAAATTTCAAAAATTTTTGATTTTTTGCTTTTTTATTCGGCACCTAAAAAAATAAAATTTTGCTTAAAGTGGGTGGCCACAAGTATTTAAGTCATTCTGTAAAGTTTTGAAAATTTTTCTTTTTTGCTTATTTTTATTTTTTTTTGACACCTAAAAAAATTAAATTTCACTCAAAATGGGTGGCCATAGGTATTCTAAGCAATTATGTGAAGTTTTTTATTTTTTATTTTTTTTATTTTTTTCGGCACCTAAAAAAATTTAAATTTCGCTCAAAAGTGGATGGTCACAGGTATTTTAAGCAATTTTGTGAAGTTTTGAAATTTTTTATTTTTTATTTTTTTTCGGCACCTAAAAAAATAAAATTTCGCTCAAAATGAATGGCCACAGGTATTTTAAGCCATTCTGTAAAGTTTTGAAATTTTTACTTTTTTGCTTATTTTTATTTTTTTTGGCATTTAAAAAAATTAAATTTCGCTCAAAGTGGGTGGCCACGGGTATTTTAAGTCATTCTGTGAAGTTTTTAAATTTTAAATTTTTTACTTTTTTTTATTTTTTTTGGCACCTAAAAAAATAAAATTTCGCTCAAATTGGGTGGCCACAGGTATTCTAAGACATTCTGTGAAGTTTTTAGATTTTAGATTTTTTGATTATTTTTTATTTTTTTTGGCATCTAAAAAAATTAAATTTTGCTCAAAGTGGGTGGCCATAGGTTTTCTAAGTCATTTTGTGAAATTTTGAAAATTTTTATTTTTTTTTATTTTTTTCGGCACCTAAAAAAATTTAAATTTCACTGAAAGTGGGTAGCCACAAATTCTAAACCATTCTGTTAAGTTTTGAAATTTTTGATTTTTTGCTTTTTTTTCTCACCTCAATGGTCGTGACTTTCATATGAATGTGTGTTGAAGAAAATGAATTCCTCAGAAATGGTTCTCACTTTTGTTCCAGAAATGAAAAACCAACTTTTTTTTTTGTTCTCATTTCTGGTTTCAGAATCAGTTTTGGAAGCAAATTTGTCCCGGAAATAGAAAAATGAAATTGCGTTACCAAACGGGTTTCTGGTCCAAAACTGATTCTTGGAACAAAAAACCAGTTCTTGGCAGAACCAGAATGGTTTTCATGCAGTACCTAAATAACCAAAATCGGACAGAGCACAAGAGGATTAGAGTTTATATGGTGCTGCGGAGATGGAGAGAGAGAGGGAAAAGGGACGTGATGAACGGATGTCAGAGAGAGGCGAGGGCTGCCCTCGCCGGCGTTGGGCAAGGGATGCCTTTGCCTGTGTGGGCAAGGACAGCCCTCGCCTGATGCCGTCGAGGGCCGCCTTCACCAGATTCGACGAAGGTAGCCCTCACCTGAGTCGGGCGAGGGTGGCCCTCGCCCACGCTAGCGGGACCGACCTCACCGGCTTTCGCCGGTGACCGACCATAAGTTGAAGATAAAGAAAAAAAAATAAAATAAAAAATTTCGAAAAAATAAAAAAATAATATTAAAAAATTATTAATTCGGGGTAAAATTATCACAGGTGTACCAGTTTGGGGTTTTTTGTGGTATATTCAGGATAAAATTGTCATAAGTGTACCAGTTTGAGATTTTTTAGGGTATGTTCAGGGAAAAATTGTCATATGTGTACCAGTTTGGGGTTTTTGATGGTCAAAAAAAAGTTTGGGGTAAAATCATTACAAGTGTACCAGTTTTGGGTTTTTTATGGTAAAAAAAAATTTGGGGTAAATTTATTACACCTATATCAGTTTAGGATTTTTAGTGGTATTAATCCTAAATTTGCCACTAAAATAGAAAGCCTTTGGAGAGAAGACGGTGGTGATGCAGGTCGGTTGTGTGGGTGCCACTTACAGAGGTAAGCTCGAAGTGCTGAAGCAAATGCCAATGATGCCATTTGTTAATAATGGTTCCTTTGCCACGAATCTAAGGGCCAAGCCTGCAATCATGCTATATTGACCTTCCTCTTTGGCTTTGTCGACACAATCGTGAACCGCTTCTCCTGTTTCTGCTCTCCATTGCAAAATTGATAAAGTGATTTTGTCTCGATTTGAGAATTGGGGTTAGGGTTCCTTGAGAATGTGGTGGATTTTGCCCCTACTCATTAATTTGGGGCGAATGGATTTCTAAATGACGTATGTAAAGAGGCTCTCACTTGCTCGCTTCATCTCGCCGACCAGCCTCGTTGAACGTTATACAATAAATTAACGGCACATTGGATCTTTCGGTCATTCAAATCGCTGATGACACTATAGTGATTCAATTTTATTTTTACTCAACCGGCATTGAAGTATGTGACTATACGAGAAAATTACGGCACTTATGACATCCTTTTTTGTTTTTCTTCCGGTTTTTCCATTATAGATAAACCCTAATCACTCGCCCTTGTGTTGATCATCCCAGCCATTTCCCAATTTAGATGCAAACGAAGTGGGACCAAATTCCACTAAACGCCAATTTGACCAAGTGGTGAGTCCCTGGCCCTCTTTCTTGATGGGGTCGGGGGGATGTTCGTCCTTTCCTTTTTATGTGTGCCCTTTTTGCTCTTCAAGATAAAGAGGCTTTTGATTTAATTTTTTCCCATTTCGGCTTTTCGAAAAAAGGAGAAGATACTTCTCAATTATGGAGGAGCTAGTGTGCTTCTCTTTCTACCTTTCTCTTTTGTTTTTTTCCCCTCTTCGTGCCCGTGGCCCTTCCGGGCGCCGCACCCAATTTCTCATGTATCTTTATCTTCTAATGTCTAGAAGTTTTATGTCTCGATAATTCGGAATTCGGATGATGACCGAGACAAACCCTTTTAAGGACTTACTTGAATGCGACGGAAGGAGTTGGTGCGCTTCTCTTTCTTTCTCTCTTTTGTGCGTGCATTTTTTTTCTCATGGGACGGACTCCCTGGTCATGAACTCACAATGACTTTTTACTCCTCATGTGGACTGCACTTTGGCTGTGACACCTGCAAATGCCGTGCCCTTGCCCGTGTCGCCGCCCCCTGCATTACGCCTATCTTTTGGTGGATGCATCCGTCGATGGATGATATCAAAACCCTTTAAATTATTTTTTCTTGACTATGATTGTTGTGAACATATAATATATATATATATATATATATATATATATATATATATGTATGTATGTATGAATATCAATTTATTCATTCCGATCCGTTTCCTCTTATTACAAATGGTAAGAATCTTGTGAGCAAACCTTATCACAGGGCGTGAGCTTAGACGATAAGAGGATTTGCTCCTATCCACGATCTTAGATTCACATCTTGTCACCATGTTGGTAGAACTTCGGGTGTAAAATCTTAAATGCTCTAGGCTGATGAAGGAAAGTGCATCCTTAAAGTCGCATAGGGAGAGTTGAGGTGTACGAAAACTCATCGAGACACCACTTGATCGCTATACGATAAAAAAAATAAATAGTGCAAACTTTTAATAACTCTAAAAAATGACTAAACGATAGACAGTTCAGTAGGAGAAATATGAATTCGTCACCACCGTAGTAGTACAATTAACGAAAAAGTTAAACAATTTCTAAAATTCTTTCCAACCGGTCTTTTTGGTTTTTTACTTAATCGAGCGGTACTTATTAGAGCTTAAGTCACGTTATAAATGCAACATATTGAGAACCATCATTTATATAAACTCAATGACATAATGTATGAATGGCCACAATACATTCTCCTATCCTTTTTTCAATAAGTCATACGAGAGTCTATCGAAATATATACCGACCGAAGATTCGAGAGTTGCCAAGGCCAGACATGGAGGTCTCCAAGACACGGCGAACCAAAAGGGGATCCCGATCTATCGGACCGCGGAACCGGACCTGCATTTCATCCCCGGCCGCCTCGCTTCCCTTCGATCCGAGATCTCCTTCCTCAGCTCAGGCATTGACAGTGCGCGCGATCGCCGCAGGGTTCGCTCCTCACCCGCCCGCTCTCGCGCAAGCAGCTGCTGTCTCTCGCCTCGATTCGAAACCCCGGAAATTGCATTAAACAAAGCCAATCACGCCACCCTCCCTCCCCCCACCACCCGCCCCCAAAGTCCAATCTTTCCGTGGGAAGCCCCCGCTTTTTCCAAAGCCGCCCCCCACCACCGGCAGTAGAGCCGTGACGTGCCTTGGCACGTGTGGAGACAAAGAGAAAGCGAATATGCACACCACCTCCCCTTTACATAAAGCGGACGTTTAACTACCAAAAAGCACCTTTTGACGGTCACACCCCCCCCTCTCCCAATCCCCCTTCGTTTCGTTTATCGCCCAAGAACGATGGCTCGATGATCGGACGTCTCCGCTGTTGAAAGCGGGGGAGGGCGGGGATCACGCGCGCGGGCGGCGGGCCAGCAAGCCAGCCGGCCGGCCGACCAAGGCGCTCCCTCTGTTTCTTTCTTTCCTTTGGAATGCCTACTTGCGGTGGAGACGCTCAAGATCGATCCGCAAAAAGTTGAGGAATAAAGAAGTTAAATGTATTCGAGTTCGCCGGGGGAAAATTGGTTGATTGCATAAGAATGATAACAAATTTAAGGAATAAAAAGGTTAAATGCACGGCAATTGAAATCATGAATCGGATGTGTACCCGGCAAATCTACCGAGAAGTCTGAGATATAATTAATTAGACTTAAGTAAAAGTTAAAAAATATGTAGTCTCCGGGATATCCCGTTCCAATGCCAAGTCCTTTTGGCCTGTTTCCTGGAAACTAAATAATTAAAATATAGATATTTATTTTTTGAATATGATTATTTGAAATAATTAGTCGATAAAGGATATTTTCGTTATCGATAATATTTTATTTCGACGGGCAGCAAGAATAAATAATTATTTTAAAAGCATGATACGTTTTTTCGCGAAACAAATAAATATGTCAATTTATCGATATGCCTAGTCTTTTTTTTTTTTTTTTTTGGAGGGGGGCGGGCACATGTTAAATTGGAATATACTAGAACCTGAAATCCGCCGTCGCGCGACCACTCCAAAACACCTCTCTCTCTCCCTCTCTCTCTCTCTCTCTCTCTCCTTCTCTTTTAACGTTCGACAAAACCTTCTTACCTCGTCGGCCCGCCGTACTTGACCTCACGCGCCGCCCCTCTCCTCCGCCGCCGCCGCCCTCCCCGGAGAAACGCGAAAGTTCATCCGGAAGGCTTCGACCCCGACGCGCCGCCCCCTCCCCTCCCTCCCCCGCCGCCGGACGCGCCGCCGACGTCGTGTCCACGCGCCGCCCCCTCGCGCTCTCCGCCGATCTACCTGAGAGATTCTCCTCTCGAGATCTGCTGCAAAGGGCGTCTCCTTGGGGTTGCATGAATCGGTCGCCTTCTCTGATGAGAAGGAGATGGGCGGGGTCACGTCGTCCATTGCAGCCAAGTTCGCCTTCTTCCCCCCGCAGCCGCCGTCCTACACCGTCGTCGCCGCCGCGGAGGACGACGGCCGGCGGGGGAGGCTGCGGATACCGGAGCTGGCCGTCGGGGACGCCGCCGCCGCCGCCGACGTGATGAGGCTGAGGACGCGGCGGGGGAACGAGATCGTGGCCGTGCACGTGGCGCACCCCAGGGCTTCCTCCACCGTGCTGTACTCCCACGGGAATGCGGCGGATTTGGGGCAAATGATGGAGCTGTTCGTCGAACTGAGTAAGCGCTTGAGGGTCAATATCATGGGGTGAGTTCAAATTGGACGGGATTCAGTTCTCTGTAGAGAATTTGGAGCGTTCGGAGCTCACTCACTGATCTTTGCTTAGCTTGATGCTTTGGTCATAGAAGAAGCTGCGTGGTTGTGTCACTTCTTGTTGTAAGAATTTGCTATATTCCCTGCTGATCAAGTGAATTTAATGGCCTTTCCAATTAACGTTGTTTGATTTTTTAACTCATTCTGAATACTGAATTATAAAGACCAAGGTTCCCAGTTTATTTTTTTCGTTTTTGTGGTGCACTGGATCTGTTGGTTCTTAAAGTGATGAAAAGCCAATGGCAAACTTCCTATTGTGGGGTCATTTGTTGGTGTAGCTGTTTGCTTCTTGAGCTAGTGCTCCAGTAAGTTTCTGCAAGGAAAGTCTCTTTGCATTATCTTTTCCCCTGAGGCACAAGAAAACCAATTTTGGGTTTGGGTATTACTGTGGCGAACGTTATTCCTAAACTGAAGATGGAGGGCTGGATGGATTGGAGGATGCTGATTCTCTCCTGCCTGACCCATGTGAATGATCTGAGGGATTGCTCCAATGTTGATGTCCCCAGATCATTTGGGTTTGTGACCCTTATTCATTGTGGCGTGTTGGCGTGGTGCCATCCGTCATAACAAGTGAGGGCATTTGATTGGATGACTAGCATCACGTCAGCATGCCACACAGTCTTAGTATTGCATCCTAGTCTTTCTCCGTTGAGACCATACTCAATAAGGATAGTATTTCTTCCTTAATTAGTGACACCACAGGATAAATTAAAAACTTCGTTACTTATGTACTGGTCTTTGCTCTCGATGTATTATCCACTGTGATCAGCCAATGATAGATATAAAGGGTTGCTCACTGTTCCTCTGTTGCATGTTTCAGGTACGATTATTCTGGTTATGGGCAATCTACCGGAAAGGTTGGTGCGTGGTCACTTTATAGCTTTAACTAATTACAGAAGAGTATTTTGTTTTAGTTATTCTTCAATTTCTACTTATTCAAGAAACTTATGCTTGAGCTTCCTGCACGACTCCTTTAAGATCAGGTGTAGTCGCAATTCTGAATATACACTCTGTATTTCAAGTCATTTGGTGCGCTCCATGTTTCATAGTAACTGTCATAGCATCACCGTGTTCCTCAAAAGTAACAAAAATGCTGTCAAACACAAACACTTGTAATATATGTAGCATTATCATTGAGACAGATATCCAAATATTACAAGATAAATACAGAGTTTGGTTGCTGTATGACGAAAGATCTGTGGAAAGATTTACCTGCTAAACATCCATATTGTATTGATGACATTAGCTAACCTGGCATTTATTGATGGCACAAGATGGGATTATTGTGCTACAAAACAATTTTCATTAAATGCATGACAAATCTGCAGTTGTTTTGTAGCAGTTCACAATGCATCCTATGCCCTCAATGAACACCCCCCCCCTTCCTAAAACCGAAATGATGCTGAAGCAAACGTTATCTCATTTGGTAGGATCGAGTATATTAATCTTTTTTCATCACTGCACCTGATTCCGAATCATGTTTAGTATAACTATGAAGTGCTCCGTGTCTTTCCTTGTTATCTCCTTCAAATTTTGTTTTGGGTCTATCCGCAGTTGTTTTCACTTATAATGTCCAATTTTCATTTTGATAAACCTTGGTTATCTTGGCTACACCCAACTTCGTTAAAATAGATTCAATTATATTTTCATCTCTTGTCAAGTGCCGACACATCCAAAGATGCATTGTCCTATATAATGCTCATCTGTGCTTGTCTTAGTGTTTGACCATCTAATATTCCATAACATAAAGTGTCGCTGATCTTATTACAGTCCTATAGAGTTTTCCCTTTAGTTTTGGTGAAATTCTGTGGTTGCACATGGGACCACATGAAAAATCTAGCTTAAACTATAGGAGGAGATGCTCCATCAACCCCATCCTTTTTCAAAATGTTTCCAAGATATGAAAAAGTGCACTCTTCTATACACCCTGATCTCCGATTCTAACCATTATCTTGTTTGAACCTCTCCTTCCCCCCGACCAAAAATGACCCCTGCCAGCACGGCTGCCGTAAGAGACCCATTCACGAAAAATTCTAGAGACCAACAATTTTTTCTAACAAGAAAAACGGCAACTTTAGAAGGGAGGGAGAACGAACGAGATAGACCTTGGAATACCTGGGTCCAAAATTGCAGACTACACTGTGATAAATCTCGTAATCACTGTGACTTTTACTGCCTCATAGGTACAATGTGCATCTACATTTTTCTTTTACTCTAAGTGCCTTACTTTATCGATAATAATGTTCTGAGCTTACTGACAAAAAATTTTGAGCACATGCTACTCTAATTTTTGTAATGCGCTGTTAGTCATCACTTGTTTTGCAAAATATAATCTCTCTCTGCAGAGAGTAAACGTGCTATTAGAACTAGCAGATAATATTCTTCAAATATAGTTAACTCTGTTCCATGATTTACATAAAAAGCTATCAGGCCACAAAATAATGAAAGTCCAATTCCGTGTTTTTCCTTATCAGCCAACTGAATATAACACGTACGCCGACATCAATGCGGCATATAAGTGCCTTAAGGAACAGTATGGAGTTCAAGACGAAAAGTTAATCTTATATGGCCAGTCTGTTGGCAGTGGACCTACTGTCGACCTCGCATCACGTGTTCCAAATTTGAGGGGTGTTGTATTACATAGTCCTATTCTTTCAGGACTCAGAGTGTTGTACCCTGTCAAGAGGACATACTGGTTTGATATCTACAAGGTAATGTTTCTATACTGATAGTTTTCAATTTGTTTTTCTTCCCCGATACAGGTTACTGAACTTTGTTTTTCACAGAATCTTGACAAAATAGGACTGGTGAATTGTCCGGTTTTTGTAATTCATGTAAGTCAACTTCCCTTTAAATACTGCAATCTTGTTGTCATCTCTCTCTCTCTCTCTCTCTCTCTGCATGCCTGTGGAGAGAAAAAGGTTTTGGTTTGTAAGCAAGGAAAATGCAAAATCAGGAATAATTCAATATCCAAATTATAGAAAAACCAACTTTTTGATTGTCATGAGTAAGAGATTACACCAACTGAATAATGATCTGGGGACAGATTCCTGAATATTTGTTTGACATTACTTTTTAGAAGTTATGACCCCACAATTTTAGACACCTGAAATTTGGCCATTTAGAATTTGAAAGAGCCCAAATTCCAATAGAGAATGTGTCCGAAGATCACAATTTAAACAAGTGCGAGCACTTGAAATTGGTTGAAGATCCTCTATCTATCAAGTCCCCATTCTAACAATTTTAACTGCTAATTACTTAAATCATAAATGTCAAAAGATCTATATTGTATTCACATGGTAATAGTGTGGTAATGACAATAGGAACACCATACTGAGACATGGATTTGAAATCAATCAATTAGAAACAAAATAAAAAAATGCTACCCGCCATAGTATTTCTTCCAAGCTTAAAATAAGGTTGACAACAATGTGTGTTTTTGTGTCATGTTTGTGTTGGTTATTCGTGTCATTTCATGTTATTACTTAAATGTCCCAATTTGACTACAATGTGCTTTTCAAAGAAAATGGATTAAAACATGTGAACGTATCAATATTGAGCGAAGTAGTGTTGAGTTTGGATTTCTCTATAGTAAATTTGTGTCATGTTCGATATGTTCTCATGTTGTTTAGAAGTTGCCACTACTTAAAAGCTAAGGAATTAAAAGGGAATTTAAAAGAATCACTAAGTAATGTTCATTTGGGAAAACATTACTTTCTTTTCTTTTTCAATGTGTAACTCCTATGAAAATGTTAGCACTATCAAGTGATTATAAAATGCTTTGATGTAATGAGAACTTATCAATGACAATCTCCTTCTACAATGACATGAAAATCCCTATTTGTTTAATGATACATCACTTGTCAGTAAAGTTAAATCTGATCGTTATAACATCATTTAAGATGATTGCAAACAAATTACAACAAGATAATTTGCTCGTATATTGTTGACCCCACTGGTGAAAACTCCAGGCTCTGTCCCTGTGATTATCTTTAGTTAAATTCTTATAGGAACAACACTGTTTTCTCCATTCAGAAAAGATTGTTAAGCAAACTAAACTCTAGAGGAAAGAATCCACAAAAAATGCTTGAGATTTGGGAGAAACAGTTAGAAGTAACAACTTCACGCTGGTAGTTTCTTTCCATCCCCTGACAAGCATTGCAATAATTCAACCTACAAACTGGTTGGGGGAACTCTTCAGCGTACTTTGTTTGGAATTTGTTCTTACTATTGCATGAAAAAATGGGAATTTTGCTTCGTGGGATTATAATTCTTGGGCCTTGTTACATGTGAAATGTTCTGGGTTGTTATTTCACTCTTTCTGGTTTTTCTTGTGTTTCTCTTTAGCCATGATGGTGGTGTTGTTTCAAGCCACAACTCCGCCATAATTGGAGGCTATTTTTGAAGAGTAATTTTCTGATGATCTCTTTCTTCTTCTTCTTCTTCTCCTTCTTCAGGGAACTGCAGATGAAGTAGTTGACTGTTCACATGGGAAACAGCTATCAGAGCTTTGTAAGATTAAGTATGAACCTCTGTGGATAAGTGGGGGTGGACATTGCAATCTTGAGCTTTACCCGGAATACATTAAGCATCTAAAAATGTTTGTACTGAGCTTGAACAAAGCAAAAGTCACGACAAACAATACAAAGGACAGCAATGGAGACTCTGAAGCCCAAAAGAAATCATCAGATACTGGAGCTTCGGATACTTTTGAGTTGGCTCCAGATCTTCCTGAAGTTTCCAGGAACAGCTTAGATAGTCGGCTGGAGAAGTCTAAGAAATCAGTAAAGCCTGAACAATCTCGTATGAGCACCGATCGTCTTGACTGGTTTAGGAGAAAAAGGGGCTTAATTTGGTGAAAATACAGCCAGCCATTTAACTCCCACCAGAACAGGTTTTTGGTTTTCATATTTACTCACCCAAGAAGGTATATATATTCTTTATTTGCTCTGTAACAGTGTATCAATCTTAGATGGAAACAAAACACTGAAGTGTGATTTGAGCTAAACTGTAATTTGTATGTGTGCATTGTAGAAGTTCGATTGAACATAATAAAACCTTTGTACTCCTGTGGAGGTAGTGCATAGTTGAAACTCAAAGGGAATGATTTCATAATTAGATGGATCATCTTCTTCTATATACACTTGCCCATCTTTGTTCTTGTTTGTTTAAATGCACTCCTGTCTCAGAATCTTATCAGTTCATGCAGATTTTGTGCAGAGCAACCACTTTGGGAGGTAAGTCTCTCTTTATCTACTTTTGAAGCAATGCCTGTCCTTAGAGATCTCACCATGTTTACTTTAACTTTTTGGGTCAGAATGGAAGGACGCACATACTTGACCATTGGCAATATCTCGATGAGGATAGGGTATTTTATGCATCTGTGATATGGGTGATGGAGCAATCTCTTTTCAATAAAATGATTCTGCATCCTCCACTTGTGCTTGGATTATGAGATAGTTTCTGGGTTAATTGGCTTGTCCAGCCATGTTTAATTAGATACATAAGGTTCTCTCTCCTTTGAGAAAATACAGGGAGGATCTATCTGAAATGCAACTGTGTTGATACCTAAATATTTGCCTAGAGGTCATTTTCATATTTTTTTTTCAAAAAAAAATTGGAACTTATTTTCCTTTAAAAAAATATTTTATTCATTACATGTATTTTTTTTTTTTTGTAAAGATTATTCATTACATGTTGCATTCTTGCATTTTGCATTATTAGGGTTTTTAGTAAAAGTTTCAAAATTTTGGTTAGATGGTTTAAAATTTAATCCCAGCAAGAAAAGGAGAAGCAAAAAAGTAAATATTGTCTTTCATTTGGCACATCACATGTGCATTTTTGCATTTAGAGATTCTTTAGGTCATTTTTTAGATCCTTTTAATTGAGTGGAGTTGATATTGAGATTTGCTTGTTGGAGCTTTACAATCAGGAGAGAACTTTTGAGTTATCACATATTTATGTATCAATAAATGATACACATTAATTTGTACTCAGAAGTACAAGTGCTTACATACTTCCTGCATTGTGATCAATTCTATCGGTCACACTACCAGTAAAATGAGCACAACTCGTATTATTTTTCGAAACAAAATGACAGAAAAGGATAGAATGGAAGAAAGATGTGTATGGGAAGGTTTCAATATGTTCCATGCTTGAACAAGTTGTCTGTCTAAGATGGGAAAGAAGCCTTTCTGGTTTTGGAATTTGGTAGATTCGCTCTTTTGGTTCTTAGCATTTTGTCCTCGTGATTAGCATTCACGACGTTCATCTTTTTGGCTGAAAAAGGCAGGTGGGATTGTAAGCACCGGTTTCTGTGGGAGGTGGCAACTTTCTACAATCCGAACCGGTCCTTGCTCAAGAGGGCATACTCGAAAGTCGAAACAGCTAATTCCTTGTCCTTTGAAGATATTCTGGCCCAGATTGCTTCTGAGCCAGAGTACTCTTTGTCTAGCATCGACCATTGTAGTTTTATGAGTTGGTTAATTTTACTAGTGGTGAGATTCACAATGGGGTCTACTTAAGAAAACATCGACCCCGAGTGATGCGATTGGTTTTTCCCCCACCACCACAATGGTCGAACGAGTCTCCTTTCGTTCCATTTTGCCCCGTCCTAGGCCCAACTTCGGCCTTAGAAGGATTTACATACTGTCCTATCATTTATCAGTATGCTCGAGAGAACTCCCTCGAAGCAATCATGCCAGCGTAATCTCCGGAAGCCACCTCCTCGAGCACGGACCTATGTGCCCGGACAATCGTACCGCGAGGCGCGAGCAAAACGACAGGATCACTGCATTTGATTGGATTAGCTTCGCGATTAAATGCTCAAAGAGTGGGAACAGTCAGAAAGAAAGGACGAAAAGGAGGACTTGGCACATAGCAATGGATGACGCCGGCCCCGTTCCTTTCGGGTGCGCTGTGTGGTCAAGAGTCGAGCAAACAAATTTGACTCCCTTTGATCAAGTTAACGACAAATGACGTGAGGACGGCGTTGAGCATTAGAAGCATTAGAAGCATTCCTAGACAAGTCCAAGTGGGCGGCTCTTGCTGCGGAAGGCTTTCTTGGCCCCATTTTGCTTGTGACCGTCGATACGAAGAAGATGCTCGCGTCCATTGAAGACGGTACACGGCTTCGCCTCCCCGACACGGCTTAATCCGTTGAAGAATCAACTCAACTACCCCCGATAACCAATAGAACACTCCCGACAAGGAGATCCATTTCTTTCCAAGCTAACCATTAAGTCTTCCCTCTCGAAAGTCGGTTGACTCCTCCAAGGCTGAAGTCAACTGACAAACTCAGCAATGCTCGACCCTTATCTTCTCGTCGTTGCCGCCACCTTCTTCTTCTTAACATTTGCTGCATCTTCTGCTTCCGTCGATCAGCAGTATGCCGACTGTGGGCACCAGTTCAGCTGCGGGAACATCCAGAACGCGAGCTATCCTTTCTGGGGTAGTCCTCTGCCCTTCTACTGCGGGCTACCGGAATTCAAGCTCCTCTGCGAGGACGAAGTCACGACCATAGAAATCGCGTCGCAGAAGTATCGGGTCCTCGAGATCGACCACGACAATCACGTCCTGAAGCTCTCGAGATCGGATTTTTATGATAATATATGCCCCCCGAAGATCGTCAACACCACCATGAACTACCTTTTCATGTATACTAGCCAATTTGGTAACCTCACGCTGTTCTACAACTGCTCGTCCACGAACCCATCTATTGCCTCCGGCAAATTCAGTTGTTATGGAAACGATGCATACAATGAGAGCAACTATTACACAATCGGTTCTGCTCTGACCGGTGGAGGATTCGGTTCTTGCCATGCCAGTGTGACTATTCCGGTTCTTCCGACAGCATCAGAAATCCTGATGGAGAATAAGACGTCCTCGCTTGGTGCGGTGATCAGAGAAGGATTCAAGGTCCAGTGGGTCGTGGATCACACGGCGTGCACTGAATGCCGGAGCTCCGGCGGACGATGTGGATACAACACGAGCTTTTTCCATCCCATCTGCTTCTGTCCCGATCGGCCTTATCTATTAAGATGTCCCTCCGGATCAGGTAACAGCTGCATTTCCTTGACGACGTAAATCATCGTTGTCTGCGCTAAGACGCAGTTCAGACATGGTTTTTCCTGGGATGCGAAATGACAACGTCCCACAATTTTTATTGTTCAGGATCCAAGTTGAGCTTGGAAGCTGGGGTTCTCATAGGTAATACCTCGATTGAACTGAATTATTTCTTTGTTTTGGTATTAAACTGAACTGATCTGTCTATGGCTTTCTGATATACCTTTTCACCTAATCCACGAAGGCTGAGCTTTTACAGCCTCATATTGGAAATATTCGTGTTTTCTACTTTTCGACCTGAACTTATGGATTCTGCATTTTAAGGTGCGATAATGCTTGGACTCGGAAGTATGGTCGGGACGATGTTCCTCTTCCATCGCTTGATGAGAAAATCGATGTCGAATAGTGTAATTTTCTTCTGGAAGAAGAAATCATCGGGTACCAACAGAGTGGAGGCGTTCCTAGAGAAATGTGGAGGCTTCGCCCCAAGGAGGTACAGTTACAAAGATGTCCAGAAAATGACCAACTCCCTCAGAGATAAGCTAGGTCAGGGAGGCTATGGCAGTGTGTACAAAGGAGAACTACCCGATGGCTCTCTAGTGGCAGTGAAGATATTGTCCGAGTCTAAAGGTGATGGGGAAGAATTTCTCAATGAAGTCGCCAGCATCAGCCGAACTTCGCACGTAAACATCGTTACTCTACTCGGGTTCTGTTCTGAGGGGTCAAAACGGGCTCTTGTTTACGAGTTCATGCCTAATGGATCACTGGAAAAGTACATATTTGCAGAGGGTCAGGCAATGGATGTTGATCGACTAGCGTGGGAGAAAATCTACCAAATTGCCATTGGTGTCGCCCATGGCCTGGAGTACCTGCACAGAGGATGCAACTCGAGAATACTTCATCTTGACATCAAGCCGCAAAACATCCTTCTTGACCAAGATTACTGCCCTAAAATCTCTGATTTTGGTCTTTCAAAGCTGAGCAACAGGAAAGAGAGCGCTATGTCTATGATGGGCGCCCGAGGAACCGTGGGGTACATCGCCCCAGAAGTCTTCTTGAGAAATTTTGGAGTAGTTTCAGACAAGTCCGATGTCTACAGCTTTGGGATGATGATCCTAGAAATGGTGGGTGGAAGAAGAAACATCGAGGCTGGACTTACAAACAGCAGTGAAGTTTATTTTCCGCACTGGGTGCACAGCCGAATGATGTTGGAGGAGGATCTGAAGCTGCAATGGAATGTGAATGAAACAGGAAAAGAAGCAGCGAAAAAGATGATCCAGGTAGGCCTATGGTGTATCCAGACGCATCCGGGGAACCGGCCATCGATGGATAGGGTGGTCGATATGTTAGAGAGAAGGCATGAAGCTCTCCAAGTGCCACCGAAACCCTTTCCTTCTTCTCCTCCTGCACCGCACATCAATCCTGCAACATCTGCTTCTCTTCATTCATCGCAAGGCAGTACAAACCTTCCATCACGTTATTCACAAGACTAGGAAGGCAGTCAATTGCAGATAAGCTAACCGTTGTTCAAAACTTCTGTTTCAATGATACACATAAAGTGGCCGGTTCAGTTAGAAGATATTCATATTCTTAATTCTTTGGCAGATTCAGAACACTTGATGTAAAAGGTTGGCACCTTATTGATGATTCATGTGCTGGTGCGTAAGAAGACTGCAATATTATTATACCACATAAAACTGCATCTGCGGCTTCAGTCCGCGCTCTCTTTGTGAAATCATTTTAGAGAGATTTTGACAGCTTAAGTAGAGTCCCAATTACGTGGCGTACATTCACACAGAAGCATTGCTTCTGAACCAGAATAACGAACCAGCCCCACTTTATCAAAAGAAGCTTTGCTTTATTGATTCATCCCCATCGCATCTAAATTCGACCGTTAAATACTTGATACGAGTTTAAGGCCCCTTTCGAGACAGAGAAGTTAAAATACCTGAACACATAACTTAAGCCACTCAAGATCTACTTTCTCTACATTTCTGTCATTCGCTCTGACGATGGACATCGAGTCTATAACCCATTGATGACTATTGAGAGCGAGATAATTTGTAGTATAAATCTTCTCTTCTACTTTAAAAGTCTTTCCTAGTCCAGGATACCGGACCATCTTAACAGGCAACATCATTTACAAGCAAGTGCCACAATTAGGAAGCAACGCAAATGAAAATTCGAGTACCCAAGTCAAACAAGAATTTAGACAACAATTGGTACAAAGCCCTTCATAATTTACATCACCTTCTTGGATCCATCATCTATGGGGTCTCGGAGTGTTCCAAACATCCAGTCCATCCAGATGGTGTAGTGGCCATAATTATGGCGATATGTGGTATGGTGGATGGTGTGATAACCAGCACCCATTACAGGCCAAAGCTTACCATGGATGCAGTCATGGATATTTGCTGTCCATATCGCCTCTAGAAATAGGAGAGCAATGTGCGTTGTAAAATGGGTCGGCACAAGGAATAGTGCCATAACATGTGGCACTGCCTGCAGTATCCCATCTAGAGGATGAAATGCCAAGCCTAAAACAAAGAAACAACTTATGATTAGTCTTGTACTTTATGCATACATGAAAATATGAACAATCGAGAGAGGGATTGTATTATTCGCAGGGTGGGGGCATGGAGAAAAACATACCATAAGCATCATTCAAGGTGAGACAAGGAACAAGAAAAATGCAGTACATGAAGAAATGGGTAGAGAAGGCGAACATTAGTAGTAACTGGTAACACATTTAATTGCCACTAACAGATAAGTAAACAATATTGGGAAAAGATAACACGAAACAGCTCTGATAAATAAGCCGTCAATAAAATCATTTTTTCAGATTGCCAAAAACATCATGTCCACGATCTGCAGATGCCTTACTGTGCCTAACTTGATACCTTGAGAAATATGGCTGCTAAGTAGGAATTACGCTGGGAAGAGTAATTTCATGGGTGTAATTTTTGCTTGCAGCTAGATTTTACGTGAAACTCACCATAATTCATACATCATGGGTAGCTACTTAAATGTCATCCAACTTTGTTTCAGCAAGCTAAAGGCCTAGATAGGAGGTTTATGGCCCAACTTCTGTTTCTACCGTCTAATTGTGATCTGACTTATTTCCAGCATCAAAAACCAACTAGCAAAAGTCAACATAGAAGTTAAAAGAAACACCAGGGCCAGCAGCTTGGGCTGGGGTTGTCTTTCGAGTAATCACGAAAAAGGAAAGTATTAGAATTATCATTCCAAATGGTGTCATACAAGAACATATAGTCCACCTTTTGTTAGTTTTTTTGAAGTCAAAGATATAACAATTCTTAAAGCTACAGATTCGAAACATATGCAGATCATAGCTAATGCAAAATGTCAAACCGAAATAAAACCGGAAAACTACACCTAAAACTTAAGAGTCATCGCAAGCAACTTGACCCAAGATTCGGAACATATGCAGATCATAGCTAATGCAAATGTCAAACCGAAATAAAACCTGAAAATTACATCTAAAACTCAAGAGTCATCACAAGCAACTTGACCCCCTCTCTCTAACAAGATCGTAGGTCCTATGAGCTCAAAGCAGTACTTCTGTCTTGTGATATCATTACAAAAACCAGGGTGATGATATACATTTGATCAACATATCACCCTATCCAGCTTTCAAAGTGTTTTGCATAGCAGGAAAAGTCTGCAACTTGTCCTTTAATATCAAGAGCTACGAAAGGAGAAGGATTTAGCAACATTTATCTAGAGAGCACTTCAATTAAATAAGAGTGGCAAGAAGGGGCCACATGCTGACACAAAAGAGGAGTGAGTAGAATATACAATATGCCGTACCCACGAATGAAAAGGAGATCTTCAATAACATCTTCTAAACATCTCTCTACCCAAACCTAGTAACACTTGTTTTATAGGTTCAGTTACATTGTAGAATATAAAGATCGAAGGACACCGTATGCTACGTTTTCAGATTGCATCAATCAATACAAATTAACGGAGCACGGGTACAAAACCAAATAATGTTACAAGATCATGCAGTAGCCAGGTGTAGCACTCAAATGAAGCAGCAGCAGAACATAATTGAAACTCTTGGATTTGGACTTTCAGCAATAAAAGTAAGCAAATGTACAATCATGTGCATGATTCTATTGATTGAACAAAAATAAAGTCTACCAACAAAGGGCATTTTACTGCACTTAGCAGACTGAGAACTCACCAGCAAAAGGAGAAAGTGTGTTCTGCTTATTGTAGATGTGATGTGTTGCGTGGAGATGCTTGTAAAGAGGTTTAATGTCATGCAGCTCCCTGTGCATCCAATATATCCCAAACTCCACCAGTACAAGATAAACTGACATGTACACAAGGTATGCAAGCCAACCAACATCGCTTATTCTTGAATAGCATTTCGTCCACCCATTTTCAACCATGTATTCAGAAAGTGATGGAAGAGCAGAGTACCATGGCATTGCCTTCATCGCAACATATATTTGCAACAGCATTGCCTTCTTCGTAGGAATCTCATCTGCAGCAAGAAAATTTGACAGATTGAAAAAAAATACACAACAGTCTAGCACCCAGATATCATTACTGAGTTTAAATAGACAAGAAATATCGTAGACTAGCCCGACTACAAGTGCATATAACATAATCTCGCACTGGAAATAATGTATAACATTCTCTCTGAGAAATATCTTATCAGCAAGGAAGCAGTCACATAGTATTTCAAGCCCTACAGAGAATGTTGATGACTGCCATTTGCTTGACAAAAAATAGTCGACAGGGATCCAACTAGCAGACTTCAACAGCTGAACATAATCACAGCTTTTAAAGCATGAAACAAGTCAAAGTGTCTTCTCCATGAATAAAAGCATGCATTAATAAGCTGATTTCATAACCTGTTAAATGCGACCCAGTTAAGCTGAGCCTAAGAATGGTTTAATGTCAAGATCCAGAGGGCACGAAATTATAGATACCGAACAGCACTCCCCATTTGAATTGATGATGTAGATGACCTAGAAGTTACTTGGATGGTTTATGGCAGCCAGGGAATTCCAAAAGGAAAAAAGATATGAAATATCAGCAGGACACATCTCACAGATCATGAAGGAAGGAAGAAACTGCATTGCACAACATCTAAAAACTAAACGAAATATTCTGAAGAAAATGCATCAAAGCACAGAATTTGTTAAACAACGGTCCAGCCATCTAAATATCTGGTAAAAAGAGAAAACCTTTCAAGGTGATGGAAGAAAGTGAAAAATCAAAACTTTTAGAAAGCAGGAAGCGGCTGTCAACAGCACTTACAGCAGATTAGATTCTAAGATGTTCTGCATCAACCATTTAACATGGAACAAATTAAATCATTGAGCCACTTCGAAGGAAACATATAACCCAATCTACAAGATAAATTGAGATCGAAGAAACTAATCTAAATCAAATCCAAAATAGAGAAAGGGAACAGTGTTTCTAGGAATCAGCCAATGGAAGGAAAAACAAATACAAATTATTTGAGTTATACTGCGTCATTCACAGAAAAACACACACCAACATCACATCTCTGTAGCAAATTCAATCCGTCAATCTAACAATCACACCCACCCTCTGTATGTTTACGAATAATGACTATAAAAATAGTAGAGGCTCATCATGCCATGAGGAGAATCAGGAAAAGAAGAAAACTTTAAAGAGAAACCCAGAGAGAGAGAGAGAGAGAGAGAAAAAGGACAAACCAAGAAGAGAAAAGAGAAGCTACCCTTAGGGACGTAAACATTGCGCTTGAGGTAATAGATGTAGGAGCACCACAAGAGGCCGGAGAGGAAGTAAACAAGGGATCCGCCGATGAAGTTGCGGATCCAGGTCTGGAGGAACCGGGGCATCGGCTCCCACGCCGACGCCGGCAGGAGGCTGCCCAGGACAATGCGGTTGTACAGGGAGGTCTCCGCCGTGAACAGCCCCAGGTAATCGGCGTCCATCGCGCCGGCGAGGCGGGTCGGGTGGGGAACTGGAGGGAACGTCGCCGGAGATCCGGAGCCGGAAGCACGGTGCGTCAGTTGCGGGGGGTGAGGAGGGAGCGGCGACCCAGGTCTCGAATTGCAGCGACGAATAGTGGGTGGGCAGTGAACTTGACTTGTAAGGCACGATGACGAAGAAGCTCGGCAGATGGAAAAAGCGAGGAAGACGACGAAGACAGTAGACACGGGGGCAGAGAGACAGGCAGAGACAGGGGGAGGAATATCTTTGGTTGGCTCGACCAGGATGTTGACAAATGGATTTGGGTGTGGCCGCACACTTCTTCAAAAGATCTCTCCCTGCAAGTGCATTCTCTCCTCGGAGCCAGCGCAGACGATTCTCTATCTTCCATTATTAAAAAAAGAAAAAGTGACATAGACAATATCTGAATTTTAATTTAATGTATAATTTAATCTCTAAATTTTTAATTTATTTAATATAATTTCTGAACTTTAATCCAATATTTAATATAATTCATGAACTTTTAATTTGTTCTCCTGAACTTTTAATACATATTCAATACAGTCCCTGAACTTTATAAAAATGTTCAATATAGTCATTTTATTAATTCAAGTTCAGGGAATATGTTGTATATTTTTATATAGTTCAGGGATTAAATTGAACATTTACTAAAGTCCAGGGACCAAGTTGAATAAATTGAAAATTTAGGGATTACATTGAACATTGGATTAAAGTTTATGAACTACATTGAACAAATTAAAAGTTCATGGACCAAATTGCACATTGAGCCAAAGTTCATGGACTATTTTTGTCATTATCCCTTAAAAAAAAAAGGAGGATCGAGGGATCGGGCCTACACCACCGATTTAAGAAGACCGATCCGATTCTTGATACTAAAAAATAAGACTACGTTTGATCATCCAGATTTCTAAATCGGATAGGATTAGATAGGATAGGATAATAAATCCTGGAATTTCTTTATATCGTGTTCACTGTTTGGTGGACTACGAATTTAAAGTCGGATAGGATAATTTTTTATTTATTTTTTGCTATTCACGGGTCCGGAGGAGTCGGTAAAAGAAAAAAGTCGAGAAATTTTTTTGGTGAAAGCACACAAGGTATGGAGATGAAGATGACAATGAGTGGAACGTAGGGTTTTTGAAAAAATACGCATTAGAAATCATATCCGGGGCTATCCCTCCCCCTTTCGGATTTTTTTATCCAGGTTATATTCGGTCTATATCCAACATTTTCGTATCTTGGACCACCACCAAACACAGGATAGGATAAAACATATCCTATATTGGCTTTTATCCGATCGACCAAATGCAGCCTAAGGAGAACCGAGCTCGGTTCCAGAAACTGGAAATCGGCCTTTATGGATTCAAAACCAACCGGTTTTGTCCAAAATAGAAAAATAAAAATCTACTTATCAAGGGACATTCCAAATAAGAATCCGATGTTTTTTCATTTGGCCACGGTGTACCAGTTTAAAGTTTTTGAGGTATTGAGCCTTAAAATTACCACGGGAATAAAATGATACTTTTTCAAAGCAATTTGCATTGGTAACGCAAAGTAAAATCAACCCTATCTCCAACGACTTACGTCAATAACTTTGTCGCGGGTTCAACCTAAGTCGTCCCGAAGAGGAACTAATGGAATAACAACACGTACTAGCACTATTCGGTAATACGAAGTGCACGTTTTTACCTGTAAGGAAGAGACGTCATATTTAATTGTAATGATAGGATTCAAACATTGAAATGATAAAAAAAAGAAGCACACCTATTACTTAAAAGATGGTTGCGCGGTAACCTTAACATTTTCTTTCTCTAACTCTCAAGTTAGCAAATCGATATATGATGTTATATATTTAAAATATTTCCGTCCAAAGCACGGGTCTTCATATTAGTATGACCTTACTTGAGAGCAAATAAAAGGGGATAAATGTAATTGAAGTTCTAAAACTAATCAAATTGATGCAATCGAGTCATTCTGTTAATTTCGTCCGATTTGACTAAGGGGAAATACTAAGTTGATTTTTTTTACTATTTTATATTTCCTACGTGGCATTGACCTTACTAAAACATGAAATATAAGACTAAAATGACATTATTTTGATCCAAATCCTAATTTTTTTAAGCCAAAATATTAATTTAGTTAAATTAATACAAATAAAATGGATAATTTTCTTTAGAAAAAAAAGAAAAGGAAAGCCAAGGGCGGAAAGCCCTCGTCGCTACCGCTGCTACCACCACACCATCACTGTAAATGGTTGGCAGGGGTCGCCCGGCCCTCACTGAGCCCCTCTGGCCCTTCCCAGCGATGGTGGGGCAACGATAAGGGACTATCGCTTTGGTTTTTTTTTTCTTTTAAAAATCTAGCTTTTATATTTTAATCTAATTTAATTAAGATTTTGGTTTATGAAATTTGGATTTTGATCAAAAAGTCGTTATTTTAGTATTATGTTTCATGTTTAAATAAGGTCAATGGCACGTGGGAGAGTGAAAATAATAAAAATGGCAATATCATCATTTTCCATTGGCCTAGTTTGACGGAGTTCGCAGAACGACCCGATTGAACCAATTTAATTAGTTTTAGAATTTAATTGCAACTTTTGAAAATTTTACGGCTCGATCGCATTTTCGTGATAATTTTTGAAATTTTCGACGCACTTATCCCTAAATAAAAGTGCAACTATGGTTGGACCGTTCACCGGAACCTAGGCTCGCCTTATGCTTGGTTCACAAGATAATTGAAGTATGTTTAAAGTTTCACAAACTCGAGATTGATCCCATTAAGATTCGTTTGCTAGTCATTAGAAAAGAAGTATAGCTCCCCGCCCATTTTTCATCGCCAATAACATCATCTTGTAGCATCGAGATGTGGGTGACTTTTGGCTGATTCTTGGCATTTTTGGCTTTCTAGCCCACAGAATCGAAATTTTGCCGGACTCAATAACAGCAGCTTCTGCACATAAAACGAAGTTTGGCACGTGAACTTGAAGTGATTTGTTCATATGGCCCATGGATTGTCTTTAGGAAAATAATACCAATGAAACTGAACTTTGACCCAATATGCAATAACTCCCATAACCTTTTAATTTGTTTAGCATAGCATGCAACATAGTTCTTGAACTTTTAAGTTGTTTAATGTTGTCCATTAATTTTTTATACATGTTCAATCTAGTCCGTAAACTCCATAAAAATGTTTAGTATAGTCACTCCATCACTTCAAGTTAATGGAATTTGCTGATTTGACTTTCAATTCCAGTAGGTTTGACAACGTTACATATGAATTATTTATGTAAGATTTTAATAATCTATGTTATCAAATAATATGGATAATCATTTTTCCAAATTGAACGTATTAAAATGATTATTATATCCTAATTTGAATTGAATATCTTACATGGATAATCCATATGTAATGTTGTTTTTTTGTTCACCTTTCAGACTTATCGGATTAGAAGTCAAATGAGAAAATTCCGTTAACTTAAATTAATGGAACGATAACATTATATATTTAGGGACAAGATTAAATATGTATCAAAAGTTTCTGGAGCACATTAAATAAATTAAAAGTATATGGACGACATTACATATCGAACCAAAGTTTATGGACCATTTGTATAATTATCACATCGTTTTTCACAAATAAAAAGGATGGAGAGATACGATTGACCTGGCGCCTTGAGTGTCCCCAAAAGAGTCTCGCACTTATAAGGAACGCTCGAATTCAATTACAAGTACCCGACACAGTCTGATACACCAATGTGTCCCATTTTGTCGAGGCGATCTCGCCGGCAATTCCATCAACGTGCCCATAGGATCAAAGGGATCAACTAGAGATTCACTCGCAATGTAATTCGAATTTGCAATCACCGCTGGACGGAGCACGCGCGGCGGCGTAGCCCATAGAGTTCAAGGGACCCTAAACGTGGTGCCCAGGTCAGGTGTGAAGTGGCCACGTGTGTCAGGTGGCGGAACCGTGGACAACTGGTTGTGCGGGGCTCGGCTGAGCTAAAATGCAATTTCTGATCCTGATGCAACCCGACAACTGCACGTTCCGCAAGCTCAAGAATGTCGCTCACATGATCTCAGATGGGACTCGAACTGCATTGTTTCTCGATCACATGATCACAAGGTAGACTTTACACGCGAGTTGACAATAAATTCTAGATTAATCATCAGTTTTGCAAAGCAAATTATGATTTCACGAGATGATTAATACGTGAAAGCTCGTCAGAGCACACGAGACCGTGTTTAGTTTTTACTGGGGTTTTGTTTTTTTTTCATACTAATTTGTGATTAAGACGTAAATGGCTCGATGTGTAGTGAGTGCAAATAGTAATGGGAGAGTCCGTCCAAGCGCCCCTACCCAAATAATTCTCAGCAAAATTAGGGGTGGAAGGTCCTTTGGGGGCCTGCACCATGTACGGTCCCATTTCCATTTTATAACTGTTGGATTCACGTCACGTGACGATTCAGACCAATTAAGAAAAAGACGCCTTAACAGCATCCAACGTTGTTTCTCCCCTTTGTCCTAACTACGAGACCACCCGACCCTGCCATCTCCAAGGAACCAATCACTGGACCTTACGCATGACCTCTAATGTGCCGATCAAGCTACTCCGTCCTTATCTCTCTCTTTCCAAAAAAATAAATATACTTTTTTTAGGTGTCATTCATTTGTATCTGCTCGTAGTTGGTGCAATGCATGTGAATGAAAAGTAATGTTTAATAATAAAATTCAACTAGTAATAAGGAATTAAGTCATGAATTCTTCCTAAGATAAAAGGAAGAGTTAGCATACAGCCGTCACATCTCCACCTAATTTCTGTTGTAACGGTAAGAAGGTGGTGTTGTTCACCATCTTTCTATGTACTTTGACAATACAAGGCATCCGAATCATTGTACATCAAGTAAGAGTCCACCCACGGGATGTTGGGCGTGACACCTGAGGACAAAACTCGACTATTTTGTCATTGGGTACAGTAATGAATAACTCCAATGTGGCTCGTCGACATTCCCGGTTAGCATTTATAGTCCATAGTACGTTGTCTACATGTTTTGCCTCAAATATAAACCTTATTAGACAATCAAGTCTTTTCCCAATTTCTTCAAACTCTAATCGGTTTCCCCCAAAATTAAGAGCTAATTCTTGCAAATGGAGAGCAAGAGCTGGATAAGCGGCTCAAATTCGTTTCAATGAAGCAAAGAAGAAGATGATTATTACTATTATTGTGGACTCAGATATCCAAGAAGAACATCTTGGACTTGGTTGAATCCCGGGAGAAGATTCCATAGATGCGCAGGTGTAAAGAAGGCTTAAAGTACAAATATTTCAAATGGATCGATGCAAAATTTTCAGATCAAGTAACAAAGGTGATCTTGGAGCTACTTAACAGACGACATCAACCTCCACCTACATTAGCGGACGAGTTGCAGAATGCGGACTCAGTGTAAGAAATATGAAGGCTTTAACATTTCTAGCTAACCATTTGAAGAATTCAAAGATGAAAAGTGAAAGAAAGTTCTATCGAGTATTGATTGTGTTGTTGTCGTCTTGTTTAGCATATTTTATGCTCAGATGTAAACTAAGTGATGGCAAGAAGTTTCTCGAACTGTCATAGTTGAAGATCAACGGAATATGTACTTGTATTGAGGTAATGAATTCTAGTTATTGCCCTCTTTTGTACAAGAAATGTTGATTTGCTGCAATTTTTTCTACGATGACTGGTTTAGTTCTCGAGTGGTAACAAGTTTACGAGTGATCATTTGCGTGCCTAATTTTAAAAGGTGATCATATAAATGCCAAAGTTTTTTAAAAGTGATCACTTGAGTATTGTCGTTGTTAAATAGTGAATGCTTGTGATGTTCAACCTTTTAAAAAGTGATATGTTGTTTTTGGAAAAAGAACAATAGAAATGTTATTGCCCTGTTTTGTACAGGAAATGTTGATTTATTGCAATTTTTGCTATAGTGACTGGTTTAATTCTTGAATGGTAACAAGTTTACGAGTGATCATTTGCATGCCTAATTTTAAAAAGTGATCATATAAATGCCAAAGTTTTTTAAAAGTGATCACTTGAATACTGTCGTTGTTAAATAGTGAATGCTTGTGGTTTTCAACCTTTTAAAAAGCAATATGTTGTTTTTGGAAAAGAACATTAAAAGTGCCAAAAACTGTGTACGGCGCTCACTTTTGTGCAAAAAATTTTTTTTAGCTCACTTAAATGCTAATTCCGATTTGGGTCGCCAGAAATCTAATGTGGCCATATTTTATTAATTTCTATGTCCTACGTGGTATCGCCGGCATTAACGATAAAAATTTTTAATAATATTTTTTATTTTTTATGATTTTTTTTCTTTTTTTCTTTTCTTTTTTCTTCTTCTACCTTTGGCTGATGATCGGTATCCGGTCACCAGCCAAAGGTAGAAGAAGAGGAAAGAAAAGAAAAAAAGTTAAAAATATTTAAAAAATCGAAATATATACATATAAATGCCACATAGACTGATTTTTAAAAAAAAAACCCAACTCATATTAAAATTTTAATTATAAAAGCCACGTATTAATTTGGTCGAAATTTCTCGTCCTTGACACTTAAGTGATTGTTTCTTCTCCGATTTGGCATTTAAGTGATTTGACTAAAAATTTTTACACTAAAGTGAACGTCACACACAATTTTTGACACTTCTAGTATTCTTTTTCTTGTTGCTTTCACTTTGTGAAACACTTCCATTATCAGCATTCAAAGAAGCATGGGGCACACATTGCATACAAACTTTGAAACAAAAAAAAATCAACACTACACCAGTAAGGATTGATTTCAAATAGTTTACCGCAATCTTGTGCTTGCATCAGCTGCACAAATAAGTGATGGTGCAAACACAAGACTGCACCAAGTTGCTTGTACCAGAAGCATAAACAAGTGCTAGTGCATTCTTGTGCTTGCCCTAGCGGCACAAGACCTACAAAACTTATATTCAAATAATCATTCTAGATTTAAAGCATGTAAACAGCCCATAACCATATTATCTTATTCTTTTGCTGAGAGTATTTCTTATTTGTTATGGTGCCTCACTTTCAATAACATATCTAGATGGTCTTCTTCTAACCTAACAGCCCATAACCATATTGTCTTATCCTTTTGCTAAGAGCCTTTCTTATTTGTCGTGATGCCTCACTTTCAAAATCGTATCTAGATGGTCTTCTTCTAACTAAGAAAGACAAAGCAAGCTTAAATTTTGCCAACATGTGGACATATAACACCACTAACACAAATTGTACAACTTACTCAAGATTTTCTCCTTGTTTGTGCACTTGGCGCAGCACTTGGCCATACAACTAGCCCTATATTAGTCCCCTTCAGCTTGCCCTGCATCAGGCCTTGGAGTTGTTGTAGTTGCACTTTCAGCTGGTATTGGGGATGAACATGCCTTGATTATTGCATTTTCTGATATGTTGTTGCTGTTACTTCTACAATTGACAACTAGCTTTATTGTGCCCTTCCTTATACCAATACGAGCACTTAATTTTTCCACCAATCCTACTCATCCTGTTACTTGTCATCTCAAACTACTGCATTCTCCTTTTTCCTTTTTGGCTTGCTTACTTGCTTCTTAGTGGCAAAGGGTGAGGGATATCATGATTTGTTGGGTCTCGGAATTTGCGATTTCTAACGGAAAGCAAAATATGTGCTTCTTTTGTACCAATCTTCCAAGTAATCATTAGGATTTTGTTGTTAAGCTCGACGTGAATACTTTCTCCTCTTTAGGGACAACATACTTATCAACATTATTCATGATCTCATATCTATCATCCACATTCTAAATTGGATGAAAGAACCTACTAGCAACTAAATTGTCATCCAATTCTTTGGCGATCTTACGATCACACTATCTAGTCCACTTTCTAGTCTTATCTCTCTGTCTTTGCAATCTAGTCATGACTATCACTCTTATATCTTCAAGCATGCCGATGATTGGTTTGCACCTAACTTCTATGATTTTGTCATTAAATGCTTCATTAAAGTTGTTGTCAATAATATCATGTGTGGATTCTTCACTGTATAAGGCTCCACACCAATGCTTTGGTTCAGTCTGGAATAGTGCTTTAAAACCTTCCCTAATCAACTCAAACAAAACATCATTTGTGAATTCTGAAATAAGGCATGTTGGTTCTCATTGCCATGAGCCAAAATTGTTTATGCAGTTTATCCCCTTTATACTTCTTTACTCAATTTGCATATACATGCCTCGCACATATTCTATATCCAGTATATTTCATCAACTCAATTAATGCAGAAACAAGTCTCTACAATAATTCAAACCAACAAATATTTCCAAGCTATAATATGTAATTAATATTAAAAAGCCAACAGTTGACAATAGCATTACCTTTTATTGGTCACTCATGAATGCCCAACCTAACCCATTAGTTATCTCAAGGTCAGTCATTATATTTTTAAGGAACTAGAATCGAGTGTCATTATTCTCTACCTTCACATCAGCCTAAGCTATTGGAAATATTTGGTTAATAACTCTCATTTGCATAAACCATTTAATAAACATCCATCCAACTCTATGAATCTTCTATAGCTAACCAAAAATCTCCTTTTGCATGCATCAAAGCAAACATATATCCTATCAAACTTAGTTTCACAATTAGGCGGTGGCTTCTCTACAACCTTCATATATACTTTACTGGATGAGTTTTGAAGCCTACATTCCTCAGCATAATCCCGAATCTTGCATATTCTTCCTTGTATCTACTCATTAGTGTACTCATCACCTTGTATTTAACTCTTTTGCATTGATTTCTATAAATAATAACCCCTACATGCTCCTTCACTAATTGTTTCAACTGAGGACTTTTGATCTCAGGTATGTCCTTAATAGTGTTGAGAAAGTGCTTGACTAACCATATATTAGCTACCATTTTATTATCAAACACAATGACACAAGTATGTTTCTCCTAGAATGATCTTATTTGGAATGAGCCGCTTTTCCTACTTAGGGCATCATATGTCTTCTATGAAGAATTTTGTTGTAAATAATCTCACAAATTTCTTGGTATTTCTAATGAATTCGCACTCATTTGTTAAGCAATTGAGTACTTAACAATAACTTCCTTTAATTGTTTTGCAATATCAAATTTCATGGAAACGCACAACACATACATGCAATAGTCGAATCATTAGAAGGATACTTATTTTTCCTTCTCTGCATAGCTACTTCTTCTTCATTCTCATTCTCATTGTCTGAACTATCACTCTCATCATCGTCATTTTCTTCATATTCAATTTCATTACCAAAAGCAATTAGAGCTCCTTGGTCCCTATTTACTGGTTAAGATTCATGCAATTTCCCAAGTGCTGCAAATTTATTTTTCTAAAGTTCCCTCTAGTTTTGCTTTTACTGTGTAAGTTCATTGTCACTTGGGCAATTTGCATTTGGCAAAGCTTCATCATCTAATTCACTTGATAGAGTAACTTTCCAATTCAACCCAATCAATTCTTCATCACCTATGTCTTCACCAAAGACTTTGGGACATATCCCCGTTTATTGAACTCTCTCTAATACACAAGTTGTATGCCTTGCCTCCGTCTCTTATTCTACTTCATCTAAAATAGATCCATCCCCAGCCCGAGTACTCAGTTCAATACCATCTCCTACTTCTCTTACTTGAGCACTCTCATCATTTTCATCATCTCCGCAATATCCAATATACACTTAAGCTTCCTCACCATGAAAATAATAGTAAAAAATGTCCATAATACCATTATCATCGTGGAAGTATTCAAATCGTCCTTCAAGCTTTTTTACTAGGAACTCTATAATGCAATTTTTTTATTTTGCGTCATAACCGTTGCACCATATCCCTCACAAAATCAATATATGATAGCCTACTTACATTGACAAGGATAGTATCGATATTTCCATTAACATATTCCTACTCATCATTACCAATAACAAATTCCCCACCAAGTGTCACCCATGCTGATGTTGCACCCAAGATAAAAAAAAAAATTTAGGTTTTGTGACCGTAAAGCATAAAGGACGACAACTTCACATGAGATCTCTACAATCTCACCAATTGAATAATTAATGATCCGGCAGTTTTCGCTTAGTGGACATAAAACAACATCACATCTCACCAAACACAATAAATCACTCATCTTTACCTCTTGCGAGATTCCTCCTCTAGCATCAAGCCCCAATTTTTTCCCTCTAAGAACTGAGCCCTAATTTGTCCCTCCAACCACAAAACCCTAGTTTTTCCCCACACCAGTTGAGGAACTGAGAAAGGATGATGATGTTCGAGTGAGTGATTGTGTGAGAGCAAGAGAGACAACAAATGAGCGATGGCGACTGGTGACTTTGATTCATCAACAATAGTGAGAGGGAGAGAGAATAAAACGCAAGTGTTGAACAAACGAAACAAATTTGTCTATATTGAGAGAAGGTCCGTGCAATGTCATTTAGGCAAGCCAACCACCTTGGAAGTCCACATTGGACTCGTTTTTAATATGAAAAACTATTTTAAATTAAACATTTTATTATAAAAGCCCCGTGATATTTTTGGCCGAAGGCACTAAGCGATTTTTGTTTCTTTAGATTTGACACTTAAGTAATTTGGCGAAAAGTTTTGGCACTAAAGTGAACGCTGTACGAAAGTTATGACACTTGTAGTGTTTTTTTTCCCATTTACATAGGTTCTTTTTTTTTTTTTGGTAAGTTTACATAGGCTCTCTTTTGTTATTCTTTACTAAAAAAGTTTCTAAGTTATAAAGGCTTCGGAGTTCTTTTTTTGGCCAGGAGGCTTGGGAGCTAAAAAATCCGAAATTTATCGAGCAAGAAAAAAAAAGGACAAAAAACCTTCCCCAAATGAACAAGCACATCAATAGGCTGTCGGGTCTAAGCCCAATGCTTAATCACTCAGCCTTAGAATTCCTTTCCCTTTTTATGTCAAAGTGTGGTGGATGGTGCAAGTTTAGTTTTAATCAAATGAAGTTCTGCTTGTTCATTAGAAATACAAACGAGACGGGTTTGGAACGCTTGGCGTCATCTTGAACTCGTCTCTTTAACTTTCGAACCCATTCCATCCAGGCACGTAATTGCATATCTCCAATTAGAATCTCTACAGAGCCACGACACACGAAACTGCGGAAACTTGAGATTAAACAATTGTGGAAACCTAAGACTTGACTGCAATCCCAGAGAAAATGGTGGTTGTCGCCAAAAAATATATATTAATTATAATTACTTTTAGATTTTAGAATTTTTTAATAAATTGAACGGGTGACTTTCCATCCTTTTGAAGCAGTTTTATAAGTGACCTATCAGATTTGAGTTTCGAGTTATCCATCGGATGAATTCCCGAGCAATGCCAAAACCTCATGAGTTTTTCCAAATTTGATGTCAAGCATGCCAATTAATAGGGGTATGCAAAAGAACTGGGAACCGAATAGCCCAAATTGCCTGGGACAGTCCTGAACCGGTGATTTTTAAGGGAATCAATCCGGTTCCCAATTCCAATTTTTGGAAACTGATGGGTACCGGTCTAATTTCCGATTCTAGGTGTGGAACTACCAACCTACCCATCCGGACCGGACCGATAATATAATAATAAATATAACATATAATATAATATATTTATTTGATTTTTATTTTTTTCAAAAAAAGAAAATCCTAAATACCTAAATTAAACTTAACTTGCTCGACACTTATAGCCTCACATTAAGTCGGGAAACACTTTATTTCGCTTTCACCTCGCGCTCACTTTCACTCTCTCACTCTTCTTAGTTGATGCTCACCTCACTATCTCTAGATCTCCATCTTTCCATCTCCGTCTTTGGCTAATGAGACCGGTTTCATGGACTCATTTAGGAACCGAATCGGACCAACAGTCCGGCTCCCAAGTAGATTCATGAAATCAACGGGCGGTTCCCGGTTCTAATTTTTCAAAACCGGTCCTTAGTGAGCAGTTTCCGATTTTATGATGGAACCGCCCACTCAAATCGTACTCAGCCTTTGCTCCCACCGCTTTGGGGCTAAGTCGTGCATGGACCTGGATCCATGGATCCCGACAAAACGTGGTTATCGTTGGATTCATATAACGAATCGCCGCGATGGATCCTGGTCCAGGCAAGTATTTTGCTCGCCGCTTCTCTCTAGAGAAAGGGGAATTGGTCTACGACGCCCGCCAGTCAAGCTTAACCCAACAGTACTCAAGGCCCAAGCCCGATCCAAACATGGGCTGAATTGTGACCGTGGGCATTGCGGAACTTCTACAAACATCTACTGGCGCAGAGAGAGAGGGAGGGAGGGCGGGGAGGGAGATGGAGGAAGAAGACGTGCGAAGAGAAGCGGCGATAGCGTCAAGTCCCTCTCTACGACCCAATTTCAAGTCCCCTGGGGTCACCAAGGACCAGCTCTCCAAGTTCCAAGTATGCCCATGATCCCTTTTTCTCAATCGATACCAATCGGTCGAGTCGCGTTCGTTCTCATTCATACCTGTTTCTGGGTTCTGGGTAATCGTCTCAGAATTGATGTTCTCGTTAAGGAAAGAGGTTTGTATCTATCTGGGTTGTATGGATTGCTTGTTCTCGTTCATGTTTTCGTGCTTGATCGATTATTTCTTGGCGCCTTTAGGCTTGTAGAGTGGGAAATTGTTTCACACCATTGTGTGGTATCTATGCGTTGGGCTGAAGTTCCTAACTTGCCTGAATGACATGACTTCACCTTCAGACTCTGCTATCTGATCCTTCAAACGTGTATGTCAAGGAAAGTGCCTGCTTCGTTTACATTGCGAGCCCGTTTGTTAATGGCTTCTCTGTTTTAGACAAAGGTTAGTTAAGGGTGGCGTAAGAGCTGATGTTCACAGCCTCCATTCGTGAGCCAGTTTCTTGCTGACGAACATGTATGATGTACATTCTGAGATTGTCTCTTCATGGCATAGTTTGTTTGGGACAAACAGTCGACATAACGAGCTGATTGTTCTGACAAGTCTGAATTAACTTCCGCGGATATCCATTGGATGCTGGCCGAAAGTCTAGCAGCACTGCAAACTGACCATGTGTTTTTGTTTGCTATTTAACTGTTTACTGTTTTAAAAGAATAAGATGGAAAAATCTTTGTAATTAATGAATTAGAAATGGTTTTTGTGTCTTGAGTCGCTAACTTGTGAAAGAGGCTGCAGACCTTGTTGGCTATCAAATTACGTCTGTTAGTGGCCTTAGATTTGCTCTATCAGGCAAGAATCAGGAAAGACAACTTTAGGATATCGGTGCCTTTATGTCGCACTCATCAGTCAATCACACGGTAATATTTCTGAGATTTGGCTCTTATGGTCTTATAGTTCATTAGTAGTTCTTGAGATACCATTGGCCTACCTTTCTTTGGTGTATTAGTTCGTTTATGGTCTGATTGATGTGGCTTTGTTAAGCACCTAAAATCACTCCACCTCTGGAATTCATGCTCTGACAATAAATGGCTGACAAAGGAAGTTCTGATATATGATGTAATTAACTTCGCATTAATTTACTAGAGAGGAATGTAAGAAGACTGATAACTGTGATGAAGGTCCAGCTGTGTCAATTAAAACAAGTATCTCATTGATAGGAGATCTTCTGGTGTCTTTCAAATCGTTTCATTTAAATCTCTTTCCTCCGTAAGTTTTTTAGTCCAACTCTTTTATTGAGGTCATGCGCGTACTACCTATGTCAATATCAATGGATACGACATGGGTCTGTTGTGCGCTTTGTGCTGTTCATTAGAAGAAAACTGGAACAACTTGGTCCTTATCAAAACTCCTCTAATAAGTAGAAAGGGATGATTTTTGGGGTTGACCCTTCAGTCATGCATTGGTTTACAACTCTCTTACATCTGAATTAAGATGTTTATACCTACTACAGGCCATGTCTATTTCCTTTACTTCTCAATAGTTCACATGTTGCTTCATCAAATTGGGTGCTCTGTACATGCCTCCATGCTTGGAGGCTCAATGTTCTAATGCTAATTATTATGACGTAGCCTTAATTCTGTCACTAAATTTTCCAAGTATTCAAGTGATGGCATTTGACTGAACTTTATTTATATGTCACTTCCATCATGTGGGAATTAGGACGTGACAAAATCTATTAAACATATGAAGCTAAACCTGAAAGATAAAGATAACAGTTAAAGTCACCACGGATACTACTTAGTTATGATATTCTTTTTTGGTTCCATGTTCTAGCCTACCAGTTTGTATATTTTTGTCCGAATCCAGTGCCCTACATTTAGAGATATAGATAACTCAAGACCAATGTGACATAAGCATTCCGTGCCACCATACCCATGTCCAAGTCTAGTAACATAGCATTGTAATCTTTTGCTTCTCTCTTTCTTCTGTTAAACTTAATAGATGATTTTTCCCTCGTATCATTCCCTTTATAAATTCACCAGTTACCTTTCCATATTATTTGGCCAAAGAAAAGGCACCTTATTCTCTTTTCATCTGGCAGGAGCTGCATAAGAAGCGCATGCAAATAAAGAAAAAGTCAGAGCAAAAGAGATGGAAAGGTCTCCTTTGCGGCTTTAGTGACTTTAATCCATATTGTAGAGCTTATTATTTACATAACATTTGTGGTATCGCAGATGAGATCCGGAAATTCCAGAAAAAGCCAAATAGCAAAAATAGGATTGACGAAGATACATCCATTGAAGGTTCCAGTCTGTCCAACTCTAGTCTCAATAGCAAAGAAGATTCTTCAGTAGAGCAGCAAGATATGCAACAGCAGATTACATTGATGAAACCGCAGAAGTTACATTGGGGGTACTACCCACTTTCTTGCATATTATTCGCTGAATTAACGCTGCTTTGATACTGAAATTCGGGAAATTGAGTTATTTTTGTCGGCAAAAAGAGCAGTTGGTTATGCTCAGCTTGTTTGGAAATGAAATTACTACTCCTGTGAAACGAGTACTTGCAATTATCTTGACATTACATGTGGCTTCTCTTTTCGATTTTTCCGTTAATTCGTCATTTTAAAACACATGCGCGTCACGAATCTATGGCCTTAATGATTTTTTAGATCTTGCCTCTGCAATGTGATCTATATAGTAAATGTACATTTACCATGTTTGCCGAATACCCATGTTATTAAGGTGTTCTTTGTTTCCAAGAGTTGATCTTAGCTTTTCTGCTCTTGATAGGCTTGACGTGAAGGAGAGATGGGAAAGGAAATCCAACATGTAGAGTTATTCTTCAGGCAGAATGCAGATGGAAGCGAGCATATGCCAAAGCATTAAAGTCGGTCGCATGGTCGATCGAGCGCAAGGCCATTCAAAATCAGTCGAGTCACCCTTCCTTACATGTCGTGAGGACATCGGGATCACCAACCGAGTGCCGTGCGATCTCTCTCGCGAGTGTCCAAGTACTCGTATGCGCTGAGCTTGAGAAAGTTTAGTCCAAGTATTTCTCGGGCAATTCTCCGATCCGGGACTTGAAAAGCGTAGCTATTTACAAACTGTACATTGCTGGCATTTAATTGTTGTCACCGTTCTAAGTTTGCTAGTCTATTTCTTACCAAAATTTGACTTGTAATGTGATTCATATTCTCATAGGAAAATGGATGAAATGGAAGAGTGCACGGAATTTCTGTTTTCTCTTTCAATCGCCAATGCTATTTTGTTGCTCGATTTTTTGCATATTTACAATATAATTTTTATATAAAATAGTTCATTGTAATTTTCTGTTTGATGGATATTCAAAGTCTGAGTTTACTTTCGCTGTTTCATAACCAACATGACTAATAATTGAAATAACAACGGGCTTTTAGTAAATGATGCACATAATATCGAAATTAATATAAAATTTTATTGGTTAATTATTTAAAAAAATTGGAAATCCAAAATAATAAGTAAATTGCTCCATAATAAATCAATCATACTCAGTATATCAAGTACAAGTTAAATTATTATAAAACCAGCATTAATTTATGAATAAGAAGGCTTTAGGAGAAGATGGTAGCTTGCCCTGTAGAATTTGCTTTGCACGTTGGCTGACATGCTCAAACGGTTTTAAATGGGGTTGCAGTGGTCCAGTTTGGCAATATTGAAGAAAAGTTAGGGCATAATGGTCCATGTGAAAATACAATTGAACTCATCAAATTATCGAGCCTGTTTAATCGTTTTTATGTAACGGGAGAAGTCTTCGGAAAAATATAAAAGACTTTAGGTTAAAAGGGTTTTCCGAACTGCAAATAGGATTTTGTAATTTATAATTTAATAGTATATAAATGACCTTGATTTAAATGGTTTTTGAAAAAAATAACACTTTTTAGCTAATGATTATTTGTTTTTTTAGCCAAAAAAAAAAACGAAGCAAAAGTGCTAATGATTTTCCAGGTGATAGTTGCCTAAGTAGCGTGATCCGAGGCGAGGTTGGACAGTGCCGGTCCGGCTTGCCGGCAACCAGATCTAGCCTCCCAGGCCCCTCACCGACTGGCCTCGCACGACTCTTGAACGAGCTATCTATGTAGAGAAGATGAACAATTCTTACAAGGGCAAAATCGAAAAACGAAAGTATTGGTAAGTCGCATGACCCGAGGCGAGGTTGGACAGTGCCGGTCCGGCTTGCCGGCAACCAGATCTAGCCTCGCGGGCCCCTCGCCGACTAGCCTCGCACGACTCTTGAACGAGCTATCTATGTAGACGAGACGAACAGTTCTTACAAGGGCAAAATCGAAAAACGAAAGTATTGGTAAGGGTAATTGTGGAAGAAAAAAAAATATTTAACCTTAGGAAATGGCCTTCCGAAAATATTGGAAGCCCAAGGCAGGTGAGGACATGCTTTGGGCTTTGTAGCTTTGCTCGAGGCAAGCATTCGGCCGAAGGGATCCCATACAAGAATTTGCCAAGTACCCCAAGTTTTTCCTGTTAAAGGATCAAAACTTATTGGGAAAACTGAATCAAACGTAATGAAAGTAGGCCCGGCCTACTTATGGTTTTTTTAACATTAAAACTATTAATATTCTATTGTTTAGAAGTGTAGTTAATTTGTGGTAGATGAATTTAATCAATTGAGTTGTTGCATAAATCGATTTAGTGGCCAAGACGCACAAATTAATTTTAATTTTTCCTGATAAAAAAATTTACCTAAATCATTTTTCTTTACATTATCACTGCATTACGTGAAAAAGAAAAAGGATCTCTTCAGTGCTCAAATCTCTGTCCCTTCGCAGTGGCAGCGCAACCAAAACTACTCAAGAAGAGGCTCGAACACCTTCAATCCAATCCTCAAACCGTCGTCACCGGCTCGCCTGCGCGTCGTCAGTCTCCACTTTCAGCGAAAGGTCTGTCTTTTTTTCCCTTTTCGTTTTGCGGTCTTCTGTTCTAGGCATGTCTCTCTGCGTTCCTTCAATGGCCTACGTGCCTTGGAATGTAGATTTTCGACTTGAATTGGACAGGGGAAAGTGACCCAGTATGTCAAAACGAGGGGGTTCTCGTTTACCCTCGAACTGTTCATCGAAAGTTTCGGGCTTGCTCAGCCTAGTTGCTTTTGTGGTCGATGAGAATGGTGGTATTAGTAGCAAAATGTTCTTGGGTTCTTGCTTAATCACGTTGGGGAATGATGACTGAGCTCTGGGGTCGAAAAAATTTTGAATTTTGGACGGCTGAGAATGGCTTTTTTGTTTTTTTTCCCAGCCCACACGAACATAATGAAGTAATTGCGTGCTGTTCTCTGAGTATAGGTCGATGGTGTATGCATTGTCTGCCTCCAGCACGAGCATTTCCTTTCGAAAAGAGCCTCGCTCTCATTGCTTTCGGAGGAAACATTTTGTTTCGATAAGGGCTTGCACGTCTGCTTCGTCGCCGGATAACATCAATGGTCTGAAAGTCGAGTATACACCTTGGCTCGTAGCTGGTTTGGGGAATCCCGGGAATAAGTACTATGGTACTAGGCACAATGTACGAGCTGACATTAGATTTTCCTTGAGTTTGAATGTCGTTATATCCGTTCTACTTGGTTATTTACGTGGAAGGTTCTCGCTTAGGTCGGTTTTGAAATGATCGACCGAATATCTGAAGAAGAGGGCATCGCGATGAATGTTATCCAGTCAAAATGTTTGATTGGCATAGGTACTCTTCGACTGTCATAACGTGCTGTTTTTTCCTTGCTTCTTGTTTCATTATTGGAAATGGGACTAGGGCTCATTTCAGTTTATGTGTCCAGTGATAGTTGATCTTCTTGCGTGATAAATGCAGGTTCCATTGGAGAGGTACCAGTTCTGTTAGCGAAGCCTCAGACTTACATGAACTTCTGTGGAGAATCAGTTAGTTGTCCCGTTCTGTTCTTTCAATCATTGAAGTGGCTGTTCAGTTGGATCGATATATAATCATGTGACCAATTTTATGAACATTTGAATGAAGAAGCCAACGTTTTAATAGGGAAGAGTCATTATCTCCATGTGAGACTTGTTGAATTTTGATCAAAGGCTGCTGAAGTTTTCTTTTCATAATTGTAGGATGATGAACCAGAAACATTAAGTTATGTGATTGCTGATGGCCTTTGAATGATAGTGACGAAACTTGATGTATATGGATCCTCTCTTTTGTCGGTCCTTTCTTTCTTATTGGAGATTTATTCCTTCGGTACCAATAGTTAGGTCATAAGAAATGACCTACAGATGTACCGAGTAACCGCCGCTGCTTGTCTGCGAGTTAGTTACTAATTTCAAGGTTAAGGAAAAGATGTCCTCGTGCTATAACTATATTTACATCTGGTTCTCATTTCTAAAACTTGTTTTGAGGTTAGTGCGCCTCATATTGAAAAATTTCTAACAGAGAAGTGTCCCTTCTTTTTGGTTCAGAGAGAAATACCAGTTAAGGGCCTGGGAATTTGAAGTTTGTGTGAACGGGATGTGGTCAGTTTGGCAGTGTCTCCTAGAAGCGCTGGTTTTAGTTTCTTTGAGTGAATGAGGCAAACTAGCAGTGCGATTTGTCAGGAGTGTGAAAAAGTATTACGGGTTGAGGGGTTTTGGTTTATAGAAATTTCTCCACCTATATACCACTGTGTAACATCTTAAGCTCAAAATCACATAAAAAGCCCAGTAGGAGTATTGAGTGTTTAAGAGTAGATTTCTACTTATTAATAGTTAAAAATCTTTTTACTACTTCATGTAAGACTTGGGATATTACAGATCATCCACTTTCTCATCCTCAATGCACTTGTTGAAACATTTGACCTCTGAATGCAGGAGATCATGGACTCACCAGTCACCCCAATAGCCAGCAAAGTCCTCCGCCATCACCTTGTTAGACCGAATGTTGTCCTGGTTATGCCACATGGCCTCAGGATGCTCTGTAGCCTACAATCCAAGAGCTCGTGGCTTGATGTCATTAAACCATTCTAGATAAAAATGACATAGATTAAGCTTCAAAAAGAGTACCCGAGTGTTCATTATCTTTCATATGATTGTTATTAGTTGTATTCGTATTAGTAGATTTTCTCTACTTTTTTATCATCTTTCAATTTCTTCTGGTATTTTCTTTTGGAAGGGAATAGAAACACGGGAGGGGGCAAGCGGTTGGCATATGATTTCTTCTCTTTCTTTCCACTTGGTTTATTCCCCCAATTCAAGTCACTGTTGATTGTGTACTCTTCCCCGGTGGCGATTGATGTTTGCAAGCAATTTTTGTAGATACATGCTTAGTGTTTCTATTTCTAACTCTTTTCTCCTTTATCATTGTTAATCCGGAAGGTTGGGGCACTGGCGGCATATTATCAAGTTCCCTTGCGGCATATCTTATTGGTATGTACATGTATATGCCTACGCTTATGCAGGTCTGGAAGAACTAAGGTGCATCTTTTCCATGTTTTCTTGTGAAGGTATATGATGAGATGAGCTTGCCGAATGGTGTCTTGAGGCTACAACCAAAAGCAGGGCATGGCTATCATAGCGGGTATACAGTCTGCATACCCTGATATTCAAAATGCTCTACAGTCTTGATATTCCCCAGCCTGCATATTCAGAGTTCTGTCAAGCTGCTCAACTTTTTGACTCTCTCATCTTGCAGAGTAAAAAGTGTGATGGCCCACTTGGATGGCCGCCGCGAATTTCCGAGGTTGTGCATAGGTTGGTTTAGGGCACCGTGTTTGGATCCATCTCTCGACTCTTCTCTTCGGTCTTGTTTTGTTTGTCATACAGTGCCATTTCATGTCGGGTGTTTGCAGGCATCGGAAATCCACCTGGCGCCATGGACATGAAAGCTTTTCTTCTGCAGAAATTCAGTTCCCTCGAGCGACAACAGGTACGCAACTTCTTTCCGACAGGCAGTGTGCTCGGATAGGTGAACTTTTTTATTCCTGAGGCGAGGTTGGGCAATCTCTAGCGGTTTCGTGACTGTTATTGGTTATCTGCACAGATCAACGTAGCACTTGAGCAGGGAGTCGAGGCTGTGCGGAACCTGGTGCTTAATGGGTTTGATCAAAGCATTGAAAGATTTAACTTAGGACAGAAATACAAGTTCCACAAGGTTTAAATGGTTGGATGTGACGTATTTTTGCCCCCTCAGTTGATTACTTACTTATGTGTCAATTACTTCGGATGGATCTAAAATGGAAATTCAGAGGGTTTTCATCCTTCCCTTTATCCCATCCGATCGAAATGCGCTAATGACCAAGCGTAATCGAAGAGGGTCCAAAGAGCTCTACTCAATTGATACGGCTCAACCTACTCGAACACGCTGTTTTCCGAGTGGTCCTCGGGGAAGGCGATCGGTATCTCGCTGACGGCAGCTGTGGGAACAAACCCTGAATCTTTCGCCATCTCGATCATCCCGATAATGAATGAAGGCGGGCGATCTCCATCCTTTCCTCATTGAGTGTCCATTTCCGATCTCCGAACTAAGTTCATCGGTCCTCCCTCGTTTTTTCTTTTGCATGTTCTTTTGGTACCGCGGCTCTAGAGAGATGAGCCAGGGCATTGCCGATGAGCATACAAATCGGCACTTGTGACCAAAGTAACTTCCTCCGCGATTCTGTCCAATCCCAACCGTTGGTCGTCCACGTGTCAGCCCGCGTGGCCGTCACTGTGCTGATGCGCACGGTAACTGGCGTGTATCTTCGCTCTGAAAACGACGCCGTTTCATTATCAGGTTTAATCGACGGATTTCTTTCTCTTGTTTTTTTTCTTTTCGGGTCACGCGAACCAAAGTCCGTGGCTTTCTTCATGGTATTTGGCCCTAATTTTGGAGTTGGCACTAATTCTGAGCACCGTGCGAAACTACATTACGAAAATTTCCTAAATCTCTCTGTATCGAACGCACTTAACCATCATGCCATGCCATATGTAAAGGAACAAATTCAAGCCGGCTTCTCATCCCTCAAAACCACAAAAAAAAAAAAAAAACAGAAAAAGCCCCACTTCTCGGATTTTTCTCCTTAGCTCTTTTTATTTATTTATTTATTTTATAAATTAAGTATATAATTTCTCCCGGACAGGTACACCCGTGACAATTTTACCCTCCGTTAGTTTTCGTTAAAATTTACCATCAAATTCCTGAGTTCGATAACATGCGGCAGTTGACAGGTATACTATTTTGGGATTTTACCCTCCGTTTATCACAGGTGTACCGGTCTGTGATTTTTCGTGGTATTAATCCGATTTAGCGGCGGGTAAATGAGATCGAGGGTTTTTAGCGGTCAAAAAATCGATAGGGTGTATCGATTTGAAGTTCTCAGTAGTAAAAAAATTTAATTTGAGGTGAATTTATCACGGGCGTACTGATTCGAGGTTTTTTTTTTTGAAGATAATAGAAAGAAGAGGAAACTCTCATCACGGACACCATCATGGTAACCTCCACCGAGATCGGACGGTTGGTAGAGGATCCGATGATATCCGGGGCCCATCCGATGATCCGATCCGACCGAGAGGGGGGGCCCCCCAGTCTCGGAAATACGAACGTTGGGAGGGGGGGATTTGGAAAACAGGAAAGAAGATAAAAGAGGAAGAGTTCGGTAAAAAAAGAAAAGAAAAAAGCAGACGACTTTCCCTCTCCTCCCCTCTCTCTCTCTCTCTCTCTCTCTCTCTCTCTCCCATCATCAATTGGACCGTTGCTTCGCTTCCTCCTTCGCTTGATCATCATCTCCTCCTCTTCTCTTCTTCTTCTAAAGCAGCAGCAGCAGCAGCAGCAGTAGAAGCAGTAGAAGCAGCAAACCCAAGAACCCAACCCTACAAAACCCTCCCCGTCTCCCTTCATCCATTACGATAACAGCGCAGCCCAAGGGAGGAGAAGGAACAGAGGGCAAAGAGCAAGCAAATGGCGGACACCGCTCAGGCCCTCCAAGCTCTCTTCCACGCCCTCGACCCCGTGTCCCTGCTCCGCTCCCGGAGCTCCGGGAAGGTGGAAGGAAGAACGGAGCGGCGACCTTCGATCTCGCCGCCGGCGATGGGGGAGAGCGGCGGCGGCGACGCGGCCCCGAACCGGGCGGGCACCGCTCCGGCAGTCCAGCCTGTCGTCCGCACCCTCGACCCGGTGTCGCTGCTCCTGTCCCAGAACTCCGCCACCGACGACATCGTCCCGCTGAGGCTCGCCACCGACCAATACTACGTGGGGAGAGGGCCCCGGTACGACGCCTACGCTCGGCTGAGGGAATCCCGATTGAGGATGAAGCACGCGAGGCAGGAAGAGCCTGAGGAGAGGGATCTCAAGCTCACCCCGCCGCCCAAGAAACAAGTCAGGTTCCAGGGGAATTTGGGCGGCGGCGGCGGCAGGCGAAGAGGGTCGCCTTCCATTTTGGCCCAGTCCGTCCCGGACTTCTCGTCCGCCCTGAGGAAAGAGAACCGGAAGCCCGCGCCGCTCCCCTCGCTCGCCGAGATCACCCCGCCATCGAAGAACTGGTCGAAGGCGGGCGGCGGCGGCGGCTCGAACGCTAGGGGGAGCAAGTCCGTCGGTGCAGCTGCCGGGGAGAAAAAGGGCGGGCTGATGGCGAGGAAGAGCTACGCGAGCATGGAAGAGCTGAAGGGGTTGTCCTGCGCCGCCGCGAGCGCCATCAACGGAGACGACAGAGGGAGGATCGGGAGAGGGAATGGGATTGGGAGGACTATCTTGGGGTACAGGAAGTTCTGAAAAGGTCATGATGATTTGATTCAGGGTTTTGGGTGTCGACAGTTAGTTCTGCTTGTTTTCAAACAAGTTTGATCGAGGTTTTACAAACTTGTTCACACGTTCTGGGGAGGTGTTCGATCATCATCATCATCATCATCATCACCGTCAGGGCATAATAAATTCTCTGTATTCTTTTTCCTTCTTTCTTCATAAAGAAGCTCTAGAGCTTACTTTCAATGTTTCTGGGGTTTGTTTCTGATGTAATGATGGGAACTTTGGCCTTCCAGTTCCAGTTAAGCGATTGTGGAAGCATAAAAACAGTCATGTCTATAGTTGTGGGTGAATCAATTTTAGTGCAACATACATTTACATTCATAAATGGAATGTGCTCAAATGTGGATGCAAGAGATTTTGAGGCTATATTAAATAATGGCAGTTACCATTCACTCAAATCTTACAACAAAAGCCCGTCTGGTAAAAGAAACGGTAACTTACGAAACCGACATAAGAACATCTTAAGACAAAGAAACATCAGACAGTTCATAAATTGGCCTAGGGGGGATTTCATCTGACCTAGAAATTCAGTTAGCGTCTTTGCATAGAATGCTCATTTACAAATAATATTAGCCTCCATCGCTAGCCGTTTCGGCGTTTTGTACAATAGTGCTGACTTCCTAAATAAGAAGTTTGCACCATCTGTTGCGACAGCATCATAAACACAAAAAGAGTAGGCCGGTCTAAAACCCAGGAACGACAATTCATCCTCAAAGATCCATCACAATTTCCTCCACCAGATTAGAGAGTATATCCTCACCCAGTTCAGCACCATTCTCAAATGCCTCGATGTCGAAATCTGTCCATTTCCCCAGGGCGTTACTCATCTCATAGTCGATTATCTCATCAGGAATCATCCCAGCTAAACAGGCCCACTTTCTCACCTCCCCTCCAACATCTTCGATCAACTTCTCTACATTCAAGAACATCGATTGTCTCGCCCACCCTTGATATCCAAAGTTACAGTATCTCCGGTACTTTGAATCCAAGCACTCCAACAAACAGTCGAAAAGGAACCGCTTCAGCTGATTCCCCTCTTTGGCTTCCTCTGATCCAAACGAAGATTTTATATCCATCCAGGTAGTGGCAGCAGCACGTTCAAGTTCATCGAGGAGAAAGAGGGTTATGATGAAATCTTTCATCCCACTGGAATGACGTCGAGTCAAATCCGCAAAGAGCAGTTCAGCATGCAACATCACATCCTTTGCATGTGTGAGCCTGCTCCCTGTCAATTCCAACACCACAAGATCTAGGCGCCCTATCAGTCTAGTTATCCTGTCGACAAGATCGATCAACATGTTGCGGTAGCTACTTCCGTTTTCGAGTGATGTAGCAGAGTCCAAAAGTTCAGCTTCCAGATTGAGCGGTTGCAGAGTATCAGGGTAGTCCATGAAGTCAGGATGCAACTTCAATCCTGAAGACACAATATAATTTGTTTAGTCAAGGGAAGCCGATATTCAGAGAGGAGTACATGAAGATTCCGGTGAGGTGGTTTGTGAGTGATAACAAAAGCAACAGGAATTCTAGCATGTTACCCGTGCCATCATCCAAGCTACTGGAGATGCAGCTGTCATTGGAAAAGGATGCATCAAGGACTGAACCTGGGCTCAAATGATTCACATCACTCGAAAATCCAATCAATGCCCCTTCCGTCATTGCCTTTTTCTGATAGGAAAGAACAACACTTATTAGTCGAGCATGTTATAAGGCATCATTCGAAGATGATGCATCAGTCTGGAAAAGCAGCAAATGGCATATAGCAGAACTTCAACCAAAGAAACTAAAATATAATGAAGAAGAAGTAATTATTCCTAAGTACGAATCCCCGAAGATACATTAAATCAGCTATACTAATCATTTCACGTAAAATTTGCTGTATTAGAATGTCCTCCAGTCACAAAAGCCACATTTGATTACCCAAATGATAGCATATTCTTATTGCACCATTGAGACCGAGAAAACCAACCTTAAAAGCATTTCCAGCATCAGGCATATCACAATCTTGTGATAGAGGTGGTGCAGCAGTTAAAGCGGCAATCAGTTCTTGGAGAATCATAGCAGTAGATCGCTTGGGCATAGCACATGCCGTGCTCAGCTCGTCTTCTTCTTGAGAAATCAATTCCTTCAATTTACAATCCAAAATGGCACCTAGAGCATCTCCGTTCCAGGGTAACTGCTTTTGAAATGCTGCTTTATCATCACTTCTGTTTAACGCTGGCTCTCTGGAATCAGATGCCTTTCCACCAGGAAGGCCCTTTTCGGATCTCTTGTCATCAATTCCCGCAGGAAAACCACTTTTGTGCTTCAGCGGAGAGTTGAATGTAAAAGAAACAACACTATCATTGTTAGTGCCAGCAGCTTTAATTCTATCGGCTTCACCTACCAATTTACTCCTTGCACAACTTCTGTCGCTGGAGGAAGCACGAAAGTTGACCTTCGTCCTGGGAATTGCATTATGCTGAGCATTATTTTGTTTACCGACTTCAGAACTGACGAAACTTGGACTCTCGCCTGGTCCATCGACATTAGGAGACCTTATCTTCCGTGCTGGAGATCTGAATTGAGACAAAGAATCAGCTCGTCTAACACGAGTCTTTCTGGCTGCATCAGAACCAGAGTTTTCAGCTTTGACAGGCACCCTGGATCGCGTTCGACCACTTAGGCTGCGATTCAGAGCTACAAAATCCTTAACCCCAGTAGCAGAAATTCCACTCGACAAGGCTTTCCTGCTACTGGGATTGCCGCATTTGGCATTTGGAGGAGTCCTACCAGTCTCTAACATCTCGTTCTGGGTGATGGGACTATTCTTCAAAGCACTGGACGGTGATTCTTCGTGGTGAGGATTGCACTTATGGCTTGGCATACACCGCTGCTCGTGGCATTCTTTAGGAAGCGGTTTTGCATCCTTAAGGGGCACATTAAAGGCTTGAAAGTGGCAATTTGGTGGGGAAGACGGACCAACAGATTCTCGTTGCCTTCTCCTATAAGTTAGGTCTCTTTCTCGCATCAGAGCTGCTGGTGGTGGTCTTGGTTTATTGATTCCAGAGTCTAGATAAGAAGCATGAAAAGGATTCAAGGTTATGTTCGCATGATCTAGCAACTGTTGCGATGTTTCTTGTATGAGGTCTATATCTGCCAAATTACCACAGTTAATGCACGAAGTTTGTCCTGCGGCCTCGGCTTCACTACATATGGCCCGTGTAAAGACATTTTGTGACTCAGATGGAGACCTTTCTGCTATACCCACCTCACGGGAAGGATATGCGGAGGTGGAGTACGGAAGGGCACATTTAACTCTGTTTCTGGCTTGCAATCCAGGTTCTAGTATCCTAGCAGCTGCATCAATCAACCGAGAACTCCGTGATGTATTCCTTACGGAAGAAATTCTTGGGCTCTTCATAGGGGAGAGAAGCTTGGGGTGGAGCTGCTTCCTCGATTTAGTCAAGACACCTTTAATTTGGAAAGCCTCCGCTCCAAAGCGAGTAACAACCCGTCTCTCCAATGGGCCAGTCTTCTGAAGTTTCTGAGGCCTCAGTTCATGCTTTAGCTGACCCTTTTCAATATTCAAGTCGTCTTCCTTTGTGGACCCTTTGCTACCAAGGAGAAACTTCTCCACTTTACCATGGCGAGTGTCGCATGACAGAGGTCCGGTAGCCTTCTTCTGCGCAGCAGGCATGGATTCAAGACCCATGAGCCTGGCAACCAACCCAGGACCTTGAGTTTCATGCTTTTGCCTCTGTTCCAGATCAAGATTCTTATTCCCATTTCTCCTCGAATTAGGGAAACCCCCTTTGTTCTCATCGGCAATCTACAATTCAAGAAATGTCGTGTTCAAGAAAATAGTGAGCACAACAACCGGTCATTCCAAACAGCAAACCAACAGAAAGAAACGAGGGATGAAGTTTCAGAAAGGCCTACCAAATGTAGCTTTGAAACGGGCATCTTCTCGTCCCGGCGGAAGTTCCTGGACACTTGCTTCGTGCGAGCTGACACATCGAATTAAAAGAAGGACGTGTGAACATTGCAGTGGTCCACCATGACTTGCAAGATGGAGGACCAGAGATTTGTCCACCACCGAGAGGACGAGCGAGCAAAACCCAGCACAATAAAGATATGTATGGGCAGAGCAAGGACATTACCAGGAGCAAGCAACTTTCTGGAGAAGAGCCTCTTCTTGGCGAACCTGCGGTGCCAGTCAAAGAGCTGAAAGAAGATGCCGACACACCCTCCGGGCCTCACCGGAGTTTGCCGCTTCTCCGCAATCGCCAGACTCGACGGCGCTTTCCCTGCGCTCTCGTTCATCACCGTCATCATCGTCTTCTCCCGAGAAGACGAAAAGGGACGGACTCCTAACCCGGTGGAAGACCCCTGAACAAACAACTCCAGCTAGCCCCGAATCCGATCCTAAAGATCTAACACAACGCCCCTCGAGCAAAGAAGGACAGACGAGATTGACACAGATCAGTAACGCCAGACCAAAACGTGCTTCGTCTTCGCCTCTCCACACCACAACCTTCCCGCGCGCGCTTCGCTGAATCAACTCACATTTCTCCGAATCACAAAGCCGACCTTCGAAAACCGAAATGGCCGTCGCCGCGCAGCATCGTCATCTCCTTAGAAGCTGACGTGTTCCCCGGAACCGCAGCCCCGCTCTCTTCACACCTCCGAGAAACGAAGCGAGTCAAAAGCGGAGAGGGAGAGAGAGACCCTGAAATCGGAAAGCGACGGATCAGAGAAAAAGCCGAGCCAGCCAAGAACACACAGACCAACGAGAACGAGACCATACGATCTCTGCACAGCATCGCACACCGCACCACTTCTCTCACCTTTTTGTTGTACTTCTCTTCACGCAAAGGCCCAGACGCGCAGAGGCAGCAGCGAAGCAAAAAACCGGGGTAAAGTTACAATGTCGCAGGCGAAAAAGGGGAAAGGGGGCCGGGGGAGAAGCGACCGGCTGATGGCGACTGGCGACGGAAGGGGCGACGACGATCGAATCTCAACCGCACCGAAGGAAGCGAAGAGGGCGGCGAGGCGCGGCGCGGCGGCGGTCCTGCAGCGAGGGAGGCGAACCGGACGGCTTCGACGGCTCCCTACGCGAGCGCAATGGCGCGGCGGCGGCAGCGCGGCTTGCGGCAGCTGCTTCAGGCCGTGCCATTCGCAGCCTCTCTCTCTCTCCCTCTCCCTCGCTCTTGTGTCAGTGACTGGTCGAGCTAGAGAGAGAAAGTAGTGAGCGAGGGAGGGGGGGGCGGTGCGTAGGATAAGAAGTGGAGAGAGAGAGAGAGAGAGAGAGAGGGAGTGATGCAAGGCCACGCGCGTTGCGGTCGGAGGAAGACAGATTTCACGAGGTTTCCAATGGAGACAAATTCGTGGGAGCGGATTTTTTCCTTCTCGTCGGTTCCCATTTTGGCTCCTCCGCACGTGCGAAACCGAGGCCTTGCGGAATTTTGGCGTTGAAATTTGAATTCCGTCGTTCGGTACTATGATTTGTTTACTCGATCGAGCTGAGTGACTCGCTCGTGTCCACGTCGTTTTTTTTTTTTCCTTTTTTTTTTTTCGTGGTTCGTGTATTCAGATAAAACAGGTGGGTCGCGGACTGCTCAATCGGGGCTTCTCTCCAAGTGTTTTGGGTTGAAATTGGGTTTAATCAGCGACGGACGAGATGCATTTAGTAAATCCTGTGGATCAAAAGATCTTAAATTAACTTGATTCGTTATGTGCTGTTAAGATCACGGCGTGATACTTTTAACACGTGCGTTTTCGAATGTTTTGCTACTTTTTGAGATGGTATGTGATGATTTCCGGAATGGTAATTCGACTTAATTTACCTTTTGGATGGAATATTGAATTTTATGAGGTAATGTAATTCAGGGGCAATTCGGAGGGGGAAAAACTTAGGGTAACGCCCAAGTCACGAATTGAAAAAAAAATCTATCGTGTTCTGATGTAAAAGAGTTATTTAATTCCTTAAATTCACTCAAAATCTTCAAAAACTGTAAACTTCTTCGCCATTTGTTTCTTTCCATATATACGTGTGTAAAGTAATTTTTCAAAAAATATTTTTCTTTAACGTAAAATTTTCTTCAATATAATAGCCCACATTTAATACCGACATAAATTTATATTGTTCTGTGGATTTTCTTTTGTGTATATAAAGTTAGATCTGGTTAAAAAAATAAAAAAAATTTGTAAAATAAAATAAAAATGAGGATGGAATTGGAACGCTGGCTGTGATTGGTCACACCGCCGTCACTTCACCGCATGGCGACCGTGCGGTGGTTGTCGAGGGACCGCCATCGCCAACCACCATGAGACGGTGGTTGTGTCTCTACAAGTCAACATGTCCTCAAACTAGAAGTTCCATTACAATAATTGCATTGCGAATTGTAGGGGCCCGTTGAATGTTTCTAATAAGCTCCGTCACTAGGGCTTAATATAATTGAGCACGTTCGATAGTCAAGACGACTTCCACTTAATTCGATTAATAGAAATTTAGCAAGTGATATTTTTGCCCATTGTGTTGCTGAGAACCTCAAACCTGCCAATAATATTTCGCAATTTCATATTTGATAACAAACTACTATTATCCAATACTCAATTATATTAAAATGATAAATATTTTTTTTCATTTTAAGCACTTAACGTGGTCGATATTTGAAATTCATCATTAGAATTTTTCAATGATTATTTTTCTAGTTTCATCTAAACAAGCACATATTTGCAGCTTATTTTCCACGGACAAATTAAGTTTAGCTTTGACAGAAAAGACAAGTCGGGTCGAGTTGAAAGTCAAGCCACAGTACACAAGGTTTGACTTGAAATTACCAGTGCAATCGTATACTTTTAAGCCAACAGAATGCTACGCTGAATATATTTTAGATCTCAATAATTTATTTGGTTTTGACTCCTTCCATTTTGTCTTAACGGCGGAGCTCAATTTAGATACGTAAATTCGAAAATAGGGAGCTCAATTTAAGATTCAAAAATACGTAAATACCGTCTCGTAGATAATTACACAATTCTTGTCCAATTTAACTTAGAGTCTATATACATATATATTTCAAAATTTTGAAATGGTAAATTTTTTTTTCTTTTTATTTTGAGAAAGAGGCCAAAATAGGGAGCCACGTTAGTTACCGTCGAGTCCATGTCTGTCTGGCCATATGGCGCTGTCGAGGAGCGCTCGCCGGGTTCCCTTCCCTCCCTCCCCCCTCTTCTTTTGAAAAAATGCCGAAAAGGGCAAAAGATCGCTCCGGAAGTCCGTCCGACGACCCCCCACGCGCCTCGGTTGGGGAGGCAGGCACCGGAACTCGCGCGGTCCGCGCGCCACGTGGGCTCGTTGGGGTTGGGCGGGGCGGGAGGGGGCAATCCGGTACATTCCCCAGCTGCCGGGAGATATGTCCTCGGGAGGCGTGGTGCGGACACGTGGCCGTCGGTTCCGGAGCCGCTGACCGCCGTCGCGGCGGCGGCGGAGGAGCGACGTTTTCTTGGGCTAAAATGCGCCCGAACGGGAGCGCGTGGGTCCGCGTGAAGAGACAGCTGAGCAGAGTCCCACGAGGCAAATGTCTAGCTCTCTTTTTTTTCTTTTTTCTATTTTTGTTTCGGTGGGATAAATAAATGTAATTACGGAATAATAAGCCAATTGGTAAGGGAAAAAAAAAAGCGTATTAGATTTTCGGGAGGGAATAAAGGAATAGTAAGGGTTTAAAGAAAAGGACAGGAATGTTTTTGTGAATGAGCTCGGTGTGATGATACCTTGGCCAATACTAACGGCAATGCTTTTAATTTAACCAAATCGGGTTACGTCGAAAGAGTGTTGTCGAGGTATTTGTTAAGCTTGATGCTTTAATAGGAACGATCCAATCTGCAAAATGATAATAGGGAAATTACATAAAAATCCCCCCATGAACGTCTTGGGCAGTACATGTTGTCCCGAAATTTTCAATCGTTACACAATAGCCCATGGAATTTTAATCATGATCAGGGGTAACCCCTGTTGCACTTGACTTTAGGGGATAAAAGTATACTTTTATCTCTTTTTTTGGATAATCTCTATTATACCCTTAATGGCGGTAGAAATCGAAACAATTATATAAAATGAGAGAAAACTAAGTACACTAAATACTAATATAGGACAAAATAGTATTAATTGCGTATAAAACAATAAAAGTTAGATTTTTTTGCTAAATAACAATAAAAGTTTGTTAAAATTCGATAACTATAGCCACTTTACTCGAATGTACATACCTTTTCCAACTTTACCACCGCTAAACTTTCATAATTTCTATTTCGATAACAGCCCCACCTCGCATGACATTGCCAACAAAGGGCTCAGGCCATCAGTGCCAGATCTAGCTTGCCAGCCACCGAGCTCTTTGTTGATTCCGAGGTTTTCTTTATTATAAAAAATAATAACGAAATGTCCTCTTACAGAGTGTGATTCTTCTGGTTGCTTCTCGTTGCACTTTTAGATTACAATTTATCGAACATCGCTTGTATTTCGGGCAAAAAATAAAAAACAAACCCTTTAATTTAAAGTTTTTTTTTTTTGCACGAAAGACCTCCTCCCAAAAGCTACACCAAACGTGCTCACCGTGTAACGGTCAAAGTTCAGAATGTACCGCCGCTAGAGGACGAGGGCCCGTGTAATTTCCCCCCCTAGTTCTCTAAACAAGCACGAGCGTCGTCGTGATGCTTTGGGATGTCCAAATTTCGCATTTTGAATCCATCTTTGTCCCATGACATACCACCACCACCATTATTTATTTATTCATTATTTCATAGAATAATGCTGAAATGAGAGAGAGAGAGAGAGAGGAGGTGGTCATAGATTTGAGTGTTTGACCTACTACTACCACTTCTACCATGGCTCTCGTTTTGTCCCCACTCCGTTAGCGCGTTGTCTTGTCCTGGCTTGCCGGTACTCCGAGGGAAGGAGGAGGGGCGGTGGTAAAGCAACAAGGGGTACCAATTCCGACTGTTGATTTCGCGGGAGGGTGAATCCCCCAAAAAATTCCCAACTTTAGATCAAGCTTTAAATCTGTCGTAAACTTTTTTTTATCTCGGAGAAAATCTCAAACTTTAAGTCTAGTCCCAAATTTATCCTGAACCTTTTTTTTTTTCTCAGAAAAAACCCCAAACTTTAAGTTCGGTAATCCACATCAACGAAGTAAAAGAGCAATAGGTACATGCCGACGTCGCATTTCCACTTCAATAACAAATCCAACGCATTAAAATTGTTGAAATTCTCCAAAATAAAACCATTTTAGGATATGAAAATTAGGCACGATAACAAATCCATAAAAAATTAATTTACAGAAACCTAACTTTTAGGTTTAGTCTAAATTTGCTCCGAACTTTTTTTTATCTAAAAAAAAACTTCGTTACCTTGTTGATGTGGATTTGTTATCAACGTGAAAGTGCCACGTCAAGCTGAAACTGGATCACAAGAGTATAATTTTTAAAATAAATTGAATTTTGGTGATTTTTTTAACACAAAACAAAATTCGGGGCATATTTGGGACAGGATTTAAAGCTTGGGATTTTTTCTGAGATAAAAAAAAAAAGTTTATGGCAGATTTAGAGCTGAATTTAAAGTTTACAGCTCTTTCTAAGACAAAAAAAAAATTTGAGGTAAATTTAAAATTTGACCTAAACTAGTTGGGGTTTTTTTTTTTACGGAATTAAGCCTTTCTCGCGAGGTAAAAGAAAAGGAAGGGCTTTGTCTGCTTCTGCTGGTGGGTGGGACGAATGATGAAGCAATTTTGCGAACGCGCTGCCCCTCCGCACGTGCCATCATCATCATCATTTTTATATTTACCCCGCCCCCCAGGAAAAAAAAAAAGATAATAAAAAAAGTAGAGGACTTTTTACGCTATCTTTTGGGTGAACTGATGTTTGCTTCATTATGAAACCTTTTTGTCTGTGACTTTGTCCGTCTAGTGTCTCCTAGGTTCACATTTTGCGGTGATCTTCCGGGCCATGGTTTTACATTTTTTAACTTTTTTTCCCAAAAAATTAATGCTTTTGGGTGGCATTATCTAAGCATCTCGATAAAAGAAAGAGTTCTTTTTTATTTTTTTTATTTTATTTTCAATACACGATTTACGCGCATCGATAGTAGCTCCCACGTAATTTAATCACCATCCATGTCGGGTTTTGTTTTTCGTTTGATTTGGGATGAGTTTTTGGCTTTCTACTTCTTTCTTGGTGTCGTGTCTTTCTTCGTTCAGCAAGCTGCTGACCGAGGGACATGGACATGAGCTATCGTGGAAAGCCGGTCACCATTTAGCTGATATCACTTGAAACTGAATGGAGCAAAGCTGATGTGAATGCTAGGTGCGTTGGAAATTCTTACTAACGTGGGCTAGTATCAATCGCGTGATATTCTAATTTGTCCGAAACACGTTGTTACCGAGCAAATATAGTCTGAGAGACAATATTGACCCCACTTGGTTCAACATTGGGAATGCTCATTTGGCCTTAGATGAGCATTCCCAAAATGCTGACCCAAACGGTTAAGTATTGGAGTTCCAAATGCTCATTTGGTAACATTTGGAATGCTGACGGTTTCCCAAAAAAAAAAAAGAAAACATTCTTTTTTAGCAAAGCGTGGCCAGCTAGGGCGGCCGGTGAGGGGCCAGCGCCGCCGGTGAGGTCGCGCGATCTCGGTGATGGCGGTCAGGCGACCGCCCAAGCGTTGTCGCTTGGGTCGCACGACCGCCCAAGTGCCTTCGCCTGGGGTCACGCAACCCTCGCCGCCTGGGTCACGCGACCTCAGGCCTCCTTGGGCGACGGCCGCCGACGCTAGATCTGGCTCGCCGACGGCCGTAGCTCTTAGCTGAAGCCGGCGAAGGGTACTTTTAAAAATAATAATAAAAAAAAGCTCCCAAAGCTCATTTGTAAAAAAAAATAACCAATCACAATTGCATTTCTCCAAGTGGCTTTCAAATAATTTTTTACCAAATGACATTTGTATTTTTTTAAGTGCTTTTCACCTAAAGGTATTTGTATTCCCTAAATGAGCGTTCTAAAAGCCGAACCAAACGGGCCCAATGCACGGTTGCCTAAATATAGGAGTAGGTGATCCTCTCCTTCTATTGATTCGAAAACAGTGACATGTTTAACTGGGTATCGGATTTCAATTTTGTTCGAACTTAGGTATTCTAAATACCATATATATATATATATATATATATATATATATATGTGTGTGTGTGTGTGTGTGTGTGTGTGTGTGTCTGTATGAGTTTTAGATTTTTGATTTTCTTGCATGCGGCATCAGAGCCACCGTATATGTGAGTTTAAAACATCCAATTGATGCATAGTCTCGACGCAATTCCATGTAGATTTTTCGAGGTTTACGGGTGAACTCGGAAATTTGATTCTTCTGGTTTGCTTCTTTGTCGAAATTGACTTTGGGCTTTGGTTACCCATTACAATGGAAACTGCCCTCTGCAACTTTCGTTCTATAGCTTGCTCAATGCTCTTAGAATTTCGTAAAATTGAAGGGCATACGAGCCGAAAAGATATTGTGCATTTTCACTTTTGTGCTTGTTATTTCGCAGAATTGATTGAGGGTTTTGCTACCCATGCAGTGATATTTATAGTCTCGAAATTTTGTGTCCTAATTCAATCTGTACATGGAGAATTCCAAACTTGAAGTTTCAGTTAAAGCCGACAGAAGCACATGGACGGTCATTTTTGAACTTCGAAATTCAATTTCTCTGGCTGTTAATATAGACAAAATTAGGTCAGGGCAATTTGTCTTTCGTGATAACATACTTTCGTTCGTGAAGATCCGTGGTGTATCGTGATCTACGTTGTGAGAAATTCGAGTGTGAAAATTTTGATCTTACCTTGAGACCGAACGACCATCTTCTAATTGAGCGCTGATCCGTCATTTCATTTCGAAACCGGCATGCAAATCTTGGATCACACTGTCATTTTGATCTATTTTGATGTTCAATTTCATATGGAAAATCATCTAGCGAGTGCGATTTGAGTTTTTCTAATGTACGGGCCTTTAGATTTTGAAGAACCATAAGGGATATTACGAGTTTGTACTTGAATACTCATTATTTGGAATCCAAAAACAGATTGAATCGTTTGCTGTCTCTAGAAGAGAAATCTTCCTTCATGACAAATGCTACAAATGTTCTACTAAGTCGAGTCTCTATCACCCATAGGCGAATTAGACAGAATGAGTGGGTAGCTAAGGGTTAGGCATAGCAGGTCTCTTGCGGATGACTTTTGTGTGCATGTCTGTCTTTGGAATGTCGGTTGATGGTGGTGTGAATGAATGTCTTGATTGCCGGTTCTGGTGTGCAAGTCTTGCTTTCGCGCGTAGCCCTTCTTTTAAGAAATCTTAGTGAACCCTTGGGCCATTAAGAGAGTCATCTTCTAGTACTTAGCATGGTAAGCGTGCATAGCGTGCCAATCGGGCCAGCTCATAGGATAAAAAACAGGCTGATAAGGTTTGTCGTCGGGCGAGATCAAACTTTCTCCATTCGTGACCCCTATCATACTTATAAAGAAGGTTTAGTTATATTTAGTATTAAACTAATTGCATAGATAAAGCCGTGTATTGTATTTGACGATCAGAAGGCATCTATCCCATAGAATGGTAATTGATTTAATTAGCATTACCTGGTAGTGCACTCGCTACCTTAAGAGGTAAAAAGGCTATTGCTTCTGTCTTCAATCAAGAGAAAAAAAAAAGAAGAAGATAAGATTAGCAGAGAATTCTATAATAGACGATTTGTAGCATCCGGATGATTCAATTCCTTTTGAGGAATTAATGACCGTTGTGCACCTTAAGCGCTAGTTCTGCTTTCACATTTGGATGCTGAGATCGGAAAAGGTTCTCGTTCCCATGAATCTTGATCTGCCTCCCGGCATTGATAGCGATTGAAAGGCTTAAACCTATTTATCCATCCTATCCCTCGCTTTAGTCTTCATCGTCTGCTGGCTCCGTACACTCCCTTGTAATTCAACGTGGCGGCGAGCACAAAGTACTGGACTATCAGGAGATCCATGTATTGGCTCCTTGGACTTGCTCAATCTATTACGAGCACTAGCCTTTTGCGGCTCTTCAGATGACGTGTCCAATACCAATTTGAACTTCGGAGTCAACATGTTCACCGGTATGGTATCAGGAAATGGATCCTAATCCACCAACATCACATCTTTCTGAAAGTTATCTCATGTTCAAAGCGCTACGCACCTCTTAGTTAACTAGGTTGATTGATATCTAAGGGTAACCATCGTCCTCGCTTACAAAGAAAGGTCTGTCCTCCTTGGTTCCTTAGGCGGCTATACCTAAGCCCATTCACTCGGGATGATATCCTAGGAGAGCTCAACCAAGAGAAAAGAGATCAGGAATCGCTACTTCGGGAGAAAGGAGGAAAACGTCCAACCTTACGGAGACCGAGGGGGACTGCCGAAAAAGAGGCATCATAAAATAAGGATATGCAGACAAAGCACCCACGATATTCATATAAAGCATCCTCGACCACATGCGGGCCATCTGAGAAGGAAGAAGACGCATCTTCAAATTAGAAATAAGTAAGTGCCACAGGCAAAGAAAGTAACTAAAAATAGCACCGGATAAGTAGCTCACTCCCTACCATTAAAGTAGAAATAGTCAAACTAGAGAGTCGTTAACTCCGAAACATAAGGTACTACTATTATAAAACAAGAGTAGAGTTCATATGCAACTCATCCCACACGAAGGAGAGAGGAAGGATAATCAAGCACTAAGACGAGGAGTAGGATGGTATGAAATGTGTCAGCAGTCTGGAGCTAACCGAGACTTCAAAACTCCGAGTCCAGAGAGCGGTTAGATGGAATTAGGGATCATCCGCCCTATTGCTACTTCCTCTATCTGGAAGCAGTTATGAACATTCCTACCAGCAAGGCTGATTTACATCGGTCATTGATTGGCGACTGCTTTCTTAGTATGGCATCTTTGTTTGCTGTCCACTAGGGGTTTCGTATATAGATAAAGAAGGGAGCTAACCTCTATGGGCCCGAGTATGATAATCTCTCTGCATACTTCCTGCGTTGATTGAATCTAAAAGGGCCCTTTTAGCCGCGTCTAACTAATCGTCTTTCATTCTAAGGAGCCAACCGAAAGGTGATTGCTGCTAACTATTAAATGGGTCACTATGCTTAACACATAGCTTTCTCAATCCTTCTTCACCACGGCCGAGGAAGGGGCAGATCCCGTCAGGCGTAGAGATGCTAGCTTGGGTACATGCATCTCTTGACCTCACCCCTTCCTATTTGATTCAGTCAGTCGTCTGAAAGTGCTTACTGGGCTTAAAATAGAATAGAGAGCCTATATGCTTACCGAATTCCTATTATCCGAGACCGGCTGTCCCCCTTCGAAGGCGTATTCGTCCCCTTTTGCTGCCCCATCGTCTGGGCTCTTCTTCAAAAATCGGACATTGAGAAAGCGCACGCTTCCCTCTTTCGAGTTCTTAATAATGAGGGGCCAAGCTACATAATCAGGAGGGTCTGGCCATCTGCTTCGATGGAGGGATAGGTGCCCGCCAAATAGTGCTTTATTGAAAAGGGGATATGGAGCTTTGCTGGGGAATTTCCCCCCTAACTTTCTTCGGGTTGGCCAGACAGATGAGCACATAGTTTAGTAAGGACAGTTGCTTTCCCGAGAGCGCTCCCTCATCCATTTCTAGGCTACAAAAAGGGGATCGGATCTTGTCTTCCTCTTCCCTTCTTCAGGCTGAAAAGCCTTCTTCTTCCTTCCAACCTTGCCTACCTCTATTGAATTTCATTCTTTGAAATTCCCCTCCTCTTCTCTGAAGGCAGTCGAGGGAAGCGAGTTATGGGATGGGCTGCTAAGGCCCGGGGAGCAGAATCGGGTCAAACATCGATAGGGAGAAAGAGGTTATTGACTCTTCCTTTCCTCCCAATTGGCAATGATATCTCTTTCTTCTGCCATTGCGAGACAAGACAGCTTCCTTCGTTCGGGCAATCTAACGGGAAGGTAAGGGATGCCAGAACAGTTTATTCATTTCTTCTTTTTCCCCTGCTCTAGAGGAAGGATCAATAGCTAAAGATATCCTCCCATGAGCAGAACAATTAACACGAGCAGTCTCCAAGACATGTCGAGTCTTTCTTTTTCTTCCTCAGCACATGAATAGGACTTAGGAAAGAAGAAAATCATTAGTCAGATGCGGAGATTAGGTTGTTTTCCTCTAGGCCAATTAGACTGAAGGGGAGTAAGGCATTGTACTCTTTCGAAATTTCTTATAGAAAGAGAAAGGATTCGTCTTGTAATTGTAAGAGTAGGTTTAAGCTTACTTATCTTACTATAGTAGGTAAGCGCTAAGAAGCTCCAATCATGCTACTTCGGATATATATGCTTAACACATGCAAGTCGGACTATGTTTTCGATCAGCCCATGCAGGTAATCACCAATCCCGAAAGTGATCGAAGCCCTTGCGATGGTAACATGAAATCTCATAAGAGAAGGAAGGTCCACAGAACAGAAGGTTGAAAAGTAGTACGCCCGGTTCACCAGATTCTACCATTGCAGGGCCCAATCATAGCCAAAAGAATAATTTTGGCTCAGAAGGAACGCTAGATATATGCTTAACACATGCAAGTCGTATGACAGAGCCTTACCGCACTGGAGGTTGCCCGCCTGGATGATGCATGTGATGTCAAAGAGGGGTTTTTTAACAATGACCACTACAAACGAAGGACCAACGACGGTGAAGGAAAAGAAGGATAAGGAGTAGGAGCTAATTCGGACGGAATCGAATGATTTCGAGATCGAGAATGAGACAAAGGAGAGCACTTAGATAATTCACTTTGAGTACAGGGAAGTCTGTTGGTAGGAATTCTTCAGGGCGTATTATGGTTTTTCACCGAGGGGTGGATCGAAGTGATTGCAGCGAAGAATTGATCTGAAACGAAGCACTTCGTCTATGGGCATTGTAGAAAGGATAGAATATGACCCTAATCGTTCTTCCCGGATCGCTCCAGTACGATGGATTGAGGGGGTCAGCCTGAGGAAATTGAACATGATAGAGGAGTTCGCTCCGCCGCCTAAGATCCTCGAACCTACCATGACCACCATCTGCGGCCTATTTTCGTTCTCTTCCCTGCCCGGAAAGGATGAAAAAATAAAGGTAGCATGCTTCTCTTCTAGACTGATGGCGGCTTATGTAGTGGTCGGCCTTCCTACCAGAATGTCTCCTTGGTCGAAGAGCCCCTTTACTAGTAAGGGTGTGGGAAGCAAAAAAAACTTGCGCGGAGGACGTTTTTTTTTCTGCCTTCTCCTCTCTAAAGGCCAAGGGAGAGACTGCATCCCTTTCCTTTGGTAGCTCTTTTTGTTTCCCAAGGATAGCGGTAGCTGGGGTAAAGCCCGTTTTTTTCGCTCGGCGAATGAGAGAGGATAAACTCAGAGGAAAAAACACGTTCTCTCTTTGCGAGGTCCGAAAGTGGAGAACGCATAGCATTCTCTAGGCACATAGGATCAAACGTAAAGCAGCGCTTTCTTGGCAGAGTTTTAGGTGGCAAGATACTTTAGGGCTTGTTGGAGTTGCTGAGCATAACGAATCGAAGCCGAAGACGGATCAAGGTAGCTTGCCTGCCAAGCCGATAGGCGATGGGACGAAGGATGGAGCGTGCAAAGTCAATCGTGCACCTGTCGCGTGACCCGTTGGTCCTAAGCGAAAAAAACTTGCACGAAGCGACCCACCTAGAAAGAGCTCTCTTTTATGTTAGGGGGGAACTTAAATGGACCTTTGATCAGATGCGGGTATCCAATCCCGCCGCTGAGATGTCCAGCGGATTCCTGGGCCTTGACGAATGGGCGGCCACCTTGTACGTTATAAAAGCAAAAGCCCCGGGGCATAGTAGGATGAACCAATGTGAATAAATGTAAGCTTCGTTGCCCGAACACGATTGGTGCTAACCACACTAGGTGCTACCGTGGTAGCAAGAGAGGCCAGGCGGTGACAATTAAGAGGTTGTCACTGAGCATTCCTAGTCACACGGGAAGAGAGGCCAAATGGCAAGGCAAAGCCATATGCCCGTTTGGCTCCTCGCGGAGTATAGCTCACATCCAAACATCTGATTGGGGAATGGGGCAACGCCCATGAAGCTCCGGCAGAAAGGGAAGGCCTGCCAGGCCGTATGCCCATGGGTGCAGGATTCTTCGAAAAAGTGCAGGCTGACTCGGAGACCTGGGACCTTGGCTTAGCAAGGGATGAAGGGAAAGCTATTACAGCTTTCTTCCTCAGCGGCTTATGTAGTGGTCGGCCTTCTATAAGCGACTTGTTGAGTCTAAGAAGCTTTGCTTCTTGTAGTCGGCCCGTAATGAATGCCTCCCTTCGTTTGCTTGCCTCCTTCCAGCTTAGAATGCCTAACGCCTATTATCTAGTGCTAGAAGCTAACCACCAGAAGCTCACCCTTCGAGTGTCGTTTCCAGCGCAGAAGGCCAAGCATTCTGCCAGATGTCCCGTCCTGGGAGCCCCCTTCGCCTTGACTTTAGTCTTGAGTCGTACTTAAGTAGCTAAGTATCCAAAGGTGAATAGCCCCTATCCTTTATAGTCGTAAAGGGCGTCTCAGAAAAGTAAGGAAGGAGGCATTCGAAAGGCCGACTACTATATAATAAGCCTTTCTGGTGGGAAGGCCGACGACTACACGGACTCTATACCAAGTCATGAGCGATAGCAAAGCCAAGCCAAGCCTATAGGTGAAGGGACGGACGAAAGCCCGACGAAGGCCTATGATATAAAAGTAAGAAAGTAGGTTAAGGTTACGAAGTCACTTAGCCGTCTACTAAGGGAAAGGCGTCGGTACGGAGTCACGTCAGCTGTGGATATAGACTAGGCTATAAGGAACGGAGTCTGAAACTATGGACCGAGACTACGCTAAGGAACAAGGAAGCTTGACTGAGCAAAGAAGTCAAGGAACGAAGCTGCTTCTATAATAGCCTCGTTGAATAGGTGGGCAAAGGCTTTTTGAAAAAGTCTTTTTTGTCTTGTAAATGAAATGCATTTTTTTTTTCGAATTTCTATTTAGAGAGAGGGGGCTTCAAGTTCTTAGGAAGAGTCATATGAGGTAGCTCACGTACGGTTCGGGAGCCGAGCCCCAGCACAGGGGTTTAGGTCAACACTTATATAATAGCCAGTCATCAATTGGAAACGGGCAAGATGGTGATGAATTGCAATTGGTCCAAACCTTCGACCAGCGACTGATTGCGACCTGCCCAGAATGCCCATACATACTAAGACCTTATTTACACAACGAAGAAAGGTCGATTGGAAGGGGGCAGTCAGCTGGTTTCTCGTTCTCGTCTCTTATCTAAACTTGAACCCGTAGTGAAAGATCCATTTCTTTTGTGCTTGATCTTGTCCTTTCTTGAGCTTCCTATCATAGGCACGCTAGTAAAGGATTGGTAGGAAAAAAGAGGGCTTCCACCGGTAAATTTCATAACGCCCGTCTTATTCCATTTTTATTTGGGCGAGTTGGATGGGGCTTTTGAGACCAGCTTTCCACACTTCCCTTATGCTAGGTATGATTCGGAAGTCTATATTCCTATAACTAAAAGAATTTCGTTTCGAAGGGCCGAAGGCGGCTTTGCAAAGAAAGAATTTTTGGTCTAAGCAACATGAGTTCACGACAATACAAAATAACTATGTATAACGAATGCACAAGCAAAAATACCATATTTATTATCATGATATGCGAATGGGATCCATCCAACAATATTATAAGTTTATTCACTCAATTGCAAGCAAAGGCATATTATTTCGTGATGCCTCACTATCACCTAGTAATATCTATTCTATACTTGTCATGTGTCATGCCATGCCTTTTCAAGCATGTTAAGAAGGTACTTTCATTTGTCACGAATGGGGGAACTATCCCTGAATGGGCTACTAAAGTCCGATACAGATATTTTGCTTGAACGTCCCACATGCATCCCATCACTAGATAAACGGGGCCTCTCCCAGATCATACCTTATGTGATAGCGAGTTGAAATTTTTATCATTCTATTCAATCTAAGTTTTTGATTTGAAGTTGCCACTAGTCATTATTGGTAGATTGACTAGAAACCTAATCGGGATACAAGAGAAATATCATGATTCTGCAAATCAGAGATTCTGAATACGGAGACTTGATTACGCTAATAATCCCGAGTCGAGATCCCTAACGCCCTTTGGGTACCTAAAATGACATGATGTGTCTAACGTGTCACGTGAGTTTCCAAAGTCTATCTACTAATTCTAACCATTATAATCGTTGGAACACGATCAATCAATATAAGCGGCACAATCAATTGCAATCAAATAAAACAATCCTAATTTGGGTCTCTAAAATGAAAGCCAATTCAAAACACTCGAACTGTAATAAAGCCCTAAAGGCTTATTCATTCAATGATTCATGTCATTTTAGGGTTTTAAATTTTTTTTTTTTTGTTTTTTAGGGGTAAGAACCCCTTTTTTTCTCTAAACTAAGGATTTTGTAAACATACCACTTGACACTTCCAAAAATTCTAATTTCACTTAAAAAAGGTTGGCTATAATGTTTTTGAGCCATTCTGTGAATTTTTTAAATTTCCAAAATTTTGAGATTTCTTTTATAGATTTTGTATTTTTTTTTTTTTTGCATTTTTATGGATTTTCTGAATTTTTTTTGAATTTTTATGATTTTTTGTAATTTTCCAGATTTTTTTATTTTTTAATTATTTTTTCTCAAAATATTATATTTTATTTTCTGAATTTCTAATTTTTATATTTTTTATTCTTCAATTTTTTATAATTTTTCTTTTTTTCTACATTTTTATTTGATTTTTTTCTAAATTTCTAATTTTTTTTTATTTTTTATTTTTTTAAAATTTTCCCGCCGAGGGATTGAATCGAACTAGACCAGTTTGAACTAGTCCGACCAAGTTGAACCGCCTGGCACCGGCAACGCCCATCGCCCCGGCGAGCATGACCCCAAAACAGTACCGTTTAGCCTATCTTCTCTTCGGCATTTCGCTGAGTACCTAGTGTGCATGATTCTGGGTTTATTGTTATCAAGGCCGCCGGTTCAAGCTCATCGCCAATGACCTTTCGACAGGATTTTAACCATTCCATTTGGTGTAATTTTGAGACTATGTCACCGTTTATTAGTCTAAACTAACTAGTTCGCCGTCGGACCATTATTGGCCAGTGAAAAACCGATCTAAAAACCCTAACATGAAAATTGATCAACTCTGCTCCTCAAGTAATCAAATCACTATATTTATTGCCTTAACCGTCTAAATTGATCCAAATCATTATCAGAACATCAATCAAGGTGAGAGACTACTAACTTGAGTGGCTTATAGCCACGGAAGGCACTCCGGCGATGATTGGGAGTTTCGGCAAGGGTTTCCATGGACAACCGACTCAGTACAAATGTAAATTCAAGCAAATTTTGCAATCAATAAATGAAACTTATGATTAGAAACTCATCATAGTCAGTTACAAGCTTAAAATTGCAAGAAAAATCGCACAAACAATAAGATTAAACCCAAACATGTTTTTAGGAATTTCATTCAAATCGTGACAAGGATTGAAGTTTACCTACTTTGACGGAGGGAAAATTGGAGTTTCTGAAGCAATTGGCGATCGTGGAACTCTTCCTCAATACTTGGACTCCAAGTTAGTGGTCCCAACTTCCCCGGAACATCTCTGGATTGATTGACCAAGGTTGATTTTCAGAGCTTCGCGACTAGATTTATGCTGCTCGCTTGAGGAGGAGATTCTCCTTGGATGATTGATTCGCCGGCGCCGTTCAATCGGCACCAATCACTCGATCAGGGGATCTCCACTCCTCTCTCTCTCTCTTTGGATTTCCCTCTCTTTCTCTCTCTATCTCTATCTCTATCTCTTCTCTCTCTGGAATATTGTCAAATGTCTGGTTTCCACATTTGATAATGTTTTTCTCCCCTTTTCTAGTTTGACTTTCCCACCCAAAGTGGGTTATTACCGACTTCGAATTGGTTATTTCGAATCTCCAACGTTAGTTGGAGATTCTCCAACTAGAATCAAAGTTTAACACGTGCTCATTTGATCGCATTAAGTCGGTAAATTCATGGGCATGGGATATTTTATGGATTCATAACGTACTGGGCAAGTTGGGTGAGGAAGAAGGTTGACTCGGGTCGAGGGTCGGGTTGGGTCAATCCAATTGACTTGGCAGACCCGGGTTGGTCTAAATTTGTAAATTTGACTCTATTTTGACCATATTTTTTTTCTTTTAATCCCAAAATTGGATTCCTCATCACATTTTACACCTAAATATGAGATTTGCCCTAATTTTTGTTACAATTAAACCCAAAATTCTCAAATTGTAAGTTCGGATCATTATGATTTTTGTTCAATTTAACATCTAGATGACCTGATTGGGCAAAATTGATGTCAAAATTGAATTTCTCATGATTGATTAATCCTAAAAATGATGGTCTCAAGGTTCGACGATTTCAAATTGATCATGATCCCCAATTTGGGCTTAAAATCCCTAATTTTCAATTGAATTTTGGGGCTTTTTGATTTTTTTTTTTTATAAATTGTGTAATTGGACTGATCATTATGTAATTCAAGGTTCCATAATCATTTGTTGTGAAGACACTGTAGCCTAGAAATGAGTATAAATGACTCACTTGAATTTTTTATTCAATTTGGGCTTGATTTTATCCAATTTTGGGAAAAGCACATTCCCAATTGAAATTTTCTAAAATTGATGTTGTATTGATGAAATTGGATTCAAAAGAAGACTAATGGATATTTTTATGGAATTTTTGGATTCCATTTGCTATTTTTCTTGATTTTCTCTATTTTTTTGACTAAAAGAAGTTGAGGAATAATTCAGGAAAATTATAAAAATTTTATTTTTGTTTTAGAAATAGGTTCCTAAGCTTGGCCAAGGTTCCTAATCCTAATTTTGTATTTTTGGAAAAATTAGAAAAATAAACTAAAAATTATGTGTCGACATCATAAAACTCACTAACATACACAAGTGAATTCATACTTGTCACTGGCATCTCGATTAATGAGGCACCATCACTACCAACTCATGGGGACAAAATCATACATACCCTTTGCCATACTTCTGCCCATTCATCATGCGTATCCTCTACAAAAGCGATGATAAATACACCATCGTATATTTGCATGATAATGGTCATCATACCATGACTATAAGAGCCATATCATACCATGACTATACAAGCCATGTCATATCATAACTACAAAAGTTAGGTCATACCATTATTACAAAAGCCATGTCATACCATGATTACGAAAGTCGTGTCATCATAGAATTTCATGTAATCTCAATATTGTAGAGAACCGTCATATACGGTTAAAACATCTAGCTAACTTTAGAGTTTCATCCGCATACTCATACAAGGGAATTCGCTCAGAAGCGAATAGATTGTGGCAAAGGTCCCAGTCAAGTTTCATCATTCACATGTAATAACAATCGCTATGTACAACTTAATGTTTTCCATTTCTCATGCAATCAATGAGATAAATAATCAATTACATGCATTTTAATACATATTCCCACCTTATTACTTCATCACATATTCTTCAACGTAATAAAATGTATTAGTTAGACAACGGAGTAAGAAGCAACATGTAGTTATACTCAATAGGTAAATCTAAACTATAAGTAATGATACTCGGCATATGAGTCTGAGCAATAAGTAATGATACTTAAGGGGTAAATCTATATAGTAAGTTATCACTAAGAAAATTAGGGTGCGTTTGTTTTATGGAAAACGTACCGTTTTTGGAAAATATTTTCCGAAAAATCATTTTCCAAGAAAATAAGTTTATTTTTCGATGTTTGGCTAAAACCTAAAAAAAGACTTGGAAAATATTTTCAGTTGTTTGGTGAGGAAAATTTGATGGTGAAAATTATCAAAATTTTTTGTATTTTTTAAATTATTTCGAATTATTTGTTATTTTTAAATAATTTTTATTAAGAAAAGAAAATACAAGAATATTTTCCTTCTTAGAAAGAAAATAAAATAACAAAATATCAACAAATTCAAGATGAGTAATTCTAGAAAGTGTTTTCACTTTCTTTGATAAGGGAATTCACTTTCCTAAAATTAAATATAATATTTTTGTTGACCGGAAAATATTTTCGGTTGACCAAATCATTTTCCGAGAATCAAACGGATGAAAGTCCAAAAAACACTTTCCGGGAAAACACTTTCACCTAAATAAACACATCCTTAGACTCCGAAAGTGAATCAGACTCAAAAAGCAATTCAGACTCACAGATCAATTCAGATTTAGAAAGCAATTTAGACGCATAGAGTATTTCAGAGTCAGAAAGTAATTCAAACTCAGACAACGAGTCAAACTCAGAGAGCAATTCAGACACAAAGAGCAATTCATACTTAGAAAGCGATTCAGAGTTAGAGAGCAAATTAGACTCAAACAACAATTTAGACTCAGAGAGCACTTCATACTCATCCTTTCTACATGCATCATGTTACCCCATCCCGAGGAAATCTCAAACACTTGTTAGGCATATAAACACTCATCAAAACATTATCAAAACATCATACTGTTGAACAAAGTTGCACTTATCATAAAATTTAATTTCAACTAAAGTCACATACCAACCAACCAAGTCCAAAGTGTTAAGTATATCAAGCTAACTTAACGCATAGAGTTTTACTTACCTCAAAAACGATTTCGAACTCAAAGCTTTAGATCACCTGTAAGCAAAATAAACAAAACTGAAAATAAAAAATGCTTAATTTAAAAGGACAAAATCCGTTGGAAGAAAGTAGTGAACAAAAATGATTTACCTCATTCAAACTCAAAAGATTAGGACAAAAACTTATGATTAATTCAAGTGTGGGAACTCCATTTCTATTTGTGGGTTTTTGAAAACGAAAGCTTGAAGAGGTGAGTTGACAGTTGAAAATTAATGAGGTTGTATCTCTACTTTTGGAAAGCGAAAGCTTGCCATGGTTTTCTTCATATGATCACGGCAAGATAATTTTTAAAAAGTTCTCAATAGTTATGGTGAAGAGCAATCATTAATCAAGGTTAAAAGAAATTTTAAACTTTGATTAAAAGGCAAGTGTTCCAATGAATGAGCTTCAAATAGCTCTTATGATGCTAGCTAAGATACACTTGGCCCAAAAGAATTAGCCACAAGAAGATATTTTGATGGGAATGAAGATGAGCTCCTCTTCTTTGGCCAAATGTGTGCGTGAATCACCAAAGCATTAATGAACTACATGCATGAGTCACCCAAAGCATTAATGAACTATAGGCATATGTCTCACATGTATTAATAGAATATGGTTAAAATTGATGGTGTATGCATGATGTCAAAACCAATCAATTCAATGTCTCAACTAAAGCATGGATTTGAAAATGTCGGTAGAGAAAAGAGAAGAGATGTGTCAATTGGAGAGAAATAGAGATTTAGGAAACCGATATTGATTATGAACATTGGTAAGTCTGATAATATTTTGAATCCACTAAGATTATCAACGAAAGATATCAAAAATTAGAAAAATCTAAATTCAATAAATTCAGAACTAGAATATCATCAAATATGAACTTCAAAACATATTGGCCCTATTCCTACACCACTAACATACCGTCAAAATCTACGAGCTTAAGTTTAACGTCTTAGACTTCTGGCTATTCAATTGTGGAAATTAATCCTAAATACTATTATCAAATTGTGAGAATTTTTGGATGTCACACTTGGCTCCATAAGGGCGCTCTCTCTTGTAGCAAGGAGCTTTGCAATGTCTTGCTCACCACTAGGTCAGCCTCGCATTTCTCCAAATTTCTCAAATTTCTTGGTCGTAATCGGAAATGGGGTGACGAGTTTTCTTTTTCCCGGTTTGATATGCACTACAGATCACGAAAGAAGGAAAACATTTTCTTATCAATATGTTTGGAGTTCACCCTAAAAACAAAAAAGAATAACTTTTTTTTTGGTATGTGAATTTTGTGAAATTCGAGGGGAGAGAAAATGAAAGAAATTTAAGGCTTCGTATTTGATTTGAGTGATTGTTTCGATCAGTCTTAGTATTTATAGAGAAAGTAGTATATAAATTGGCTGTTCTTAATTCGTTGGTGACTTGTCTCATCTGCTTTTCCTGCCTGGTGATATCGATGGTCAAAAGTGCAGTAGTTGGTAATTAGGTGTCGTAAGAAAGTGAAATTCTTGTATGTAAAATTGGAAGATCGCCAATTGGCGACTTTTCCCATTTCAACTTCATGCTTAAGCAAGAATGTTCAGTGCGTCATGAAATCAGCTGGGCTAGGAAGTGGTTTTATTTAGTTATGCTCACAATAAACACAAAGTGCTATAATGCCGAAATGGTTTAGTTCTTCTATTATGAGATATCCTACTTCAGGTTGAGTCACGCTTCTATGGTGTTTGATTCTCAAGCACATCGAGTATTGCAAGCATAGAGTGAATTTGCTTCGGTGTTATGTAGTTAAACCAATTCATGTTTTCGATGGAGGTCTCCTATTGATGAAGATTGTACAGGAAAACGAGTGTGCAAAGTATGTCTTTTTAGCTCTTCAGAAGAATCACTTACTATTGAACTCAAACCCAAAATTTTCAATTGTTTTTTTCCGAATCTTTAGCGCGTTCACTTGTCTACTTATCTTAATAGTTTTGAGCAAATCTTAAACAATAAAGAGTTGTGCATCTTTCCCTATGTACATGATAGGATCATTTTCCTTTTTCAAGTGTTAGAGCCTATCTAAATAAAATTAACATTCTATTTGCCTAGGAATCCCCTCTTCACTTTTTTAGGTGTCATAAGTTCCTAAATATCCAAATCGGAAGGGCTCAATTGATTCTATGAGACTTATGTTATCTTAGGGAGGGTCTAGATGTTTCAAAGTTTTGCAATCATGTGTAGAGTCACCGAAAGACTATGACTACCTTACTTACGTAGGTTCGGGGAAGGAAAATCTTGCTCTTGCTATTGAGCACAAGTCAAATGGAAATGGTGTCGCTGCTTATGGGTTATCAAAAAGCAATAGACATCACACATTCCATGGCACATGAGCTAATTCAAGTGTGAAAATACTCATGGTCATGCAATTTGTGGTTAAAATAAGTTAAATTGTCATTCCTTATTAATTTATCCCTTTATCATAAGTTTTGAATTTTTTGAAGAATGCGCAAGCTGTTTTCAGACCCATGCCAGCGAGTGATTGCAAATAGTCACAACAACTGAATATACACATCTTAAGAACCATTTGGCATCTGCTTAGTGAATTCAACTGAGTTCCCTGTTCTCTTATAGCTTGGAATACTAGAACTCAACATCTTGCCTAAATTTGTCCATTTTGAAGATTATCCGAAAAAGTAAACATATACAACCACATAAAACACTCCATAAAGTAGGTCAAAAAGGCGATAGTTTGCTGAGTGGTTGCGTGTTGTCATGGATATAGCAAGAAGCAGCTACTGGATAACTCACTCTGAGACAACCAAATGGTATAAGATCTGAGTCCTCTGTACAACATTGACTTGTTTATTAACTACCAAGAAAGTCAATTGAGCATCTGCCTCATGAGGGGCAACAACATAAGAAATGTTCTCCTTCTTTAAAACCTTCCACATGCAATAATGCCAATGAAGATGCGATAAATTAATTAGGAATGACAATTTAACTTACTTTAACCACACATTGCATGACTTGGAGTATTTTTATACCCGAATTAGCTCATGTGCCATGGAAGGTATGATGTCTACTGCTTTTTGGTAGCATTCATAAGTAGCAACACCATTCCTATTTGACTCGTGCTTGATAGCAGGAGAAAGATTTTCCTTCCCAGACCTACATAAGCGAGGTAGTCATAGTCATTCGGTGACTCTACACATGATTGCAAAATTTTGAAATATCTGGACCATCCCTAAGATAACAGAAGTCTCGTAGAATCGATCAAGCCCTTCCAGTTTGGATATTTAGGAACTTATGACACCTAAAGAAGTGAAGAGGGGATTCCTAGACAAACATAAGTTTAATTTTATTTAGATCGGCTCTAGCACTTGAGAAAGGAAAATGCTCCTATCATGTACATAGGGAAAGATACACAACTCTTTATTGTTTAAGATTTGTTCAAGACCAATAAGATAAGTAGACAAGTGAACACACCAAAGATTCAGAAAAAACAATTGCAAATTTTGAGTTTGAGTTCAATAGTAAGTGATTCTGCTGAAGAGCTAAAAAACATACTTTGCACTCTCATTCTCTTGTACAATCTTCATCAATAGGAGACCTCCATTGAAAACAAGAACTAGTTTAACTCCATAATACTAGAGCAAATTCACTCTGTGCATGCAGTACTCGATGTGCCTGAGAATCAAACACCATAGAAGCGTGACTCAACCTTAAGTAGGACATCTCATAACACAAGAACTAAACCATTTCGGCATTATAGCATTTCATGTATTTATTGTGAGCATAACTAAATAAAAACACTTCCTAGCTTGACCATAACTCTCCCAGCTGATTTCAAGATGCATTGAACATTCTTGCTCAAGCATAAAGTTGAAATGGGAAAAGTCGCTGATTGGCGATCTTTCAATTTCAGATTCAAGAATTTCACTTTCTCACGACACCTAATTACCAGCTACTGTACTTTTGACCATCAATATCATCAAGCAGGAAAAGCAGATGAGACAAATAACCAAGAAGTGAGAAGAGCCCATTCATACTACTTTCTCTATAAATGCTAAGACTGATCGAAACAATCACTCACATCAAATAGGAAGCCTTAAATTTCTTTCATTTTCTCTCCCCTCGAATTTCACTAAATCCATATACCAAAAAAAAGTTATTCTTTTTTGTTTTTAGGGTGAACTCCAAACAAATTGATAAGAAAATGTTTTTTTGCTTTCGTGATATGTAGTGCATATCAAACCGGAAAAAAGAAAACGCATCACCCCATTTTCAATTACAATCAAGAAATTTGAGAAACTTGGGAATGCAAGGCTGACTTGGTGGCGGGCACACCATTATAGAGCTCCTTACTACAAGAGAGAGTGCCTTTGTGGAGCCAAGAATAGATGTCAACGGCGACGGAGCAGCCCTCCAGCTCCTTTATGTGGATGGGCACCATGATCAACTTCAATAGTGGCAAAAGACCCGTGCACCCAACTTCAATAGTGGCAAAAGACCCGTGTACCCAATTCTCTCCTAGCTTCTCCCTTCCGCAAGAGAGAGAGAGAAGAGAGAGAGAGAGAGAGAGAGAGAGTGCCCTAATCCATAGCCAGTTCAATGTGATGAGACGGTGAAGAAGGAAGGAGAGAGAGAAAATGTCCTAATCCATAGCCAGTTCAATGTGATGAGATGGTGAAGAAGGAAGGCGGGAAATTTTTAAGCTTTTGACGGATGGAAATTTTTGAGCTTTTGACGGATGGTTTATCTATGGCCCTTTTTTTTCCCTCTTAGTATGTTTTGGTGCTTGATTTTTTTTATGTTCTTTTGTGATTGGCTGAGTGAAACAAAATATATTAATGTCATGAAATTATGTAAAAACTCATTTTGTTTTATTTAATATTAACTTTTAAAACCCAAAAAAATTTGGATCCATGGCATTTTCACTTGATTACAAATAAATATCCGAGCGTCGTGAGATTAAAAAAAAATCGCGTTTTGCGATATATTTTATAAAACTTAAGCTTTCTCATTAAATTCAAAGGGTAAAGTGTCATAAAATGTATTTCTGTTTATTTTAAGATATCGTACAGAATTAGCACGTTCCTTTACTTAATTCCCTAAGTTGATTTTTAACTTATTCTAGTTAATACAGTCAAAGTTTATTTGTTTTATCAATCACACTTAATCTCACTAAATTCTATATTTTTTAATTTTCAGCATTTAATGGCATTAAAAAATAAGGACTCGTTTGATAAAACTAAACGACAAGTGTTGAAAATTTAAGCACCAAATATTATGCACGGACAATAAGTGTTGAAAATAAGTATGATGAATTTCTTATTGGGCATTTGGAGACATTATTAAAAGGTGTTAGTAACATAATTAATAAGATTTTAATATCCGTTGAATGAATCAAAGGATTAAACCTTTCCTTTCAACTAAGATGTGCATGGTTAAAAGGCACCGACCGCACTTAATCACCTATAAGTGTCGAAAATAGCAATGTTCCACAGTTAACGTTATTACCCAACACACCTTAGTCCTTGGTGAGTTGTGATGTTGGATTAGAACTTAATTCTCAGCCAATCATATGAATTTAATACATGACTGATGAAATTGTTGCTTGACAGATTGAACTTGACCTCATAATTCCATTTATTGAATTAATTCCTTGATAAATCTTGACAAGAACACACGTCTAGATGGCCACATAGTTGCATAGCATGTGAGACCTTTATGTTCATGATCACATTGCATGGAATTGAGTGACTTTTGATAGTCCAAAAATTTTCAAGATTTGACCCATTTGGTCTTTTTAATGCCTCATTTAGGTTTTGTTTGTTTTGCGAAAAATGAATGATTTGGAAAATGTTTTTTGAAATGACCGTTTGTATTGCTTACAAAAATGAATAAACGAATATGTTTAGACATAATCTGTTGTCGATAATGAAAATGTTTTTCATTGACTAATTATTTCAAGTAATACAAGAGATCATTTTTTAGGAAAATACTTTCTGAATCATTCATTTTTTGCAAAATAAATAGAACCTTAATGTCAAGGTGCTCTTATGTCAGTTCTTAGTTTGTTCAAATTGTCTTAGTCATCAACAAGGGCGTGCCTAATAACCATTATGTTCCAGAAATTAATTTCTAGCCATAAATATATATTTTTATTTGTATTCCCCAGATGTTTTTGAGAAAAAAGCATTTGATAACGATACAAAATTTCTCTCTCATAGGTGAGTAGACAAGAAGTGGTGGAGGACGGCAAGTGACGGTAGGAGGCGGCGGACAGTAATAGGAGGCGGTCAGCGTCGGGCGGTGACTGGCCGACAATGGGAGGTGGGTAGACAGTCGACTCGGAGCGAGGACGAGCGATGAGAAGAGTTTTTGTTTCTCATTTCTCTTCCAGAATTAGAAAAGTATAAAATTTTTACTTGTCATTTCTGTTCCAAACCTATTTCTGAAATCAAAATTTGTTCGAGAAATAAAAAAATGAAAAGGCGTTATCAAACAGATTTATATTCCAAACCTGTTCGCTAGAATAGAAAAATATAAAAACATAATGGTTATTACGTGCGCCATAAATGTCTTTACACACTTGTTTATTCTGCTTGAATAGAATTTTTGCCACACCGAGATCATATTTTAGGTTAGATTTTTCTCCATCTTGATCTGTCTTGACCGAGCGTACATTTCTATAATAGAATATTCGTTTTTAATCATATTTTTGTGCTTTAGTCAACGGTCTATTTTCATTTGATGGCTTTTTTCTGTAAAGGACGTAAGTTTGCCCCAATTGTGTTTTTCTCCTTGAATCTCAGTAACTATGCGAGCAAAAATATGAAACGGTTGAATGCGTTGAAGTTACTTGTCACTGCACCAGCTCATTAAATTGTCAAGCTCCGTCCCTAATGCAAAGTATCATTTTTTTCTGTATGATTGCGGAGAAGTCATCTGTACTTGCGTCGAATGCGAGGAGTAAACTCCTCGTGATAGTGCAGACTGCATCGAGCAAGTCCGAGGTGAGTATGCGAGGACGGGCACTCAAAGGTGGGATTGAAACAGCACCATTGATCGCAGATCACTCCGTAGGGGAAGAGCCCAAGAGGTGAAGTAGCACCAACTTGACTTTTAACTCTCCCAAATTGAGTTAGATAAGTGGAGATTTCATGTAGATTCTAATCTCGGTACCAGTTACCAAGCTAGGATGGTCTAGGGTACCTTTAGACTATAGACTTCATTCAAATACATTCTCACATTACCAAATTGAGACAGGACCTGGGAGAGTCCAGTCGAAGCTGCACCTCTATATTGCAGTAACGCTCCCTATTCAATCGAGCATGATGATAGGTTCTGTAATTTTAGCTACCCACGCTGCCTCGACCGAAAGGTCGTGAAACTGCTTGTGGTTTAGGATTTCATCATACTCAATCAACTTATCACGTGATCCACAGAACAGATTGGATCTTCACAGGCGTGAATAGCAATATCGAATTCCTTCAAACCATACTTGATGGGTTCAAGATATGAACTTTGATTCATCCCCAACAGCTGGAGCATCAACAAGAGGGAGTACATCTGCCATTGCTGTTGTTGATTGAAAGATAATTTAAGATGGATTCTGTGCTGCAAGAGACACATGAGCTCCTCCTTCAAAATGCATCATCCTAGAGTCAGAGGGATTGGATAGAACGCTCAGTTCTCCCATGTTTCACATGACATCCTGGCAGCAGCAATCACAGGAACAACCGTGTCTTACACGAAAGCAAATCATCCGGTTTATAGGCCGTGTAGACTACTACGTCTATTTCAACCATCGATCATGTGGGCTATGGTGAGATCCACGAGATGATATTGGTCCACACGATCTACAAATCATACAATATCTTCTCGTCTTACGCCTATGCTATAAGGCCATAACCTCGGACGCTTAAAAAAGGCAAAAAGAAAGATGAAATTCATGTATCTGACGTATCCTAGACCTTTTTAACGACATAAACTTCTAAAACAACTGTTATTCGGAGAAAGTCTGATTAAGCCATAGTATACGCGATTTTCACTTGCAGTTCTGTTCATGCAAGACTTATCCTGAAAAGGATAGACACAATTCGAGCGTCATACGTGATTGTTCTTGGTCTTCCTACTCGCAAATAACGAGCTCAGCCCAAACATATCCCCTGTAGGAACGTTGAGAACAACAGGACTACGTTGAAGAGCTCTCTGTTGGTAATGAGACCCGAAACACTTGGACGAAGAAGCCTTTTGATTGTTCTTTGTCGCCCAACACTGCGGTGGAGGGAGTCTTTGCTGATGCTGCTTCGTGTTCGGGGAAGATGACCCAGTTGAGTAGGTCCGCGGCATAAGTGGCAAGAAACACAAGCGCGTTCCATACGAATTCGCAGATCCCAAACTGCTACTTCGTCTGAACCTCCAGAATGACCTTGATGGCTTGTCGTCAGCCCGTTCTCCTCTGAACCTCGCGTCCTTTATGTTCCGGTCATGTGGCATGTTGCCATTGCAAATGGCTTCCGGATCCATTGATATCGTTTTAGCATGCCGCGTCGAATTACAAGACACACCCTCTTTAGGAGAAGGCCTTGATGGTAGCGGACAGTCAGAGTGCCTCTGTCTCTCAGAAACATTCTTCTTCTTGACAGGGACTGTGAGAATCTTGCCATCGGAGAAGAGCTCTTCTGCAGAGGACGACTCAAGTTTGAAGCTCTCCGAGAGACAGAACTCAAAGTCATTCCCCGAATCTAATGCTTGAAGACAAGTGTTAGTAGTGTTTGATGGAGGAGAGTGTATCTCTTTCTGTGCTGCATCCAAGTCGCAGAGATTGAAAGAGAACGAAATCCTCGGGCTCAAAACAGAGAAGTTCTCGGGGTTCAGCTGATCAACGGCCATGTTTGCTTGGCTAACTTCGAATCGATGGGAAGATTCTTGTCATGCCACGAAGGGTGTTTTATAGACAACGATTTGATGATAGTCCATTTGAAATCAGGAAGCAACAAGAGGGGAGACTGAAAAAAGCAAGTCGTGGAGTCACAGGATCTCTTTTAGCTTCATTTCTAGAAGGACTGAGAAAGGTAATTTCTGAATACAGGAGTCACGAGAGCTGCCAACACTTTGGATTGGATGTTCTCTCTTTCTTTTCCTGGTGTTTCCTGGAAAGTTGAAAGTGAGAGACATGAACCGAATCATCTGACCGGGCTCATTTTAGTGGAGCCAAAGTCCATCGGTTTTGGTTATTTGGTTTGAGTCTTGGTGGAGGTTGGCGAGTCGCTCTCACTACGAGGCAGCCATGTCTAGCAGATATTGCTGCTTTTCAAGAAACAAGAAAATCTCTAACTTTTATTTCAAAAACTCAAATTTGTGACAGTGACAATGACAATGAGGTCGTCACTTGGTCATTCAAGCCAAGCCCGACGTGCAAAGCATTACTCTTTGAATACATGGAATAATAACCAAAATATCTAATTTCGCAATTCGTCCTCCGACAGCTGCAAGAATATAATTGCTTATCGCCTGGACCAGAACATCTTCCAGGTCCAACCGAGTATTTCCACCTCTAATTTCGGGTAAGGGGTCCAGGATGATGCGATTAAATTACGTTCGAGCTGCTTATTCATCGAGATTTACACTACAAAAATGGCCAGAAAGAACGCGCGCATTGCCATAAGCACAGCGTATAATCTTCTGTATTCATATATTTTCTAAAGGCACAGTAAGCATTTTGTAGCTTGTGCCAATAAATGATCTCATATGTTTCTATGTAGAATATTAGGAAGAGAGATATCACATTGGGAGCTAAAGATGGCCGGCTTGAACATCAATAGGAAATTAGAAAGTGCCTGTTGGGAGATTCTTGTTCCGCAGAACCAGGAGTTGACAAAATTCGAGCCAAAGATTTCTCGTCTTGTATCTGGCCTTGCCATCCCATTAAGAATGTTCAGGGGCTTTTAAAATTTAGAAGAAAAAAGAGATGGTGCTCCTCAAACTGTTTGACTATTTCTAGGAGGAAGAAGCCACTCGAGATATGTTTCTTGCGACGATTGCCGAAAGCGTCTCTCGCTGCTGCTTCATCTTCTTTAATTGAAATGGTCTAAGAGCTCCCCTTTTGTACCCCCTGAGAAGGACAAGAGAGGCGCTCTCGCATGCCGACTTGGTACTTTACCCGATGGCATGTTCATAGCTCTTCGACTGTCACATCGGCAAGAGGGATTTGTTTATGGCACGTATCGATCAGATGTGGCCCTAATCATACCATTTGGCACAGAAAATCGGCCTTCGAAAACAATGAACTTTGGCCTGTCTTCCCTAAAAAAGTTAGCTGTGTGCCTTGACTACTCAAAAAACAAGACTTAACCCGCAGGAAACGATAACGTCCTCGACAGGCTGAACCATTGCCCGTCGTATTTGCAGCAAATTGTACTGAATCCCGACATTATTGTGTGTGATGAACAGAAATATGTTAGAATTCACATGGAGAGTCGTACGCTATTGGAAGCTCTTGATAGCAACTTTCCAGTCTTGAATTGCATCAATAAGAGGGCATGTGTAGCGAAACTTAAGTCTAATAGAATACCAAGGGGACGATCCGAGCGTAGCACGGTTGATCAAAGCCAGAATCAGTTTTTCTCTCTCAATTACACAGAGATATTTAGATAGCTCTTTAAGTACAAACCACTAGCTTAGGTGACTAAGAGCTCTCTCCCAGGTAGTTTTCCTTCAGGGGTTCCATAGGTTCGAATCCTAGGAGGACATCTGTGAAGATTATCTGCAACTCTGGTGGATAGTAGTCGGGTTTGAACGGCGTAATGTCGGACTCGGTGAGCCGGCAAACTGTACGAAGGGAAATTTTTAAATCTATAGATGTTTTCAATCCCCTTTCTCTTATTTTTCCCGTCTCCTGAATTCCCAATCAAAACCTCTAAGAGGCACCACTTCCTGTATCTCTGAATTTTTGTCCAATGTGCAATGTGTAATGTCATTATTAAAATTTTAATTTATTCAATGTGATCGATGAACTATTAGTAAATATTCAATTTAGCTCATTAACTATATGCGAATGTTCAATGTTGACCTTTCATCTATTCAAGTTAACAAAATTTGTTGATGTGTTTCCAATCCATTAAGTTTGAACGATAGACAATAAAAAGTAAGTTAAATGTAGATTATCAAAATGAGATATTTGTATAATAATCAATGTCATCAAATAATGATGGACATGCTGAAGTCCTAATTTCTTTTTTCTTTTCTAAAATAAATGGATTAATATATGGACAAGTTGGCTCATCTTTTTTCTTAAATCCAACTTAATAAATCACTGTTTAAGGATCATTTGTGTTATCTTTCTTTAATTTTATCTTTTATCAACCTTTTGTTCCTTACCAAAAAAAAAAAAAACCTTTTGTTTTGTTCGTGTGGCACCACATCTAGCACCACGCCATGGATAAGAAATTATTGGATAAGTGGAGTCATGTGGGCAAATATGAAAAAGTCTTTTTCTGTCAAACCATATATATTTTCAAGAGACCTATCTCTTGCGTCAAAAATCCTCCGACATGATGTAAAAGTTTTGTTGCATAAGTCGGGCAAGTTTGTAAGGCTCATTTCCCCAAAAAAAATAAATAATAGAGGATGAAATGTACAAATGACATTGACGTGAGGTAAGGATGAGCATTAGTCCGGTTCTGGGGTGGAACCAGATAGGTTCATGCGTAAAAATTGTCAATATCAATTTGATTCCCAGTTTTTAACCGGTTTTTTCTTATTTCTAAAGAAAAATTTATATGATGGAGATTCGACCTAAGTGGCCTACAAAGCTTTGACGTGCTTCAACCCCTTTGTAAAAACAAGCTAATGCACCAATTGTGTTATAAATACATTTAATATGTTTTTTAAATGAAAAAAGAACTTACAATGAGGTTCTCTGGTCTACCTCAAAACCAGCCAATTCCAAAAATCCGTAATCGGTTTTAACTGAGTAGATTCTAAGTTCTCTGTCGGGAAGTAACCCATCATGAAACACGTCACTCCTAACATGAGGCCAGAAACCAAATGAAAAAAGAAAGTAAAAAAAAACTGGGGAGGGAACCTACATCGTCCACAGTTTCTCGGCAAATAAGCCGCGACAAGCCCACCAGCCGGGCACTACGTTAATGATATTTAGGATAATTATAATGGTATTTTTTATCTGTTAAGATTGTGCTAATAACTCTTTTTGATTGTGCGTATCTTCATTGATATGTTATTTTATTTAGTTATTTTATAAAACCTATAAATAGGCTTATATAATCTTCATTATAATATATCGAATTAGACACAAATTACCCAATTATATTTTCTGCATTATTAATTTCAACTTGGTATGCTAGTCAATCCTGAAGTGCACACGTGCACACCCAAGTGCCAATCCAGAGCTAATTTAGCTTTCTTCTTTTTCAGTAAGTCCTAATATCCTCCATTAATTTCAACATTATTCATCTTGTCCGATAGCCAATGCATTTTTTGTCACATAGTCTGCAAAGCCCTCTTATATGAGGAAGCGCTTAGTTGAGTCGATGATCGTGTTTCGATGCCAACCACAATGGCTACATCACCCAGTCGAGCTTTTCATAGAGGTGGCTTTTTTTTCTATGCCAACCGCATAGCTTGTATCACTTAGTAAACTATTTCCCAAGCTAGCCGTATAGGCCGCTTGATGCTACGACGCTAGTCATATAGGCTGCGTCACTCAGTTATTGTTTCGCAAGTCAGCTACATCGATTGTGATTTTTGACGTTTCACGTGTCGTTTCGAGAAGCCACACCACCATTAGACTCGCCGCTCTCATACCAACAAGATCTAGAAATTTTGCCATGAATAGCTACTAGACACCTCATCTGCCACATATTAGCTGTTGGACACTATTCGAACTTGTTTTCAAACTCAAGTTACATCTTCAATGCAGCTTGAGTTTAAGGGGGATTTAGAGATATTTAGGATAATTCTAATGGTATTTTGTATCTTTCAAGATTGTGTGAATATCTCTCTTTGATTGTACATGTCTTGATTGATATGTTATCTTATTTAGTTATTTCATAAAACATATAAATGGGCTGACGTAATTTTCATTATAATATATTGAATTACACACAAATTACCCAATTCCATTATTGACACCTAATTTTTAGCCAATGCGTCATAAAAAAAAACATAAAACTCGGGATTTTTCAATTCTATTAATGGATTTAGCTTCTATAAATAATTTTCTATTCATTTCACATGAAAATCCGAAAAGTCATACAATTGACTTTTGGGTAAACCCTTTAACCAAAAGTCAACCCCGGTCAAATTGAGGCTTTTAATACAAAAATATATTTTTTTTGAGTTTAATTTCACTTTAAAAGTGGAAATTTCAGAAAAATTTAAAGATTTAATCACAAAATCGAACTCCTAGTGAAAAATCAACTAGGATTTGACTTTTAGTCAAACCCTTGACAAAAAAAAATTAGAAAATGCAAAAATCTAAAAATCATCTTATTTTACATTCAATTTGACTTTAGCATTTGAAATTCTACAAAAAATCAATTTGGAATCAATTTTTTCCAATTTGTGGAATTTGGTTCAAATCGGCCAAAAATGAAATTTCTTCATTTCTAGTCTTTTTTTAGGTTATTTTCCTTCACAATATTTGATCTAGAGGTTGTATTACATTCAATTTTGGAACCAATTTTGTAATTCCAAGCCAAGCGCAAAAACCCCCAATTTAGGCCCTAATTAGTGATTTTGATGAATTCTTCATGATTTGAGCAATTAAGACACGAATGAGGCTAATTTCTTATATGAAATCCAAATTTGAAATCAATTTTAGAAGATTCATATGAATTTGAGCCAATATGATCAATTTAGTGATCCAATGATTGAGAAATCTAAGAGTAATTAGTCCAGTTAATACAATTCAACTTGACCCATTCTAGACTAATATCTAATTTGATGAATTGAGGCTCAATTTGACTAATTGGACTTCAATTAAATTTGTTAGTTTTAGCTTGGCCATGCAATTAAACTCAAATCAAAGAATAATTGGGCTAAATAAGTTAAATTGGATCAATTTATGCGTGAATTTCAAATTGGTTCAATCCAATTTAATCGAATTCAATATTAATTAGGTCAATCAATTATGATAGGGATTAAATTGCACAAAATTAGAATAAATTGGGCCAAGAATCGAACCTATGCAACCCAGTCAAACTTGGGTTAAACCTATCCAACCCGTTCAACCCGGTCAAACTTGGGTTAAATCAGTCCAACTGGTTCAATATCTGTGTTCTGATCTGATTTTTCTTTCTTTGAAATCCAAAATATGTTTCTCCAAATTTGATAAACTTTGAGTCCTCTTTTGCGAAAACTCAAATCTACAAAGTTGTTCATTAGGGCCTTATTATGTAGATTGGAAATTTTTATGGGGTCAATTTGCTAAAAGTCTCAGATAAGGTCCTCTCAAGCTTAAACTTGATTTGCAAACGAGTCCTTGATGAAAACAGAATTTTATGAAAATTTGGAGGGCTTTTCAGAAAAAAATTAAAACATGAAAACTGTCACACACGGAGAATACTAACTATGTAAAAATGTTGGCGGGATTTTGATAATGGTGACTATTTTTCCCGCAATTTTTTTTGAATTCAAATTCAAATCAAGTCCAGAATGTCACAGAGGATAGAATTGTCTTTTTCATGAAAATCGGTGGAGAACTAGAAAAAGTGGTCTTCTTAACTCTTTATCCTCCTGACATAGCTTTCTAATGACACTTGAATCACTTCATTTTGATATCACTAGGTTGATTAATCATACTCAAACAGAATGGATCCGAATTTAGTAATTAATGATTGATTAAGTGGTTCTTTTATGAGGCCCACTTCCCATTGCTTGATTGATTGAGAAATAAGGCCCATGGGCCTGAATGCATGTGTTTGTTAAATGTATATTAGGTTTAATGCATGTTCGGCGGGTAGACTATTATGGTCACTTAGAACCTGACTTTAGGGGTTAATCGATATGAGTTGCCGTTTTGTGAATGCAAATGGTAGCCCGTTATCGCTAACCATTAATCAAATAATGTTAGATTATTAAGTGGGTGGGTGAATCGAAATGCATGTAAAGCAAAGACCGATCCTAAGGCCCATATTTAATTAGTGAATTGTTTGCATCATTACCTTTCTTCTGTTGTTCCTTTGTGCATTGTTTGTCGTGAGTGTATCTTATGAATATAAACACCAACACCCGAGAGGCAGTCCATGGAGGGGATAGTCCAAAATTGTAAAAGACTAAGGCAATATACCGATGTCCAATCTGGTCTCAATTGCTATTCAATTCATTTGTTCTCGATTATGTCTCAGGTTTTCAATTTATGTTATAATAAAAACCCAACGAGTTGTGGGTTTTACTTTCTCGCATTTAGAATTAGCTAGTCCTTTTAATACATTGAGTGTTTACTTTGCACAATACTTTTCAATACAATTGTTTGTTTCTTTCCTTTCTAGATTAAGATAGGATTAGTTTAGAATCTTAAATGAAAACACAAAAACAAAATGCATGATCATCTAGTGGACTAAGACTTTGGCATGAAAAATGGCAAAAAATAAATGCATGACAATTTAGATAACAACAATGTTAAGTTTAGCGGTGCTGAAAGGGCGTTAATAGAAATATTAACGTAAGTTAGTCCTCAAACTCATGATCTCTGGTTTTCGTAGAAATTGAAATGAAACTCCTGCGTTTCAGTTGGGTATTCTAGTCGACTCCCAACCTAGGCTAGTGGCGACTCCTAAAAAGATAAAATCAATCCGCTGTCACGCAAAGTATGGATTTAGGGAAAATCCATGTTTATGATCAATGGACCGTATGGATGATTAAAAAATCGATACTTTGGTAAGCCGTCTTTTATGATTTGCCAAGTGGACCGTATGAATGATCAAAAGATCGACACTTCGGTAAAGCTGTCTTTTATTATGTGTTATATGAACCTTTTCATTAACACTTATCTCTAAGCCCACTTCATTGAGTTCAGCCCTCGTGAGGTACATCACGACATCTATCTTCCACGTTATTATTTTCAACTAATATATTAATATGCATGACATATAAAATCAGTAATTTGAATTTAAAATCTCATTCCCACAATTCCAATCATAGATGTTTTTTTATCATTGTGCAATTAAAGAGAGAAAATTAATATCGATAACTAAATCAAATAGGATTACTTAGTCATTTAGAGAGAGAGAGAGAGAGATGGATGATGATTTATGTGAAAAAGTCATTAAAAAAACTCCAAATTATGCCACATTTATCATGGACTTTTATTTGTAACATTAAAATTCCCAAACTACACCCACTATGACAATTTACCCTCGTTTTGCCAAAATTGCTTTCACGACGAAATATCTTTTACCAAAAATCATTTTTCGGCTTTTAATAAGACGAGATGGATTTTGTGGCGATTCCAGATAGTAAATATCCAAGCAGACAAGGAATAATCACAAACTTTTACTTCGAACTTTGAATCAAACAGTACATACAAACCGTGCTTGAATTTAATTGACGACAAAACTTAAAAGTACAGCCACTTTCACGGCAACACACATATACAAACTGTGGGAATTTAATCGACGGCAGAACTTGATAACGCGCAAAGATGTAACATTAGAATTTAATCAACGATGCAACACCTAGGATAAAGATACACGCCAGAATTTAATCGACGACGCAACATCTATGATAGAGATACATGTTAGAATTTAAATGCGAATCGGAAAGCTACAGCTAAGGAAAAATAAAGTGCGGCATATGAAAGTAAAGATAATTGAAAGATAACATTTTGATTGAGGTCTCTCCGAAGAGTAAAATGTGGCTATTTAAAGCTTATAATCGACAATTATCAACAGAGGTTAAAAATGGTTACTAAAAAATAAATAATTTCTTAGTAGTTACGAGAAGTTACAAAAAGAGGTTACAAATGGAAGTTACAAATAGAGGTTATGAATGATTACTGAACGGTTGTTGACAGTTACGTAGACTCCACTACGTTGATGGTTTCTACGATTCCACTAAGTTGACGGTTGCATCCGATATTGTCGACTCTACTTTTTATCAATTCTTTGAAGTTGGCGATTCTTCACTGAAGTTTCTATCCTTTTTCTGCATCCTGACTATTCACGATCGTTAACTTCCTTAAAAAATTGACAAATCTATAGTGTTTTTTTGAGAAAAGTCAAACCATAAAAGTTGTAGATCCAGGAGTTTTCATTCTTTTGAGTTTGAAATCAGGTCAATCCGATCTGTATCAACAAAGTTATGAACATTTTTAAGAATTGGCTTAGATTTGGAATTTCTTCTCGTTTTGTGACGGAGTCTCTGTGTGTGCAAGTTACTCTCCCAATCCTATTGCTCGAGTAGTCAACACATTGGGCTACATAAAAAAAAGACCATGAAATTATGCTCTTATTGACTAAACCCATCACTTGTTGATAAGAACCCAAAAAATGGTCATTTGTGGGTGTAAACATCCCTAAACTTTTTCTTATGATATAAAAAACCTCAAACTTGTATTCATATGACACATTTACCCTTCATCAATGTTTCATTAGATAGTTTTTCTGTTAAAATAACGTTGTTTTTATTTCACTTAAGTTATTTAATATAGGTAAATTTTTAATGGTCCTTATTAACATGAATTTGATGAAGGATAAATGTGTTATATAAGTACAAGTTTAAGATTTTTTATGTCATGCAAAAAATTTTAGAGTAAATATATCACGAATGGCATGTTTTGAGATCTTTTGTCACTTTTGCCATTTTTTCAATAGAATACATCTGATATCTAAAAATTGAAACTCAAGGGTCGTGAACTCTAGGCATGAGTTGTCATTACGAAGCAATTAATTATGTTCATGTTACTCATATGGCCTTTGTCTGCGAGACTGGTTCATGGATTGACCGATGACTCATCTAACTCCGGGAAATTCTCACATGGACCTTGGTCCATCATGGATCACGCGATTTCGGCCTTGTTGGATAATGTGAGATCCACATGTGGCCATGGCAAGAGTTCAACATCCAATTATGGATCCTAAAGGTGCAGGGAGAGATCCAAAGTAATTTGATGGAGACATCGGAAGCCCATTCCAGGTACTTCCATCTACATAGGATCGAGGCAAGAAATTTCTGTCTACTTTGTTCATTACTTTTAACTTCAAGGACTTTGTTTTAGACAATTCTCTGACAACTTTTTCTCATTGACAAATGTTTATTTTACATAGCGTCTCCCGGCAGGCTTAATCTCTCTCTCTCTCTCTCTCTCTCTCTCTCTCTCTCTCTCTCTCTCTCAATTTGTGCCTCAAACTCTCTTTCTGGGTACGCAGGCTGTGTTACAAGACAAGTTGGTGTTGAGAGTAGTCAAGCTGCAAGCCTGCACCATTTCAGCAGCAAAAGTTTTGAAGCTGGGCGTGCTTTCTCTGGCGAAATCCATCGATAATTGCCTTTAGTGCCAAAGAAGTTGTTGTATCTGGAGTTACTAGGGGTGTAGCCTATTCGAGCCCCATACGATGCAGTACTTAACTACACGCGAATGTTCGAGGCTTGATGCTCAGATTTGCACTCAAAAAGCAGTCGTCGCGCTAAGTACTCCATTTCAGTTCAAGGTGTCTTAAAATTCAAGCTTGAACTCTACTTCCTAACTCTTAAAGCAAATGGAAGAATGAAACTCCACATAATGCTTTATTTATAAGTGAAAAGGCTTTAAAAGCAGCTGATGTTGCTTGATTCGATTGTTTTCAAGCTCAAGCCGACTCTTTTTGAGCTCAACAAGATCCGACAATTGACTTACTCGCGCTCGGTCAGAATGAGGTGAGTTCTAGTTTTCAATTAAGTAATGGCTTCTACTTTTACGTATGACTCTGAAGATTCTTCAAGGTACTCTACCGTCTCTCTGATGCATCCCTTCTTTCTCTCCATTTGAGGTTTGGCTTAATCACACCATTATGTCAACCCACGAGCGGCTGGCATGTATGTAATTCCTTCAGCCTCTAGCTTGGAATGACGATGTTATCTTTCTATAACCGAAAGGCGTAGTACTCTTCATCGACACACCCATAATCAAGCAATTGGTGCTCAGTCGACGATATCAACGAACAAGTTAAGCAAGCAACTAAAATCATTCATAAATCGGTTCTTAATCCAACGCATGAGCAAACTCAAAAGCAAACGAAATATCACAGGACTTGGGTAAAAAGGGAAAAATGGATCATTCGACATCTAGCTTCAATTGAAAGGTTTGGAACGATGCAGCTTCGAGGTAACCCGACGATCCACCATGACATAACTTGCTTAGAATCCCTTGGGCTTGTAGGCGATGAAACTGATGCACTGCACTTGACGCTTGTTGTCGAAGCCGATGATTCTGACGAACGCATTGGGGTAAACCTTCTTCACCTCCTCGAGCTCCTTCAACACCTGGGACGAGTCAGTGCACCCGAACATGGGCAGCTTCCACATGGTCCAGTACCTGCCATCATAGTACCCCGGGGAGTGGTGGTGCTCGCGGTAAACGAAGCCCTTCTGCATAAACAAAAGGCGAAATCCCACCATTCCATCACAATATGTACTGTAAGTTAAAGGTTGCCCAGCTAGAGAAAGCAGCCAGCATAATCGCATTGCGACTTGTGTTAATAACTTAAAATCGAATAAGCCTGCCAAAGAGGAGGACCTCCAACTCGAATTCCAAGCAAGGAACCCAGCCCATGCGGAGCAGGTAGTCGATTTCCTTCGCCAACTGTGTGGGAGACAGAGGAGGAAGGTAGGACAGCGTCTCGAACTTCTTCTTCCCAACTGGTGGCCACACCTGCCCACACGCATCATTCGACATAAGTCTCAACTTATTCAGGTTACTGTTCCTGCTAATAACCTCACTGACTAGGATCGTCGTTAGGAAATTCTCCTAAGACGTTCATTTTCTATAAACACAACGAAAATGGAGTTAACATCCGGTTGATCCTAATGAAGAACGAGTCTGACAACTCGCGCCCACGACGGCAAGATTTATTCCCGCTTTTTATATGCATACCAGCGAAGAATGTTCTTACGTGTCAGTTGGAACTAAGTCTACTTATGAGAACTTCTTCCACCAGTGCCATACATAACCTAAAAAACCCTTATGTAAAAAGATAAGGTACGTGTTATAGTAATCGATCTAAGCCTGAATTGTCTCAAGTATCCAGAAACAATTGTATAAACTAAAGCTAGACATATATACCTGCATGCATTGCACTCTTCCACCATTGCTGGGGAGAGAGGTGATGTCATTGCTCTTGCGGGTGACCGGGAAGGCCGAGGCGGACTTGAGGCCGGCGAACGGAGCCACCATGGTGGCCTGAGCAGGGGTGGTGCTCTTGACGGCGGCAACAGTGGCCGAGGAGAGCATCGAGGAGGCCATCTCTCTCCCTCTTTCTTCTTCTTCTTCTTCTTCCTTATGTTGTAGTGTGGTGAGCGAGAACTACTATGCTCTCTGTGGGATTCATCCTATATATAAACACAAGCTCCCCCCTTCACACATTCTACGGCCGCGGATCCCCGGTCCGGATAGGCCGCGGATCCTGGCCATCGGTTCCGATAGGTGATGACATTACCACTTGCTGGCCACATAAGGGAGGAAGGTTTTTGATCTAGCCTTATCGTTACCCAGCACAATGACAGCGCCACGTGGCGGCCTCTTGGCGACCTTATCTCATCCTAGGGAGGACAATGAATGTGTGATGGTGGTGACTGGTGAGAGTTTGCTCTTTCAAAAGGTGGTCATTCTAGTTGATGCCCCTCTTTGCAAGCAATGGTGCTGAGGAAATGAGAGATCTAAGCCATTCCTTGATGCCCGCCCACCTGTCATATTCAATCACTTGTGATCACCAACCCTACAATTACAATAATTCAATCATGTATCTAATGGGGTTTTTTTTAAAAAAAAAAAAATTTGACCTTTAATTTGAGCAAATATCTAAGGAGTTCCTCTCATGTCTCGAAACTCATTTGAAAAAATTGGTGTAAAAGCTCAAATAGACAAAAAAAAATTGATTTTTTTCCTTGTCAAACATAAGGTATGGCGTTAAAATTAGGAAAAGAAAATATAATTACATTATAGAAATATATTTATTAGAAATCCTAAAACTTATCATGAAAGTGCAATTAAGCCTAAAACTTACAAAAAGTGCAATCAAGTTTTAAAACTTATCAAATTGGTTCAATTGAATTCTAAAGTTAGCACTATATAATTTACAAGCGGAAAATGTCGACGTGACGTTGATGTGTCTTATTTAGATATTTTCTCTTTTTACGTGGCAATGGCATGGCTAAATTATGAAACATAAAATTAAAACAACGTCGTTTTGACCTAAATTTCATTTTTAATACTAGTTTTATTTAAATTTGATTTAAAATAAAACAAAGGCCACGTAACCGCCTTGTAGGATAAAAAAATAAAAATAAAAAAGCCATGTCAACATTTTCAATTAGCTAAATTGCAAGGTGTTAACTTTAGAACTCGATTGAACCAAGTAGATAAGTTTTAAGACTTGATTGCACTCTTTGCAAGTTTTAGGACTCAGTTACACTTTTGTGACAAGTTTTAAGACTTCTAGTAAGCATATTCCAACATTTATATATACAAATTATATAGGCAGTGAGGAAGGGAGGGGGCAAGAACTTAGCTGGGCCTGTTGCATTTGATTGTAATGGAGTTGGGTAGGGGATAGGCCCAAAGCCCAGCCCAACGACCATCCTCAAGAAAAAGGAAAAATAACAAGACAATGGTACCTGTTTTTTTATTAATAAAAACATTTAACTTAGTTTTTTGTGAGCAATTTTTTAGATAATCTAGATATAGTTTAATTTTTTTATGATAAGTGAGAGTGGAATCTCAATGTTTTCCTTGAGATTTACTGTTCTATGTTAAGTGAAAATACTAATTATATTGATCAACTTTGACTGTGTATCCTCTTCTTTTGCCTTAATAAGAAAAAGAAGATGTATGCGATTTTCATATAAAATCACGTTTTAAAATGATACTTTTCGAATCCTTTGTACCATTCAAAAACCATAGTCGACTTTAGTCCTTTCAATTGTTTGACATGATTGATCGAGTGCGACGGAAGTTTCTTATATCTCGTTTTTCAGCTTGAATTAGTAATGAAAATGGCTAACCCGATAGCAGATTTAGTGGCAACCGCCGTCGGAACTGATGATGCTTCCTCATATGGTTGGAAAAAGGGGTTCGTGCTACCCATGGCTGGTTGTCTGACTTATGAATAGTGGCTTTGTTAAGGAAACCCACCGGAGGCGAGCCGCATATTTTTTTTTTCAGAAAAGTTCACTTTCTTTGTTCTCTAGTATACTTGCTCATGCTTATCATGAGATTACTTTGTCAAAATTTATATAGAAACATATGTTTATTAAAAGTGCCTATTGTCGATCGCCTCTTGCACATATGTGGCTTATATGAAAATATAATACTTTTAGAGAATGACAACAATTATTAAATTTTATTGGAGGGAAGGGAGTATCACTTGAAAATATATATATATAACTTGGTTGGTAATTGAATATTATGAAGTCATTTGTGTTATAAATTCACTTTATATATATCAAATATCTCTTAAGTCATATTTTATTAAAACTAGATATTTTTTCTTTTGTTTAAGTAACATTTTTTTAATATTACATTTTTTACTACGTATTTTTCATTATGAAACCAAAAGTGTATTGTATTAAATAGGTTACAAAGTCAACTTCTCTCTCTCTCTCTCTCTCTCTCTCTCTCTCTCTCTCTCTCTCTCTCTCTGTAGATACATAAACAGATATTCCTGCATCTAATGCGAAATTACGTTAGAAAGTCAATTTTGTGTGAATTGTAGATACATAAATAGATATTCCTGTATCTAATGCGAAATCGCGTTAGAAAGTCAATTTTGTGTGAAGTTATAGATATAATTAATTTCACCATTTACGGAGAGTCGATTTTATACGTATCACTTTAGATATTACCGAAAAGATTGTAATATTTTTCACTCTATTAATACCTTAAAATAACTTCTCGGAATAAAAACCCTCTTTCTCATAAAGTGAAGTTTACTACTTATCATCGTAATATTTCCTTCCAAACTTTTTAGCTTTTCTTGGTAAAACTCTTACATTTTTTTTATAAGAGAAAAGACTCTTTTCATTAAACCTGAGGACATATAGTGTCTAAAGTCACTTTTAGCATATTGCATGAAATTTGCATTTCAGATCGATTTAGTAAACTTGTTGTGTTTAGTACACTTATTATTTGCTAAAAGCTAATTAATCTACCATAGCCAATTGCATAAAAAATTTCTTTCTCCAAGATTGCATTTTTGCCTTCATCATCGAGTATAATGCGATTTCACTTTGCACCGTATATTATCTAACCTAATAATAATTATTACACCTTATTACTTTGTTGATTATTTTGAGGTTAAAATGTAGAGTCATATTTCAATACTGCTATGCAATTGAGTCGTTAACATTTTATCTTAATCAATTAAGTCTTCAGCGTTCGTCTAATTGTATAATTGAGTCCTAAATTTGTCACCTGTGATATTTTCATAGAACTGGAAAGACTTATTTGTCATTGCTAACTTGTTGGCTAAATGGTCACCCTATAATTGGAGCAATTTTCTTTTATGATCTTTTTATAATCTAGGTAAACGGCGTGAAGATCCGATTAGTTGGATCTCATGAACCAATCGAATCTAAACTTTTGATTTGTGTAAGTGGCCCTGACCTGAATAGTTTGCATTCATCGGTAATATTCCAATGGATAATCTTTAGTTTCTGAGCTAGAAATCTCTAAATACCTTACAAAATATCGGGCTTAATTCCCTAAAAAAGCCCTAACTTTAAGTCAAGTTTCAAATCTATCATGAACTTTTTTTTGTCTAAGAAAAAACACCAAACTTTAGGTCCAGTTTCAAATCTATCTCGAACTTTTTTTGTCTCAGAAAAAATCCCAAACTTTAAGTTCAGTCTTGAATCTACCCCAAATTTTATTTTGCGTAAAAAAAATCACCAAAATTCAATTTATTTTCAAAAATATACCCCCGTAATCCGATTTCAATTTGACATGGCACTTCCACGTCGATAACAAATCTACATCAACAAAATGATGAGACTTTTTTTAGACAAAGAAAAGTTCTTGGCAAATTTGGACTGAACCTAAAAATTGAGTTTTTTTTAAAAAATTTAAAAAAAGTTTTTAGGATGGATTTGTTATTATTCCTAACTTTCATATCCTAGAACGGTTTTATTTTAGAGAATTTCAACAATTTTTATTGGGTTGGATTTGTTATCAAAGTGGAAATACGACGTCAACCTATACCTATCGCCTTATTACTTTGCTGATGTTGATTTGTTATCGACGTGAAAGTGCCACGTCAAGTTGGAACTGGATTACAATGGTATATTTTTAAAAATAAATTGAAATTTGCTAATTTTTTTACACAAAACAAAATTTGGGGCAAGTTTGGGACTGAAGTTAAAGTTTCGGGTTTTTCTGAAACAAAAAAAGTTCGGAGCAAATTTAGGACTAGACCTAAAGTTTGGGATTTTTTCTGAGATAAAAAAAAGTTCGGGGTAGATTTGAGATTTGACCTAAAGCTAGTGGATTTTTAGGGAATTCACCCCCAAAATACTGTCGGAGTCCCTAAATAGTTTCTTTGCTCATTGGGCAATTGTTTCATTGAGAACTTCATGATATCGAAAAAGTATTTTCCACGAAAATCATTTTAAAGGAAAACAGTTAGTATTCGTTTGTTTGGTGGCTTGGGAAAAATAACTTCTTTCTTTGCTAGAACGGGAAGTTGTTTTCCTTCAATCTAAACTCATTGTTTTTGGTCCATGGAAAAGGTTGTCCCGATCGCCCTTCTATTATCCAAACACCGAAAAGTCAAAAAATAGTATTTTAAAAATACTTTTTTCCTTCAAACGACCGGACCCCTCAACCGGGAAGAAACGAAAAAAAAAACAGACCTCCAAAATTTCGACAACCGTGAGAACAAAAGGCAAGATATTCACCCTTTTTCTATTCAAATTCCCGAGGGCCATCGCACTGCTGGCGCACGTTAAATCAACTCGGAGACCAAAAAAAAAAAAAAAGGAGAAAAACGCTTGATTATAATCAGGGAAAAGATAAGCATGATTGCGCAGCGAATGTGGATTAGATTAAGCGACAGCCTGCTTAGATTACGAGACGGACTAATTAATAAACAAAAAGCGAAAGCAAAAAGGAGGAAATTAGCGGTGCTGGTGTTGCGCTGTGGTGTCGCCGCCCACGGTTCTTGGAGGAAACCCAAAACCAGCGAACGGTTTTGGCAGGGCCAAGACAAGAGAAGAGGAAAGAAAGGAGGGGAAGGAAGAGGAAGCTTCGCTTGCGATTTCATTTCCTGTAAGTCAGGAGTCGATGGTCGATGTGGGACCGCGATGATGTGTGAATTATTCCTTTCCCTTTCTTCAACAAGGTGTTGCTGCTAATTTGGCGAGGAATATTCCTCAGTTATTTCTCTAGACTCTTAAGTTAATGACCCCTTCGTCTCGATCAAAAAAAAAAAAAAGAAAAACGACTCGGTTTATTGCGGTGGGTTTCGACCAAAAAAAAAAGAAAAACGACTCGGCTTATTGCGGTGGGATTCGAACGATTTCATCGGATTCTCGCTCGACCGATCTGTCGAATTACTCAGAAAGACGCGCTCTTAAAGTTGGGGGGCGGGGGGTGCCGGGAGTTGTGTCCCTTCGATCCCCCGCCCCACTATTATTAGAGATGCCCCATGCCCCCGTCTTGTGCCCCTGAGGTAGGAGGGGTGCTAAGGGGCGGGGGGGTCCCCAGCCGCGGATTTCACTTGCCTCGGTCCCTAATAACTTACTTAGTTCCAATAAGATGACGGTGGGATACGCTCCGGTCAATCACGCCAAACCCATGTCACGGAAGACCCGACGAAGAGCGCGGCATCTATTCGTCGTGGCCTGAGAGTCACGTTAATCACCAGTCGTCAATTTACCCCGGGATCTCTCACGCTCCAATCGAACATCCTCGACAGAAATTATTATTATGTGAAAGGAAGATCAATCCAAATTGAATATAAGTTGATGCCCTCGCTTTGACGAGAATGTGATTCGCGGTTCACGTGAATCCGACGGCAAAAGATTAGGTCCATCGCCAAAACCATGGATGGCCGCAACGGCCGGCTTGGCCCACCAGGGGGGCGATATTGATTAGTTCCTTTGTACAACTCGCTACTGAACTTGTGGAGTGGGAGGGGGATGAACCTAAAGCTAAACATGTGTAATTCGGTCAAAATGATGACAACATGTACGCGGATTCCGAGATTAGTTTTTCGTGGAATACGACGTCGGAATCCATTCGATTGGTTCCAAAACAGCGGGCGTGCTCCACATCCCCATCGCGGCCTTCCACGAGTTGCCGAAGAATTGCACGACCCCTTTTTTTTTATTTCTCATAAATCGGGACGATCGGCTAGTTTTTTTTTTTTTTTTTCGATTTTTCGCTTAGGAAAATGAGTTAACGAAAGTGTATTTTAGTCTTTATCCATAGATTTCACTCTCTAGTCGATATTTTGTATCGGACGATCGGGATTGCATAGATTTTCAAAAATTATTGTTTGGTATGGATTTCTTCACGGAAACATATGGAGACCAATTGACCGTTTTTTCGCAGCTGCTCTAACCAATAGGAACATCAGCTATGTCGAGGTGGTGAAAGAAACTATCACGTCACCGTGTGAAATTGGCCTCGGGGGCTTGACAACATTCAATAGATATGATTTTTTTTCCATTAAACAAAATTTCGAATAGAAGTCGAGGAGAATCTTTCTAGCGTTTCATCAAACACTTGATGTTCAGAGTCGACCAAGAGAGAGATCATGGAACAATGGAAGCCAAGAATGAGTAATCAAAGGTGAAGTAGAGAGAGGAACCGAGAGATGATTGGGTGATAGTGGAAAAGTTGGAAAACCGACTGAGAAAGAGAGGAAGCCACGAATGAGGTGGTAAGCCCTAGCCCTCCAAGTGAGACTTGAGTAAGGGTGGTGTTGGAGCGAGGGACCCTCACAGTGGACAACCGTGGGAGTGGTGGTGGGGTGCCGCCAACGAGAAACGCCAAGGACGGTGAGTCTCCTTGAGGTGGGTTTTAATGGTGCATGAGAATTGTCAAGTTAATTTTTAAAATTTTATATCCAATCCGGATCTATCTGTCGGATTTCTTATCCTGCATTTTATCCAGATGTATCAAGATTTATTCGATCCGAAGAACACCACCAAATACTGGATTTGATAATTTAATATCCTATTCGAACACAAATTCAGATCATCAAACATAACTTAAAAATATAAATTGTTTGATAAATGCGTGATTTAACATCTGTATACTCTAAACAATGAATACCACCTTGATTTCTTAATCACCTAGTGGCAATGATTAAAATGTCATGATCAGGATGAAGATTACCTTTTCCTTTCCTTCTTTATCATTGGCCGTGTATACAATATGGGTTTCTTGAGCGTGTGGGGCGCGAGGATTGGATCTCTCCGTTCAGGAAAGGATAGACATTATCCTTTCTATCCCCTCCTCCTTTGACACGAAAAGTTTACCTGCGTCCAAAAACGTGACACGTCCACACGTAAATTTTTAAGAATTTGGATTTCGCCGCGCCAGCAATAGGAACCCACCTTGCCTTTGTGGTGGCGACGGCACCACGGAGGAGCGACGCCGATGACGTGCTCGTCTAATTCTCTCCCTTCGCACATCAGATATAAGCTCATTCTTATTCTTATGCTCCCTTCTGCTCTTCTATCGAAGGCTCCCGCAAGCTTTCTTTTTTATCTGTTCAAGATGCGAGAAAATAAATATAATTAAGTCGCAACACAAAAAGGACAAAAAGATGGTTGGAAGAAATTTATAAGGAAAGATATCAATTAACCCTTTTGAAATTCACCTCTAATTGCGCTTCATTTTATATATTTTTAAAAAGCACAAGTGTTAAGACAGCTAATAGCAACTAACATCAATCATTGTTGTGCCTTTCATTCACAAATTGCCCCTCTTCCTAAAACATAGTAAAAGATCCCATAATAATTTGTTCTAGCAGATGTAAAATATATCAAATAAGAAAGAATTGTCCAAAAAATTCTAAACCTATTATACTACGTCCAATGCAGTCTGAAATTTTTCAATATGACCAATGTAATTTAAAACCTTTTGACGATTTGCTAATTCAGCCATTCCATCCAAAATTTGATCGAAAATCGATGATGTGGTTGTCGGCTGCCTTACGTAGTATGACCAGTGTTGGCACTAATAATATTTACAAATTTTTTTGTTTAAAATTTTTATGAATTTTTTTTCCACTTTCTTTTCTTTCCCTTATCATTTTTTCTTTTTTCTTTTTCTTACCTCCCTTTGTCGGTTTGGGCACTCGACGACGACCAATGGAGGTTGCCAACCACAGGTGAGGGCACCGCGAATCTCACCCAGATCCATAAAGTTGTAAATGGTTGTCGCAACGTCAATGCCGGTGGCCGGATTATCACGAATTGCTCTTTAGGAATTTTAGTGGTGACATTTTGATATGTAGTTTTTGTCCCTAAATATAAAATTGTATTTGCAGAAATAATTAGAGGATGTAAAATTAAATTGGGATGACGAGGATGAGGATAATTGGTATTTTCACAATCCATCACGCAAGAAGATGAGGAGAAACGTGTGCAAATTGTGAAGTTCAAGAAGGAAATAGGATTTGCCGGCATAGATAAGGAGTATCTCTACACTATAATTTAAGACTTAAGAGACGGAGCATTGAATCTTGTTTTCAAAGCTTCTTCATGAAATTTAATCTTACTCTTTCAGAAGAAACTACCCTCTCAACACCCTCTCTCACGCCTCTATCTCAATCACTCGATGATTTTCCATCAATCTTTGCGAAGCCGCTAATAGAAATTCCTTCTTCTACACTTTGGAACAGCAGCGGCGACGGCAACAAAAATGCAGACAATCAAGACAAATTGATTAGTTGTGAACTCCTAAATTCGGGGTTTATTATGACACACGAAGAAAAAATTAAAGTTGTTTATGTTACGATGAATAAGTTTAGGGTTTTTAGTAATTTTAAGTAGTATTTAAATAAATAAATAAAAAAAGAAGAGAGAGGCGATGGCCGGGGAACGCATTCCCAAGGAATAAGGAGAAAAAGCACCTCAAGGCAGGCGAGGAAGAACAGCGCCACGCGGTCGGCTTCCTAACTTGCATGCGCTTTTCGTGGAACCCTCGCACCCAAGTGTCACCTCGAATTCCCCGCAGGTTGTCTTTTCCTTTTTCCGCTTTCCCAAAAAAAAGAAAATATTTATTATTTTCCCAATCCTTGCGAGGAATTCATTTAATATCTCCTATTTTTTTTTAATCATTATTATTCGTTCCCCCAAATTAATCTGGGTTTTTGTCGCTACTTTACAAATTTTTAGGACGGGACCAAAAGATCATCCGATTTTTGTCGAAAAAGAACAAAGAGCTTCTCGTGGAGGGTTAGGTTCGCGGAGACGACGACGTCGTTTTGCGTTCCGGAGCATAAAGTCCAACCTTCTCGGATAAGCTGGACCCGGCCGCCGCCAACCCCGCCAACAGCACCACCGCCCACCAGCGTTTTGGGAATTAAAAAAAAAACAGTAATTCTCATAATTACAAGATAAGCACGTGCCGAGCTTCGAAGTTAGGTTAGAAGACGACGTTTTTGCTTTTTTTTTTTTTTTTTTTTTTAACTCAATCGCTCCATTTTCCACCACGCCACTTCACAATTAACCCCCCCCCCCCCCCCGCCCCCCTTTTTTTTTTCCTCCCGTAAATCTCATTAAAGCGTCAAATCATTTAAATTTGCCATTTTTAATCTAAGGGCACGAGCGCGGAGCAAAATTGCGACCCATCTCGATTAAGCCAATGCTCTTATCAAGAGCGGTCGGAGAATGGGACCGGACATCGGCATGCGAGCTTCCTAATTTTCCCGAGCCAAGCCGGCCAGACCACGTACCTCCGGGTAGAGTTAAGGAAATTTGACGGAACCGGTGCAGGTATTATTTTTTTGTTTTTTAAAAGGGAAAAGCAAAATGATTCAATATAAATTATTTAATAATAATAATAATAATAATAAGAGTTAATATCATGAAAAACACCAAACTTGTACACTCATGATAATTTTATCCCGAACTAATTTTTTGACTACCAAAAATCCCAAACTGGAACATCTGTGACAAATTTACCCATAACTATTTTTTTGACCACCAAAAACCCCAAGCTGGTATACCCATGATAATTTTACCTCAAACTAATTTTTTGACCACTAAAAACCCCAAGCTGATAAATTTATGACAAATTTACCTTTCGTTAGTATTCGTTAAATTGGATTAATACCACGAAAAATTACAAATTAGTAAAACTTATGACAGACAGAGGGGTAAAATCCCAAACCGGTACACCCGTCGACTACCACGTGCCATCAAACTTATCAATTTAACAGTTAAATTTAACGAAATTTAACGGATGATAAATTTGTTACGGGTGTACCTATTTGAGATTTTTAGTAGTCAAAAAATTAATTCGGAATAAAATTATCGTAAGTGTACCAATGTTGGGGGTTTTAGATCGTCAAAAAAATAGTTCGGAAATAAAATTATCATGGATGTACCGGTTAAAAATTTTTTATGGTAAAAAAAAATAGTTCGAAATAAATTTATTTTAGATATATCAGTTTGGAATTTTCGTGATATTAACCGTAATAATAATAATAATAATAATAATAATAAATAAATAAATAAATAAGGAGTAACCCATGAGATGGAACGTTGGAAAAACAAGAGAGAGAGATGCAAGTGGGGGGGACTATTCAAAGGATGATGACCCTGAGAAACGCTGTTTGTTGTGACTTGTGAGAGACTCCAAAACCGTTGGCGAGGAAGAGGAGAGGAGGGGCGGTCATGATGTGCGCCCACAGTCCCGCAAAAGCAAAACCAGCTCCTGGTTTCTCTCTCTCTCTCTCTCCCCGAACTTTGCTTCGATAGACTTCCCGAAAACCGGGAGCTCCTCCCCCTCCCCCTCCCCCACCATTTCTTTATATCCTTTTTTTTTAAAAGAAAATACAAAATAAGCTTCCTTTTCTTTTTCTTTTTTTTTTTTGGGATTATTCTGTTCGCGTAACAGATGTGGCGATTCGACCGCACCCTGACACCCCCCCCCCCACCACAACGTGCTCGCCACGCGCTTACCCCCCCCCCCCCCTCAACATTTCCCCCGCTCCCCCTCTCCATACGGACCGACATTTTACCGGGAGAAGATAGCACGGGCGGCAATCCGGGAACATTTAATTTGTTCAATGACGTTCTTGGATTTTTAATTTATTCAACGAAATTGAATTAATAGAAGGATGACATTGGATATTTTCGTGCAGGAATAATGACCCGACTGGTCTCCGACCCCGGCACAACGTGTAATGTGGGCCCCGCGCTTTTAAATTTATTCAATGTATTTCATAAAAATTTTGATATATGTTCAATCTAGTCATTTTACTGTATGAATATGTTAAATATCGTCCTTACTAAAAGCTTAGGGACTACAGCGAACAAAAATCGAGCTAAAGTTCAGGCATCGCATCATATATCGTATTGGGTTAAAGTTCAGGAATTATTTGTATCATTTTCCATCTCATATAATATAGGGATTGTATTGAATATTTACTAAAAAAAGTTCACGGATCGCTTCAGGAACGACGTTGGGCTAAAGTTTAGGAATTGTATCGAACGAAGGGACGGCGCTGCATACTGAGTTCAAGGTTCACGGACCATTCGTGTTATTATACCTTTTCATACGGTTTCGACCGACCGCAGTAACAACGCTCTTTTTATCCAAGGGAGGCCCCTCCCACGCGCGAGTGGTGCAAGGGGGACAATGTACGATCACTTGGCTATTATTATAATGTATGATAAAGGTGGGTGTTACTTCCCAATCCCCAAAAGAAGAAAAAAGGAGAAAAATCTCCCCCTTTTTTTAAATTTTTTTTTTTTTTTAATTACGGGAAACGTGGAAAAACAGCCAGCTGCTCTCTCGAGAGTCCCCTGTAAAACCCAACCCGGGAAGCACTCGGAAAAACCAGTACCCAGTCTTTCCTCCTCCCTTCCTTCCTTCCTTCCTTCCTTCATTCCCTCGTTTATAAACCCACCACGCCCGAATCTCCCTCTCTCCCAAATCCCTCATCCCTCCCACCATCCCAAAACCCTCTCCCAAACTCTCTCTCTCTCTCTCTCTCTCTAGCTCTAGAAGAGACGCGAGACCCACCTCGTCTCCCTTCCTCATCTTGTTCTTGAATCCCTCTCTGTTTCGACGCTTGCGATCCAAGGGAAAACGAGGGCCGAAGAATGCGGATGAGCTGTAACGGATGCCGGGTGCTCCGCAAGGGCTGCAGCGACAACTGCAGCATCCGCCCCTGCCTCCAGTGGATCAAGAGCCCCGAGTCCCAAGCCCACGCCACCGTCTTCCTCGCCAAGTTCTACGGACGCGCCGGCCTCCTCAACCTCCTCAACGCCGGCCCCGACCACCTCCGCCCTGGTCCGTCCTCCCTCCCCACCCCACCCCCACACCCCCGCCCCCGCATGCATTTCCCCATTTACTTGTCTTTCTTTGGGCCGAAGCGAAAGAGAGTGTTCCTTCTTGGCTGACGCTTCTTGGGTCGGTTCTTGTTTCTTTTGTATCTGCAGCGATCTTTAGGTCCTTGCTCTACGAAGCTTGCGGTCGGATCGTGAACCCGATATACGGCTCCGTCGGCCTCCTCTGGTCCGGGAGCTGGCAGCTCTGCCAGGCCGCCGTGGAGGCCGTCCTCAAGGGCCTGCCCATCACCCCGATCGCCTCCGAGGCGGCGGCCAACAGCCACGCCCCGCCCTCCAAGGTCTACGACATCCGCCACGTCTCCAAGGAGGAGACCGCCGCCGCCGCCGCCGATCTCCGCCGCGTCCGGGCTCGCTGCCGGTTCAAGCGATCCGGAGCCAAGGCCAGGTCGCCGTCGTCGGCGGGGGATGCGGCGGCTTCGGGCATGGGGTCGGCGCCGGCTCATGACGAGCCGGCGGCGAAGTGCTCTGACGACGAGCCCAACCGGTCGACTAGCCACGAGTCGTCGCTGAGCCACCAGTCCGAGGTGGTCGCGGCGGCGGCCAACGCGGAGGGCGACAGCAAGGAGACGCTCAGCCTTGTGTCCGAGGATACGACGGCCGAGCCGCCGCTGCTGTTCCGAGCCGCCGAGCCGGAGCCGGACGCGGACGACCGCCGGCTGGGCGGCCGGGGCGAGGAGATCGGGCTGGAGCTGACCCTGGGGTTCCAGCCGGTGGCACGTGCCAACCACGTGGTCCCGGTGAAGAAGCGCAGGTTCGAGGATCGCGGGTCGGGTTGCAAGATGGACTTGGGCCTGGAGTGCTCGGCCCATTTACGGGGAAGCCCAAAATCGACCCTTTGAATGCATGCAAGCAGCGGCGTGTAGTTTTGGCTCCGGGCGGCTCTGTTAATTTGGCCGAGTTTCCTTTTTTTTTTTATTTATAAAAAAAACCCTTAATTTTGTTTTTCTTTTCTTTTTTCCTTTTTTTTTGGGGGGGAATTTTAGCGGTCGAGAAGTGAGGTGTACAAAAAGCAAAATCTCTTTAGATGAGTAAAAAGAAGATGGGGACATACCTTTTGCCAAGGTTGTGCAAATTGCAAACCAGATAAATTATAACGTGGGGGCGAATATGGAGAACCGGACATGTGTCTTGCGCTCATGCACTTAAACCCTAACGAGCGAATGCATCTTTTCTCGATCGTGCCCGACACCCAATGGAGTGGATTCGAGCCATTGACATATGTTCTAATGTTATTCCTAGGAGATCATTTGTGTTCTCGAATGAATTGTTGTGTTCTCGAATGAATTGGTCCTTTTCCCTTCTATAATAAAACCTAGGTTAGGAACCGAATGTTTGTTTCCTAGAGAATGTTTACACGATGCATATAACTAGGCGTTTGCATTGCGCGGGGGGTTTTATATTCATCGGGAAAATTCGGAAAGAAAAAAAATATAGAATAATGAGTCCATAAAATTAAAGTAAATGAAAAAAAAATTTAGATATTTGTATACAGTTCGTCTTTCCAATAAGTAAATATGTAAAAGGAAGAATCTATTTTTTTTACGACCAAAACACACAACAATTGTGCTCCTCAATGGAAGGAACTTGAGGAGCCGTAATTGTTGCCCAAACTATGCTAGTATGCAATTTTTGTCCTCGTTCCATATCACACAACTAAAATTTGACAATATTATTAAAAATTGAAGAAAATGAAATTTCGAATATCTATGGTACCTCTGCAAATGTCTAAATTGACTTGAAAAAGATTGAGACTTCATTCGTACTACGTCTCTCGCCAATGCTTAAATAATTGTAATGAAATCACTAGAGCGCATTGATCGAAACAGATATGATGTATTTAGCGATGGCTAAATCGACTTGAAAAGGATTAAGATTTCATTCATACGACTCTGCCGACGAATGCTTAAATAATTGAAACAAAATCGCCAAGGTGCACTGATCGAAACAGATTGATGTATTTAGCGACCGTAGGGGAATATAATAAGGGTAACTACCAATATGAAAAAAAAAAAATAGCGGAAAAAAAATCGGATTTGGCCCATTCTAAGGTGAAGTCAAAATAATATTGCAAGAGAAATAAACGATGGTGTAAAACAAAATTAAAAAGGAATATCGAAGACCTTGGACATTGAAGAACAAAGCCCAGCAGGGCTAGCTGGTGAGATCGATACCCTCATTCACCTTTTTGGGCTGGCAAATGTTGAAGATTGGAAGAACAAAGTGGCCTAAAAGAAGGGCCAAGGCCCACTAACAATTCAAGAACAACCTTTGTCGCTACAAAAAATGGAGCAGCCTTTTTTCTTTCCTCTTTTCTGGGTAAAATAGCTTTGATCCTCCTCTTCCAAGAGATGCTCCGCCATTGGATGGTGTTTACACCAAAAAATGATCGGGTTGTCGGCATGAGTAAGCACATGCTCGAGCATGGGCAGTCGCATGAGTAACGCATGAGTATTACCACACATGTATTGTCGATGACTATAGAGGTTGATATTTTGTTGATCGGTATCGATACGCATGTTATCGATGCATGATGACGAGCTACCAATAACAATTGACATAGACATTGGCAATGGGCGAGAATGCCATGTGAACTCTTTGAAACCACAAGAAGTATAGGGCTATAGGTAATAGGTAATGGACGTGCATGCTTGGAGGGAACAGTTACCATTTAAAAATAAGATCATGGGATGTGTCATGATTTAGAGGACAGGATCATGGAGCGGCAAGAAGATCGTGCGACAGTTACCGATGAGTAATAGTTACTAGCCATCATTCAAGGACAAGTGCATGGGATGGTTATGGGATCGTGGAATAGCTAGTGCAAAGAAATAATCGTTTAGAAATGGCATTAGGCACTGGATTTTGAAGCGAAGAGATGCAGCAGAAACAGCTGGAAACCACCTGAAAGCAGATCATTATAAATACCACCGGTCCACTATAAGACCACCCTGACAAATCAAACAAATTCACTGTATTTCAGTACTTTAGTTTCCTGCACTACACTTTATTTTCATAGCCGTTGCTTTCCGATTCGTGTCATCGATTAAAATTCCAGCGTATAATCACTATCCCGGGTTTTGTGTCATTGATTAAAATTCCGGGCAATATTGTTGATTAAATTTCAACATGATTTGTTTACATTTGGTTACTTTCCTGAGTCTGTATTTTTCCGATTGTGTTGTCGATTGAATTTCGGCACTTTGCGTCGATACGATTCCGTTTTGTAAAGTTTCGATTCCCTCATTTGCCCATTCACAACAAGTTGGCCGATTTTCAAATTCTAATGGTTACTCTACTCAAGTCGTAAGCTGACACATGCAGTTATTACATGGATCGGGTCTTCTGGTTCTCCTGCATTCGATCTATCACAATGTTTGGATTAAGTAGTAAATTTAAGCGGTTCTTGAACTTTGTCTTACTATACAATGTGGGCCATGAACTTTAAATTTGTTTAATGTGGTCCCCTAAACTTTTGGTTGATGTTTAAACTAGTCCCTAGACTGTATTAAAATATCAAATGTTATACTTCAATTAATTTAAGTTCATGGACAACATTAAGCATTTTTATATAGTTTAGGATTAGTTTGAACATGTACCAAAAGTTTAGAGACCATATTGAACAAATTAAAAGTTTGTTGATGATATTGCACATTGGGTTAAAGTTCATGGACTACATCGAATATATTAAAAGTTCAGGGATTATATTGCACATTATGTCAAAGTTCAATGATCATTTGTGTTATTTTCCCTAAAATCAATGCACGATTCACTTAATTTAAAAAGACCAATTTATATAGGGATAATGACACAAACGGTCCATGAACTTTGGCTTAATCTGCAATTTGATCAATTAACTTTTAATTTGTTCAATGTAATCCTTGAACTTTAGCCCAATGTTCAATGTGGTCCCTGAACTTTTGGTACATGTTCAATTTAGTTCTTGAACTATATGAAAATATACAATATAGTCCCTAAACTTAAATTAATTGAAAGACTATATTGAACATTTTTATAAAGTTCAAGGACTGTATTGAACATGTACCAAAAGTTTAAGGACTATATTGAACAAATTAAAAGTTCATGGACGACATTGCAAATTGAGTTAAAGTTCATGGACCACATCAAATAGATTAAAAATTTAGAGACCATATTATACATCATGTTAAAGTTCAATGATCATTTGTGTTATTTTTCCTAGATCTAACGTGTGATTCACTTAATTTGAAAAGACCCAATTTATATATAAATCCAATTCACGCAAACCAAACGTGGAGCGAGAAATGTACCCTCGCATGCGGTATTTCGATTCTCTTGCTTTCCCTATAAAGTCAATACATGTTGGTCGATGCGTCGGCTGGAAAGTCGATTAGGACAACCCAGGAGTATCGTGCTTCACCGCGCAACGATTTGTATGCACTCACCACCAAATTGACAACAGATCGTGGGACTCTCTTCTGGGTCTTAGTCTAATATGTCCCCATCTCGCGGAAATCACTGAGGAACTAAGGGCTTTCGTTTTACTGAAGAAAGTGCCAAGTGTCTGTTGACTTCCTGTTCCTTTGTTTTTTGTTTGGTAAAAAACTTTGCGTTTCCTTTGTTGACCGAGCTGCTTCATTGGGTGATCGGTCCAAAGCGCGTGTTGACCCGAAAAGAGAAACACAGAAAAGAATTTGTCGACCACCCCCCCACCAATGTTGCTTTTTCTAGGTGGAACAAAGAAGAATAAAAGAAATGACATTACGACCACGGACTAACCAATGTCTCGGAGAAAATGTTGGGTGGCCCGGACCACCACATTAGCGTGATATATTCCACTTCGAACGAGTTGGCCTAATATCTTCTCAATGTCTCGACTCCGATCCACTTTTAAGTGATGGGGAGTTTGAACTCTCTAGAACCAATTAAATGAAAGCCGGTAAAATTATAAAAAAAAAGCTATAAACCTATTGTACGGATATCAATTTAGTCATAGATCTTTCAATTTGATCAAATTTAGTCCTAAGCTCTTTTGATGATTTGATATTGTAGTTATTCTAGCCAATTTTGATTGGCGATAATGACATGGACGTCCACGGTACACGGCCGGCGCTAATGTGGATAATTTTTTGCAATTTTTTAAATTTTTTCTGAATTTTTTTCTTTTTTCTTTCTATTTTTCTTTTATTTTCCTTCTTCCTCTTCCATCACATAGCGACCGGCGAAAGAAAAAGAAAAGAAAAAAATAAAAAAAAATCCATAAAAAATTCAAAAAATAAAAAATGCATAAACTTATCCACATCAATGTTGTCCTTGCCACGTGGGACTAGACATGGCCATGGGCCAGTTTCGGCCCGGATCAAACCCCGGGCCGGCCCGTTGACTAAGCCCGCCGTTCGAAATCGGAACCGGCCCATGGCCTACAGGCCCGATTCCAGTTCCAAAAAAAAAAAACTGCAAATTTATTTTTTTCTCTCTTTTTTTCCCCAAATTTAATTGCAATGTACATTTTGATTACATTTCATATTTCATAATTCATTATTTCATAATTTTTTTATTTCATAATTTATTTTTTTAATTTTTACTAGTTAGTTCCGAACTAGCCCAGAATTGGAATCGGCTCGGAACCACCGGTTCCGGTTCATACATGGCCATGAATTGGAAATGGTCGATTTCGAACTGTGGCCATGTTTTCGTGGGACGACTAGGTAGCGAATGATAACCATTCTGTTCCGGAATGAGTTCCTGAATCAGAAATAGATTTTTTTATTTCTAATTCCCGGATGAGTTTCTGAGAAAAAAAATCCGTTTGATAATGATAAAAAATTTCTATTTCTAGAACGGAAACCTATTTGATAACGGCACAAAATTTCTATTTCCTGAAACAAAAACCCGTTTGATAAACAACAGAAAATTCTATTTCCAAAAACAGAAATCCATTTTTTTAGAAATGGAATAAAAATAATAAAAAAATTCCAAAAAATTCATAAAAATCTTTAAAAAAATTCAGAAAACCCCCAAAAATTGAAAAATTCCAGAAAAAAATCATCAAAATGTCGAGAAAAAAAAATTCAGATTTCGGGAAAATAGGAAATTTGTTGAATTTTTTCAAAAAAATCAAGAAATCAAAAATTTCAAAACTTCACGGAATTGCTTAGAATACCCGTTGCCACTCACTTTTAGTGAAATTTAAATTTTTTTAGGTGCCCAAAAAAAATTAAAAAATCAAAAATTTCAAAACTTCACAAAATAGTTTAGAATACATGTGTTCATCCACTTTGAGTGAAATTTAAATTTTTTAAGGTGCCCAAAAAAATTCAAAAATTCAAAAATTTCAAAACTTCACAGAATGGCTTAGAATACCTGTGGCCACCCACTTTCAGTGAAATTTTAATTTTGGGAGGTAAAAAAAAATAAAAAATAAAAAATTTCAAAACTTCACAGAGTAACTTAAAATACCTTTAGCCACCCATTTTGAGTAAAATTTAATTTTTTTTAGGTGCTCATATGGTATTTTTGATTTTTTTTGGCTCCTAAAGAAAATTAGATTTCACTCAAAGTGGACGGCCACATGTATTCTAAGCCACTCCGTGAAGTTTTGAAATTTTTGATTTTTTGGTTTTTTTTTTTAAATTTTTTTCGGCACCTAAAAAAATAAAATTTTGCTTAAAGTGGGTGGCCACAAGTATTTTAAGCAATTCTGTAAAGTTTTGAAAATTTTTCTTTTTTGCTTATTTTTATTTTTTTCCGACACCTAAAAAAATTAAATTTCACTCAAAGTGGGTGGCCATAGGTATTCTAAGCAATTCTGTGAATTTTTTTTTATTTTTTTCGGCACGTAAAAAAAATTAAATTTCGCTTAAAGTGGATGGCCACAGGTATTCTAAGCCATTTTGTGAAGTTTCGAAATTTTTGATTTTTTTTAAATTTTTTTCGGCACCTAAAAAAATAAAATTTCGCTCAAAATGGGTGGCCACAGGTATTTTAGGCCATTATGTGAAGTTTTGAAATTTTTATTTTTATTTTTTATTTTTATTTTTTTGGCATCTAAAAAAATTTAAATTTTGCTCAAAGTGGGTGGCCCCAGGTATTCTAAGCCATTTTATGAAGTTTTGAAATTTTTTATTTTTTTTGGCACCTAAAAAAATTTAAATTTCGCTCAAAGTGGATGGCCACAGGTATTCTAAGTTATTCTATGAAGTTTTGAAATTTTTGATTTTTTGCTTTTTTTTTTATTTTTTTCGGCACCTGAAAAAATAAAATTTCACTCAAATTGGATGGCCACAGGTATTCCAAGACATTCTGTGAATTTTTTAAATTTTAGATTATTTTTTATTTTTTTTGGGCATCTAAAAAAATTAAATTTTTCTCAAAGTGGGTGACCATAGGTATTCTAAGCCATTTGTGAAATTTTGAAATTTTGAAAATTTTTTTTCAGCACCTAAAAAAATTTAAATTTCATTCAAAGTGGATAGCCACATATTCTAAGCCATTCTGTTAAGTTTTGAAATTTTTGATTTTTTGCTTTTTTTTTCTCACCTCAAAGATCGTGACTTCCATATGAACATGTGTTTTGAAGAAAGAGTTCTCTTAGAAATGATTCTCATTTTTTGTCTAGAAATAGAAAACCTACTTTTTTTTTGTTTTGATTTCTGGTTCAGAATCGGTTCTGGAATAAAAACTTGTTCCGAAAATAGAAAAATGAAATTGCGTTACTAAACGGGTTTCTGATCCAAAACTGATTTTGGAAACAAAAAATCAGTTTTGGATAAAACCAGAATGGTTTTCATGCGGTACCCTAGTGTCTATATAGCTAAAATTGACTAGAATGACAATATTGGCAAATCGTGAAAATATTTAGGATCAAATTGGCACCACTGAAGTATTTAAGACTAAATAGGCCGCCATACAATAAATTTATGACTTTTTTGATAATTATTCCCACAAAAGTCCATATCTCCAATAGGAACTTCACCAAAAATCTGCATTCCTAGCTGTTGGTGGTGTCGACCTAGCATTGTCAAAGTGTCCGCACATCTTCTTGAATGCTTCATCTGAACTTGCTGCAATCCTTCTAACGATGCCCTTTATTCAAGAATAATTAGTATGAAGTCTCGATTGAATCTTTTGCATGACTGCATTTTATTCAGCAATTTATCTGTCATTCGATTTCGAAGTTTCTGATGTTGCTCTCAAGAGCCAGTTTTAATCCTATCTGCATTTACAAGAGCAAAATCACCAACAATCTCGATGAGGAACATCACTCATCGTACCGCTCTCGATGAAACAGCCGAGGTACGAAAAAGAAGCAAATCTAACCAAAACAATTATTCTCGCGTGGATTCAAGGGCTTCAAACATATTTGAACCCCGTACTTAGGTTTTATGGTGAGGACGACGACCGGGGCATGACGGTAACTCTCCGACATGGTGAAGCTAAACCTCGATATCAGCATCGCTAGTATGATCTTCGCTTCCATCATCGCGAAAGATTGGCCGACGCAGTTCCTTGGGCCCATCGCGAACGGCATGAACCTACCCAACGAGAATGGTTTGGATGCGAACCGCTCGGGATTGAACTCGTCGGCATCTTTCCCCCATAAGTCTTTGCTGTGATGAATTGCTAGCACCGGGATCCAGATCGATAATCCCTTCGGGACATGAAGGTCGCCTATGTTGATGTCTTCGAAGGCCATGCGCGGAAGAAGAGATGCCGGTGGATAGAGTCTTAAGGACTCGTTAATAACCATATTTAGCTGCATAAAAGTGTGAGCTCTTCAACTACTCGTCACAAGATACAATCAATGTAGTCTTGGAATTAGTCAATATGTGCATTAGGTCATGCTTCACTCCATCTCTTATTGGATGAAACTTCCTCCCGTCAGTCTTGTGATTGGTTGGTTGCATATATGGACATCACTCAATTTATTTTTTAGCCAAATTTGCATTTTGGTAATATTCATAACTTATAATCCACTAAAACATAACTAGAGAGAGTACTCTACAATCAAGGATGGAGAAAAATAACCCCTTTAGATAATATTAACAGGCTTAACTACACAATCGATTGTATTCTAACTTTTGGTAGAGATTTCTATATCGAATGGATTAAGTAATCGAGTGAAAACTAATCAGCACTACCAGGCGACCTTCTTTTTCTCAATGCCCGCATGCATAGCTCCGATTTCTCGTCGTCAATGGTGATAAGCCTCCAGATCTCAGGGCTCTACGTCTCCTCCATGGCCATCGAGATCTCGACAACAGTGGAGGGTGGAAGAGAGAGATAGGTTATATGCTGTTGCCAGGCAGCAATATTTACATTGCTATCTGGACAGGTACCATGATTTCATGCTTTCTCAAAAACCCTAACATGTAAAATGCAAGTAAACCCTAACCATATCTATCCCTTCTCCTTTCACTCTCTCTCCAGCCGGCACCCATGGCCACCACAGTCTTGCCGTAGGACCACCGCCCTGCCCCCGACTTTGGCCTCCTTGTCTCCCAAAATTTCGGGTACTTGCGGCGTAATTATCTCAAAAAAAAATATGTTCTTCTATACTGTGACCAAAGCAGACCTCACGTTGAGCTAAATTCGAACGGTGGAAATGCTTGATTTAACAAAAAGAAAAAATTGATACTAGATTGTGAAACGGGTAAAAGTTCAGATACTTTCTGATCATTATCCCAATTTCTTTCTGGCATTTCGCATGCAAATTTTTCACAGTGAAGAAGGACGCACTTCTCGACACGACTGGTTTGCTTATCTCTACTTCGGGCACCCATTTGATGATCTCTACAGGTAAGTTTTCTGAAATCGGTTCTTTTTGGGGCAATTCTCAAAAGGGTGCTTAAAATTGCTACAGAAAAGAACAACAAAAGTGCTTGGAGGGCATTTTAAGGAAATAATTCTAATACTCGATGGTCCCATGAGTTGAAAGATGGAGCACTTGTCCAAATTCGACTTCGTAGGACTAGCACGGACTTTATAGTGACGAGGAAATCTTCAATGTCCTTTAGCATTTCTTTTGATTTACGACCAAAAACCGCCAAAGACTCTTGCGAAACACTTCAATTAAATGAACATGAAATCATCCTGAAGTTTTTTACAATCTTTTGAAGTCAATTGTGCTTTATCGAGTGCCATCGCCACCAGAGCTTGCTTTTCCTAAAGATGATTTGTGCTCGTGAATTTATGTCACACGGCATTCTGATTGTGTCTGACAAATATAGACATCACACAAGTTCAATTTCTAGTTTAAGTTGGTGTGTGAATGATGTTCATATTGGTTAAGCCCCAATGAGAAATCAGAAGGCTCCTAGGAGAATTTCCTCCGATTAGAAAAGGATGAAAACACGACCGTATTCCATATATAGTATGTGCATTTAGTGCTTACCAAGCTGAATTTGGGAAGATGATGGACTGAAGGATTTTCGCCGTTGCAGATCCGAGTCACCTCGGCGCGGACCTTAGCTTGCCAAGAGTGGTTGCTTGCCAGTAGCATGATGGTCCATGTGAGCAAAAGCGCAGCTGTGTCATGCCCAGCGAAGAAAAACGTCTTGCACTCGTCCATGATCACTTGCATGCTAGGACTATATGCACACTTATTCCTTGCTGTCATCTTGATCTCGTTCAACAGCATGCCGAGTAAATCATCGCCATACGTACAACTCCGTCCAATCTCGGCACAGTCTTTTCTGCTCTCAATTATCTCCATCAGGAGCCTCTCCACCTCCATCTTCAAAGTTTCGATCTCCTTATTATATCTGGTGGGAAAGAACCTGCACACAAGTTATCAACATGTTACAGTGGCAGAATTCTGTGTATTTTGATGGCAAACACAAATGATGGATGAAAAATTCATCGTATTGCAAAGAAGACATGTTTTGCAACTCACCGGCTTCCAGGAAGACACAAATGCCGGCTCGCTTGAGCACAACGATGCTGCAAAACTGTCAGCAGATGGAATATTCGCTTTCCCTTCTCGTAGCTGCTCCCGAATTCGGTCCTAGAAATGATGTCGGACGTGAGCCTAGCCATGCACTCGCTGATCTCGATCTCAGTTTGGCCTGAGTCTATGGCATTTTGCAGTGATTGTAGTGTCTGATTAGTGCACTCCACCATGAACCCAGAATAACTCTGATTTTAACAAATATGGAAAACAGAAAGACTTGAAGACAGTTTACTGACATATTGCAGAAGCATTCATGAAATTTGCTCAAAACACCAATTACTGATGTTTGGACAAACCTTGAGTTTGTCTCCCATGAATGCAGGAGCAACGATGCGGCGCTGATGTATCCAATCGTCCCCATTAGCCATCAAGAGCCCTCTCCCGATGAAATGCTTCGATCCTTGCTGCTGAAGCCATGATTTACCAGTTTGAGTGCTGTACTTGGAAAGCAACTCCTTGATGAGGTCGTTCTCGGTCAAGCACAGGCGAGGCTCGACCCCGTTCCAATATATGAATCTCTTCCCTGCGAACAAAATTCTCATCAGCACATACTCGAAAAAGATGAGCTAATTCTCATCATAGTCTTAGCAGTATCATAACAATCATTCCATCACAACGAGATCATACGAGGAAGAAATCAAGGACAGACCGTATTGCTTTGTCCATCTGACGTAATGAGGCAAGAGGCGATCCACGATGTCGTGGCGTATGGACTCCATGGCCTCGGAGGTAGATTCCGCAACAAGAGAAGACACATCGCCAAGGTTGCCGACAAGAAACCGCGGTTCAGGACCACGCACTCCTTGCCTCTCCATTATTTTCTTGATACGTCTGGGAGTCAGCAAGTAAAACGACAACGCCGCATACACGGCCCTCGCAATTCGCAACAGAAGCGGGAGCAAAAGCGTTGCCATAACAGCCACGGCGACGGCGGCTGCCATGGTACCTGAGAATCTTTCGCACTGGTCAAGCTCCACCAGACGAGAGATAGAGAGGGAGGGAGGTGGATACTCAATGCAGGATGGCCAATTTATTGTGTCTGAAAAGCAAAAGGGTTTAGAGATTTCTCGTAAGGATGACATAAGACCTCAAAAGTTCTTTTTGGTTACATGAAATCCTCTTTGCGGTATGACGACTCAAAGTCCTACGACTTATCATCAAAATATAATTAGAGTTCTAAAATTTATAGAAAGTACAATTAAATTTTAAAACTTATCAAATTGATTCAAATGAGTCCTAAAATTACTAATCGAAAATGCTGACGTGGTGCTGATGTGACTTATTTTAATATTTTCTCTCTCCCACGTAATAAGGACGTGCATAAAACGACGTCTTTCGGCCAAATTTTGATTTTTAATACTATTTTTATTTAAATTAAAATTGTAAAAAAAATAAAATTAAAAAAAAGAAAAAGGAAGAGGATAGTCGGGGAGGGAGGGCTTGCCCTCCCCGCTGCCGCCGCCACCCTACCATCACCAGGAGGCGCCGGGGAGCGTAGGGGGGATAGTAGGCGGGGGTCATCGGTCCCTAGTCAGGGGTCGGCGACCCTTGCTGACGGTAGGCCAGGGCTTGCGAGCCCTCCCCCAAATCAGGCAAGGGTCGCTGACCCTTGGCCGGGGCCTAGCGACCATCGCCTGCCACCCCCCCACCCTCGTTGGCCCCTCTCGGCGATGGTGGGGTCGCGGCGGCGGTGGGGAGGGCAAGCCCTCCCTCCCTGACTGTCCTCCTACTCCC